>OY754337.1:48453178-49795185 GCA_963573305.1 Pyrrhosoma nymphula | reverse complement strand
TGATCTTTCTTGAAAACGTATATTCGAACGTGGTTATTTAACGTGAAAAAAGTCTCTTGGCGAAGATTAACTCTTTGCGTGCTAATTTAGCAGTGTTTTTCTTTTAGATCGTCTTTCCGGGAGTAATAATAATTTCGAAGAAAAGACCGTTTCACCTTCTTTCATTCGAGGTGCTTGTTTTGGGATTATATATGCAGGATTCAATTTCGTGCTCTTTAAATATAGGTAACTTTCCCCGCTCTTTTTAGTGTTCCAACGAAATAGCGGTCGCGTTAATGAGGCAGCGAAAGTGACATTGAGATAGGCGTGGCATATTTTTTCTCTCTCCCTCTCTTTAACTCTTCTGCTCGATCTGGGGCCCACCGGCTTTTTCTGCGGGTAGTTATTTATTTGGGTTCACTCCGTGTGTTCTAATTACTGTACCAGAATTTGGCCAGACCAAATCCAATTATAATATGCTTGTGTTCTTGTGAATGTAGTAGAGAGATCGTGTTCCTATAAAAAAACTAGATCAGTTCGCTCAGTCTGCTTCTCTCATTTCTGCGTGTTTAAAAAAAATAATAATGTAATTTTTCGATTCATTATTCCTTCAATATCACAAATCGCGATGAATTATAAGTGGAGCCAATAGCTATGGCACGATGGATAGAGAAACACAAAAAAGGAAAAAAACACAGTAACAAGAAATTTTCACATTTCCGGCTCTTATTGACTTCACCTATAATATATAATTCGACTCGATTTCATTTTCCCCACCAAACCCTGTGTTCGTCCTTTTATGTATTTCTATCCCTTTCCATTGCCTATGTCTGAATGAATGTACACACACACATGCATCTATAACGCGTGGTAAATGTGGGAATTATTTACTTTATTATTATTCAATGCAAGAACAATTACAAGTTTAACCTAGAACTAACCTCTTGACAACGAAAAGAACAATTTCAAGTGATGATAAACATCAAAATATGTATGTAGCAATTATTCTTTCCTATGGAATGTTGAATTTGTTGTTTCAGTTTTGATCTTTGTTCGCAGTTATGTTATTAGGATTTTGCTGGGTGTACTGTGATAATCGCAGAGTCGAAATTAAACTTGCAGGCAAAACAGAGGCCAGTCTATTTTCCGTGGAATTGCGAACTGTGGTCGATTGTGTGTCGTCGATAGGTTGACAACTAGATTACTACACGTTACGACCCCTTACTGCCATCGAAGCCATTGCTTACGCATGGAAGTGCCACTTGCAAGCGACTTGAAAGTAACATCCTGGTGTAAAGCCTCCTCATCAAACATCATCATTACTTATGAAGCCAGTCATGGGGTGTTAAACTGTGCATTTGTGGCTTTAGAGAGAATATTAATCGCTAAAACGTAAACAAGAAAAGGGGGTGATTAACCGAGACACCCAGGCGAGTTCAACGCCTGCAGCTTCAGTCAACCGTGGCGCCATGAAAACGCAAGGGTTAAGTACCCTAAAACCCCGTTCATCATCACAAGATGGACAGAGGAAATAATCGAAAGTATCGACGCTACATTCATAGTGTCGTTCTATCCTTTCAGATGAGTTTTTGTTCAAGGAAAGTTTCTGCTCGGCTAAGCCAAATTTTACGGTAGTTTCTGCGAGATACTTCTCTGGTCATAACAGAGACAATATTCCAATTTTATTTGGAAAATAGTTGAAAAGGCTGCTGAAACTGGCTAAAATATTGGCAAAATAGCGAAAAAGTAATGAATGAAGTAAATAATTAAATAGAAATGTGTGGTTTTTATATTTGAAATGAAAACAATATATGTAACTATGGTAAACTATAATATCTAAATATCTGAGATTTATTTGTATGTAACATTTTTGGTGATCAGGGGGAGCTGTTACTTATCATTTTACCTTGTGTGTGTTTTGAGAAAGGCATACGGCCACGCCATGTGTCAGTTAGTGGAGAACGTTTATGGGAGCTCGATTGCCATCTATTGAGCACATATGAATCACTACGCCATGTAACAAAATCATAGGAGTATGTACAATGTGGAGGAATTTATTCAGAGGCTAGATCTTGCCAGCAGGAGCAAAGACTTTGCCGAGGGCGGGGAGGGGGTGGAGGGGAAGTCTCTAGCAAGTGGTGCGGGCCGTAGTACCTCAGCGGCGCGGCGCCGCGGTGCGGGGTAGCGCCCTGGGGGGTGGATCGCATTATGACATATCTCGTACACGCTTAGAGATAGGTCAAAACAAACAGAAATTCGGCCCTAAAGGGCTCTACTTTCACGTATTTCATAAGAATAGTGCTTTTTCAGCCCCAAAAAACTCAATTGAAGGTCCTAAGTACTTAGGGCCCTTGGGGCACGGGTTCCCGTTATTTTAAAGTAACCAAATTTTAGCACGTGAATATAAACCTCATTTGGATCATTTTGAGACTAGGAAAACATAACTTTTCTCAATTCTGAAAAATAAGGGCCGGCCTAATGTACATACTCATGGCCTTCTATATACTAGATTTGAAGCTGTTGTTAGAAGTATGATGAAAATATAGTGATATATTTGTCGTAAAGTTTTAGTTTTATTTGACAGAAATATTTGGTACATAACTAAATACACTTAAGTGAGGCTCAAAACTGAAGTCTCTCACACCGTACGCTGTAAGCGCCTTCATGGCCATAGGTTTTTTTCGCAACTTTGTTGCAAGTATTAAATGAAATTTTGAAAAATAGTTGAGGAAACATAATAAATACAAGCCGTTGCATTATTCGAGCGATCTGGGTGTCATAAATTCACCGCACCATATCTTATGGAAAACAACTTATATTTTTCGGTGAATATCTCCACAAGCAGTGCAATAAATGGCTGGTATTTTTGTACCACTAGGTAGATAAGAGTTTAGAATAAGGTATTTAGAATAAGGCCAAATCCATTGAACATTATAAGTTGTCATATCTCGCTTCAACTGCCTGAATGTTTCCTTCATCATCCTGTTTCCCTCTTCAGCTCAGAGCACGTCGAACCACCCTTCATCTCATCAATTATGCCTGGACCTTTTCCCTTATCTTTCTCGCTTTCCTAGAGTTCTTAATTGATGCGTCCAATTCTCATTCTTTTAAGTGCATTTTAACATATTTTTTTAAGTCGTTAAATAACAAATCGACCTTGATTTCTCCATTGATTTCCGTAATTTTCATGTAAAATATTCAATTTTTTAAAAAGTCTTGCTAAAGGTATTATTTTATTAGAAACATTTTTAGTGAACGTATATGGCCAATTTGAATAATGATACAATAAGTGGCTCCAGAGATACCTTGATCAGTCAGTGAGTCAGTGGTATTTGGCTTTTGTGTACAATGTACATTTGGGAATTTTTCGCCCATGGCTTTCGTTTTGCGACTTTCCTGCTTCAGGGCAACATGAGATTGCCATATTTGTGAATAAAAAGCGCATATGAAACAATGGCTTCAGTGATAAGGTCAAGAAAAGAAGCATTCTCTACCCGTCGTAGTATAAGTCTGAAGCGGAGAAAAGACAATAATTTTCTTGAAATCCTTATCATCGTCCATGATTAGATCGTTTTTGTTCAACTCACTGTTGAATGTTTTCTGTTTTCTGAAAAGTAAAAATCATTCAATCAATTTGTACTTGACAATGCTGATTTTAATGAATTTACCATTGACGGTCTGAATACTTTCCACTCAATGGGTGGTGGTATTTCAAGAAGCCAAATAGTTTTTAAAACCCCCTTTTTGTCGGCCACGAGCCGCCACTGAATGCACCCCTCTTCCGGCGATCATGAGAGATCTATAAATAAGATATAATCCTAGAAAAATGGTAAAGAGAATAAAGAGCGATGTGTAGTTATCTTACGAAATTCTGGAATTTCCCTAGAAATTTCACATTGCTGTTTCTTTTGACCAGTTAAAGATAAAATATAAAATGATATTCCACAGATTACTATGAGCAGTACAATGACCATTTTACTATCCTATATCGTGCGCCATATCCTATAGAATACGAAAACAGATTACCGTACTTCCTCGTAAAAAGTGGAAAAAATGACGTGGCCAACTTTTTTCGATTCGGTGCGGCAGCATGTACTTGAACTTGCATGCACATAGTGTGAAAAAAGTGAGTGTATATAATCCTACCGTATACATAGTTCATTACTCAAATTTTCTTACAATTTTTGTATATTAACACAACATACAGCTATAATGATATTCAACCCTAGAAAAACGGGAAAGAGCGGTTTTCTTACGAAATTCCGGAATTTCCTAGAAATTCCAAATTGCTGTAACTATTTACCAGTTAAAGCTAAAATATTAAATGATGTCTCATTTTAAAGGTAATTTAAAAATCTACAACTATACTTCCGAGGGATTTGCTGTAAAACTAAAGGCTGAGCCGCTAAAAGGAAAGGTTTGTCAAAAAACGTGAGGAAATTAAGCATTTTTCAAAGTTTACAATTTTCGCTAGCAAATTTATCGACAACTATGAGGAATAGAAATAAATGTGAGAGTAACTATTTTGTAGTAAATTTTGTCCGCTTCAATTTTAAAATCAATAATATTTTCGCAACGACGCACCGTTTTCATGATATAAGCGAAATCCCAAAATAAAGGGAACTTCTGCGCCCCCCCCCCCTTCTCCCCGCACACCTCGTAGTTCCGGGGACTTTTAGTATGTTTACCTCCTATCAACCCCAAACACATCCCTGAAGTCTCGTCTCTGTCCTCTTCCATGCCCTCTACAACCCCTTCATTGATTGGACTATATGTGGATTTGGTATTCAATGGAAGAAGGAGATCGCTGCGTCAAAGATAGAGGAAAAAACTTGCATGAAAATTCCGAGGAGAAACTTCCTTGCCCACGATTTTTCATTTAAATGCCCTGCTCCTTTCATCCTTCCAGCTTTCGTCCATTGTACGGAAGGTACTATTCGAGTTTAGGATTGTGATCCAGTTGTTAATTTGCTTAAAGTTAAAGCTGTAAATTGCGATTATGATTCATTGATTGGACTATATGTGGATTTGGTATTCAATGGAAGAAGGAGATCGCTGCGTCAAAGATAGAGGAAAAAACTTGCATGAAAATTCCGAGGAGAAACTTCCTTGTCCACGATTTTTCATTTGAATGCCCTGCTCCTTTCATCCTTCCAGCTTTCGTCCATTGTACGGAAGGTACTATTCGAGTTTAGGATTGTGATCCAGTTGTTAATTTGCTTAAAGTTAAAGCTGTAAATTGCGATTATGATTCATTGATTGGACTATATGTGGATTTGGTATTCAATGGAAGAAGGAGATCGCTGCGTCAAAGATAGAGGAAAAAACTTGCATGAAAATTCCGAGGAGAAACTTCCTTGTCCACGATTTTTCATTTGAATGCCCTGCTCCTTTCATCCTTCCAGCTTTCGTCCATTGTACGGAAGGTACTATTCGAGTTTAGGATTGTGATCCAGTTGTTAATTTGCTTAAAGTTAAAGCTGTAAATTGCGATTATGCGTTTTATCACTCAGTCAAGCGTGGTTTCAAATACGTGAAACATTTATTATGCAAAAATGTATGTAGTGGTTTAGCTTTATGGAGTACTTCTTGCCGTATCAAGTCCACCGAAATTTTTCTTTATGCATATGTTGCAAATAAGTGTAAGGGAATGGATTAATTTAATGAAAAAATAACCCCTTAGTTTTTTTGCGAAAAAAGAAACTCTTTGAAGTGCTTAACGTATATTTTCATCGTTCTCTAGTTTAGTGGTATTCATGTCGAATGAGGTCTACATGTTGTTTTCGGTCAACAATAGCATAAGTACATACGTAATATTTCGGTAAAAAAGAGTAATATTTTAACTGAATAAGTACTTTTTGTGACGATTTATTTTAAACAGATATAACCAATTAAAAAACGTCTCATAAACTCGGAATCATATAAAAGTTGAAATGACTATCGATATAATTCTGTAAACTGTTTTCATATCTCGCATCAATGCTTTGAAAATATTTTCATGTTCTCATTTTTTCCTATCGCTACAGTCGTTTCTTCGGTTCGAAAAATGTCGTATAATTCTTTCGAAATCATGTCAATTATGCCCCGTTTACTTTACCTTTTTACCCTAGTAACTCCAGTAATAAGGTGGAGTTACTAGGGTAAAAAAGTAAAGTAAAGTAAAGTAAAGCTTATTCCTGCCAGTAATAAGCTCCACGTGTGAACGCAAATTAGCGCCAACGCTAGTGTACTTATTTACCACGCAGGAGTTACTACGGTTGAATGATAGTTATTAGCATTCGAGTTACTAGCGTTAAAATCTAGTTATGCGAAGGGTGCATTAGTTTAGGCAGGGTCATTTTTGCTTGTTTTTTGTACAATTCAACAATGCAGACGCACACTTCTATAAGCAGCGAAGCAATACAATTGCGTATTTCTATCAACAGCTTGAAAATATAATAGTTCTATTGGAGAGAAAGGATTTTCCTGTGCACCGCATACCACATTACGGTTTAGGCTTTAAACCGCGCAATAATACCCATTTTGATTGGTATTTTATTTGTTTTATGTAGCACAAGAGTGGAAGGAAATGAAAAAGTAGCCCCTTAGTTTTTTTTCGTATAAAAAAAGTTTCAAAGCACTTATTTTTGATCGTTATCCAGTTGATTTCTCTTCTTGTCGATGGTCTGAATTTTTTTAGCGCCATAACTGATATAATATTACCCTCTTCCATGTAAAATATTACTTTTTAGAGCGTATTAAATGACTGAAAAACTAAATGCATGTAGATAATGTCTATATTTTAGACCCGAATCGAAACGCTTGGAGATACGCTTCAGGGTATCATACGTGTGGAGAAAGTTAATTGATTGCCACGTCAATTTTATTTAGCTTTAAGGCACCCTTTAGGGTTTATTTTTATGAATGGATTAAATTTCTCTCGATTTCATTTATCATGATTGAATTCTCATATTATATTTTAAAGGCTTCCGATAAATTGTTTTATTGGCCATGCGCCTCATAATTTTGCATCGCCTGTCTCGTGGGAGGCTACTTCAATGGCTGACATTCCGTCATACTTCCGCTATTAAACGCTTTCGTGCATTGCCTGCGTCACGCCCCTGCACTATCCGGCATGCTTCTTTGAGTGAGCCGTCATTTCCTGTATTGACATATATGTAAGTGGTTTTTCGAGCTTCTTTTTTTCTGACGTTTTCTTATTCCTCCTCCTTCCCGAGAGGATTTCTGCGCTATTTCTTACGACGGCGTCAAATCATCTTTTTTGAATCGTCCGTTTAAAAAAAAAATTCTTTTCGCTTTCTCACTTGATAAAAAAATTTAGGTATGTAATGGCCATTTACCACGCTCGGTGTGAACTTTCATTTGGCCTTCGTTTGAAGTTCCACATTTACGCGTTCTCGAGAAGTAATTCCATGTATATTTTATGTAGAATTGATATAATTTAAGTTTCACTGACATTTCACAAGTATGACATTCTCTATAAGAGTGAGGAGGGTGGACTAAGTGTCAAGGTAGGAGGATGCCAATTTATCCCTTCTCTAATCTCCTTAAACATCCCATTTCCTCTCGTCCCCTCCTTTTTCTTTCATCGCGTTCCGAAGGCTATTTCCATATTTTTTGTAAATAGAGAAGTGAATATAATGTTTATTTCGATGGTTAGGTAATGGGCATATATGAAAGGAGTGTGCTTCGTTGGTCTTACCATGTCAAGAGAATGTGAGAGAGTCGAATAAAGAAACAGATATGTGATAGTAGAGTAGTGAATGGTGTGAGAGGATGAGATAATACCAAGAAAGTCACGGGCGTATGTGGTAGAAGGGACTCTTTGAAGAGGAGGAAAATCATGAACAGGAGAGCATGTATGAATCAATGCATGGATGTATAATAAAAGCGGAATAGATGTGCAAGGATCGGGAATTATGGACGAATCCATCAAAGGAAAGCCGGTTTTATATCCCTAACAGCAAAAACAGCTCTTTGACTGTGCCAGGCACAGTATGCCTACCCCGGGAGAATGGCGTGACAGGGATGTATTTATGAATGTAATTTACTTGTAGTAGCCGCTTGCTTTTTTTTTGCGGGGAAAACTTTTTAAAGCATTCGAATATATTTTTTCGCTCCTCAGTTAATGTATCTTCTTGTCGATGGTTGGAGTTAAGCGTGAAAGTTTTAGCTGAGCTGGTATTATTATGCTACCTAGAATATTAAATTGGATAAATGACTGAAAAACTGATGATATGCAAGAATTTTAGCCCCTAATCGATTCTTGTTGAGAAAGTTATGTGATGGGTGCTTTAAATATTTCACGCCGGGGCTTTTTCTCATGAATACATTAAATTTCTCTCGATTTCATTTATCATGATTTTTTACATTCTCTTAAATTCATAACTTACAAAAAATAATATATTGGTTAGTCGCCACGCTGATTCGAGTATTTTCTAAGGTATTCTTTTTTCCGTTACCATGCCTATAATTTCTTAGCTAGACTGTCCTTCTCTCCATCTCATTTTCTCCAGCTTTCTCCTAATTCTCGACTGTTAAGCTTCGGTTGTGTGATTTATCCTGAACCCTGTAGTCCTGTATCCTGATTTCGGAACCATGCGCTGCAACGTTTTTTATTAGAGTTTTAATTAATACGTATTTTCAAATTTTCTACCGCCAGTATCCCACTCTTTGATTCCTGCTTGTTTGCAAATACTTCCTCAGGCTTCTTCAGGCTTGTTTGCAAATGCTTCTCCTAGTGTAATTCAAGCTAAAACCAGCTTCTGAAAAGGTAAAAATATATTACCTTACACACCTACACAAAATAATGGAAGATCAAGTCTCTACTATAGCTAAAGAATAATTCGCGATTGCATATGTATTATTTTCTCAAACAGAGTGCCTAAATGTTGACGCATGTCAAGTGTATAAATGTTTAATTCATTGATAAACAGAATCAATTTTGTGTATTTATTTATTTGTATAATATTGAATTTAATTTTGTTTTTATTAACATGCTTAATCATTATTTTTGAGTTATTGTCATAGTGATGAAAGAAATAAATAACTGATTGTTGGGACTGGTAACAAGAGGACATCTTATGTTAGAGGAGGAGAGAGAAGTTAAAATGTAACTGTATTTGAAAATGTTTCAGTACTGGTGAATAAAAATTGTTTACAGAAGAAAAGAAAAGTGCAGAGGGATATAAAAGGGAATCGCTTTGGAACGAAAATGTTTTCTGGTTTAACAGTCATGACTTTCCCTAGAAAAGCTCCGATAAACATTATAATAAATAAATATTTTCTGCAAAAATAATTAATTCTTTTGGCCCCTCCCCAAAAAAATTCATACCTATATAGGCTAGCGTTTGGTTTTCGTAAACTGTCGCTACAGTTTTCTTTGTATGCTGTTGTGTTGCGAAGTTATCTGAGAACTAAGAAATGGAAAGATCATTATGTGAGAATAATTCGGCATTTTTTGAGAGCACACTTGCCCTCGTCATTATTATCAGAATATCTCCCCTACAAGTGAGTCCGAATTCGCCCATTTACACCCTTTTTTCTCAGCTTCTTTGTCCCTTCTTGTGAAAGCCTTAATACTTGCTTCCTCTCTGCTGGACGAAGACGGTCTAGAGTCTCTTCGGACACCAATGCCGGCCGCATTGCCACTCGACCTTCCTCCCCGCCAAACAACCATTCTCCCCCACTCTCGCCAAGTAGGGGTCGGTCAAGCGGACCCTCTTCCGGCAGAAGTCGCTAGGTGGTATCACCTGCTGTCCGCTATTTAGTTGTTGCGGCAAGTTGGTGGGAGGTGGGGGGGGGGGGGTAGGGTTTGGGTGGGATGCAGGGAGGGGGGGGGGAGGAGGAGGAGTATGTAACTCTAACACCATCGACCGTTAAAAACCACCCCCTTCCTTATATCCCACTACCCCCTGTCAGTGCCACAAAAGGGCCCTTATAAATCGATACGTATAGGTGCATAACAGTCCGTGAACTCGACGAGCCTACAAGGCGAGAGGAGTGAATGAGTGTGCAGAGCACCGTAATTTTCCGATTATAATACGCATCCATGCTTGTCGTATTCCATCTGAAAGATATCTACCCAGGTGTTCATGTAGAATATCCTAGAAAGTCGAGGTAGCGAGGTATTTTGCATTACGATTGAAAAATTCAAACTGGACTGGTATCGCTGGAAACTATTAAACTTCTAAATCACACGGCATTTGCATATTGGCTATCTGAAGCCCCTTTTTGCCAGGTACGTGATCCAGCTGAAGACCTTGTAGCCGGTAATAGATAATGAGGACGGAATCCAGAATGATTGGTGCCTTCCTAGAAGGTTTCATACGATCATTGAACTTGTACTGACGGGTTAGCTGTATTTTCAGTCATATCTAAACGCTAAAATATTTAAATGTCCGCTAAAATATTTAAATTAACCAATCAGTGACAGCAGGTGACCAAAACAGCAGTTGGGACATTTTTATTTATTGTTGATTTCGTAGTCTGAAAGTTACTGATTGCCAAAAGTAGGTGTAGATGGCGCTGAATTCAACAAGTGAAGATCACTCAGCGTCTGTAAAAGCTAACGTGATTGGTGGAAGGCTATTGGGTCCTACTGGGAGGTAGTAGCAAACCAGCGCCGCGTCAATTAATTAGGAATCCAAGTAGCCCAGCCGATATGATAGATATTTTTCTTATTAGCCAGCATGATGGTTCTATACGTATCACACTATACTGGGAAGTGACCATCCTACCGAGTATCCCCGGACTTGTGCTGGAATTCAAGTATGGTATGAAACGGACTTAAACTATTTTTTGCTCTAAGTTTACTTCTTTCTCCTAATTTTGACAACGTTCAATCTTTCGCCTTGTTTTAGTTGCTTCGTTATCAGGTATGTACCTATTTTTGTAGTATTATTAGAATTTGGCCTTTTCATAACCACATTTCAATTTTAAACCAGCCATTACCTGAAAGTTTCGTGTAATTATTCACCTTTTGCGAGGGTATACCAGAGTCAGGGTAGCTTCGTTATTGCATGCGTTAATATTTATGCAGACCCGTCTCTGCTGAGTGATGTCAACAACCATTTCCACCTGCTTTTTACACTTTGAATTTTGGAAAGTTTTTCTACTTTGGTGTGGCTCTCTAAATATTTTAAGCGTTTGTAAAATGATGCTATATTGAGCCACTAGACGCTACATTACGACTAACAGCCACAATTTTAACCAAATTAATGACAGGTTCACTGCCCTCTATCGACTACTTTACCTGTAGGAGACTTACAATTAACCTTATTTTGGTGCAGAGAACCAAATAAGTGTGATGTACTGACCAAGAATCTGATGATATTTCATCTGGTAATACCTTTATTAATGTTTTAAACGTAGTTGATGTTGGAATTAACATTTTTAAAATATATTTATTGTCCTATGATTTTACGTGCCGATATCTGTGGTAGGTAGTGTTATTCTTTAATGTTTGTCCGTGATAATTGCAAGATACTTTGGTTTATTTTGTTTGAAGTATACTTCACCTGATAGTGTGAGAATGGTTAAATTTATAATGAACTTAATTAAACAAACTGTGGAAAAGCATTGGAAAATATTATTCTGAAAATTATTGTTCTAAAGATTTACAGTAAATGTATGTTAACATGCAAAATTATAGCGCAATAAAATATGCAAAAATTTATATTCGAAACTTAAACAACATTCATATACTATATAAAAGGCAACGCGCAAGTGTGTATGATTATGTTGCTTAGCTTAGCAGTGATTCAATAGTGCTCCAATAGATGGCAAGCGACCTTCCATATACCTACGTTCTCCACTGACTGACACATGGTGCGGGCGTTTGCATTTTTCAAAATACACGCAAGGGAAACTGCTTAGTAACAACTTCGCCTGATTTACCAATAATGTTGTATACAAAGAAATCTCGGAAATTTAGGTATAGTTTATGTATCGTTTACATTAGTTACGTACACTGTTTTCATTACAAATAAAAAACATTAATATCTACTTAATTATTTAAGTTATTCATTACTTTTTGGCTATATCGCTAATATTTTAGTCTTTCTCAGCAGGATTTTCAACTAGTGTGTAAAAAAACAGTATTTGCAGATTAACTACGTTTGGATTCGTGATCAGCTTATCGGATTTATTAAGACAAGGTCCATTATATTTTCTTTGATTCTTTGCACCACCCAAAAGAGAGGCCATTTCAAGATTTCCAGCGGTAGGGGGCATATACCAACAAACACGGCACCAATGGCAGTGGTGCAAGGGAAAGGGGTGGTCGCCCGGAAGGAAGTAGCCGCTGCCTAGGGGGGGGAAGAGAGGGTGCGTTGCTAAGGTTTAGGGGGATTGGCACGTGGCGCCCCCTTCTCCTCCACCACCCTGTGCGTGCCGGACACGGTCGGCGTGGACGTGGTGAGTTGCCGGCACTGGGAAAGTTTTGGATTAAAGTTTGGGTGTGCGCTCGAAAGTGATTTGAAAGAAGTTGAAGGGAGAGCCAATTATGGGAGCGGACGATAATAGTGAACAGGGGAGGGGAGAACTGTGAACGCAGGCGCGTGTTTGAAAAGAAGTATTTCTTTAAGGTGGTCGGAGAGATTTTTGTTTGTGTCTGCATGGAACTTAACTCACGTGTTCTCAGTAGTGACATTTATATATATATATATATTGGAAATTGCATTTTTCTGATTTGTTTTTTTTTTGGTAATCCATTTCTATTTTAACACGTAGCCGTATATATTTCGTCATAATTCTATTACACGTGTACAGATTTTATTCTAAACGCAAAATAATATATTACATATACTAATAATTATTACTATAATGGGAATAATTACTACTATTACTATAATAGTTGCCCACAAATATCAAGGTGTCATTCCAAGGAGTCCATTATTCGAAAAAAAACATTTCAATATAATTTCGTCTAACTTTCGAATACCGCGCCGAAAACCTAGTCATTACGTGCTGTACTTAAGGGAAAAAATGAGAAATATAATGATTTCCATTACTGCCGGTATGATGAGTTCCAACGCATAAATTGGTGCACTTAAATGAAATGTGGTCCAAGAATTTTTTTTCGATTTAAAATATTATTAAAATTTGCACTCAATGACCCATGATTACCGCTTCAGCCTCCTTAAGAACGAACCAGTTTGTACTCTGTGGGTCTATGCTTGAAATACCGTGATAATTATCGCAGTCGAATGTTCTAATTTTATCGCATGGTTTCGTCGATTCAGCATTCTCGAGTCGCCACACCTTGTCCTCCGATAATTATTAATGGTAAATTATCGAATGGTCGTGTAGGATGCGATACTTCTTCGAAATCATACGACGATTTTCTATTTCGCGTGTGATTATTTTCGCCGATTATCGAAAATAGACCCCCTGGAGTCACATTCAAGAAGTCGGAAATGTCATAGTGCATAGACTGAGTGGTCAAGTTGGTCGCTAAATGTGCTATTTCATGTAAATTTTGCGCGCATCCACCATGTTTTTATCAAGTTCCCTCGGTGCAAAGCTAAAATATAGCTGATTGTATGACTACTGGGCCGGCAGACTACAAACTAAAAGAAGTGATGAGGGTTAAGAAAACTGCAATTTTATCATAAATGAATTCCATTAAGTAAGGCCAAAGACTAACCTTTACTAAGAGAGGTTTAAAGCGTATTCTAAAGTGCATTTCCATGGAATTAATTACATAATCACCAAAGTGTTGACAAATTAAAATGCCCGACTCAGTACGAGGTATGACACGGATTGGCTCACACATGTTGAGAAACTTAAACCTTCTTAGGCTAATGCCAGCAACGATTCGCAATTCGCTACCAAGAAGTGAAAGAGCTTAAGGTGGCTGGAGCGAGATTTCGTCTATGTACGGATTTGCGTGAGACTTAGCATACGTGTTCCTATTATTGATATTTATAGAAAAATGTGAAAACATAGCATTTTACCAATTTTGATTTTTGGCATTTTAATGCCATTTAAACTCGTAACCTTATGGCACGTGGCGCAATTTAAAGATCACCACGTACAAATCGGACGCTAGAAATAGGATTAAAAGGGTGTAACGAAAAATGTCCTTGCAGTGAAAATTTATTTCGTTCATTGAAATATTAAAAAATTCACCTACAACAGTGAACAGCCTGTATTTATATTTTCTTGCGTCCGATTTTTACGTAGTGATCTCTGAATCGTGAAAAATGCGAAATATTAGGCAATGCTTATAATTTTACCGTTTTTTCCTCTCTGCCGTGATTATAACTATGGCAACGACCATTATTGGCCTTGAATCCTCAGACTTAAGATAACTTTTGTCGAAGATTAGATGTTTTGAAAAATATCTCAGCTCCTACTGATCGCTCAAAACTATTTTTAAAATTAAAATTAGGTTAAAATTCCAGCTATCACGTGTATTTATCGGCGTTTCAACAGATTAAATAGCTGAAGCTGTAGTCTGGTTATAATGCTAAACGTGACTGTTTTTTTTAAAATTTTCTTTTAAACAATTAAATCTCAATAATTCATTCTGTTCTTTTATTAAATTACTAGTTTAAACCATGAACTCCAATTTACTCATGTGAAACTTGATGTAGAAACGCCCAAAACTTGAGGAATGACATTCTAAAAAACGGAAAACGGGATAAACAAATTAATTTGTGCAAATGCTATTTAATATTTTGCAATGAAACTTTGAGTACTTACTTTGTACTTCTAGAGTCTCATATTATTCTGATATAATGTATGTGCAATATGTTATTGCATTGTTGTTTACAGTTGAAACAAAGCTGTTTTTCCGTTTTTAAAATATTGAATAAAAAAATGAGACCAATTGAGATGCGGTTAGGTTCATTTTGTAGATTATCTTAATACGCACAACTTCTGTGTAAACTTTTACCCAAAAAAATAAATAGTTATTTCATTAATGATGAGAAAACCACCTTTGTTAATTCCACAAACTTTCTTACGCTGGCACGACGCGCGTTTCACCAAACTGTGGCATACTCATGTACTCGCGTCGTGCCAGCGTAAGAAAGTTTGTGGAATTAACAAAGGTGGTTTTCTCATCATGGATATCCATAATTTCCACGAGGTCAGGCCTGCGATCATCAGTTTTTTAGTTATTTCATTAACTCGGAAAAATCACTTTTTTACATCTAAATTGTTAAATAAAATATTTTCCTACTATTTTTTCTGTGAGGCCAAATATACCATTTATTTCCACTATCATTCTGTATGCATTCCATCCATCGTATCTTGGTTATCAATACTTTCATGTCAAATTCAAATTCGACTAGTCTATATCCTTGAATATGCTTGATTTGCTTCATTTTTTATTTTAAGATTGCTTATGTATGTACCAGACTCTTAGCTGTGAAACATGCTAACTCGTATTTTTTTATTTTCAGGTGAGTATTTTCTGGTTTCGTTGGATATGTGGAATGAATATCTTCCTTGCGGAGTTTCCAGTGGATTTCCCGGTGAGCTTTTATTCTGTAGATTTTGTCGTGCATTTGGGCTAAATCTTCGCTTCAATAAGGTCTTGACTGTGTGAGTTAAAACGAATACTGAATTCTACTTTTTCGGCTGCATGCATAAAATAAAATGCTTCTTTTGCTCATGACAGTTCCTAGCTTTTGGATAGCAAAATCAAGGCGAATTCATTTCGAGTATTATTCGACGAAAATATTTTTAATTAGCTCTTTGTTTCCTGTCATAAAAGCCGACTGTGTACCTATTCTATAACTCATTAAGAATTCGTCGTTAGCTTCCCCGTAACGAAAATCCTCGGGTGTAACGAACCTTTCCTACCGACAACGCCATTCTGTAACACGGCTTAACGTCAGACAATCGTTACATTTTCGGTAACGATGTTTCGGTTCCTACCGTCAAAACATAGAGCACCTTGCATGGAGGCTACGATTTTCCACCAATTAGATCAAGCTCATGAACCTTACAATGAGGACGGAAATCTTGGTGCGCTTCCGATCGTCATTTGCTCAAATTACGGGTCGCCAGTTAATGCGCTGGTGTTGCGAGGGAGGCCTCGGTAAATGTGAGCTTTCGTCCCGCCAGCGTTTTCGTAATTTCACCCACTTTTAACAGAGATATCGGAACCAAATTCACCTCACTTATTATGCAAACCTTGCGCATTTGTAAAATACTTTCAACACAACAATGCATCTTATACTCTAGGAATGGGAAACTTTCAAACCTGAGAACTGCGATTTTTCCTCTCCGCCATCTTGTGAAAAAATGCCGTTTCCTCTTATCCACCGTACATGGCGCAACGATCGAGCAGTTGCTTCTGTAGCATACACAGAACTCTCCTACACAGTTTCTTCCCTCCTTCCACTCAAACTCAACCCGCAACAGCCATTTAACACAATCATTTTAAGACTAGAAATTCTTGGCCTACCACGCGGTTGCAGCCCCTCTAGTTGGAACTTGATTTCTTTCGCGGCCGTTGATAACACGATCGAAGTAGGAGATAAACGTCCTCTTATAAGGTTCTTGATCAAGCTAAAGCCTAGGGATTCAGAGGCCTCTGGTTGGCAATTTTAGAACTACTAGGTGAGGAAGTAGTGTGGTAGTGTTAAGAATGCCCTAGAGAGGACTCTGTAGGAATAAAGCCTGACTTTCGTAGGGCTGTGGGCCAAGGTAACGAGGGAAATTGTTATTAGTTACGAGCTACGAGTTATTTATAAGTTTAAATATTCACTGTTATTGAATATTTTACGTGATATTAGTTTGGGGTTTCAATTAATAAATATGTTAAAACATGTCAATGTTGGGAAATTGAACTTATATATTGAAACGATCCGGTCATGTCTTATCGCCGAAAATGTTCCGAGAAACATGTTATATGCTAGAACGTCTATATTGAACTGACTTAAGATCAATGAGTGTGACCAAAGTCTTACAAATTTAGTACGGGTGGTATATTATGATTTTATTAGATAAATATAGTGTGAGTCCTCATAACTTCTCACACATTTTTATAAAGAATTTCTGAACGTAAACAAGTGAATTAGCTTGGAGCTGCAAAGTGTAGGTATTTGATTAGATGATTTCCCTTCCATTTACCTTAATAATTGCTGCCAGTTTTTTGCATTACCAGTATGTAATTATGTCAAGCAATGTCGTGTATTTCCTGATGATCTCCAAGCTATGAGTGTTGTACCGACACAATTGAGGTTACACTAAAACACTATGCCGTTTCCTCACAATCACCAATATAGCCCCATAGTTTTAAATTAGTTATCCCCAAATTTAGCTTTGTTTTTTTCTTGTGCATTGTCGACTGAGTATAGAAAATATATTAGTATTCATAGTAATGTTCCAGCTAAAGTTAGGAGTAATTTAATGGTTTCGAAACCAACATCAGTTAGCACATTAATAGGTTCGTGACCTATATTTCCATTGAAATCAATCTTAAACGACTTCAAATTTACTCAAGTTCACGTTCACCGTATCCTTACCGAACTTCTCGAGGCCTTACCGGGGGGGTCTGGACCCCTCGCTTCGAAGCGACGGGTTATCGAAGATTTTCGCAACATACGGACGATTTTACCGATGAAAGTCGTTAATTATGAGTTACAGAATACCAATTTTCGCTAACTAGTCGTTAGGGAAGATAACGAACCGACAGATGTCGTTAGGATGCCTTAACGAGTTACAGAATAGGGGCACTGCAGCGCTATTTCTGTCGAATTCACGCATTTTGAATTTTCACAGTTTCACAGTTTTTGCAGTAATTTTCTAATAAGTGGAATATTAAGTGGAATTGGAGCCTTAAATTATATCTTAAATCAGTTTTTTTGTGGCTAGACTCCTTTAAAATTTTTTTCGCATAAATAGCGTATATTTACATTTTATTGATGGGGTAAATACCACGGGGCTTTAGATTTGACGGAAAAACTGCATTTGACTACATAAAAAATGAAGAGCTTGAAAGATGCGCAGTTAAGGGTTATAAAAAATGGGTGTATTTTGTTTAATTCCGACTCCTGCTCCAGTTCCGACTCTTCATCCTATCATTGAATCGCAAAAATGAAATTATTTTGGGGAGAGTGTTAATATAAATTATTTTGCATACCTAAATTTTGCAGCGCAAGAATTTTTTTGTTGAAAGGGTGACGGACCGTGCAATAAAGTGGCTGGGTGAATTTAGTCATTTTATATCAGCGTTTTTGGACCTTTGCTATTGTGGGACTCAACCCCTAAAGAAACATTGTTGAAATGGAGTAAATACTGTTAAATACATCCCTTGTAAAAAATCTATAGAAAATAAATATGCAACTAAATCTGTACTCGTAGTTTCAAAACTAATTCGAATATATTAATTTCAGCATGGTTGGTGAGGAGAGGAAACTTATTGAGGAGATTAAGAGGAGGCAAACTAAGTGTTTGGAAGAGGTAGTCAGGGGCGAAGGATTTCTGAAGACTGTGATGGAGGAGAGGATGATGGGGAATTGGGAAGGGGAAGGAAGAGAATAGGCTTTATAGGCGATATAAAGAAGGGTAGGACGCATGCTGAGATGAAGAAAGTGCGCAGGTAAACAGGGCCATCCACATTTAAAACTCCAGCGGAGTTTTACTTAGAATTTCATTTTAACTTA
The DNA here is from genome assembly GCA_963573305.1 of Pyrrhosoma nymphula. Classification (NCBI taxonomy): domain Eukaryota; kingdom Metazoa; phylum Arthropoda; class Insecta; order Odonata; family Coenagrionidae; genus Pyrrhosoma; species Pyrrhosoma nymphula. Next base: position 49,776,580 of record OY754337.1, on the reverse strand, counting down.
TATTTACCGTTAGATTACTTAAATAATGATAATGTATTGATCTCACTCACCGTTAATTTTAGTACCCGCTAATTGTTGTTCGCATTTGTTTCCCACAACCCACGCGGTCAAGTGACCAAAACTTATTTGATTAAATAACAATCCATTGTCAATTTATCTGTCTCAGTTTATTGTTGCCTCCATCAATTGTTGCTCCCATTTGTTGGCCCTACGATCGCGCTCACCAAAAGCATTTTTTATCGCTCCAGTTTATTATTGTCTCGAAACGAAACCACCGTGGTGATAGTATCGAACCAACCGAATGAGATATAAAATTCGAATTTCATTCATCTTTTATCATTCACCGCGGCAGATGCCGAGTAGCTCAGTATTTCGAAAGTAGAGAACAAAGGAAAGAGAGACATTTCCTCGAAACGGCGTTAAGTGGAACAAGTTTTCTCGGCGATGAGAATTAAAGTCTCAATTACAGGAAGGAACAAAACAAAAACGGGACCCACGAGGTTTTTCCTCTCCAAGAAGATCCGGTCACTCTGATTTCACCGCAGCTTCTGCTTCAGTGCTGTTGCTGAGACTAAAAGGCAGCACACTCGAAATCTTGGTAAAATGATATGTTTGCCAATGTCAATGAAAAAACTGCGAAATTGCACGCGTGATATTTTTTTTTAATTTTACTCATATTCTCATAGCGCGAGAAAAATCACTACATTGGCAATTTCCCTCGCGTGAAATGTAAGCATAGCATGTATAATTATTTTCCCACGAATAAAGATTCCAATCAAAACGATGTAGACGATTTACTCCATAAAGTAATCGGTAAAGCAGGAGAAAAGTTTGCACGATCCGTTTCGACTGGAGAACTGCGTATATTCATTTTTAAATGTGAAAATAGACAGGTGGGACATCAGCGTCAACTATGATGGTGGTTATATCATATTACATGAGAAAACAACAATATTAACAGTGTATGCAAAAGAAAGAAATACGAAAAAGGGGGGCTATGCGGTAGAAGTTTTTGTATGGTAGAAGTTGATTTAAGATCAAAGCTAATGCAAAATTGGTTCATTTTTTTTTTCGATTTGACGCCCAGTGATGTCATTAATCATGTCTCCTTCACTTCAACGATGATTGTTTAGGGATTGCTTCCCACGAGAGAGCGAAGCAAAAACAAAAAAAGGCAAAAAGCGAAGGAAAAAAAGCGAAAAGCGAAGGAAAAAAAGCGAAAAAAAACAAAATAGGTTGAACCACCTTTTTCAAGAGCCTTCCGGATGATTGCGATGAATCCAGCTACTTGGTCGAGTGTCAAAGAGATTTCCTTAAACGATTTTAAATAAATGTCAACCTCCCATGATGATTACTCGGCTCGGAGCCGCTACCCATGTTTTAACGAGCGATGTAACACCAAGAAACGGCGATACTTCGTGGATTCCACGGCAATAAATATTTCCTGCCCAGAGAAAGTTCATCCGGTGGAAAATATAAGACGCACCTATTTTCATGAAAAAAACTCTTGCAAATAAAAGCTTGAGATATTCAAAAAGACCGTTCCAATCCAGGTCCACAGTAGCATGAGAATAAGAGATTGCAGTCGATTACCTATAAAGTAGACCAGTTCAGTAGCAAGCCAAACGGTGTTGGTAGATAACTAATAAACTAAACCAGTTTAGAGACGAACGATTTACAGATGAATGGCATAGACGATGTACCTACACACTGCATGGTGAAATGACTCAGGTCTATTAATGCATTAGAACAGGAACCAAAACAGTTAAGAGGTTATGACGAAAATATAAATCTGAGAACGTCAAAATCAATTTAATAAAGCTTTTCAAAAGGTGTAAACTTATGATCACAAATTTATCATCGTTTAAGGGAAAATAGAAATCCGCGAGGGGAAAAAGGTAAATTATTTATCGAGGCAATGCTACGAAGTGTGCTGCGTGAATTCGATTCATAAATGATGTAAAAGAATTCGATACGCGACATCAGGTGATAAAGCGATTTTAAAAGCGATATTTACGAGATATTTGATCGATGTTTAGACAATTATCTGTCCGACGTGTATGAGGTATCTAATGATATTGGACGCAATGGAAATGCGCCTGCAAAGGCAACCAAAGAATGGGAATGTAATGCGCGAAGCGAATACGATATCTCAGTGATAAGCGATGGGTGGCATGTGGTTTAAATTCGGAATTGCTTCTTAAAATACTGCTTGGAAATTGTATCCCACAACAGAGCAGAGAAAACGCACGGTGATTGGTCGAGCCACATTCGCTCGGGCATTATTTTTCCATCCGTCCACTGAAAAATAAAAGCCAGTCTATTTTATTCGCCAGTGCGAATAGCGGTCGATTACTGGTAATATCGATTTCTACTGACATGTAAGTCCGTGCTTAATCATGAGAAAACCACTTGCAAGCGACTGCTAAGGCTACTCTCGTAGAAGTAACTTCCATGTGTAAAGCCGCCTATACGATAGAGGCTTCGATACGATAGTGCGATGCGATGTGCAGAATTGAATGCACATCGTACACACTGCCACTGGTGATGCGTCGGAAGGAGTCGTGTTGAAAAAAATAATCGAATATTAGTCGAAAAACAGTAGCCAGGTCGGATACCGCCGTACGATTAGGTCGATATGAGAGAGTAGGAGGTGATCGATAACTATTAATGGGGCGCATGTAAGTGGGGGGAAAGCAGGGAGAGAGAGTGAAGAGCAGTCGAGGAAAAAATCTTCGGTCGAAGAAGACGTCTGGTAAAACATGGAATCTTAAACACACACGCAAAAAACGAATCGGGAGACTCGTTCTGATGGATTAAACTTTCTTAATGCCTTGAGGCTCACACCGAGTTGGAGATAGAAAGAGAGCAGTCACAGGCAGCTTTCCATTCGTTCTCGTGTGCTGCTCACTTAGCAACGCAACAGCGCACGTGCTTTCCGTTTGTTTCAGACCCCTTGTACTAGGGAGTTCACTTCATAACACATTAGGAGCAGAGTTCATATGTGCTAGCCAATAAAAGAGCTTCGATAATCCTCGATTGTTATTGACGTGCTGATTTTCATCAAAGGCGGCAAACTTGGATTATGTTAAGTTTTTAGCCACTCTGTGGCATATATGAAGCTTACGTTTTTCATAGATGTTTTGAACGAATTAGATAGGTATCTATGCACCAAGCATTCGACATTGACTATAGTGAACCTACATTGAGCATTGTTGATTGGCGCTGGAGTGTTCTAGACTATAAAAAGATCTTCGATAATCGCATCCTCGATTGCCATTGACTTGTTTATTTTCAGTAAATGCGTCCGACATGGATAATGTAACGTTTTTAATTTTTGCATGGTGAAAGGCTTACATTTTAAAGCACGCACGTAGAACAAATAAGTGAACTGTTTATATAATAATTGCTCGTGACCATTCTTCTCTTGTAGAATTCTTCCTACCCGCCATTGTCGAACGTTTCGCCTGCGCGCATCGTTCCACGTTCATTGTCGTTTGTGTGCGCTGATGTGTTCCGTTCTTCGCTAACCTTTAACTTTTTTTGTGAAAGGTGTGAATTCATTACAGCCCTGAAGAAGCAAATTTACATAACTGCGAAACGTTAGTGATGAGTTAATAAACGATCTTTTATTGTAGTTATTTTTACTTTTTAGTACTACTGTAGTTGCGTAAGTGACAATTGTTCTTGGGATTTTTCAGGCCAGGTCTCCCATATCGACGATGTCTTTTTATAAAGAAATATGTTTTTTTATTAGAAAACTATCGCCCTTAGTTAAAGCTGCTATCAATTTTACAAATCCTTGTAGTTGATGTGCGCATTCTTCTGATTGGACTCAATTTAGCGATGGGGTTTTCAATACGACTTGTCAGTAGTTTTGTCCTCTCGAATGTGTTCTATTTATGATTGTTGCTCAGTGTTCCTTCATTAACCGTTGGCTTTGAGGAGTGTGCCTTAGATCACCTTGCCTGTCAACAGCGTGCCGTGCTTATCCAGGTCTGTAATTTAGTCGGTTAATGAAGATGCGGTGATGAGGGTAAAGGAAACATTGCAATTCCTCAACAACTATAAGCATTAAATCTCATTCGACAATGTTTTAGATCTGTGCGTTATTATTGCTGTTTTTGACGTATTCTCCGCATAGATTTCCATGCTACTTACACTGACAAAAAGATATTCTTAAATCGAGAGGCGTCCACTTGATTTAAGAGTGGGTCCAACTAAAATATGTGCCCAGAATATTTTCTTAATTTAAGAGGGGATCCCACTAGAGTGGTGGCCACAAGAAAAATATTCTTAAATTAAGAATACCCTCTTGGGAGATAAGTATAGTTTATTCTTACATTAAGAATATTTTATTTCCATTTTAAGAATTTTACCCTCTTAAATTAAGAATATTCAGGTATGGTAAACTAAGCACTGCAATTTTTAATTGGGGTTAAATCCGTTAATTGCATGAAAACCATACAATTTCAGCACAAGTTTGAAATGGCCAAGGCACAATGTTGTCCTTGTTTAAAGGTCATGTTTAAAATTAACATATATCAAGAACATATTACGAATCACTCAGATAGAAGGGTGCACTCCAAACTATACAGTCTGGGCTTAAACACTCAGTTTGATTGAGAAGAATATACTATTTCAAAAATTTCAATTAATGACGTTCAAATTCTGATTCCTAACTAGCAGTACGTGTTAATTCAGATTTCATTTTTAGACTCATTTACCCAGGGAGAATGTACTACACAAAAGTAATTAATTAAAAATACTTGTCAAAATGTTTTTTTTAATTTTCAAATAAATACCAATTTCTGCTTTTTACACTTCACTGGTTTAATTTTATGAGCTCATTTACATTATCATATTTCATAATTGATATATTCTGTTAATTTATCAAGTTGTGGAGGAGATGTAGCAAGTGTATTACACATGTATAGTGTATTACCTATAGGGTAAAAGGACTCTAATTGGGGACCCTTGAGGGGAAGAAAAGCTATGAGTATTCATTAATGACAGCCTAAACAATCAAACATCATAATACCAAAAGTGTTACAGTCAATGCCAATTAAATTGCTACGAATGATATTGCATACAAATGTTACTCTACTATGTAAGGTCAACAGCTATGAAGATGACAGTGCATTTGATTTCATAATTCATAGCACCACAAGTGTAAATACATTATGACAGTACATATTTAGGGAATCAATGTATGCATATTCAGTGCTAACCTATGAATAAGAAATGCATAAATAAATGTTGCATGAGCGAGGACTCACCAATTCTAAAGGCCGTTTTACACGGGGCACGTCATTGCGCAGGGCACGTCATTGCGCAGGTTAGAGCTGCATTAATTTGTAATATGGCGGGCAATTGCGCGAATGCATGAACGAAATTAGAACAGGGGCTATTTTGCCATCTCGCATCCATGCATTCTCGCATGCGTTCTCGCAATTCACCGCTTTACACGACGCAATTGTGACTGCGCCTTCGGACATACGTTAGATTGCGCAATGACGTGCCCCGTGTAAAACGGCCTTAAGAGCAAGTTGAAGGATTTTCATCATTTAATGAAAAGATAAATACAAGCTTCAAGGCCCAAAATATACTTTTGCCCAAAGTGCTCTTTTAATCTAGGTTCAAAACCTGGTTATTGTTGCAAGGCAAAAAAAAAGTTGCAGGGCCCAAAGTGCTCTTATATCCAGGTTCAAAAACATAATTGGAAAGGGGGAGCATCAAATGGAGATCTTTGTGATATGCAAAAATATCCGTAGTTTCTGTTAATGGTCCCCAGTACATATGAAAAATCTTGTATAAAAAAGGAGTTCATAAATATATAGTGATTTAATAAAAATAGTATGAATATCAGTTTTTATTAGAAAATATCTATTCCAATTTCAGAATACAAAAAGATAGTGTAATTGATAACGAATCAGAGAACCTTCCTCATTCAACAGAAACTACTTGATACACAAATACCATAGCTAGCTACACATAATACCACACTTGATTAACATCTGAAAATTTTTCCTCTGAAACCACTTTTCAGACCTCAATATTAACAATTTTTATGCATTGAAAAGATTTTATAATTTTTGTACAAAATTATAACATGAAAAAGTTTTTGAGAGGATCATTTACTACCATAGGGAATGGCATACTTTAATCTTTTTGCGCATTGATGACATACAATTACTGACCAGCAGATTTGCTGAATAATGTGGCATCAGAATATACAGGAAATGAATTATCACTACGTAGCAGATTTAAAATAATCAAACAAAATGCATTAACGAATGAGGATTCCAATTCCTACCCATACTTCCTCCAATTATATGCCAAGCTTTTTGAATATTTTAATATTGTCCTACAACCTTGCTGTGTACCGCAGACCATTGCACAAAATGCCATACATCAATGAATTAGATAACATTATGAACTATACTCTTTGTTTATTTCAATTCGTTTAAATTTCTATTGGTTAACTACGAGAAGCTCATGTTTCGGTTAATAGAGGAATTAAAAGTTGTTAATTAACTAGTAGCGAGTGGAAGAGCCGAGAAGATCCTCACAACGCGGACAAAACATTGTGTTTACACCCACCGCCGTGCGTTTACGAGTGAGCTTCAACTGCTTCAAGCTAACCCAATACCGCGAAAACAAAGTAAGACATGATGTATAGCCTGCATAGTGACCACATTGTAACGTAATGACAACAAATTTCAGGTGGAAGATCTAATTCCAATCGATGGCGGGAAATAAATATCTTTTGACCCCAACATCCTTGAAACGGTAGGTGGTATAAGGATACAATGTTATAATAGAGGTAACATATTGAAGTACTCACCACAAAATGTCACAATAACGTACCTGAAAGCTGTCGGAAGCGGAGAAAATACAGGGTGGTGAGCAATCTCAGCAGCACTGACATCAACTGGCATGTGATTATTACGATGAATTCTGAATTCATTGGCAATAAGATGCCGGTCACAGTTCAACTCTGAAAATGGTAACTGCGGTTGCTCTAATGCTATTTTTTTCGATTTTGCTCAACTCCAATGTTTATCCGAGAAATTAAATTTTAAGGACCATTTACATTTTAATTGAAGGTATTACGCTTACGGAATGAAATGTGTACTCATTTAGAGCATATTTATTTTGCGGTTGCTAGGTAAACGGCCCTTAGTAACCCGAGTGATTACGAAAATATTCTAACATTGAGAATATTTTGAGAATATTTTGTTAAACCCTGCAAGTTTCAGGCCGTGACCGCTGGATGGTATTAGTTCCGACTCACTCAGTTAAGAAAATCCTCTAGAATCTAGAATCCCATCTTAGATGTCAGCTGTAAGAATATTTTCCTCTTAAGGAGGTTCCACCGCGACTGTGTGAGTAAAAAAAATACTAAAGTCCACATTTTTGATATTTTGTCCAAAAAAATCCTGCTTTCGCTGATGAAATGCATTACTATTGAAACCCACTAGTAAGGAACAACATATACAGATAATTCCACAAATGTATTTCAAATGAGCCCTTTTTTCCAGCCATAGGAGCCGAGTGCATCGCCATTTCCTACGGATTACCGCATTTTGACTTCAATTATGGCATTAATTCTTCAATAACGAAAAGAATAAGGTGTTAAGATGCCTATATTTTATTTTTATTCAATTTTTCTGGATTATTTCCTTCTTGTAATAAGCTTTCCGCAAAAATGGCATTCATATTTTATGGAAAAATACTATTTTTCCCCGTGTTTCCCTCATTGAACACAATGTAATTTCAAGTTGAATTATAGAATAAAATAGCGTGGAAAGGTATTATTTTGTTGTTCATATCAGATAGAGGACAAGTTTTTCTACAAGTAGACAGAATATAAATAAAATGACATTTAAGTCATTTTTCGGGGGAACCACCTTAATTTAAGAATACTTTTTTTTCAGTGTAGGAAGGAAAGATCATAGCTATAAAATAAGATGTAGACAAAAACTAACCAATATGCTAAAACACTACCTCATCTAAAGGGGAATTAGGTAAGGTATTAGTTATCTGAAGGCATTTAAAAAATCTTTCCCGAGAGTACAAAAATGTTCAGAAATAAGTGTATATTATGTAGTTTTAAAATGAAATTTTCTCTCTTTTTCAATTTTGATTTCAATCGAACGTTACCACCATTCTAAATTGCAACTAAAATTGGTTACATTTAAGATATTACGTTAAAGAGCACTCATGTTGAGATCGGAATTTCTCTTAAATAAATGCACTCCGCTGCAGGAATTCGAATCCGGGCCTTCAATGTGGGACGCCAGTACTCTAGCCATCCAGATAGGGAAATAAGATGATTAATATGCCGTGAAAATTATCCATTTCCTTTCGTGAAGCAGCGATTGGAAATTACCATTGGCCAAGTGCCCGAAACAGTGCGTGATGAATGATCGTGTGAAAATCGCGGAGGAAACCAGTCTCGTCCTTTTCGCGTGCTCAGCTGGGACACGAATCCTTGGCACCTTTCGCCGCACCTTCCTTTTTATGCTTTCAAGTTCCTTGAATTGACAAGACGATGTTGGCGGATGGTAGACCAAGAGATGAATAGGCCGAAAGCATGAATGAGTGGAAATAACGCTTTTTCTTTGCTCGAAAGCACGAAACATAAGTAAACATCATTGAGGAGAGATAAAATTTAACTGTGTTATGAAAATAGAAAGCTAGATTCTGGTAGCACTATTCTGTCACTCGTAAACCGAGTCATCTACATGCCGCCCTTACAATTAATATAATGGCGGTATAAATTTGATAACTATTCTGACGATACCTAGATGACGGCATCTAGACTGCTCGTTAAGGCATGCTAGGGTCATCTGTCGTGAAGAATAGTCATTCTGCTTTTTGTTTTTTTACGATTTTCCTCGGTGTATCATCGCTACTGTAATACACTGGCTTTAGAAAAATGTGTCGGAATATCATCTGAAAAGTTGCCTACTTCGAACGTTACCCAAAAGATTCAACCTGTATTTTTCCCTTCAATGTGTTACAGATTCCCAGACTAATCATCGTAGTTAAGAGTAATAATCGGCAATAATGAGGTGGTTGGTGCATCTGTCTTTTGAGAAACTTATCATAAATGAGCAGACTGAATTGACAACGAAAAACAGCAGTCACTATAATGACGGAATCGATTCATTACCGAATGGCTTTCTCTTAAGTTGAAGACTCATTTCTCTCCGTCCAGAATTTTATCTTTTTCTGAAGTGAAAGATCGAGAAACTCCCATCCCATGTCATTAACAACTCATTAGTTTTTCTCACATGCTCTGTGAGAGTTTGAAAGTGACTTCCGAATACTACTCATTATAATCCACAAGAGACAGGTTCGGATATTGCAGTCGCAACTTACGATGCTGAATTATAGACTTGGCGAAACTTGGAAAGCATTCAAGAAACGTGGGATAAAGTTTTCCTGTCTTCCTCCAGAGGTCCCCTCCGGGAGTCCTTCGTTACCTCTGCGAGCTCGTCAAAGCATGTGTCACCCTCAGTGACCTCTATTTATCCGCTGGCGAGTGCCACAAAGTTTCGCTATACTTGTACATACGAAGGAGTGCTACTGTGAACACTAGTCGTAGTAGGTCCAGGATTGGGGACAATGCTCATCGTTCACAATTTTCTGCCCTCTCCTTGACGTATTTGTGCAGGTAACTCGTATTTGTACATTTGTTTACAAAAAATTCTTTGATTATAGTTGTTTTGTAATCACCTTGCGCAGACATCGTAGCAGATGGGGGCACACGAGGGCACATTCAATTCGACGAATGGAACGATCTACGCCGAAGTGTTTACAAAATGACGACACAATAGTCAACTTATATAAACAAGTGGTCAAACTCATCTCTTGAAAGATTATACTATAAAGATTATATTATTATAGCTTATACATTGGGATATTCCTGTTTCTATTCCTGCATATTTCCTCTCCCCCCCCCCATTACCACTTTCGTCTGCTAGCGCTCACGCTTACGCAGATGAACTACATTGAATACGCGTTTCAATCTGCTTAGCGCAGTTCACGTCTCGAGTTTCATTGGTACACGCTCTGCGCTAAATGCATTAAAAAGTTTTGCGCAGGTAAAAAATCGGAAATCACCAACTGGGTGTTTTCCATTCGATTTATTAAGCTGCTCACTTCGGAACTCAACAGCGCATTGTTTATTATTCGTTTCAGACCCACGATGTAGCGCACTTCAAAACAGATCGTGAGCATTGTTGATGTGCGCTCGAGTGCGCCAGATAAGGAGAGAACGTCGATAATCCTAACATCATTAATTGTTCATGTGTTGATTTTCTTCAAAGGTGTTAAACATGAATTATTTAAAGTATTTAATCACACAGTAGTTTTAAACTTGGTTTTTTAAGCATATAGTTCTAAACGAATTCGTTAACTATTTACAAATAATTTGGCGGCGATTATTGTGTGTACTTACCTGTGGAATGCTACCTACCGGCAGAATACCGAACGTTTCTCCTGCACATCTCGTTCCGTTCATCGCCTTTCGTGCGCGCTAAAGTACGCTAGTGTGTTCATATCACCGCGCTAACTTCAACAAATTCGATATAAAGCTCCAAATAATGCTCTCATGGTATAGGAATTGTGTTATTGAACAAATTCCGCTTTTACGGTCCAGTAATTGATTGAAAATACCACAGGGAAGAGAATACAGTTTTTCTTTACTTTTCCTCGGTAATGAGGATTAAATGTGAAGATGGAGAATTTTTCTTCTCATTTCTGACACCATCTTCTTTCTCAGCTGCATGAAGGAACTCATGGCAGGCATAAATGTTGTTGTTGTTTATATTATGGCTAAACATTCTTTGATTATGCCTGGTTTTAATGTTGTTGACACTGTAATCGGCGCCCAGAGAGGCTGGAATAGTATGAAAACGTGTGGATTTGGTATATCGTGAGTTTGTGCCCGTAACATTGCCACCTAATGTAGCCATAGCTGCAATGGGTTCCACTAGGTACTTTGTGTTGCCTTCTTCAATTCTTCGTTGATTAGTTCAAAAAAGTTCACAGTTTTTCGTTAATTTTCAGGAACTGTAAACTAAATTGAACTTATGTGACTGAAACAGCTGTTGAACGGTTCAGTATATGATTGATAATACCAAAGGGAAGAGAATACGGGTTTTCTTTACTTTTCCTCGGTATAATGAGGATTAAATGTGAAGATGGAGCATTTTTCTTATACTCTTTGACACCTGTACTCATCTGCATGAAGGAGCACATGGCATGCATAAATGTTGTTAGTGTTTATATTTTTGCTAAACATTTTTTTATTATGCCTGGTTTCAATGTTGTTGACACTGTAATCGGCGCCCAGAAAAGCTGGAATAGAATGAATACGTGTGGATTTGGTATATCGTGAGTTTGTGCGCGTAATATTACCACCTAATGCAGCAATTTGTATTTCCTTCTTCAATTTTTTGTCGAATTGTTCAAAAGTTGACAAGTTTTCATTAATTTTTCCAACCTGTGAACTTAATTGAATTTATAAAACTAAAACTTCTGTTGATCGGATTTTACATAGTTATTAAAAATTTCATGGCTTTTTTTTGCATTCATACGCTTTCTCTAACTCCAAATTTCTTCAACTCAAAGCTTTTCGATTCATTGAAGTTCGGCTGTGACTCTGAAAATAAATATATTACGTATTCTTCAGTGGTGTGCGTGAAGATTAGTTTACAGTTTACGTTCAATAAATGGCGAATGTTTGGAATTGTTACCAATACGAGGCCCACGGCGACCAAATGTGATTATTATTACGCACCCCTTAGATACGCGTATCGTACATGAACATCGTGCGTCACGAATGCTACACCAGCGGCTCATGATAATGCCTCCCCCCCCTCCCAAACAGTATTATACATCTACACAATACCCTGTAAGACACCTCAAGGATGTGTGTCGGGGAATGAGTTTTCACCAACGCGCGCTATACTATATCCTTCAAGAGTCAATGAAACTACGACTAGTAATGCATCAGAAAATATCTTTCAGGAGGTGAAATTTCACGACAATGCACTACACTGTATGCTACCAATCTACCTAAATGCCCACAAATGCATAAGTTGTACAGGAATTATGCGAGACGTGCTGTTAGTACTACGTAGCTAATTGACTGTAAAGGATTAGAGAGTAATTCATAAAATTATCTACTCTACCTTCAGAAAACATTCTTTATGAAATCTCATTGGCAGTTATCTTATTGTCCGGGGAAATAAATGACCTTTTAAACCTGTCCGTTCTATAGTCTATTTCCCTGTTACGGAAATGCATCTAATAGGGGTGCTGCAATTTTTTCCCCACCATATTCCGTCGGCATTTGGAAACAACGCCATGCAAGTAAACACCGCGTTTCATTCAACTCACGACCGACCCTAATCGAATCCGGAAAACCTGGAGCGGAGCCGCTAACTACTGGCATACCTTCGTTATTTCCAATTCTCCCAATTTCTAGAGAATGCCCTTTTCTTTCTTTGCCCGGTCGAAAAGGAAACGAAATCTCGTGATGGTAGGCAGGTATACGTTTGATTGTGCGAAGTGTGGTGGGGGCGGACTTTACCGCGTGGCCGATTCACGAACTAAAAGAGGACGACAAACGAAACGCAAAATTAAAAAAAAACCAACTGAGCATCGTGGGGCGAAATCGATCCTTTGACATTTAAGCTCGCATTTCGTGATCAGCGGTTTGTGTGAAAGGAAATGGGTCCATTCCTTCACACGCTTCCCCTTCCCCCGATATATCTCCACTCTTAAATCCTTCTCTAAAGAAAATTCGTTTTGAGGTGGTTTCGCCGTAAAAATGACTTACGTAAATGCCATTTACTCTTATTCTGGTAACTTATATAAAAGTATGTCCTCTGTTTGATATGAACACAAAATCATATCTTTCCACCCTATTTTTTCTCAAAATTAACTTGAAATTAAATTGGCGTAAAATGGAAGAATGGTTGAATCATGGGAGAAATTATATTTGAAACATATAATTGCCATTTTTTGAGACAAAATGTTTATAAGAAGAAAATCATTCCTGGATATTGGATGGTTAAAACATCTAGGCATCTGAACATCTTATTTTTTGAGTCATAAGTAAGTAAATGTAACAGTTGAAGTAAAAATGCAATGATTAATATGAAATGGCGCTGCAGTAGCCTCCCTTGGCCGGAATAAGTGTGCATTAAATGTATAATCAGCATATTTTGAATTTTAATCGTTTCGTTATAGGCAATGACTATTATCAGTGGAAGACATATTTTTTTATGCAGTCCATACGAAAAGGGTGGATTTCAGTACATATTTATTTTGACTCCCAACAGTCGTGGTGGAATCACCTTAGCGACTCATCGTGATCGACGGTTGGTGTGAAAGGGTATGGGTTCATTCCTTCACACTCTTCCCCCCTTCTTCCTTAACTCTCCATAGTTGTCGTCTTAATTCCACCTCTTAAAGGAAAGTCGTGTTAAAAATAGGAATTGTTTGATTGTATGTCGCGTGCTCATCGTGACTTTGGGAACTACGCGTGATTCTTTTGTTTCGACCCGCCGAAAATGCTTCGCTCTCTAAGCACAACTCCTATTATCTACTTTTCCATCAAGATTCTTCCCACTCGGGGACTTTAATTGGTGGAATTTCTAACCTCAGAGAAGATTTGGGCACGAAATGCAGGCACTGCAGCTTAGACATTAGAAGGAGAATTGCGCTAGTAAAAGGAGCGTTCAGCAATAGGAAGGAACCGATGACGGGGACCATATATATATGGTTGTAAAGAAAAGTGTAGCGAACATTTTAATATAGTGTGTAGCGTTGTATGGTGCAGAAAGTGCACTCTGAGAAAGAAAGGCGAGAATAGGCTGCAGGACTAGAGTTATGGGTATGGAGGAGGATGGAGAAGGTGCGGTGGACGGAAAGGAAGACAAGCGAGGAAGTGCTTGTCTATTGTGGATGAAGAGAGGAAACTTCTGGAGAAGATAAGGAGGAGGCAGAGTCGGTGGTTGGAACAGGTGATGAGGGGCAAAGGGATGCCTAAGGCCTTGATAGAGGATAGGATGTTGGGTAAGCGGGGAAAGGAGAAGAAAGAGGCTTTATGGACGTGATGAAGAGGGGTAGGATGTGCGTTTGGATGGAGAAAGAAATTGTGTAAGAGGAAAGACCCGGCGAATGTGAAAGTCTAGAGGATTTTTATTGACCTCCATTTTGATCTACCTTAACGCTTAAATTACAATAATAGTAACCGTACATTATCGACGATAAACGTAAATACATTTGGGAAAAATCAAGTAAACCACGATTTAATAAATATTTGTGAGTTATTGGCGAATAAGTCAAGTTAGGCTTTGTGGTAAACTAGTTACAGGATGCGATCAATACGTTTAGTGAATGAAGCGTTTACCGGAGGTCCCAGTAGATATGAAAATCGGCTTGGAATGGTGGCGAAAGTTCTGGATACCAATCCCGAGGGCCCTGGTTCGAATCTCGGCTATGGATGATATTTTATTTAGTGTACCTATATGGCGTTCCATATTTAGTTGACAGTATGGGCTTTTTATGGAGGTTCGTTACCTACGTAAATCTATAAGACCGGAGATACGATGTTGCATATTGCAGCCGGAAAATTTTCGTAGTTCTATGATGCAAAATAACTACACATCTATGAAGATTCTAATATGCGAGTATTATTATCCAAAGTTACGTGAATTTGGCGCGGCGTTGGAAATGGTTCCCCACGTGGACTAGAGGTGAGATCACGGAGGGTAAGTTTGGCAACAGCGTTCTCCATAAGGCCCATGCTGTCAACTAAATGTGGAACACACTATAGTTCCAATCCTTTCTTGAGTGCTTTGTGCAGTGCATTTCAAGTAAAAGCACTCCTTGTGTTGGTTGGGATATTTAATGACACAAATGTCATTTTATCCATAAAATGGCTACTTAAAGGACAACTGATTCTCCGTTTGAAGTGAACAACAAACTCCTACCTTTCCCCAATACTTTTGTCACATATTGAACTTGAAATCACGTGGTGGTAAACGATAGAATGGGTGAAACATGGGGGAAAATAGATAGTGCTATCACATTTTAAATATATTTTCACAAAAAAACTGTATTAAAAAAGCAAATACTCCCAGGGACTTGAATGGCAATGAAATATAGGCCTCAATAAATCTTAGTTTTTGAGTGATTAGGAATTAAGCATAGGAGCCGGAGTACAAATGTGATGCTTCAATAGAAATGGCGCTGCAATAGGTTCATGTGGCCGGAAAAGTGTCAGTTCAAAATATAAATTTCGAATAATCTGCATACTTTGTCTTAATCTTGTTTCCTGAAAGCTGAGGGCTGTCATCAGTGCAAGCAATATTTTTAAACAGTAGGTGCAAGCGAAAAGGTTGAATTCAGTGTTTGTTTTGACTGGCACAGTCGTGCCGGAAACTCCTTAATGCCAGCCGACAGGCTTACCCTAGGTACCGTGTTGCTATGAAGCGACTGTTGACTTGGAAGCCATACGCGTCCGATACACATTTCATTCTCGGTGCAGCACCTTCATAGTGTCTGAGGTTTTGCGTTAGTAGTCAATAACTACGGAAATCAAAGTCAACATGCGTTTATTCAATAAAAATGGTGTTGCATTAGTCTCGTATGGCCGGGACCGTGTTAATTAAAAATATAGTCGTCAAATTATCTGTATACTTTGTGTCTTAATCTTGTTTCCTGGAGGCTAAGGAGTGTCTCAGTGAAAGCAATTTTTTTTAAACAGTCGGTACAAGCGAAAAGAAGGAATTCAGTATTTGTTTTGAGTCACTCAGTCGCTACGGAGTCTCCTTTAAAACCAACCAACAGGCTAGCAAGGTACCATGTTGTTACAAATAGAATGTTGAGTTGTTGGAAGCCCTCCTATGTTCACTGCACCGGTCATTCCCAGCACAGCACCTTCATAATTTCTGAGTTATAAGCCAATAACTACAGGAACTGAAGTCAAAATGTGTTAGTTCATGAGAAGTGGCACTGCATTTGGTTCATATTTCCGGAACCGTGTCATTTAAAAATGTCGAATTTTAAATTTGATTTGACTTACACAGTCGCGGCGGAGCCCACTTTAAAGGCTCGATAGGTACCGTGTTGTTACAAAGCGACTGTTGATTTTGAAGTCGAATTACATGCACATTTTCTATCTTTTTCTTGTTTCCAAATAGCTAAGATCCCCATTAGCTAAACAGTTGTCATTTAAAATAATATTTTAAAACGGTAGGTACTATCGCAAAGTTATAATTCAGTATTTATTTTGACTCACTCAGTCGCTGCGGAGCCTTCATTAAAGCCTGCCAAGAGGCTTGCTATGTAATGTGTTGTTATGAAGCGGGTGTTGAGTTGTTGGAAGCCCTCTTGTGTTCACTACACCGGTCATTCCCGGCGTAACACCTTCCCATTGCCCGCCGTGGTGTGACCAGAGGTCGTCCTGTGGTGTGGTATTGATTGCAAATCCCCCCCTCCCCTCTCAAGGTGAACGGAATGCTAAAGAAAACTTGAATTCAGGCGTGTTGGTGTGAGGTAGAGACGGCGTCGGGGGCTATCGACCAAGATGGCGTGACTCGTGAGTTTCCTGTCTAAAAACCCTTTCTACCTATCCCCTTACCCAAACCCTTTCATCCCCTCCTTTTCTCTTTAAAATTTAGACTAGAATTTTTTTTTCACCCCCCCTTTCACTTTTCCATTTAGGGTCTCGTGACCAAAATATTCACGTATACCTCAAAAAGTCGGCACGCTATTTGAAGCTGCTCTGAGCGTGGAGTTGGAAGCTTCCAATCTACGTAATATTTTTGTTGTTTTTCTCGCCGGTCGAGACGAAGCTAACCTTGCTTCTCTTGCTATTATACTACTACTTACTTTTTCGAATTTTTAATGGCTGTCGTTAATCTTCCCGTAAGCAGAAGTTATTTAAAATGCCCAATCCACGATTGCTTCAAAGCTTCAAGAGCCGAGTTCAACTGCATTATTCAGATCGGCTTTCAGGGTTCCATGAGTGGTTGTTTTTTTATGAGTTTATCCAGTCATCCTGTTGACGTCTTCTGACCTGAATTTTCGACCTGGCTTATTTCAGAATTTTTCTGTTCGGATGTGTATCTCTCATACTTCGTCGCTTCTATCAGTTCTAGAGACGTATTGCAGGGTCAAAAATAATATTCCCCTTGTCATACTGAAACTCGCCTGATGTGAACATTTCGAAGAACTCTCTAGCGCGTAGCCTCCGAGCGTCTAGTGGTGCCAAACCTATGCACCCCTTTGAAGATCTATCTTTTCATCTCGAAGAAAACAGTATTCGGCGCTTGAAGCTGGCGACCAATCATGGACACATGGACCTATTACTGAGAGCACTTAAGGCCATTAAGGTTAGGTGACTTTGCTTATTCTATATAGTCTTGAATGATCTCTTCTCTGCTCGTCCTCAAAAAAATATTTGGAGGATTTCGTTAATCACTTTTGAAGACGAAGTTATTAGGTACAGTGACCGACAACTGTGGTCTTAAGCGCCACGAAGGATTGGTGGCCTGTTTTTCCGTGTTAAAACGGCCTTATCCCCTCATCCTAAACAGTGGCGACCTCATTACACACTATTTTACATAGGAGCGATAGTAAATGGACCAATGTGCACGGGAAAAACGTTCGGTAAACTCCCGTCGGGTAGCATTCTGTAGGATAGTAGGTTCACTATTGTCAATGCTGATCGTTTTGTGTATATTTGACAAACTCTTTCAAAATATGTGCTTTAAAAACCCTAGCTATTTACCACAGAATAACTGAAATCTTTACATCATCCAAATTCGATGCCTTTACTGAAAATCCACGCATTAACATTAATCGCGGATTCGATTGTCGAAGCTCTTTTTATCTCAAGTGCACACAAGCGCAAATAAAAAATGCTCCCGGTCTGTTTCTAAGTGCGCAGTGCGTACTGCGCATGGTCTGACACGAATTGAAGGAAAAATCGCGCTGTTGTGTTGTGAAGTTAGCAGCGAATAAAAAGGAATTGTAAAGCTCCCTTTAATTACCTTTTTAGAGTTTAATCCTCCGTTTTAAGATTCCTTAGGCAAAAAGATTCCTAATGGCCTCTTTCCTGCCGAAGCTTTAAGATATCATCCTCTGATTTTTGCCAGTTGAAATCAAATTCCTCTGCGATTGGATTCGGAACTCAACGCATCATTTTCACTGGTGTTGAGAATGCAACGTAGAAGATTCTTGCGTTCAAAGGGATAGTTGACGTCATCTCTCAAGATAAGATACCGACAATTCTTCCCGAATTTGATGAGGAGATAAAAGAGAATCCGTTTTCGTTATCTTGCTCCCTGTATGAGAGAATGCTGCCATCTGTTCGCGGAGCGTGAGTTATCTCACGTCATCCGGACCCTTTGTGTATCCAACGGATCATTAGTTCAAACTTTCTCGGTTCATCGCACGCATTGGGTCCAAAAAATTGTCATTTTTTCGTGAACAGGAGTCGGCGAATCTCAAAAGCCGTAATAGCACGAATGAAATGTTCCTGATGTTTTTTCTTTGTTTTTTAAATTCCCAGCCACAACTTCCTTTGGGGACTTAAGGGGGGTGGATACAACGCCCAAAAAGGGGCGTTTTTTTTGTTGAGCGTTGAGGTTTCTATCGCCACGGTTTGCATGCCAGTCGGTTAAAAAATCGTCTTTTCACTATTCAGCGCTTAAAAGATGGAGAAATTAGGCCTAAGTCAGTCTCTGAAGGTGGGTTTACGCGGCCAAGTTTATTCCCCAAGTTACTCGCAGCTAGCGACTTTCGAAGTAAATTGCATGAGTTAAAAGGTTCTTTAAGTCCGCTTGCAGAACTTTCCAGAAATTAGGAACACTTAAATATAGCATCTTTGAAGTACCTTTCATAAATTGAGATGAAAAAATAGGGTTTCTAGGTTCGTTAAACTGTAATACAGCCTTGAAAGTGGAGATTTTAATGTGTGCTCTTATGGAGCTCTTATAGCAGAAAATTTAAATTTGAACGAGGAAGCATATGTAAGCATTTAATTAAAACTGTTTATAAGAAGCGAAAAGTCCTGGGGAATCTTTGCACCTGTTTCTTAAAGTTATTAGTAAATTACTACCGTAATTGAAGTAAAAATGATGTAGTTTCACACAATTGCGCTGCAGTCGGCTCCTATGGCTAGACAAATGTGGTAATTAAAAATATGTTTGTGGGAAGATCTGCATATTTTGTACCTTAACTTTGGTTTACAATAGGTAACCCATTTCATCAGCGAAAGCAGGAAATTTGAAACCGAACAAATAAAAATGTGTAATTTAGTATTTGTTTTGACTCACATAGTCATTGTAGAGGCACCTTGAATGTAAGTGTATACGAAGTAAAGAGAAGGGAGTGACAGAGAGAGAGAGAGAGACATAAGAGAGAAGTATGCAGTACAAGAGCATACGAGCAAAGCACGCCGGCAGAAGCAAACTAGTTCGCTTGTACCGCGTAGCGTAACCGACCTGTGGGTTTTCATGAAGGTCATAATTCATTGCTGATATGTACTCGGGAAGGGAAGGAAGGTAGAGGGAAAGGGATATGTTGCTGGAGGGAGGGACAAAATAAGCAAATCCTCCCCGGAAATCAATTGGCTGATATAGTCAGTCTTATTTATGTGTCCTATACTAGTTGATAACCCGTCAAAAATAACGGACAAAGTAAATCGTCAATGTTCTATCGGATTGTAATTTTTCTATAGGTGAAAATAAAATACTGTACCTTGAAGTCTTCATAAATTCCCGAACTATTCAGGATTTGGCCCGGAAATATCTTCGGAACACAAACTCGGTCCCTTGACGAAATTTTCTGAAGTTAGATCAAGAGCAATGAAATTTTCGTCCCTAAAACTCTCAAGATATGACCTCTAGTCAAAATCCACATGGGCGTTTCCAAGAAAATGCCGTCATGCACCGATATATACAATAGTTTTGCGATAATTATTATAAGAAATGCCTTTTTAGACATTTATTAATATATAAGACACTGTCTCCGGCGTTACTTTGTGGAACTCCTTCATTTTTAATAATAATAAACACTTGGTTGGTATTCCACACTTTATTGGAAACAAAACGACCCGGGTTTCAGCATGTCATGCCATCATCCTGATGATGGCATGACATGCTGAAACCCGGGTCATTTTGTTTCCAATAAAGTGTGGAATAACAACCAAGTGTTTATTATTATTAAAAACATTTATTAATACTTACGAAAAATAAATATCTTTGCTGAAGTGGTTATTAACGTGAAACGTTGTTGACGGTAGCTACGTGGTTGCTAAGCAAATTTAACATGGTGCTTATGAGACAGCACCGCCAAGTTCAGTGCGCTTTCATTGTTTTTTTGTTTCATTTTTTGAAGCCGTTCGATATGTGGCTTAGGGAGGCGTCGCGTCGGAGGAATGCACATTGTCACTTTGTTTACGAATGGTCGCTTGTTTGGGAATTCCGATTGTTGGTGTAGAAGAAGATTGATTGCTCCACTGAAAATGGGTAAAAGATCTTGCTTTGTTCCTGGATGCTCCACAGGGTACTCCACAACCTTTAAAAAGAACAAAATTTTATGTGAAGAATAAAAGCTTGCTTAAGGTTAATGTAAGTACTCTTTTTTTATTCCTCACGTTACTGTGTAGCAAGGTATGGTCGACTCTGATGACTACCTATGTATCCATCGCAGAACTTTTATTATTTTGACAGAATTTGTTTTTTTCTCAATGTGATTTAAATTTCTTTGATGTGATCATTGAAGGTATGTATTACCGAATTCAAGTACTCGTGAATTACGCTCATTAGCCATACCTACGCTAATGATTTTGTTTTGTAGCCGTTCTCTATATAAACATATTTCTCAACGACCATCATTTTCAAAGGATTTCCTTACATCTGCTGAACCCCTATGATGGAAAATTTGAAACGTAGATCTGGTTACGACATCATTGCAGTCGCACTGCTGACGTAGATCGTTGGTAGGTACTCTCGAATGATCCATGATATATTAATGAACGGGTTTTGTGTTATTCAATTCATATACCTATCGTATGTGGTTAACATTATTATTTGACGGAAATAATCATTAGTTGATTCCTAACTAGTCGTAATTTCCCACAGTACGAAATAAAAAAAAGTAAATACCGCGTTTATTTACATTGGGTTGATAGGGATCATCTAATTCCATGCATCCAGTACGACAGTGGTTGGCAGCTTCAAAAAAGGTATCATGCCGAAGTTTAGAGGCCTGTTATCCTTCAGTATCCATGTTATGAGATTTTGTAATGTTTTCAATTTACGATTTACCTGTGTCGAAAATGGAAATTCTGGGATTTTTTTCTGATATATGTGATGCTGTACGAAAAAAATGACACCCAAAACCAACGAAACGGGTTCAGCCGGTTTCCCAATAATTAGCAACGTCCCCCCAGGAATTGACTATTATTAGTATAGATATATTTATGTTGATTATTATAAACGCCAATTTCTTCGCTCCGTCAGAATTGACCCTGATGATGATGACTGAGTCAGCTATGAAAACGTCGGTCGTAAATAATCCTACCTGGTAAATAACCTAGTGAATATTATATCCAATCTTTTCGCCAGGAAAACGTCCAATATCCCTCATCATTGGAGCGAGATCTTTCCCTAGTCATAATAGATACTATCTTCAAATTATAATTCTAAAACTTTAGCAGCTGTGAGAAGCGCGAAGCAAATATTGTAACATTAATGACGCAAAAACCTCGTTTTAAATTATGTACAGAAATTTTCAGTAATTTAATAAATATGCATGCATAAGTCTTTAACTTGACTCATTTTTTTACTCCATATGCTGAAAACGCCTTAACATCCAAAGATATATTTATGGCGATTCTGTAAAATTTACTGCGGTGGGTAGTTGAGTTATTTTGTAAGAATTAATATTTGAAGAAGTATACAGACTACACAGTGTTAAAATTCTGACAAGATGTTTATGTGAGAAATTCTTCAAGGTTTGAATGAAGTCTCTTTGGAGTGCATGCCCCAACAATTTCCCACGGAAAATGGCTGGTATTTCTGAGTAAACATCTCGAAAAGTATTACTGTAAGCGGATAATATTTTGTTCTCATTGGAATGATGATGTTTTTCTTTATATTACGGCCAAATTAATCGAATTTTATGTGAAATAAGAGCTAGCTCAACCTACCTTAAAAACGCCTAGCTTTTTGTGTGCCAGGACGTCGTCTAAAATCTTTTCTTTTTATCGCCATCCGTGGTGTACTTGTATACGAACATACGTGGTCTGTACGAAGGGAACCAGGCAGCAGGGCATATGTGGACGGTGGTGCAATGAGGTTCACTTCCCGGAAACGGAGAATGCGCTCGTGCACAGTCAAACATCACGAGTGCATTCCACGAACGCCGCACGGCTACCTGGTTGAGCCGGTTCTGTCCCAAGGTGTGCTAGCAATATAGAGTTAATTAACTCGTGGTTGGTCCGACTTAAGAGCTTAAGCCTGCTGAGGAACGTGAATTGACTAATGGGTACCTACACATGAAAAAACAGATCGACCCTGTCGTGCAATTCACGGCAAAATGTACGTAAATTAACCTAACTACAGTAGAAATGGAGACTAATAAATAATAGTTACCCATGCACAAATCATATAAGCAAAGAAAAACGAAAATATAACGAACAATTAGCTCTAGAGAAACAAATTTATCGACTCCTGCCTTTGAATAGGTATTTACATACAACTGAATAGGTTGTGGCGCGTAACCAAGAACAACAATTCAGGGAGTGAAACTCGATTTCCTTAAGAAGCGTAAGTGGCTCCCTTAATTTTGTCCTAAAAAGTTTGGAAAGCACTGCACATTCGCTGAATTAAGAATCCGTACCAGACTTCCATGGTTCAAACTTTATTTACACTTAAGGTGGTTCTGCTCACAGGTTAACTTATTTAACATTTTCTGAAAACTGCTAAGAATTATCTTTTATGTACGTTTTTATCGAATGCTATGATTAAAAAAAACTGCTTCCCTAGCTGATTTTTGCGTAATCCATTCTTGAAAGTAGAGAATTTACATTGGCTCGGCTTACAGCAAAACATGTCGAATGATATAAGAAAATGGTTTTCATTAAAACTGTCCACTCAGTAAATTGATAATCGCTTAAATATACACGAAAGACACAAGAATATCTACATCACCGGCTGTTTGTTTTCTCGATATTTAAATTTGAAAGTGAGAGCTTTTCAAATCTCGCGCAGCCAGGCCGATGTGGCGCCATAGTCCGTATTTGCTAGGCAACGTCATAAAATCTAATTTTTCAAAAACTTTCCGAAATGTCCAAAGTCAAGTTTGAATTTTAAGTGGCTTCAATCATGCCTTCCAGTAATCAAAGATTCTTAATAAGACCGCAATAAAAATTCTTTTTAACAAGGCCCATTGTTTGTCGCTCTCTTTAAAATATTACTTCAAAGTTAGGCAAAATGTGTCGCTAAAATTTTATAACATGATTAAAGTCTAATAAAAATTCGGATTTATTACATAAACCATTTAATACTATAATATTTCATGTTTCACTTTAATATTTAATCGAAAGCTACCAAGTTATGTGAAGCAAGCAGTTTTACGGAAAATTTTACCCTAAGAGTCATTTGACAGGTTCGAAGAAGTTCGACTGGTGCTTATGTTGCGCCAATATTTATAGCATAGGTTTAGCACTGACAGCCTTTGGTCCCGGGGCAGCCCTAGTCAAGTTAAACTTATGGTGTGATTGGGGCGACCGTTGGAGCACTCGCATCTATAAGAATGTAGGTTAAATCTTCTAGAGCCCACAGTTTGTCCGAGAGCAAGAGGTACGTGAATAAGCAAGCTAAAACGAACCAATACAATATGCCAACTTTTCCTCATGCTTCTGAGATAGAAAAAAATCGTTCCACCGTGGACGCAGAAGGTCGATACACGTTGCGAATGGTACGGGGAGGCACAGGAAGAGGGAGCAACAGATATCATCGGGGCTGACGACGAAGATAAATGGAAGGAAACTCCACCGTTCTCCCCGCAGAGAGGACTAAAAATAACTATGGAATCTAAAGACTAACACGATGATCCATACAACACTGCGGATGTTTCGAAATTCACGATGCCATTTATATATATCGCGTTAGAAAATAAGCAAACACATTCATATTTAAGGTTAATGCCTTTTTGTCTAATGAAAGTAGTAATGGGCGCTTCCCATTTGCTCTAATGCGCTGCTAATTTTGTTGCACAACAACGCACTTGCTTTCCATTCGTTTCAGACTCTGCACACTAGGCAGCGCACTTGGAATCATCGGGAGCACTGTTGATTATCGCTAAACAATTTGTGTGTGTTGATGATCGCATCGGCGATTGTTGATTTTGGGCTGATTTTCATTAACGGAGTCAAACATGGATAATGCTGACTAGTGATATGTGTCCAAAACGAATGGGACGCAACAATGGGCTGTTTGTGTTGCACAGCGAGCTGCGTACTGGAGGATGAAAAGCGCCCGTTTTCAGATAAAACTGGTTTATTTTTAGATAGTACGCAAAAAATGTGAAGTTTGTCATTTGTTTTTATTCACGCACAGTCGATGAAACTTCCATAAAACCATTACCGTGTACTCAGGGTTAAGTCAAAAATGATATTCTGGCTGGTGTTCGTGACGGTATTCTCTTGCTACACCTGAAATGTTTTCGATGTTCTCGACGGAACCAAGCGGACTCCTTGCGCGCAGGAAGACAGCAAGGACAGATAAGGGTTTAAGATGTGGATGCCTTTTTCCTCCTCTCTCTCTCTCTTTCATTTACGTCAATAGCATTTTAATCTGCCGCGCGGTATCTACGAGGAAAAGATGCTAAATAGATTTAAAAGCTATAAATTCATCGCCGCTTACAATCGCCGCTCAATGAGTCGAGATATGAAGCAAAATCCATTTTACCGCGGACAAATTTTTCGCGCCCCCTCAAATAAGTCAGATTGAAAGAGATTTCACTACCCATTAAAATTCAGTGCATTTTACCTCATTATAATATAAAGTTTAGGTCATATAATTAACACATAACAAATAAAGCACTGAATATTCTTGGACACATACATATATGCACTAAAGATTTCAATGATACAGGTGGTACCAGAATTTTATACTGTACATACGTTGGTGAGATACTCTCTAGAATATTGTGCTCCTGTGTGGTTACCGTACTATGATGTTTATAATTCTATGATTGAGAGAGTGCAATACAAATTTCTAAAAATTCTAGCTTTCAAGATGAATGTATGTAGTGTGCATCTGGACTACAATCACATCTTGAAGATGACTAATTTGCTGACATTAATTGTGAGAAGGGTCAATGCATCTCTTATTTATTTGTATCGCCTAATGAGGAATAAGGTTGATTGTGATTATATAATAAGTGAGATTAATTTTAACCTACCATGTTGAGCCACTAGAAAGAACAAATTGTTTCGTACCTTATACTCGTGCAAAATATTGTTTTATAGCGCCCTTATACACAATGATGAGACTGGGAAACAGTAAATACATGTATTTTCTAATTGTCAAAATTCCTACAAATCACATTTATTGTATGCATCACTGTAGTATAGATACATTTTTAAAATATTCATTGTTCTTCTATGAAGAAGGATATGAAGTCTTTCTATTTAAATATTATCGTTTACATGACGCAATTATTTGTTGTATGGGGAAGGACAAAAGGACAGTTATTCCGTAATAAACATTTTATTATTTAAATTAAAAAGATTTCTTATGATACCATTAAATGAAAGTTCTTTCGGATTTCCCACCGGGTCAAGATATCCATTAAGGCCGACGTTTTGACGCTAGACTCGAGCATCGTCTTTAGGCCAGAGGTGAGTGCCGTGACTGGGAATTGGCCGCCTATTTTTGCCAAGCGTTACCAAGCCTATTCGCCAGGTGTTGCTCAGGCTATACATGGAGTCTCGTTTGACATACTTCCTCTTCTGTTTAATTTCCATGATTTCCTGAAAGACTCGGTCCCAATATCCCAAAGAGCGAGCAATCCCATTTAGCATAAATAACCAGTCACGGCACTCACCTCCGCCCTGAGAACGAAGCTGTAATATGTATATATGTGTACTCCTTATTTTATCTCGATTACTTTTATATAAGCTGTACATTTTTAATTGCGAGATTGTTCGTATTCCAGGCTTTTCGCTCTGAAACTGGCTATTAGGTATAAAGAAACAAGATCCTTTCAGGTGGGTGCGTACTGGTTTCGTTGAATTTTCGGAATGGATTTTTTTTCTTCCTTTCGGTGTTGTGAGTGAAAATTCCCGGTGAGCTTGAACGGCTTGAACCTCCTTAACAGCTGGTGAGCGTAATTCAAGAAGAGAAAATTTGAAAAGTAAATAAATTACAGATTATTAAAAATTTGTCAATGAAAGCTAAGGAATTTTGACTCCTATGCATGTATTTCGGTCATGAATGTGACCATCGACAGGGAGAGTTAAAATTACGTAAACACGTGCGTGTTCTCCGGGGCTCAAATTCCTAGTGTTGGACTTGGGAACTAAAGGATTCCCATTCCTACATCTGGGTGCCGCCATGTTTCTGGGCGGGAAAAACAACAATGGGGGCTTGTAATCTGTGTCGCTTTGTGATCTTAATTTTTGAAGTGACAAAAAATTCTTTCGTATAACCTACAAAGATTGGATTTCAAGTTTCCGATAGTATTTCACCGCGCATTCAAGTTCTTTGCTTAAATGGAGTGGAAATGATTCATTCGTAAATGGTATCCAATAGAGTTCACTGGGTTGATAGCAGTTTGCTTTTGGCACGTTGATGCGTGTGATAACTCGAAAAATGTTTTGAAACCTTTTAACTCTAATTTTCCACCTGACAATTATAGTTATTTCGGCGGGATCTGCTTTAATCAGGATCTAGTGCGACTGAATCAAAATGAAATACCTAATTCCTCCTTTTTCGTTACGTAGTTTTTCTCTTGGAAAACAATGTTAAGGTGTGAAATTTGGAGATTTTTCGATGGACAAATTTTAAACATGAACGCTTTTTCCAGCCATAGGAGCCTACTGCAGCGCCATTTCTCTTCAACTAACGCATTTTGACCAAGTTTCTGTAGTTATTTATTCTAAGAATTTAAAAACTAGAATTGTTTGGTTCCTTAAGTTATTGCCAAGTGTTACTAAGGAAAAATCGATTCACATAAACAGTTTTTCGTGACAATACATTTACATTGCACCAGTATATCTGGTTATTTATTTTTAAAAAGGATATTGAGGGTAATGCTGAAGCTTAATATAATATGAGCTACAAAGTACGGTGACTCTGGGAAGCCAATGGGAATGAATGAAATTGTCTTCATATCAATGTATAATAGTTAAATTCGACGAGGTACGTAACGGTGGTGAGATTATCCTAGATTTTTTTGTTATATAAAAGATAATATGAGCTACAAAGTACGGTGACCCTGGGTAGTCGTTGATATTAATGTATAATAGTTAAATTGGACAAGATACGTAACGGTGGTGAGCTTATCCTTTGTTTTTTGTTATATAAAAGATAGACACGTGTCTCTTGAGCTTTAGTGGAACCATGTATGATCTTACAATTTGAACAAACTTTGAAAAAATATCATTTAAGTTCACCTTCGGCTTGTCAATTAATTCTCATACTTGTGTGGCTAAATTTTCTACCCAACAATATGTCCGTGTGAATTGGCTGACTTGTTGATAAAACTGGAACTAATGACGTTTACGAGGTAATAGTCGTTTTAGGTCAATGGAATCATGGAAATAGGTTAAATTGGGCAATAGATGCGTAAATAAATGAGTCTCATGAAATAGTTATGAAATTTGTTACGCAAGACATTCGTTCAATATGTGTGGTAGAAATATTTAAGAACGTTACTGACTCCGTAAATGGTTTCACAACTTATTGGGGCAGATGAAATTGAGTTCCATGAGCAACCAAGATGGCGGATTTGTAATAATCCAATTTCAGACCTAATTACTTGATTAAAGATTTATTTTGTGATGAATGAGGAGTTTATTTACTCATGCTGACTTTGGATGATTTGCATGAGTAATTTGTTTATATAATAAGAGCATACATATTTTTTTAAGCGCTAGGAAAGCAGACCAAACATTCGAAACTCTAACAATAATATAACTGTGTATTTGGGGATATATTACGAAATCGACAGTTCCTGCAACCCGAGTTTAGTAGCGATTCGTTTATCTTTATGGATCTCCTAACTATCAATCCCATGACTAAATGTTTGTGGAACTGGCCATTTAAATAGGTTATTCACTTCGTATAGGATTGCATTTCTGATTGGAACATGCCTTCGTTGATCCTCAAATGATGGCGCCGAACGGCTTCATCGCGGTAATTTTCTTGACTAGATATCGTCCCGGAATGCAATACATCCGCGTCCAATCGCCATGTAATCGTATAGATCGAAGTTTATGACGGTAAGGGTCTTTCGGCGAAATGCTTTCAGGTTGCACCGTTCTCACGCGGTTCCCGAAGTAGCTGCGGGGCAGGAAGGATGTGTGCTGTGCGCATGTTATGTACTTACACCTGCCATCCGGGCGATGGGGGAAACATTCCTTATGGCGTTGGTGGCTCCGTGTTCTTACCCCCCTCCTTCAAGAAATGCGCCCGCCAATATGAGCCGACAGGACGTGCGCTGCAAATGGGTCTCTATGTAGCCTTTACACGCTTAGCTAGTATCGACGGGAGGTATCAGATACGAAGCTGAGAGCGGTCTTTTGAAAGTAGTGGGTGGTCAGGAATCTTAATGGTACTTTTGGGAAGGCTGAAAATGTCGTTGTTCAAATCCTTATGTTTGTATAATTCGTTGTCTCGGGCGTGACTTCATGGAATCGACTTAACATAGTGAAAAGTAAAGAAAACTTTGTAATTCCACATAAATATTTAATGTACGACCTAGGTTTCCACGTGGCACGTCCTCATCTGGACGATGACGTGCAGACGTGCAGATGATCACCAGATGATGACGTGCCACGTCGAAACCTAGGTCGTACATTAAATATTTATGTGGAATTACTAAGTTTTCTTTACTTTTCATTATCTTATCTTTGTGAGTACGATGCTCCTTTTTTGTGTTCGTATTTGTTTTAGGAAACAGGAGGTCAATTATCGAATGCGAAAATAACATATTACCGCTCGGTTTTAAGTATCGCATGCTGCACAAGTGCTTGATATTTCTCATACAATAATTTATCACATGCGGACAGGATGTGACAACTAAAACAATACTGAAACGACGAAACCACACGAAGACATTGTCATTTTCCCACACGATAATTATCACGGTGCTCGAGAATTGAGCCCCGTTTTGCTGATATTTCCATGGAGCTATTGTTGAACCCTCGAACTAGAAACTTCCGTGCGCGGTGATTGGACAAATATACCATGAATATTCAGTACAGAAATTATATGTTATTAATCCACAGGCTAGATTATTTCCTATCACCTTACCTACATATATTTAATTTATTTATTATCATCCTGAAAACAGCTTCAAGGGACTTTTACATGAGGCATTGTAACTTAACAATAATGGACAAGCACAGACAACCATGCCCTGGGAGGTGAAAAATCCTCCACAGGCGGGACTCGAACCTGCGACCTTCGGGTTAGCATGCGAGGACATTATCCCTCCACCACCGAGGATGGAAATTTCTTAAGTTTTGTGATGCATTAACGTATTTTGATGTTTTCAACCACATGAAATAATTTTTAGTTTTAAATTTATTTTTAAAATTTAAATCATACCAAATGTTTCATCACATTACTCCGCAGCACATACGTCAGAATCAAAATGGTGCTTTTTACACTACCATACATCTGTTTAATCAAATTATTGCATTCACAAAAATGAAAAGAAACACGAAATTGCCAAGGAAGAAATGAAGGATAAAAATGTAGTGGCTAAAGAATAAAAAAATAAAATTGTTCTCTACCTTATCAAAAAGTATACATATTTATGAAAATTCAAACATCAACGATGAAGCCCAGCATTATCCATCCTATCACCCTGTCTAGCATGTCATTTTCTCTCAATTCACCCATCACCCATCTTCAATGACTTGTCCTAACCCCCGTCTCGAACTTATTTTCCTCATGAGACGATTCGTGTACCGTGGCAACGCTTCGGTGTTGTGCTTTGCAAAGACCGCTGGAATTCGTTTCGCAGTCATCCGCCTATTAGCCATTCACTGGGAAAAAACTGCATCCGCTGTTGATCCATTATCCAACCAAACGCCGCTATTATAGGTGCGTCCTACGGGATTGATGGCCTTAATCGTCGTTCTGAACTGCCCTAATGTGGCGTCCAGCGGATAATTTATCCACAATGATCTTTGTTACGGTGTTCTGAATGTTAATTTATTCCGTGTTTAGGTTTCCAGTTTTTTCTCCCAACCCTTCTCACTGCACGTACTTGTTTGCATACGGAAGCAAGATGAAATAGATGTGGTGAGCCTGTGTTCACTAAACATTTTTTTTGCAACTGGAAGGAGAAAAATGGAGGCAATGCTAATGTAACGATTAAAAACGAAGATGATGATGATGTTCAATTGGACTGAGGGAAATCGTTTTTGAAGGAGAGTTAAGGGGTAAAGAAATAGAAGAAAAACGTCGCAAAGCACAAGGGACAGGATCAGGAGATACCCTGAAGACACATCAGGGTCTCGCACAGGGACATGATCCTATAGAGCGTTCCACATTAGTAAACGATATGGGCTCTTATGGTAATTCGTTTCGTGTGTAAATCCACATAAAGCCAGAGGTGCGATGTTGCAAATAGCAGCAGTTAAATTAACATAGAACCATGATGAATATTAACTGCACTTCAAGGAGTCATCCAATATGGAAATATTATTTCTTGAATTAACTGACTAAAATTGGTAATTTTTAGTAATTTGCAGCCCAACAATTAATCTTATTTTTGAAAATACGCAGAAATAGGCAAAAAATAATGTTTTGTTTACAGTGTGATGTATTGATCAATGCGAAACCATAGAAACTTGACACTGTATTTGTAAACAGTGAAGTCAACAACATTCTGTTATTGGTAACGTTCTCTCTTTTATTCCTCCGTTTTGCACATTTCCAGAGATTCTGTGTGCTCCGAGTATGAGTGCCAGTTCATCAACATTTTCAAGATAATTTACTGTGATATGTTTATTTTCATAACATCCAGTTCTGGAATACTGGAGTAGACTGCCCACATATCTGAAACTATCGTGGTACCAGGTTCAACGCAAGCAATAATTATCTCAAATAATGTTTCTTATTTCCTGTCAGGTATCGCACGTATATAATAATCCTTGGTCTCACGACAGATGCCCCCGGTAGCCCATTGCAGAGGCAACACTCGTCCACGGTTGTATTTTCCCTTTGAAAATAAAGGTTCGTCTATTTCTACAGTCATTCCTGACTCGCCGATATTTTTTTAAGTCTTCAAAAGGTCACATCAATCTTGAAGCACACATTTCTATTAAATAATCATTTTTTAGTTCGTTATGGCTTCAGATTCCAAAATTATGTGTTTATCTAAGCTTATTCATCTTGGTAAATAAATATTATGCTAAAGCATCCCGATTTGCCAAAAATGCAAAGGTAATGGGCTTCATATTCCGAATAAGATCCCTAAAATTTAGCTCTATGTTGGAAATGGCTGCCTTAGTACCCCAATAGTGAGTAAGTTTGGCAACAGCGTTTCCCATAAGGCCCATGCTTTCACCTAAATGTGGAACGTACTGTATGCGGAATTATGCTAAAACGTCTGATGTTTTTTAGTTTAGTATGAAACAGGCACGAAATAGGAGCTACTATATTATGTCCGGTACTAAAAAACACTTTACTCAAACAGGCACAGAACTGAAAATTCTCATTTAGTTTTGAACCGGGCTGTCTCAATGAACATACGCTTGAGAAAGAGACAAAAGCTAGAATCTATAAAGCTATCGTGAGACCAATCTTGACATGTATAGCGGAAGCAAGACCTTATATATGTATGTACGACAAAAAGGCTCCTGGAAACAAAAGAAATAAAAGACCTACGAAAAATCCCAGGACAAACTATTGGATAGAGAAAGGAGTGCTATTATAAGAACTTCAACACTTTGAAGTACCCTACGTCTCAGCGTTCGACCCATTCGAAAGTACCTACCTTGTATTAGTAATACCTTGTAGAAAGATTAGATATATTACTTGATAGCTTAGCGAAATCCTTCTAAATCTATGTATGTAGCAATATCTCCCTCAGTCTTATCTTATATGATTTCTCAAGTGCCCATATTTACGACGAAATGAAGACGCAGATACGCAAACAGTATGTATGTGTGTGTTTCGTTTACATTTTGATGCCTCCCTAGCGTGGTAGCCAACAAGAAATCCCTTCCCATGAAACACAACTTCAAGCCACGGGGAATACCTGGATGGAAATGGAAAGGGCAAAACGGCAAAATTTATGTCTTGAAACGGAATTCCTGTCTTGGACTCTTCCAGGTTTTAAAAGAATGCCAAGTTAGACGTATAAATTTTAGATTACGCAAAAACCAAGTCGTATCCTGTATCTAAATCTCCCGTGTTTTGAATTTGCATTTCAACCGAGAAAGTCACCGGATAGAAAATTTCCATTCTCCTTCAACCTAATTGCACATTGAATGTTGCAAATTTATAAAAAGAATTCTCCTCTCCATAAGGCTGGGCTTAGATGGGGGAGTTCGAAGCGCTGCCTACCCTACTGATCCACGGTGATAGGCCTGAGTATGAGTTACTTATTTTATCAAAATGATGGCATTTTCCTTTAAAATGTTACCTTTGAAATGCCTGGAAAACCTGGAAAAGTCGTGGAATTTCCTGATATCTGGTCTTTTGCAACCCTGAATATGATCTTTACGTCTTCGAAGACGTCAATCTCGTCGCATTTACGTAGGGAATTAAGCCTATTCTTTATTTAAACGTGTGATATCGATTCCGTCCCCATTTGATTGCTATCTTCGTATCGAGAATACCTATTTACTACTACTTATTTGTAAGTTAGATTATCACTGGGTCTCTTTTTAATAGCCGAGGGATATCTGTTCATAAGCTTCTCCAGCCATTGTCTCCAACGTTAGCTTCGCACATGAATCATCTATGTCTTCCACTGGTATGATGACATTCTCAGCATCATGGGCGTACGCAACCTTGGACGCATTTGTTTCTTTGAGAACCCTCTGGAGCACTGAGCGGGTGAATTCCTGGAAGGTAGGTATGCGGCCACACCTATCCCCCAGACCTTTGGCCGCCTGTTGTTCCCTCTCCCCATGAATATAAACTGACAACGCGAGGATTAATAGCGCTCGGGCGGAGCTTTGATTAAAGAATGTTACTGGGTAGACCCTTGCAGTGCGATAGTACAGGCAATTATTAAAGCTATAGAATGCGCAGTGAGGCATATTGAATGGATCAGTCACTCGGTTAACACGCGGAAAGAAGAAATATTATTAAAAGAATTCTCTTAATGCCTATCGTGATTTCTGTGCGTTGAAACTTATTATGGACATGCTATTTTTATTAAAATAGGTGATCTATCAGATCTATTAGCTGTTTAAGGTATGTGTAGAGGGGACCTCAAACATTTTCGCCTTCTCGACCCCTTCAAGAGGTTTTCAACCTTTTTTCGGCCCCTTAATCTTTACTATGCATTACGTCATTACAATAGGGAAAACAAAAGAGACACTTATATTATTTTTTGATTGTTTATTTTACATTGTTCATTATTTATCGAAAAGTCAATTTTAAGTCGTATGTACTATATAAAAGGCCACGCGAACGTACGTATGATTCAGTTGCGAGGCGTAGTGATTCAAATATGCGCCAATAGATGTCAAACGAGTTCCCATTTACATGTACTTTCTCCAATGACTGACATATGGCGCGGGCGTTAAAAAACCATGTATTAATTTATATTTAATTAGTTGCTCAATTCATTTCTATTTTGCTATTTCGCCAATATTTAAGCCTGTTTCAGCAGGCGTTTCAATTAATTTTAAAATGAGTACGTTGGCGATCTGACATTCTGAATATTTATGGAAATACGTAGATATATTTATTGGTCAAAATAGCTCATTAATTGATACAAGACGCGTTTTAAAATGTAAGGTATAATGCATTCATATGTAGCTATTTGATGTATTAGTGATTTTTTATAACTTTTTACCATCGACCCCTAATCGACCCCCGAGACGGTATCGACCCTTCTCAATATCAAGTCGACCCCTCGGGGTCTCTGTCGACCACCTTGGAGACCCATGATTTAAGTGAAAATAGGGTTCATGTATACTAACCTTATGTATTTTAATACGAGTACCCTCACCTCCTTACACGATTTCACTCTGAAAATAATTTACGAAAAACATGAAGTTTTATGCAGATTTTATATTAACGCTGTTATTGAGAATATTTCATTCGAAGCAATCGCACAAAAAACAGAAGAAAGTCAATTAGCACGGCTAAATTAACGTAAAAACCAATAGGAGTTAATCGCAGCTAGCTAGCCAAATATCTTCGAAGGAAATATTAACTTGAAATTCATGGAAGTGGTTGACAAATGAAGTGAGTTATTTTGCATAGCTTTCTTGGGGGTCTATTATCGCTTGGTTTTGTCGATTCAGTACTGTTGAGTTGTCACATTCTGTTCATCATCGCCATCATTCATTATTCATCAATCAGAAGATTGGTTTGCAGCAGTCTCCATTCATCTCTCGTCTCTGCCAAATTCATCATTCCGACACATTAATTTACTTTGACGTCCTTCATGATTTGCTTAACGTATTCCATTCTTGGTCTTCATCCGCAATTCTTGTTCATTTCGCCTTCCAATATTGTTTTCAATATACTGTTGTGTCGCAAAACATGTCCAATAAGTTTGATTCTCCTTTTTCGCCGCGTTTTCGTAATACCTCTTTTCTCTCCAGCTCTACGTTGGACTTATTCGATAGTGATACTCATTGTCCGTTTAATTTTCATCTTTCCTCCGCAACACCACATCTCCATTGCCTCTTATATTATTTGCTCTGCAGCCGTTTTTGTCAAAGCTTCACTGCCATTAAACAACATGCTCCAAATATATTTTTGAGTTAAGTGCTTCCTTACTTTCAGGCTTTTGTTGCCAGCTGTCAGCAGACTCCTCATCTGTTAGAATGCCTTCTTAGCTTTATGTATTCTGTTCACAATGTCTTTATTGCTTCTTCCATCGCTGGTGATTATGCTTTCCAAATAACAAAAATCTTCCTTTTGGGCAACAAAAGTTTTTGTTGTTCAAGTTGGTCAGTGATTCAGTCTTCTTGGTTTCTTCCACAAACCATAAGCTTATTAGTATTAATCTTCAAGTTATGTTTCTTCATGGTTTTGTCCATTCTATTTAGATTTTCCTTATTCTCTGAAAAAATTACTATGTCATCAGGAAAGCGTAGCTTGCTGATTTATTCTCCATGCACTTGTATTCCTGCTTTTAAAGTGTACTTTATTTCATTTTTGGCCTTTTCAAATTAAAAATTGATGATCGAAGGTGACAAAGCGCATCATTGTCGTACTCTTTCCTTTGTTCCGCTTCTTCTCATCTCCTCATTTTTGAGCCGTCTTATGCAATGGTCCCCTACAATGTCTAAATACCGCCGCTTTTTGTCCTGGACTTCTTATTCGTCGGTAAAACTCGCTTATTTCGCAGCTAACCTCTTATATCTATAGGTCGACCCACCATCCGCAATCCGATGGACGCACTCGGTAGCAGTAAGCAAGTCATTCTTTCCTCATGGATAATTATAGCATGAAAAATATCATGTGGAGGTTTAGCAAGCTATACATCAACGGAACCGTGCGATAATGTTATTTTCGAATGCAATAATAATCACAGCATTTAGAGAATTGACCCTCTGGGCAACTTGAACAAGATTACCGTACAGGGTGAGTCATAATTTTCTGAAAACACGTGCATTACTTTTGTGCGTAATCCGATCCATTCTATTCTTTTAATCTATAAGAGACCCATGTTGTTTCCATGTAACTTGAATGATAATTACGTTCCAATGATATCGTTTATCAAAATTTTAGTTATCTCCTCTCAGGTATTCCCTCCTTGGTTATTCAAATGCTAATCACTCATCTATTGTTTACGTTTTCCACTCTTAAAAGAGATAGTTATGATTACATTGATTTATTAGATCGAATTACAATGATTTTATTTGATAAATTTCCAGTCTTCCTACTTTAGGCCTTTTATGCCAATGCTATCACATGTATTGTTCTTGCTTATGTGTTTTTACCTCGGTATTTAAATTGTTATTGTGAATTTATCGTGTACGAGTGATAATTAATTTTATTTCTGTAATTGCTCATGATAACCTTCGACCAGATTCCCCTGTTTGAATCATATTTACACTACTCGTGCATATATTGTTCTTTTTTTAAATCTTAACTTTGACGATTAATCATTTATACGACTTCAATAATTTTTAATTGAATATCGATTTTATTATCCCAATCTCTTTCAACTCCCGCTATAAATATACCCCTTGTTAGGAATCAATCTTCAAGACAACGAAACACCGGTAAAATGTCCATGCATTTTGACTACCATTCCAGGTTTCGTTACGTAATGCTATGCTCTTGTTGGGAATACTAAATCAATACTCAGACATTTATTTATATTTATTTCATCCCTAGGAACGATGATGTTATTGTTTGTTCGGTTTCCACCAAAATATATGAATGAAAGTTATGTAAAAGTCAGTTGCTCTACTCAAACATACTATTACAAGTGAATTTATCCCTGAACAAAAATTTCAGATAAGGTATCAATTTTAGGATAAACCTATTTTATTGTATATCTCAAATGATAACTGTGATTCTCGGCTTTGTCTGTTTTTCTTACGTAAAAATGTGTCCGTCAAGGGGATCTGGACAATTTTATTAACCGTTTGCGTGATCAGCAGTGAGTTATCGTCTTTTATTCTGGGAGATTAATTGTAAAAGTTTTCTCTTCATGGGTCGATTGGGTGACTATGCTCAAGAGTTATGTCCGTGCTAATCCAGTTGCCGGCGCTTTGAAATTACGCCATCGGACCACCACGCGGCACATTATGGCCGCGTGCCAACAGTGTGGATTAGACTTCGGGAACACGTCCTGAATGAACTTTCCACTCTATTAAATATCTTTCCGTAGGAACATGCTGGTCGAGTCTAGGCTATAGCTCTTTACGCCAAACTTAGTCCGAAGTTCTAGAACTGAGGAATCCGAATCAAGTTAAGGGTGTAAAAAAAGTATAAAAAAAGCTGTGGTGAAAGGTTTTCATGACTACAGCAATATTGATTTTATGAACGTTTATGAGAGAAGAAATATAACAGTTACGGCCATTATTGACACGTTACTGTTATGAACTACTATTGCTTGTACGGGAAACTTCCGGAGTCTAGTAATAACCCCAGAATTTTTCCGGCTGCCTGATTGAGGCATTATCTTCTCTTGTATTTTTTCTTCTTCCCAGGGGATCGATACTTAGGACTGT
The DNA here is from genome assembly GCA_963573305.1 of Pyrrhosoma nymphula. Taxonomy (NCBI): domain Eukaryota; kingdom Metazoa; phylum Arthropoda; class Insecta; order Odonata; family Coenagrionidae; genus Pyrrhosoma; species Pyrrhosoma nymphula. Next base: position 49,738,911 of record OY754337.1, on the reverse strand, counting down.
TAGCGATTGTTGTTTTTTTCCTTTGCTGAGACATGACAATCATTACTGTGTAAGTTGTTATTACGTAGGTAGGTAACCACAAAATTAATTGTTTTCCTTTTTTCTCTATCGTTTTAACGGAAATAAAGTATTATGAGTATTTTTTTAAGAATTTCCTTTGTTTGAAGTATAATGTCACTATTCTCCGTGGAAATGGTTTTTTATGAATTATTTTATTGTGAACGTTTTGATTTACTCATGCTGGCCGTGGTAATTCTAATATGATAACGTGCTCAATAATAATAATAATAACGTGCTCTCCTAGTTGGCCAGTGCTCGATGATCATTTTTTTAAATTCTTCCTCTCATTCCATTAAGCCTATTCTCTTTCTTCCCCTTCCCATATTACCCAACATTCCTCCCCTCAATCACTGCATTCAAGCTGATTTACGCCCCTCATTACCGCCTACTTTGCCTCGTAATTTCCTACTGAAATTTCCTCTCCTCACCCACCATACCAAGCACTTCTTTGTTCGTCTTGCATACTGTCCTCCGCACTTTTTATGTTCTCCTCCAAACCCGTATGACAAACGCCTCCAGCCTGTTTTCGTCCTCTTCTCTCAGTGTCCACGTTTCTGTGGCACATAACTCTACGTATGAACATTTTCGCTAAAGTTTCTCTATATCCTAAAGGTGGGTTTACACCAGCAAGTTTATTGTGCAAGTTACGTGTAGCAAGCTGATTTCGGAAATTTGCAGGTGGAAACTACTCAGCAAGTCCGCTTTCAGAACTTTTAAAAGTTTCGGAAAGTTTAATGATGAAGCGTATTCCGGCTAGAGTAAACATCAACCAATCTAACTCTGCAGTAACTTGTGAAACATTTTCGTCAGAGTAAAATCTCACGCAAGCTCTTGCAGAATAAACTTGCGGAAGTAATTTGTCAGTGCAAACCCGCCCTTACGCAAAGAACCCTTAAGATAAGTTTAAAAAAATGACTTGCCGGAGTTGTAGGAAAAGACAGACGGTATAGATAGCGAAAATGAAGTTGAGGCTAATGCCTCCATGAATGCGTCCACGTAATCATTTTGCGATTTGGGTGTGTCGACCTAGATGACCACGATGGATCGCGTGAGGCCCTCTAAACAGCTGTATAATTATCTTTTCTTTACTTTAATGTTTTAGGCGTTTTCGTTTCTTGTTATTAGGCGCTCCCGTTGCTTCGGTTATTAATTAATGTATCTATTGTTGAGAGGGATAAAAAGTCATCCGGGTTGGGATTACGGTTCATTCTTTCACGTTGGCGTGATCCAAAACTCTAACCGCTCTAGAAGGGCAATACTTACAGTCATTGTCCTAAGATGACACTCCATCAGTTATGTGAAGAATGTATCAGTGTGATGAATGACAGTCATGTTTTCGCTCTCATATGAGTGCAATTTAGAAATAACCATGAAGCGAGCGCACGAGGTATGGAGAACCGAGATTGCATACCTGTTCAAACTTTCGAGTGCCCCATTGTTGCGCTAGTTTTTAGCTTTCGCTGTAAATAATTACAATTTTTTGTTACAATTGTTTAGGTGGTTGTTTTGGTGATATTCGTGCGCGCATGGGCAGGAAGAAACTTCCCAGCTTTGAGCCCGAGATAGATTTGAAGAAAAGATATGACCTTCTAAATAGTCAAGTAATCTGAGAATGCAGGAATTTGGGTTTGGTTTAATTATATCTGTTCATTTTTAACTGCAAGAGGACGTAGCCTCTAGGAGGAGTTTGGGTTTCGTAAGTTACATCAGACTGTCGGTAGATTGCGTAAATCTAAAACTCACTCCCATTTTTAAAGAAGCTTTAAAAATGGGAGTCCGTATTATCATCGGTTTTCGTACCGAGAAAATATATTATCAGAGGTCATAAAACAAACTCGGATGCCATTTCTTCTCATTAATCAGATGTTTCTCTTCAACAACCAATCAGAAGCTGTGAATAAGTGTGTAGGAAATCCGCCGTATCGGTCCGAATCCAAACTGATATGAAGGTCAGAAACTACATGGGATTAAGGTGTTTCGTGACTGAATAGTCAAAAGTGCCTTTTCGTACCGAACATTATTTCGTGCGTCGTACACTGTGCCTGGGTGTCAATTCTCGAAATGTGATAATTATCACATGGTGAAAATTTATATTTTTTACACAGTAATTATCCCATGCGTATATAATGTGACAAATCAACAATACTGAATCAAAGAAACCATGGAATGCATGTATTGATATTATCGCATGCGGTAAGTATCACGGCATTCGGGAATCGAATCGTTTCGTTGATGTTTCCGTGGAGCTATCGTTGAACCCTCGAAAATGCGGATAGGATTTGGCCAATCAACATTACAGAATCTATAACTCAACAATACAGAATAAATGGAACTATGCAGTGACAGTATCATTTTTGAAGACGATAATTATCGCCGTCGTTCGAGAATTGACCCCCCCCCGTTTCATACCGCATAGAGTTTAGTGCACGAGTAATCGGAAAATATTGTTTTTTTTTGGCACAATTTCAGGATCAGGATCGTATTACTGCCTAATGGAGGCTAGAGGAAGTCTATAAAAAAAGTTGTGTCGCACTGAACAAATTCGAAAATTTTATATTACTGGAAAGCAAGGAGAGATTTTGAGAGAAAATCGCTGCACTGAACCCATGCGTTCAACTGAGACGGTAACTTTTCTCTCTTATGTGAAAAAGGTGACTCTTTTTTTCTGTTATGAAATGACTTTGAAGCAAGCGATTGGAACTCGAGTTTTCGGTGAACCATGAAAACTGTTACAAAATGTCGTGGTTAGCCATCAAACTAATATTATAGTATTATTCTTTCTCCTTTAATAAAGCGGTGTACTTTCTAAATCCCCTCGTACTGCACAAAATGCCTCTTTATATCATCTCCCCATAGGGTATTACGTTTACCATTCGATACGTTAAAAATCAGTGCCTTTTGACAATCTTGGAGGAAAGATTTAAGGTGTTTTTTTATCCGTAAAATGACATAAATGTAATTTTATTCATATTCTGGCTACTTGTAGAATATCTTGCTCTCTTTCTGATATGAGCAACAAAATGTCATCATTCCACGCTGTTTTTCTCGTAGATAGAACTTGATTAATACTGTTTACAAAGAAGGAAAAACTCCCGAAAATTGAATTAAAGTAAAATATAGGCATCTTACCACCTTATTTTGTGAGTTATTAGCCAGTTACTGTGATATTTGAAGTCAAAATGTGGTAATTCCATAGTGGTGCTACAGTTGGCTCCTATGGCTGAAAAAAGTGCTTATAAAAATATATTCGCGGAATCATATGCATATTAGTAGGTACCTTAATTTTGGTTATCAATAGGTCGCGCATGTATTCACCGAAAGGAGGGTTTTAAACCAAATAAAAAAAGGTGGAACTTCATATTTGTTTTGACTCACACAATCGCAGAGGAAATACCTTCACCTGTTATTTTTTTATTAAAGTAATCTACCGGTTAAAGGTAGATTTTATTGAAAGTCAGAGAAACTACTCCAGATATTTACATGTGCAGGGCCCTATCTACCTCTTGTATTTCTTTCTTCATCTCAGCCTAAGTCCTACCCTTCTTCATCCCGTTCATGAAATCTATTCTCTTTCTTCCCCTTCCCCGCTTGCTCAGCATCCTTCCCTCTATCACGGCCTTGAGCAACCCAACGCCCCTAATTGCCGTGTCCAGCCACCTACTCTGCCTCCCCCTAATCTCATCCTGAAGTTTCCTCTCCTCACCAATCATGTCAAGAACTTCTTCATTTGTGTTCCTTTACGTCCACCGACCGCACCCTCTCCATCCTCCTCCACACCCACTTCTCGAAAGCTCGTAGTCTTTTCTCGTCCTCTTTTCTCTGATTCCACGTTTCTGCTCCACTCAACGCCAAACTCTTTATCAAGCTCTTCACCAGCCTCTTCTTTATATCCTTACCCAAGGTCCCTGTCATCAGTTCCCTTCTATTACTAACCGCTTTCTTCGCTAATGCTTTCCTCCTCGTATCTACGATGCCCATTTTCTTCTTAATTCCTTTTTATTTCATCTAAGATGGTTCCACCGTAAAATGATTTCAGTGTCATTTTATTCTTATTCTGGCTACTTTATAGAAAAACTTGTTCTCTGTTTGCTTTGAAAAACAAAATCTTAACTTTCCACGGTATTATTTTTTTCGCAAATTGAAATAACATGGTCCTAATTGCGACAACGGGTGAATCGTGAAGAGAATAGTATTTCTCTAATTATGTATGAATGCCATGTTTCTAAAAAAAACACTGTGCATGAGAAATGAATCCTCACATGAAAATACTGATGATTGGCAACTAATCCGAAATCCGAACCGCTCTAGAAGGGAAATACTCTCTGTTACTGTCCTAAGAACTCACTACATCGATTATATCTAGATTTTTAAAGCGCCTGAAAAAAATCAAAGAATGACGATCACGTTTCCGCTCTAATGAGTGTCATTAAAAATAACGATAACGCGAGCGCAAGCGTTATGGAGAACCGTGATTGCGCCCCTGATCTTTCGAGTTCGTGTGTGTCTCTACCAGGAATTTTGCCCAAAAAGGCACTTTGATACCCAACGGTTTTCTCGAAAACTACTTAGTAAATCAAAAAATGGACTGCACAGTGCACATCCTCGTGAACATACGTATGTCAGAGTTTCTGCATACCTGGAAATCCTGGAAAAGTCAAGGAAATTGAAAATGGACCTGGAAAACCTTGGAAAATCATGGGATATTTGCTTACCCAAGTAAAAATATTAATTTTTTTCAATAAGTGAGCAGTGACATTATAGTCATTGCCTGTTGGGGTGTGGGTAAAGCTTTTTTTGAGGCTCAGGAGTTCTTATTTGGTTATTCAGTTAAGCATTTGGTGTGATACATCTGAAATAAACTTTCCCATTAATACACTCATGCAGAAGATGCTGGGATATTTGTTTCTCCTAAGATTGAGTTAAGGTTGTTAGCTTCTCCCAAGACATAATTACCTCCAACTATAAAAAAGGGAGCATCAGTACTTCTGTTCTATTAGTGCCCACATTTCCACTAATTAGTTTTTGAACTTCTGAGTTACCCTGATTGTATCTTAAAGTGATGTTGAATAAAACCCTATTTAATCACCAAGTGGTAATTTAACTTCAATTTGCTGTCATAATTTTCTTGCACCTTCTTTAAAATACCAACTGGCCAACTAATGAATATTTTTCTCCTGGAAAAATGAACATTTTGGCCTGGAAAAGTCCTGGAAATTCCAAATTTCTTGTATGTAAAAACCCTGTTGTAATCTTAAACGAAACAAATCGATAAAAATAGTTATGAACATTAATGGGTCAAACAACGCGAACAAAAATATGGAATTTAGTATTTGTTGTGACTCACCGAATGATCTTACGTTTGCCGGTATCTAAGAGTGTGAATCACTCTTGGCTTCCGAGGGACGAATGCCGAAGCCAAAGGCGCATTTTCTTCGATCGCATACCTCATCTGTCTCTCTCGATGGAGAGAACAGTGGCGCCAACAATCTTTCGAGAAGCAAGCGGATGGGGTGCGCGATATCTCTTCCGTGGCGCGCGAGGATGAACGGGATTCGGACGCTCCCACGGTCGACATTTTCCCATTGTTGCTTCGCATTGTTGCGGAGAGTAGGGAGAGAGAGGGGGAGAGAACGCTCCTCGCCACTGAATATCGTGGGACGGACCGACAGACAGACGGGAACGAGATGGGAGGCGTTGAAAACTTATCCGAGGCATCACTCTCTCACACGAAACTGCTACCGACCTTCTCAACTACCTGCAGAGAAACCTTTTTTCTTTCTTAACGAAAGGAGTATAATGCCACCGCTGCTAATGAACAATCAAATGCGCCATACTTACACCGTGCATAAGTAACATGGTACACGGGTTTAAGCCGGTGATGAGAAAATGAGCGAAATGATCGAAGTAATGGCTATTTGGCAGTAAATTAAGGAAACAATTATTCCTTCAACCCGAACTTTGTACTGAGTTCCTTAACGAGATGAATATCACAATTATTGATTCCATAACTAAATAATTGTGCAATTGGCCATAAGTAGTTTAAATATTCTTAAATTTTCCTTCACATTTTATTTTACTAATGAGCTGCTCTTCAAGTTTTCGACGTTGCTCCGTAAATGACGCTCGCCATCACTCATTTGTTTGACGCCTTCTTTGTCCACATCCTCATGCTAGCGCTAGTTGTCCATACAACTTCGCAAGTATGAGTCATATTCCTTGGCTAAATTTCAGCTTTATTTTTTGGCACACTTTATTGAAGTGTACATTTAAGCAAAGACGGCATCTGCATCTGAACATTAAAGTGAAGGCTTCACCATTAAAGAAGAATGTAAAAACAAATGACTGGAACCAAGCGCGTGAGCATCTGAACATTGAAAGGAACGAATAAAGAAACTGGAATGGATAAGATTTTTGATTCGGATGCTTGTGATTTAGCGTCATTTATATCCATTTCGTGCCAATTGTGAGTTAACTATCATAATTTTTCTCAATATAATTTTCATTCAATATTCTTCCATATGCTGATAATATTTCCTCACAATCCATTTAGATGAAAGCACCCAACCAGGGAAATATATCTACCGTTGGAGCTGCGTTATTCTAAATCCTACTGGACCATCATCAGGATATAGGAAACGAGCTCAATGCATTGGTCACAGACTAAGATTGCAGGCTAAAAATGCAGGCCAATGTGACAGCTTAAGATGCAGGCGAAAAATGATTTGCATGTTGCTGTCAACATCGCTGACAACAGGATTGAATTATTGTTTTATGATTCCGCTCACATTTCTGGTTAATATCGTTAAAAGAGCTGATGTGCTATGCTTGCTTGATATAAACTTGATTCGGCCAATGTGCGAAGTACGCGTTCACGGGACATAATCACATAAAACGCAAGACGGCCACATTGAAGGAAAATATGACTGCGCTCACTTTTAATCGATTTAAATACACCCTCCCTGTCTTTACATTTTCTACGTCAGCAATTTAACCGAGAAAGCCATTTTAGGCTCCATTTAAGTGGCTGATGTAGACAAGGCCTTGCTTAACCTAATTGTATACGGTATAAGCTGAGGTGATGTTACTGAAATTGAGCATGCGAACAATGACTCCCTCATCAGTCATCTCTTCCGTGTTGCGGAGACTTCTTGTATAGTCCGTAAGCTATTAGACCAGACAAACGCATATCGCGAAGCGCAGCGTAATGGCGGGAATTTCGCGATTTTTTCGCGTGCTATCCAATTAGTTGCACGCATGTTTCTCGGTGCGGGATGTATTTTAATCTTAAAAAGCGTTCCCTCTACATTTTTCCGACGAGAATAACTGGATCTTTGCGAACTCTTGCGGGGAAGACGCGTTATGGAGAATCGTCCGTGCGAACCCTTGTGCTACGGAATCTTCGAATAGTGCGAAACCATGGCGTGGGATTTTTCTTTCTTTTTTCACCACCAGGGGGCGTCTCCATTTCCGTGAATGGTGGGATCGTTTTGCAACGGAAAAAATAAGAAATACTTCCGGTGAAAACCCAGCTTGCGGGCACCTATTGTTTTTTTTTTCAAATGCATGTGGCTAAGATGGAAAATGCTCCAAGGCTTTTGTCTCGGATATTTATAACCATCCACCACGATATGGTACTTGCTGTCGACCCAGTCGTGCACTTTCCTCGTTATCTTCGTCCGAAATGAAATTGACGTTTTTTTCAGCGGGGGATGCAAGTGGAATAATTATGCTACCTGGGAAGTAGATCACTTGTGATGGAAGAAAGGCTGTATTAAGCGGAATACCTTAGGCAAAAAAGGCATTCCTCCAGCTGAACTGAGATATAGTAGGTAACGCAAGTCTACTAGCTAACATCTATTAACACAAGCATGGGAGTATGGAAGCACTTTGTTAAAACATATTGTATTTGGAGCATGAAATTATACGGCAGTGAAGCCTGGACAATAACAGCTACAGAGCAAAAGAGATTGGAAGCAATTGGAGTTGTGTGTTATCGGAGAATGATGAAGATGAAATGAACGAGTCTATTCATATGATCATATCCAATAATGAAGAAGTCCTACAAAAAGTTGGAGATCAATTAGTGTAATGAAAACCATTGGAAGAAGATGAGACAAACTTATTAAGCACATTTGCGACTCAACAGCCAATTGAAGACATTATTGGAAGGAGAAAAGAATGGGATGAATTACAAAGAGGTCTATCCAGCGTTCCACTTGTGACCATTCTGTAGTATTTTGCATTCTTAAAGCCTTGCAAATCTGTTTTTTATTCAACTTATGATGTAATTTTTTTTTACCAAGTAGGAAAAGACTTACAATGCAAGATACACGTTTTTCACCTTTTCAAATATGTCAACCTGGTAAATTTTAATTATTTATAAGTTGTTCCACTTGTGACAGGGAACAGGTACCCAAGGAGCATTATTAAAGTAAAACAAAAATTCTTACAAAATGAATAGTACTTTTATTTTAAAAATGAGGTAATCTTTTTAACTTGAAGTTAATAAAACTTAATTAATCAATATATAAATAACGTTGCCAAAAGTAACACAGTTATGACGTGTGTGAGGAAGTAATGTCAAAAGGATGTTCCACTTGTGACTGTTCCTCTTGTGACACATTGTCCAATATAGTGTTGTACACAAAAAACCCTCATTACTGCTACATATTATTTTTTAGTGGACACACGAAAAGGCCTTTGCCATACTTGGTCATACTTATTGCCACACAATACTAGGTCTAAAAAAAATAAAACATGGAAGAATCATGTATAACTACTGAATTAAGAGAATAAAGCAAACACAGATAGCGATCAGTTACAACTGGTAGCTAACCAATAAACATGTATTTATATGTTTAAAGTGCTTTAAAAGTAGGAATATAGAAGCAGGTAATATCTATTATATAGTGTAAATTTAAGAAAATGTTGAAATAAACAAATCTAGCACGCGACGGAATAATTTCACCGATTCTGCAAAGATAGCTCCTCGACGAGAAGACCTCTTCAACTCGGAGACCTCACGTAAACAAGTTAACTCAGTATTATGTACAAGATTGCTAAAATCGTCTATTTCTGGCCACATGAAACGATTTGGTCCCACAATCTTCATGAATTGCACCCTTATTACGCTGTCATCTATCACCTGTTCAACTGTCCCTGGTAACCACTGTCCGTCAGTAACAAAAGCTACCCAGTCACCCAATGCCGGTTTCAGTACTGAACCTGTGGAGTTGCGTTCTGGATAATATGATGTTGGAATACCCGAGTCAATGTGTTCATCATCAATCTCATCATAGGAGCTCTTTTCACCTGACTTGGAATGACGAAGACTGGCACTGACATAAGTATCCTGTTGAGGAAAAACTTTCCATTGTATGTGGTATGGGTCTCATGCAAGCACATGGTGTACTCTTTGGGTTCCTTTTACAGCCACCACATTTTCCCAATTTTTATTGAGTTTGGATTCCACTTTCTTGATAATGTCAGTAGGGACCTGAATAATGCGTACCTTCAAGTCACTGCAGAGATCAGCAAATGACTTTGCATTTCGCACTATTGCCTTTTTTGCACGTACTATATTCCAAACATGGCGTTTAACTACGGCCCCTACACCATTCACTGCTCCCTTGCCATGTGAGGTGGCAAAAAATGACCGTGTTAATGTATGAATTTTTAAGTCTCGTTTCATTAGTGTAATATTACTGAAATTGAAACGAGATTTAAACTGTGAAGCACAACCATAGAAGCTAAAAGAAGCACAGCCACAATACATGTAATGTTTGCATCTGTGGAAAACTTTTTAAGTGGTCCTCGGTTACTTTTCTCAAAAACACATCCACACAGAACCGATCGTGCGTAATTTTATCAGCCACAACGGCATATGACTGAAGATCATCTACTCCATTGCCAAACGAAACAACAACTGTAAATATTGACACTTGGGGATTACTCCAGAGAGCTGTCTGGATTTTGTCTGTCTGGATACTGAGCAGAATAGTTTTCGGCAAAGTCTTGAATTACCGCATTTTGAGCAGATGCCAATTTTCTCGACTCATTAAAATGTGTTTGAGTATGATATTTTATAAAAACATGGAACATATAATAATTTATCTGACTTTTCAGCTCTTAAATTGCATGTACAATAGTGTGTGCTCAATGATGATGACCTCAGTCTTCCCTTCAACCAGTTTCCACTGCCGGTATTGTACTACCTTACTTTCATCATCTAACTCAGATTTGAAAAGCATTTCAAACTTTGCTTGGCACACTTCACAACTTGAGTTCATGCATTCATATTTTGACATTATTAACTATGCATTCATCGGGAGAGGTTCCAAAGACCTTACTTTGGACACTGCTTCATGCACGGCATTAAAATTCTCATGATGTTTACGTATGCACACATTGTGTGATATGTCTTGGTATGGTTTAATATGTTTGGGTTTTAAAGAAGCAAATGTGCTTCTTCCAATTTGCTCACGTGGGTACTCTTTTTTTAAAATGTGGAAAGGCTTCACTTATTGTGAAGAGCATGTGACGTGTAGCTTGAATTTCCTTTCCTTTGGTCACGGTTGCTGATTTACGGCCAGGATCAACTCTGATTCTCTAGAAGGATCTTCTTTAAAAAGCCTTAAACCCTCTATTTCGTTAAATCTGGTTAAAAACAACCCTCCTGCTGCGAGGAGACGTGGGCAATCATTTATTTATTGATTTTTGACTGCTTTACCTAATGTAGATGGTGACTTTTTTTTGGAGTTTGAGGTTCATGTGATGACTGAAGGAATCTTTGACGTGCAGCTGCCCTACTTTTTTGTTTTTGAATGCGATCATTTTTTTGCTTCATTAGCTTTGCTAGAGGATTAACTATTTTTCTTTTTTTATCATTGTATACTTTATTATATTTTTTAACTGTCTTTTTGTCCTTTTTTCCATCTTGTGTTTGGCCCTCCATGCCCTTTTTCTTTCAGAATTTGTTTTGGCCATGACAAAACTTGCTTGTTTATGTCTGAAAAATAATAACCCAAAGCATGTTATAGGTATAGGCCAATTTCAGTCAAGATCTAGACTAGGCCTACATCCAAAATAAGGATGTAGTTGATACATGATAATACATTATGACTAAATGCCTAGGCCTTTCTTGAATAATTTTGACTGGTAGATTATAAAACATTTAAGATAAGAACGCACACTTTTTATTTCTTAATTTCAACCCTGAGTCAAAATTTACTGGCAGCAATACTTCACTTCTAGGTCTAGTAAAACTAAAACAACTGGTTTTGTTGATTTTTATTTACATCTAAAGACTAGAATTAAAGATTGCTGAAACTAGGTTTAAGCCTATAACCCCAAGTGTGAGAGCACAGAGTATATTTACTCTGTGGTGAGGGTAAAAACATGAGCCTATATCTAAATTGCCTGCATGCATATTTACTTTATTTTCGCGTATACATAATTATTAAATTCACATGTTATTTTTCATTTGCTTAGTAAAGTAGCTTTAGGAACTATTATTCAACATTTTTACATAGGTGCCTGTTTTATTCTTGACGATGATTATATTCATTCACAGAGGTAATTGTCAGGAACTCAGTTAATGGACCCCATAGGACACTGCACTTTGTTCCACTCGTGACCATTTTAAAAAAATATTATAGAAGGCTGTGCAAGTCTAACAAATTAATGACAACTAGTTCCATCTAACAGGAAAGATACTAACTAGGAGTAAACAAAATTTTATGTAGATAAATACAGTATTTTTCTTTACCCAATAACTTACTTATCTTTTTGTTCCCCTTGTGACATCATAAATATGTATTATTATGTATAGTACTGAATAAAATAAACTTAATACGGTACAGTGATACCAAATTACATAATGCATAAATAAATGTTTACAGAATATAATGGTATTAAACAAAATGAATAAAACATTCTAACAACTTCCTTACTTAGGTTCCAAAGTTCAGTATTTTTTTCAATGAATTTATAACTTTTTGTTACAAGATGATTCAAAGCATGATTTTTAGCAAAAAAATCAAGTTTTGATTTTCTAATACAATTTTCATGTGATTTTGACTTGGTTATTAATTTGATATACAATGCATGACAGTTTACATAGTTTCATCATACACCAATTTTGGATACTTTTTCGTGGACAGACCCAAACAGCCTTTCAGTGAAAAACCTCAAGTAAACCTGTGTAAAATAATTAATGAAGTATAACACATGCGATGAGAAACTGATGCCTAGTTTAAAAATCGCTTTGATTAGCCACATGACTAACCTAATAATTATTTATCAAATTTCTTCTCTATATTTACTATTATTATCAGGGGTTGATTTTTGCTGAATTTTATTTCAATCAAAGGCGTAATTAGGGAGTAATTCGACATTCGTAATTGTTGAGTCACGAAAATTGCGGCACGTTGACGTCACAGTCGAGTCTGTTCTCGGAAAGCCGTAATTGTTATTTTTATTTGGGGAGATTTAAGAAAGGAAGTGGGAAACCCGAATTACATGTGAGGGAATGATCATCAACACAAGGTGAAATACCGGTCACAAAGGGCGAATGTAAAAATATTTTCATTTCTTAGTAGAACAATTGACGATTGAAACAGCCCGCCGGCAGAGCCCTTTACTAGAAATGTCAAGAAAACTTCAAGAAACTCAAGAACTTCAAGAAACAATGCTCAAGATATAATGGAGGATTGCTTTTGCAAAATATTTTGTTCATTGATAGTTGTTTGCTTACTCCAACTTTTTGACGTGGGAGGTTCACTTTTGGTGTAGGTGTTAAAGCTGAATTTTGTTGATAATCTGTTTATATGTTACCATCTGCCATGTAGCAAATTTGTAGCATTTTATTCCAAATATAATAATATAATTTGTCGACGAGGCTTTCTCGTCTAAAGCTCGTAGTTTTCGAGGTTCAGAAAATGTTTGTTAGACCTTCTCGAATGAGCTCAAAAACACAGATTGGGCAATTTATGTATCCATCCGCGTTTAACGAGGTCCGTTGGGGAACTAGCCTGCGGAAAATTTTGGGAAATATTTTTCTTGAGAGCGAAAAAACACTCCGCTTGCCTGTTCATTGCTCCGAGGTAACTAGAGATTTATTAAGGCGTGCAAATTCTTTTAAACGTTCTGTCACGAGTGCGGGCCGGGGAAAATCGTGCTCAAGAAACTTTTTGCCCGCAGGAAATAATAATCCCAAAGTGGCCGAGATGTTTTTGTCCGTTCCGCTTGGCTTCGCTGTGTTTGTTTGTGAAAAGGGGAAACACATTTCTCTGGTAAGTGAAGCTAGGGCTTTTTCCCATATGTCGCATTCTCATTTTAAGATGTTGATTTAGTACGGAGGAGCGTGTTCCATATGCGTATTAGCCGCCTAGGGTTGCTGTGCCAAACATTCGTGAGCTAATGGGGTAATATACCAAGAAAACCGTGAAAAATAGCGGGTTGGCAACGTAAACCCGCCAACTTTGATTCTCATGGAGTTGGGTATTCTGGAAGTACTCATAGGAAGAGTCGAAGACATTTTTTTTAGAAATTTCAAACCGACAATTTTTGAAAAATCGAAAATAGTTAGAGTGGTACCTCGACTTGCGAACTTGATTCGTCCTTGTCCGAGATTCGTATCTCGAAAGCCAGTCTAGCATATAACGTATGGGAAATCAACCCATTTTCGGAGTCTAAAATATTTGGAAAACGTGAAAATGATCCATGTACATCGGTGTTGCTGGAAGTGTGCGCCTTTGAGCAAACTGCTCAATGTTGTTGCTCGCGTTGTGTAGTCTGTGATCTGCTGCATTTGATAAGTACCGAAGGTCGCATCTGGAGAATAATTTTGTATCTCGAGGATAATTTCGTAACTCGAGAGTAAGTTTGTACCTCGAGAATAAGTTTGTATCTAGAAGCGAAAACATAGCACGAAAAAAGTTAGTATATTGAGTGGTTCGTAAGTTAAGGCACCACTGTATTATCCTTACTTTATCCTCTTGAGTGATTGGTTTTATTTTCTTTCATTTTTTACAGATGCAAGACGCGGTGACGGAGATGAAGCAGGCGTTCGTGGTGGCGCTGGACCAGATGAAGCAGGCCTCTGAGGAGGACGCCTCCCTGCGCAGATCGGTCGAGAGCAACAAGGTGGAAGCGCAGGAACAGGCGGCGCAGGTCCTGAAACTCGTTCTTTCCTTCAAGGTGAGATATCCCGGAACGATTGATTTCACAAATATCAGAGATCTTTCTGTGAGAAAGTTACATTAGTTGTTCGGTTGTTGTTCGATTATTAGTTTAAGTAGTTCGGAAAGGGGTTAAAATTCTGATATCATTGGAAAGATGAGTTTTTTCTTTAAAATAGGATAAAATTCAGCAAATTCTACGTGAAGTGTTATCTCGCTCAAACTACCTCAATACCGACTAGTTTTAATGTTTCTTCATCTTCTTCGATTGACTTGAAGCATGATGTAGTAACTTTGAAAGTAGTTAGTATTAAATCTTTTATTTTTGGAAAACAGCAAGTGTTTTGTTTCCGTCAGTCGAGAGGATTGTTACCATCTTCCATTTACACCTACCACAACCGGTAGACTGCACTAATAATAATTATTTTCAATAAGTAAAACGTATTTGATGCTACTGTGAGCACCAAGCTCGAGCAGAATTTGTTTTTTGAGACTCATTTTTTCAAGTTAAGTTTTCTATGTCATGCGTTGTGTTACGTGAATGGAAGGGAATATTTTTTGTGCGAAAATCATGGGAAAACGTTATACTATTGCCTCCGCGATTTTTTCTTTCGAGTGTGTCATAAACCAACGGAATTGTGCTCATCGACGGTTCAATATTTTTGTAAAATATCATCGATATAAATGACCTTAAGAAAGTCAACGACGCCGTCGTAGGGCTATCTTGACAATGCTGCCGGTGTTCGTGGTTTTATGCTTGGTTTGGTTTTGAGATCTGTCCCCCAGGATATTACAGGATGTAACCATGATTGCTTATTATGACATCTTAAATAAGAACATCAGAGAACACATCCTAGTGACGAAGAATCTTATTTCTTCGTCACCAGGATGTTCGTCTTCGTCCTACTGCGCAGTCAAAATAATGGAGAACGATTTTATCTCGTACGCTAGTTTAGGGGTTCCCAAAGTGGTCGATAAAGACCCCCAGGGTCGATATGACATTGAAAAGGGTCGATACAAGCTCGAGAGTTGATTGGGGATGGATGGCATCAAAGTAATTTAATATATCTTACATAACAAATAGCTAAATATCATCGTATTACATCTTACATTTCGGCGCGTTATGCATCAGTTATCGTGATATTTTTAATAGTAAATAGATTTTCATTAATATGTTAAATTAAGTTCAGGTCGTATTAACACATTATTTTGTTTAATTTTTAAACGCGACGCGCGACAGTGACTTATTCTTGAAGGGGTCGATTGTAAAACTGAGTTTGAGGAGCCCTGGGATAGTTTCTCCCTGCCAAAAGTGTTATGCTACATCTGCATTATATTTTGGTAGTGAACCAAACTGATTTCGGCTAATTTGTGAGATTCTTTTTTGATGATTAAGTGTTAAATTTCGGTTCCCGCATTAAAATTTCATTTCATTACCCGATCTCGTCGCAGAGTAATATATTCATGTCTTAATTCTGATAACTTGCATGCCTGCCTTCTTCGTCACTCCACGTCACCAAATTTAGAAAATGCTTCGCCACGCTACGTCAACAGCAGCCCATCAGGGGAGAGCTTTTATTTATCAATACTTATAAAATATCATTTCCAGATTGTCCATCTGTCTCTTTAGGTTTACAAAAAAATTTACCCCTTGGAAGCAATATTTGTCTATATTTTTGCGAGTTATTTATATTTTGGTTTTAAAATATTAAAATAAACAACTTCTTCGCAACTATTTATAACTCCGTTTGCATTAACGGTCAAAGATTTGCGCTGAGATTCCCCTCAATCGTAATACACCCCTGATTGACGGGGAGACGGCGGAAAACTGAGCGCCACCGTACGTATCCGTCACGTCAGGAAACGTCCATCGTAATCCCGCCCTTATGCCCAAACAAGTGAGTTGTTTCGATCGATATTCATCTTAACCTCCAAAGTGAATGTGTAACCTCCATAGTGTGAGAAAGAGCAAAATAAATCTGTCGACTCGGGTGGGAATCGAACTGAGCTTAAGACTTCGCCGTCCATATTTATTAAAAAAATTAGATTTTTCTTTTGGGATTCCCCTCGTCTTGATTTCACAGAAAGGTCGGTATTTTGAAAAAAAAAGACGCGGGGCATCTCAGTAGAAGAAACAGTTTTTTTTATGTGAACGATTCTTTGAAAGAACGAACAGAGATTGGTAATCTTTTGATGTGACCTAATCAGTGCCTTATCCAACGTCCCAGTTCCTCGATAAATATTTGAGATTCCTGCAAAGATTAATCAGAGTGCATCGCATATTAGTATGCGGAACGCCAGATGTCATTAACCAGTAGATATTTTAGCGAAAACTTTCATTTCTGATATATTTGCATGAAATTTGCATTCAATTTGTTTTGTTTCAACGGTCGTTGCCACTTCTGAGAGTATTATTCCTACTCCGTGAGAAGGTCACCTCTTTGCTAAGTAGTCCGAGAATATTTTAAGCAGTCGTGTGGGTAATTTTATTTCTCTATTCAAATTCGACAAACTCAGCCGGAAGCGTATCGTGGAGAAAGTCCATTCTTTATAAATAACTCGGAAATTAAGGCATCGTGTGATCGCAGAGGATCGACGTTCGTTGAATTTAATGGCGAAGCCAAGCGAAGAATTCATTCATTGTGGAAAAGAAACCTGTAATTCTCATTGAATCGAAAGAGGAGATGAAAGCGCTCTTTGGAAGAGAAGTAGATTATATGCATTTCGGTGGAGAAACTAGGATAGTTACATTAAGCAGAAATACCTGTTAGTTCAGGAATTTAATGCATTCCTTAACCAAAACATATGATACACTTGGCTATGATACATTTGGCTAATGTATCATTTTCTTAGATAGGCGAATTAGTGGGGTTAATTCGCATGTGACCCATCTTTAATTAGCCAATCGGTCGTTGGATTGCAATTTATAAAGACTACGTTAGAGGTGCTGTTTAAGCATGTTTACCGGCCATATAAAAAATAAAGGTTATAAGATCTCGAAGGAGAAAGTTTAGGAAAAGTATGAAGGAAAGAAGCATTTTAAAAAAATAAGGTAAAAAGTGTGGAGATTATGACGAAAAAAGGACTCTGCAAAACCCTCTGGTGATATGGTAGAATAGAAAATTATGAATTAGAGCCATTAAAAGTGAAATTACAAGTATTTTATAATGTCTATATACAACTTTGTTATTTTGTGGTTAAACTTACGTCTGCGCATCTGAAAGGGATAGTTTACAACGGATTATGCGTTATTGCTTGAACGTTAGTATCTATACACTGTCTAGTAACATCACTTTCTAGTGTGCCAAACATTTATTTGCATTGAATTCGTGCATTCAATCATAAAAATGTGAGAACGACTCCAGTGAAATCTACTTTTCTAAAAAGAGAGTCGTCTTTATACTGAAAGTTTATGAACTGGGAACCCGATCTCTTCCTATCGTAATGTGGTGTCGTAAACGGTTGCCTAAAATCAAGTTGGCGGGGCACGTGAGAAACGATTAGGTATTCTGTGGAGTCAAAGAGAAACCGCAATACGGAAGAGAAGAAGGCCATGGGGATTTGGTCACTTCTATCTAGTTCAATCTTGATTGAAATTCTTCAATCGCATCTGCTTGTGGAACAACGGAATGGTTTCTTAAGGAGAGTTGGATCATATTCTTCCGAAGAAGGTGAAGTTGTTGAATAGATTATTCATGCATTACAATCTCATTTCTATGTTTGTTTTGTAGATAAGTGCCGACATTGAATTTCTCCCTTCGAATACAATGCGATACCTGAAATGTTTTTGAAATATGAGTTGAATTCTAGATGTTTTACTTAGAAATTTATTGAAATGACACAAACTTGATGTTTCTGGGTGAAAATATACGATGTTTTGCCTTGAAAATGCGTGCTAAATCGATACCTTGGTCGGTACGTTTTATACAACTTTGTTGTGGAAAGTATGAAGTATACCAAATATTAAAAAAAGAAACTATCTATGATTGATGAGTTGGGAACACTTATTGTTCTGATATCAGTGAACGCGGATGCTGTGGTGGATGCGCGGGGTGACAAGGAAGGATAAAGTCAGGAATGATTATATACGAGTATCTGTTCAGGTGGGACCGTTAGCGAAGAAGATGCAAGAATGCCGATTGAGATGGTTTGGGCACGTTCAGTGCAGGAACGAAGAATACGTGGGGAAGAGAGTAATGCAGCTGGAGGTGAAGGGTAAAAGGGGCCGACCAAAGATGAGATGGAAGGACAAGGTGCGAGAGGACCTGAGGGAGAGAGGATGAGAAGAGGAGGAGGCGTTGGACAGGGAGCGGTGGAGGAAGGGAATAAAAGAAGAGAACGCCGACCCCACATGAGTGAGACAAGACGAAGACAAAGAAGATCAGTGAACGTGGACGTTGATTGACTGGCAAATATGTTTGTTTGTAGTTTGTGTGGTTCCGTTATAGGAATTACGAACCACTGGAAAGCGGAATTTTTTGATATTTCGGATTCGAACTGTCTTTATCCAAATCAAAGGTAAAAGAAGAAACTAGATGGAATCATGCGGTACGATAGCACAGGGATAGAATCCATTGAAATGCATAATTTGTTATATTGAATGGATCACTTGGGTGGTTAGAACGCCGAAAACTAATGTATTAGTGGCTGAATTGTCACGGTACCGTAATGATTTTATTCATAAAAATGCAAAGTAAATTCCTAAAAACCACTGCATCATGCTAAAAATGCTTGGATAAATTGCGAGCGGTACCTAGCCATTTTTGTATCTACTTATTTTTAAGGTTCTTATCATACATCTTTACTCTCCAGCTCCTCTTAGGATTTATTCATGAGTGATTCTCTCCGTCCATTTAATGTTCACTCACGTACTTCTGTAGCATTGATTAATTAAAAACAATATTAATAAAATGAATAAAATTAAAAACAATATTAATAGTTATCGGAATAGTGTTATAAAATAATTAAAGTAGCATTAATATCAGTTATAATTAATACTAGTTAAAAATGACAAGAGAAGTATTAATAAACAATAATTTAACAGGCAAGAGGGAATATATAATTAACTGTTAATTATACCCCTAAGTAGAGGTTAAAGAGAGGTAAATAGAACGTTTCAAATTAACACAAGATTATCTAATGTGTCTACATTTGGTTGCCAGCGTAAATAACACTCGGGACAGGCAGTTGGCTCGTAATCAATCACTGACTTGTACAATGAGTCCACCACCCTCCTCGTGTGTGAGACCTAAGAAAGGAAGCTGATTTTCCCCCAGAGCGATAGAGGCGGCGCACCGTTTGTTGGAAAACTTTATTCCCTCACAGTACATGAGTTATTGTTCTGTGTGCTTCTATTCTTGCGCCTTCTTTAAAATACTGTCCAAATCACAAATATCCTGTAAATTAAATTACGATGGTTTTATTTTCATTTTCAACTCTTTCAACAATTTCATAGCTGCATTTTACGTCCTTCGCATATTCTTATTCCTTTCCTCTATTCCCTCTTATTTACACGCCCCCTGCCACACGCCCATGCGGCGGTGGAAAAGGCTATTTAGTAGATGTACATATCCTCATTAAACGAAATAAACTTTTCATATTCTTCCAAACAGTTTGTCGACCGAGGTTTTGACTTTCGAAGTCATTATCAAGGCTTGACTTTGTGAGTAAAATATGATTTTTAAGTATGTAATACCTTGGTCGTCAAATTAGATGAGAATGTTTCATGGACTATGCTATGTTTATTTCATTTCATAATGGGTTACCTCAAAGTTACGCCTGAAAACATTTAAGTCTGTGTAGATGTATGTATAAGTATGCCGAACAATAGCTACTATTATTTTTCGAGTGCCTTCAATGGTGGTGGCCCATCTTCACATCTTCCCTTCCTTCTCTCTTCTTCCACTCCTCCCTGATCGTGCAGTTTCTTGAACTATACTAAGTTTCTTTCATTTAATAATGGAGTACCACCAAGTTACTCCCGAAAACATTAAAGTCTATGTAGATGTATTTCGAACAATAACCACTATTATTTTTCGAGTGGCATCAATGGTGGCTCATCTTAATATCTCTTGTCTTCTTCTTCTCCTCCCTGATCGTTCAGTCCGAATTCGCGTGGGTGCGGTCAGCGCTGGAAGCGGCACAGGAGCAGTCGGCGGCCCTTTCGCGTGCAATACAGAGGATGGAAGGCGATCGGGACGCCTTGCTGAGTGAACTAGTCTCCTGCGGTGCCATTTCGCAGCATGCACGGTAAGTACACGCAAACAGTGTAGGTGCCTTTAATAGAATTGGAATACTTTTCGCAAGTACGAATTTGAAAGTGCGAAAGGTATTGAAAAACTCGTTCACGGGTATAAAAATTACCTCTATTACGCAGAAAATTGTTGAAAATTAGCTGAGAGTTGTAACTTTTAGTCGAATGTAATGAAATACCGCTATATGTGTTGGAACTTTATTACCTAACCAAAACTGAAATTACTTTCCGAACCACCCTCGTACTTACAGTGGGCACAATTTTTGTTTGAAGAACCAAATGAAAGAATAGACTCCTTATCGTAATAAATTCGATATGCTGATCACGATTCACAACGTATTTTATCTGCAAATTGCTTTGTTTTTAGATGAACGTATATTATGCTGAGAATATAAAATTTTTAAATATTTAGTTTCGCTATGGTTTAGCATGCCGATAACTGTGGTGGTGCTATTATTTGTAGATTTTGATTGTTTATTGCAAGATACGTATATTTTATTTAAAGTATTCTCCGCAAGGTGGTGTTAGTGAGAATAGAGAAGTTTCCAATGAAATTTGTACGACTATAAAGCACTGAGAAGCACTGAGAGAATATTGACTAGTATAATTTGGAAAGTAGTAATTTTTTAAAATCTGTTACTGTTATCAGTATGTTAAATCATAGCGCCCTAAAATACTAACTTGAACATTGATTTTCTCAACTTCGACTGCGTTCAACGTGGTTCAACTTAGAAATAAAGTAATTTCTGATAAACGGCGATCAGGTTCGTAAATACCATATCAAATTCATGAAGACATTGCAAGTGTATTTTCTTTCGTTTGATTTTTCGCTCCAAAACAGTCCATTTGCTAGCGATTGGAACTTTCGAAAGATTCATCCAGGCGGTCGGGACATTTTCGTGGAGTTTCACGAGTGTTCGTCGTCATAGTAATATCGTCCGGCATCTCGACTTCATTTTTCTTCTTCGCAACGTCTTGGACTGCGTTCGTTTCACTCCGGAGTGGGTGGATCAACTCCTACACCTGCGCCTTCGTGACGAATATCCTAGAAATGCTCGTCGCCATGCCGTCACCAGGGAGTGGTTTTGCTTGCTTGGGACTTTCCTTAAATATTTGACGAGTGACAGTCCAAGTCGCATGCGGAGACCGTCGGAATAACCTCTGCGGCTGAAGGAAATTTATTCGTCTGGGTTGAGTTATACGTTTCTGCGGATTTCTGTAAGGTGGTTCACCAATTAAAGTTATTTAGAAAATTCTGAAAACTGTTATGTAGTATCTTTAATGTGCGTTTTATCAAACACTACGATCAAAAGTACCTCAACTTATGCTATTGTTGGCATAATTGATCCTTGAAAGTGGAGATTTTAACGTCTGATCTTATGGAAATGCTCAGATTAGAGCTGAAAAACCTCAGTTTGAACGAAAAAGTAACGATATGTAAGCTTTTGATTATAACT
Organism: Pyrrhosoma nymphula; assembly: GCA_963573305.1. NCBI lineage: Eukaryota > Metazoa > Arthropoda > Insecta > Odonata > Coenagrionidae > Pyrrhosoma > Pyrrhosoma nymphula. Next base: position 49,716,961 of record OY754337.1, on the reverse strand, counting down.
TTTTGAAAGAAGGGAAGGTCCACGAGAAATCGATTAAAAATAAAGTATAGGAATCATACCACCTATTTCTTAAAGTTATTGACAAATTACTCCCGTAATTGAAGTAAAAATGCTGTAGTTACATACAAATGGCGCTACAGTCGTCTCCTATGGCAAGAAAAATGTATTCATCAAAAATATATTCGTGGAATAATCTGCATATCTTGTACCTTAATTTTGGTTTTCTAAATGTAACGCATGTCATCAGTGAAATCAGGATTTTTTAAATAAAATAAAAACTGTAGAATTTAGTATTTGTTTTGACTCACACAGCCGCGGTGGAACCGCCTTAAAAAGCATGTTAGAGTATAGTCGGCCGCCCAAGTAGGTATGTCGAGAAGTGATTGTTCTTACAATTTATTCTCGCATTCCTTGAGCTGACGACGCCAGCAAAGCAGCTGGTGAAGCTGTCGTCTTTTATAAACAACGTATGCGGACGGAAACCCAAAAATTCCAGAATCACTTTCCAACTCACTTTTACTCGTGTTTAGAATAAATCCGAATTTACGTGAAACCTTAATTCAGTGGAAAGTCTATTTTGATAAAACCGAGATGATCATGCTTAAGGTGACGACGGTTTTCGATTTTTGAGAATTAATTATGAAACTTTGCGTATGTTTTAGACTCCAGTTGTTCCGAACTTGTCAGTAAAAATATTCGGAATAATTTTTGACTGATGAATTAAACAACATATATCCTCGGGAGCAGTCAATGCGAGCTAATGAGTGTTATTTGTTTACGTAAAAGCATTATGCATTAGAAAAATTCTAAGAATCCTTTGGGAATCAGTTTGAATTTTCTGAGAAATATTTGGAATTCACCATATTCGTAGTTGCCCCATTAGAGAGAACATTTAAAGGAGTAGCGTAAATTTAAACGTACACTGGTTTTTAGGGGTCCACCGGCAAAGAGAAAAATGCACGCGAAATTTAGTATTTAAACCCATATAGATTTTTTACTGAATTCCCAAAATTCAATCCGGCGTCAGTGCCCGATTGAGCGGGCATTTTAATCCGTACGATAAAGTTTTCACTTTCATGTTTCCATTGCGGGCAGAGTTATGCAACTGATGGTGACTTAGTGTAAAACAAATAATTGCTATTGTATATTTTGCACTGTATATTTAACTGATTCTGTTATGGCGCACGAGTTGCTAAATATGTTAATGTATTTCTGCAATTAGGGAAAATGAGCAATAACATTTATTGCACGACCGGTTTCGCTTTTTACAGCATCTTCAGGTCAGGTGTAAAATGTGAAACCGGTCGTGCAATAAATGTTATACCTATAGAAATTGCTCATATTCATTAATTGCAACTATGTTCCGTTTCCACTCCATCACGCCTGAAACCTCAGATTATGTAACGTATTACTGTTTGTTTTTATATCATATTTAGCTTTTATGTATCGGGGTAAATAATCTTTATATGCTTTGATTTTTCATTAGTGATACCTCTGTTTTTGAAGTATGGATTTTATAATTAGTTTGTGCAAAACCGTGTTAATACTGTTTCCAAAAGATTCACACCGTTCATTGTTTGCATGGTCCTAAAGTTTAGGTGCTGCACTCTTGTGTGAGAATGCTCGTATCATACTCAAATTCTGTGAGACGGAGAAGGCCGAGAAGCCAGAAGAAACAATCAGGGAAACCAACGCTAAGAAGAAAATAAAAATTACATTTTCTGGCGTAATTCGGTGGAAATCTTTTATGTTAAGCATAATGAATTTACAAGTCTATTTCCACACTTTTTTTATTAACCGACCATGGTTTCAGCACGTAGTGCCATTTTCAAGGTATACATGGAATGGATTTGACACCATGTTAATAAACAGACTTCTGGAATGTTCTAGACGGAAAAAAGCGCTTAATATGATAACCTCCAAACGAGAGAACAGAGACAAACCATCTAACTGGCGAAAGATACCATTTATTCCGAAAATTTCTTTCAAACTTGACAAAATTATTTCAAATGACAAAACGAAAGTGGCTTTTTACAATCCATTGACATTAGGAAAATTGTTATTTAACTCGAAAGACGTGTATTGTAGTGAGAAAAAAAGTGGAGTGTACGAACTGAAGTGTGACGATTGTGAAACGAAATATATTGGCCAGACTGGGAGGAGTTTTAGAACGAGAATTCGTGAACATAGACGATGTTTTTTAAATTATGACAACTCCTCTGGAATAGCTAAACACTTGAATGAAGAACACCACTGGTGCAATTTCGATCCAAAAATTTTACATGTACTTAACAAGGGGCGGAAACTTGATTTTTTCGAGCAGTATGAAATTGTGAATTGCCACACTGATTTTAAATTATGTAATGATCATATGTTCCCATTCCACTCGCCTCTCCTGCACATCACCCCACCTCCCACCCATCGCCCGTTGACGTCATCCCTCACTCCCATGACCTTACCTAAACCCTCAAATGAATCCACCCCCCAAACCCCCCCCACCAAATCCAGTAACCCCCCCCCCCCCCTGAAAACTCTACCCCATCCCTCTCCCATTGAAACATGTATATATAGGCTGCCACCCACAGCTGTATACCTTGAAAATGGCACTACGTGCTGAAACCATGGTTGGTTAATTAAAAAAGTGTGGAAATAGACTTGTAAATTCATTATGCTTAAGAAGAAAATATCCGAATTGATGCTTAGCTTTAAAAGAATCTTTTCAGTTGACGTGCAAAATGCATTTATCAGTTAGGAGTCATGGCGAGGTTGAGATTAAACATACCCTCACTAAAATCCCACAGTAATTCTCATATTTATCCCGTATTCTAAGCTGAAAGGGCCTCAGGTATAAGCTCCCGTTTAAAGCCCGTGCTGTGGGCGGCTAGAAAATTGAAAATTTCAGTTGCTGAAATAGTGAATTAAAATTGACTATTTTGGATACAAAACGCAATTTTTGGTGAAAACGAAGTGTATAGGCTAATCCGAATTCACGAATTATAAACTTATTTCTTTCAGCATTCCAATGGAAAAAGTTTCAACCATATATCTTGAGTCCAAGTTCTTTTAAACAAAGCAAAAATAGATTGCCCTGCACCGAAATAAATGCTTTTATTGTGGGCAGGCCCGGCTTAAGACAAAATTTTAACCGGGGCGAAAGAGTATTCCAGCGCCCCATCAGACCTATTCGCCAGTTAAACGTAGTACAAAAATATTTTTTCACAATCACGGCGCCCCTTCCATTGCGGCGCCCCGGGCAGTCGCCGGTGTCGCCCAGGCATTAAGCCGGGCCTGATTGTGGGAGTAACTTTTAGGAAAATGGGGTGAAAACCATCCCTTTAGACTTTTGTTCGCTGTTGTCACTGTTTTTTAGATCTGTTTTAGTTCACGATCGACATTTGGGAAATTTCGACTTGACTAAGTTCAGCTTCCTAGGCAACATGGAAGTCCTTCAAGCAGGCGTGACTGACAGTCCGAAGTGAATAAGTAATGTTCATAGATTGTTGCGGTCATCGACAATATTCTTAACCAGTTTCTAAAGGCGCAGAATTTGAAATCCTTGCCGTACTCTAACTGGTTTTTACTAATTGAATTTTTGGACGTGGTGCAAAAGTTAAATTGTGAAAATTGCTCATTCGGGCTTAACTAAAACAATGGTCTTTTGGGCAAAAGGAACGGAGGTAATTCCTATTCAAAGAGAATACCAGAAAATCTGGCTACTCAACAGTTTTCAAAGGCAGCACATAATTTTCTTCGATACGCCTTTTTCACGTGTGGTAAATATGAAGGAAATATTGCAAAAACATTTCATCGGCTCATATCGAAGCACCTATTGAAGCACCAAGAGTCGTTTTTTTCTTTGCTGAAAGTGTGTTGGAAGTTCATAATTTTTGGAGTAGACTGAAAAATATCACAATGAGATATGATGATCACGTTTGACGTTATTCCGAGTATCTTTTCTCTTTGAAAATCCATTTTTCTATCACTGCTCGCCACTACTTAACTATCGACTGGCTGGGATGGAGTTGGCAAAGAACATGGCGGATTGCGCTAACAATAATTATTTCAGCTATTTTCGCTTGTAGCCTCTCTGTTATGTGCTCTGTGCCTATGGCGAATATTTTTTTCTTCACTGCATCGTAGCATCGACCCTGCATCTCATGTGTTTTAAAAGTTTTTTTTAAATTTCTGCTCGCTTAATCAGCCCAGTGGTAGACACGCTCCTTTAAACCTGAACTGTGTTGGTTGAAACCCGTTGAGCGGAAAAATAGCATTATAATCGCATCGTAGTACGGGCTATTAATGGCGATTAATTCGACTGTTTTGGAAAAAAAGTAGTTTCGACGATACAAACCTGCCGTTGTGTAACGAACGAGGATGAAGCGTCACTGAAATGTAGGCCGATAATATTTTTTTTATACATACCCCTGGTGGGAACTTCTAAGATTTTCTCTCTCTCTCTCTCATGATAATCGTGCTTACATAGTCGCGTTCTGTGTGGTATGACTCGTCCTTAACGGATTTCAATGTTGTGCGAGTTCCTCTAGTACGTACCGATCCTTTTCGCATTCAACGGTGTGCGCTGTATGCTCCACATTGCGTGTCGCGAATGTAACGGATCATAATGTTCGCCGGGTAACCTACTTAAAGAGAGGAAACTCGTTGCCATTCGCTTCTATTTTCCCCATTCCTATTCCATGCCTCCCCATTGGGGTGGGTAATATGTTTATCTTCGCCGTGCGCCATTCGTCTTATTCCCGTTGCCAAGGGGTTGTTTGGACTGCATGGCGACGCGCTGCGCTGAGGGGAAGCTGTTGATTTACTAAGCGACGTTGCCGCGACTGGTGCATTAATGATTCCAGCCGCGCACGTGGGGCAGCGAGCATCTAAATGTTGATTCCAGGGAATTACCCCTGAATTAATTAAGGGTGAAACTGAACCACTGAATGAGACAAGAAATGTATCATATTTGTAAATTTGGTACTTTTAGTAATGTCTACGTATTTCATCGCCGTGTTTTCGGCAGACATGAATTTCTTCATACGTAGCTAAACACAGCATAATTACGGTTACAAGCTGCAACCGCATGGGTGGTGGCTTCTTGAAAGTTCAATGCTCCTTTGCGTTGCCATCTTTGATGGACCGCTAGGGCGTAACTAGTTCCCTTGTATCCTCCAAAATTTCACTGGAATTAGGAAGGATGAGTATCATGGTGGTTTGCGCATTGGCCCGGCAAACCAAAGGGTATAAATGTAGCGAAACTTGGTGGCACTCGCTTGTGAAGGCCATGACGCAAAGGTGAGGAAACCATGCATGAAATGTGGGATGAAGCGGTCGAGCCTCTTTCCAGAGGACCCTGTGAGAGTAAGTACTTCGATAATTTTGCCTGCACATCAACACTTGGTTTACAGTCCGTGTCCTATAATCCTCTGCTGGTGAGTGCCACCAAGTTTCGCTATACCTATACGCGGAACAATTCCCGGTCCAGGCCGATTTTTCTCGTGGAAGTTTCTACGTATTGAATCGCCGTATTTTTACAGATATAAATTCTAATTTTCCAATCATTGCGGTTGCCCAAATGATGTTGTACGCGGTCATGCGTACGGGTGCAAAGATAAACACCAAAGAGGGTGAAATTCGCCATGGAAAAATCTTTTGACTTGACCAGGGTTCCGCCTTGAATTCGCCTCGAATTAAGATGGCTTGAACTGGCTAACACACCTGACCGGCTGTTGGGAGATCCGGGTTCGTATTCCGGTCAAGTCAAATGATTTCTTCACAGCGAATTTCACCTTTGTTGGTGAATAGATATGAATTCCTTCAATACTAGGCAGTCAGAATTAAATTTAAATAAATGGGTAGCTATAAATTTTGTATAAAAATTACTCTGTCAACGAAAGTTGCAATATCTGTTGAACGGAATTATCTAATGTAGAGTCAGTTACTTATGTTTGACCCTTACCCAATGCCTCTCTTGGGAGAAACGCGTACGGTTAATCTGCGGACAAGCTAATCGCTAATTTGGATACCTAAAAATAATAGGATAATGCGACGAAAAGGTTAAAGAAGTAATACTATTTTTTTCTCGTAAGACCTCAGAGTATGTCGATTGCGTATGGGAACCTTGCGAAGTGGGATTAGGCTCAGAAATAGATGGAGTGCAGCGGAGAACTACTAGTTTCATACATAAATTATCACGAAGAAGTTAGCAGCGTGACCGAACTGATAAAGGAATCAGGGTGGGAATATCTTTCGGACAATTAGAGCCGATAATAGTTGCGATGGATATTTTATATCTGTGGTAAGATGGCTAATTAATTTGCAAAAACTATAATTTTTGCAAATTTTGCAGGAGGATAATTTTTAAGTTTAGTAGCCTCTGAAAAATCAGAATCTCAAAGTTTAGGTCTTACTAATTCGTAATAGATGTATAAAACTATTGTTATAATATTTTTTAACTTCCCAAATCCAACGGTATGCATAACTCAATTTTGCAAAAAAACAGACGTATCACATTTTGCCATCTTACCACAGATATGAAATTCCCACTCTCGCGCGATATACTAGACTTTTTAACTTTGGTGAAAATTATTTTACTCCTAAATTTTCAGGTAACTTTTAATACTAGTTAATTATTTCCATTTTAATTTGAGGCTCATCTAAATTTCAATCCGAGATGAATACCCATGTACATAAATTCGTAGAGCTAAGTAAGTTGTCTGAAGCTAATTACAGTATCGAAAAGTTGGCCTAAGAAAGAAGTAGAAATTCTCATCATTTATTTATTCAGTGCACCAAAAGCAATACGCCCTGGACTTTTGCATTTTCTTTGAAATAATTTAATACAAACAATGAGAAGTCCGACGTACCATCTGATGTGATTGACATTCTAAGGAGCCTCATAGAATCCTCATTTTTTCCCTTGAATTAAGTTCTTTGTAGCTCAGGTTATATGAAATGTAAAAAGCGCAGGTGAATTTTATATATTTATTCACATATATTTATTCATCCAGCCATTCTATTTCAAGGTAGGCGCAGTGAAAAAGATTAGTTACTGCTATTGGGTCTAGGAAACTGGCTCTCCTTTTATAATTTCTTTGCATACATATTTCACTCTTATTACATTAATGCATTGCTTCATACTCGCTCTTTTGTTCTCTTGCCTTCTAATATCCCTCCGCGTATGCTAGAGAGTATCTTTTTTTACAGATTCACTCATAATTTTCTCGGTCTACCAGTTCTTTTGACACCATTCAGTCCTCTATCATAAATCTGTTTCGTTATTTGACTTTTATTCATTCTCTTAACATGAGCAAACCAACGATGTACGCTCCTTTCATGCATATCTACTACCAGAGCATCAAAACCACATTCTCTCTTGACCCACTCATTCCTAAATCAATCTCTCCCTACTTTTACCGCAAGCACTTCTGAAGTTCATTCACAAATATACCAAAATGGATGCATTTCTAATGTCTATTGCCACCTTTTCTTTTAAGCTGGTCGCAGGGTATGTACAGCCTAGAATTATTATAATCGTAAATGCCTCGTCTTTGTCGCATTCACGCCTTGCGTCGTTGATTCTCCCTTGACTTTCCAAGGTCTTGCTTTGTTCTAAAAAATATTCCTCGTCATGATATATTGTTCCCTTTAGACCAAAAATTCTCTCATGTCTTCCTTTTGTGAGCCTGCCGTCATTTCACACATTTCCTCTCTCGTTCATCTGTTTAGTGATTCGAGTGTCATCCAGCCTCACAGCGTGACCGAACCGATAAAGAAAACTCCTCTCACGCCAGTCCTCCGGAGTGTGGATGTCCACTGCATTCTAAATCGCTGTTCTATCGTGACACACTGATTCTGAATAAGATGGAAATTTCATTGGATTCCGAAAAGAATATAATGGTATAGAAAATATTTATTTCTATTCGAGAGCTTACGTATCCTATGCAGATAGAGAGCTATTTAAATATTGGCGTTAGCACATCGTTATATATTTGTTATTCGTAACAAGAATATTATCATAATGGCAGAAATTAATGATTATTACACTTAAAAAATTAAATGTCAACAAAGGAAAATTTTTATCTTACATGACCTTATAAAGCTTTACATAATTAATTACAAACGTGGAACAAGCGGGAGAATCGTAAATTAACAAATAAATTGTATGAATACAAAAACATGCATGAACTAAGTAAATATTATTGATTGCATTGTAACAGAAAACACTTTGTAAATATTTCCACACCAATTTTTTTTTTTTTATTCAACCGACCTAGGTTTCGGCAAACATTGCCATTATCAAGGTGAAGTCACAAATACACCTTGATAATGGCAATGTTTGCCGAAACCTAGGTCGGTTGAATAAAAAAAAAAAAAATTGGTGTGGAAATATTTACAAAGTGTTTTCTGTTACAATGCAATCTGTGACAATTTTCCACAAACTTTCGCCTGATACTTTAAAATCTGTAAATATTATTGTTTTATCAAATATTAATATAGATATTTAATGAAATGTGTAATGAAAGAGAGAAGGAAATGGACTCTCCCCTAAAATGAATGCAATGAATTAATGGTAGTTTTCTCATTAAGCCTAAGGCCTGTCTTAAAATCTATAAATCAATTGTGAGATCGACAGATCCCGATAGGGGGCCTTAAGTGTTGGAACTGAACCTATCTTCGCTCATAAATCGACCAGGCATTGTCGGGTGGCGATAGTGATGTGCGTGGGGAGTTAGCTATTCAAAAATACCCCGTATACTTGCGTGGGAAGAGAAGTCTGGTACGTATCAGGTTGCCGTGTAGCCCCTTATCTTTTAAAAAAGTTGAAAAATGTCACTCAATTGGAGCGCATCAAACAAGGTTTTTTTTTGAGCCGAGCGATATGGCTGACCAATGGATCGGAATGATAGATCGTGATGGTGATGATAACGAAGGTGGCTTCACTCATGAAAGTTGACTACTCTGTATTGATGTGTATCTCTACTTGCAAGACATCGTTTTGCTTACACTTTACGTCAGGTTTTTTCTCTAAAAAATGTAAGGCAGCAGTAAACAGTGATTATGGAAATTTCTAAAATTGCCTAATTTAGACAATCAATGCGTTTGCACATCGAATTTGTTGAGTTCCACGTGTATACGTAGAATTTATAAATTTCTAAAAATTACATTCAATATACACAGCGTATTAAGTACGAGAACATTTTTATTTCTTATAATGCAACACAGAAACAGTCAAAAGCCTTAACTTTAGATAACCTATGGCAACAAAAAGCATTTCCATGCGTACATTAATAATTACTTGTGTAAAAACAAGTCTTCATCCATCACATTTATCCGTTGTTAACATTTTTAATCCCAGTTTGTAGTCGTGTGTCCAAGTTCTATGCAATTATATTGCAGAAAATCGAAATGATACTTTCAGGCAACATAAAAGTCAGTCGATTTTTCCCTTGGAAGTGCGAACACAGGTCGATTACTATCGATGTCGACCACATCACTGCCATAGAAGTCCATGCTTATACATATATCGAAGTGCCACTGGCAAGCGACTTGCGTGGCTACCGTCGTAGAAGTAACTTACATGTGTTTAGTCGCCTTTGGGGAAATAACTTCCATGTGTTAAGCTGCCTTAAGGGAGGGCCTACACTGGCAAGCTACTTCCGCAATTTTCTTCTGCAAGAGCTTGCGGGAAATTTTAATCTGACAAATATTTTTCACTAATTATTGCAGAAAAGGCCAATGTAACCAGCAACGCATGGCTGCTGGTTACATTGGCAACAATACGCTTCTGCGAGCAACTTGCCGAAACTTTTTAGAAGTTCTGCAAGCGGACTTGCAGAGCCGTTTACACGTGGTATTTACGGCAAAAATCGCTTGCTTCAAGTAACTTGCGTAATTTACTTGCTAGTGTAAATCAATTTTCAGGATGATAATGTGTTTGTGGCTACCACGAGTCGATTAGATCGAGTCGAAATACATCGACGTATCTCCGTCTTTTGTGTGAAGATCTGTCTCGGTGTAGTGTGTGAATGGGTTTTAGGGAAGGCGTGGGGGAGGACGATGAGCTGTGGCGGGGGTGAGGGGAGGGATGGAGAAGATGAGACGCTTGGTCAGTTCAAGGTCAAGAGAGAGACGAGACAAGCCTACCTACTCGGGGCTCTCTAAGATGCTCCGTTTTGATGATAAGCACAGCGATGCGAACTGAAAATGTTGGAATAGTGTCGATGCACCTATTATTATGATCATAACGTTCTCGTTGGATTCGCCTCGGGCGCAGAGTAGGTAGGTATATACACGGAGTGGCAAAATTGGTGGTTTCGTATGCTAGTTTCGAAGAAGAAAAGTAATTTATTGCTCTAGGGCGTATGTCCTCTAAGTGAAAAAACAATTTTCAGTAATAAGTAAAGTAATTGAATAAAACTAACACTTATTCTGTGAGCGATGACCCAATGCAGCAGAAAAGAAAAACATAAGTTCCATCATCGTCACAATGAGTACTAGTACAGCGCAACACAGTCGCATTAACGATGAATTACATAATAATTACATAAAGAATTACATAAAAAATCTTGTCATTAATGGTTATTAATAGTTTGAAACGGTATAAATCTAGTAAGAAACGAAGAAAATAGTGATGAATGTTCCGTGCATCCACCATAATTGATAGCCAGTTCCTTAAGGTGGGTTTACACTGAGAAAATGTATTGCGCAAGTTACTTGCAGCAAACGAATTCCGACGTAAAATGCCGGTGTAAACGGCTCTGCTATGTCCGCTTGCAGAACTTTTTAAAGTTTCGGCAAGTCGCTTGAAGAAGCGTATGTGTTGTCAGTGTACACTCTGCACTAAAACTCATGAAAACTTTCTCCGAAACCTCTTGCTGAAGAAACTTGCGGAAGTAACTTGCCTGTGTAAACCTCTCTCTTAGGCGCAAAACATATTAAGTCATTGCCGTGCGATCAGTGATTTTTAATGAATTGTGTTTTGCTTGGAAGTGGAACAAAAGGAAAGTTACCTAAATTCTTCTTTCTAGACCTAACTAAAAGCAATGATACAATGGGCAAGGAGAGGAAGCAATTCCGAATCAAAGAGAATGCTAGATGATCTGAAAAAAATACAAACATTTTTAAAGGCGACATATTATTTTCTTGTGTATAAGACAAAAGTGTGTTCACGTGAGGGAATTATTTATGAAGAAAGTTTTGCCGAACTGTCTCATGAATTCACACCATAGCACCAATTCAAACAACAAGCGCATATTGATTTTTTCCTTCGCTAAACTAGCCTTTGAATCCAGAATGTTTTGGATTACACTAAAAAACATCGCGATGAGACATGTTGCTCAGGTTGGATATTACTTCCTAGTTATCTTTTCTCTTTGAAAAACCTTTTTTTTACTAAATTTTGTCCATTACTTAACTATCGAGTGGCGGAGATGGAACTTGCTAAGAACATGGCGGATTGTGCAAGAGGAATAGGGTAGATGAGAACAGTGCTCCTCAAACATTGGCACAAGAACCGGCTCCGTATTATTTCCTTCCAGTCTGTGAAAAGTATCTTTCATGTCATGTTGAGGCTGCGTTGAAGCCGCTACATCATTTGGGATTTGACTGAACGTTTTATTTTAATCATAATAATTATTAAATATGAGACTGCGTTGAGGCCGCGTTGAAGCCGCTACATCATTTGGGGTTTGACTGAACGTTTTATTTTATTCATAATAATTATTAAATATGATATTTTTTATATCGGTTATTATTTCAGTCTTACGGTGTTGGTTTTTCACTGGCTTTATACTTGCGCAAGTTTCCAATGCATTAGCTTGCGGAGTATATTATTCAATTTTTTTTACGAGTAGGTGCAAAGACAGATTGGTTGCCTGGCAACACTGGCAGCAATACGCTTCTGCAAGCGACTTGCCAAAACTTTGAAAACTTCTGCAAGCTGACAAGGAGAGTCGTTTACTCATGCAATTTGCATCGAAAGTCGCTTTTTGCCACTAAATTGAGCAATAAACTTGCCAGCGTCAACCCACCATTTAGGGTTGGATTACGATCGACGTTTCCTGACGTGACGGAAACGAACCGTGGCGTTCACGGAACTTATCGTTCAATACAAATGAAATTCAGGATAAAAACCTCTACGCTTTACGTTAAAGTTGAAATAAAGGCGTAACACTGATGGATTCGCCAACTCGACGGCGTATAAAACAACGCACATAGCGAGCTCTCTGGAATCTTTATTCACGCATCCGAAAACGCAAAACTTGATCAGATCTTCCAAAGGGGCAATCCCGTTACGGTTCTTTGAATCTCAGTCTCCCGCCGGAAGGAGGAGGGAGGATGCTTTTCAGGCTTGCCGGCAGAAGAAGACGGGGCACGATTGGAGTCGAGTTTTTTAAATCTTTTTTTTTTCTCCAACGGGGAGATAGGAGGGGTAGTGTTGGGGGAAAGGATAGGTAGGGGAGAGTGTTGGTCGAGATTTCCTCCCCTCTCAAAAGGGGCTCGCTTCACTGGCCGTCCAATGACCGATCTGTCCAATGACGAGGCCGAAGTGTTTCGTTCCTTTCTCAGATTCGTTCTCGGAAAGGAATGAGTTGAAAGATTCGTTCCCGTTGTTAAAATGAAAGAACACTTCTTCCTGGAAATGAAAACTATAATGTCGCGACGCGTTTCAGCTTACTTAGCCATCTCACCCGAGTGACTGTTCAAGGTCACATACCTCACAATGTCACCTGAGGATGGCTATGTTAACTGAAACGCGACGTGACGACAGTTTTTTTTGTTCCTGGAAAAGTTATTTTTCATTTTAATAACATAAGAACCCTCCCCTACACCTCGCCTGAGGCTGCCAATTAGATCCATTCGTTCCTTTATTTTATTTACCTACATACATATACATCATTCCGTTCCCATCAGGGTAGGCACAGCGAAAAGGAACTTAATTCTCGGCCTTAGACAAAGAAAACTGACTGCAGTGTCAATTATTTCCTCTAAACTGTCCTATCCTCATTGAAAACCTGCTTCATGTTTGTCACATTCATGCTTCATGCACGTTCTCCTATTCTTAATACTGCTAATATTCCTCCTGTTAGGAGTCACTTCCACCACATTCATCCATGAATTTTGTGGTCTCCCCTTTCATTCATTTTCTTTACTCCCAGTTTTTAATTTTAATACACTTTTGTCTCTTTAGCATCGAGGTACTGCGAATGGAAATACACTACTCACGCTATGTTGTAATAGTTTCCTTAAAAGCCGCTTTGAAGTCTTGAAAAAACTACAATCATCCAGTTTTATTTTGATCTACGCGTCTGCCGACTGAACACATGCGCATACATTGCTATACGTTTGTATGTTGTTTGAGAATTCACTCTTTCATCATTTTCTTATCCGTGGTTACCAGCTAGAAGTTTCCACTAAACCTGCCATTTCATATTCGCACCTATCATTACTTTGCTTCATTTCGCTCTGTCCCCACCGCGTCCACTCGTTTATTGGAACATTTTTTCACAGTTGGGATTTGTTCATCCTATGGATCCGTTCTTTTGGAAAGAGCCGTTTCGAAATGACCCATTCTCGGGACGAGGGGTGGTTTTGGAGGGGAGGGGGTGGGAAGTGGAGGTCGTCTTGGACAGGAGCGTAGGTGGAGGATCCGACTTGAGTCTGGGGAAGGGCCGGTTGGGTGGGGAGGGGGGGGACAGGTGGAGGAGGTGTGGGGGAGGCTGCAGCATCCGATGCGAGACGACGCGTCGTCGCGGTAACCCACAAGACGTGGGGACGAGAGAGCTCTCGGATCTCTGTGCGGGCGAGGAAGCTGGTGGCAAATTACTCCCGTTGCCGGATGACCCGACACCACCTGCCATAGGCCTCCAAGGTGGTGACTGTATTGGGTGACACAACTCCAGTGCGGAAGTAGGCAGGACCTCACAGTGGTATAATTAATGTGGTTGGAGCGATTTTTGTTTATGCAAATATTTGCGAGAAACTTTGCATACGTGTTCACATTAGTGATATCTATAGATGATGGGAAAGAATTGCTCCATACCGATTTGGTGTTTTGGCAGTTCAATGCTATTTTAACACGTAGCATTATATAACTTGACATACATTTCGTAATAAGTCGATTACGTACTATTAGATTTTCTTCTAAACGAGAAATAATATATTTATTATTGTCGTAATTGTTGTTAACAAGCATCAAGGTGTCACGTCAAGTCCAATATTCCAAAAAGAACATATTTCTTTATAATTTAGTTTAAATTTTGAATACGGAATCGAAAACTCTTCGCCAACATGCTTTAGTTAAGGAAAAAATTCAAATATGATTCTTTTATAATTTCCAATATTGCCTGTATGGTGAGTTCCAATGCATAACCAGACGCACTGAAATGAAATGTGGTCCCAGAATTTTTTTTCGACTCACCTAAAATATTATAAAAATGTGCCCTCAGTGACCCACGAATACTGCTCCACCCGCCTTAAATATACCCAAAGGTATAATCAACCCACGATATCGGGATGGAGGACTTAATGTTGACTTGAAACGGCCATTTAGGGAGCTAGGTGGAGAAAACAAAAGACGACTGTCAATCACAGGGCTCCATAGCAACCAGTTTCCCAAATGGAGGGCTCAGGGTTAAAATTTCCATCTCACAATAAACGAGATTAAAGTTCCTTAATACTTCTCCGGTAAACCAGCTCTACTTTGTTCTCTCGAGAACTGCTGCCTTGTGGAGGAAAATATTCGAACTTTGGACTTGGTTTTCTTCTGCACTACTCAATGTACGAATCAAAAGTCATCCTATTCAGTTTATAGTAATGAAATTTAAAAAAAATGGACTTGGCCCTCTCTAGCACTGAGTCCTGAAGACGCCTCCTCGATGAGAGGCGAAACGCGAACTAAAACCATAGCTTTTAAGTTCTCACGGCACGAATAAACTCCAGGAAATGGTACCAGCCTCGTGTTTACTCGGTCCGGAACCCATTGTTTCCATTTACTGGGCATCTCAGTGCATGCATACGTGTTCATCGTCACACAAACGGGCGCCCCCCGATGTTCTTTTTTAACGTCTTTTCCCGTCTGTTGTTTATGTCTAACCTAACAACAAATTAGTCGCTGATATGCGGAAGATGTCAAAGAGATTGAAACGATCCTACGCTCTTTCCTCATCGGCGAATATTTCTGGACATTTCAAGGTGATGTCGTCGTAATAATTTGAAATATTCTAAATCTCCTTGTGTCAGTTTCTCCATCAAAATTTTTGTTTTCCCTTTATTCCTCATCAATGGAACGATTTTCTGTCACATGTTGCCATAGGTTTTTTTTTTATTTATTGAATGATAAATTTCCAGTTGATGGGCCATTAGCCAGGTGTCAAGAGTCATTAAAGGAGCAAAAATGAAATAAGAGACATTTAGCCGTAATTAATGTTTTATCATCGTTCAAAAAGAATCTTTCAAAATTCCTTTGAAGAATGCTACATTCTCGGGGACAGGGTTTACGTTTTATTTATTAATGTTATGCAATTGTTACATCCCGAAACTATAAACGGCGACGATGCATATCGTGGACTTGTTGTCGCACTTTAAAAATGATTAATTTACGTTTTTCGTCGACTGTTTCTGAATGTAAACGTGGTCCACGAATGAACGATTCGCGATGGAACTACCCGAAAATAGAATTAAGCAAAGCAACAGATTTTCGCGGAATAGAGTCATAACAAACCTGAAAAATAGTTATCTATTAATTAAGCGATTTGAAAAAAAGAAAATGTGAAGAAAAGAACCAACGGCCTCTGGCTACCATCCCTCACTCCCGTCCCAACCCTCGCCACCCCTCAGCCACCCTAACCCGTCCCTAGGGACCTCTTATACACCTATCCTCTCTCCCAACTCTTTCCTACCCCCCTTCCGTGAATTTGTATTTATCTATAGTGAACCAAAAGATATAACTTCCCCTGAAGACGGCACAAAGTGTCGCAACCCGGGTCGTGTCAATAAATGATTTAAGTGGTTATCACAAAGTTACTTTTCATTTTCTTCATAGTCTTCTCTTATTTGGCGTGTTGGATTCCTTAACTCGGCGAATCCACCTTTCCAAGTCCTCTCATGCCGTCTGAAATTCCTTTTCCTTTCATTCCTCCTCTTCTCCGATTGCCTTTGACGGTGTATTTCTTCCTCTGCGTTCACTCTTAGCACCTACTTCCTCCATCTGAGATTTTATTCCTTGGTTGATTTCTCCGTAGTGTTGAAGAAAGTTACGTATGTATGATTTTGATTTGCATAAACGTGCGTGTCTCATGTATTTCCGGTACACCGTAACTCCCCTTTTCCTACATTGCCGTTGGGCAATGAAAATGTTAGCGACGCCGCAGTGGAGGCTTGTAAATCGGCTGTTATGATGCGGGATAAAACTTTTCTCAACCCTTGTCTATGTCTTTCCCTCTTTCACCAAAGATTATCCAACATTCTTCCTTCTATCTCACGGACATCAAGAGCCCATTGCATATTAATATATCTTGCGCTCTTATACGCCTTCTCTGAATTTTTTTCAACGACTTCCTGTATCCCCTAGCCACATTCCCCTGCCTTTCCCCGATCGTTTTCATTCCCCAAACCAGCTTTTGTTCCAGGTGATTTTATCCACCACCTTAGTGTCAGCATCTAAAGAATCTCTCAATCTAACTTTGACTCCGTTCTCTGATGAAAAAGTGAAAGAGAGATGCTGCTTTGTTCTTGTTAAGCCACATCTATAATACGCCACGAGCATTTGGGTGCCTGGATAGAAAGATTTAATTCGCGAAGTAAATAAAATGCAAAGAAAAGCCGCACGTTTCTTATAAAACTGCTACGAGCGAACAGGAAGTATCAAAGAGCTGATGTTAGGTCTAAGTTCGTAGCCGTTTGACACTCGTTTGAGGCTATACGCTAGGCTTTGATTAGTTGGGAAATTCAGATCAGTCGAATTTCAATACTAAACGGAGGATATTTTTTTGACCCCGCGCTATATCTCTAGAACTGATAGAGATGACAACATTAGAGAGATACCCTGCCGAAGTGACAGGTGCAAAAATTCCTTCTGTCCATGCACCATTTTATGGCTACAATAAAAACAGCGTGACATTAACTTAAGACAAATAGTTCACATACAACAGATGTCTGTCCTCTCCCTCCTCCTGGCCTGACGTCGCGAGTGTCGAGGGTTCGAATCTTGCGTCGGACACAAATTTGTGTTCATTTTGTTTTTGGATTCTTGGAAAATATTTCAGGAATCCGGAGCGGAAGGAGAAAACTCGAGATCTGCTCTTCCTTAGTTGGGGATGAAAACAATTCCCCAGAGTCAATAAGATATTCGGTTTGCCGTGTATAGTGAGTAATGTAGATGTACTCTTTCCTGAGGCACTAATGTCACAGAGTACGCTGAGAGGGGCGAAAAGCGAAGATCGTTTTCATTATTTTTTTTTCGTAATCCACCATATTATTATCACTAATTTATTTATCCCTGCCAGTCGACAGTTAAATTGTGCAGAACGGTGAGAGAAAGGGCTTTTTTGAAGAGAAAATAATTCTTGAAAGTAATGTTGAAAGTGAGCATCATGTCTCATTATGATGTTTTTGAGCCTAATCGAAAAATTATGAACTCAATAATAATGGGAAAGCTGAAAAAGGAAAAAATATATATGCTTTGGAGATTGCATAGGTGCGTTACTATTAAGATAGTCAAAGAGCGGTAATCGTGTCATTGAGTGCACATAATTCGTGAAGTGAGTAGTAAAATTACTGGGGCCACATTTCATTGAAGTGCATCTTTTTATGCTTTGGAACTCACCATGCGGACAGTAATGTAAACGATAAGAGACTTATAATTTACATTTTTGCTTCAATTAAACCATGTTACGACTAGAGTTTTCGGCGCGGTATTCGAAATTTTGACGAAATTATATTGAAATATGTGGTTTTCGAATAATAGACTCGGTGTGACACTCTGATATTTGTAATTAACAATTGTACAATAAGAAATATGCAAGTCTGCGTTTAGAAGAAAATATTTGAATATTTAATCGAATTATTGCGAAATGTATCTTATTCGCCATTAGGTTACGTGTTAAAATAGCTAAAATTACCAAAAAAACCAAGTCAGTAAAATGCAACTTTTTTCCATTTTATTAATTAATATAGTCTACTACCTTAAGAAACACTTGAAACTGATTTTTCGTTTCGTTGCAGACCTTTTTTCTTTTACAAAATTTAATTAGAAATAATGGTCGTACGAAATTCGGTGAAGTACCAATGGAAAGAAAATTAAAGACAAATTCTTATATTTATAACAAATATTGTTTTTTCGTCGAAATCGGGAAAAGTGTAACAAAATGTATCAATTTGTAGCAAATTTTAGTGTTTTTTGATTAAGCTTCCCCATAATGGTGACTGCTGAAGTCGAGATTCCGTATATTTCCATTTACTCTGAATTAACTTAGGAATAAATAAATTACTACTAACATCTAAATCAATTATAAATATTTAATAAAGAGGTAGAGAAAATGTAAATTATGATAATGAATTTAGTCGTTTAATTTAGCGTTGTTTAGTAGTTTATAAGCGTTGGAGCTATTGTTATAACAAGCAAAAGTTTGTAGATGCGACGTAAATGTTTACTGTCGGTTAATATTTTAAATTCGTATGAATAGTAAGATTCTGAAAACTAATTATATGGATGTAACTATGGATGGAATAATAAAAAAACGAGATTATGATAAACATTGTAAAAACAAGGCAAGTGTGATTGCATGATTGAATTTAAAATGTCACATTGAAAGGATTCCTTCAATCCTATACTTTTCAATTTTTTTCTTACCGTTGAAATTCAGCGGGAACCCCCTACTAGTCAATATATAATCACTAATAATAACATTTACCTATGCAAAGTAAATCTATGTACGTAGACAAAAATCGCTCCAGTCACCAGAAAAGTAAGCTCTGTTCTTAAAACCTGCTAGGTTTTCAGATTTTCTAGTTTTCTTTTTAAATCGCATTTACCTCCTTTTCTTTCCCGTAGATTTAGCTTTAAGTTCGGCCTAAGGGTGGACTTACACTGATTAGTTACTTCTGCAGGTTTCTTCTGCAAGAGCTTGAGGAGGGATTTACTGTTATGAAAAAGTTTTCACGAGTTGGAAAAAAATTGGTTATGTATGTACTATGGCAACAATATGCTTCTGCAAGCGACTTGCTGATACTTTGAAAAGTGCTGCAAGCAGTCCCACGGAATCATATACACCTGGAGTTTACGTCGAAATTCGCTTGCTGCAAGTACCTTGTGCAATAAACTTGCCTGTGTAAACCATCTTGTATTAGAGCAATTAACTCATTTTTTTAATCACTTCCAAACGTAACAACTCGTCAAAATTCACTTGAGCACACGGCAATCACTTCAGTCTGCCAAAGAAACTGGCAAACAATGTGGTGGATTCGCGCTACAATCATTACATAAAATAGCATACCTATAGAGCAGCCGATTTGACCTCGTATTCACAATGTGCTTTAGTCTCGCATTATTGAAACAAACCGCTTGGTTTATTATCCAATCTGAACCACGACCAACGTGTAGGCACGTCGTTTAAACGTGCGCTTTCTAGGCGAGAGAAAAACCGGTATGGGACTTCTCCTGCGAACTAAAACCAGAGTTTTTAAGTTCTCACGGCACGAATAAACTCCAGGAAATGGTACCAGCCTCGTGTTTACTCGGTCCGGAACCCATTGTTTCCATTTACTGGGCATCTCAGTGCATGTATACGTGTTCATCGTCACACAAACGGGCGCCCCCCGATGTTCTTTTTTAACGTCTTTTCCCGTCTGTTGTTTATGTATAACCTAACATCAAATTAGTCACTGCTATGCGGAAGATCTCAAGGAAATTGAAATGATCCTTTGCTCTTTCCTCATCGGTGACAAGTGCGGGACATTTCAAGATGTTGTCGTCGTAATAATTTGAAATATTCTATATCTTCTTATGTCAGTTTCTCCATTAAAGTTTTGTTTTTCCCTTTATTCCTCATCAATGGAACAATTTTCTGTCATCTGTTGCCACAGGTTTTTGATAAGTTATTTATTGAAAAATAAATTTCCAGTTGATGGGCCATTGGCCAGGTGGCAGGAGTCATTAAAGGAGCAAAAATTGGAATAAGAGGCATTAAACCTTAATTAATGTTTTATCGTCGTTCAAATAAAACTTACAAAATGTCTTTCAAGAATGCTTCCTTCTCGGGGGCAAGATTTAGGTTTTTTTAAGAAATGTGATGCAATTGCTACATCTCGAGACTAAATACAGCGATGATGCGTGTTGTGGACTTGTTAACGCTGTCTTTTCATCGATGATTTCTTTATCCGCTCCATGCTTGGTAAATCAACAAGTCGATGATTACCCTGGAAACAATCGGTTATGGCCCTCCAGTCACGAGTGAGTAACTGACGATCTCAGTGTTTATTGATGGCCGATGGCCAATGAATGGAAAAAATCAATTATCCGCATCGAAATGGACTATATCAGGGATGGAAAGAATGGCACAAGCGTGTGACGTGTGATGGCCACCTTTCTTTGAATATCATGTCGTTATTTTATCATAACTAAGCCAAATTATAATAACTTAAGCGATGTTTGCCTTAGCTGAACAAATATCCTAAAATATTTATATTTTTTATGAACAAAGTTCAGATTGCCTCAACAGTATACAAAATAAAGAAATGAATAACGTTATTAATTCATTTTATCTGATATTTAATTTAGTAATACTGAATCGGATGAAAAAGTGACAGTAGTTGCTGTGGGAAGAGTTGTAAATACTACAAATTACGCGTTGAATTTCGAACCTTTTAAAATCTTTAGGGGATACCTACTCCACCGCACGACGCCAGAAAATCTTAAGGATAGGCAGGATTAGAGATTTTGCAGTAGATTAAAGCAATTGTGAAAGAAATCGGTTCGAATTAATGCATTTAAATGAATCGAAGAACAAAGCATTGCATTTTGCAACACATGGAAAATCCCGTGTTTCCCTATGGAAAAGTATTTTAGTCACCTTATTTCGAAGCCGAAATTAAAAAAAAATGGAAACAGTTTTTCTGGGACTTTCCATCTTGCAGAAGTCCTACACAGTTTACGGAATACTTCTTTATCAAACCGTTTCTGAAGGCCATTTTATACTAGGCACTTTGCTGTGCAGTCTGGTACATGGATGGATGTTCAGTGAAAATTGCGTTGTGCAAAGCGGGAACTTGCTATAATGACTGCGCGAATGCATGAACGAAAGACAGGAAAATACTCTCGGCTCTGACTTCGTGCCCGCGTTATCGCTATTTCTGTGCATCAAACTGCGCAGTTATGTATCTCGCATAAAAAAATCTTGAGATAAAGAGGGGGAAGACGGACACTTCCGAAAGTAATATACGTAAAGATGAGAATCTCAAGTCTAATGAGTAATCAGAGCTATCTCGTATTGTGTTCGATTGTTATTTTTTTATCCTCTTCCTTGGCATCTGAAAGAGTAAGAAAACATTTACAATACATTTTAAATTTATTGTAGCTCGTTCCAGTTTCGGTGGGGAATTCCTAAAAACCTTTTTGCAAGTCATATATAACGGCATTTCTAACTCGGCTCGGTCATCTCGACAGCAGTTGTGCTATTTTGTGTGTGGGCGAAGTAATGTCTCACATTCGAGTTTTTTTTTCATTTACCCGCGGATGCCGTACATGGGCACGGCGTCAAGACGGGAAGGCATTAAAAAGTCAATACGCTGGAGAATACGTGTAGTGCGAGGAATCACCAATGATCTGGCGATGAGTCACAAGCGATCAATTCCAAGATTTCGAGCGCGGCTTGTGAATGTTCCACTAATCTTGCAGTGGAGATTTTTAACAAGTCTATTATATTATTCTAATGAATAACTCAGATTCGAATAGTGAAACAGATTTTTGATAGAAGAGTTAATGATGTGAGAGAAAGGGGTAGTCCAAGAAAGTTATGGGTGAATGCGAAGTCTATTCGGGTTCTCCAACGGGTCAAACTGCCTGTCTACCGACGACTGGTACATCGAAAAGTCGGCAGAAATGTGAAGTGTGACCCGGTGGAGAACCCGAATAGACTTAACTAACATCAAACCCCGGGAAAAAATCAGATTATTCTTCATGAGTGAATGTTGTGGAAGAGACTCTAAAGAGGAGGAATATTAGGAGTGCAGAGAATGGGAGTATGTGTTTGAATCAGTACATGACTGTAACAGAAGCGAAGGAGGTAGGAAAAGACAGGACATTACAGGGTGATATTATGAGAAGAGGGCCATTTTTTTGAGACTAATTGAAATAACTAATTTCTTTGGCTGAGGTTACTCCGAATGGCATGATGAGTATGTATGGTTAGTCTAAGGAATTTATTTTTCACGATTTCCCAGTCGACAGTCGATTCATCCTTTAAGTTTACTGACTGTTTAGTGACCTTTCAGAGTCTCTTCCACCACATTCACCCATGGGTTTATCGGTCAATCACACATTTCTCTTCTCTTTCATAAATCTTCTTCGTTATTCTATCGTCATCCATTCTCTCCACAAAGCCAAACCAACGAAGCACGCTTCTTTCATACATATCCATTACCAGAGCATCCATTCCACATTCTTATTTCTACATTCTTTCACATTAAATTCCACATTTCATTTTTCATTTCTCTACATTCTCAGTAGACACTGGTGAGGAATATAGGAAAATGCGGAGGATAGTTATCCTGCAATACTGACGACGGAGCATTATTCTACTGATTGTGAGACACGCCATTTCATATTAGCCAAATCCATTAGAAGACATAACTCATCATTAACTTTATAAGGCATGATTTGCTCTCACTGCAAGGATTTTGCGTCTTTAATTCGTTTTTTTTTTAAAGAAAACTTGTTGTTATATTAACATATATCCGACCAACTCTTTTGCATTTCCATCATTTTTCTAGCCACTAATCATTTTGTGTTCTTCCTTTGCAAAATATAGGTCAATCTTGGGTACATTTCTGAATAGTAGGATGTGCTTTCTAATACTAGATAGTGACACCTAGACAAGCTTGTAGGGAGGAACTCAAATAGGAGAAAACGTCAAGCACCGCTATTTGACCCGATAGTTTTGCGAGTTTCACGAATTTTCGGCGAGTTCTACATAAGTTCAGATGCCATTTTCCTTCCCAAAGATTCAAACTTATAAGATGTGGGACCAGCAACAATTTTCTATCCGTATGGTGGTGAGATATGCTATGATAGGGCTCACATCTTACTAATCCCTAAACCGTTTGACCTACGGCTTGTGAAATTCTCTCACTCGATTTCTTGGTCGAGCATTTATTTCACTGGAGATATGTGTAGTGATGGTATCCAAGAGGTTTTTCCAGGTGAAAAAAGTCGAGGAAGGCAAAAGGAAACTTTCTCATTAACTTTTTTAAACCTATAATTATGTCACGGGCAGTCATGCAACTTGAGATTTCTCTGGAAAAGCACCTTCTGAGCATATCCTATGTTTGGAGTTTCATTTATATCTCATATGTATCACACTTCGTTTAGTCATTAAAATTGGAACAGGAATTTAGCATAATTCATGTGCTTGATTCATTAATAAACCTCACTTTCCTTCATCATAGGGTTCCTGAAAATTCAATGACACGCTACGTAGTGCATGTATTGGCTAAACATTTAATCCTTGCCTCACACCTTTGAGAAGGTTTGCAGAGTACTGTGTAGATAGAGTTGTTAAATGTTAGGATGAAACGAAATGGCTATATTTATGGACATATCTCTATAATGGCAAAGGAAGTCGATAGATTATACTATGGAAAAGTGCTGGAAAAATGACCATATGCTACTACGTAACCTCCGAGGGCAACAGGTTTAATATACAATAAGCCACCGTACTGTAACGCTCGGAAATAATTTCTTGTGAAATCGTGCAATTTTTCGAAAATACCACCTAATATTAGAAAAATGTAAATCGGTAATTTTTTAAAATAATCTATCGGTTAACGTCCTACCCTCTTTCACGGCCTTCAGCATCTCTTCACCTCTCATTATCTGTTCTAACCAACTATTTGACTTATTATAATTTCCTCTCCTCACCCACCACACCAAGGATTTTCTTGTTCGCCTTCCTTTCCGTACACTACACATCCTACATTATCTTCCACGCCCAAATCTCAAACTCTTTTGTCTATTCTCTTCCTGTTTTCAATGAGTCCACGTTTCTGCACTATACAATGCTACACGCCAGATAATACTCTTCGCTAACCTTTTCTTTGCTACATTCTTACACTAAGTTTCCGTCTGCTCCCTCCTAATGCTGAGCGTCGTCACCTTCGCAGGCGCAATTCTCCTTTCAATATCTTTGCTAATATGCCCATTTTCCTCCAAGGTACTATGCATGCAATTTCATAATTTTACCTGCCCTTTCTTTCTCTGCAATTTATTTGTTCGCTACTACTTCTATGACCAGCCTCGCTCTCTTTGTCCCATAAAGCTTTTTATCATATTTTTATAAATGATATTTTTAGAAAATTACTGTTGAGATACACAACTAGAGATTGAATGTTTTAGAAATGTTACATTACGCAGTAAAAGTTGCATAAAATCATAATTAGGTTGTATTTGATTTTATACTGCATTTTATGAATAATTGTTAAAATTGAAGAAATTGGCATGCTTAGGATACATATCCTTTATATTATTAAGATACTGTCGAAATTAGGTGAATGTTTCAACTTGTATGTTGTCTATTTATCGGATTATAGCTAATTTGTTGTAATCCTTGCTATATTTGTCTATTTTTTGTGTGAGAACGAAACGAATTTCATGTAAATTATGTACATTCATGTCCCTTAGGAGATAAGATCTCACTCATTCAGTGAAACAACGCGAAGGTTGGTTTGGATGGTTGAGGGTAGAACTTACCCCGGATTAAGCAACAGGCGTGTGTATTTCACACATTCATGGTAGTGGGAGGGTAGCGGGGCCAGTTCCTTTCCCGGGGCCACCTCGCACTCCCGAGGATTTTTTTTTGTTCGGGGACGTCCAAAGGCTTCACCTAAATTTGAACCCAGGACCCTTCGATCAGTAGCCAAGCGCTCTACCCTGAGTTAAGATCCTAGGATAAATATTTTTTTAAAATTATTATTATAACCTAGGGACTATGTGGTTGAGTTCTTTGGAAGGGGAAAAGGTAAGGAACTGGTATGTGGCATTAACCATGACCCCCGCGATATACTCTCGTGCCCACCAAGTATGTATAATTTTCCGTTTCAAGGTGCCTGTTCGAGGCTGTGATAGCGGATCTCCTTCGCCGAGACGTTCCACTATAAACACCTCTGGACCTTGAAGCAGCGGAGCGGCCCAAATTACTCTCGGGAATATTCAAGTTGTTAGGTGTGTGAGCCGGTCTACACAGTGTGGTTACCTCACGCCTCCTCGCTAACAGCTGTTAGCGAGAGGGATTCTCTCGACCTATAGGGGAGGGGAAAGAGATATGGCCGCCTGTAACAAATAACACGGGGGTCGTTTTGTGTGAGGTCGAAAGGTCAGGCGCGTCATCACGTTAGTAACCGGCATAACTGCCCTAAGATACGCGTCACGACTTTGTGAGGCTGGATCACCCATTGTTGCCCGGAGAAATATGGTGGTCATCCAGAGTTTCCTCAATTGCGGCCTCATCGGGTCCCTAGGAAAGAACCAGAATCCGTTCGATTTCGAGTTGGTGATGTGCCTTGCTCTAGACGGACTAAAACTTGATTTATCGAGCGAAAGATGCATTAACCATCGTGGTTTCAGCATATGTTGATGTTTATATCTAGATGCCGATCTAAGCTCGGTTTGTAATTTTTCTTTAGGCAAATTCTTAAAGAAATCTCACGAGCTGTGTGAATTTATTTCTGGAATGTCGTTACGTATCTTTAAATTCTATAAGCCAAATATTTACAATAGCTGCCCCATCGGAAGAAATGAAGTCCAGAAATGGCTTGTTTTAGCGCGAAGCCATTTCTGTCTGCATTTAAGAGGATAAGGTTTAGTGCCGCACGAGTAAAGCTATCTATGAACATTCTACTTTATTACTTAAAATATAGAAGGGCTCAAATGTGAGACTTTAGTCCTTCGCTCACTTTTCTCGAGTGGAAATTGTTTCTTTTTTGCAGGAAAAAATGTTGACTTGTTCAATTTCAACAATAAAGGACTGTAAAAGGATTTTTAATAATAAGGTAAATGGTTTACATTATATTTAAAATGGTATGACATCAGTATCTGTCCTATGGTATTATTAGTTCTTGAGATATTCAGGATAGAGTAAACATCAAAAGTCTCTGAAATTCGCATGCGCCATGTTGGAAAAATGGATGTCGCGAGGAAGCAAGGAGGGATAAACTTCTAAAATCGTCGAAATCAACTGCCAATAAATTGATTTTTTTTCGAAAATTGTCATGCAACCAATTTACTTTTCATTGGATCGTTTAACATGGAATGACCCTCTTGTCCGGCTTCGGCGTGTGTTATCCATTCCCGTTAGTAAACAAATAGCAACTATGCTGTAACCTTGGAGCTAATCTTGAAAACGGCGATATAAACCGGAACATAGCGTAGGAATTCTTCTCGGGTTTTCTACCGGGTCAGGATCTGGCTGACGTTTCGATGCCAGACTCGTGCATCGTCATCAGGGCTGTTGATGTCGTTTCGAGATTTTGGTCTTTTGAATTGCCCTTTTTTGAAAATGTTCAAAATTCACTGTCGAGGCTTGGAAATTCCGGGGTCATACCGAATAGGGCACCTGCTGGCTTACAGGCATAGTGCAGGAAAGTAAAAGGATGGCTCAAATATGGGGAAGTTAGGTTTTGGAAGTTGTGGATGTTCAAAGTATTAGCCCGTCGGCCGTTAGAATAGTCCTTGGTGATGAGTACATTACTGAGTCTCTCAGTAATTTTCTAGTTTAGGATAACGACAAAAAATTTACAAGTCAAATAATTGTCGCTTTTAAAAATAAAGTTAAACGACTGAATTTGCGGATTACACTCGCATCTCAGGAACAAAATAGTGGAGTAGAATGGTTTCCACAAAACAAATTAGTACTCTAGGATGATTATGAGCTTATAATTTGCTTCTCTGATTTACTTTCGTGATGAGTAACAATATAATTTATCGTATTTTATATCTAGTGAGTTCTGGTTTAATCAAGTCTACTGGATGGTGAGGTGATTTACCGCGTAGTTAATTTTCCCATTCTTTCTTTCTCCTTCTCGGGAACTATTCCTTTTAGAGCGCTGGAAAATCTCGGCCTTAAACCGAAAAAAGTAATTTGTTAAAAATTTAACTGTGGGTAGCCCAACTTGCAAGCTCATATATTTTCCTTTGCATTGAACCGCTCCTCACTCTTTGGAAGGTCCTAGTTGCTTAATACAGCGTCTGAGGACCTTGAAACAGCTATGAAACTCGTCCTAATCAAATTACAAGCTTTCGGCGAGAAAGTGTTTTGCGGCCATCCTCTAGGTTGGCCAAATATTTCTCAACCGTCGGCGGTCGAGTCGCGCATTCAGCTACGAGAGCGGTGGTCAAATAGCGGTGTGAATGCTGATCGACAAATACTCGTATTTTGACCCTGTTCAGCTGAGATATAAAGTATGAAATAATAATTCTTTGAACAAGCTTATGGTAATCGCGGAGACGAAACTGGGCACATTTCATCGGACTAAATCGAAATGTAAAAAAATGCGAAACATCAAAATTGATAAACGATTAATTTTGTGGACAAAAAGGGAGGAATCAGGCGAGATGTTGTGGAATATGAACATAATAAGAACTAAGATGGTGCAATTTTCCACAGATAAATTGTGATTTATCTTGATCTATCTGTGGAAAATTGCATCATCTTAGTTTTTATTAATGTTGTGGAGTCCTACGGAAATAAATATACCAGAAAACTCTTGCGTTTGCGGGTTTTTGAATTTATAATTATGATTTTCCTTAGTTTGAAGTGTTTGCATAACAATCGTTAGTTCAAGTCCTGGTATTTCTTATTCTTCGCCTTTTGAGATGTTGAAATTGACTTCGTAATAGTGAAAACGAGGGTGGAAGAATAATATGAACATTTTGTGGATTATACTGTTTTTTTTTGAGCGATGGTGAAGGCTGATACTTAAACCTAATGGAATTTCATCGTGAACTTATTGAAATGAAATGAATGAACTGTTTGATTGAAGTATATATTATAGTGATTTATTAACTTAACGTTTCGCTGCTCTACAGCCTAATGTCTGAAGACCATATATTCCTGCAGACTGATATTTCTAATTACTCGTCTATCTAGCGCAACATTTTGATTTAGCTTTATTTTCGAGTATATAGTTCATGCATAGTTTAAAAAAAACCTTGTACTCACACATAATCACAGTTACGTCTGATATCATAAAGTTTTGACACTTCGGGCATTATTCTTGACTTTTTCAGACCAGATCTTATAAAGGTCTTACGGTGCTTCCATTTAACTTGAATTTATTTAGCTGTTTTATCCCCAAGTGGCATAATTCCCGGCATAATTGTTCCGTAGAAAATAAACCTGTTGAAATTTTCAACTCGCTGTAAATTCGTGTTTGACTCTTTGTTCCATTGGAATACCTACTCAGAGAAGAATTTAGTAAAACCTCTTTC
This sequence comes from Pyrrhosoma nymphula, assembly GCA_963573305.1. Taxonomy (NCBI): domain Eukaryota; kingdom Metazoa; phylum Arthropoda; class Insecta; order Odonata; family Coenagrionidae; genus Pyrrhosoma; species Pyrrhosoma nymphula. The sequence continues at coordinate 49,688,262 of OY754337.1, read as the reverse complement.
ACTCGGGTTTGTCTTGAAAATGGATATGAGATCTCTGTGTTTCAATAGTAAAGTAAATGTATTGCTTTCAACAAACAAACATATTATTAAATTAATTTAATTACAAAAAGAAACTAGAAAACTGGGTTGCTTCAAAGGGAAATTCATTACAGGTCACTAAATGAATTTGTATTTGGTATATTCCACACTTTTTTTTTATTTCCGACCATGATTTCGACAATCATTGCCTTTATTAAGGTACCATAGCTAGCATTCGCAGTTCTTATACACACAACTCTACACGATATATATGAGTTGTGTACCTATAAAATAACTGCGAACTGTACCTTGATAATGACTATATTTTTTGAAACCATGGTCGGAAATAAAAATGTTTGGAATACACAAAGTACGAATTCATACAGTGACGTCAACCAATACCATAGATTTAGGCCGGAAACCTTAACATTTAGTCACCACAGGGTCCAGGTCCCTGACCAGTGGAGTGACGCACTCCACAGGTGGCTGCGCTCGTCTTGAGAACTTGAAAACTATTCCGAAGGAAAAAATGACAGGCTGGGGTGGCGGTTAAAAAAAATGCCGATCGATATCCCGCGTTGCGTCATAAATTACTCATCCGTGTCTCCAAGGTAATAAATATCGGGCTGGTGGATGATTCCCGAGTCTTGTTGCCCATCACCCCCTCTTGCGCTCGTTCTGATCGGAGATCTGTGACTTGTATCTCACGTGTGACCGGAAATCGGAAAGGGAGAAAAAAAACTTGAATACAGGTCTTGACTGAGTTCGACACATTTTTTTAAAAGTCAGTCAGTAAAGTCTTTCCTTACGTGAGCTCTTTAATGCGCGCGCCTTGGCATTTAAATTTCTATATCGATTCAAGGGGAACGGACTCAAAAGAAAAAAAAATAGCTGCTCGGTTTCTGTTCGGATGGCCGGATTGGTGTGTGCACTCCTGAATAGAAATGTTTCATCTTCGTTAAAATGCACCTGGTTTAACAGAATGAAGACTAGACGCTTTTTAAGTGCTTCGTTCACGTTTTCCAGGAAAGGGAATGATTGTATTTCGGGCCGAAATCTTTTTTTACCCTTTTCCCCAAAAGTCCTTGAGGACTCGAGAATCCTATCCGAATCTTAGCGGAGGTGAAACCCCTGCAGAGGGTACCGTGTTCCCTTAAGGAAGTTCCGCGTCTGTGCAAGTCAACACAATTACTGAAGGTCACCTTTTCGCTTGTACCGCTTTAATAATATGGCTTTCGCTGCTGGTATTCCTTAGATATTTGGGAAAAGATTAAATTACTAAATATGTAGATTATTCGACGGTTATATTTTTAATGAACTTTTTCCTCGTAGTTACGCTTATTTACGTATACATTAGGTTCTTATTGAACTTATTTCCTATTGCTTCCATTTCTATTGAACCAACACATTTAGACTTCAGGTCATGTAGTGAGGTTGATTTGTGCCTATATTTAATAATAATTCAATTTCCTGAGAGTATTCTATTCTTGTTGACAATTTTTCGTGAATATGGCAATTGAATTATACAGAGAAAAATTGTTGACCCGCGTTTCACCCTTGATCACAACATACACCATGTATTTTTTTAGTTCTATTTGCGAAAACAATTTCGTGGAAAGGTATGGTTTCGTTTTGTGGGAATAGAGGTTTTTCTAAGAGTTGCCAGAATATGAATTACATAACTTTTAAGTGATTTTTACGGTTGAGCCCCCTGGTCCTTTCGACCGAAAGGTTTACTAATTGTTATTGAAATGTAATGGCGCTTTTCTACAAAAAACGTCACAACGCGTTTCGGCTTACTTACAATTAGCCAACAGTAGTAATCGTATTGGCGTTTTGGCTTACTTAGCCGTCACAATCACCTGGGGCGCGGTCACGGTTCTCCGTAACGCGTGCGCTCGCGTTATCTTATTTTTCAATTGTGCTCATTAGAGCAGAAACGTGACTGTCATTCTTCAGGTAATTTAAATCACTGGCTTTAATTGATGGACTGCGTTATTAGGGCAGTAGCTGTGAACATATCCCTTCTGGAGCTGATTTTGCTTTGGATAGCGATAACCACATCGTGAAAGAAGGAACCGCGATCCCCTGATGATGTTTGGATAAGCCGAAACGCGTTGTGACAAATTTTTTTTTCAAGGAGAAGTGTCATTTAATTTTATTAACATGGAAGTCTTCTCCTACATCCCGACTAATGCAAGACTGTCTAGTTACTAATCCCGTTAGATTGTTGTTAATGTCATTCCTTGGTCGTTACATTTCGAATTCTTTCACGATCTTCACATTTCACTTTTCCCCATTAAACACGTGCCCAGCTTACGTTTATTTCGGAGGTGCATCCCGCGTCACGGTTGAAAAGGTCGGAAATTCTCCTGGGAAGGTTAGAGGGGATTGGGAGAGGGTTGAATAACTCTCCGTTGTTTCTTCGTGCCGTCGTATAATAATTCGTTGCTTTGGGTTCCCCAAGGGTCTCTCCCACCACCGATCCTCTTTATCCGCCGGACTCTCTTTTCCCTCATCTCTCAACCCCTTCGCCCACCCTTAAAAAAAAATACTAATCGGCACCCGTCGCGCGAGGCAATGAAGTGCCTGTGCATCTCCCCCTCCCCTAGCCGGGGGTGGAGTTGTCGGGGACTGGGCGCTGCGTTGCCAAATCGCTGCTGGGAATTGTTTCACCATCGCTTCGAAACTTGTGGAAGAAAATGAAAGAAACACCAAAATTGGACTCAAATGTATTTTATTCACTGAACTAAAACAATTAGTGTGTTGTAGTTCAGATTGGTGTGGTGGCTAAAGCACTGTGTTACCATCCCGAGGTCCCATGTTCTATACCCGGTGGTGGGAGAAATTTTTCAGTGGAAACATGATACCTGCTTGGGCGTCATGTTGAGAGCACTTCAAATACAGTACTCCTTCTGTCGGATGGGACGTTAAACCGTGGTCCCCTTGACGTCCTTCGCTAAGAGCAGGCTAATGCCGGTGCCGAGTTTCTCCCCACCCTTCCTCCATTCCGTAATGACCCTTCCCTTGCCTACCTACCCACCTGCCCTTGATGGCGCAAACTTGTCGGTCACATGTATTCCCACTCGCGCGGCTTAACACCTTAACGCGGCTTCTGCACAATCCGTAGCTTAAATTTTTATTTACTGCTAGCAGAAGGACCGGTCTTCGCACGGGAAGCTAAGAATTAATTGCACTGATCCATGCATAAAGGTACGAGGCTAAAGTTGTTTAACATTTTTTCGGCTAGATAAAGGTTTCAACCCTAAATCCTGAGTGAAAGTAATTTAAAAAAAGCAATATATGGGCGTAAAATTAAGGAAATATGGGGTAAAAGTACCCAATTGAATTGTATTTTGTCAACAAACTTGTAGGGCCCACTTTTCGCTCCTTGAGGCCCTTGGGCCTTTCTCATATGGCCTATGCCCTTCATTTACCTATATGTATCTGCATACAATATTTCATGATAATCGGTTCATCAGTTCAGCCGTAATGAGAAAAAGGAGAGCACTGATTTGGGGCCTTAGGGCTCCAAGCGTACCTCTGAACTCTACGATTGTTAGGTGTACTGCACATGTCTCTAACAATGTGCAAATTATAGTTTAGAGGAAGGGCCGGCTTTGGGGCCCTGGGGGCCCCTGGGCCCACACCAATAGTCCTATAGCACTCCTTCGTTAATCACTAGAATCATGCAATATTTCAGCTCAATCGGTTCAGTAGTTTTAGAGGAGAAGAGTAAAAAACATACCGACTAACACCGCTCCATTTATATATATATACGAGCGGAAGGTACCCGTTGAAATTCAACGGGTGTGAAAAACGTGAAACTTATTTTATTAGAAAACCGCAAAGCCTGAAGAAAAACTGTATGCGTGGTCATTCTAGGAGTTCGTAACCTATCTTGTTTATCTCGATAATTAAGTGAATGTATCTAAGTTAACTGCACTCAAACACTTTTAAACATATGAATAACTCGTGACGTTAATGATGTAGGAATTGGTCTAAAAAACAGTTCGCAATCATAATGAGAGGCATACGGTTTCACTACGTGTAATACATGTGAGTATTAAACGATAATAAACAACGCCGTGTTTGTTGTAGCAACAGGCATTATTACCATTGATATTCACTGCACGTAAATATTCTTGCATATTTAATTGTGTATTCTATTAATTCCTTTATGTGTAACGTTTACTACGTAAGTGTTCTCTCATATACATGCAGTGCCCCTTTGAGAGCTACTTTGAGAATAGACGTTGAAGAGTATACTTGTTAAATATGCATTGAATTTAACGATTACCCCCCGAAGCAATCTATCATGGGGGCCTTGGGACTCCAGGATCTTCTTATACGGATTTTGTTTCTACGTACTATCATGGGCCTGCAGGAAAGCTTGATATTAAAATGCTAGAGGCGTGAATATTCTATGGAAATGAAATCTCTGGTTGTCAAGGAAATATGTTATTGTTGATTTCAGGGAAAATGTGAGATTTTTCAACTGAAAACATGAATTTCAGACAAATACGGAGCGTAGAAGAAAATCCATTGATAAAATTAGAAATTATATTAATTCAGCCATCCCATAAAAAAAATTCCAGCCCTATATCTTGAGTGAATTTACTTTTATAAAGCAAAAAATGAAACCACTGCACCGAACGCAATGCTTAGCATGGACCACCAGGGGGGACCTTCGGGGGCCTTTGGGGGCCCTTAGATCTTTTTAATATAGCATATGATACAACCAGATATTTATTCTATCCACACGCCAAATTTCAGCTCAATCGGTCCAGTAGTTTTTGCGTGATGGAGCAACAGACAGAAAGAGACCATTTCATTTTTATACATATTAGTAAGGATCACACCCTTAACCCTGAAAAAATAGGGTTTCGGTTAATTGAACCCTGCAGTGTTTGTTGTCTACCAGTAACAAACATGTGTTCCAAATTTCATCAAAATCGGCCCTGTGGTTTAGGAGGAGATGTGGAACATACATACATACATACATACATACATTGACTTTTATATATATAAAGATATATATATATATATATTAGTATACCTATATATATAATATAGGTTTTCATTTGTTTCGCCTCTTTTTGAGATAAATGTTCTGTAACATTGACAACAACTTGTCGTTCCATGCAAAACTAGGAAGAAATGGGTTTGGATGAAAAATACCTATTTTCCTGTGATATTCTCTCGGGCTTCCGATGGGGTCAGGTTCTATATCTATCTTCATCTCCGCCGTTGGAAGACTTTTCCATCGTCCTCAGGACTTTTGATGATGAAACATCGGCGGAGATGGAGAACCTGACCCATTCGGAAGCCCGAGAGAATATCACTGGAATAATTCGCCGGAAAAGTATCAAATCGTAAAAATACCTCTTTTATTTTAAAAATATTTTATCAAAGTTTCAGCGTGGGACTCCCGGTTTGAGGTTTTGGTGGTCGAAATCACATATGAGAAATAGCAACTTATACGTTATAATATGAAAAAACGATTGGGAAACTGTTCCAGGTGTAAAACTTTCCAGCATCCCCCTACCTCTCTTTTCCTTCGTTTACCTCCCCCTATCCCCCCTATCCAAACCCTTTCTATACCTGTGGGGCATCCGCATGGTCAACTCTCGAATCAGATTAACCTTGCTAATGAGAAGATGGATGACTTCCGAAGAACTTTCAATTCCCCACGACGAGCTCATGACGTGGATCGTCTTCATCTTGACGTTGGATTAAGAACGCGGGGATGATGATTTTGTGTGTGGAATGCATCTTAATTGATTTTGATGAAAACGAATGTTTGAATTTAATTAACAATATGTGAAATTATGTAAATAATGCTTGGAAATTTCCACTGATAAATTTAATTGTACTACACGTCTCGACACTGAGGCGTCATCAGCAGGTACAATGTTGGTTGCTGAAAAATGACAGCTTTATATACCATTCAAATTCGGGGATGGGGGAAATGTACCTGATGAAGACACCTAAGCATCGAAGCGTGTAGTACAGTAAAATTTATCAGTGGAAATAATCCGAAGATTGGCTTGCTGCAGCTCTCCACTCCACTCTTATCTCAATTAGTCTCTTTCTTTCATTCGTAAATCTTCATTTCCTCATAATTTGCTATTTAAGGAACTAATCCATTTCACTTACGAATGCAGATAATAATAATAAAGGTGAATTCGAATTTTATTAAAAATTATGTGCATTACGTTAACATTGGTGAGTAATGAGCAATGTTAACAGCCACCGTAAATTAAATTAATTAGCCTAAGAAAATGTCTTAAATCTTGCTAATTACATATGCAAATGATAATAATAATAAGAACGGTGTGTTAAAATTGTATTTAAAATGTAGGTTAATCAAATCAACTTAAATAAATGAAGAACTAAACTAAAAGTCACTATAAATTAAGAAACCAAAGAAAATTCCTTAGGGCTTGTTTATTTCTTCGTGCGTACGCATATAATATTCTAAATGGTGATAAAATATTGCATTTAAATAGTATGTTCATTACATGAGCGTTAATAAATGAGGAACAAAAGTAAAAACAGCTATAGATTGAATTAAGGAACCAAACAAAGCTGCTTATTTCTCTGATGTAGGTAATATACTTTCTGCTAATTTTAACTAAATAAAAAAAGGAATGAAATATCAAGTTTCGGATTCATGAGTCAACTGTCGTAGAGATTCTCATTTTCGTGATTCCCTTCAGGCTTTTGATCTCGTGATCTTTGATCCGTAATTGAAAGAGGTTTATTTTCCCCGAGTTAAAGTCTCCCGGCCGTCCGTCAAGTTTAAAAGCTATGGGCTGGCGTGTTTCTCTTTCACGCGTTTTATAAATGGAGAAGCCGGGAGGCATGAGAAATTCTTTGGGAACCGTCCGTCTGCAGGTTTTTGCCCTCTGCGAACTGGGCCGCGCCTCATGGACATGACCTACGCAAGCGTTGGCCAAGCTACCTCGCTGGGATGGCGACACCCAATTACTGACGACGGTCGACTGATAAAGTTGCCCCCATCGTCATTACTCCTTCCTTGAATCTTTCCATGAATAATTTCCGAACGTGATCTTATCCACTAAAACAATCATTGCTAGGAGAGTGTGCTGGTTGGAATTTAATCGAGAAGAACCAAAACCTTAAATTGATGCACAGGTTTAAAAGAATCCATTCAATGAGATGTGAAAAATACGTATGCGGGCGTAGCAGTCATAAACTGTGCATGGAGAGATTGGGATAAATATGACCCCAATTAAAATCTAACCTTTCAACAGTATTTTCAATTACGGTTCCTATTACTACTGGTTACTAATAGTTCTATTTTGCAAATGGTTGCCTATAAATGACGTTACTCTCCTTCTAATATAATTTGTATGACTTAAGTCCGTATTTTGTTTTTTTATTAAATGATTTATTCCGATAACTCATGTGGATTTAGGTATTTTATCACGTTCGTACCGATGTTTAATATCGTAATGATGTAACACTCCTGCTATGTGTAATTGTTCACAGCCATCAGACTTGCAGGCAGCAGAAAAGATCATTTCTCTGCATTCTGGTGACTATTTTATATTCCAGCTCAAACAGTTGCTATCTAATCTACATTATGATACCTTGTAGTGACGCAGTGTTTCCTTATCTTAATAACTTCATCCATTTCTAACTCAAATAACTCAACTCAACAATCAGACTGGGAAGTGGCCATGCCATTGTTAGACATTCGTGGATTAAGTTTATTCTTTGGTTTTACCGGTGTTCCAGTTTACATTTTCGTTAGTATCGTATTGGAATTAGTGTTTTTTTCCCTTCGCAAGTTTAAGATTCCAGGCATCCATATGTGTTTATCCGCGACCATGTTTGCAGGAATGCATCCTCAGCAGTATAAGGAATGTTTATGTTACTAAGAGAGCAGCGGTGCTTCGCATATGTGCAAAGCCGTTTCATATCCAATTACAAGTTAAGCTTTTCTAAGAAGCCATCGTGCTGACTCGTGTCTGACACACATATATGCAGATGTCCCTAAGTGAATGCTATTCAGATACACCGCTCTAGTTAGAATTTCGACTAGAGCTTTCATATCGTGTTGTAAGTTCATCAGTAAGTGTAAACTCTCTTATTTTAACGATCGTGTCGTACTGTGAGATTATTAGAAAAGGAAAACTGTATTATTTCAACCAGTTTTCAATGGAAACCATTTGGTTGAAAACAAGTTTCGTCTTTTTAATACGGCGCGGAAATACTATTACTTTTTCTGTGGGAATATCAAGAAAGAAAGAAGAAATTCGTTTTCCTTCTAAAATGTATCTATTAAAAATTGGATTTTTGAAAAAAGAAGTATGTTGAAGACCTGTTTTCTTTGATTTAAATATATTTTCGTAGGTATCGTGATTAATCATTGCCAAGGGTGATACGTTATTACTCTTTCCTTGTAATTTTAAATGTGGTTGGTTGAATTACATATTTTGAACAGAACTTTCTACAGTGACGCTTCTCAAAGCTCTCCATTATTGTATTGATGTAAATTGATATTGCATGGATTGTTTGCGGAAGCAAAAAATATTCTTAAAATTTTGGACAGAGAAAGGTCAAATATTTTAAAATGTGCCTTTAGTTGCTTGTCTTTTGTGTCAGATGAAGGCACAATTTTCGTTTAGTGTATCATATTGTATAAGTGTTCTCCTCCCGACTTTATTATATTAAATTAAATTATTATAAATATTAAATTAAAACCCCATATTCATCCAAAAGTCACATTTTACGATTGCTCTTTCCATTGGATAAATATCCATTCGTCTGAGAGACTAAACGGTAGTAACCATCATAATGTTCATTATTTACGCTGCGAACTATATTTTAATCTTTCGGCACCGAAGTTTCGTTCTTCGCTTATTTCGCGTGTGATATACTGTTGTGTCTTTCTTTAATCACCTATATAATAAAATTATGGGATATCTTTGCAGTCAGTGTCCCATAAAACATGCTTTATATTTGAACGATTTCCTGCTTTACTTTTATCTTGTTCCCTCATTGAATTTCCTTTGTAGGATTTTGGATACAGATTTACAGGGATTTCCATTGCTATATTCTTTGATATTTTAGATACCGAAGAGATAAATGGAGCGAGCTTGATGAAAATATTGTCATTATTATTATTATTCTAACAAAAATATTACAAGATGGCAGGTGGTAAAATACATTTGCATTTCGTATCGACATAGTTCAATAGTGATTCTCCCACGTTACGAAGTTGGAGTGAGCAAAAATTATCAATGAACAAAATATTTTATAAAATTAATCATCCAAGATATATTTTGCATCTTTTCTTAAAAATATCGATATTGCTTGGAAAGGGCTCTAATAGTTCTGAAGGAAGACTGTTTCTATCCTCAATTGTTTTATAAAGGAATGAAAATTTTCTTGCATTCGTCGTTTTTGACCGGCATTTCTTTCACCTTCTGTTGATGGTCATTCCATCTTATGTAATTCGGGTTTCCCACTTCCTGTCTTATGTTAGTTCTCCCAATCCTTTTGCTCCCTTTTTGCATGTGGGACGATCCACAAAGCCTGCTACTTTTTATCCTATGTTCTAACAACTCCTATACCAGTATTTTTATCGTATTACAGTACTTTTTATAACTTAAAAAATATATCGTGGAATGTCAGCCGTATAGTAGTGGGCTTGGCGATATCTGACTTGTAAGGCCTGTCCTGTCTCCGCTGTTAAAGAGCGGTATTTCTTTAGTGTCGAGTAGGCTAATAGCCATCAATATGAGACCTTATCACGGTAATTATTGGGCATACGATGTTCAGCATGGAAGCGGCTTGGATTGACTAGCTCGCTTACAAAAGTCGTGCTTTGTGAATTTAACATATCAACAATCAGCTTTGCGAAACTATACGAGGAATGACCTAAATTCCTATGGCTGTTGGTGTTTTTTTGATTGTCTTCAGGATTTATCTCCTGTCAATATTTTGTATATGATAATGAGGTCATTCCAAGGGACTGTTATCTATATCATGAGGGAATAAAAATACGTTTTTATCTCTACAGCTCATCTAAATCTACTCAATACCCTGCAAGCCACCTCACTCTTGTGTGGTAGCTCGTAGTCCATCATTATATTATTGAAAGGTTGATATTTAGTATAGGCGTCATTAGTCATTTAAATTTTTGGTTGCTGCTTCACACATATTTATTCGAGATATCGGAAAAAATGGTGATTTTTTTCATAGACTGACCGGGGTAATTACCCAGTACTGATTGTGAGAGTGATTCTTTGAGTAGGTTCTGTATCAATGAAATGTTTGTGAGACAGGGTAAGATTTATTTCTTCTAAATCAAAAGAATATGCGTATACCAATGTACCCATTTGTACAAATGTAGCGAAAATAATGTTAATTAAAAAGGAGCTAGCCTCAAAATAAGATAAAACTGAAATGTCGGTATTTTTTGTCGTAATATAAGCATTGAGATGAAGGAATTTACCGTATCTTGTTGCCGTGATGTCGTGGAAAGTGATTCTTGAGGATTTCCCGGGAGGAACCGGAGTCGAAATCCTTTGGGAGCCAAAACATTTTGTGCCTGTTGTTAGGTTATTGTAATTATTTTGTTTCATTTGTTTACTCCGGCAGCTGAGCAGCTTTCTTTCCGACCTGTTTTGTTTCGCTCTGACTAGCGCGCTGCTTCTTCCACGAAAGGAAAACTGGGGCGCTGTAATGTTACTGATTAAACAGTTCACTGGGGCAAATGGAGATATGCAATTTGTTGATTGTTATTTTGAGGAATGAATAAATAAATAAATGACCAAGACGGAAAAATTATACGCGTTGCGTTGAAATTTCTCGTGGAAGGGGGTGGGGATGGGGTGGGGTCTCTCAAGGATGGGGTGGGGAAACTGAATCTGTCCGGGTCCCTGATTTGATTGCTTTTCATTCGATTTCTTGACGAAACGAAACTCTTTTAATGCTACAATCGAGATCTTTCGAGGCTGTGACGTCAAAAGTTCAAGGCTGTGACGTCAAAAGTCACTGTCGCGGCACGACTATTCCGAGTCCCTTTAAAATGCAGGGTCATTCATAGTGCTTAATATCGTACCAAAAAAAGGTGTTATCGTATGCGGTGGAAGAATCTAATTCGACTATCAGTTCTGAAAACAGAATTAAGTGCGATAATTATTTTCCATCCTATTCCTGAATCTTACGCCCAATGACAGGCAAGTAGGTGGGTCGAGTTTTTCGAAAGAATACCGGTGTTTGGAGCTGTAATCTACCAAAATAATCTTAGGAGGAATTTTGGGAATTCGAATCGAGAAAAGTCCTCTGGAGACTTTCGGATATGGTAAATTAGCCTTTGTTTACAATTATTTGTGAACAATATAGTGCATATTCCATAAAAAGGACAATAACAACAGTTTATTCAGGCATAGCTCCAGAAATGAGCATGTCCTAACACTACTGACCCAAATTTCATTAAGTAGTTACACGAAAAGCGCGGGAAAAGCGCTTGCTGTGTATTTCTTATTGCGAGTTTTAAAAAAAGTTGGGCAATAATTTCCAACCATATGTCGAATTTAAAGGGCTCCTTACCTTTATAGAAAATATATATACTTGGTAATGCGCAAACATTATACTAGCGCGGAATTTTTGGCATTTATCAGGAAAAACTTGCGACAAATTAGTAACTGTTAGTCCATCACCTTCTCGAATTGGGTGGAGTAAGAAACGATTTGACACAAAGTAATAAACGATATGAAAAAGACTAAATTTGCTTCTCATTGCCTCGTGATCTACGTTTTCAGGAAGAGGTAAAAGTTCTTGGTTGAAAACAGTGCAAGTCAATTGCTACCTTTCAGTCAATATATTATAAATCATATATCTTTTTGAACGAACCCCTCCGCTACTCAACCGACTACCGCGTCCATGATACGCAAAGAGAGACTCATTTAAGAGACATGTGATCCAGATAAGTCACCAAAGAAAATATTTTCACCTTGAATAAACGTCCTTAGATTAAGTGTCCTTATTCTATGATAACAGCGCATTCCAGCTGTTTGAGAGTTACGGCAACAATCCGTTACGGTTCATTATCTCATTCAAAAGAAACTTACGGTACTAGCCAAGTCTTACCGTAGGGGCTGTCATCACTGTAGGGGCATTGAAAATTTTAAACCTCCTACGCCTACTATTTGCAAACAGATGACGATAGAAATTCGGGTGTTCAGACCTGTGTATCTCGGAGGCTACGATTTAGGTAGCGTAGTTCAGCAAATGCCCAATCGCCACTGGATTGGCATCGTGTAAACACAGTCTTTGAGGCATCGAGTCCGATTTAAGTTCCGTAAATGTTCTGAGTTTTCGGCGCTGATTTCAGTACTGACCCAAGTGTCGCGCAAATTTGCCTAAATACACACAATCCTTTCACCAGTTTAATGGCGGTGTGCACATGTATGCTTCGTTGGAAGAATTTATCATCCCGCTTCGGCTGGTTGGGAGAAGAGCAGACATATTAGAGAAGGGGGATAGTCGGCTGACTATAAGGAAAGCGTTTAGAAAGTCGAAAGTGTTGCAGATTATCGAAGCTTTTGGTCGTTTTATTTTGGGTGCTCTCGGTGAGGGAAGCTTGCATATCTTGAAAATGAAGAGCATTAACGTAGTGAAATGAGCTGTTTTGCATTCCATCGACCTCCCACCCTTCCCTTCCTTTCCTGTCCGTCGTATAACTTTCCTTCACCCTTTTTTACTCGTCTTCCTACACCTTCCTCCCCCCTCTTTACCTCAAGCTCCGTCGTTAACGGATTCCCTTTCACTCTTCCCATTTTCTCTCGGTGACTTGGATTCTTGTTTTTTTAATCTTCTTTTGCTCTCCCTCGTTGCCGCGTGCGGTCAGAGTGGGAGAGAGGGAGACTGGCTAAAGGAAAAACCGGAAATCTTCGATAGGCAGCTGCCCCCCCCCCTCTCCCGAGCCGCTATATTACAATGGATTGTTATCGTGGTATAGTTCTTTTCACTTATTGTTTACAGTATGGAGGTTATCGAGAACGCTGTTGCCAAACTTATGCTCCGTTTGCTCACTCGTAGCCTCTGAGATGTACAGGCATGAACTCCCGAATTTTGATCGTCATCTGTTAATGCATAGTTTTACTAGAATTTTCAATTCCGTTAGGATTTAAGGTAAAACATTCTTTAAATAAGATATTGAATCGTCACTGATAGCCGCAGAAATTCTTAAACAGCTGGCATGCCCTGTTATAGCAGTATAATGACACGAAAACTGAGGATTCCTATTCCGGGTATAAACTTTGTGACGTATATGGACCTCATGCCTCTAAAATAAATAGTACCTTGCGTACCACGAAAGTGGCAGTTGGTTGTGTTGCAGAGGGAATCGCTTATTCAGGTATATAACCTGTAACATATAGTTAGCAATTGAGTCGTACTGTTCGACAGTCAAGCTGTCATAGTCGAAGTAAACTGGCCCTTAAAATGCGGCATATGGGTCTAAATAATTGCCTAACTCATTGGAACCTCGCCATGATATGAGCCCATATTGTCAACTACTTTTGGAACGCTCTATAGTACGATGTGTGCCCCAAAATGGCGTGGTTATACTGCTCCTTCTAAACTAACCTAAGACCTTAAGGAGGTTCCTCCACGACACTATGAGTCAAAACAATTACTTAATACACCTTTTCGTCTGTATTGTTTAAAATAATACTGATTTAACTGGTGGCTGCCATTTGCTTATTGGTAACAAGATCAAGGTACAGAATATGCCGATTATTCGACGATTATATTTTTAAATTTAAACTTTTTTGTGGAATCGTTAGCCGGCTGTAGCGCTTCAACTATTGAAATGACGCATTTTGACTACTGAAAGCAGGATTTTGTTTTTAATCAAAACAAACAAAGTGGTCGAATATAGTATTTATGTTGATTAACCTGAACCTCCTTAAAGGGTTAATTTAACTAAATTAAAATGCGAGAGATTGACTGCGGGCGGGATACAAGGCGGCCAGAAAGGGGAACATTGTAGATGGAGAAGCTGAGCGTTTAAAAATAAATAAATTATATTCTCAACCTTCCCTCATCCTCCTCGAATGCGTTGTCGTGTACTCTTTCTGTTTCTTTGTTCAACTTTCTTTCTCGCCTCGCCGGAACACATTAAGCTCCGGAAATCGTGTCGATAAATCAAAAGCGTCAGTCAGTATTCAATTCAGGAGGTTTCGCCGCGACTGTGTTAGTGAAAACAAGTACTGACTGAATTCCACCTTATTTTTATTGTTTAAAAAATGTTGCTTTCGCTGTTGACAGTCTTTAGCTTCTAGGGAACAAGATTAGGATGTAAAATATGCGAATTATCCGACGTTTATATTTTTAAGAGTTCACTTTTTTCTCGGCTTAATGAGCCGACTGCAGCGCCATTTCTATGAAACTAACCCATTTTGACTTATAAATGAAAATGACTGGCAATTTTCCACAAGAATATATTAAAAAAAAACGACCGGTTTCGGTGTACAACACCCTCATCAGGTGGCCTGATGATGGTGTTGTACACCGAAACCGGTCGTTTTTTAAAATATATTCTTGTGGAAAATTGCCAGTCATTTTTATTTATGATGTTATTCCATAAAATTAAGCCTGCAACTACAACTTTTATCCATTTTGACTTCTTTTTCCGTAGTTATTTGCTAATAACTCAACAAATAAGATGGATTGTTGCCTATATTTCGCTTCCATTCGATTTTCTGTAAGTATTTGCTTGTCATTAAAACGTTTCTCACAATATATCGCAATTATATTAGACATGTTGCTGCTAATTTCCCCCAATTTTTGCCCATGCTCGCATGTAACATGCTCATGCTCGCATAAAATACATTCACGGTTGTATCCTTAACTTTGTCACGCCAGGTTTGAATGTGTTTGAGGACGTTTTTCCGTCACTCCCTCAAAACCGATATTGATAGCGACTTTCTTGCGCATTCTGAGGCTAGTGCCTAAAGCTTTGGTTCAGAGAAAGTGAAACCTAAGACTAAACCCATTCTGGCCATTCTGGCCCATCCTCCTAAACTCTGATTTAATTTTAAATACCTGAAAACGACTACTTGAGTTTTAACATCACTTTCATGCATGGCAGGCTGTAATTTAATTATACTTGTCAGTAGATTTTTACCGCGAACATAACCATATCTACTTTTCAGTTACGGCAGCTGTGCGTATAAACAAGAAAAAATAATTTCTCATCACCATCATTGATAATTCTAGCGAGCAGTGAAGTGTCGATTAAAGGTAGAGAACAATATGAAGGCTGTATGAAGAAAACTGGAAGGGATTAATTGTGGAAGCAATATGTAAGAAGCAAGAGTAGGGAAAATAATTTCGCATGTGTATTTTTTCTCACCCATAATCTTCAATATTTACGAAATCAGAAAAAAATTAAATTTAAGGAAAATTGAAGACGGAAATCTGTTGAGGGGGAAATTTGGCAAGGTTAAAATACGAAAAGTAGACTGGAAACAGGGTGGATGGGCTAGCAGAGCGTTAAAAAATATATTATATTATAATCCTTCCCTGGCTCTCCACCTGTATTATTTGGCGTATTTTATTTTCAACTTTCTTCCTCGTCTCGCCAGAACGCTCTAAGCACCGGAAATCAAGTTGATGAATCAAAAGTGACGGTCAGTATTCACTTAAAACGTGGAGTTTTGTGAGATTCTCCTACGGAGTCTTCTTTTTTTATAATTATCTGGTGAAGTCTTACGGCTTTTCCTTGTCCACTGACGGGGGAAAAATAAAATAAACACTTCCGCTGCGAATCGAAAAAAAAAGTCTTCGACCGCTCGAAACGGTGGTCGCGAGAGAAACGAAAATCTGCGGTACATTAAACGCCTATCATCATCAATGATTCATCGCAATGGTTTTTTTCTTCCTTCGCCACTATCGTTTAGGAGCTGTAAGAGCTGTTTAAGAGCCGGAAAGGACGTTAATAGCCGGTTATCCTTCAGAGGAAGGTGCCTTCGACTGCTAACCAAAAGGTCGCCGATTCGAGTTCTGAAGATACCTCATAATATGATGGTGTATAGAGTTTCCCGAGAGCTGTGGGATTTTTCGATACGGTATGAAGGGATAGAAAAAAAGGCCTCTTATTCCTTCAATTCAATGGTTCTTAACCCCTTGTTCTTAATTCTAGGATACAATTCCCCTTTCCCAATATTGGTTATATAATGGTAATATATAATTCCGTGAATGAAAACAATGCACTTGTTAGAGTTAGGGTGGTTTGGAAGCGGCGAGTGACATGAAGGTAAAACCCAGCCATTTTGGGAAACTTATGTATTTAACAGGGGATGAGGAAATTGCCTGATCGCACGTTCCCCGTGCCTATACGGGACAACATCTGCTGTGGCGATATCGCAAGTAGAGGTTTATTATACATGAACGGGCATCGAATAGTCCCTCACAATGAGACGTTCCAAGCGGACGTGCGCAAAAAATGACCAACCGCTCAATGTCTCTCGTGAAACTCAATTCAACTTAAAGAACTCAACGTAACCCGCTTGTTTTTGAATCGATTTTATTCCGTGGCATTCAATAAACTTATTGAACGCTAAAGAATGAATTAAAGCAATCAACACATTTAAGTTTTTATTTAATCTAAATAAAAATGCATTGTGCTTAATGGTAGTTTCTCAATTCCCCAAAAGCCCCCTAATTTCCTCCCAGTGGGGCAGATCCCTTGCGGTTGAGAACTCTTGCTTTGTTGCATGAAATTTTAGCAAGCTAAGTCTAAGGGTCCATAATTTAGTCAATATATTGGATCGAATTGGATTTTAGTATCATGTGTCAAACTATTTGCACCAAATATTTGTTTTTTAAAATAATTAATCTTTAAAATATTTTTTAGTGTTATAATTAGGCGTAATTTTTCCCCTTTGATGTACAGTAGGTACACAGTGGTGGAACTGGAAATTTTGACTCGTCGGTGCTAATTCACGTATAGGTTTTCATAAGGTAATTTAGATTAACATCGCATAACATGACATTGCTAATATAAATTGTAAGTCGCGTCGGATGCCACTCATCCATGATGGCGTCGCGACTACGTCATGTCCACCTCACCGAGAGGCCTTTTCAACATGGCACCGTATTTGTTTAAGGTTTGAATGGTGAACTGTGCCATTATCTTGGACGGAATTCAACATATTGAACCGTAAATGAATTCAGAACATGAAATCTGGGCAGAGAACCGCTACGTTCAGCTACCTCCAATGAATGATTATACCTACTTGGGGAAAACAGGAGAGTAATAAACCGAAAATACATAATTAATGCTAAATTATACAGAATATAATATGATGGATCGACGCACAAATATTTCATGAGCGCCAGAATTCGAAAACGTAAATAAAAGAAACCACAGACAAATGATACGCGTGAAGCTTCTAAGAAAAGGTTCCTTTGACACGTTCTGATAAATCACGCCCTGGATAATCAGAATATGCCCGCCCTGATAACTTTAGTGGTGCATGGGACAGCGTAATTATGGGGACTATGAGTGGAAAGAAACCTCGAATGGAATTTAATTACGCTCCGGAAACACTCTTCGTTTTATTTCACAGCCCGTAAATTACTCAAGGAGGGATTCTGAGGAGAAGCTTTCTAAGGGGAGGGGGGGGGGAGGAAGTTCTTCCAATCACGTGCCCGACCAAGCGACCAAGTCTCAATTCGACCACTGGAAGTGTGGTGCACAATGGTTTTGATAGTGGAACATTGAACTTGTTGGAATCGGCTCAAACTATGTAAAAATTCATCTTGAATTATTGTGTACAACAGTGTACAATTTTCGCATAAATTTTTATTTGGTCGTACCCATTGAATTAGATGCTTGCTATGTTGGCCAATGCTTGAAGGTGTAATATGGGCGTGGCCGGTCCGCCATATTTGTTTCCCCCGAATTACTTGGGTGCTCACGGGCTGACGCAATAAATTTGCAATTTTACGATGTTGTCCATCGATAACTCATTTAAAATTATCATGCTTTTACTTCTTTAAAACGAGTTATTCAAATATATATTTTAATTATTTAAATTAATAATTATCCATATTTTCAGCAAAACCATAGTAAAATTGAATGGAATACATAATTCCAAGAAATTTATACATGTTTCAAAAGTTATTTACCTTAAATTTTCAACAGAATGTAGATATTCATACTTTATAGCCGCTAATACGTCCACTAGCCCGTGCTATCCAAAGGACAGAAAGGAAAGAACATTTGTATCCACAATGTGGAGGATATTTCGGTTTTCAGGTTACAGATTGATGACTTCATGCCCTCTCCATCTACCACAATGATCCCATGCTATCTTGTATGCTTTCCTCTCCCTGACACCATGCGCTTCACTTGCGAGTGCCACCAAGTTTTGCTACACTTAGCCCAGTTTTATAATGTCTGGTTTACATTCTCCGCTCGATGTCGTAGCTTCTACGTTAACTATATTTTAACAGACAGTTAGGGTTTTGTGTACTGCATCAGACTGTCGGTTGGTTGACATGAGCATCATCGATAGTAGAACGTATCAATATCGGTTTTCATAACGAGAATATAACCAGAGAATCCCAGCGAAAAACCACAGTAAAATCGAATAAAGTCAATAGCTTCAAGTAACTAATAAATGTTTCAAGATTTATTTTCTTTGAATTTTCAGCAGAAGATAGATATGGTTTTGCTTCGTATCCACTAATGCGTCCACTCCTCCTTGCTATACAAAGGCTAGAAAGGAAAGAACAGGGGTTAGCAATATGGTGGACATTTCGATTTTTCAGGTTATTATTTGACGACGTCATGCCCTCAACATCTTCCTCAATCGTTCTAACGGTTTCAACATGACACGCAAGTCATGCTCAGGTAGTCATTATAATTATGATCGGCGTAATTTTAAAACTGATTATAATATTTCTTTTGTTTTACATTCCGTTATATCACAGAGTATGCATATACCTTACTCTATGGTTATATCAACGTAAAAAAAATCCTCGACATTTAAATGTTTAGTACGAAAAAATTGGAGTGATAATTATTGGAATACCTGTGGCATTTTAGTCAGAACCTGAAAACTTGTTGAAATTCTGAAACGGTTTGTAGTTCTAATTTTTTATAATTATTGTTCAACATCAAAATCCGAACAAATTTTAATCAATACTTATCACAAAATTCGTTTTTTTAATCTAACAAATATTGTAAATAAATCAAACACGAGAGTCACATGGAAACCCCCGAAAACACGATTTTTTAACATTATTTAAAATATTGAATATACATATGTGTCAATACATACCCCAAATCTTTGCCTCGTATCTCTGAAAAATCGAAAAATGTAAAAATTGTTACAACTATCCTAGGTCTGCCTAACTCTTGAATAACGCCTGTGCGCTGAAACCGGTAGTACCAAATAAACATTTCTGTGAAAATTACCCAGTATTGTATGTTATCATTCAAGGAGAAGTGATTGATAATAAAGGAAAAGCGTTAATTTATCTATAGGAATTCTGTCAAATATGGAATACCTAGTTTCATTTATGTCTTCGGTAGGAACGGTGGCATGTATGGATGATTTTAAACTTTGAAATGTTTCTCAAAGTTTTAGCAATCTGCCAGGTTTTTTATATTAGCAGATGACTTCTTCGCTTTGATTTACTGTAGTTTTTATAATATCGGTGTAATATCCAATGCGATAAATAAGGCTTTAAAAGAATTTTATATTCACTAACACTATTCCTGAAAAGAATAGTTTTTAATTTAAGAAGAAGAAAAAGAGAAGGGAAAAGAAGTGGCACACTGTTCTCAAGATTTTATACAAAAAATAACTTCCATAATTTTTTAAGCTAAGCTTGGAATGAAATTTTCTTGAGACACCGACACAAATGTACGTTTATTAAGTCTATATTCATTAAGCAATGGGCAAATACAAGTATTTGAAATTCTACTGAGGTGGTATTCATGCAACTACAAGGAATCTATGTCAGTATCAATTCCATTTTCATAGTTCCTATTGCAAAGTCATTATAAAAATTATACTTTCTTTAGAAGAAACTAGTCAGATTAAATGTTCATTGTTGTGTGTAATGTGAGATATCTTCAGCTCAAGTTCCCTTTTTGTTTTAGTTGTATTATACAAGAAAATTATTGTAAAAATACACTCATTACCTCATTATCGTGAAACTGGGTGCTGCCGTCATGCCAGAGGCTTTGCCTTTTTCACAATTCCGTGAGAGCCTCGATCATTGGAATGTGTAAACGAATACATTCATTGAACTGAATTGTTGCTGCAGTAATTTATAGCAATGAGAAACGTCAAGTTATTGAATTTTGTCTAAGAATTATCGACGTTTGCAAAGAAGTTCTTGTTTCGTCGCGTCTTTTAGGTGGAAATGAAAGAAAAAAGAACTTCTTGTCTTAAATGAAGCGGACATACTTTCCCGAGGTATGACCTTTATCTGCGATCATCCCTTTTATATGACTCTTCCTCTTTTTTTTGCTTGAAAGATTTTCCACTCCTTCATTTCAACAAGCATTCCACCTTTCACTCGCCCGACAACCAGTAACACCCGGAGCGCTGTTTCGGTGATTTCAACAATGACTCCTTTCGAAACTTTCCCATGCATCACCCGCAATGAAGACTGAATGATGATTGTCTTTAAGAGGATGCAAAATTGGCGGAGTGTAAATTTGTACACCCCCCCTTCCTCACCATAGGAACTCTTATGTTCGGAAATAGGAACGTGGTACGTCACAATGAAGCACCCTTAAATGCCCGTTAAACGGGCAGGTCTATGGGTAACTACGTGAGGAATGGTCTACTTGGGGTAGCTACTTGAGAAGGAGGAAAAATTACGTGAAGGGATTGCATGCAGTTGAGAAGATACGATGGAGGGAATGAAGACCAACCAAGAAGTTTTTAAACCGTAGACGAAGGAAGAAATTAGACGTAAACTTACGGTACGATACTGCGGGGAAACATTGAAGTCATTAATGCGCGAGCGGCCTGTATTGAATGGATCTGTTGAGCGGTAAATGCGCGGAAAAATAGGTATCAGTTGAGCAGTTTTCGTGCTACCATGATGAATTTTCTAAATATTGTAATAATTTTCCAAAAAAGCACTGGATTGTTCACGAAATTAGTGGAAAGAATACGTGCGATAGCCTTGATAGTTGGATCACTTTTCGCTCAGATAAGCGGGCTTCCCTTTCGAGCGCGAAGAGGGCATCTATTACTCTCATCTTTAATATATGGTTAAAAGTCAGAGGGTTTTATATCTATAGACTTTTCCATCTTTTTCACGCACAATCCCACGGGTACGAATGCAGAAACAACTCCATATTCGGCACCGTCTTGGCACTGGACGGTGGTTAGACGAACGGTTATGGTGAAGCGGGACAGCGTAGAACTCGAAGACGAAAAGTGACGCGGCGATGCCATATTTGGATAGAGCCTCCTGGCGGGAAAAAGATGGAGAGACACACGCACATTCGCGCCCCGCCCTCTTTTGCGACTCGAGAGCCCGCGGACTTTTTTTCGGAATCTCGCCAGCGTGATAAAAAAATGGTGCGTAAATAAGTCAGTCAGTCGGAAAGGTTGAGGAGAAAACGGATAAGAGATTGGAATGGCAGGGAAAATATCTTTCGATCTCACTCTCCCACCACTTCCAATTCCGTTAGACTTTTCGCTATTGGAATATTTCCATCGGCTGGAACAACGAATTGAGAAGAGAGAGATGGGAAAGTAAACTAGCTATGGCAACGGATACCTATCAACGTCGTCCTTGCCTTAATATCAGAGCTTTAGTGCCGATGTCTTAGAGAGTAGCTCCGGCTACTGTTTATTTCGTAGCTACGGCTCTGGCCCCAGCTCCACTCCGGCTCCGGTACAAATTTTGGTTTCAAATAACGATTTTTATTTTAATATTTCCATGTTAAAAGATTTTTCCAGTGCTGTAATATGAAAATAAAAATTGTTTTCCCATATTTTTATCAACCTGCTTTGATTTTTTTAAATAATCTCAATATTTACAATAGACAATAAGTAATATGCAATAGATCAAATTTAACTGCAGGTATAAAATTATCTGCTAAAATGTATGTCGCAGTGAGCAAATGTGGCTGCAAATATGAAATATCTGCCGCAATAGAAGCCGCAAGTCTTCCTTCTTTCTTCCTTTTCTAATTTTTATTTAACTTTTGATAGGTACTCTTTTCAAAATTCCTCAAGTGACATATTATTTCCTGCTTAGAATACTGATGGTAACATCATATGGCTCTCTCCGAATTTCACAGAGGCACTCAATGTTTTATGACATTTCTATTGATGAATAATATACAGTCTATTGCTGCAACTTGCTCACAGAATGGACGTTAAGTACAAAGGCACTCAATCATGTGAAATGTTGAGCCTCACCGAGTTTTGCTCTCCAACACTAGAACAATTTTGTTCAACTTCTTTTCTAAAGAAATCCTACTTGGCACTTCAGAATTTTTTTCACAATAGTTCGAATATTCTCGAGTAATGTTATTTCTTAGCTTCACTAGAATCTATCCATCACTAATAGCTAGTTATAATGAATGAGTATATTACGCATTGCAAGATATGACAGCTGCCGAAACCATTTCGGTAAATAAGACAAGGCTATCATGAAGAAAATAACAACTGAATACATAAATGTGAGATGTTGAGACTGTGGGATTCTCTGGCTCGATTCATTCTTTCGTTTAAAGATATGTATGGCATCATAATGCTCACAAGAGAATTGAGATAATTTATTGATGGAAAAGCCCGGTCCTAACAGCGCGGCTTAAACTACCCCAAAATTTTGGCGCTATGATCCTGTAGTTCATTTGCTTGTCCTCAAGGTTCTCGCGCTCGCAATACTCCCTACAGGGTAAAGCGAACTTTGGATTTTGGGCTCGATTGAGAAAATGATGAAGTAAAGTCACTTGAGAAAATATCATGCAATTTAAGAATTTCAGGGAGTCACTCTGGCGTTTTGGTTTTTCATACAAACGTGAGAACCACGTTATGACACTATGAAAATACTTTCGAGTACTTTATAAATCCTCAGCACACGCATTGTTAACGGGAATAAAATTTACTTTATTTTAGTGTGGCCCAGTGTGGCTAGGTTAATTAAAAACCGTTGGTCATAGCCGGAGCGGGAAAGTTATGCAATTTCAGGCTCCGGCCCAAGCAAAAGTTTAGAGCTGCTGGTAGCTCCGGTTCCAGCTCCAAAGCCCCGCTCACTATTTTAATGTCTTCTTGAAAACGCTATAAGTCCTTGTAAGGTAGGTGGAGAGGTAATCGCTGAATGTTATTAATGTTGGTATTCCCGTCAAAGAATCCTACGAAGAGTTGGAGAGTAAATGAAACATAACGAAAACTTCGAAAAAGGAGACACAGTTTCACTGGACACGTTTTGCGACACAATAGGCCATTGAAAGCAATATTGGAAGGAGAAATGAATGGAAAGAATTACAAAGGAATACCAAAAATGGAATGCTACTGGCAAATTGTGGAGGACGTCAGGGTGAAGAATTATTTAGAAATGAAGCTGTTGGCGGAGAGGAGAGTGGAGTAGAGAGCTGCAGAAAACCAATCTTAGAATTGATGACGACTGATGATGCCCACCAAACATACCTTTGAGTTCAGGGTGTACTCTCATGCTGGGACAATAAAATTTACATGATACATTTCACTTCTGTTACTGTTTAAAATAATGTTTACGTAAGAAACCAAGCAACACGCGTTTATCTTAAATGCCATTCATCGAGTGGCATATGCGACATTGAATCGACAAAACCCTCGAATCCATCAAGCATGTACCAGGGAGCAACATATTTGGATCTCGGGATACTGGATTTAGTTCCCAATTCTTTACAATTTGACATAAATCTTCACACCAACTATAACACAAGTTCGGTAGGTGAGAATGTAACCACACAAATCTTAACAGCATATCATAAACTAATGCTCTCGATAGAGGAAGGGGGTGGCTATAGTGCTTGTCTTGAAAGAGGCCTTTACTATTTAATAACTTCAAGTATTCAGCGGTGGAATCTATTGAATTTTCTCCCCGCGAAAGGCAGGTTTCTTGACGGAACATCAACTCATAAGCCTCAAGCCGCTTCGTCGAATGACAGCGAAACTCGAAAACGTCATAAAGTTCTTTGGCGATCAATCGAGGAACAAGTCTTCCCAATTCAAATGAAATCAGCACGCTGCTGTAATGGAAACTGCTTATTCGACCGTCCTTAATGAGTGACTGATTGACGCAGGCCGGACGTTTGACAGCTGCGCCCGCGGGAGGAACTGAGGAAGAATAGAAAGCGGTCGGCCAAAGCGCGCCGGCAAACTTCGGGAGGAATTTCCATGCATACGCTTAAGGTAGTTTGAGCGAGATAGTTCCCTAGTCACAATGGAGACCATATTTGAATTTTATTATTCGATTTGTGCGCCTGTAAGAAGTATGAAGTGTACACACGTTGTAATATTAATAAATATAACTACACAAGTTTCTAACGTGACTCATTTTTCACGCCGAATGGTGAAATTTCCTTCACAACAGAAGGTTTTTTTGCGATTCTGTAAACATTCCGCGGTGAGTAGTTGATTAATTTCTATAAATAATTGAGAAAACATAAAAAAATACATAAGGTTAGTTTTCTGTTGAAATCTAAGTGCTAGAAATTCCTATTTTTTTCAATATCCCCCTTTGGAGCGCTTAGCCGTAATCTATCCCATGTGAAACAGCTTATATTTTCAGGCAAGTTGCTCGAAAGGCAGTTAGGCAAGGGATTTATATTTTGATACCATTGGAAAAATGGGAGTTTTACCCTTAAAATGAAGTCAAATCAATCAAATTCTACCGGAAGTGATATTTCGCTCAAACAACCTTAAGTTACCTACGCAAACTTACCAACCTTACTTAGTTGCCTACCTTAAGTAAACTACGTAATCCCGAGAGAGAGAGGAGAAAACTCATAAGTGTATGAAATCAGAGGGATACATCCGAATTATGACTCCAAAAAAAAAACGGTAGATAGAATCATCCGCTTGGGATTTTTTTGTGATGGTGAAGCACAAATAGTGCAAGAAGACAAAAAGAGAAGGATGAACGTCAAAAGTGGAAAGTTAGAAGAGCTTTTTCTTTTTTCTTTTACCACTCGCGTAAAAATGTAAGCGGGACATGAACGGATAATTAAGCGAACCCGATGGTGTGAACACGACACGAATACCACGTGGACTGGAAGACGATGGAGAAAGCGTCTTGAGGGAGGAGGGGGGGGGAATGGGTGGGTGGGGAAAGAAGGCGAGAGTTTGTTCATAGAACAGTCCGGATGGGTTGGATGAGGAGAAGGGGAGGAGGAGGAAGTCAAGAGGAAGGCTATTATGCTCTTTTTTACACAGGCGTGGATCAAGCAAATATAGAAGCCGACGGGATATGAGATGTTAAGATGGGTCCAGCGTGAAATGACTTAAATGTCATTTGATTCAATTTATATATAAAAATATTTCATAAAAACGTGTTATCTGGTTTGATATGAACGACAAAAATCATACCTTTCCTCGCTTTTTTTTCTTAGACTAAACTTGAAATTACATGGTGTTAAATTAGCGAGAATAGGTGAAAAATTGATGAAAATATTTCTCTATCAAACTGTAAATACCCTCTTTCGTGAAATAATGTTTATAAGAAGTGAAAATTCCTGGTAATTGTTTGGAATTAAAATTATGGCCCCTATCCACTTGAATGTTTGAATTATTAGAGGATAACTATAGAATGAACACGATATTCTTAGGCGTAACTTTGTGAAAATCCATATTGACAGAATCAATACAAACTTTTTAAATGCGATGCGATGAAACCGGTCGTATTCAATAAAATTCATTGTGAAATTGACTAAGTATGTATTGATTCTGTCGATAACTAAAGAAACTGAAGTCAAAATTATTAAGTTACAGAAATTGCACTGCAGTTGAGTCATTTGGGCGGAAAAAAGTTTTTTTTAGGAATGTATATAATCGTTGAATAATGTGCATATTTTGTATCTTTATCTTGTTTACTAAAAACTAAAGACTTCTAGCGGTGAAAGCCGTTTTATTATCTAAAAAGGTGGAATTCAGTATTTGTTTTGACTCGCATAGTCGCGGTGGAGCATCTTTGATTCACTTGAAAAACTGGAACGTTAAAGTTTTTAGCGCCATAGTTCAACGGTAATCAATTTTAACATTAAATGAAATATTAATTCCGAGAAATGATGAAATATGGGGGAGAATCGTATTTTTCTACCTAATTTATTCGCCATTGATGCGAAAAAATGTTTAAAAGAAGCGAATTCTCCTAGGGAATTTAGTGGTAATGAAATATTGGCGTCTGCTGATATTATTTCTGGAGGAATTAGAAAAATTAATGGTAATATTTAAGTAAAAATCCATTAATTTAAAACAGATGGCACCACTGTCATGTTAAATATGACTGGTAAAAGTGTTCATAAAAAACATTCTTCGGTTAATCTGCACATTTGAACCTTAATTTAGTTTTCTACTAGATAAGAAATTTTATCGCACAAAGCAGAATTTTTGAAGCAATATATATACGAAAATGTGAAATTTAGTATTCTTTTGTGAGTGGCACAGTCGCAGTGGAAACTATTCAGCTAATGTGGAATATCACCTTCTTTTCATAGTTCTTTCGACTTTTTCCTGTTTCTGAACGTTGAAAAATATTCGTAAAACATTCTGAATAATGATGTCCCTATACTCCCTTTGTCCACCCTTGACTGATATTCCCCTCCCAGTGGTCCCCACCCGGAGATCCGATTAGGGGACATTTGTACCTCCGGAATATATTTTGCTGGGAGGAATGCCATCCCGTAATGTATTGGTGATTGCATGGCTGCGTCTTCTAGGGAGACTTATTTGGTGGTTTCCTGTTGCCTTCCACACCGCAGTACTCCTTCCAAATCCGTGAATTTCTCTCGCGCCCGAAGCTGTGGCAGTTGATACCGAACAGATCTTCTTGATCTGTTCCATCAGTGCCTTCTGCTGAGACGAAAACTTTGAAAAAGACTTGAGAATTGATGTAATGTTAATAAAACGATGCTCATTCACGATTAAACCTCTCTGATAAATTAGATGATTTATTGAACAACTTGCTATCATTCCTACCTATTATATTCATAACCAATTCCTAACTCTAATGGCCTGTAGCATTGCTCTGACAATAGGTAATCTTGTGGAAACGTTTTATCTCTAATGAAGAAGTAACTTAATAATACTTTCCAAATTGTTTTTGAAGTAAAAGAGAGAGATATTTATCAGCCGAAACTTTTGTGGGCTTCTCTTCTTATGTGGTATGGAGACCTTTTCTTGGTTAGAGAAATGGCTAATGAATTATAAAAAACGCAATATTCACGTAGGACTGGCTTTATAATCTCTATTGAAATATATTTTCTCGGTATGAAAACCGGAGTTAATACGTTCCACCATCAATGACGCGGTTAACGTTTGTGGGAGTATCACTTGGGATGTTATTGAATTGAAATTTGAACTCGAAATATTCGTTAAAACTCTAACAATGGTGTGTAACTTCACGAGAACGATAACGATAATTTTTTTCCTCCAGTCAATCGATTCACGTGGCACGATTACAATCGATTGTTTTCTACGCGCGTCGCGCGTCTTTTTTTTATTAATTCCTCCCGCTTGCATCGTCCTTGCCGACGACCGCGACATTAGGGACGAGGGACGGCATCTTGCTTCGCGCGTGGATTTTCAACTCCGCTGGCGGAACTAGTTTTTTTCGTTTTTCTTTTCTTTTTGATTCATTATTTTTTTTATTTCGGTCGGCTTTTGTGCAAAGGGGGGGAGCAACTGCAGACACCGTGGCCGAATTAATGAGGAAACGCTGTGGTGAACTCAACTTTTTTCCCCACCACCACTCTTCCCCTGTCCATCTCCCCTCATTGGCTTGTGGTCCACCACCACGCCGGAAAGACTTGTCGGAGACTCTCTTCATTTTTTTTTGCTTTATTTTCTCTCATGAATGAATCTGTCTGCGTCGTATTTTCACGGGGAACCGGTTGTTTTTTTTTTGGGTGGCTAGATTTGACGCTGTCGCGCACTCATTTCGAGGACCTGGGTTCGAGCCTCGGGAGCGATGGAGGTATGTTTTTAAAAGGGAGTTCCCGATCCCCAACATCGTCGTTGTGGAGGGCATGTTAATTGTAGTCCCCTACTTCATTGCTTTTTTTGGGGGGGAACTTCAGAATAGTGTGTCTTCAAAAGTAAAATAAATATCAAAATATTGTGGATATGTAAGGAGCTTTCCATTCGTTCTAGTCCTCTGTTCACTCCGCAGCACAACAGCGCGGTTGCTTTGCATTTTCTTCAGACCTTGCGCACTATAGGCAGCGCACTTGAAAACAGATTGGGAGCAGAGTGGATGTGCGTAAGACAATAAAAGAACTTTCAAAAATCGCATCCACGACAGTTATTTTTGTGTTGATTTTCATCGTAAGCGTCAAACATGGATAGTGTAAAGTTTTTAATTCCGCGGTGGTAAAAAGCTAAGATTTATAAATGTGTACTTTAAATGATCTCGGGAAATATTTGCAAAAACCTTCGGTACTGGCTATTATTAACATACAGATTGCTTCCTACCTTCGCACATCGTTCCATTTATCGTCGTTTCTGTGCGCTGAAGATTTTTCGGTCTGGTCTAACTTCAGCACCTTCAATGAAAAGCTCTCGTAGTGTTCACTTTTGGAAATGGTGTGGCAATACCTATTTTTTTAAATGTTCTAATTCCATGAGATATAGCCTCGAAGTCTTGAACATATTTGATGCAATAACCCGTCCCTTCGGCCTGTAAATTACGCTGTGGACATACAGGTACAATTAATCAGGAGTGCTAACCCTGACGCCGAGTTTTTCTCCAACGAGTTACGTAAGAATCACTGACACATTTTAAGAATAATTAGCGGTAGACACATTCATTTGGAACATTTTGATTATTAAAGAAAAGTAGGTGACTTTGTAGTACACTTTGTAGATCCCACAAAAAAGAAAACTTTGGACCTACAAAGTGACCAGCCAACCGATTGCAACGATGATTACATAGTAGTGTTACCCTTAAATATTGTCTAATTTCACGATTTATTTGGATTCTTAAGATGATTTTCAGGGGAATTCAAGTAACATTTATCGTCGTGTAGTAAAGATTGCTAGAACTGGGAGATTTACTTGAACAAATAAATCATTGTATTGAAAAGTGAATATTTAGATATATTTTACCCCTCCAATACTAGCTTCGTCATAGCTTTGCATTAAAACGAAAATATAGTAAAATTACTAAACTCTTTTAATGCAATATATTTATTTTCATTATTAAAATTATTGTATTAATAAATATTATAGATTTAAAAAACTACTACCTCTTCACTCGTCGTAATGGAACCGTACTACCAAACCAGTTTCGATTCTACATCAATGACAACCAATCGTCGGTTCAAAGTGACCTCGAAATGATGCGACGACGACAGGAAGAAAGGGACTGGACTTCTTTTTTGTCACATCGGATCGACCCAGGAAACGGGTTCGTGTCTTGCAGCCTTCTTAAAGGAATCTTCGAGAAAGCTAATTGACTCTTCCCTTCTTCCCTGTTCCCTCCTGCCCGTTACAGCGCTGGAAAACGCAAAAGCCTCCTCCATGTGTATCTAAAATCTTTATCGGAGCGATAAAAGACGGGCGCGGGCTTTCATAATTGTGATTAAAAAAGCAAGAAAGATGCAGAAAGTATCCCAATCAGAGAACGCATTTCCATCAGAAGAAGAGTCTATCAATAATTTGCAGTACAAGCATCGAATAAACAGTTGGCGATTAAATAAAGCTGCTATATTAGATGTGGCTGCTATAAGAAAAATTTAGGAAAAGAGTACGCCTAGGATGTGCTTTGTCATAGTTTTCAACATTACATTGGAATTACATGCACGTTGTTGGTCGGTGATTAAATGTGGCTGCTGTGTAGAAAAAGCTAATTTTAGGGAAGGAGTACGCCAGGGTTGTGCTTTTGCACCCATGGCATTTCACATTTGCATTGAAATGGCAATGTAAGAAATAAAAGAAAAGTTCAAAACATGAATACAATTGCATGAAGAGAACATTAAACAATTTTGGCAGATTATAGAATGCTAAACTGGACTGAAATAAACTGTAAATTGAATGTAAATGCGGAATAAACCTTACGTTACCTCCGATTTTAAATGTAGCGAAGGAATTACCATATTTCTGATGGTTTCATCCGTGGTTAAATACGCAACACTAAATGTTTGCTTTTCCGAGTAAAATAATCTAGCTATAGGAAATGAGGAGAAGGCAGAGTAGGTGATTGGTGTCCCATTTTTAGTTTAGTGTGTGGCTCCATTTAATTATAATCGAATATAGCTAATGCTATTGACGGAGGATTGATAATTTGGTGCGCTGCTGTCGATCTTGCCATTCATTTACTTCAATCCGTAATGCTGGGTGCACAAACCGCTTGTTATAGTGCGAAGCGGCATCATGTGAATTTAATAATGTTTGATATTTATCATTTTTGTAATAGGATTTCTTAACATTTTTATAATAATATTTCTTTTACTCCAGATCTCTCGCTGTCAAACATACTAATTTTTGTTTCTTTTTTTATTTAAAGGTGAGTACCTACTGGATTCGTTGGCTTCTTGGAATGGATTTCTTCCTTGAAATGGGAATGGAGTTACAAAGGAATTTCCTGGTGAGATTTTGCGCAGCGCTTTGCCATGTTTTAGTGTGTTTTTAGTGCTTTTTTTGTTTGACGTACCAACATTTGGTCCATAGAGGCATTTAAAAAAAATTATTACGCATTGATCTTTCTATAAATGCAACGGTGTGTAATTCACATGTTTTCTCGATTATGGAAAATGCAATTTATTACTTATCGTAATACTTTCTATAAAATCTCGAAAGACTTCGGTCGTGAAGGCGTTATCGGCGTTCGGTGTTAAGCCTCAACCCTAGCAACAGTTTATTGACGAATGAAAGTTGAAACTCTTACCATTTTCAACATTAAAGTTGTCTTGTCTTCCGCAAACCTGCACCTACTTCGCCCATGGAGATGTTTTAGTGGGATATCTAAAAAAAATCTCTTCTCTCATATGTTTTCTCGCATTGCTGTTGTATCCAAATACCACACAAGCATCAAATACGCAATGTACCCCGTACCTAGCTAGCGCTTGATCTATCCAAACTATGTTATACCGTTACACACAAACGATGCGCAACGACCTACCTTTTAGTATCGTGTTTTTGTGTCTAATCCTTTGTAAACTTAACTTATTAAGAGTTTGTTAGTTCCACATAAAGCTTAGATTTATGACGAACTAACAAAGGTTTTTCTTTTCAATTATTAAGGGGTTACATAAAGTTACGTCTGAAACCATTAACTTCTTAAGATAGTTTGAATTTGAAAATGAAATTCGTCTATGGTTTCTCGACTATGATATCTGTTATGAAAAGGGAAAAATCTCCTTGGAACTTCCTGAATGCGAAGTTGCACCGAGTTAGCTTGTGGGTATTCAAGTGATGAGTACGACAATCACTCTTCAGTTTGTGAGAGTGAAGATTCTGATACAAGGAGAGAGTGAGGGAGGTAAACGAAGGAGTAAACGATGGGTTGGGGGTAGGGAGGGAAGTCCGACAAGTGAACGTCTTCTTAAAAGATTGGAGAGCGAGTAAATTTTTTTCTTTTAAGTTCTTCTTTCCTTCCGTCCGAACCGTAAGGGATGAAAAAAAGAAGCGACGACGACCCACTTGAGGTGGAGAAGAAGAAGCAGAAGTCTTTTCTCTTTCTTTCCTTATCGGGAGACTGCGTTTCGAATCCCTTTTACCCCTCCAACCCCTTTCTCTCCTCTTCATTTTTATTCTCTCAAGAGAGTCCACCTTATATGCGCACGGTGGCTCGCAGTGCATCGGAACTTGCGTACATCTCTCCCTCTCACGGCTCGAAGGTTTTGTGCCGGAGTGGCTAGTGTTGCAATTTTTTGTGTTCCAGACGCTATATTTATATATATCCCCCTAGCTTTCGATCATCTTTGGATTAATGTTGCATAATCAAATTGCGTAGCGGGTATTTTTTTCGGAAAATTATAAATATTGTACTCACGGTAGTTGTGTTTTCAATACTTTTTTTATATAATTTCAATTATAAAATACTCATATTCGTCATTATTGCTATTTTTATGAAGGTGATCCTATTTTCGGGAAAATGCATTATGGGGTCTTCTTAAGCTCCTTTGTTTGTTATGATTTGTTTTTGGATTGTATTTATTGTTTAATGGGTGAATAATATTGTTATTATTATTGCTACATAGTGCAGGCATTTATTTATATAGCATTTTACAGTACGTAAGCAGTATTATTAATAGCGAATATTGGCAATGAATAGAATAGATGGCATCTTAGTGCATGAAATGAAACCAGTTTTTTTTACTATTATGGTGCAACTTATTCAATACCTGTAAGATGCGGCGGGCTCTCAGTAATTAGAAACATGTGTGCCTCTCCCTCTCTCTCCATCACACGGCGCTCTCCCAAGCTTTCATTTTCCTCCCCGAGTGACAAGTGTTGCATTGATTTGTGTCTCCGGAGCTATATAGGTATAGCTCCCAGAGCTTTCAAACAACTTTGGATCCGCGTTGTTACAGTGATTAATTAGCTCCGTGGAGTTTATAAACCGCCAATAACTTCATTGAGTACCTTCTTTAGCAGTATTATTAATGACGAAGATTAATAATTTAGAAAATAGATTTCGTCCTAAAATTCACATTTTTGAGTGAAGAATTAGACACATTACATGACTATCGAATGAAAGAAGTTCTAAGTTAATATGAAATACTGTTTTTGCCAATTATGTTTGGTTTTTTTTGGATGAAAACATCATTTATTTATTGATTTTAATGTTCCCCCATCATAAAAATATAATTAAAGGGTAACTAAAACCAAGCAAAAAAATAAAAATTTAATATACACTAGTGAAAGATTGAAAATACATTACGCATAAAAATTATTTTCATTAAAATATCACAATCACATTTGCTTGATATTTTTGAAATTACATCTTTGTAAAAGTTCTTTCGATCTTGGTACAAATTAAGATCAAAACAATTTGTTACATATCGTACATATTCGGTATAAGGGAGAATTTTTACGGTAGTCACTGTTAACATTCCATGTATGATTCCATCATATTCATATCTTTTTTTGTTGGAACGTAGAAATTCAGTCGATTTATCAGCGTAACACTTTCTCCTTTATTTATAATATTATATCGAAATATCAGTTCTTTTTTGGCATACGAACATTACCAGTAGGTCCTTATATTTTAAACGATTCCGAAGGTATTACATAAACATTAAAAACATTTTTTGAACTCTTTTTTTTAAATCATGATATCACGACTATCTTGCATCTGATACATTAGTTTAGGCGTATGATTTTCATATCTATTCCACTCTCTACGAATGTTTACATATTTACATGAGTTTGATTTTCCCTTTTGCCATCACACTGTGGGGATACATCTAGTGCCTTTTATTATAAATGTTGGGCTACAATACCCCTCGAATAAAACAGAAATTATAATATGATTAAAGTAGTAGGATGAATCCAGAAACACCCTGAAAAAAATTTACTAACGTCGTGTCATTGTTTAAAAAAATAGTTTTTTTGTAGCTTCATAGAGGAAATAAACTTATTTGTGGGTAACCGCATCTATGACTAGAGAAAACATCCGCGCCTTGGTGTGAATCATAGATATTGATAGAAAAAGAATCACCTAGTAGGCTATGGCAAATAGGAAATCAATGAATCAGGAATTCACCCAAGTATTTTAAAGTAGGAAATAAGAGTACGCCGGTGAATTCACTTCGTAATTGGTTTTTAAATTCTACATATATTAGTACTGAGTGTGCTCGATCAATGAAAACGTACGTTAGATCATTATTAGTAATGTAATCCGTAGAAGTGGAATTTAAACTTTATGAAATTAAAACCGTACAAATTTCCACAACATGTAGGTATGTTCCTTAATATATGCTTCGTGTTTAAATTCCACACAATGTCGTGTGTATCTACTGATTACATATGTAACGCTAGCATGTCAATAAAAGTTATAATGTGGAGAATTGCATGGTTTTTATTTCGTCATTATTGGTAATAATATTTTTAGGCATACGTAACCATCGCTCCCTTCCCTTTTGGCCGAAAGAGCTTAATTCTTGGAGTTAGACCTGTAATACTGGCTGTTTTTTTTATCATGTCATTCATACTGCTCTATCCCTGTATACCTATTCTGCTTCAGTTACACTCATACATTGCTTCATGCACGCCCTCTTGTTCGTAATAATCCTAATTCTTCTTTATCTCGGTGGTTGGAGAATTTTTGTCTAAGTACAGATTTGCGTGAAACTTTTCATTCATGTTCTCATTAGTGATATCTATATAAAAGTGATAAAAAAATGCATCATACCGATTTGGTTTTTTGGCAATTCAATGCTGTTTTAACTCGTAGCCATATGGCACCTGACATATATGTCGTAATAATTTGATTAGGTACAGATTTTTTTATAAATTCGAAATGACACATTTCATTTATTATAATTGTTGTTAACAAACATCAAGGTGTCACGCCGAGTAAATTATTCAAAAACATCATAGTTCTATATAATTTCGTCTAAATTTCTATTACAGTGCCTAAAACTGTAGTCGTAAGATGCTAATTGAGAAAAATACTTTTGCAATGTAATTCTTGTATCATTTCCATTACTGCCTGTACGGTGAGTTCCAAACTTCCAACGCATAAGGACATGCAGATGAAAAGTTTTCCAAGATTTTTTTTTGAAAAATTATTAAAATGTGCACTCAGAGACCCACGATTACCTCCCGACCACAAAAAGAGTATCTTCTTCTACATTCACCCCTGTCTTTCTTAGTCTTCAACTTCCTTTCATATAATTCACTCTTCTATCATAAATCTTCTTCGTTATTCGATTCTCACCCATTCTCTCGACTTCGCTGACCAACGAAGCGCACTTCTTTCATACATATCCATTACAGGAGTGCCCATTCTATACTATTTCGTGACCCACTCATTTCTTATCCTATCCCTCCAGATTTTACTGCAAAAATTAATATTTTTGTGCAAAATGTTGTTTAAAACCATAAATTAAACTAATGGGGGATTTAAACGCATCCTTTTATCGCAAATAAAATTAATCGTCGACGGACTCACTTTGTGGAATTTTTCCATGGTTTGGAATGAAATAACTTTGTAATTTTCCACACGGTTCCGTGTGGAAAATTACAAAGTTATTTTATCGCAAAACCTGTTTGGCAGACTTGGAAGAAAAACCAAAATTATTTTTATACTGCGTCCATTTATCGTCTGACTCGCTTTCGAAGTTCTTTAAGCGTACCGACCATTCTCCTCATTTTTTCTCCCGACATCCTGTCTTTTATTTAAAAAAAGGGTCTCGTGGATACTCGCCCGGAAATTTCGTGTTTGCGACGCTAATTTGCTGTCGAAAAGCCACAGGTGCTGAGTGAATACTCGGGTCGGGTTAAAAGATCTGATCTTTACAGGCCACGGGACGTGTGCAGCCGGGCTTTATATGATAGGTGTTTCATTGGTGTCTACATTACAGTCATCTTTCTGCCGAGATATAACATATAGTTTTTTTTCACTGCAAACGAAGGAAAACCTGCAAAAGATTCCGCTGTCTTTAGGTGGTTCCACCGCAAAATAACTTAAATACCATTGTTGACTACTCATATAAAAATCTTGTCTTCTGCTTGGAATGAACATCAATATTATTTCATTATTCGTTATTTTATACTCAAATCGAACTTGAAATTACACGAAGTTAAATACGAGAAAAGGTGAAACTTCGAGAATAGAGTGATTTTTCTTTTACATACTTGACATTTATGCAAAAAACTATTAGTAAGAAGCGAAAACATCCAGAGAATTGAATATAAATTAAATGAGGGTAACGCACCGTTAGTATATTTTACTCGTAAGCAATTTAATGCAACAATTGAAGACAAAATCCGGTAATTCAATACAAATTGCGCCTACATCGAGTATCTGCATATATTGTGCCTCAATTTTATTTTTTAATAGGTTAGGCATGTTAGTGAAAGCAGAATTGTTTAGAAAAAAATGAAGAGGTGGTATTCAGTATATATTTTGACTTGCACAGTGGAGATGGAACTTCCTCAACAAGCCCCGGGGTGTTTACACCCCACCTTGCTGTGATAGGCTTCATCGGTGTCATCATCATCATCATAATTCTGGGGAGAAAGCACACAAACACTGGTTTTTCTTGCGATCGAAGGAAAAAGTGCAAATGATTCCGTCTGTATTAAGAAAATGCGTTGCCGCAGGACCACTGATTGGAAGGGAAAGCCTACTCTGGGAAAGAAAAAAAAACATGGGACGATCTAGCCGCGTCGGTCAAAGCGATGGGAGTATTGTATCAAATTCCATCGGTGGGAATGAATTTGATGGCCTGTTAAATCGATCTTCGTATGTGGTGTTAAACCGGCGATGTATTGTCAGCTTTTTTGTGTTCAAGAGAAAGCGGATGCTTGGCGCCTTGTATCGTCCTCCTAACTGCCACATCATGTCTTCCTTCGCACCGATGATTTTCCCGAAGGGTTTATCTCAGGGTGTTGCCGGATTTTTTTTATATCTCAAATAATTAATACCCTCAAATCGTACGAATGATGAATATCAAATTCCTCAACACTCACGGCGAAGATATAATTGCTTGTTAGTGTCATTTTCATTCAAGTAAGGTGGCTTGAGAGAGGTTTATCCCGAGTCATAATAGAGACCGTATTCGAATTTTATTTTTTAGATTCAGCAGCTGTAAGAAGCATGAAATAAATACTGTTATATTAATGGCGCATATTCTTAGTTTTAAATTACTGAAATTCGCATTAATCAATCACAATCAAAGATTTTTTGCGATGCTGTTAAAATTACTGCTGCGAGTAATTGATTTATTTTTGAAAATAGGTGAAAATTTATACAAACTACATGCCGTTAAATTTATGACGACATCTATGTGTTAGACATTTCTCATTAAAAAAATAAAGTCTCTCTGGTGTGTATATCTGTAACATTTCCCATGAAAAACAGCTTGTATTTTTGGTAAATATTTCGCAAAATAGTGTGGTAAGTGGGTGATATTTTGATATCCTTGGAAAGGTGAGAAATGTTTTTTAATTAACAGGCGATATTCATCGAGTTTTATGTGAAGTGATTGAGTTTGAGCTACCTTAAAAAAGTGTAGTAAATTTCAAATTTCGCGTGTATTCTGTTGGCGCTGCCCAAAGACGATTCATTTTCATATGATTTGATCTAGTACTTTTATTTTTTTTTTGCTTTCATCAGTTAATGTGGTTTTGTTTTTTTTGTACCGCCAAATTCCGCAAGTTTGAGAACCCCTGATGTAGATACACTCTGTGTCTTAACAGGGAAGGATCTGGGAAATGGCGCATGCAAGTCTGGTACATTAGCAAAACTTCTGGAATAGAAATCTGGTGTTCACCCCGATTATATCTCGTGGGGTTTACCCTATAGATTAAAGACGAGGGTAAATAGAGTCTTAACGAAAGAAAGATGAGCCTGTTTTTTCGCAAAAAATAATCCACCGTGCATGGTTATCGCGCACAGTTTGTCCGTGAATTTTATGATAAGTTCTGCCCTTTTTTTGGAAATTATTTCCATGTTGCAATTTTCTGTTACTGCGGCACAGTTGCATTACAATACCGAAATTGTTTAGGCATAGTAAGCTGCACGAATGATCCATTTAATATGTCCGATTGCGCATTTTACAATATCCCTCAGTGCTATCGAACTGCATGGTTCCATGTTTTCTTTTCTTTTATCTATGGTTTGCCTCTCGTAACTACTATTTCTTAAAAAAAATATACTGGTAAAGTAATTTGCATTCTGAGGGGTCATTAATGGAAAATCATGTGAGTGGTGAACCTGGGAGCAAAGGCGTGAGATTTTGCAATAGTTTTTTTTAAACTTCAGGTTGCTCTACGAATGAGTTAGAAAAAAAAGAAGTGAAAAAACAAATGAATGCACTAGGGTGAAACGCGATGAAGTAATTACATCCGCGATCGGCAAGAGATCCTCGCATCGCCGGCCAACCGGAGGCTTCGTATGAGTTATTCAGCTACCAAGGGGTGTGACGGCCTGATCATCATTACTTCCTGTTCTCCTGTGTTCTTACCACTATGCATTGAGGCGAGTCCCTGAAACCTAGTGCTATGCTTTGTGTATGTGATTGAAGAAATACATACTAAGTATTTTAGGTGGTTGGATCAATTGATGTTCATGTTCAGATTTGTGTGAAACTTTGCATACGTGCTCTCATT
Organism: Pyrrhosoma nymphula; assembly: GCA_963573305.1. NCBI lineage: Eukaryota > Metazoa > Arthropoda > Insecta > Odonata > Coenagrionidae > Pyrrhosoma > Pyrrhosoma nymphula. The sequence goes on along the minus strand of OY754337.1, from coordinate 49,649,719 downwards.
AGTGATATAAATCTCACTATGTGTAGTATATATACATCTCACAATGGATAAAAGAGAAAAAAATTGCATCATACCGATTTGGTTTTTTGGAGTTCAATGCAATTGTAACTCATATATTTATGGCAATAACATATTTTGATCTAATTCGATTACATGTGAACAGATTTTATTAACAATTTGTTTCGTATTATTATAATAGTTGCTAACAAATATCAAGGTACCATGCAGAGTGAAAAAATCGTATTTAGAAATGATTTTCGCTTAAATTTCAAATTCTACGCCGAAAATCTAGTGATACTAATGCTTTACTAAAGGCGAAGGATTTAAAATGAAATTATGGCATTGGATTGCTTCATGTATTATGATTTCCACCGTATAAACAGATTTAATTTCGTGAAATGTGATCCAAGAATTTTATTTTCGACTTATAAAAGTAGTTGTTAATTTTCTGAAACAGATTTTCTGCAATAGAGACCATATTATTTTTTTTAATTTAAGCAAAATTAGTGACGCAAAAACTTTGTTTTTAATTTCTGAAATTGTCTGTAATTAATTAAAAATGTATGTATTAAGTGTAACTTGACTCATGTTTTTCATGCCGTACGCTGAAACGCCTTCACAACCAAACATTTTTGCTATTCTGTAAAATTTACCGCGGTGAGCACTTGATTAATTTAAAAAAATAGCTATAGTTTTTTATTCTCATTGGAAATATGAGATCTCTTTCTTTATAATGAGACCGAATTCATCGAATTTTTTACGAAGTGAATACTCGCTAAAACAACGTTAAGATTATCTTCCACTATCACATTCTCCCATGAATTTCACATTCTACTCCTTTCTCTCACACCATGCGTTCATTATCGTAAATATGCTTCGTTATTAATCTCTTACCCATTCTCTCAACGTGACCAAAGCAACGAAATACACTTAATACATACATCCATTACTGGAGTATCCAACTTGCAATCTTTCATCATGTACTTATTGCTAGCTCTATCCTTTCTGCTCTAAACCGCAAAGCATTTCTCAGGTACCCCATAATCACTTATCCTGGAATTTACGGTAGTTTCACCTTAAAATGACTTAAATGTCATTTCATTCATATTCTGGCTACTATGCTATTTTCGCGGAATACTGTTAGTAAGATGGGAAAGTTCCCGAGAAATTGATTATAAATGAAATATGGGCATCTTACCACCTTATTTTATGAGTTATAAGGTAATTACTGCGATAATTTATGTCATAATGCGGCAATTCCATAGAATTGTAGTCGGACTACTGAAGCTGGAAAAAAGTTTTAATTAAAAATGTTTTCGTGCAATAATCTGCATATTTTATATTTTTATTTGTTTTAAACGTTTTTAGCTAACGCATGTAATCAGCGAAAGCAGAATATTTTAAACAAAGCAGACATAAAACAGGCATTAGTATTTGTTTTGACTCAGTCACGGTGGAACCTACTTAAATTAACTAATATATGCCAGTCTCATGTCACCTATTTCCTATCGTTACATTTCGGTACCGTTTCCTTATAGTGCCGCCTCCTTCAGCTGCTTTCTTTGAAACTCCAGCACCTAACTTCCTTTCCCTACCAATCATCTCCGACCTCCCACCTGGCCACCCAACACCCTCTCCACGGGTAATCGTTCGAAAACTCAAAAGTAATATTTTCGAGGTCCCGGTCGAGAAGATCAACTTTCACGGCCAGTCACCCATTGGGGCGTTCACCTCCGTCGAAAAAAAATTATCATCTCCATGCTAGAAATTGACTTCGCTCTTTTCGGCCAAATCCCCGAACATGCATGAAAGAAATCAAAAAAAGAAAGAGCTCATCTCGTGGCGATTATCATAAAATTTGCGAGGAACCACTTTCGGAAGTAAGACCGCCACAACATCTAAAGGGTAGACGACGACGGGGTGGGAGTTATCCTTCAAACCGAATCTCCTGCCGCGTGTCCAGCTGGACATGCAAAGCGCCCGTCCCCATCGAAAATTACTTTCACTCCATGCACTTTCTCCGATTACGAGTGGTGAGGGGCCCGGGGATTAGCGGAGTACGGGCCTTCCAAATGCCCAAGGGTGCCAAGCCGTTCAACCGGTGTTCAAAATTATTGACGACTTACAGTGATGAATCAAGACGGGTTTGCGTATGCATAAATGTTTCGGCTAAATAAAAGGTTTTACACCTGACTCGTTCCGCCATTGGAATAAAAATATATGATTCGTTTTTTTTTATCTGGTTACTTTTTCCGTCGCTCCATAGCTATACTTTCCGATCTTTCGTAAAATTTCATGCTGCGAATTTCTTGAAATTGAAGCGAATTTGTGGAGGAATAAATAAGAACAAAAAGGTCTTGACGACGAATTATTTTTTTAAATTAATAAAGAATAATTGAGGAAAGGGTTGAGACTATAAACGATCAACGGAAAGATGGCATGATTTAGCACAGGACCGATCCAATTAGAGAGAGGCAGTGATAATTTTAAATAAAACGGATATTCCATAGTCAAATTTTATTTAAAAAAAGGCCATAATATTTGGTCGTTTTTGTTCAAATTTGTTCAAGCTTTTTTCAGGAAAGAACTCACTGAACGAGAAGGAGTAACATGTTTCATACCTAATTTTTTAAATATATAGAATTTGAGTAAACTTCTTTTAAGTGTTTAGAACTAATATAATAAGAGCTAACTGAATAGAGCTGATAAATACTACTGTTTCAGGCTGGATATGGTGGAAGTTCTCGATATTCATAATGAAAAAACACACTTGGTAATCTTCCACAGATTTCTGTGGAAGATCACCAAGTGTCTTTATTCATTATGAATAGAGCTGTTTTTAGGTGTATATTAACACTCGATGCTGTGAGCATTCATGTGAACATCTGTAACTCAATTTCAAGTATTTTGCTATACTAATGGTTTACCAGAACAATTTTATTACTTGGGTTGTATGTAAGAGGAAAATGTGCATAAGAACAAGGACATTAGAAGGAGAATTGCGCTAGCAAAGGAGGTGTTCATTAACATGTGGGAACTGATGACGAGGGCCTTTTGTAAGAATATAATGATAACCTTGGCGAATAGTTGAAATGGAGTGCAGCGATGAATGGTGCAGAATTGTGAAAAGAGGCTGCAGGCGTATGAGATGTGGATTTTGAGGAGAATGGAGGTGCAGTGGACGGGAAGGAAGACGAACGAGGAAGTGTTTGGTATGGTAGATGAGGAGAGGGAATTACTTGAGGAGATGGGGAGGAGGAAAAGCAGGTGGTTGGAAGAGAGACTGAGGGGCGAAGGAATGCTGAAGGCTGTGATAGAGGGGCGTATGTTGGGTGAGTGTGGAAGGGGAAGAAAGAGAATAGGCTTTATGACTTGGATGAAGAGAAGTGGAACGTATGCTGAGATGAAGAAAGAAATAGTGTTAGGGGATAGTGGCCTTCGCATGTAAAAATGCTGAGGATATTTACTCACTTCCATTTAAACCTACCTTAGCCTGGAGATTACTCCATTACTATTACTACAGCTTACCAGTTGACGTAAGTTAAAAATAATTTTGACATCATCTCGTTATTGATCTTAAAATTTGATCGTCAGACAGATGCTTAAAAAGGTGCTCTCAGCAATATTCGGAGAAAGCGGTTATGCTTTGGAACGAGTCATGAAAGGAAGATATGTGTGCAAGTGGGTGTGAATGCGTGAATATGGAAGAAGACAGTCTAAACAGGAGAACCGGTTTCGCTTAACTACGATCGAAAAATAAGGCCTTTGACCGTGCTCGGCCCAAAAAATGAACGGTGCGGAGGGAATGCATCCCTAATTAACTACGTATTATTCCATAAAATTTTTCTCGCACATGCGTATGTGATATTATTTTTCTTTGGCGGCTCCCTTACAAAAGAACCGTTGATGTTAAGAAGAGGCGGTGGCGGCAACTGAAGCAGCAGCGGCAGGAACAGATGTCTGAGATGACGTCTGTTTTGGAACCGCAAATCGGCGCGTGGTCGAATACGCCGGCAACCGGTGGCGGTATCTGGTGACCGGGGCACGTGACGATGGGAGAGAGAAAAACAAGTGACGCCGGCGCCGCGTGCGGACGCAAATGGCCGATCGAAACCGATAGATCTGCGGTTTACAGTTCAAGACGGTGATCAGACGGAGAAAAATGGAATGGAAAGACGAGGAGTTAAGTTGCGGAAAATGATTCCTGGCGGAAGAGATTTGCGGAAAAATAAATGAATGACGAAATTGCTTTGTATTCCGTTTCGAATGTGATTAGTCATCTTCTGCCGGGTCTGTGTTATAGGCTCATTTTAAGTGATAAACTTAAAATTTTACTTCATTTGTCGCATGCTCCCTACATTTGCACTTGAAGAGAGCCTTGAATTGAGAAAAGCGTCACTATTTCTCAGAAATGGTAATTATAAACAATTTAAAGTATATAATTGAGAATTAACATGGTGAGATTGAGAGAAGTCTTTGGAGGCACATATCAAGGAACTTAAAAAAAGGTATTTGAGGTTCCTCGGCACATGTGTGTAGCTGTGTACAACTAAGGAAATGTTCCCCCATTGTCCACGGATTAATTATTTATAAGCATTGAATATCTATATATAATAATAATAGTAATTTTTACAAAAAGCAAAAGGTACGAACATACGTATCCCATATTTGTACGGTTGCAGATTCTGCCCATTAAATACTTGTATATTTTTAAAGTATTAAAATTATTTTATTTAAAGAGCGGCAATATTCCCGCTAGTACCGGTAGTGATGAATACTATTTAAGAAGGAAGCGATGTGCAACGACTCCGAAACCAAACCTAACATTATTTAAGAGGTCCTTTGTCTACTTAGGACCTAAACTATTAAATGATATACCAGAGTATTTAAAAATTTCAAAAAACAAAAGAAAAAATCTAAAGCCGCTAAAGGAATGGATACTATCCATTGGTAAAATTGAAGTTTTGTATTAGATTTGCAACTCAAATTATGTTCTAAGTTGTAACTAACCATGTTAAGTGTTTATATAATATAGCTTGATGTATTATAAAAAAAGACGCATGTATTTTCTTGGTTCACAAATTGGCATAAAGGAAATAGTCCATATTTGTGCATATGTTCGGAAAATTTCAGTTTTTGTACAACACCAGCAATTGCATGTATTTATAAACGGAAAGCAGTCTCGATACCGGTGCTTGTACCTTTGAGGCTGCCTAAAGCTCCGAAATATTTGTACTTAAAAGAATGTAATCAGCTATGGAGTAAATATACATTATTATTATTATCTGCTGGAAGAATTTGATTAAAGGGGTTAGTCAACGTTTTCTTCAGTCATCTATTAGCATCCAACTAAAAAAGTCCAGGCTTTGAGGTGAATATATTCAGATATGGGACAACGGAAATACATTGTTAATTGACCAGCCTTGAGACGGCATGCTCCGTCAATAATGGGGTTTTATCACAATTTTTGCGTTTTACTTTATCGTGCAGGGGACTATGACAAATGACCATTTTCAAATCATCTCTTAAAGATTCCAAAAATTGCCAGAGACACAGGAGTCTAAAGTTGAATGGATGGGCCATAACGGCCGTGACGTCATTTCATCCATCGCTTCATCCCTCTTCTTCCAGATACATTCTAAAATATGCCTTAAAATGGCTTTTGTGAAGATGTCCACATCTGCCGGAAATACAACAGTATACAAATTTAGAAGATACATTGAAAAAATATCCGTCTTCACCGGGAATCGAACCACGGGCCTTTGATCGATGGATGAAATGACGTCAGAAGTCGTTTTGTGGAAACAGAAAAAAATGCAACCTTCTACGATTAGTTATTTGGTTATTAGGCCTTTATGTTTCGAAGAAACTCCGTAAATCTTTATGAAAACGTTTACAAATTTGATTTCAACGGTAATATCGAAAAAGCATTCGAATGATAATTCCCCATTCGTTGGATATTTTTGATATCCCGAATCCCGAAAACAGTTCCATTGGCCTTTTACATCAGGTGCATCAGCGACCAACAATGGACGAACACAAGCATCCATCTCCAGTGGTGATAAATCCACTCAGGCGGGACTCGAACCCGCGATCCTCGCATTAGCAGGCGAGGACTTCACCCTGTCGCCCACCGGGGCCGACAAAATATAGGTACTTACTTTTACTTACTTACTTACTCCCATGGCCATTTATACCCTAGATGGTATTTGGCCTCGCCAACTGTCTGCCTCCATTTCTTCCGATGTTTTGCATCCACCTCGCTGACTTTCATTCTCCTCATATCAATGGTCACCTCATCCTTCCATATTTTTTTCGGTCTTCCCGGAGGTCGCCTTCCATCAGGGTTTTCTGTCCAGACTTGTTTTAATATGATATCTTGCTCTCTTCTCATGACGTGCCCTGCCCATCGCAATCTCCGGCTCTTGGCCAAATAAAATATAGGTACCTGTAATAATTTTCCTGTCTTCATCTCATGTCAGAATACGTCCTGCGCGTGTGCTAATAAGATTTGGGCGTCTGCGATTGTTTCTTTCCGCTTGCCCGGGACATCTCCGCGCCACACGTGACTTTTAGTCTTTTGGAAATCGTCTTAAGGGAGTAGTAGTTGTAGTATCTGGGGCAAGGCGTGGTCCACCGGGGCCGTTCATCCACGCTCCTCTTGTCAGCGAAAGTTGGTACTGCGCCGTGATTTATAAATGGCAGATGATACGTTTAGCAGAGAGAATGATGCTCTCCGTTCAAAGGAAACGTGACGCTGGTTGAACTGCGATATTTCACGGGAATTTCTGGAGCAGATGCTCTCTTTAACGTCTTGAGCCTGTTTCAAGTGCATTTACGGCAAGAAGAACTCTTAACCTAACGGGAAATTTCGGACAATCTTAGCATAGGGCCAATTAGCTGCTCCTTCAAAGAGTTAATGCCAATGTGGAATAGTCTTTTAATGGGATCTTTATTAAATGGGTTAATCGCAGTGCGTCATCTAAATTAATCCAATGCCTTAAACTTGCGTCGATTTTACTTTTTGACTGAGTTCTGACTCTTTGCTGAGACGAAAATAAGCCCGATTTTGATGCTAAAGATGAAATTGATAATGTGTGTGGGAAAATTTTATTAATTTGTCGAAAATAAGCGATAATTATAATTCCTGGCTACATTTTTATAAGGCGTCCACTCGTCCGTGCTATCCAAAAGCAAGGAAGGAAAGGACTTGAAGGACCATTATGGTGGATATTTCGGATGTCAGGTTACAGTTTGATGACTTCATGCCCTCTCCATCTACCTCAACGATCCCTTTTATCTTGTATGCGTTCCACTCCCTGACATCATACGCTTCAGAGGCGAGTGACTACCAAGTTTACACTTTAACTTCGTTGTTGTTGGATTCATACGCTATTATAAACGAGATCTGGCTCTCTTGGGTGCAACGACCCAATTACATGCCTTGGCATATACATACCTATGTTGGCGCATGCGTGGAGACGTTCTCCGTCAAATGGGGCAAGGTGAAATAGGACGTTGTTGAACTCGCGCCCACGCACCGATGGTTAAAAGCGCCAACCTTTCTCCGCGTGTCTGTGTGTGAGTGGAGGAAAGAAGGGAGGGACTAGTTTGAAAAGGAGGGGAGTGGATTGTGTTGAGGGCGGAGATGATATCTCTTCGCTTCTTGTTGTTATAATCGCACGCACACTCTCACTCCTTTCCCTCGTGTGGGAAAAAGTCTTTTGTGCACGCGCAATGAGTTAGCTCTTTCCTCACGTGTCGTTTGATGGGAGTGTTTTGTGTGAGTGCGTGTTTTCTCGAGAGGCCGAAAGTATGAATGGGTTAGCGCCATCCATCTTTCTTTTTCTTCTTCTTTCGGAAGAAAGTCTCCTTTCCTTTTTCGTGCAAACACGTCGGCACACTTCCCCGGAATCGCTCGTCGAATGTGAGTCACAGTATTTAGTGGCATTAGTTCGAGTCACAGATTGAAGGAGATAAGTAGATGGCGCCTTTACGCATGAAAGTGAAGCATGTCTCTTTTCGCGTAAGATTATCCACCTAACATGGCTGTCGCGCGCAATTTTTCCATAAATTTTAAGAAAAGTTCAGTGCTTCTAATGGAAATGGTATCCATTTAGTAATTTTCTAGTTTTAAACAATTACGGTACCGCGACAATTCTGCTACTATTAACGGTGTTTTCGGCTTATCAACTGCACAGCTGATCCATTAAATATGCCCGATTGGGCTTTTAATAGCTCCAATAGTGCCCTACGCTACCGTGGCTTATGTTTCCATTTATTCTCTTATATTATAGTGTATGGTCCGAATATAGCGTGGCGTCACAGAGATCGAAGTATGAAACTGGTTGGACGAATGAGACAGAAGGTCACTTCAGAGGTCCACTGCAGAGAATTAATGTTCCTTCGAACTTCGCGGTTGACGAGGTGACTTTTTGGGCTTTCTACATTATAGATATAAATAATTGGTGGTAAATAATCTGTGCGAAATTCACTACAAAAATCACATACATAATGCTGATATTTATAGGCATGGGATGATCGAAATCAGTTGATAATAAATATATTATGTGCGAAATATTACCATGTTTATTATTTGGTTCTTCTGTCCGCTCATACACGCCTATATTTATCGTCCATGGCCTTCCAGCTCTTCTTAAGCGAGTGTCACCGATCTGTGCGATGTCTTTAAATGCTTGCTTCTGGCTGCTTGACCCAGTGCAGCGTCGTCTTGGCCTTGGGGGAAGCAAATTAAATTATAAGACCTTATGAATGGCTTTTTTTATCTGTTAAAGGCGATTCATTAAGTTTACTGCGAATTTGCGAGTCCCTACGAATCTACCTATTAAATCCACCTATTCGTTTTTATTATTAAAATAAACAGTCTTCTCTGAAGACATGCAAATAAAATGCATCCTTAGCAAAAAAAATAGTACAAAATATGATTTGTTGACGAATATATTTCCAACGAACTCTTTTTTCACACATGGGAGCCAACTTAGGTAGAAAAATGCTATTTGCCTCCATATTTCTGGCTGACATGTTTAAACTGGTTGGGTTGCCGCAAGGAGGTTAAAATAAAATGGAGGAGGCATGACCGTGAACGCTCATGGACGAAAGTGAAGCAAGAATAGGGGTGCTTGGGAAGGCTTTGTGCCGAGTAGGTGTTGCCAAACCAGTCCCAAAACATCGCCTTCTCGGTGGTTTATAACTGAGATTTGACGAAAATCAAACGCAACCGCTGGACACGTAAGCCAGAGGAAGGTCTGAACTGTGCCGACTGCAATGGCGGAATTGGCTTCAAAAATCAAGTGATATGTCGCCTCCATTTCTTTTCTAACCTCCTTGGGTTGCCGCGATAGAAAAAAACAGCAACGTTTTCAACCGAAAAGTTGACTCGATAGTTTGAGATGTGTACGCGTTCGAGGAGTGCTAATGCAAAATGCGCGTGAAAGTCTCAAATTCAAGGTAAGTGGAGCAGTACCTTTTTCCTTCACCTCTGTGGTTTCCTAGAAAATTTTCGTGCCCAGAAAATCAATTTTCTTGGGGCTCTGTCCAGAGGCATCACCCACATTTAAATCCAGGGCACATCGGGATAGTTGTTAGAACGTTCGAATTCACCTAAGGCTACAACATCACTTTCACTTGCCGCAGGCTCTTGTAAATCTTGAGATATTTCGAACAGTTTTCCCAAACCAAAAGTCGAGCTGCGAGTAGTTAACTCTGGCTCAAAAATTCTTTGGTGGAGCTGTCAAGTGATTTTGAGTCAACTGTTGAGTGGTGGGTGAACAATTGAGTCGACAATAGAGTGGTAAATTGCTGTGGCGGCATACAGGCGACAAAAACTCAAGCTGCGAGAAGGTAGCGCTTGTTGTTCAAAAATTCTCTTGCTGCGCTGTCAAGTGGTCTCGAGTGCATTTTTGAGTGGTTGATCAACAATTGAGTGAAAGATTCTTGTGTTGGCATGTGGATAACTTTGACCTCCAGGGGAATGCTGGTTGGCAACCAATCGTCTTCCCACTGGGCGTCAGTGATTTTTGTTGGGGATCGCCCTTTTTCGAAAGAGTTTTCTTTATTCGCCACCTTCCCACGGCAACACGCGCGGCGAAAGCATTTTTAAAAGCGTCCCGACCAGTCTCTTTTTCGCCGTGCTTCCATTATCTCCCGGTGCCTTTCCATTATATGAGTGATTGATTTTCAGCCATTCCACACGTTCCTGCGTGGCCGTGTCTTGGGGCTGCTTAACTATTAGGTTGGAAGGAAATGGAGGAGTCATGAAGAGTCGTGATCATTGGTTGACGCTGAAACGATGAATGGGGGTGCTTGAGAGAGAATTTTTCCACGACTACTCGGCACTGAGCAATTGGGAAAATGCATAAAATTTATTTATCTTATTTAAGTAGTGAACACGACAAAAATTTTCCTCAAGAACTCATACATATAATGACCGTAGGCATTAATAAATTCCTTTCAAAAGTGTAGCAAAATTTGAAAAAGCCACGTGTTCCTAAACGGCATCTCGGTGGCTTGACGTCAGTAATCGTTATTACTTCTCTAATCTACATGTATTTGAAGGTGAAGGATTAAATTGTACTAGCCCATTGTCTTCCGTAAAGGAAATTGAAAAACATTTTCGTGAATTACGAAAAACAATTGGAACTACTCAAGGAAACACATTGGTGTTAGCGATACCGTTCCGTGACGTCATTCCCCATGTTCCCGATGAAGTAGTGTTTCCACACTGCCAAGGGTGCGTAATTTTAAACTAGAAATATAAAAACGATACAACATTGTATTCAGGTAAAATTCATGTCCTGTATATTGAAGAATACGCGCTCCAAATACAAAATAGTTTTTTTTATAATTCATGTTCCCCATTCCTTGTGAGTGCTTGCGGAGATAACACGAAAACTAAAACTTTGTAATGATATTATTATATTATTGAAGAATACGCGCTCCAAATACAAAATAGTTTTTTTATAATTCATGTTCCCCATTCCTTGTGAGTGCTTGCGGAGATAACACGAAAACTAAAACTTTGTAATGATATTTATTAATATATATTGAGTGGATAATAAGGGGTAGTAGTGTGCTGAAGGTAGCCATAGAGGAATCATGTGGTCTAAACGGGACGGGGGATAGAAATCTAATGAGATTTATGATCTGTCCTGTGCGGTGCTGAAGAAGCAATTAGTGTAAAGAAGTAGGTGCCTGCTGTTGTTTGAGTAATGAAAACATTCTTTATATGCAAACCGGCCATTCGTCCTCGCTTGGTAACTCGGGGGTCGTGGGTTCGTTTCCCGCCCGGGTGGATTTTTCACCACTCAGGACATGGGTGTTCGTCTGTCGATTTTGTTCATACGCCCGATGTATAATGCCAATGGTGCTGCTTTCGGGATTGTGGAAATAAATCGTTCAAGATAAAAGGACCGAAAACGTTAGTTATAAGAAGGATCGGAATAAAAATAAAAATTCATTGGAATTCCTATCTACTCTTGGATAGCGTGTGGAATTCACTTGCAAGCTTAAGTACTCCGTCAGTCGGATGGGACATTAAGCAGTGGGCCCCTAGGTGCCTTTTGTTAAGAGAAGTGCCGGCACCATGTTTCTCTCCATATTTCCTACAGTTCCCTAAATCATTTCCTTACCAACTATTATCCCGTGTGTCCCTTGCGGCGCAAATGACCTCTGTTTTCGGTTGCCGTCATAAATAACCTAACCACACTTGGAGACTGTCATTGCTACTTTGTACAAAATGATGCCAAGTAAGATGACTGAAAACCTGACATACAATAAGGATAGGCTATGCCTTCTTTATCAACTCTGTGCATCCATTTCCTTAACGGCCTTCAATCCATTCATACACAGATGGTACTTGTTATCCTTATGTTCAAATTTACCTTCCGAGTGTCCTAAAGACTTTTTAAATATATATTTTATTTTTAGCTCCACGAGCTGATAAAGTATTGTGTGTTGATATGCGAAAACTACCAGCCACATTTTCACTTTATCATGCTTTCTTTTTTGTATTGTAAGTAAAATATGTTATGAGTAGTATACTTAAAATATTAAAAAAGAACTAACATCATCATTTAACTTTAAAAAGGTATGCTCAACATCTTCAAAATCAGACTTCCTTAGATATCGCATGGCTAGAATATTTATTGTGCCCCTATCAGGACTTCATCCATGGTGGCACTTTGATTATATCGAAAACGACTCAGTATATCAAAAAATGAACTCTATATCTGTAATATTATGGCCATCCTCACCGATATTTGTTACTAGGACTGTCTTTCTTTATTACCCGCGTCTGGCTTTTAAAATGCCAACGTTTATTCTCCTTTGCCGGGGAGGTCCTCAGGGCTATTGAATGTTGCCTTTATTGCGCATTCGGCTATTTATGCTCATGCTGGTGAGGGGGTGAGAATGGGCGTAGAGAGTTAATGACCCTCTCCCTTCCCGCATGCGTGAGAATATATATTCGGATTTACAATAAAACCAACATTTTTCGGCCCTAAAGAGGTCTCCGGTAAAGGAGAAGAGACGTTTGCATTTTAAAACCCAGACACGCGGGAAATCCCAAAAAGAAAGGACAGGCCTGTGCGAATGTGGTAGTTTTTAATAATCCTTGTTACTTTTAACGAAAAACTAGATAAAAATAGTCATGGGCATAAATGGGTTAACTCACCCTCCTGGTGGGTCTTCAAAAGCTTGCGTGAAATCCGAAAATTTGAGTTCGCGCGATAAAGTTCTTTTATGGCTCTATATAGCCTATTTTTTTTTCACGCCGTCCTGAATCCTTGGAATCGTGGATGTCCAATTCAGTTACCCATCATTGTGAGGAGGGTGTGAGTGTATTCTACTGCCGAATCTTGGAAATTGATTTCTTCTCCTTACGCGCGAGTGGTGGGAGAGACAAATCTTCCTGGAGTTTTTCCGAAAGTCGAACACATCGTGACTGTCGTAAACTGCGCCGTTCTCCGGGGGTGTTGAGTTTTACGAGACCCGTCCGCAATTATTCCGTCGCACACATCGTGCCGCGATGTTTGAACCCAGCATTCTCGAATAACCTCATAACCGTACTCCAGTAACCCTTGCCGGTGTGCTTGAAAGGTGAAATCGTGACTGAAGATTACGAGCCATCCTCTTATATTCCCTTTGTTTCTCCGGCCGTAATCGTGGGGAATGGCGGCGATACCACATGAGACGGTTGCGAGGATCCATCTGATAACCATCTTGTCTAGTCGGACGTAATTAGGTTTTTCGTATACTTTCAGATGGCCTAGATGATCCATATTCTTGTGTTTAAATATAGGTGAGGGAATGTCTGGCTGAACCTGGTAGGAGTCCTGATTAAATTTATTTATGTTTCAAGTAGCCCTACATTCGAAGATGACGAAACATGACTGACTAGTGACTTAGATGAGTTGATAACTTATGTGTTTTTCACCAGTAACTATAACTGTTTTCACAGTTTTAATATTATGTGATGAAGTTCCTATCAATACATGCCGAGGCATCTTTGGTGGTCGAACGAAGCCGGGGGAAGCTGGATGGCTCCCAATAAATCCTTCATGGTTTAACTTAAGCCCGTTTCACACTATGCTTGATTCATCGCCATACCTAGTATGCTAGCCCGCACTTGATACTGAGGACGGAATCCAGAATTGTGTGAACCGTACAGTAAGGGTATACAAGATATCTCAACTCGTACTGGCAAGGAAGCGGTATTTTCATTCATTGCGTAACGCATGATAACTATAGTTTGAAATTAATCAGTCAATGGCTGCAAAACCCTTCTCTGGACAATTTCATCTATTGTTAATATCACGACCATAAAATGACTTATAGCTGTAGGAAGGTATAGGAGGCGCTGGTTTAAAAAAGACAAGATCGCACGGTGACTGTGGAATCTAACTTGATTGGTCTACAGCTTCTAGATCCTGCTAGTATCGAGGAGCATACTAGTATAACAGCATTAGTTATAAAAATCAAATAGCTCAAAGTGTATGATTAGCGTTCATGCTTTTTTGCCAGCCTTCTGGTTCGGTATCACGTGTTACTGGAAGGATGCCATTCTAGGGAGCATCATCGAACTTGTACTGGATTAATTATCGTATGAAACGGGCTCAAGGGAGTGGAAGATGGGTGGCTGTTCAAAGTCTCTAAATTGTATTTTTCCTTCCAAGACACTCTAAAAGACTATTGAGAGCAACAGAAATGCGGATGATAAGAATACTTGCGGGGTACACACTTTCTGGTAGATAAAGAAACGTCGAGTTGAGGAATTAGGCAAACGATCCTGTCAATTGGACAGAGAGAGCAGAGAAGATACTGGGATGCGCATGTCGGTAGAATGACAGAAGGGAGAATACCCTGCTTCACAAGAGATAACATCCCTCATGTTAGGAGATCGATAGGAAGACCACCAAAGAGATGGTAAGGCAACAGCTGGCAATTTACCTCCCTAGATCAGATGAACTCGATATTCTCAGGCTAAAAATGGTGATAATTCATGGTGACGTAATCAGGACAATTCCTTTTTAAATTTTCACTAGAGGGTTTATTTATTTGCGTCATCAGGTATGGCCTTTGCGATGTAAGGGGTTGACAATAAATGTACCCAATGTGAAAATCGCAATGCTTTTTTACTGAATCAGTCCCAAGATCAGGAGCGCTATTTGGTATGGCCTCGTGATTCCCGAGCCTCGGCAGTGACGACATTTTAAAAAGGGCCATTTCAAAATTTGAGATATGTCGTGGGCTGTGATATCAAATTCACGGGTTTTCCGAGGTTTGACGGTGATGAATCCTTCCTGGGTTCTTATTTATTAAGGGAACTTATTCAGTAAGGACTCTACATGGTTGAACATTGGAAAATTCGTGAATGTGACTTCAAACTCCCCGAGAAATCTCAACTTTTGAATGGCTCTATTTGAAATTTTCGTGGCTGTGACGTCAAAATGTCGTCACCGTTGAGACTCGAAAATTCCGAGGCTTAACAGAATATCCCCCCTGAATAAGGTCCCCGTACTAATTTCCAGTGAATAATAGACGACTGGATTATTTCATTAAGAAGAAGAGGGAAAAAAGTGCTATATTCACCTTGCTGTCTGCTTGGCAAGGAAGGCTACCGAGCGTTGAAATCTCCGACGCGTAGCTTGTAACATTTTTTGTCAATATTCCATAATTGCTTAGGCAATGCGAATTTTTTAATACGTTATTCGTCCTTCCAACATTGCGTGCCATTGAACCATTCCCATCTTCGGTCTGCTTGCCTCATTTTTTCTCACGTGAAAAAGATGAAGTCTCGCCGTCTGCTCAGGGTGGATGAAAAATTTATGATTTCCGATAATTGGAAAGGGAGGAAAAAAAACTAAATATTCTCGCGGTGATGTGACTGGTGAAGCGTTCGGAAGATGAGGTAAGATTGCGAAACTTCGACCATTTTGTTTTAATGAGTGTATAAAAAGTGTGCGTTGGTCTATCTGAAAAAAGTATAACTTAGCTTCGCTAGACGCTCTGGCGATGAAGAGACTGACTCATCCATTGAAATTTCCACTAAATGCCCGACGTCTTTGTCGTTTCTTTAGGGCGCAAGTCAGTCATGAGTATAAATTTCAACCGCTGAAAAAACGCACGACATCCAGTGAATGCGTAGGACATCGAAAGATACCTTTTTCTCAGTGGCCAATCGACCAGTCCTCTCAAGCATCGACATTGCAGCGTTAAGCCAACATTCTACGGGTTGATTTGCATCCAATGTTTTTGTGTGTTTCACCCGAACCCATTTCTTCAAAATTTCCTTCCAAACGACATGGTGTTTCCCACGTTGGAGTACATTAATACCAAAAGGGGAAAAACAAATGAAGGGTGGAATACCAATTAAAAAAGGTAGATTTAATATTCTCAGGCGTAAGGCTTAACGTTGTGGTACTTAATAACTAACTAATAGAAAATAATAATAATTAAGAATTAATTTCTCAATGTATTATACTAAATCACCGGTACAATTTTATGTAAGAGGGAAATATAAGTACCCATTGCAGAACCGTGTTCTGTGGTTTCCTACTTGTTCTTCAACAGTAGCAAAATTAATTTATTGAACATGTATTTGTGTTGTCACTTGAATTACATAATTTTTCCTTTGAGGCTGATATAGTGTTAACTATGTCATATTTTTCAATGTGCACCAGGTACCAAAGCCACTATCAACGCACGTATTGGTTAACAGACTTTAACTCTGCTTTATTTTCCTTTGAACGATGAAGGGGAAATTATTATACAATCTATTTGCGTTCCGTTACGCGCCTCTTCTCTCTCCAGCTCTCTCAGCGATAAAAAATCCCAAACCCATCAAAAACCAAACATCAACAAAAAATTCATGGCAATAATAAATACGAAGCATAACACCATACGGTGGAGCGCGGCGTTACAACATTCTTACTAGCGAATGACCAGTGTTTTAAACTATAGTATATACAATCATTCTTAGCATTAACAAAACTTTTGGGCAGTAAACAATATAATTTGGGCCCTAGGAATAACTAATTCAGTCTAAAAATGTCTTTTTTTCCGTCTGGGTATGTAAACATTATATATCTTGAACTTGCCGACCAAGGTTTTGTCTTATCTAAGTCATTATCTAGGCCTTATAGTGACTTCATAAGATGAATTAAATTGTTTCGTGGACTATACAAAGTTTTTTTTTTGAATTAGCAAAAAATGGATAATGCGGATTGTGATGAAGCCGCATTCATGGCAGTTTTAGCCCAGTGAATAAGCTGCAGAGGTATATAAAATAAGATAGAGGCGAAAAAAGATAGAAAAGGCAGTGGTGGACCCGGCCTTAACTCGTTATGGTATGTACATTTCGTTTTTTGTGTTGAACATGCATTCATTTTTTTTCCATATACCAGTCGGTAGAATAACTGCCTTAATAGCTTTGTATTTTACTCAAAGAGTTTTAGGGATCTAAAAAATCTTTTAACAGCAATACCTGTGATCGCAGCCGTCGTAACACTCCTCTAAAGTGGACAGTGATGCTTCTTTTTTTGGAGACTCCGGATTGTTTTTTTCCTACTATTAGATGGAAATTGGGAAACTTTTCTTTTTGTTTCGTTTAGAATGAATTTTATTCAATCCTTGGTCCAAAAGCTTTTTTGTTATAGTTCTACCATGTCAGAAATTCCACATCTATTGTATTAAACTTGTGTAAGAAACGTTTATCCACAATTGACCGTGAGACCGGCTGTAGAGATACGGATCCAAATTGACCCTTAGCGTATTCACTCGGTTGAAAATGCTGAAAGTGTAAAATCCTTTTAAATTTGCTTTATTTGATGGGTGGTAGTTATTTATAAAAATGAATAGGCGTAGGTATGTATCAGTTAGACTAATATACGTGAGCAGCATGTGTATTTTGCGTTTCAGAGAAAATTTCAATCGTTAAATTAGACAAAGTTTGAGTAAAATCCATTAGGTTTTTCAAAATATGTTTAGCAAATAATAGAGTGGTACATAGACTTGCGAACTTAATTCGTTGTGTCTTTTGGTTCGTATGTCGAAAAAGTAGTTTTCTATTTAACTCGGGGAAATAAATAAAAAAATCTAATTGCATTTGTCCTGCTATAAATGCGCATTTGAACAAATTTTACTGCGTTTTTTCTCGAATTAAGTAGTCTGTGACGCGTTGTATCAGAAATGCATCACAATTCGTATTCCTAGAATAAGTCCCTATCTCGAGGCCAAAACGTAATGCGAAAGTAGTTCGTACCTCGAAAAGTTCGTAGGTTGAATGTTTCGTAAGTCTAAGTACCACTGTAACAGTACGTAAGCTTTTTTATTACTGTGTCTAGGGATTACATTCAGCAACGGAAACATCCTGCCGGAGTTTACTGAAGGCGAAGGAATATATTATTCGTAGTATGCCCTATGAAATTCTCTGTTGAATAAATTGGGTTAGTTTTGCAACTGGTCAACACACCTGATCTGCAATTTGGTTTCATCGGTTCGAATCTCCGTGAAGTCTTTTGGTTTATTTCCATGGTGAGGTTCCACCCGTGGGTATTTAATTATTACCTATCACCAATGCGCGTGACTGTGTCCAGTGTAAATTTGTGCCTTTTCGCAAAGAGCTATTTTTGGTGCTTGATTTGTTGATTTGTATACTTGTGGTATCTGCTTTTGCCGCTTTCCTACTTTGACCTTCACAATAATGAATCAATGAACGCAAATTGTAAATGAATGCACGTGAGACCCCCCTTCACTAGACTGTGTTTGTTATCATTCGGATCAGAAATCCCGTGAGGAGAACCGAGTGAGGAATTCAAAGGAACCTTTCGGATGAAGTGTTCTGTGCTCGTTAACCACGAAGCGTTTCGCAATATCCTCTGCAATCAGAAACAGTCAGCACATTCAAAAGTCAGCCCAGCCAGCCCTTCTTTCTCAAAGCAGTCCTCTCACTTCCAAACGGAACGATTCGCTCCCTCTGCCGCCTGTTCATTCTAAAATAATCATAAATGCAAAGAAAAAATAACCTATGCTAATAAGAGTCTATTTAGGTGGTGGGGCGATGCTAATGATGAAGAAAACGGCTGAACCGATATAATAAAGCCTGACTGAAGGGTATATCAACTCTTTGTCTCTAAATCAGCCCTGAGGATGACTGCAGAGACATCCATCTAAACGTTGGGAACAACCGCCTTCCCGAACCGCTGGGAAACCGGAGAGAATCTCATCAGCCTTGTTCGCCGGAAAAACACTAAATATTTCAACTATGGTAGAGGTTTTGGATATGAAGGAACATGCGAAAATATGGCTTCAGAAAAGACGACATGAAAGTAATAGTTATTGTAACTTTGAATCAGCATTGCTAAAATTTTCAGGTAAAGGATGCCTGTGAGTGAATTAGATTCATCAATAAAATCCAACTCGAATAATTTCGTTTAAGTATTTTGAGATCCATTATGAAGTTCATGGTCTACCACTTTTTTGTCATTTCCTTTTTGTCAATTTTCTGTAGCAATATAGTCCGGTGGGAGTGGAAACACATTTTTTAAGCCATAATTTCGCTAAGTAAGTAACACTAGTTGTTGTTCTTCCCACAAAATAAAAGAAAAATTGATTGGAACGTATTCGTAAGCGACGAATATTTTCCAACCGATGTATTTTGTTCGATGGTATCCCGATTAAAGTGTGTTTTAAGGAAGTACTACTGTGAATTGTGCGTGTAAAAATACGTTTTCCACCTATTATTTTTTTGCTGTTTAAAAATAATTTATATTTTACTGATGATAGTCTCTCGCCATGGGGAAAGAAGATTACATCTGCGGATCATTTGACGATTATATTTTTAAATGAACACTTTTTCTATCCATTGGAGGCGACTACAGTGCCATTTGTATGAAGGTAACGCATTTTATCTTCAATTATGGCTATTGCTTCCTAAAAAAAACACGTTAAATAAATTGACAGATGCCTGCATTTTATCACATTAAAATTCCCTGAAGCATTTTTCCTCAATTTAAACTTTAAAAAATGATACAAAAGATAGTACAAAGTGCAAGATAGTACAGTAGAAAGTACAATTTCCCCCAATAATTCAACATTTCTCTAGTTTTACACCATATAACCTCAAGTTCAATTTTCAAAAAGATAGCGTAGATAAGTGTGGTTTTGTTCTCCTTATAAAGAGAATATGTTTTTCTTGCTTATGTATTTATTTATATTTCAACAACCCCTTTGAAAGCAATCTCATTCAGGCCTTCTTATCGATGGCATGTAACCAATACATACGAGTACATATATACTTATACCAGATAATGAATAAATTCCACCAAAGCAGGTATCAAACCCTCGACCTTCGGATTTGCAGTAGAGGACTTTACCCCGCCCCAACCGACGACAAGTTCTAAAAAAATCTAAGCCAGAATATGAATAAAATTACTTTTTTTTAGTGATTTGAAGGTGGAACCACCCTTAAGAGCTACATATAAATGAAGATAATGGTGGAAGAAGGGTGGTAGAAAGCACTATGGCCGCAGCGACTAGGCGTAGGTATAGATAGCCCTTAGAAGGTGATGACAATTTTCGGAATCCTCCCCTTATCCCCTCTGTGTAACTCAAGTAGAAAGTGGTGTGTGGCGATTCAGGGCTAATACCAGGTCATCCGAGGTCGTTAATCGCCTGGGCATCGAGCCTTCACTCACCCTCCTCACACCCCTACAAAGTGCCCACTCCTCTCAAAATATTTTGACCTGCATTTCAGTCCGCGCCACTTTCAACCCCTTTCTTGTTTCACATCAGCCGTCCTCTCTCCATCTCCAAAGAGCGAGGGAGATATATAAACGGGATTGCACGTCCCTCGTCGTGGGGAAAAACCTTTTCGCGTACCCAACCTACTGCTACCTTCCGGCCTTTGTGTGATTCCCCTTAACCCGTCCACGCCGGCGCGGCGCTAATGGTTTTCTTGAGCCTCTGGGATTGTTTCCCTCAGCAGAATTGACCTCTTATTACTATCATCCTCTCTTCTTACCTCGCTTGACCCCCTTACTGCGAAACAGAGCCGTTGTTTCTATTCTTTTTTTTTTCTTACAAGTACCTTCCAAAGTTGTTGTTTGTTTCTCCAACCGCCCATCGTAGCTTTTTTTCTTTTAACTTCACTCGGGGCCATGCTGAGATCAAAAGCTTTCGCGAAACGCCGGTGCCGTGCACGTGTGGTATAATGTCAAATGGGGCGCTATCATCACGATTGGATGACTTTTTTTCGCTATTGGTCGTGATGTTTGTTTACCCAGGATGTACGAAAAAGAATGGGAAAGAGCCGGCGGTCATGCGTTTCGCTTGACTGGTCTGGCATTTGGGACAAACGCATTGAATAGCCAATTAATATTTTATGAAGTGAGAGAAATTATCTCGGTTCCACAGATATTTTATTGAAAGAAAAATGCGACTGTTTTCCTCGAATGTTTTTCGTTGCCAAGTGCGTCAGCGTGCTGTGTTAGCCACTATTTATTTAAGTATACATTGGTGATATTTTATATGGCTACTCTTATAATTTACTATATGGTATATGGTGATTTCATTTATAAAACTTAGTGAAAACACAGTTTTCTTAAAGGTTATCAATTATGATGTGACATATTGGTGTTAATGATGGCTGACACTTACGGCGACCGAGTAGACGACAGCCGATGATATTCACTATTCGATCAAATTTGTTTTTTCTATCCATATTTGTTGCGTCTACAACATTTTATTTTGCTTCATTGCAACATTTCGTTCATTTTATTTGCATCAAGAGATCCCGAAAATTTGAGCCCGAAACTATCGAATCAATAATTATATCCTCAGAATACTCCCTGGTTCAGTCTATAGATCAGGTATACCAACGGTTTTCTTCGTTGGAACTCATTTTTGTCTTCACATTTCTTTCAAAATCCTCGGAATTTTAATTCTTCGAGCAAATAAAAGCATTTTATCATATTCAAATCGTCCTTCTTTTGTTTGATTGGTAATAAAAGTTTCTGCAACCATGGTAACCCTGGTTGTCAAACGCTGAGGGACTACTCGTGTAGAGCAAGTTCATGAGGAATGGCATGCTTCCACTAAAAAGGGCCTATACGAAACCTCCTCCTAGGTTTGCCACCGGGTTACATCTCCGTAAAGACAATGCGTAGGTACCTATACGTTTCGAGACATCAGCGCCATGTCCTTTCGAGACGTCAGCGAAGTCCACTATAGCCGCGAGATTTAAATGAGGAGATTGCTGCCTGTTTGAAATGATACGAAGGAATACCGCGGGTTTCAATAGAAAGCTTTAAGAGGTTGCGAATCATTCTGAAGCCACTACAAGCTTTAACAATAACTTAGGTAGCAGATAAATCTACTCGCACCACACTCGCTGTACTCAAACTTTTAGCGGTAGTCAGTATGGCCGCCTCCATGCAATTACCAACCTGGCTACGAGGCTACAACTCAAATTATATAAGAGTGAATTTTATGGAAAAGTATTACTGAGGCGTATAAAAATATTATAACATTAATAGATAATGTGAACTCATCTAACAAACGTAAAACTGAAATCTTGTTTGGGATAAGGCTACAGCAGCGCCTCTAATGATGCTTAGGCAGTGAGGCCTACAAAAAAAGATAAGCGAATAAGTTTCCCTTGCGTGAAATCGCGCGTTTGTCGTCCGGTTCTATCTCTATACTATTGTGCACCGATATGTTTTTTTTACTCGTGGGTATGTTCAGTGATCGAAAGGGTTTCGGGAAAGGGCCGGGTCGTTACGCTCGCGGAGAAGTCAAATAGGGCGCTCGATTGGATGATGATGGGGTGTGATGTTTACTCCCTCCCCGAAGGAGGAGAAATCCGAAGGAGGTGAGTGAATGTGATCGCTGACCCTCGTGAACGTTTTGTATCGCTCGGATCGTTTTTGCTTGTCTGTTGTTATTTCGGCGCGAGACGATATGGAGAGGGAGGCACTGACATGCACGACGAGCCGAGGAATTGAAGTTTACAAAACATTCCTTCGATCCTTATCCGTCAGGTGGTATTAAGGTTGATTCTGTACACTCACATACATTGTATGAAAAGTGTGTGTTGCTCACTTGATAGCTTTTGTCTCGGCTTGAGACATTTTCGACCATTGACCTGTTTTTTTTGGTCTTCAATATTTACCCTTACGTGGGCAGTGGCCTTTATCCCATTGCAAATGGTGGTGTCGAATTGTTTGTTTGTTTTCCCACTACCTCGGTCTACTTCACTTATTTGATCAGCATCTTGGACGAAAGTGGGCTCGGTTGTCGGCGTTTAAGGAGGAAGAGGAATTATACTTGTGAAAGGAGCATTTCTGAAAGAGGAGAGATTTCGTGATGGGGGAGTCATTTATTAAGTAAAGATGCCATGTCATGTTTCTTTGAAGTTAGGAGGTTCCACCGCGACTGCTTGAGTCAAAACAACCACTAAAATTCCTCCTTTTTCGTTTGTATCATTTTCAAAGTACAACTGTCTCGAATGGCATGCTTAGTGTATTAGGAAGCAAACTTAAAGTGAAGATGTTATTTTTGTTGTTTATACAAATTTTCTATGGGCAGCCTAAACATAAATATGGTGGCATATAGTTCATTCAACGATGGAGCCACGTTAATGCAACAATCTGGGGTTTTTGAGGCTGCGACGTAAAGAAGTACGATAGTTATTCTTGAGACTTGACAAATTCGAGTCCTCGCTGAATAAGTCTGGATAGTTCTCAACCACGGAACTAATCAGTAAATGCTTCCGAGCTCGTTGTGTTAAGCGACCGCAGATTGTGCAGCCTCCTCACAATAATCTTGGCAATAAAGGTTGTTGACTTGGCAACTTGACGTTTGCGATCTACGTCCAAAATCAAGATGTCGTATGATGTCTGCTAGGAATTCTTTTCTTTTCAAATATGAACTATTGTATTTTCTCGTATTTTATATAAATATGCGAATGAGTTAATGTGCTGTTTAAAGAAATATGTGTCTGCATTGTTGCATTGTTTATAGAAACAAAAAAATATAATTGGTCCTGCCTATACAGGTTAATGCGCTTGCGTAGAAATTCCACGGAATTATTTAACTGAAGAAACTACTGTCATGTTCTTAAGAAAAGATCAAACACACAACTGATCGAAATCTAAAGGGAAACTTTAAAGTTAACATCGCTAAGAAAATGCATGGAAACTCACAATATTTGCTACTTCCATATTTGGTAGATAGTAGAAGTTTAAAGCAAAAATAAGATGTTTTTTTAAACATCTCATTGACATGTGCAAGCAGATAATAGAAGCTAATTGTTATTCCATTAAACATTAAAAAAAGAGACTAATATGTTTTTATTGTTACATTACGTATGTTTTTGGATTTTGTTAATACAAATAATTATTCTGTCATAATATTATTTTTATTTCGTCAAATAATTCTATAACATTTTATACCGCGAACGACATGAATACCGTCTTGGCCCCAGGCAGTTGCGGTGGGCCTCCATGTGGGGTGCCGTGCCCCTAAGGCAGACGATGCCTTACCTTACCTTTCCTGGGTCACTTAAATGTCTTTTCCTTCTCCGCCTCATATGCCTCGCACGTACGTGCTAAGTTCCGGCTCGAAATGTTGAAGACGGTGCTTTTCTCGGAAGAAGTTCTATCTCCCCCCCCCCCCCCCTTCCCTGAGGGGACAGAAAGACTATCCCTCTCACGGTGCGTTTGGAACGCGTTTTCGCAATCATCTTCTTCGTTGTAGAAACTTCACGTATCACGGCGTGTCATTGTATGCACGGAAAATAACCTTGATTTTTTTCACGCGGCCGCGCGAAATTTTTGGAAAACTCTGAAAATTAATTCCGCTTTGAGGAGATTGGATCAAATTTTATTTATATACAGATTTACGTAACACTTTGCATACGTATCCTTTGATATCTAAAGATAAAGGAGAAAAAGATGCATTTTACTGATCTGTTGTTTTTAGCAATTCAATGCTATTTTAATACGTTGCCCTACAGTAGATACATGACGAATATTTTGTATTTTTCTTCGATTAGATTTCTACATATTCTCTTCTAAATTCGGAATAATTCATTTCTTATGACTGTTGCTAAAAATGTCAAGGTGACACGTCGAGATCAACATTCGAAAAGAATTAAATTTTATTTCTTCTAAATACTAAATACTGAATTTGAATACCGCTCCGAAAACTCCAGTCATATCATGCTTTTTATTAAAAAAATATTAATATATAAATCTTGTATAATTTCCATTACTGCCTGTATGGTGAATTCCAGTGCATAAACAGATGCACTCAAATGAAATGTGATCCAAGAATATTTATTCGATTAAAAAAAATATTCAAATGTGCTCTCAATGACCCACGATTACCACTCCATCCACCTTAACGGTAGAGTAGGAAGAGTTCCATCGCGCCGGACAGAGTGGTGGCGAAACATGGTGGCAGTCACGTGCACAAGGAGTGACGGTAAAGGAGGAATAACGCTTGTGTGGAAGGGGTAGATTAAGGAGCGGAAGGTAGGACAGAACACAGTAAGCAACGCTG
The DNA here is from genome assembly GCA_963573305.1 of Pyrrhosoma nymphula. Taxonomy (NCBI): domain Eukaryota; kingdom Metazoa; phylum Arthropoda; class Insecta; order Odonata; family Coenagrionidae; genus Pyrrhosoma; species Pyrrhosoma nymphula. Next base: position 49,624,639 of record OY754337.1, on the reverse strand, counting down.
CCAAAATAACTGCATTTTACTTTAGGGGGCGGGAAAGTGTCAGCTGCATATTTCACGACAAAGCTTACGAATCAAACAAAGCAGGGTTAAAATACGCTGATATCCTTGAAAAACTACGTGCTTTTTTAATAACTACTACTAGACTACCTACAAGAAGTGTCACGCGCTTGTTGGAAGGATTAGATTGGGACCTGTTACGGACTCGGAGGCTACCCACTAGGCTGACATTAGATTACTTGAAAGACTCCGAACAGGCGAGTTTCAATACGACATTTTTGACCCCGCGTAACATCACCAGAACAGATAGGAGTGACAGCATAAGAAAGGCACTGCCGAACTGATGGGTACGAAAATTCCTTCTTTCCTCCCAGCATTTGTTTATCACCACCCTCATCCAGTGATTATGATAATAACAGCGTGACACTATATTTTAAGGCATAGGTCACGCACAATTCACCTCACTTCTCTCCACTCCTTCCCCCCATCCCATGGCTGGTGTGCTATCACCCCCTGCCACACGCCTCTGCGGCGGCTCGCAGGGTAGAATGTAGATGTGGAAAATCCCACGTTTGAATGCCCGCGTCCAGAAAGTCAGGTTGCTTTTATGTGGGTGGATCATTCTCGTTCATGAGGGAGGGAAAGTGGACAGGGTGGGAAGGAGTGGTGGTGAGGTTGAGATGAGTAGGTGGGGAAGTAGGGGTAGGAGAAAGAGCTTAAAGAGGGGAAAAGTGCTCCTCCCTCCTACTCCCACTCTCGTATCATTTTTCGCTCTTCTTTTTTTTTTCATTTCGGAGTTTGTTGACCGCGCGCTCCGGAACTCCGGCGTTGCATTCACGCCGCTCAGGTTTCCATGACTACCCCCCTCCTTCCTCCCTCCCCTCTCCTTACTCCCTCCCCTCTCCCTATCCATCTCCCGGCATGCCATTCTCCACTTCCCCCTATTCCCCCATTCCTGGGATCTCTTGGGGCTTCAGACCGCCATTCTTTCCATGTAGGTGTGTTTACTGCCCTCTCCTTTCCTCTACTATCATACCGGCTTACTCAAAGAGTTCCACATGACGGGGAAGCTTCTCTCCCTCGCCCCAGTCCTCTCTGGGGTTTCCAACTACCTAGTTTTGCAGGAGACAGAAAAAATTGGCATATTTTTTCCCGGAAAATAAAACAGGTATGTCTCAGGTATGTCACGGAAATCCTCAGCGTGCCACGAACGTTTTCTGTTCGCAACAAACTCAAATTATACACTTTCCACACATAGCATCGTTGTGGTTCTAAACAAAGTCTTAATTCTTTGTGTTGCTCCGTTTAGTTTAAAATTAGGTTTTCACAAATCTGCCTTTATGAAGGAAAAACGCCCACTTGCTCGAAGAAATTAAGGAATGCCACGAGAATGTTTTACTTTTGCGTTAACTTGGGGACGTTTATGATTTGGAAAAAAGTAACACCCATTATTTTTGTAGTTTAAAATGAATTTATTTGACTTAATTGTTGTGCTATGTCTAACCATTAACTTCCTAAGAATCCTCATGTTACCATTTAAGTTTGAACGTTCATGGTTTGAAAAGAATTCATCCATATCATGTAACATTTTTCATATTTTTGAATAAAGCTATTTTATCCCTTGGTTTTGAAAAACTTGATCAATAATGTCACGGGAGCCCTCATCATTTAGGTTTGAACGTTTATAGTTTGAAACATATTAAAATGACACATTACCGTTAAGGTTTGAAAAAGGAAACGATTTATTTAATTGCTTCGTTTAACTAAGCGGGTTGTCAGCTATTCTGAAAAACACTGGTAAATGTATTTATTTGCCTGAAAAAAGATGCAGGAATGGCGCGAGAATCCTCGAATTGCCTTCAAGTGGGAACGTTCGTGGTTTAATACGAATTCATGTGCGGCATCGTCTTGGTTTTACGTAAATTTTGGCTCATTTCATGGTTTCGCTTTATTTAATCATTCTGACGTATTATCAAGGTTTATGCGAGTCTGAAAAATACAGCAAATTGCCATCTTGGCCACAGATAAATAAACAGAATGTCGAGTTAAACCTCTTTAATCCTTGTTGGTAAGTTCTTGGTTCTGATTTGAAAACACCTATGCTGAATGAACTGTTGAGCGAAGTTACATAATTTGCAAATATTCGTTGATATTCTTGTGAATATTTACTATTTTGTCGTCAGTTCGGAATATTGCATCCAAAACCAGGAATGAGTCCAAAATATTCTGTTTTCTGGCAAAGATCAGTTTCCTACATTTAAGCAATATTTACACTCGTATAGGAAATGTTAAAAATTAATTATTTTGACTATTACACTAATCGAAAGCCATGTAACACCTAAGTACTATCAATATTTATTATGATTGTGGTAAAATTCTTGCCACTCTTAGCATGTGTGCAATCTCGTTGATAGGACAACATGAGTTTTACTGCGTTTCCATTTTGCTTGGTCTTTTCAATGCTGGCAAGGCAAGGCCTGACTTGGCCAAAAGTATCTACAGTATTGTGACTTTCAACTCAAGTTCCGATGGATTCTGGTTAATTGTTCTACCCGTTTCGTGGGTGTTTCCTTCCTCTACCTGGTGTAGTTATTGACATAAAATCGAAGCCAATCAGTGTGTTAATAGAACGCTTTCTTGAAAGGCATGAAATCACCTTGAAATCGTCTGGGAGAAGATTGCAATTGATTTCCAAGGCGCCTGTTATATGAAAAAACCTTAGTGTATATCAAGAATCTTATTGTAGGCGTCATTATACTGGTGTTTATTGGGTAAATGTGATGGAATTGTTGTAGAGAGAGGTTATGGTTTACATGGGTTATACCACACTTAGAAGTGTGGCATTTGCTTGGGGACCCTTCGGTGAAAGTTTTCATGGGGGAAGCGAGTTGAATTACTAAGGAGATCTGATCGATTTGTTAAAAATAGAACCTTTTACGAGTAGAAAGCAGGCATGACTCGGTTACTCATTAGGATCACGAGGAGATCTAGCGAATTAAAGTTTTGTTTTCAGGGGCCTTATTCAGTAAAGACTCGACACGGTCGAACCTCGGGAAATCCGTGGATGTGACGTCACTGCTCCGACAAAACTCAACTTTTGATTTACCCAAATTTGAAATTTTAGAGGCTGTGACGTCAACATTTTTTCACTTTCGAGGCTCAAAAATTCCGAGAACATACAGAATAGCCCCACAGGTGATCGGACTAGCTCGGTGGCTAAGGTACTGGCTACTCATACCGAGAGTCTTTGAGTCCTGCCTGTGGCGGGAACTATTCAGTGGAATCCCTACTTGGTGCCATTTGGGAAGCATTTAACCTCTCAATTGGGTATGACGCATTTTTTCGGCATAGGTGGATGCACCGCTGATTTGGTATGACGTGTGTGCACGTCATGGCGATTTTGTACCCTTCTGTTGCTGATTTATCTTATGATTTAGTTTAATATGAATCCGATTTCCTGTCTATGAATGAGTTATTCAATTAGGTGTTTTCATCAACAAAGAATAGTTACTAAGTATTCGTTTTTTTAAACTCCCAAGTAAATTTAGTGAAACATTTGCGACCGCGTCAGTTTATGTACTATTCTTCTTCTTCTTCCACAGCTCTACAGCCCGGTGTGGGTCTTGGCTTCCTCAGTTTTATGCCACCATTTGGCTCTCCTTTTTGCTTTCTCTCTCCATCTTCCAATCCCCATTGTCTTCAGGTCCTCTTCTACATCTTGTAGCCATGTTTTGCGTGGTCTTCCTTTCCTTCTGCTCCCTTCCATATTGCTATTCACAATTTGGGCATTCTATACTCTTTCATCCTTTCAACATGACCCATCCATGACAGTCGCAATGACTTGGAGAACCTAACAATATCCTTCTCTTCCAATATTTCATTTATTTCACAGTTCATTTTTATTCTCCAAGTTTCTCATTCTTTAGCTGGGCCATAGATTCTTCTTATTATTTTACATTGAGATCTTCTTAGTGTTTCTTCATCTTGCTTGGATAGGACCCATGTCTCAGCTCCATATGTAACTACTGGTCTTACAATATTTTATAAATTTTCAATTTAGTTTTCCTGGACAGAAGAGTTGATTTGAGGAGGGGTAAATTTGCAAAATAAGTCTTGTTACCTTGCATTACCCTTTGACTAATCTCCTCAGAAATTGATTATTTACTATTACTCCAAGGCAAGTAAATTTTCTGACGCCCTCAAAATCGTAATTCCAAATAATTAGGTTTTGTAGCTCTCGTTTGTTCTGTGAAGAACAAATTTTCATGTATTTGGTCCTATCTTCATTTACATTGAGGTCCATTCTTTTCCCAATGTCTTCAATGATAGAAAACATTTCCTTAAGATCCTTCACACTTCTTGCTATCAAAGCTATATCATCAGCCCATGCAAAACCTTATTTGTATTTATAAACTATAGTTCCACTTAATTTCAATTCTTTCATTGCTTTGTGCAAAACCAAGTTAAATAGCGCAGCTGAGAGGTCATCTCCTGGTCTTACCCCTGAGGTCACTTTAAAAGCGCTGCTTGTTCTACCCAAAACGAAGGCTTTACATTGGGATTCCTTCAGTGTCATCTCAACCAAATTAACCAACTTTTTGTGGAATACCATAACCTTTCAGGGCATGGATTATTTCTTTCCTATTCACACTGTCAAAGGCTTGACGAAAGTCAATGAAGAGTATATGCAAATCAACGTTGTATTGGTAACACTTCTCCATTGTTTGTCTCTCTGCGAATATCTGATCAGTGGTGCTTCTTTCATATCTAAAGCCACACTGACATTCTTCTAGAATGTCTTCGGCATAGATACTTATTTGTTTCAGGAGAATACTAGTGAAGATTTTATATGCTACATCCAGTACCATAATGCCTGTGTAATTATTGCAATCCAACTTATCAACTTTCTTAAATATTGGGCAAATCAATCCAGTTCTCCACTCTTCTGGAAGCTCCTCTGATTTCCAAATACTACAGAACAGTTGATAAAGTACTCCAATTAGTTCTGTGCCTCCATTTTTTTTATCAATTCTGCTGATATACCATCTTCTCCTGGTGCCCTGTCATTTCTTTGCCTTTTTACGCTTTCAGTTACCTCCTCTGTATATGGAATAGGTACATCCTATTCTGCACTATGAACTAATAGATGCTCTTCAATCTCTGAGGATACTTCCTTATTAAGCAGTTCGTTAAAGTATTCTACCCATCTTTCTATTATCTGATACTCCTCCCCCATGACTTCGCCATATTTGTTCTTACATGAGTTTACTTTTGGGTGGTATCCTTTGCTCATGTGTTTTACCGCTTGAAATAACTTCTTGCTTTCATTTTCATTGCTGAGCTGCTCTACAGTCTTCTACCATATTTTTCAAATGCTCATTTTTCTTTCTTTTCAGTATTTTATCAGATTTTTTCCTGCTCTGTCGATATTTTTCTCTCGTTAATCTAGTCTCCCTGTGAATCATAATGTATCTGTTCTTATTTTTATCGTGTATTGCATCTTTAAATTCACTATCGAACCATTCTGCGTTCCTTCTTATTTTAACTTTGCCAAATGTTTCATTTGCTGTTGATAAGAGAGCTTTTTGAATTCTTATCCATTGCTTTTCAACAGGCTATTCCTCTCTCTTCCTCCACATTCCCAGCTAGCGTTTAACTTAAATCTTCTTATATACGAGATGGTTGAAGCGTTTAATTTGTGGAATTTCGACATGATGCAATAATTAAAACTTTGTAGTGTTCCACACTGTATTTTAGTATTTAGCTGTTCTTAGTATTTAGCGGCTTGCACAGGATCCCTTAAAATTTTGGAGTTCCATTTATATCTTATAGGGCCATTGGCTTTCTCCAAGGCAGCCAGTCGTTCTCTAAAATTTACTTTACCCGCGACTCGCTCTAAAAATGAGAGAACAGTGAGTTTGCTGAACAGGCGTACTTTGAAGAATGTCCAGCGCATTTTTCTTTTTCATCCAAGCTGTGACACAAGTAACGCGATAACGCGAGCGCACACGCTATAAAGATAATGCGTAGTCACGCCCCTAATCTGCGCTTACTTGAACTCTGTAAATTTGACTGGTGAGTGAAGCTTTTAAGAAAGGTGATAAGCACCCAAGTTTTATCCTTGTACCGTGAAGATTGATACTCCTTCCAGATTATATCTGCGGATGAGACCAATTTTGATTAGGCAATTGAAATTGAATGCGGCACTGATTTATTTAAGTTCTCTTTTGTTCCTTCTCACAATTACGACGCTAACTGCACCGATGCGGGGCACTCCAACCGTTTAACCAGATACAGCGTATTGTATATTTGTTATTTATTTTACGACCCCACAGAATCATTTACATAATTAAGGGCGTGTATCTCCAAACTTCCAGCCAAGTGAACCTGTTGATGCTCGCTGGGTAAAAGGCTGTTTTGGATCAATACCTTCAGATATAATGGACTCACTAGAGTAACTATTGCGACACCATTTTGAATAATGGCCATACATTTGGTCAACATAACAAATGTTCTTATCTCATGTGAGTAATTTAATATTAATGAGTTCTGATGCATATATCGCGTCTGAAATGTTACGTGGTGTAGTTGATTTGTTTTCTCGATCATTAAAAAAATACTGTGCTCACCGTTATAAATTTTATAGAAATCCCAAACAAAACCTTCGGCTGTGAAGGTGTTTTTAGCGTAAGGAGTAAAAATAGACCTATTGCTGTGTTAAAATTTTTCACCATTTCAAGATTATGGTCACTTCCAGCCTTTTCGAGGAGAAGGGCCTATTTTTTTCTATGTAAATATTTATTTTTACGCGGAAGATTGTTGTAGTTGGTAGAGGTGAATTAAAGATAAGACTTAAGAATTTTTAAAGTTCTCTTTAGTGACCATTAGGGAGAAGGGTTGTTCCTATGTAAATATTTATTTTTTCGCAGGAGATATTCCCCATGCCCCCCTCGCGAAATTGGAATACTGCTTTAGTTTTACTGTTTTCAAAGTAACTATTTCAGTAAAATAGCGTAATACTATAAATCACTATGCAACAAAACGGGCTATTTCCACTTGTAATAAAACTAAGATGAAAAATGGGAAGTCAGATTCTCTTCCGTATGAATATATCTACTATATTATTTCTTATTTTATCTCTCCCATTGAGAATCAGTGGCCATTTATGCTAGTTTTAGAATAAAATTTAAGTATGGACCCTAGTTATGACCCGGGAAAGAGCTAGCTTAAACTTCCTTAGGAGAAAGAACTCGACTGTCCCAACCTCATCATCTTAATCTTGCGTGCCGCAGAGCTCTTGTGTGTGCTGTCTCCATCCTGCTCCCTTCGCGAAACAAGCCGACCCTCCTGCTTCTGGAGACGTTGCGGTTTTGTCTTTCGTGTGCCCTGCCTAACGGAGAGTTCACAGCGGTGCGTCTCTCTCTCTCTCTCTCAATCTTCGTGATGATGCAAAAGGTTAGGCTGTTCCCATGTTCCTTATTGCATCACAGGTTATCTTCTGTTCTCCCGAGTCACCTTTTCGCATGTCTCAACCTCTCCGATTCCACACCCACCTGAAGTGAACTTTATCGCGCCTCAAGTTTGTGATCTGGCAGCTCATGGGCTAATAACTCAAATCACTTTTGTTTATTAATTTACACGTTTTTTCGCTTTTATTTATTTATTTATTTGTTAGCATGTTTTGTCAGTCGATTGTTATAGAGTTATGGGCTCCCTAGTGATGTCCTACTTAAGGAAAAGTGCATTGTTACTGGAGGAGACATATTGGAGGAGGATGGTTGTGTGCTAGTAGTCCTAGGATTATCACAGTGAAATGACTTCATTTTCGGGAGAACCGCGTTTTCTTGTTGCTGTGACAACAGTTTCGCGAGGGTTACAGCTGGCGTCTTCCGGTCAAAGTGCCGATACCTTGGTCTCGCCTGGCAAAACTGTTGTCACAGCAACAAAACAACGCGGTTCTCCCGAAAATGAAACCATTTCATCTAAATCACCACGGGAGCCTTCGCTCGAACTTATTATCAGAATATAAATATTAATTGCCAGTGATATATACTTAGAATTCATTGCTGGACGACGTCAACGTCCACCTTAATTTTTATTCTGTTGACCGCACAACCTTTGTTTTTATCTCTTACCGTTCGCATCAATCAATAGCTTCTTAACATTGTAGAAAACGTTGGTAAGTTCTACCCGCATTCGAATGTATCTTCAATTTACATGGTTCAGCTGGCATTTACGTAGTATTTACAACCTTAAACAAGCACCATATTTGTTTATCATCACCTACCGGTCATTTGAAGATGATGGGGTTTGACCACTTGACTATTGTACCTAACAGGCATTCGAATGGCAGAAAACGCACAATGCAGATGGATGGTAAGTATACCCGGGTAGAAATAGTTACCATGGTAGGTGCCAACCGGGCGTTGCATTACTAACTTTACCCTTGTAATGGATTACCGCGGTAAGTAGCTAGCAGTGCGAACGGGCATTAGGGATAGGTTGTGTTAGGGTTGCAAGAGGGGATAAGGATTGGTGGCTTTGGTGGATGGGATTCATATCCGGGAATGCTACTCCTCTTTCTATCATCTTTGTCATCAGCAATCATCAAGCCGAAGATCGATTTAATCCTTCCTTCCTTCCTTATTCCTTTCACCATCTTTTCAGACCACAGCATAAGTGTTTTCTTGGTTTCAAAGAATTAGTGTGACTAGGCCAAAGCAAATGCGACTTTCCAATCAAATGCGATTCTGTTTAATTGATTATCTCGTTTCGTTGGTGTTCCTTCCACATGTAATTATCGATATAAAATCGAAGCCAATCAGTGTGTTACTAGAACGCTTCCTTAGAAGGAATGAATTCGTCTTGAATCATAAATCGTCTGGGAGAAGATTGCCATTGATTTCCAAGGCGCCTGTTGCATGGAGAAACCTTGGTGATTTCAAGAATATTATTTTTGGCATCATTAGACTAGTGTTTATAGGGTAAATGTGATGTTAAACTGTAGGAGGGAGAAGTTGTGTTTCACATGGGTTGGACCACACTTAGAAGCGCGGCAATCGTTTGGGGATCTTTCAGTGAGAGTGTTTTTTTTGGAAGGAGCGAGTTGAACTTCTAAGGAAACCTGGTAGATTTGTTAAAAATAAAACATTTTACGAGTAGAAAGTAGGCATGACTTAGTTACTTGTTAGAATTACCTGGAGATCAAGTAAAATTCAGTTTTTTAAAGGGGACCGGACTAGCTCGGTGGCTAGGGTACTGGCTAATCATACAGAGAGTCGGTCTTCGAGTCGTGGCTGTGGCGGGAACTATTCAGTGGAATCCCCGATCCCTATTTGGGTGCCAATTTGGAAGCCTTTTAAGTGCTGTACTCCCTCAATTGGTTGGGACTGCGATTCCTTTTGGGTTTATAGCATAACTGTTTATTTATTATTAAGGGTGACCGACGACTTACAGTGTACGCTTTTTTGTTCTAAGAATCAATTAATAAAGAGACGGCAACTTATCTCAATGAATTCGATGTTCTAATCGCAAGTCTGACCGTCGTTCATCCTTAAATTGCGTTTTTTCTGAGATGAGCAATATTTCTATCATGTGCGCTCTACTGGAAGTTATCCTCTCGTAAAATGAAACGCATTGCATTTTCACGCTGTTGATGGAGATGTGCGATTGTGTTGTACCACCATTTATAGACATATGTGTCCATATTGATGCGTTGTTCATAGAAACAAGCAAAAATAAAATTGAACCTGCCTGTAACTGATCGTACGAAATTATTTGAACTGAAGAAACGGCTGTCGCTTTCCTACAAATAAAAGAGGGGAACTGATAGAAGATGATTGCGTAGTACCAGTGAGTTATGCGCATGAAGCAGGAGCCAAATTTTATTCAAAAAGAGATCTAAGAGATATGCAAATAGTGTCTAAGAACTAATTGTTATTCAAAGAATCCCTTTTTAAGTAATGAGATTGCGAAACTTTTTTATTTTGTTGTAATATTTTCGTTTAAAATAGTGTTTTCATAAAAATTAATTTTAAGTTAAATTATTGTGCCTCGTTCGTAATTCTAGCTTTTTTACCATGGTAATCCATTGACAGGATAAGAATTATTAACGCGAACGCTCGGTTGGCACCGACTGTAGTAACTTTTTCCGGGTGAACTCATCGTAGTTATCTATCTACAATATATAGTTGTTTTCTGCCATCCTGATGCACGTTAGTGACAGTTGTCAAGTGATCAATCTATTTCAAGTGAACGTTAGGTGATGAGAAACAAATATGATGCACGTGGAAGGTAGTAAATACCAGTTGTACCATGGTGATTGAAGACGCATAGATTACCAAGGTTTTGTACAATGGTAAGAGGCTATGTAATGTGAACGAGGTATTATTCTTCTTTCATTAGCTTATTCATTTGTTTTATCAGATTCTATCTCTGACTGCAAACAACCTGCAGACTGCATACGACATGAATAACGGTTTAAAAAAACGAAAACATGAAGTTGATCCCGTAATGAGGGAAGTTGAAAGTAATGGCTATCCAATAGCGTACTGAGGGAATTTGTTACAGTCCCTAGTGGTGAGTATAAATTTAAGATTAATCCAAATTTTCAATAAAAGCATAGGAATGTATACTCCTATGCATGCATTTCGGTCATAGAGGTGACCATCGACAGGGAGAGTCATAATCTCCTAAACACGTGCGTGTTATCCTGGGTTCAAACTCTCTCCCTGTCGATGATCACCTGAAAAACCGAAATGCATGCACAGGAGTCAAAATTCCTTTGGTTTCATTGACATTTTGGATGCAATCTTTAATTTAAATTTAATCGTCAATTGCTCTCTTCTTAAATGACAAAGTTGTATGTACTCCAGCCTTTTTTCGTAAATTTTATAACACAGCCATGAGGAGAGACGTATGGAGAGGAAGTTTGGATGGAGAGGATCCTCCCTTTTTTCAGTAATTTTTTTGCGAGGGTCGGTTCGTATTATTATTTTATTTCTTTTTTTTTGCGCCCAGTTGTTCCGCGCCGCTATGCGTGAAGACGATGGCACCACAGGGTGAGGGGTGCGTTCTTACTGGCTCGGGTCCTCCCCCCTCCTCCTTTCTTTTCCCATTCCCCTTGTCTCTCCCTCCAAGCCTTATCATCGTGAGAGAGTTCATCCAGGCTGTGCTCTGGGCGACTGGGGCAAAGTTTTCTGCATCCGACTACAGTCTGTCCAAGATAATAGCGCAGTTGAGCATCCAAACCTACGGGCAATGAAGTACCGGCTTGCCAAGGACTTTCGGTGAGGCCAACGCAGTCACGACGCCATTATGGATGAGTGGCAGCCTACGTAACTTTCAATTAATGTTTTCGATATCAAGTTACTCGATGATATTCTATGTTCAACTCCAATTATGACATGATTAATCATTTAGTAACTTGACTGTATTATGTAGAACGATTTCTGCTACATCTACCATAAGGAAATTATTCACCACGATATCACGACAAGGTTTATGAATCGGTGTTTATCTATGTTCAAAGGCATAACATTGACGCATGAATAAGCCTAATTACTTACGACAACACTTAGCAATATTTAAAATACCGTAATTAGATGATATATTCTGATTTATCATAGAAAGCAATGAAAAGTAAACAATTTGTTCACAACCGTGTGGTGTTAACAAATTCCACCATCTTGGATTTTTCGGGCAACTTTCAATACTCGAGTCAGAGTCAATTCTAAAAAAACACCTATCTTTGAATTTGCTTCGGATTGCAGTGAAAAGTTTAAATTAAATAAACCTTAGAGTCTCAAAAATGGTTCAGGAGGTGTGCCATCATTTAGAAAAAAATATGAATCCTAGAACACAAAAAAATCGAATTTTCCTCGAGTCCTTTCTGGTATCATTTGCATACAATTTTAAATAAAAAATGGCTCTCTTTTTTATCTTAGACATTAAGGACTTTTTTAAGAATCATAATATTGGAATTTTGGTGCATACCGCACGTTTGTGCATACTTTTGGGGTTATCAATCAATATGAATTCGAATCGTGTAAATATAAATTATTTTTCGCATCGTATTCCTTATGCCCAAGTAGATAAAAATGGCTATTGACGGATTTTCCTTAGGTTTTCAGGAAAATGGTCGGCTACTTGCTTTCAAAAGTACAGTAAAAAATGTCGTGGATGTGCCTCGGAAACTTCGGAATTTCTTGGAAATTCCTTTGGGTTAATAAAATCGTGAACAAAAACAGCGTCATTCCGTTAAACGACTCGACCTCGAGAATATTTCGTGAATCAGTATTTTATGAAGTAATTTTAATTTAACAAGTGCTTCGAGTGTTCTCTAAAACAATGGCACGCCTATACATCAAACGTTACGTGGATGGGCCCATGTACCCAAAGGGATGAAATCGCCATTTAAAAAAAAATTTCACCTGACCAGGTTTCGAACCCGGATCTCCTAATTGTCGGTCAGGTGCATTAGCCAGATCTTATCCAGATAGTTTAAGCCATTCATATTTGTCCAGGGTAAATTTAAGATCCAGCATAGAATCCCATTCAAGTCAAATGATTTTTTTCGTGGTGAATTTAATTCCTTCAGTGCATGTTGTTATACTCATGCGCGTATGAATGCGAAACCAAGTTATTTGTGAGTTTTTCGCAGTGGTATTGGTCTCTATCGCATTGTCATACCTCGATTGTAGAAAATTATTCCGTAAAAATGTTATAATTAATTTAATTTAATTGAGATGTCATAGCTCATGTTATTAAAAGAATTTTTCGTAATTATAATTAAATAGATCTAATCTGTCAAATTATATCAAAATATCAGTCACTTATTAAACTACATTATGAGATATTTGCCAAACATAATAGCCGTTTTCCATGGAATCCATGTCCGACCCTTCGTATTAGAGAGACATTATTAAAAAAACTATTTTAATGATTAAATTGTGTTTTAAAAATTCAGTGCGTTGTTAATAATAAGATTGCTTGTGTGCCAGGCTTTTCGCTGTGGAACATGCTAATTGGTATTTATTTTTTATTTTCAGGTGAGTACCTACTGCTTTCGTTGACTTTTTGGGAATGGATTTTTTCCTGTTGGAGTTACGATTGGATATTCCGGTGAGCTAGTACTCGGCACTCAGTCATTTTTTTTCATGTATTCGTACGATTGTTATTACCGTTCCAATATTTGATCCATAGAGGCAAATTAACGAGGTAAATTTTGTCGCACAGATTGCTAGTAGGTCGTGCGCTTTCTCAACAATTTGTGTAACTAAACTTATTGCTTGCTGCGTAATGCTTATCATACAATTGTAAAAAAATCGATTCCTTCATTTGTGATAGCGTCAAGCTTTCATATAAGTTAATACCCCAAATGATTATATTGCTGAAAATTGTAAAATGTACCATGTAAAACAAAGTTTTCGCTTCTTAAATGTAACCACGCGTATTTTATGTCTCTTACAACTGGTCACATTTTGAAATATAATCGATTATATTCTCTAGTATGGCAAGAGAAAAATTTCGCTCAAAATACTTTAAGCGATTTGAAGAAAACAGGTCGTACTCCGGCTCACTTGAACCATTGAAATAATTCAATTACCCGTGGTTGGGATCTAAAGCAAGTTGTTTGAGGTGGCTGGAGCAGTAATCGTGGGTCATTAAGTGCACATTTTAATAATTATTCAAGAAATTCAAGAAATATTCTTGCACCCCATATCATTTAAGTGCATCTGTTTGTGCGTTGGAACTCACCATACCGACAGTAATGGAAAAGATACAAGAATTATGTATTGAAATTATTTCCTTAATTAAAGCATGTAAGAATTAGATTTATTGGCGCGGCATTCGAAATTAAGAAGAAATTATATTAAAATATGTTATTTTCTAATATTGGACTCGGCGTGACACCTTTATATTTGCTACAAAATTTTTAACTGATAACTTTGACTATAACAGTTAATAATAAGAAGAGCAGTGTATTATTTTGCGTTTATAAGAAACTCTGTTCCTACATATGTAATCGCACTATTACGAAATATATGTGTGCCTAAGGTTACGTGTTAAAATATCAATGAATTGCCAAGAATCCAAATCGGTATAAAGTACTTAATTTCGCTTACATCCATAAATATCACCGATAATAACATGTTGCAGTTGTTTCACGAAAGTCTGTACATAAACAACAACTGCTTCAATCACCTTAATATTTCAAACGGATTTGATACGATTTTAAGAAGATAAAATGCTTGCGAGAATATTTCGTTATTCAAATCCTCTGATTTAAATATAATGCCAGCTTCTTACGGTTACATATTACAATATAATAATTAAGTCTTATAATAATACACTGAAGGAGGAGAAAATGCAACTGAATAGGGAGCTTCAGGTAACGTTGGAGGGAAAACCTGTTATGAGTTTTACTGTTAAATAAATATATCCATGAACTGGGACATGAAAACATAACAGACCCACAAATTGAATACATGAATATTTAAAATAAAAAATAATGTGATGATTCTACTTTTGTGAAAAAGTTGTGATTTCCCACGATTACACCTTCCTATATATACATCCTGATTTTATAAAAACTATTTACCGAATATGTAATCCGTAGATTAACTCGAAATTGAGTGGGTGTTCAAACATGATGAAACAAAAACAGTGCAACTCTCCATAGTATAAATTTACTTTCGACCCAGGTTTCAATGTTATTACATCATCGTTAGGTGGCATCAGGTGCTTAGTGCTTACTTGTACAATTAATACATATTATATATTTCCCCCCCACTCTCTTCCAAATAGAGTCTCCCCACAGTACAAATTTACTTTCGACCCGGGTCAAATTTCAGCACTGTGTAAATTAATATTGCGTAACATTGATCGGTTTTTATTTCATCATTTACTTAAAGAATAGAGCTGGGGCTTCTATTTACATTTTATTTTTAAAATTTAATAAAAATATTAGCGAAAATAGTCGACGTCAATATTTTCCCAAGGGCACAACGCATTAGCTCCCAGCCCACCTTCAAGGAAGCTATTTATTTATTTAGTTTGCTTTGGCATGTTAGCATCACGTGACAATTCGCCGTGTGCATTTGAAATGCGTCTTGCCTCGATTCATGCAGATTTTTAATCGTAATGATAAGAATAGAATTGCCAAATAAATTCTTTGCGTTGCCAAAATAAATGTGTTAAAGGGAGAGGTTATCGCTGGCGACATTCCAGTTAATCTGCGCGTCCCTTGTAAGTTTAGTGTTCAATGCTGTCGTATGGCAGCGGTTCTGGGCACGTGGCCGCACTGGTTGGTGGTATTCAAAATGCCGTGGGTGTTGTTGTAGACGGAGAGGATCTCCATTGAATATTGAAAAAATTATATAACCTTCTTAAGTCGTATATTTAAGCTATTATTATTAGTCATTCGTTGGTCGTTCAATCCTATGGTTGGGTGACTGCAGCCCCCATCCTTCCCTATCCAATAGTAATGCCTTTACTCCCGGATAGTCCTTCCCATGTACTTTCCTCTTTATTTGGTCCATATATTTATCCCTTGGCTTTCCTCTTGGGGCTTTCCCCTCATCTTTTTCTTTAATGATATTCTTCACAAGCCCATTGTGCCTCTGAGTGTGCCCAATCCACATGGTTCTTCTTCTATGTTTAATTTTTCATATGGTCATTTTCTCAGCTAATTTTCTGTGCACTTCTTCATTTCTGATTTTTTTCGACACTTCTTTGGGAATGGACTTAACAAACTGTTAGCCGATCAGAGAAGTTTTCAATTAAGTCATTATATATCCGCCGCCAATCGGTGGTCCCCTGTACCTACTCTGCAACTGCGAGACGAACCAACCGACTTTTGAATTCCATTCCTGGGGCTTTATACAGTAAACACTCGACGCAATCAAACCTCTTAAAAATCCGTGAATTTGATGGCACAGCCTCCGACAAATCGAAACTTTTGTATGGCCCTTATTTCTAATTTTCGAAGTTGTGGCGTCACTGTCGAGGCTCGGAAAATCCGAGGCCATGCCGAATAACCACCCAGATTGAGAGACAACAGCAGGTGACGATGTGGAGTGATTGAATTTTTAACTGTAAAACTTACAATCTTAACGATCTCTGGCATGTCATCCAAACTATGATAAATCTAGAAAGCTGGAACAGTTTAGAGAAGATGCTCACAAAACTTGGAGCTGGAGGTGGAGGCTTAAGTTCAAACGGATGGATAGGGTCAGAAATTAGTAGTAGTAGAGAAGAATAGAGAGTAGAAAACCATATGGGGCACTATCAAGCAGACTAGGTCCAGATGGATATGCCTAACTTTGAGGCACAACGAATATATAACGAAAAAAATCTAAGGGAAAGCCACTTAATGAAGACTGAGGGACCAATGCAAAATCCAGCTACAGCGGGATACGAAAAAGAGAAGTTACAAGGAAAATAATTCCTTGTTTCCACTACGTTCATCTGGCACTAGTTACAAAATGCTGGGTAACCAACCAGTATCCCAAAAGGAAATATCTAACCCGCGCATCGAACAGCCTTCTGGGATACATGATTGGTTTAAGAGAACTGACGGAGGAAAGTTGAGCAAAACGATGGAGGTGCTGATAATAGCTCTGGAAGTTGGTGTTTAAGGTGGCTGGAGCGGTAATCGTGGGTCATTGAGTGCGCAATTTAATAATTTGTTAACTCAGTCGAAAAAAAAACTCGTGGACCACATTTCATTTCAGTTCATCTATTAATGTGTTGGAACGTGCCACACTGTCAGTAATGGAAATGGTACAAGACTTACATTTTAATTTTTTCCTTAATTAAATTGCGTTCAAACTAGAGTATTCAGCTTGGCATTCGAAATTTAGACGAAATTGTATTCAATGTTTTTCGAATATTGGACTCTGCCTTACACCTAGATATTTGTTAGTAACAACTAATAAAAATGAGAAACGTATTGATGTAAGAACGAAGATTTTTGCGGTGGTTTACGATGAAGTTCTTCATATTTTCGGGTTCTACCGCGTTGGTCATCACTACAGCAACCAACGCGGTAGAACCCGAAAATATGAAGAACTTCTTGAGAAACGTATTATTTCACGTTTAGGAGAAAATCTGTACATATGTAATCGAATGATTACGAAATATGTGTGTCATGTGCCATGTCGATTTTTTTCGTGTCAAATAGGATTGAATCGCCAAAAAACGAAATCGATATAATGCCATTTTTTCTCTTTTATTATATAGATATCACTAAAGAGAACAGGCCTAAAAAGTTTTACTCCAATCTGTACATAAACAAAAATCTTTTTAGATGATTTCTGTTCTTGATCTCTATGTATTAATGCTATATTCTATAGAGACATATGTCTATTATTATAGTAATAAACCATTCATGATTGATAGTAGACCTGTATCTCCAGAGAATATAATATTAAAAATAGCTCTAACCAACATAAGGATGTAAGAAAATTTTCTTCGTCTCTAGGTCGTCGAGGAATAAGATATTTCAGTGAATAAGGCAACGGAGATAATTCTTTCGCTTACCGAAGTCATGTGTCTAGCGTCCTTCCCACTGCGACTTCTTAACCTGAGTAACCCGCCAACCAGGGTCAGACGACCGTGGTTAGAAATCCAATCACGGTTGGCGCTAACTGGCGTTTCCATTACCAAATTGAAACGTAATGCGTAACTTTCATGCCATCTTCGCCTCATTCTGGCATTTTGTATATTTTGAATATTCCTGTTTTTTACTACTGTTGTTGTTCTTAATTTGTTCTGTTTATTGAACCCAATGTAAAGGCCTTAGTTGCTGTTTTTGGAGTTTTGATAAATAAATAAATAAATAAATAAAAATGTTATTGCGACAGACCTCACCGGCGTAAGATGATCCTAAAGAAAACGGGGATGTAGAGGTTTAGAAGGGAAAGGATATATAGCTGCAGTCAATCCTTTTTAGAATTTAATGAATAATAATGATGATGCTGGTGATAAATAATATATTTAGGCCCGGGCTGGAGGCACAGGTAGATTTCTAAGTTTTTAGAATGGTATTTAGAAGATATACAATAACTTTGAACGAATCTGATATTGTGCATGAAGGTATGATAGATTTTTTGGTGCTGTCAAAAATCTATCAAACAAAAGTTTTAGGCACTAGTCGTTGGATGTATATTAATTCAAGCGAACGCGATGTATATTTCATATTAAGGGATTTATGGTGATTTTTCTGTTTTCCGGAAGTCGCACCGTGGTAACGACTACAATTGGTGGCCTTTCTTCGAAATCTACCTAAAAAGGCGTTAGTTGATTATCGAAGCTGTGAAAAATGATTGGTCGTCATAGAATCCAAGTTAAAGGTTTTTTAATTCCTTCCTTTACCTCCAGAAAAAGTTAAAAATTGGGACAGGCGTGAATAATTCTACTGTTGATGCCTCTCAGTAACACACACTACCTACCTAGCTCCTGATTTCCGGCTCTTCAACCTGTTGACATTCATGCTTGCACGTGCGCCGAAAAGAAACTTTCTAAGGAGAGCTATTTTAAAAGAATAAAAAGATACTTAAAATTGAATCGATCGAGAGTGGGTAAAGTAGGATCTGTACTTTTTTTTACAAACCCAGGAAGTCGACGTATCAATCGATTTGTGTTTTCCTGCTCTTTTACGAGTTTGGTTTTGTTTCGAAATATTTACCTCTATCGATCGATGGATCTGTCTTATTTTTCTTTTGTTCGCGGAAAGGGGAATCTCTGGCCAATTTATTTTTTTTTGACCCGGAAAATCCGTTCTGAAAAGTCAGATTTTTTAGTCGATAACTGCATCAGTTGACTCAAACCATGAGCCATTTCCACTTTTACGGTTCGCGTGCCTCCGCAGCGAAACCCATTTGAAGTGAATATGCAGCGGCCGCATCATTGAGTCACGTAGAAGTGAATCTCATGTCAACGGAACGATTCTGGAAGCTGCTCACGCAATGCGTAGCTTGACCACCGTCTTTAACTCTTGGAAATGGATTTGAGCGTCGTCGACACGAGGTTGTTCTTCCGAGAGATTGCGAAATTCCTCGTAAGATGATTTTATCTTCGAAGATGTTTATCTTCTTTTTAGTAGGCGTGACTTAGGCTTGCTGCCGCCAGTGTTATGAAACTGCTTCGGCGGTAATGATATGTTCTCCTTCAGACACCACCTATATCTCCTGTTCTTAGTGGAGAATCGTGAATCATTAGTCAGCGTCTCAAGTTCTATTCGCAGATTCTTGCGATTTGTTAACCAGTGTAGGTCATTTATTCATACCAGTGAGTAGCACGTGCCTAGACCGTCTTGATCAACGATTCACTGTGGATGTTGACGAGTTACAGATGTTTTTCAAGTAAAACGATGTCTGACATTGCGATGACATTAATATCTGCGTGGTAGAAGTGAAGTTTGAATTTATAACGCTTCTGTTTCCACTATGCTCTTATTTGTTGACGACTATGGTTTGGTTGGAAAGCATTCATCATCGGCTGATGATATTGATCAAAGGAAAATCAAGGCGATGGTGCTGATACCTGGTGATGTTGATTTGCAACGAAACTATGGTCATGAAAGACGAAGGAAATTTCAGTGTTATAAATTAACCTTTCATTCCTGCGAAGAAAGATTTACATTAAGTTACGCCTGAAACCAATGTATAATAGCCCGTGTTCTTGTCATTAAAAACCCTGTGCTGCTAAAGTATTTTATATTGCTTACTCCCAGACATCATTTAAATATTAGTGAATTACGGTCCAAAAATAATATCGATTTAATCGTCAGCGTATTACAGAATATGCATGCCTAGTTTTGGGAGGAGCGTTAGGATATCTATTTGGTGACAGTTGGGTGAGGCAAGATCACTTCCTCGGTACTAGAACCATTCATTCCCTGACCACCTCGTAAGTAACCTACTGCTCCTCCCACGGAAATAAATGTAGTATATGTAACAGAACTTGTTGAAAAAGTGCATGTGTGCCTGAAGATGGTGATCTAAAGTTGATACGTATAGTATTT
The DNA here is from genome assembly GCA_963573305.1 of Pyrrhosoma nymphula. Classification (NCBI taxonomy): domain Eukaryota; kingdom Metazoa; phylum Arthropoda; class Insecta; order Odonata; family Coenagrionidae; genus Pyrrhosoma; species Pyrrhosoma nymphula. Next base: position 49,604,613 of record OY754337.1, on the reverse strand, counting down.
AAATGAACGAGTTTAAAAATAAGTACAAACTCCTTAATTGTGTATGTGTATTAATTCATAATAATGCGATTGGTTTTTTAAATACCTACACTACACTAAAAAATGTTTTGCAATACTACATTAAGAATCATTGACATTATAACTGTCATTAATTTTCATCGTATTTCTACAATGATTCATAAACAGAGAAAGTTATCGTGGAGTGGCTGCTAAGATTCGAGCAATAATTAGTATCGCAAAACTTCACAAAGTTTCTTACTGTACTTATTATCGTAAAGCCCCGACGTTTTTACCTATGGATCTTATCGCAAATCTGATAAAACGTTTCGTGATGAAACTTATCGTGAAACTCCAAAGAGTTTTAACTGATGAATATCAATGTTATGATTCGGAGAATTACTACTGTTGAATATTTTCATATATTTCAAAAGACTTTATTAATAATCTCATTTAGAGCTATCAGTGTTCTAACCTATCACAATGTTCCTGTACTGAGAAATTAGTTAAAAAAATAAGAATAATAATATCGTACGACAGCATAGTTTATTTTCAAGAACAAAACTCTTACTTCAAAGCATGTAACATGTATGCGATAGTTAACGAATGCCAAATCCCCCATTAAAAATAAATGCAAAGAGCATATAAAATTTAAAAATTACTAAACTATATACTATATGGTAGTAATTCTTCTATGCATTGAAGTACCCGATTTAAGGGAGATCTGGTGCTCTCCTGGCGAAACTGTTGATTTAAGGTTTCTCGAGTTTCCAGCCGGGTGAGATGACCCATTTTCTCCAACGTTTCGAGGACCGACACGGCCCTCTTTATCAGGGAAAATGATTCACTCAATCATTCCCTGATGTCGAAGGCCGTGTCAGACCTCGAAACGTTGGAGAAAATGGACCATCTCACCCAGCTGGAAATCCAAGAAACCTTAATTCTACTCTATTTCAAATTTAAATGCTATAGGAACTTACTATTAGCCATTAACTCTCGTGAAATCTGATAGATCTGGTAATTTTATAGGAGAAAGTTAATCTTGTAGTTCCGTGAGAGGGATAAATTATTTGTCGTTTCATTTAGAAGTCCTTCCACAGTTCTCTAGTTCGCTAGTTTTAAGGCATCATCTGCCTAAACTGTCCGCTTATTTTCGCTTGAGACCATGGTTTCCCTACCTTTATCTGTACTTTCTTCTTCTCTACTATTTACTTCTTTGCTATCGCCCCTCGTAAATAGTTTTAGCAAAAAAAATAAGTAAAGACCTTCATACCACTATGGTCCGTTTCCTTTCATTTTCCATAATTCTCGTTGGTGAAGGGCCTCGAATCGAACTGCAAACGGTACGGCGCGGCGCGCCGTAGCGTTTACAGTTCAGATTCTGGTACATAGGTTCCTTGCAGAATGAATCGGCGTGAGTTTATTGTTCTCATCTCAAAGTGTATTTGGTGGTCGAAAACTTATTTGCCCGGCGTTTAGGTAAAAAGAAATGGTCAGTAAACGCAGTTTTGAAGTTACCCTGGACGTAATTACATGATATTTTTACTCCTTCAAAATCTAATTTTCGCCCCCAAGGGCGAGATCATGCCCTAGTCCATGCCTCTGTTTGAGAATTCCTACGTAAGGCGAATGAATGAATGTAGCTATCGAGTTGACCAATAATTTTGGCACGGTAATGGAATTCCGTCGAGCCCAAATAATTTTTGGCAGGGAGTCATTTTCTTTTCGTGACCCGACTCGTGAGCGATGAAAACAATATCGTATGCTCCTCTCAAGCAACAGAGATTTTACCTTTTTGGCTGGAGACAATGGACGAGGAATTTTGGGATAGCTCTGTGACCGGGACATCAATGTTGCATTCGTAAATTGCGATGTTGAATCGCGCTATGAATCAAAGGAATGCGTTCCAAAATAGTTGCCTACATTAAGATGGCGTAGTACATCTAATGGCTAATTGCATACAACTTTCGGAAAACGTTTTATCCAATTTACCAATTAGATGCCAACTTTCTTCAGACTGCAAGAGTCATCAACTCTGAAATCCTCCTCCTTGTCGGAGTTTTCGCAAGATTATTATGAATTTTCCAGATTAGTCCCCACTTGCGACTAATACTTGCAGGAGACCTCTAAAGGCAACTCGCCCCATGTGACATTAGGAAGGATCTTTTGATTTTTTATTCTTAAATTACGATATTGACATAGAAATTGCATGCTAGGAGGTGTTTCCAATATGCCGCGTATAAGTTGAGTATTGCTTTCAAAACCTAAATCTAGTATTTTTTTATTTTCTTTAGGTTTACATTTCATTTTACTATACGCCGTTGGCATTTCTGAAATTTACGACTGAAAATATGTGGTACAAAGAGAGTTAAAATCAATAGACGGAGAGTTCAACAGCAGAGTAAATTATCCTTCACAAATCTGGACTTCAAGAGTTAACAGTTTGTTTACTTGAGAACGAAATATTCGTGAAATTTTGCTCACGGGTTGGTGGCTAATTGTCATGAAAAATTTGTGAAGCGATCGAAAATCGCACATCCTAAATTACCCTATTTATGACGGCAAAAGGGAGTAAAACGCGTAAACATTTCTGGTAGTACAAAATTTATACCAATTTCAAAATGTTTTCGCATAGAAAATGCCCTTGGGAAAGCATTAGCATTATTTAACGAGACATTAAAGGCAACTACTCGGAATAACTTTTGATAAATTGGTAACATTCTTGATCCAAAAACACGACCTGACATAAAAATGGAATGAATAAAATGGCGATTTGAGACAAAGTAATAAATGAGATGGTGAAAAATTACATTTTTTCCCATTTAATTGTTATCTGCGAAAACAAGAGGAGGCAGATGTTCTTGGTTGAAAATAGTACGAGTCAAATGCTACCTCTTTATCAATAAGTTATGTACCTGTTTAAGCGATCGTCTCCGAAACACATACGACTTTCACGAATTTCATGATACGCAAGGTGCTATTTATTTGAGTGGCAAGTGATCCAGATAATTTTCCAAAGAAAATCTTTTCACCTGGAATAGGCGTCCTTAGATATCAGGTCTTTGTATTGTGATTACTGCTTATTTTAGCGGTTTAAGAATTTCTATAGCTATCAGTTACGATTAGTTATCTTGATAAAAGAAAATTAACAATACCAACCAAGTATTACCTGCCTTAACAACCTTTTATTTGATTATTTCCCCTTAATTCCGTAGGGAAATTGAAAGATTTTTGACCTAGGTACTTTTTATAAACAGATGCTAATCTAAATTCGGGTGTTCAGCCATTCAACCATATAAATATTTACATGTTCGAAGGTTTAGACGTGTACACCTCGGAGACTAATATATATATTAATGGTCCCTCTCCATTTTGATAATATCTGTAGTGTAGTAGTGCATGCTTGTGAGGCTTCGCCTCGTGACAAGCATTAGCAATTTATTCTAATGCATAATTAGTCGTAGTTACTCTAACTTTAGGGTATAGTGTAATGCATGTTGGTGAATACTCACCCCCTGCCACACACCCCTGAGATGGCTTGCAGGGTATTTTGTAGATGTAGATGACTACGTGTTCAAGATTTTGAAACCCGCCCACGGCCTTCAACGTCGCCTAGAGAAACCAAATGCTTCTCTGCGCGGCCAGCAATGTGATCTCTTGCATTACTCGCAGCGACGTGGTTTAGTTTTTTTTTCTTCGTCCGAAAGAGGTAGGTGAGGCTGGCTCTCCTTGGTTAGGTTGATTGTCCTGATTTTACTGCAAATCGTACCGTCTGCGGGCGGACGTCGAGAGCGAAGCCTAGCTCTGCGTTCATCGCATTTCCGGGATACCTACCTCATGGATCGTGAGCTTTTGCAACGGGTTCCCATTGAGACCGAGAGTTTTCCCCACCACACACACACCAACGCACGCACATAACAAACACTTTCAGTCAATCTCGCAGCTCTTTTGTCGGATACGAAGGGAGGCATCCGGAACCCAAGCCACTAGAGTGAAAGTTTTGTGCATTTATTCTGGGGCCCTCGCCTTTGTCTTTAGTTGACCGAAGCGGTTATTCTAGGGTAATTATATTCTTCCGGTTGCTTTATTCAAGACTGGAATATGGTGTCCGTTGAATTTTGACGGGAAGAAGAAAAAAATCAAATGATGGCATATGATTGAAAGAATCCTCCCAAAATGACGCGAGAAATGCATGTAGTATGTTACATTCATTAACTACCTACTCATGGAGGGGTTAGGGTGAAACAAATGCCCCTTCTCAAATCTCATCGTGATTCTGTTTCAAGTATGTTGATTATTTAGCGAGAGGCGTAAGTGCCTTGGGCATAAGTTCCCATTCCAAGCATGTGCTGCGGTTTCCAAATAAATGAAATATTCTATTGTTTACGTAGTGCAAACATTTATAATTTTGGAGCCAGAAACTCGATTTTTAGGAAAAAGCGAAGCGTTAACGAAGCGTTGAGGAAAATCGAATACAAGAATTAAATACTGCCTTCTTTCAGTCGACACTAAACATTTCAAGCCCCTGTCATGAATGCAAGGAATTTAAAAAAGAAAACAAAGATGCCTCTGCATCGAATCGAATGCTTTTCTTATGGAATTAAAAGTTGGTTAAACAAGTGCCCACATACCTAGCGGCCCCTGGGGCCCTTGAGCCTTTATAATTTATACTATTAATCCTTCCTTATAAGTACTAAGGAAAGGTAATTCTGATGGAATGTCTTGCGGTTTGGAAGTCTATAGCGTTCAAAACAAACAGAATTTCTGTTTTATTGGTACAGTTAATGAATAGTAAGATATTGATAAATGATAAGAAATTTTAAGTATCCCTTAAAATAAAAAAGGGGTCGTTGATTGCGCCTCTTTCACTGTGGACGGGGATGAAATAATGGAGAAATGTGTGTAGTTTAACCAATGCCCGTATGTTGGCTCGGTGAGATAGGGTTCCCCATTCTTCTACTTGCTAACGCAACAATTTGATAACTGTCGTTTCCCTACACAAACTATGTTGGAATGGAGGAAGACTGCGCTAACATGTTTGCCTGCTATTACTCTATCTGATGCCATTTAAGGCGCTCTACCAAGTTCAGTGGGACATCAAAATCTGGCAGTCATCAATCCGAAGCTTAGTTTGCGATATGTCTCCAATCCTCTCTCCTCTCCGCCAACCGCTTTATTCCGATAATTCCTCACTTTGACGTCCTTCATAATTTGCCCGATGTATTCCATTCTTGGTCTTCCTTTATCATTATTCCCATTCCTCCCTCCTTCCAATATTGTCTTCATTAGGCTGTGGTGTCGAAAAATGTGTCCAATAAGTTTGTCTCTCCTTCCTCGCAAGACTGTTCATTCCAACTTTTCTTCTTTTCTCTCCAACTATTCTAAAGACTTCTTCGTTGGTGATTCTCTCTGCCCATGTGATCCGCGACATTCTTCGATAACACCGCATCAAAATTGCTTCCTGTATCTTTTTATCTGCAGCTGTTATTGTCCAGGCTTCACTGGAAGCAAGACTCCTCTTCTGGTGTTCTGGTAGAATATTTTCTTTCTACTTGGGGTTAATCTGCTCACAATATCTTTATTCCTTCTTCTGTCACTGTTGATGATTCTTCCTAGTATAGATAGCGAAATTCATCCTCTTGCACAAGTTTTGAATACCGTTGTCGTGCGGTGCTCGGCGTTCAAATGTCGTCATTGTTCGATGCTTGAAAATTTAGATAGCTTACTGAATATGGCTCCAATTGTTGTGTGAATTGTGCTCGTTGTTAGGATTATAAGTATTTCTGTGTTGCTTGACGAGCAAATCTGGCAATATTATTTGACGTGCTCCACTCTCAACACCAAACTCATACCGACCGTTGCGTTGAAGACTGTGGTGTTAATGGTGACCAAAATATCACCCTGGGTCCTACGTAAATATTTCTACAAACTAATAATTCATGGCTCTGCTCCCAGTGTGAAGTTTAGCCTCGCCTTCCTGATAACCCCATGTGTAACTTTCATTTTCCCTACCTTTTCATCGTGGCGAATAACACAACATTCGCAAATTTCACCGACCGAAAACTTCGCTGAAAATTTCTCGCGCCACTGGTCCTGCTATGCGGAAATTCATGGAGTCAGGCCTCTCTCTCCCTCACCCATAAGATTACATCACGACGGCCGTGTGCGATTATTCTAGTTTTAATTGAATGTGCAACCACAGTGCGGCGGTCGCGCTTTGATTCCTCCGAAAAAGAAAGACGACTCGGGTCATTCCACCCCAAGAAGCGGAAAACGTGAAGGCACGTCCAAGGCAATGATAACCAACCTCTCTCATCCATTAAAGTATTATGAAATGATATAACTACAAGATCTATTCGCACGGATGATGAACTGTAATTATGACACGAACTGGCATTTAATTCTGCCGGAAGTATTCGCGGGTAAGGTAAAAAAATAAAGAAATGAGGAAAAGATTGGAGACGTAGGGAAACAAAGGAATTCATGCAAGGAGACTTACTTGGCGCGTAAGTTTAAAAGTGGCACCTCGACTTACGAACCGCTCAACATATGAATTTTTCAAACTTTATTCGCATTACGTTTTGGCCTATAGATACAGACTTATTATCTGGATAAAAACTGTGATGATTTACGAATGCACTGTCAGAGACTAATGCGAGCAACAGCATAGTAAAATGAGCTGCAATGCGCGCTCCTCCAGCTACATTAATGCATTACTAACGTTTTCCGAAATTTCTGACTCTAAAGGAACATATTGATTGCCCATGCGTTAAATGGAGAACTTGGTTACGAGGTACGAATTGTTCGAGTGACGAAATTGACGAGGTATGAGTGTCAGGGAAGTGAAAGAGGTATGTAAGGATAGGCATTATGGCGGAAATTATTAAAAGAGAGTCAGTTATAACAGTAGTAACTAAGTTATTTGACTTAGCCTACCCAGAAAAGATAAGTGCGTGATGAGTATGTGCGTATGTATGATAGCACGAACGCTAAATATATGATAATAATGTAGATCACTAGTATTGGATGATATGAAAAATATTAATAAATAGATAGAATAATTTAATAGATAAATATGTGACATGAAAGTGGCTGCCAAGGCTGGCTACAGTTAACAGAATTTCGTGGCTCTCCAACCCTTTTAAAGAGGAGTGTTTTCTTGTTGCCGAAAATCTGGATAAGTTTTCAATTTGAATAAGATTCTTCTGGGTAGGCAAAAGTAGTGACAGCCTTTCATGGACCGATCATGTTCTTACTATGAGTCATAGGATTAATACCGTACTATGGCAACTAAAATTCCATCGAAATGTTCTACCTTGTAATACGAGAAAAATGCTCATATCAACCTTGATTTTTCCATTCCTCTTCTATTGTTCCTGGTATTTTACGGCTTGAGTAAAGGACTTGACCTTAAACTTCAACGGGCCTTAAATTCGTGCCTTGGATTTTTTTAAATCTCCGTAGTGATGAGTATATTTCTTCTTATTACAGGGAGTTGGGATGGCTTAAAACCAAATCCCGAAGAAAACATTTTCTGGACACTTTTCTGTATAGCCTTTTTCAAGCAAATGAGCCCAAATACCTCACAGATATAACGTAACCAAATAATCCTAATGTATGTACCAGAGGTGATCCCAATTATTTATATTATCGTGGGCATAGATCGAATTCATACCATAATTCATGTTTAGTATCGGCTACTTCCTTGTGGAATTCCCTACCTGTAAAACCAAAAGATTCCTCCACCCCTCATCTGTTCAAATCCAATTTTTAATACTTATTGTTGAAGGAACAAAATCTCATGAAATAACATGTGAATTCTTCTATTTTGTTGGTTCATAATTTTGTTATTTATTGTTATGAGTGTCATAATCATGATTGTTTTGTTTGATAGAAAATTCATTTTTCTATTTCTTGTTTGTTTCTTCCATGTATTTGTTTGCATTATTATTCATAGCTGTATGTATTTTCACTATTTTAATCCTCATGAGAGTTCATTTACTAAGGATTTATTAAAGAAAGACAATATCAAAGAATCAATTAATGATTTTTTTATGCTAAAAAATATAAAGCTACCATTAACTTCTCTGCACTGTATGTTCAATTCAGTCAAGAATTTTTCTAAGAAAATTTGACGAGGTTTCGACACAGTTTTTTCCACGTATAATACATGTGGAACATATAATACATGTGGAAAATAAAGTTATTCCATGCAGAAAAAGCTTTGTCAAAACTTCATCAAATTTTCTTACCATGAAGGACTTCTACAAAGCTGCGCCCGAAATCGTTTCTTAAGATATTTCTGACTGCATTGATTGCTTTCAATTGTATATGCAATCATATTTCTTTACGACTGTTTACGAAGTTTTTTCTGAGCTCGTTTTATTTTGCTCCGATGGTTTTTAATGGTAATTTGTGGTTATTTAATGCCATAGCAGTTGAATCTCATATAGCTTTCTCTATTCGGTCCCTAACTGAATGCAGTTTTTATAGAACACTTCCAAGTGTATATTATTTCATCCGAAGGTTGTAATGCTGAATTATGGTACCTACCTTTCGTTACGAGAATGCTAGAGCCGACGCCGTATTACTCTCTACCCTTCTTCCATATCAGAAATAATCCCACCCGTACCAAACTAATCAATTAGTGGCGATGATGATTTCAGTTGGCGACCTCACCTCTCAGAATAGCAACAAGCAATTAGCAACATTGAATGATAAATCTTAGTGGCAGTAAGTAGGTAGTTACTCTCCGCGGTCGTAAGCGCTTTGTCGTATCATCAATGAATTTAAATTTTACAGCTTCATCTACATACTACGTTGTGATCCAGCTCAGGAGCGTGTGGTAGGTAGTGTGGGGACTCCAGCCATGAAAAAAGTGGAGAATAGGGAGAAGGAGTTGGAAATTTGTTTAAATGTCGAAATTTGATCAGCTGAAATAATGGTTATACTGTCCAGTTGGTTACATAGAAATTCCAAGGTCATATTCATATCCCTACACAGCATGATTGCTTTTTTGCGAGAATAAGTACATTTTATTTTGTTTTACTTATCAGTGAAAAAAATTTTTTTTTAATTATGCAAGAAAATAATTTTTGATGATATAGGTGTTTTTTTCTTAAATATTAAGGAAAACCCATAAAAATGGTTGCGCGATATTGAGCATAGAATGCATTGTACAGGTACTCATGATCGAGAAGAGAGAAAGGATAGAATTTAAATAATTATAGATTGCATTAATTGGTATTAAATGGGGAAAAATTGATCCTGAGAAGTCAATTATGCCACCAAATCCCTTTTCATCGTGTAAATGAATATAATGAATGGTAAAACTCTTGCTTAGGTATGCTGAGCCATAGAAGAGAGCTGATGACGTGGACGTTGTGTAAGAATGTAAGCAGAAGGTTGTCGAAGATTTTAATATGAAGTGTAGCGTTGTATAGCGCAGAAACGTGGACTCCGAGAACAGAGGACGAGAATAGGCTGCTGGAGTTTAAGGCGTTCGAGTGTGGAGGAGAATGGAGAAGGTGCGAAGATGGACGGAAAGGAAGACAAAAGAGGAAGTGATTTTCTATGCTGGGGAAGAGAGGAAAATTCAGTAGAAAATTAGGAGGAGGCAAAGTAGGTGGTTGGAATAGGTAATGAGGGGAGAAGGGTTGCTGAATGCCTTGATAGAGGGAAGGATGTTGAGTTAGCAGGGAGAGGGGAAGAAAGAGAATGGGCTTTATGAACGGGATGAGGATAGGTGGGACGTATGATGAGATGAGGAAAGAAATCGTGTTAGGGGATAAGGACCTGTACCTGTAAAATAAAACCTCTCTCCCATCTTGGGTTGTTGGAGCGATTTTTGTTTATCAACAGATTTCCGTGTAACTTTGCATTAGTATTCTCTTTAGTGATATATATAGATGAAAGTGAAAAAAATGCATAATACCGATTTAGTTCTTTGGCAATTCAATGCTATTTTAACACGTAGTCTTATGGCACATGACATATGTTTAGTAATAATTCGAATATATATGGACAGATTTTCTCCTAAACGCAAAATTATACGTTTCATATAATTATAATGGCTGATAACAAATATCAGGGCATTGAAACTTCGTGCTATGCTTTGTGTATGTGATTGAAGAAATTCGTGCTAAGTATTTTAGGTGATTGGAGCGATTGTTGTTCATGTTCAGATTTGCGTGAACCGTTGCGTACGTGTTCTCATTGGTGATATCTATTGATGAAAGAGAAAAACATTGCATCATTCCGATTTGGTTTCTTGGCAATTTAATGCTATTTTAACACGTAGCCTTATTACAAATCTTTCGTAATAATTCTATTACAAAGGTGCCGATTTTCTTCTAAGCGCGAAATAATGTATTTCTTATTATTAAAATTGTTACTGACATATATCAAGTTTCCATGCGGAGTCCAATATTCGAAAAAACGTAGTTCAATATTATTTCGTATTAATTTCGAATACCGCACCCAAAACCGTAGTCCTAACATGCTGTAATTGAAAAGAATTAAAATATATTTATTGCATCATTACCATTACGGCATGTATGGTGAATCCCAACGTATCAATCGGTGTATTTAGTGATATGTGGTCCAAAGAATTTTATTTCACTTGCTTAGAACATTATTAAAATGTGTACGCAATGTCCCACTATTACCGTTCCAGCCACCTGAAACCAGCTATCCTGTGGATTACCCTAATAAAAATAATGATTTATCTACTGAGCCGTGTTCTTCTGAAATTAATCGTCAACGACCGACTAAATTTTTTTTTGCGTTTTGGCGGAAACGTGTTTTTTCACACGTGTTTTCTGGCTCAAGAGAGTTCGAAAACGTTTTAAAACTCTCCTATCTCTCCCGCCCCACCTTCCGTGCCCACCCCTGCGTGGTTTGCCGGCCACGGGCCCGCGACTCTCCCGCTCGCTAGGGCGTGTGTGAGCGTCAAAGCGTGGCCGAGTCGGTCGGCGAGCGGGGGCACGGGAGTACAACGCCCCCTTCTGCACTGCATGCCTGCCCGCCGACGCCTCCAGTGGCGCACGCTGGAGAGGTATATGATGACTGGAGACCGCGAGCCTCATCCCTCATCTCTTCTCTCACCCACCTTATTCTGTCCTAAAGTAAAATTTTCAAGAACGAATCATCAACCTATATAACCCCCTTTACTCCTTCAAAATGGAAGGAGTAAAGGAAAAACTCCGGTTCATACGACGCACATCAATTCTGGTGCTCACATACGCTTCTCCAGCTTTTCGAAGTCCCGCCAGAAACAAAATACATAGTACAATTCGCTTAAAACATTTCTTCTAAGAATGCTACGGGTGCCCTGGTTTGTGCGTAACGCGGCCGTACTAAAAGGTCTGAATCTTCAATCCCTTACCCAAATCCTTCGCCAATCCCTTCAACAATTTCAACGCCCTCTATCCATAAACCAGAAATCCCTTCTTATCCTCTGGCAATATAACCCTCCAACAGTTACTCCCGTCACTTGTCTACGCCAAAAATATTTCCTTATCTAAATTGATTTCCTTTACCAATTATCCAAGAGTCTAGGACACCGCAACCCATTCTCTCTTCTCACCGCATGCCCATTTTGATAAAATGTTACCCTCTGTCAACGGCCCCCGACCGGTAAGCAGAGCATTCCAAGGATCCCGATTTTCCGTGATGTTAAACTCTCTGGTCGTCGTCTTTCCGCAATACAAGTGGCTCCCTCTTTCATAATCCTAAAGTTGCTATTTATTGGGGAGACATTATTATTATAAGGTGATCTATCGGTTATGGTAGGTTTAAATGAATGTAAGAAGAAACCCTCAAGATTTTTACATGTGTAGGGCCCTGTCTACCAATATTTCTTTTTTCATCGCAGCATACTTCCTAACCTTCCTTATCTCGTCCACAAAACCCATTCTCTTCATTCCCTTTCGTCTCATAACCGATATCTTCCCATCGATTACAATGTGATCCAGATAAATCGCGATAGAAAATCTTTTCACCTGGAATAGGCGTCCTTATATTTCGTGTTATTTTTACCAAGCGCATGACAGCGCATTCCGGCGGTTTACGAATTTCTGCAGCTATCAGTTACAATTAATTGGTTTATTTGATTAAAATTTACTTTAATTATTAAGTCTACCTCTCAATCTGATAACCTTGTATTTCAACATTTTTCTCTTAGGTAGAGGGATACTATTTACACTATGTAAGGCCTGTACATCTCGAAGGCTACGCCTACAGCATTAAACCCTGCATTATTTACAACAAAGCACGATGTTGTCATAACATTCCATGACGCCATTCTCAACTAAAAGTAAACGTGGTGAAGCGTCCAATCTGGCACATTTCCCAGGAACAATCTCGTCTCTAAACGAAATGGAAATTCGTTCTTCCGTCCGTCACCTCCTTAAGCAGGACTGCATAATTTGGCCCGCCGGATAAACGTCCTTTGTCGTGGGCAAGAGGGCAAAACGGCCGCCTCGAGAATGACAATGGGGCAAATATTTCGACACCGAAATCGGGAGCTCTAAAATTCCAGCCAGGAGCATGGGTAGGTGAAAGAAAGGTAAAGAATTTGGAAATGGGTCCGCAACGGGACCTTGTGTCTTTCTTGCTTTTCCTTCTTAAGGTAGTTTGAGCGAGATAGTTCCCTAGTCATAATGGAGACCATATTCGACTTTATTTTTTTATTTCTGTGTTTGTTAGAAGCATGAAATAAATATTTTAATATTCATGGTGCAAAAATATTTTAATATAACGAAGATTCTCAGTAATTAAATAAATATAACCACCTAAGTCTCTAACATGCCTCATTTCTTCACGACCTACGGTGAAATGCCTTCAAAATAGAAGGATTTTTTTGAAATTCTGTAAAAATCACTGCGACGAGTAATTGATTAATTTTTATAAATAGTTGAGAGAACGTACAAACTACACACCGTTAGTTTTTTTTGTCGAAATCTAGGTGTTAGAAATTTTCCAATATTCTCCCTCTGGAGCGCACAGCTGTAATCTATCCTATTTAAAACAGGTGCGATATTCCACAGAGGAAAAATCATTCGCCTTGACCGGGATCCCGGTCAAGGCGAATGATTTTTCCTCTGTGGAATATCGCACTTATGTGCACTTGCGGGTGACTCCGTAAAGGTAACTACCGTGGCTAGTCCCGGTATCCTCAAAATTACTATTTAAAACAGCTTTTATTTTTAGGAAAATTGCTCAAAAAGTAGTTCGGCAAGGGGTTAATATTATATATTAGTGAAGGTGCTCGTTGAATATCAACGGGAAGAAAATTATCATTTACATTGATTATAATAAACCATTCATATCTTATTTAGGGCAAAGAATCATCGAGTCAAGAATCAAAGAATCATTGGATATGCACGGAATCTCGACCTCAACAACTTATCGTTATCGCGATTTTCAATGGTCGTTATGGGGACGACTCAAAAACGCTAAAATATTGCGAAAAATCGTTACGTTTTTAGCAAATATTTCGGAATTTTGACCGGAATACAAAATTAAATTTAAGGAATAAGAATCTTTATTTTATTTTCTTTTTAATGATACCTTTTCCAATAACAGAAAACCACTATTTCTAATTTAATTTTGCAAATAAAAAAAGGTCGGCAGCCAAATGAAAATTCGGCTTCACGTTTATTTCTTGTGTAAAAGTTACTGACATATATATTTTTTTCTTTTAAATGAGGTCAAATTAATCAAATTCTAGGTGAATAGATTTTTTGTTCTTACTACCTTAACATCCTCCCCTTACCTTCCTGCGCTGTGTGCGTGATTTTCTCGTTCTTCTTCTTAAGGTGGTAGGAAAGATTTTTGTTTACTTATAGATTTGCGTGAAACTTTTCGTAGATGTTCTCATTAGTGATATCTACAGATAAAATAGAAAAAAATTGCAGAATACCGATTTGGTTTATTGATAGTTCAATGCGATTTAAACACGTAGTATTCTGGCACGTGACATATATTTCGTAAAAATTCGATTGCGTATGTACAGATTTTCTTATTAAAGCGAAAAAATAAATACATTTCTTCTACTTATATTTGTTGCTAACAAATATCAAGGTGTCACGCCTTGCCAATGATTTGAAATGAAAACATATTTCAATATAATTTCGTCTAAATTTCGAATACACCGTCGATGAATCTAGTCCTAACATGCATTAGTTAAAAAAATGCAAAATATAAATCTTGTATCATTTCCATTACTGCATGTATGGTGAGTTACAACGATTTAACAGATCCATTTAAATTTAATTTGGTTCAAGAATTTTTTTTCGACTTTAATTATTAAATTATTAAAATGACCCACGACTACCGATCCAGCAACCTTTAAACTGACACCGCCCTAGGGGTCATCATTTTTGACCCCTGTGACTGTTACTTTAATTGTCTCTCGTACTTTTGTTGTTAGATAGGGCCGTCATATGAGACGATAAACGCAAAAATGTTGCAAGTCCGTTTTTTGCCTCATTTTACTCAATTGCTGTTACCTTTATATACTTTTGTGCGCGAGTGGTGTGAAATCTAGCTTCAATGTTTTAGGTAGATTTTGAAGAAAGGACCACCTATTTTAGTCGTTACCATGGTGAGAATTTCGGAAAATTTCTACATAGGTTTAGTTTCATGGCCGTAAGACCCCAAAACCATCACCAAATTAAAAGTTATGTAGTATAGTCACGATAGTGCCAAATTTTCCATAAATTATTTCCAGACTGATATATAAAATATAAAAGTGGAATGTCTCGTTCAAGTTCGTTAAAAGGGCAAAACCGTACCAATATCTACGGATAAAAGAGAAAAAAATTGCAGCATACCGATTTGGTTTATTGACAATTTAGTGCGATTTAAACACGTAGTATTCTGGCACGTGACATATATTTCGTAAAAAATTGATTGCGTGTGTACAAATTTTCCTATTAAAGCGAAATAATAAATACATTTCTTCTAATTATTGAATGTGGAAATGTTGGGGTGGAAATGGGGAAGGGTTTTTGAAAAACTGAAATTCGCTGCGACTCCCTTCATATGAAATATATTGCATTAGTTTAAATTTATTATCCTTCATAACACTCCTACCAAAAACCTTTTGCACAACAGAATTTTTTTTCACGGCGACTAAGCATTATTGATTTAGTTTTTTTATGAACTTCACTTTAAGCGTCACTAAAAAATTACATTTTGGATGCACACCATTCTTGCTCTCAACGCCACATATGTTGTGTATGACTTTAATCTTTTTTTTCAAGCAAATCTAATCCCAATAAATTTCAGAATGGGTGGTTTAAGTGTGAAATAACTGCAGATAAATGTGAATCCTGTAAAAAAACGTTTAAGGATCATTCTGTGGAAAGATTTGTAGAATAAAACATGCCTGGACTATATTTTGACGTGGTCCGTAACTGGCAAATTCTGACAAATAAGTTCTGTTGAATATTTGAGTTATTCAAACTTTAATGATTATTTTTTAATGAGTGAATTCCAAAATTGTAATTGCAATGTTTGCGGCTCGTGCTGGGGAAAATTAAAAAAAGAACATGGCTGAACTGCGTTAATTGGGTTAATAATTGAGTTTTAAATTGTTTTAACGATAGCAGTATTGGTTTTATTAATAAATAGCCAGACTGTAACTAAGTCAGATTTATTATTTATGGAAAAGTTTGACACTATCAGCTTTTTTCGTAAAGTATGGCCGTAATTCTTGGGTAAACATGAACTGGAGTCAAAACGACTACATAGCGGTCGGAGGGATAGGGAGAACTCCGGCGTTTCGAGTGTTAAGTTGGGCTTACTCTGGCAAGTCTATTGCGAAAGTTATTTGCAACGAGTGACTTCAGAAGTGGATTCCTCTTGTAAACGGCTCTGTAAGTCCGTTTGCTGAACTTTAAAAAATTGCAGCAAGTCGCTTGCAGAATACGTATGTTTCCCGTGTAAACAGCAACCAATCTGGCTCAGCACTATCTTGTGAAACATTTTTCTTCTGATTGTGAGTCAAATCACCCATGAGCTCTTGCAGAAGAAACAAGCGGAAGTAGCTTGCCAGCGGAAACCCACCCTTTAATGGCTTTCGTGAGAGTAAATCGCATGATAAAATCCCAGAGAGACGGCGGCGAATTTGTTAAGTTGCTTCAAACTCATTCATTTTGGGGGAAACGAGGAAATTACATTACCGAGACTGCAAGAGTGTGTGTTGTCACGGCAACGCCCAAACAGCGCGCGCACTCCAAATACTGGCTGAGAAGTAAAAATTCAATATTGCCAGCTCTTCACTTTCTTCCAAAAGCGTGTTCTATTCTGAACAATATGCCATTTGGTTGATTAAATGATGAAAAACGTGCGAATTAGAAGAGATATTTTTCGAACATATTAAAGGCGGCAGGCATTAAACATTGAAGTTGACTTCAATGGAGGTGGCGAATGTAGAGATGTTTTGTTGTGTATACCTTATTCTAGTGAGCAGATTTGCTTGCACATTACTTCGGGTTTTTCACAAAAAAATGAAGAACGAATGACGGAACGATGTGTTTAACAATTTCGAAAATTAACTGTTTTCGGCAATATATGCGTCTGTATGTATCGCTCTGCGAGTTCCACAGGAATTTGTAGAGTTTATCTTTTAATTAATTACATGTAATATATAGTTAAATGCATCGATAAAGCGAATGAAGTATGAAAAATAATATATTTCTTATTATTTAATGTGAGAACGGTCACAAGTCAAACCTGGTAACAAAACATTCCTGTAAAAAGTTAATATTTACACTTATAGCAATAAGTCCTCCTCCGACAAATTAATTGCTGTTTACTGTTTTAATACCCGCTCGCAGTCACGTGGTCAGGATTTCACGGGTCTCGATGCGATATTGTCGCTGAATTGAGATACTGTGGGCCAGAAGTCATTCTATTTTCCCTCGAAGTATCAACTTTGTCCAGTCGTGTACTTATTACCACCACTACCGACCCTTAAGTTGGGTGTACACTGGCAAGTTCATTGAGCAATTTACTTTCAGCTAACGACTTTTGACGTGAATTGAAGTTGTGAATGGCGCTGCGAGTCCGCTTGCAAAACCTTTTTAAAAGTTTCGGCGAGTCACTTGCAGAAGTGTATCGTTGCCAGTGTAAACAACAGAAAATCTGGCTCTTCACGCACTCGTTGAAAATTTTACGCCAGAGTAAAATCTTCTGCTAGCTCTTGCAGAAGAAACTTTCGGAAGTAACTTGCCAGTGTAAACTCACCCTTACAGTCATACAAGCCAAAATCAGCAATGATTGAAATTGCGTTTGTTGACGTTTCATTTCTTCTCTAGCACACTCCTGCGATCATCAATTCTGCCGCGATTAGTTTTCAAGTGCGCTACCTTTAGTGTACAGGGCCTGCAGCGAATGGAAAGCAACAATTCGCTGTTTTGCTACCTGGTTAGCAGCGCTTTACAGCAAATGGAAAACTCCCATTTACGATGATCTCTTGTCCGGAGTAGTCTAGTCGTAGTCAAAGAGCTTATTTGCTGTTAGGCCTATAAAAGTAAAACTTCCTCTCTGTCCCCTTATGGGTCTTTATAATACTTCAAGCTAATTTCAATGTTTTATGCTTTAATTACACAAATTTTGTCCACTGAAATATTTTCCTGTCGCATTACTTATATTTTAACAACGTTTGCCAATTAAATCAAATCCCACAAAAGAACCACGCCAAAATGCGTGGATTCATCGAACTACATTCGCTTTGTCGGAGTGTTATAACATTTCATCGTCCGGAAAAGTGCAAAAATACTGCGATAGGAAGGAATGGAAGAAAAGTTTACAAATGTCTCAGGTTATTTCTGAATTGCCACCCATAGCAACGTCGCAGTGTTGGGGATTTGATAGTATTGCGTCACGATCATGGTGACCTCGCAACCAGCGTGACCGAGTCGTCCTTTACCCGATGGAAAACGAAAGAGATTGGAGGGTGGGGAAAGGAAATCACCAGAGACGGAGAACAGTTAACTTGTTTACATAACGTTATGAAAAAGCTTGAACCGGGGAGAGAGTTCTTCTTCACGAAAGGGTTGGCGTTATTTCGAGAACAGTCGACGAACGGCAAAGACGTATGTCTGGTCTGGTTCCCACGCTGATTTGCGAAAAACTCCCGATTATTATTCGAGACGATTTTCTTGAGAATTTCACTCGGTTCTAAAAATTCCCAAAAGCCATGTCACTCGAGACGAGCTTCCTTGCAACAGATCTGAAGATGCGTTCACACTGGCAAGTTTATTGCGTCAGTTACTCTCAGCAAGCGACTTTCGCCGTACATTGCAGGTGTAAACGGCTCCTCAAGTCCGCTTGCAGAACTTTTAGAAGTGTCGGCAAGTCGCTTGCGAAAGCATATTGCTGCCAATCTAAACATTAACCAGTTTGGCTCTGCAGTAACTTGTGAAATATTTTTCGTCAGAGTAAAATTCCCCGCCAGATCTTGCAGGAGAAACTTGCGGAAGTGACTTGCCTGTGTAAACCCACCTTTACACAAGACAGCGTCTGATCTGTCTATCATACAACTTTTCCTGCAGCGTACTCTCTTCAACGATGCAACTTGGAAGAGATCACGCAAGCACGATTTAAAAAAAGATAATCAAAACGGTTCGTCGATTTTGGATTGGATTCATTTTCGCATTACTTGTTGGATTGGTCAAGGCTCATTACGCGATACATACTTCAGTGCTGGAAATCGAACTGCATACAGTTTGCTTAAAACCTTACCTTGTACAGGGTGTTATCATATTCGATGAAATAATTGGATCCGATTATCAGCACTTGCAACAGAAATAAGTTCGATACTTATTTTCCATCCCATTCTTGGATCCAACGACCAACCACTGACAAGAAAACGAGACGATTGTTAAAAGGTGGTGGAGCTGGAATATGCCAAAATAATCTTGGAAGATATCGAGAAAATTTGATCGTGGACTAGTAGAACTAGTTTACTGGAGCTTGCTTGAAAATGTTTTCTAAACAATGTTTTACATATGCCAAAACAATATGGCGAATTTTATTTAGGTTGCATAGTCCAAAAATGTCCGGACAGCTCCACTGCACACCGCGTAAACTGAAACAACAATCGTGTAAACACATGCTCCCAGGGCATCGAATTCAATTTGAATTCCAAATTTGGTTCCGAGTTTTCGGGACTAATACGAGTCATATTAGAACGCAAGTTGTTTGGAAACTCGTCCTCTGAACTTTCTAGCCATTCGAAACAAAGGAATCACTAATTATGTAACGGAAATTACTATGTTTCCAATACAATCAGATACATTTCTACTAACCTGTCCTGTGCGCTAGGCGAGTAACCTCAGTCGTACCGCTTCTTGCGAACTTAATTCTTTTTTGTCCGCGATTTGTATCTGGAAAAGTTCGTATCTTGAAGCCCAGTTTTACTTGTTATCTTATGGTAAATCAATCCGTTTCCAGATTCTGATATTTTTGACAACATTGAAAATGCATTCTTGTTCCTGGAAGTTAGCGCCATTTAGCTAATTTTATTACAATGTCTCTCGTATTAATTACCTACGCTGAATTATAAAAGTATCATTGATCGTGTCTCGAGAATAGGTTCTTAAGTAAAGGCCATATGTTTTTATGTATTTATAAAAGAAATTCGTATATCGATTGTTACGTATGTGAAGTGGTTCGTAAGTTGAGGTACTCCTACTATAGGTCCCTATAAAATAAAAAAGCGTTAATAATTCCACGTAGGTATATGTATCAATCTGATATTTTTAATTGCACCCCAATATTAGGATATTTATTGTTATACCGTTTGCTCACGGGTGTAAATAATTCCTCTGTCTGCGAAAATTAATAGTAAGGTGCTGAGGATGCGAATCGGTCCAAGTTCATATTGTACAATTGTGAATTGTCTTAGCCCGAAGACCCAACTGCAGCATAGTTAAACCTGAAAATGTAACCTGAAATATTTGAACCGATTGGCTGATAGCTCAAACATTAAAGCCGTTATAAACCTTCATTTTATCAAAGTTTATATCTTGGAAATATTTGCTCTCTGTATTTATATTCCACGGTATTAATGCGGTTAAATGATCTTAAATATCACTTTTCCTCCCACGTTACGTCAATTCTCGCATTTGCGTCTATTTAAATGCAAGTGTAAATACTTTTTGGTTAAAGAGAAGAACATATAGTTCTTCTATTATTCTATTATATATACTATTAGTTCTTCTACGTAAATTGGCAAAAAAAAATTTTCTTATGTTAATCAGAAATGATTAAAATGGCATGAATTTCTTCGTTAGGCAAAGACTTCTTAATAACAATAGAATAGGAAAGTACTGATTGCAACCCGTTTTCATTTTTCGACTACAATCACGATCGTATCGAATCCAATCGATCGAACCACGTAACAATGGACTCGGAAACACGTAACAATTGACTCGGGAACACACAACAATAAATCAGGGCGACAACAGCTTTTGGGGAGAGGGAAAGAATCAGTCACCTTCAAAAAAGAACCGGGCTTGGCCACCACGTAAAGGACGCAGTGCCACGCACGCCAAATAGATACGCATAACAAAAAAAATGGCAAACTCTTTCACGAAATGGGGAAGACATCCTGTCAGCTCTTTATTTTTTTGCCCGTGGGAGGGCGTGGTGTTGTTGGAATCGATGAAAAAAGACATTTCCACCGCGCTCCAACGCCGTGAAGGAATTCTGAGAAGAAGTCTTCCGGGAGGCGAACGGCCGAGAAAATTGGGCAAAAATCGGCAAAAATGTAGGATTATCGACGAGGAATCGAGGTCCACGTACATTCGGTCCGATTCGAATCTGGGCTATTTCTTGGGGAGCAGGGCAAGCAAGGCGTATTTGAGTGTGGCAGGATTGTGAGCCGTTCGGAAGACGTGTGTTCCAGAATAAAATAAACGAGTCCATAGCAAATCCAATCCCGAGACACGAATCAATCAAGCAGTGTAAGGTCAACTTGACCTCAGCTGGAAAACCTAACGCCTTACGGAACGGTTGTATTATATCTAAGGCTTCCCGCTTCGTAGGCATTTGTTGAATTTCCCAAGAGGTCGAAAAAGTGGTCTAAAT
Source organism: Pyrrhosoma nymphula (assembly GCA_963573305.1). Classification (NCBI taxonomy): domain Eukaryota; kingdom Metazoa; phylum Arthropoda; class Insecta; order Odonata; family Coenagrionidae; genus Pyrrhosoma; species Pyrrhosoma nymphula. The sequence continues at coordinate 49,583,511 of OY754337.1, read as the reverse complement.
TATTACCGTTGGTAACCTTTGTTATCCTTTCCTCTACTATTATAAATAAAACCTGTTTTTACCAGTCGAACTGGCGGCAGGGTAATGCGCATAAACTCAAGAGGCCATATTGGTTGCCCCTTGTACTAATTTTTGTAATAATTGTTGCTAGCATCCGCCATATTATCTGCCAGTTCCTTAAGTGTACTGCTTGAAATCGCTCATGTGCGTTCAGTGAATTTTGACGAATTGTACATCTTTGAAAGTGCATATGATCGTATGTATTAATTTTTCGCTCAGATCTAAACAAAAGCAATGATCAAATGGGCAAGAAAAGGAGGCAATTGCGATTTAAAGATAATACCAGGAAATCTGAAAACTCTTCAATTTAATAGAGTAACGAATAATTTTCATCGTTATACCTTTTCCTTTTTTGCATCTTTTTCAAGTGAGGGAAAAATGCGCTATTTCCATTATACAATTATGATCTCCCCTTAAGCTCTCAGCTAAAGGTTTTCGAGAACTTAAATTTAAATTGTTTTTTTTTAGAATCGGTAACAGATTGGCATGTTTTTATATCATCAAGGAGTGAATTCAAATTTGGGATATTGTGGCTATGAAGGATTTATGGCGTCCTTTTGTCTTATGCTGTGAGATCTAAATTGTGGGATCTTCTTGAGCCATTGTGGATGTCTTCTTATTTTTGAATGAAGGACCTGTATATGTACGGATGACTCACTTGAAGATTTCGGATAAGATTAAAGATTTGAAGATTTTAAAGACATTGGATAAGTAAATACTGCGAGACAGGTGCGGTAAAGTTGGAAGTGATATAATATACCGCTTATCTTACTCTGCCCAGAAATTATCCCCCTAAAATGAGTCGTTGAGAGTATAAGTATTGTAAGTTAGTTTTTTTGACGTAAATATTTTAAAATCAACGTTGTTTGGCGGTACTCGGTGGAACATTACTGAAAAAAGATATACGGTATACTTTGTTTTGCCCCTTTGCTGAGTTGACTGTGACTCATGTGCATATCTGAGGATGCCCATACTTGGTGAAACCGGTTTTATTGTTTTAATGAATTGTGTTTCGTGGAAATCCACCAAGTCTACTTCGTATATTTATTCAATAATTCAGGTATTTTGGTAAGATACGTAGAAGCATTTCTGTATACCTGTATTCTGTTTTGTGAACGAGTGAAGGGAGTTTAGCTTCAGTGTTTTATTTTTCACCAGAAAGCAGCACATTTTAGGATGAGTTTAATTTTTATTTTATTTTTAGCCTCATATTTAAAAAAGAGACATTTTTAAGTCAGCCATTCTTGTTCTCATCGGCACGAATGTATGGTTTTAAATTTATCCCAAAATATTTTTCATAGGAACACCTCACAATTGACGATTTACGGTCTTCGTGCTCCACCTACCACCAAGTAAGAAAACCGCTGCGGTAGTACGTTTAAAAATTCACATTCGAGAAATTTCTTATTTCCTATAAAACGCTCGCCGTGGTTTAAATTCTTTATTCAGAGCGTGATTGCGCCTTAGTCGCGGTTGAGAGGAAAATGTCAAACTTTTCTAATTAGTTCTCAGTTCATTTACGCAATCCACAAGTCACACCATGTAGGTACAGGGTGGAAGTGGTCGCGCAATTACAGTGACTATCCGTCAAGCTTGATTGAGCATATGGGGAAATTTTATCATGAAATAATTTAATTACCTTTAAGGTCGTGGTATATTGCTCCATATGTGAGAGCGTTTGTCCGCCGCGGAAGGTGCTACAGAGGCAGAAAAACTTGATGGCAGTCACCTGAGCGAAGCGTGACGTCAGGGAGAGGAAAGCTCGCATGTAAGGGGTCGGCTAAGTAGCGTAGGGAGGAGGAAAGCACATAGCAGGCAATGCTGCCGACATAACTTCATGTAACTAAAGTTGGCGGGAAAGTGTCAGCAGTGTATTTCACGACAATGTTTCAAATCCAAACAAAGCTAGATCGAAATACTCTGATATTGTTCGCAATCCATCGGAGAAGCCCATCAAAATTGGAAGCCCAGTTGGATTAAGAGCCATGGAGAGCTAGAACGATGATGTGTATAACAGATTAAGCGTTTTGAAGTTGGCAATCAATGTTTGCGACCCTGGGAACCCTGGTCATACACCACAGGGACCTTTAGTTCATTCATGCTAACTTGCAAAACGATTTAAGTATTTCAGACATATGCATAAATAATCGATTCAGCATGCAATGCAGCAAAATTACCAATATGATAAAAATTGGAAGTAATGCTCCGCCGCTGTCCATTGTGTCGTCATCGAACTTAGCCGTTCGTAACGGATGTAAAATCTGTTTTGGCATGGACCGTAGCCTCCGAGATGTACAGGCCTGAACACCCGAATTACGATCGTCATCTGTTTTCAATTAGTAGGCCTAAAATCGTGTGTTCTTACGGAGATAATTGAAAAAAAAATCTAATAAAAGGTTATTATGGCAGATAAAAGTTGGTTAGTACCGTAAATTTTGTTAAATTAGATAATGCATCATAATCGATAGCTGTAGAAATTCATAAATTGTTGCAATTTGATTTTATCACAATATAAGTACTCGAAATTTAAGGAGGCCTGTAGAAAGTGAACAGATTTTTATATGCCATTTATTGGATTTTATGTCCCTAAACAAATAGTATCTACTTTGCGTACCATGAGAACAGAAGCTGGTCATTTAACGAAGGGGAATGTTAACAGACTATTTGAAGTAAATGATGTCTTCATCCTCCATTGAGAATTTGCATCACATGGCACTCAGAATCAAATTGAATGTCATCAGTATCAGTTTGTGCTTTTATTATCAGCATAACATTGAATCAAATTGTCTCCTTAATCTTCCCAATTTGTTTTCAGGTCGTGTTTGTCGATCAAGAATGTGAGGGAAATATATGTACCGCAATTGCAGTAGAATTAAAATTCGCTTCGACAATTTTTCTTTCCGTTTTCGAATAATAGTCTTAAAAGTCCTGTTAAAATTAAAACGAATGCTTTTCCAAGTGCATAAATATTTTTATGAAACTAAAGTGGCCCTTAAAATGCGGCATATGACCTGGATTAATTGCCTAACTTTGTTGAACCTTGCCATAAGAAATGCACAGGAAGCTCATTTCCCGCGCTGTTCGTAGGCCTACTAAATAAAAGTGTGGGGGGTAGTGTTACGGCCTGTATATCTCGGAGGATACGCATGGACATATCGTTTCCACTGAAAAAAGTTTCTTCAGAAACAGTTATGCCTGCACGTGTTACGTTCTCATCCATAAAAGTATTTTTCTTGACACGTTCATTTGCATCTCAATGTGTTTCAAATGAAACAAGGAGCTTTGCCGTCCGCCTTCTGCTCATCAGTATGTATGTATTGTAATTTGTCGGGAAACTTTTAATGAATTTTCCCATCCATTGGGCAGCAATTTCTTTATTTATGGTATCTGCGTATTTATTTATCTTCGGTAAGAAGGAACAACCTTCTTACCGCAGTCCACAGCACACTGTTCTCTCTTTCCTCACTCCCAACAGTCACCCTTTTCTTTTTCGTCTACAAACCCCTCACAACCAACCAGCCTAACAAAACATTGCAACAATTAAAAAAGCAGCAACTCTTGTAAAGTCATAAGGACGCAATAAAAAAATTATAAGAACAAATCCGAAAACAGAACGCCAAAGCGTTACAGTACCTCATAATCGTCTCGCTTGGATTTAAAGGTCTTGTCCTCGTCATTTAAAAGCTCTACCTTCCACCCAGAGCGAGCCAGATGCGTTTGTATCTCCGCTCTTCCACGGTCGAAAGTTTCATGCAAACTACTTTCCCCTCTCTTCCGGAACCTTCTCATCTGTTCGGCCAATCGCGACTTTTCACTTTTCGGTCCACAAAGGTCCGGAGAAAGGGCGACTCCCGAAGGTTAGCCATTGGCTGGTGTATAATGGACTGCATCGTTCCAGTCCCGCGGCATTTTTTTTCGATCGCGTGCCGGACTACTAATTTCCGAGGTGATCGCGGACCACTTAGCCTCGTTAATTGGCCTTCCCCAGATTACCAAAAGTACTTCCGAGCTCATTCGTTTTAAATGATACTGTTTGTTTGCCGTTTTAACTGCCCGAAGTGCTGTCTACATGTACATAATAGTCGCGAGCAGCCGCTGGGGCGAGTGGAGGGGGGTATTCGGACACCAGCGATGTTAAGAGAATGGTAAATTGCATGTTAACGTGGTAGTAGCGTCTCTTTGTCTATGTACAAATTTGCTTTAAATTTTGCATTCATGCTCTCTTCAGTGATATCTATGGATAAAAGTGAAATAAAGTGCATAATACCGAATTGGTTTTTTTAAATATCAATTCAATGCTATTATAACACGTATCCTTATGTCACATGACATATATTTCGTAATAGTACGATTACGTATATACAGATTTATCTTCTAATCGCGGAATAATATGTTTCTTATAAAATAATTGTCGTTAACAAATATGAAAGTGTCACACTGTGTTCAATTTTCGAAAAAAATACCTATTTCAATATAATTTCGTCTAAATTTAGAGTACCGCGCCGAAAACTCTAGTCATGGCATTAAGGAAAAAGATGCACAGTATAATTCTTGTATGATTTTCCATTACTGCCTGTTTACATTTTACAACGCTTAAACAGATAAAGTAAAATGGAATGTGGCCAAGAATTTTTTTTGGCCTTACTTAATAAATATTATGAAAATATGCTCTCAATCACCCACGATCAGTTCGTAAGTGTATCTCTCTATTATTTTGTCGCTTCTATAGCGGGGGGTTATACGCGTGGGGGTAAGGATTGATGTGTTCGGTGACTAATAGCAAAAAGTTTTGTTTGATATTCCAAATTTTGAGTTGTGTGTTAGGTAAACCTTCTGTTAAAAATCAATGTTTAGCTTTGATTCATTTTAAAAAATGGTAATGTTGGCAAATTAGTGCATAAATTGAGCTATGTTTTAGACCCAATCCTTGACATTTGCTGTCATGGAACTTTGGATAAATAGTGTTGTTAACTATTTTTATTTTATTTTTGATATTGAAATTCATCTCGAAAAATAAATACTAAGGATTGTGGGTGGTTATATTTTAAACGTGAAGTTAGCTCTAAAACACTTTAGAAGAATATTTTTTGGCGCTGAAGAAGGGGCGTCACCATTTTTGTTTTGATTTTGACGTCACTAGGCAGTAAACACTCGTACGTATATCGCTGTAAATACACTTATACAACTCCTCCGTATTGCAATTTTGCATAGAATATAACAACTATTTATTACTTTCGAGTTTGCTTTCACTCATATAATCTCGGCAACGTTCAATCTTTCGGTGAATTTACGAAACTTCGTTTTGCACATCTATAATTTTGGAATATTAATAGAACTGGCGCTTTCCCAACCACAGTTAACTTTTCTTGAAGACATACCATATTTGTGCAATTATTTGCCTTTCGTGCGAGTGGCAAGTCCCAGCCGCTGCGTCGGTAATTGCGATCAACAAACATACTTATTCTTACTCTTACTCCCAGGGCCATCCATATCTTAGGCGATATTTAGCCGCATCGACAAATCCCCTCCACCTGGATCAATCCTCTGCCTCTCTTTCTGTTGCCCCGATATGTTGTATATCCGTCCTTAATTGGTCCCTCCATCTTAGACGTGGTCTTCCCCCGGGACTTCTTCCTTCAGGAATCCCATGTAGTACCTCCTTCAGCAAATATCCCTCCTCTTTCCTCAGAATATGTACAGCCCACCTGATTCTTCTGGACTTATCTCACCTGTTATGTCTGGATGTTTGCATAGATTCCTGATTTCTCTATTGTGATTTTTTTCTCCATTATTGTGCTTTCTCCATTATTGTGCTTTCTTCGTATGTGGGGCTATAGATTTTCCGCAATATCTTATTCTCGAATGCTATTAGTTTTGTCTCCTCCTCCTTAAACAAACATATGACTCACAAAATGTGGAAAACAGTTTTTTTGTTTAAATTTAAGATAAATCCAAATTGTCAATAAAAGCAGAGGAAGGTTGACTGCTATTCATACATTTCTACCAACCAGGTGACCGTTGACAGGGAGGGTTTCAATCTCGCAAACACGTGCGTGTTGTCCGAGGCTCACACTCGTACTTTGAACTTCGGACAACACGCATGTATTTACGAGATCTAAACCCTCCCTCTCGATGGGCACCTGGATGACCGAAATGCACGAATAGGTATAAAAATGTCTCTGCTTTTACGGTCAATTTGTATTTATCTTTACTTAAGAGTTACTTGTCAATTGCTATCTTCTTTAATAACGGTTTTTTTGGACCTGATATTTCCATAAAGTTGCGCAATTTTTTTCTGGCGTACTAAATATGTCACACATTTGATATTACGCTTAATCAAGTAATTAGACGAGTATATGGATCCGCTTACAGAGCTTTTAAAAGTCTCGGCAAGTTGCTTGCTGAAGCTAATGTATAGAGTAACCAACCAGGAGCCATTGAAAAGCCTATGTAAGCAGTAGCCAATCTGTCTCCTCACTAACTCATGAAAAATGTTTTGTCAGAGCAAAATTCGCCGCAAGCTATTGCAGAAGAAACTTGCGGAAGTAACTTACCACTGTAAACCCACCCTTTTTAATTCAATATGGCCGATTGCGCATTCCCATTGGCATCAATGGGGGATTATCATTCGAATGCTTTTTCGATATTACCGTTGAAATAAAATTTGCAATGGTTTTTATTTGCATTTACGGAGTAGCTTCGAAACATTAAGGCCTAATAACCAAATGACTAATAGTGGAAAGTTGCATTTCTTTATGTTTCCGCAAAACGACCTCTGGCGTCATTTCACCCATTGATCAAAGGCTCGTGGTTCGATTCCCGGTGAAGACGGATTTTTTTCAAAGTTTTTTCTAACTCTTTTAAACTGTTGTATTTCCGGCAGAAGTTGATATCTTCTCCGAATCCTTTTTAAGGCATCTTTTAGATTTGATCGGGAAGAAGAGGGAAAAAGTGATGGATGAAATGACGTCACGGCCGTTATGAAAAGGTTGCCTGTCCATTCAACTTTTGACTCCTATATCTCTGGCAATTTTTGGAATCTATAAGAGCTGATTCGCAAATGATCATTTGCCATGGTCCCCTGCACGATAAAGTAAAAAAACAAAAATCGTGATAGACCTCCATTATCTCTTGAGGTTTCGCATTTAGTGCTTACAACAAATTTTATCGTAAATCAATGTTTTTTCCCTTTGCTTTCACAGGGACCGCCTCCACAGTACGAGCACCAACATACATTACCACTGCGACGTGCGACCGGAGCACTCGTCCTCCAGCGGGGCCCCTTCCTCCAGCGACTCGGGGGTCGCACACCTCCTGGAGAGGGCTCACGCGGCCTTCAGCATACCCCCGCATCCACCGCCCATCTATCCTGAAGGGATGAGGCAGAAGGGTCCCAAGTCGCCGTCGCTCGAGGGCAAGCACTGGCCCTTGCAAGGGCCTGGAGGGAACGGCGATGGGAACCAAGAGTCTACATTGGTCAGGGACTACGTGGCCGGCTTGACCTCTGCCAAGGTCGAAGGGATGGACGGGGGGGATGGGGAGTGGGAGGAGGAAGAGGAGAGGCGGAGGAGGGAGGCGTTCGCAATGGATGCCGGGAATATTTCTTCCCCCGACTCCGATTCATCCCTGTCCCGGGCCATCACCAAGAGTCTCGGACTGTCGACTTCTCTAGGGAGACAGTGCGGACTCGAGCTGGACCAGACGTCCAATAGCTTGCCCCCGGCCGTCCAGGAGCACCAGCAGATTGCGAATCCCGTTGTGAACAAGATGAGGAAGCAGTCTTTGAAATCGATGCATTCCCACTCGGACAGCGATACGGAATCGTCCCGTTTGCTGAACGGCCAGATTAAATACTCTATAGGTAAGTTATTACACTACGTATTGACAATAATATCCATCATTGGTATCCCCAATTGAATTAACAGTCCTTCAAATTATTTCATGGACTGTGAGTGTACTTCCTACTCAAAACACTTATATTTTTCTTTGTTAAATCCCTGTAAAATTCTTCTTATACCTTTCCTTTACTTTTGACACATAAATTGTGTATTTTTATACTCCCTCTATGTTACAGACCTAGCATTTTCCATTCCATCATCCTTTCAAATGTATCATTACATCCCAGCTCACAATATTTATTAATTTTCCCATAATACCCATTTCCTCTAGAGTAAAAAGCTAATGGAGGAAAAATATTATTTAAAACAGGTGACAGAACTGATGGTGCCAGCACAGTGAGAAGCAACCAGAATGATAAAAACAAAATGGATATTTATGCTGGTTCGAGGAAATCTTTTGATGAAAACATGAAAGTGAATGCATCGCCAGAGGAAGGAGATGTCGAGAAAAGGAGGAAGGCCCTCTTGTTGGAGTTGATTGACACAGAACGTTGCTACTGTGACACTCTGCGCACACTAAGGCAAACTTTTGCCGAACCACTTTCCATCCAAGATATTCTTTCCCACAAGGATGTGGAGTGAGTAACAAATATTCATTTTGGTTTGGAAACTGATTTATCTTCCATTTCATTCAATGTTGGTGTTGGTGATGCTTTTTTTGATTGCTAATTAATTGAATTAAAGACCACCATTAGAGCTTCCTGATTTTTCTGAAGCACACTGGTAATATACTCCTTGAACTTGGTGATTGATGGTAAAAAAATCATTCGTTTATGAAACATTAAATTCTTTCTGCCAATTTTCCCTTTTGGTGTCACCATTTCCCCCTTGAAATCTGTTTTTTTATAGGCCCATCTAGTCCTTAAATAAAAAAGTGCCATTTTTACGGCACTGTGCTTTTGCATGGACTTTGAAACCTTTTTTTTTTACTGAATATGCCCCTATAACAGTGAGTCTTATATGCCGTCAAATATGATAATTTAAATACCTAGAGGAAGGATGCAAATGGGTTAAATGTCACCACTTCTTGCAGTATCCTTTTTAGTTATAGTGAACTTCTCGAAGGAAGGAAGGAAGTAAGTTCTGAGAAAGTATTTTTGATAATAATAATTATATGTATATGATCAAAATCATATATATGCATAGCGTACTGGCTCATATGTTGGAACTTTTCAGTGTAACAGTGAATAACTTTCTTAGCAGTTTTCCCCTTAAAATTAGATGAATTAATGTCACTGCTAGTTTGTGGTCGCACATCATTTTTAAGTGAACTTCTAAAAATTATGTTCAACTGAGGGAACTAATCATGAAATGAAATTTTCTTAGTGGAAAACTGCCTACTATTTATTCCTTATTTAGACCATTGTCTTATTTGGTCACCCTCGACTTCAAGCATAAAAGGAATTTCCGGGGAAAGTATTTTTGATTGTAAGATATATTGCATTAAACTCTTGAGTATTGATGTAGCATGGTAGCTGGTATGTTGGAAATATCCTATTATGTAAAAATAATAGTTCCTTTCTACTCGGATAAATTAATTTCACAAGTTTCAGTGGTTGTTTATCATTATCTAATGAAATTCTGAAAATTATGTACATCTATAGAAACTAGTTATGAAGTTCATTTGCAAATGATGTACAACTATTCAAACTATGTAGTTGTGAAATGAAATTTTAAAAGTGGAAAACTGCTAACTATTTATTCATTGTCATAAGCATTTATTTAGTCCACTGTCTGGGCAAGGGCCACATTGACACACCGGTTCCCGTAAGATCACCGAAGTTAAACAATGTTGGGCCCGGATGGGGGTTGGATGGGTGACCATACATACCTTCACCATGGTGCTCTTGTCCCCTGTCTGCATGTGGCAGACAGACATGGGGGTGGCACAATGGGCCAAGAAGGTCTAAGTGCCTGGGCGCCTGTCAAAGGACCCCGTACAAACAATCTAGTAATCTAATCTAGTCCACTGTCTTCCTTGTATATTTCATATCCTGTTTCTTTCTCCTGTGATTTCAAGCACCCTGTTCCCCCGAGAGGTTGAAGCCCTACACCAGCAGCACACTAGTCTTCTTGCGATGCTCGAGGAGTTGGTGAGCAAAGGATTGCGCTCGGAGCAGAGGACTCTCGGGGACATTCTGAGGCACTTCATTGAACCTGAGGGACTCGATGCCCTACACTTATACACATCATACGTGGACAACTTCCCAGATGCCCTGCAGACATTCCACAAACTGTGCCGCTGTTCACCAGAATTCACAAACTTTTTAAAGGTAAATTCTTAAAATTGCATTTTGTGCCTTGGCATCAGCTTCTCATTTACCAAAAGAGGTGGAAAAGTAATTTTTTTCATTTTGTTCATTCATCATCACATTTAGTGTTATTTATCCTGTCTGTGGAATCATTTTCCTTGTGGGGTAGTGCTGGCCATTAATATGTGGCAATTTTATGCTGTAAAATAGATTTTTTAAATTGTGCTTTTGCGTTAAAATATTATTTGCCTACGACAAGTAGACCAAGGTATTTCTCATTCTATTTCTGAATAGTCAAGTGTAAAATTTAAAGAATGATGTTTTAGTGCTAATTTAAATGGCAAGCCAAATTTATATTAGATAGGGATAACTATGATTCAACCATCATTAAATTTCTCTGTGTTACAGTAGTTCAATACTTAAGATTTTTTGCACTAGATCCTAATTTCAATATATTGAAGAAACCAATCACTGTCTGTGCATTCAACTGTTGCTAAGATTATATTGAAAAATCATTGCAAATCATTCTCAAATTACTCATCAAAATACATATGTGTAAAAAATAAAGTATTGAATATTGCCTCAGCTTTATGTCACACACTATGCATTTGTGCCAGCATCACTGAGGATACTGTGACTGATACAAGATAAGTGGCAAGATTAAGTGGAATGGCTTCCACAGGGTTTAGCAAAATGTTAATTTTCTTAACCCTTTCAATCCAATGGCATTTGCCTCTCTCATTTACAGAAAGCATGCAATTTGGAAATTTGAATTATTTTTTAAATAATTATTGAGTTTACTATTCGAGTCAATAGAATTGTTAACAGAGAGTTTATAACAAATTGCAGTGTTATTGAAAATACTTGGCTGGTGACAAAACAGTATTTGTCTCTGTTATTAAAACAAAGTTTAAACCAGCTACATTTGTGTTGGATGCTATATAGACAACGTTAGTGTTTTCAGGTGACAAGAGCCAATAGCCTCGTACATATATCAACACCTTGGCCACAGTCTAGAGTACATTCTCCATGTACATTCACCATAAAGCATGGGAAATTCTTAAGGAAGAGCCACACCCTGTGTCAGCCTCCTTGTGGTCACTCTATCTTTTCCATCATCATGATTAGGGGCTGTTCAAGTATTACGTAAGATGATTTATGCCATTTTTGACCCCCCTCCTCCCCCTATGTGAGACAATGTAAGATTTTCCCCACCCCCTCCCTCTGTCTTTCATAAGACGTTTGATATTTGTATCTACTCTTCATTGAATACTCGCTTTCTGCAGATTCATCTTTCCATAGAAGCCTTCGTACAGCTTTGAGCACTGGATATCATATAATTATGCAGTATTGGAGTACCGCATTCAATGGTCATGGAGGTTATGTAGCTAGCCAGTCATGCGAAAGAATAGGGTGTAGCGGTGAGATTATGGAAAATACGCTAATACGATATGGAAAATAAGGTACGTTTTGCTCAGTGCATTTATTATGATTATTGTTCTACAATGATCGTACAACGATTATTGTGGAACAATAATCAGGGATGTACTATTTTGCTCGGTGCATTTACATCTATAGGATTTTCGACCAGACTTCCTTTTTGCTCACCGGTCATATGGTAGAAGTATCCCATGGTGGAGGGTAGAGTCACGAAAACATGGCTTTAAGTAAATTGAGTAGGAGTAGAAAATTGATATTAAAATACCTTCTAGTTGAAGGGATGGAAGATGAAGAACTTCTTCTCCAAATGTACCAGAAAAAAGCCTGCCTGGGCTGCCTGGTGATCATTTTTTATTTTGAGAGAGCAGGGGAGCTGGCAGCAGGGGTGTGCCAGCTCATTATATATTTACAAGGGTGTGTGGATTATGTGCCAGTGCAGTTACAAGGCATTTTATTGCACTGCTTCTCTGCTGCCACCCCACTTCCAAACTTCCTTGGTTTTGTTTCAATTTCAAGGTGATGAAAACACTCCGCTGAAGAGAATTTCAAGAGAAGTCTCAACGGAGACTTTGTTGGAATCATGTTTCAATTTTCAACACAACCTCAAGAGAGATTCAAGGCAGCCATTTCAAGATGGTTTCAAGACAGATTCTTCTACTAGTGTATTTACTTAGATGATCTTTTTGGACATTTTGCTAGGATGTGGTATGAGCACTTTTCATATACCCAACTGGATCCAACACCATACTTAATGCAAAACACTTAGTTTTTATAAAACATAGTTTAAAAGCTAGAAATCACAAAAAACACAGAGGCAAACAACATGCCAGATTTCTAAGACAGGTCACAGAATGATGAACACAGAAGGAGAAGTGAGCCAGCAAAATTCGGGGAAATTTCAGCCAGGGACCAGTTGAAGGGGTTGCAAGGGTTGTAGGAAGGCTCATGTCTTGTTATCTCCGGGTGTCCCCACCTTGAATTTCAAGTTGGCCACTATGTCAGTCAAATGCAAGCCTAAATATTAATTTATTAATCTGCAGCATCTTCCAAATAAATAAATACGACCCTCTGAAAACTTAAGAGCATTTTTGATGTTTAATGTGTATCTATACTCAGTCATTCATTTACAAGTATGATATTTATTTTGACTTGCTCTGTGTCAGCCTACTGATATCCATTTTTCGGCTAGCTGAGATGACTGTTTCTTTAGACTGTGCCTTGGGTGTCTTTGGGTTAACAAACTTTTCCAAATCTTTGCAAAACCAATATTATAACAGATTTTATTGATTTTAATCCATCTGTATGAAAGAAGGCTATGAAAAGGTTATGAAATAATGTATACTTGGGTATCTCTTTAATCCTTATTTTTATTTCTCTAGGACTGCTTGAAAAGCCCAGACTGTGGCGGACTTGACTTGGGAGGTTTTCTGCTCACCCCGGTCCAGAGGCTGCCTCGCTTGGTTCTCGTTCTCAGGCGTCTCTTGGCAATAACCCCTCAGCGCCACCCAGATTGGACCCCATTGTCTTTCACTATAAACCGACTTGCCACCTTTTTGTCACGCTTAAATGACTCAATGGAACATTCATTCCAGGTAAGAACTTAAGTGTTAAGTATAGAACCCCCACACCCATACTTTGAACTGTCTTGCGTATGAAAGAGAGAGAACCCTGAATAAGCTGTAAAAATTTATTTTTGACATTTATTGTTTCATTTGAATAGGTCAGGATTAGTGGCTCTTGCTATGCACTTTGCTAAACTTTTAGATTATTTAATATAATTGATTTTGGACTTATCCTGGCATGCAATACATGTAAGTAATGACTGCTATTATGAAACTATCCGAAGTCAGCAATGTAACAGGAAAACGTTTAGCAATGAAATGTTTTCATTTAATTTAAATTAAATATGATGATCGGAATTGAACCAGGTTAACCATTTGATTCATTTCGGGGGGATCATCAATGTGAATTTCTCATGTTTTAATTCACAAATAATATCTAGATGACTTTAATACAGGACACGTGTTCAAGATTTATTATTATTACTATTTGTACAGATTATTGATTATGAGACTGCATTATAATTGTGAGGAAGTGTATATATGTTGCTTGAAATAAATGGAAATTAGGTAATTAAGTTGTTTGCATAAAATAGTTTCAAGAGTGAAGGTAACTGATGAATTTTAAGAATATTTTCCCACTTATTACTTCAAATTTTTTCATTAATTTGTTGTATTTTTAGCTTGTTGCTGCACAATTAAGTACACCACCCGAGACTGAAGAGGACTTTGGACATTTAGATACTTTTGATGATGTTTGCGGTGAGTCTACAGCAAATGAAGAGTGCCTGGAAACACTGAATGACCTCACGAGTGATGGCGAGACTGCGACAGAGATGAACAATAGTATTACTGCAAAAACTGCCACTGTGGAGAGTGTTGAGACTGAAATTATTGATCATGGAGTCCGAAGGAGGGTGGGGCAGAGGGTTATCTCCTCGGAATGGGAGAAAACAAGGTGGGTAAACTTCTAGTAATGATGTTCTGCTCATACTGGTTATTCTTCACAAATCATTTAATCTATTCACATTTGTACCCATATTGTGTGAGCTATTGATCACCCTGTAATCATTGGAGGAATCTGTGAACGTTTATACTGTCAACCCCTGCTTTAAGAAATTAATCCATTATTAAGGACTGTTTGTGTGGTGACTTTAGCCCCAAAGATAACCAATGCATTACCGGACATTACTGAAATGTTTTCAATGCACAAAAGCATTTATTTTTGATTACACACAACAGTTATTTGGCTTCAAAATTTTGGGATAAAGACAATAGTTAATTTAAATAAACTTGCTAAAATTATGGAAACTAAAATTGGGAAGAGGGTAAATTGGAAAATAATTAAGAAATCAGTTTCTATATTGAAAAGGGAATACTTTTAAGTTTCTATGTAACTCATAAAAATGCATTAATAATTAATTTGAGAAATCAGAAAAAATCACGCAGTAACTATGCAAGTTTGATCATCATCCCCGTGCAGTTCATAAAGTGAACCCATCATAATGTGAACCATTCTTGAAGTGTGGTCCATTGTATTCAGCTGATCATGTCACATTAATAAAATGAATTTGATATGCCCTGTCATTTCCATTGCAATGAATTTTGATCGAAAATTAGCAGTTTACCATCCCTTAATATAAAATCAAAGCTTTATTTTTACCCATGATAATACTTTATGATTCTTAGTAGCATGCAAGGGGGTTGGTTTATGAAAATCACTTAAAATGAAATGCCACAGCTATCAGGGAAAATAGAAGAGCCCCTAGGACATAAAAATACAGAATTTCCACTCTAACTCTTAGGAAGTTCATTCAAAATCATATCTTCAGAAGTACAAAAAAAATTTCTTTGAAAGATTTCCCTTCCTCCTGTACCATGCATCGACCATCATTATTAGATTCTCCTGCAGCCTCTCTTTGTTGACATTGGCAAATCTACATATACCTCATCTTTCTTGATGGTCGATAGTTCTTGCAATATTGACTACTTTAGGGCAGTAATCTTTGTACCCTAAGTGATTGATCTGTAAAAGAAGTTGTGTAAAATAAGCCACCAAAGTTGCTTCATCATTGGTTGACATTGCCATAATTTATGTATGTGCACCTAATATATGTTGATTTAAAAAAGTGAATATGTATAATAAAATTGATGGTATCAGGCCTTACTTGGTTGAAATGATGGATATCTATGTTGAAAGAACAAATTTTGTTGTTTCCTCCAAGGTTTATTATATTGGCTCAACTTGCATTTCAGTGCACATTGTGCCAAAGTATGGGGAAACGTTCACAGTTCCAGTATAATAAAAGCTTGTTCTTTCAATGTGAAGTGTATGGCTGATTTATTTTATGTTGTAACTTGTATTTCACTTTGTAAATTCTATTTCAATTGTTTGAATGTGTACTATAGGAATCGTGATTCTGAATTTTCTTATTTTAACTTTTTTATCACCTGGCAAGATTAGCCAAGTTGCAACATGAATTGCTGGTAAATATATAAATAATCCAATGATGATAAGTTATCAAGGGTAGGCCAAAAAATCAAAATGGATATTCCTTTCCGATGTTTCAGAATTTAATAACATCCATATTGAGGTTTTGGAGTTGTTTTTTATTAAAAATACAGCTTAATTGGTTTTTCTTCTCCTCTCTAATAAATACATTTTGTAAAAAGTACGTGAATACTACATGTTATACATGTACTTAGTCTTATTAGAGTTACACCCAATTTTGTGATACATAGAGACCTCTACATATACATGGACCTGAAGAGGGAAGTTATTAAATTTGGAAACCTTGGCAAGAAATAACCATTTTGATATTTTTATTTATCCTCTATAATTTATCATCATTGAACATCCAAGGTCGAGATTCACTACACTGTATTTAAATGTCAACTTTCAAGAAATATGAGCTTTAAATAAACTCGTCTATGTCGATGAAGGCCACTGAGGGGAAAATTTACGTTTTTCACTAGCAACAAGATTTAGAGACCTTCCCCCCAGTTTACAGAACAATTGAATGTCACACTCTATATTGAATTCATAAGTTGTATGTGTATTAATGTATTTTTCAACTTACAGGACATTAAGTGCAATAAGTGGAGTGGGCGGGGTGTCAATACACAGCAGGACGAGTTCTCCAATTTGTGCCCCCCTGCAGGTTAGCCCCGAATCTGAGAAAGCATCGGATGATGCCAGGCAAGCGCAAAAACTTTACTACAGGGAGGAGACGCCCACAAAAAAGACTGGTTGCCACTGCGTCAGGCGGTGCAGGGAAACGAGGTGTGCAAAGAAGTACAGCAAACTGTGTTCGGCAAAAGGCCGAGAGGGCAGGTCAAGTCAGGACTTGATAAACTTGGAAGCCCGAGGAGGGGGAGGTGGGAATGCTGCCTCACTGAGGTCAACGTCGGAGTGGGCGGTGGGCAGACATGATGGGGAGTACTCCCGTAAGAGACCCAGCCGCTGCGACAAGGCAGAGAGGCCTGCGATCCACTACCGAGAGTCATGCACTTCTTCCTCCTCCCCCTCCTGCTGTGTCCACGATTGTTGCTTGTCCACCGTGGAGCGCAGGCGGGGCACAAGCCTGCCCAGGAGGGGTTGTGGGGTCGAAGTGCGCCGCAGGACTCACAGTACGGGGCGCACCACGAGGGAGCACGATACTAGCTCGGATGACGATTTGTCTTCCGGCCGTCCCAAGTCGTGCTTCCATTCCTCCGGGCACGAGTGCAAAGCAACCCAGGAGATCACCTCGCCCTCAAAGGGCAAGGTGAAGAGGAGATGGTTCAAAACGTCGAAATCGATGCATGACTTCCAGAACGAAGCAAGTGAAGTGTTCGGGGCCGAGGGGAAGGGTGTGGATTGCAGGGAAGAGGGTGTTAGGATGAGGAGGAGGTCCTCGGACGACAGAGACGGTAAGCTGAGTGTTGCCAGGTCTGTTGACAACTTATCTGTGGATGGGAGCCTCTCTAGCGGCAAGGACAGAGCGGGCGATGAAGGGATCAAGGTGGGCGTGGCTCCCAGCGGAATGTCAGGGCACGAGGAGAGGCAGCACATGATGTACACTGCGAGAATGCTGAGGTGCTCGTCTATGGAAGTGGCCATGATGGGGAAAGCAAACGATGCGATTCAGGGTTCGTCGGGGTCTGGCAGTGCGGTGAAAGAAGACAGTGAAGGTGGTGGGAAGAAGGGGAAGAATAAGAAACTATCCCTGAGGGCTTCGATTAAAAACATGCTGTCTTTCAAACGCAGGTACGTGAGGGATGGGGAACGGAGGGAGGCATTGAGTCAGGATGCCAAAAAAGAGAGTGGTTGCCCGATCCCGCAAACTATAGCATTTGGCTACCCCTATAAAATCGATCAGAATTTTCACTCGTTGATCACTCAATTAAACCGAATGCCAACATACATACAGCTTGTCATATTTTGCCTGAAAGAGACCACTGTCTGAGAGAAAAGTGTTGTCCTTTGTATTTTATCCAGGTTATTTTTAATTGGAGAAATCCACTATACTTCATCTTTCAAGGGTTTTATATTAAAATTTAATCCATGTGTTTTTGGTAGCAGCTCTAATAATGGGGAGTATATTTTGTTTTTGCTTTTCCCATTAAAGTTGATGGAGTAGCAGTGCTACTTGAGTACTGGAATATGTGGAAGCAGGTTTTATTCTTGCTTTTAGACTAAATATTTTTAAATATTTTCCTTGAAACCTTTAGGATGTTGTTATCACCGGAGAGTATTACTTATATCAGTTTTGAAACAATTTGTGTTGAGTAATTTTACTAGCATGACAGTTACATGTTGTGAAAGGTGAGGTAGTTGGTCCAGTAAGTAATTGGAATAAAATGTTTTTGTAATTGAAATATGTAGCAAGGAATAATTTGATTAACTCTCTTTTTTGTTTTGTATTTATCAGTATTGATTTGTAATTTATTCCTGGCTGACATAGCTTAACCAAAATTTAGTAATTGAATATCATATCATAGTTGATTGTTGTGCTAATATTCCTTAGTACTTTTGTGCAGTGCAATATTTTGATGAAAGTATTTTATTATATGGTTTTTGTTTCACAGAATGTGTAGATATTTTTAACATATCAAAAACAGTGGCCTGTTGGCACCAGTAAGTCTGGTGGGAAAATGTGTTTAGAAGATTTAAGTTAACCACAATGTTGTATTTCTAGCAAATTTGTGAAATGTTTTTAACAGTTTGGCTTGGTACAAGTTCAACTTGCTCAAGAGTGTAAAGTGGAATACCTCCTTTGTAAACAAAAGCAGCTAATTTGAAGGTGCACTTTATAAACAAGGTGCAATGTGAATGACACAAATGTATTTTTCTTTTTTGCAATGCTTGCAATGTTTTTTGGTTTCTTGAACATCTCAGAAGCACTTAGGCTAGCATTGATTGAATGACTGGTTATAAATATCATTCCATAGTGCACTTATTTTTCTGTTTTGTTTGCTTTTTTTATGTGGAAGCACCAAACACCTACATATATATTTTTTTACCAAGACATTGTAGTTCTGTTTTGTATTTGTTTTCAGTTCGTAAAGAACTTTGGATTTGAAAATGGAAAGTAAATAGACCTTTTAAGAAGCCATTTTAGTTTTTTTCATGCTTGAGAGAACCTGTCCTACTCTGTCTGAAGAATTAGCATGCAAATGTAGATTTTGCTGTTGTTGTAGCATTTTACGTTTAGTCCACTTGTTGTTAGTGTTTTTTTGTATATGTGGCACTTATAATCTCTATTTCTTTGAAACTGTGGGTGCATACCTTATTTTTCTCCATCATGAGAATATTTCAGCGTACATTTTAAGTTTTTCCTGACATTTTTTGCCTCATTTGAATTGTCTCCCACATTCTGTATTCAAATAAAAAAAAACTTTGATATTTCCATGTCAGCTGACAGCAATTTCAGTGCTTCTCTTTCATTATCAAAGCAGAACCCTTAATGTCCTGTTCTCCTTCTTTATTGATAATGATGCAAAAGTGTGAAAACTGTGGCCCACTGAATTTAAAACTCTTTGAGGACATACCAAGTTTTTAATTTTGGACACCCCCACGATCTCTCTGTTGAAACTTAAAATTCTAATCCCTGTCAAAACCAAGACTTTGCATGGATTCTATCACCTACTTGTTATGCTTGATGGACGACTTGAGTTTCTTTTTTACCATCGCATGTAGTATTGGTGCTGTAGTTTGTGGTTTTCAAATGTAATTTGCTCTTGAAAGCATGCTTGCTAGCTTAACATGAGTAGCTGTAGCATGGAAAACCAGTGAAACTTAACAGCAATGGAAAAGCAAGTGGTGGTTGTTGTGGTAGAAGTAAAGGAGGTGTATGGTTTATAGTTCCTGTTGACTACATTTCCTTATTCCCTTAATTATGCCTGTGCTGTTGTGTCTCATTATTGTCAATGTATTCTGTTTACTTCAGGGAAGAAAACCAGCATGCAACTGCCGTCGGACCAAAATGCACTTGCCAACTAAGTCTTCCCAAGAATGCTGCAATGACACACGTGGATTTCTGATAACTTTTAGAAGTTATTTTCATCCTTTCCTGTTGATAAAAAGTGACAGTTTCTCATAAAAATAACCAGTCCGTCCATTTTGTTATGAAACTTGTGAAAAAATTTGTTTAGGGAGAAATATGAGCACATATTGATGAATTAAATATTTTTTACAAAATATTGCAACAAAGCTACGGTGTGAACTCACTTGCTCTTACCCTTTTAACGTCACTTGCATATTTCTAGTGTCATCTAAACCTGCCTGCTCATCCATTATTTTCAGATAAGAAACCTAAGTACATCTCATCGCACCAACATCTTTGCTGTGCATAATTATTGAGACCTGGATGGTGATGTGACAAGCGAATGAGATCTGAAAGTATGATCAAGGTGGAATGCTTTAATTTCTAAGGCTGAAGCAATGGGGCTATAATTTTCATGATCTTAATTATGCTATTCAAAAAGTTATGCTTAATCTAACTAAGTCTACTCACCAAATTTATTGCATTTTGCTGCCAACATGTATGTACTTAACTTTACTGCATATCACAAGGCTGGGCTTTCTAACATACTGGATTGCTGGTAACTGCTACATTACATGGTACCTACTAAATGTATGTGTATCTATAAGAAGTACATATTCTTATACACCTCATCCTTGAACTAATTCATCATCATTGTATCTAAGGCTGTGAGGTGCTAGAGCTGACACATTATGCGTTTGACTGCTTATGAATCTAACATTCGTGGAAATGGAGAGAGTTAAATTTTCTTCTTCCAAACTGGAACTTTCCCTTGTTAATATAAAATCAAAGATAATTAGTTTGTATATAAGTCTCAGCCCAAACTTTAATTCTGGGCCATTGAATATTTAAGCAGTAATATGATAGTGAGATGATACCCTGGCAAAAATGTTCTGCTTCCTCGACCGGTCTCCAAGGGTACACAAAGCGGTGATTTGCTTAAGGAAGCGAATCAACGTTTGTTGTACGGTTCTTTGACTGTTGAAGTAGCGTACACGAAACGTACGGGAGCGGTGCTCTCCACTTCCTGTCGCTTCGTGTACGGTTCTTTGACTGTTGAAGTAGCGTACACGAAACGTATGGAAGTGGTGCTCTCCACTTCAGCTTCCTGCCGCTTCGTGTATGCTTCTTTGTCTGTTGAAGTAGCATGCACAATGTACCCCGCGATATTACTCCACTTACTACCTTCGTTCGCCTATATTACGCCTTAATACGAGTTGATTCTTGCACATTTGAAACGAGTTATTACAATGTGAAACGAGGTAGTGTGTAACTAGCTGAAACCATGCAATACGAGATGAAACAACCTATTCCTCTCTAGGTAAGACAAGGAGATTCAAGAAGAATCAAGATGCCCGGGAAACGACAGTTACTGTTTGATAACACATATCTCGAAGTAATATTACCTCGATTTATGGCCCGCAGCCTGTGGGTCTGCAAAGTGCGCTCCCTGAGGGTTGCGACCCTGGCAAGCCCCTAGCTACGACGCTGAAGCTAACGTGTGGGAATTGGAAAAATCTTGTTTATATGTAGTAATATTACATTTATATTCATCTATGTGGCAACATAGGTAACAGTTCTCTGGCATTAATTAATGGCAAATAACTTTTATCAAGATTTTATGGTATTTCCTCAAACTATCACAGAATTATCATTTAATGATTTTAGTTCTCGAAGTCACATTTATCCACGGAAGTGACTAGATATGTACGTCTTTCTCAACACTAATACTTATGTAAAGGGTGCGATAATAGGTGCGTTGAGTTGTAGTTATAGTAATCTTGTGATAGAGGTATTGTAACATTAGGTAGACGCAAGTTAAAACAAAACAACTTACTTTATCATGCCATTATGTATTAACACAATCAAAATGTTTAATTTTTTTTTATTTTGAGTGAGCAGCAAAGTCAGTGGAGAGGTAATACTATATTCCGGCTCGTGAACATTTTTGTCTGCTAGGTTTCCGGCTCTGTAATGCTTCCATATGCTAGGATTCTGGCTCGTGAACGTTTTCATCCGCTAGGTTTCCGGCTCTGGAATGCTTCCATACGCTAGGATTCCGGCTCGTGAACTTTTTTGTCCGTTAGGTTTCCGGCTCGGGAATGCTTCCATATGCTAGGATTCTGGCTCGTGAACGCTTCGTTTGTACACTTCCTTGTCTCATTTTATGTTTCATTTCGCTTTGGAGACGGTTTAGTTACGGTTCGTTCACATTCCGATTCGCTTCGTGTACGCTTAAATTTCCGCTTCGTCGACGGTTCGTATCCGCTTCCCTCTACAATATTTTCTCCAGGGTAATAAATAGCAATGATAAATTTGATTGGTAACAGGGAATGCAGACACATATTATAGTATTCGTTCAGTTGAAATCATGATTAATGTGAAACTTAGCAATGAAAGAAAAAAAAGACCATGTGATTGTCACTGTCATGATCACAGCTAATTGCAAATGGCAGGGTACAGCTTTTTGGATCATGCTTCTGTTTTCTCTTTAGGGAAGGTGAGAAAAATGCAAGCTTAAATTAATTTTGTACATACTTTTATTTCTCTCCTCTATTCAGTGGTATGAGCCAATGGCTAATTTGTGAGAAAAATCAGCTCTAGAAAATCATCCAATACAGGTTAATGCAGTTGTTACACCTTTTTTACATTAACCCCTCATGCTGGAATTTAATAGTTGAGTATTTTACTCCTCAGGGGGTATTTAAATGAATGTATTAGGCAAATGGACATAAGTCGAAACGCTGCTGGGAGAGGAAATAGGGTCTGTACACCTGTATGTCGAAACGGCTTGAGAGGTTAAGCCACTTTACAATTTTTCAGGAATTTGATAAGACAAAATTTGATTGAAACTGGGATATTGAAGGGTGTTATTTATTGTTGGATGCATTTCTTGGGTAATTATGCACCATACTAAACGATACAACAATGTTTCGTAACTACTATGGGCACAACTTCTGTTTTTTTGCAAATGTTTTGAAAAACCACATTTTTAAAATGAAAAAACCGTAATTTATCATTTTCTTAGACCTCAGGAAGAAAGTGATTCAAGCCATTTTCAGAATGATGAAAAATCAGGATATCATATTTTCTACATGGGAGTAAAAAACTTGGAGATAATCAGGTAATTATATGGAAAAGAAACTATCAGTAAACTCTTGAAGAGATGCCTACCTCATCATCATTACCATCTTGAGGTGCATTCAGAAATTGTTCATCGTACAGATAAACACACTGATTTTAGAGTTATGTCCTGAAACTTCAGCCTGTACTTTCACAGTGAATTTTGAGGAATTACGGATCAATTTAACCACCACACTTATGACTGACTACTTACTCCCTTTCTCTGGAAATTAATGCATTTGAAAAAAAGAACATATTTGGATACTTCTACATAAGATATGTACCATGAATTCTCTTAATGTTTCCATAGCTATGTACATATTGTGTTTCTGAGTGTGCCAAATTTCATACTTAACAAGTGTACATAGTATGAAATTTGGCAGAGGAATAATAACCTGCCTTGACTAGGACTCTCAAATATGAATCCCTCTATCTTGCACCAAGTGCATTAGCCAGTTAAGCTTCTGAGGCATCCTTCACCATTGTGGATTTTTGCGGGCTTAAATGGAGCTAGATGTTTCCTGACTGCCTGACGTACAATGCCAGGAAGTCGTCAAAATGTACACACTGAACCTCCATTTATGAGGTTCTAGCCAAACTTTGAACACTTGGGTGTTTGCTTTTGATGAATTTTGAGGATGCCATGAAATAGTCACCTTGATGGTGTCACCCACGAGTGCATTCATTCATTTAAGTATTCTACCAGCTGATTGGTAGGTTCTTGGACAGTCATCATTCTGCATCCCAATTTCATAGACATTGTCTCGGTATTCCTCTTAAGGATGTCCCACCATTGGATCCCTCTTAAATTCCTCATATCTCTTATTTCGTCCAGAATTCATATCCTCTTCCTTCCTCATCTACGCTTCCTCGCCACCCAGCTCACCGTCTCCATCCTTCTCCAAACCCACATCTCGAAAGCCTCAAAACTATGCACATCCTCTCTTTACAATGACCAAGTTTCCGACCCTTGCAGCACCACGCTCCATATTAGAGTTTTCACCAGCCTTTTCTTTACGTCTCTTCTCAGACCCCCCCTCATCAATTCCCTTCTCTTTGAAAATGATTCTTTAGCCAGGACAATTCTGAATCTGATGCCCTACCACTAAACCCATTCTCCTCCAAAATACTACCCAGATACGTAAATGTGAGTTCAAAATTAAACTAAGGAAAAATCATCAACCTTGATCAGGACTCAAACCCATATCCTTTGATATCAAGCCAAATGGCTTTTAAAACCTAAAATCCATTGGGGAGAAGGGTAACTTAACTGGATAAAGCACTTGGGGAGATTTCGATGGATCTGGGATTGAGTCTGGGTGAGGACATGATTTTTTCCATATGGAATTTTACACCTATGACATTTAGTAAATACTGTTGAAGATCACCAACCCAGAATTCAAAATATCAGAAGTATTTGAACTATGGGACTTTTAAAAAGAGTTGTTTCAGGCCTGATGTCGTGGAATAACATAATAAAATAATATTGGCAATTTTCCACAATATAAACTTTAATTCGACCGGTTTTGGTACACTGTATCATCATCAGACCTGACGGACCATCGAAACAGGTCGAATTAAAGTTTATACTGTGAAAAATTGCCAATATTATTTTACTATGGGACTTAAATTGAAGATTTTTAAAACTTGTGTATAGGAGTAACTGATTGCTGAATTTGTCATTAGCAATATATTTAAGGACTGAATTAGTTGAATTATTCATTTCTATTGTTCCAAACCTTTCTTCTTTCTGTTTTCATGGCATATCAGCTTGATTTGCCAGACTCACTAAAAATATTTTTTAAAGATTAATTATTCATTATTTATGGGAACAGCTTGGATATTTATGTATTGGATTTTTTTAACGGAAGAATTAAAATAACTTAGTTAACTCCACTAGTTATTTATTATCACTATCCAGGTAATTATATTTAGCATCACAACCTATAATAAATAATTAGTGGAGTTAAATAAGTTATTTTAATTCTTCTGTAGTGGATAACTTCCACAAAATCAAGCATAACACAGTTACCTTTATTTTTTTTTTAATTTGAGATTTAAAAAATATATTTCTTGCCATTAGTACTTACCTCCCTATTCACTTGGTGTGCATTATATAGAGATGTTTCCTTGAACAGTCATAGTGCTCTTTAGAAGGTGTGCTACCTGATATCTGGAAATATCTTTGTCCTGGAAGGTGCAACGTCACTGACATTTAAAATTAGAGGTATCCTACTGTACCATGAAAACACCACTGACCTATTAAGTTCAAAGGTTTCTAGGGCTTCAAAGTATGAAGCAATAATAGGGATGAGTAGTATTCAAATTTTAAGAGCCTAAACTCCCAGACATTTTTAATATTCTTCCTTGACAGTCCATCCTTCGAAACAAATGAGGACATGTTTGGAAGAATGAGAATGTTTGCTGCCCTGGCCACACTTTCATTTGCACATAACTGAAATTCTCTAAATAAATAGGTACCTCGGACCAACTTTCGGGCCTTTGTCAACTGTGATGCATTACTTCATTATGTCTTTCTATTTATCCGAAGATGTCAAAGAGACACTCAGTGGACAAGTGAAATAAAATGAGGAGCATAACAGCACAAGGCATTATTAATAGCTAATGGAAAATCATTCGCTGGATAATAATTATCTAATATTATGCAGTTATTCCATTATTTCTTCTGCATAACTTGTTCATCTTTTATTTATTCGCCCTGTACCGAAAAGTAAGGCCCTGATCATGACCTAACCATGAGATTCTCCTTCTGCAACTTAACCCGCAAAAAGCCTCTGTACAAAGAACTTCTCTGCGATAAACTCTTCATTTTTCTAGTCCTGTTTACTATGATTATGGAGGTTTTATGGTAATGAAATAATAATAATGTTTATCAGCTCCACTGGTCTACAAAATAGGCATAGGGCAGGTCAAGTATGTACTGTAACGGTTCCCAGTCCTCCCGGATTTATTTAGGACTGGGGAAGCATTGACATTTAAACCCCTGTGAATATTTTCAAAGTGAAAGTCGGGAGATATTTATAATTAGTAAAGCCTACTTTATAAACAGTGTAAGAATTTCTAATGGATGATATGCTTAAGGGAACTTTTATATTGTATTTTATACTAATTCATATCAAATACCTAAGTATTATTTGCGTACCATCGCTGGATTATTGTTTTGTATTTTTTTGACTTGTTTCAATGCCATGTACCATGATCAAACGAAACTAATAAAATAAAAATATTAAGGCATCTCTCCCGCAAGAGATCCACGGGGGGGCAAACCTGCGTCACCTCGATTATGTGAAAACCCTTGAAAAAGGGGCAATACAAGGGGGATTCCTGACCTCGTTCAATTCCTTGCTCTCCCTGGCTTTACCGCCGGGGCAGGACGTAATGAGGGTAAAAGGAATGTGGCTTGGGGTTTTAGGGGATCTCGTTCCGTGGTGCGAGTAGAAAGGATCATACTCATACACAAAGAGGCTCATTTAAACCACACATTATTTCCGTCAACTGGTGTACACAACAGGAATTAAACAACCCTCTTAAAATTAGTGAAGGATGAATGAAATTAAAATGAATTATGAAACAGTGATGGCAAGACAATATAACTTTAAACCCATCAAACAAAGTGACAACCAGAGGTAATTAATAGTCCTTCCCTTTTCTCCCAACTGGCCCACAATCAGCAATTTAGTGAATTACGTTGCACGTTCACTGGTAAAGGAAGGTTGCTGCAGGGGCACTTGTTCTTGAAGCAAATGAAGGGGGAAGGTTTATATTTTTGTCGGACGGTGACAACCTTATGTGACCATCAAGACTGGAACTTCGGCCTGGAGATATCGGCAATTTTGGCTCCTTCGACGGCAGGCTCCTCCACAACTAGGATTAGAGCGGCGTCTAGGACTCGATGCACTGGATTCTCCTGATGGCCGGTTTCAGGGGGGGGGGTGAATTTGGTCCCTTCTCTTGGACCGCTGCGTGGCACATTAATGCCCACGCAATTGCTGGATGCACAGTCCCTCGTATTAGCACCTTCCAAATGGGCACAGTTTCCTTCTGGTAACATGCTTGATAATTGACTTTTCTGACGGGCAGAGCTCCCGCCTGCTACGAGTTGTCGGAATCAAGTCTCTTTATTTTCTTTCCTCACGTCGCTTTTATACGCCTCCGTCACGGGGATAAGTCACGGGGATTTGGAGTGGGGGAAAAAGGTCGGTTGAGGAATCAAACGAAAGGTGTAATGGAGCGAACCATTACAGTACATATTCATGCATTCAGCATATGAAGGTAAACAATAAGACACAAGAATAATTGACACAAAAGCCATCTACATTCATGTAAAAACCAGGTATAAATAAAAATATTAATTCTAAAATCTGACCCTCATGTGAAATCAAAATTCAATTTACAGGCATGACAAAAAGAAATTTTATTCAGGGAATGTCATATACCATTGATTCTTAAAGTTGTTTTATTTTCCTCTTCAAATACATATTATTCTGAGAATGTTCAATCATACTGGTCAGGTAATTATAAAACATGCAGCCTGTGTATGATAGAACTCCGACATCAGTCACAAGATGTTGAGCGGAGCTGGATCTATAACTCTCAAAACCCTGCAAAGCAGGGGGCCCTACACAGATTAAGGGTCCAAGGGGGGTAGACCTGATGATGACCCCCTAAGGGTCAAAACATGTGTTTTGTAATATTTTACATTAAAATTTAAGTGGACAGTACAACTAGGTACTGCAGTTTTAATTAAGTACTGAGAAAGTCAACTTTACAGTATTAACAACTTACTTTTTCTTTACTTTTACTTTCCTTACACTTTTTTCCTTTACATAGATGAAGAGGAACTCATGAGTTTTATCCATAAAAACTTAAAAATTGACTTCTGTCGACTAAAAAGGATCTCAATTACTAATTTGGTTTCACAGATATACCATAATAATGCAGTTTTCTCAGCAGAATATCATGGCTAACTCTGCCAAATGATTTATTTCATTAAAAACTGTCAGCTATGTACAAACCTCAAAGGAAAAGGTCAGCAATTTTATTGAAGGCTTTTTAAGTTAATTAACAATTTAGAAAATGTATTTGAAATTAACAATTTAGAAAATGCAATTTTATGGAAGGCTGTTTAAGTTAATTAACAATTTAGAAAATGTATTTGAACACCACAGAAAAAACAGAAAGCTGGGTACTGGTCTGAAGTTATAAATATCCATTTTTGGGCTGTTCATAAATGACGTCCACTCGGGGAGGGGGGGATCACCACCTTGTGACAATGTGTGACTGCGGGGTGTTGGGGGCCTATGCTTCATGTGACACCCACACTTCCATTGTATATTGTCTTATTTTTACTCATACTGTGGGGGGGGAGTAGAAGTTTTATCATTTTTGTGACATCATTAAAGGAGGGGGGACACTATTTGTGACTAACTGTGACAGGGGGGGGGGATAGTTTGGTCCAAAATTGTGTGACATCATTTATGGGCAGCCCCTTTATCACATATTTTATTAGGTCCTTAGTAAATTTCTGCTGCGGAGGAAAGACTCCAGAAGACAAGGAATGGTGAAAGTAAATGATGTTGAGCTTGGCTGTTAGTGATTCAAAAATGGAAGTCATCTATGCGAGAGGAACATTTAGAGCTTATTTCACCTAGAATTTGAGAGATCTTGCTTCCCATTGTCAGAGAAAGAAAAATAGCGTAAGAGATGGCTGATACCCCGTGGGTATGTGAATTAATATTGGTGGAAGGCAAATGATTGATGAGCTTGGTAAAAAAAAATCCATGAAATGTGTATTAAAACATTCAATGTGGACCACCTCTATTGGCATGGCTTGAGATCTTCCAACCTACAGGCCACATCAATAGACATGATCCTTTAAACTTTAGGAAAATAACCCAGATAGCAAAGCAAGCTGGAATCCAACTGGACCAATCAAGTGTGCAAGCTGGATTCAAGCTTGATTCCACCTGTGCTTTTTACACAATTCCAGCTGTGTGCAAGCTGGATTTCAGACTGTAATCCAGCTTGAATCAAGCTGAGTTTCAGGAAAAATTCCAGGCTGGAACCAAGCTGGATTACAGCCTGGATTACAACAAAATACTGTAAATTTTGTAAGAAAAATGCAAAATTTTGAAGTATAGCAACTTCCAAGCTGATTATAACGTAAGTAATGAGCTAATATGCAAAAAAATGGAAAAAATATATGCTATGAGTGAGACTTGAACCATGATCAGATGACCACCTCCAACAGGCTACCCAACACTTTACCCCTAGGCCACAGCTCTTATGATAAGTATAATGGGAATGAGGCTATATATTTTCAAAAATAGAGTTAATGCACTCAATGACTGCCAAACAGTAATTGTAAATGTGGGAAAAGTGCTTGCTATTTTTTGGCCATACATACAAACAAAAGCCATAAGCCAGCAAAAATAGTTAAGCCTCAAATTCCTGCTGGAATCAAGCTAGCTACTTCCAGCTGAAATCAACCCCCTGAGTCAAGCCGGAATCCAGCTGGAACCAAGCTTGCCAATTCCTGCTGGAATCAAGCCTAGTATGCAAGCCCAAATCTAGCTGGAATCAAGCTAGTTAATTCCAGCTGGAGGAATCCAGCCAAAATCAAGGCTGGAATCCAGCTTGCATGCTATGTGGGAAGTCAATACAGTGGAATACGAAAAAAATAGGATCTGACTCTAGGGTCTTCCTTTTGAATGCGTGAAGTAGTTTGGATGAGTTTAAGGAGTTGCCAACTTCAAATGGTAATTATATTACTTCATTGTTTGATTTTAAACATACTGCTGATGAAGTTTTGTTGTCAGGGGAGAAGTTACATTGATTATCTCTGTAGCTGTTATAAGAAGATGGCTTGAAGCAAGGATTTTTCCAGTATGGTACATGGTTTGTTTTGGCATTGGCAATAATCTTTAAAAGTGTCATTCTTTTGAGTGATAATTTTTAGGGGATGTAGAATGACAAAATTTCATATTCTTAAACTTTACTCAAATTTACAGCTAGCATTCTAACTTCTAAACCATTATTTTTTCATAGTATGTATTATTTTAGAAAATTGCATGCAGCCTCCATCTAAATATAGTTGGAGCCATCTGATGATTACTGGTAGGTATGGTTGAAGAAAATCATTTGTCGTCACGCTAAATAAAAATAGCTCAATGAGGTTGGAGCATTCCTGTACATCTGTGTCATCCCAGCTTTATGCGTCATGAAGGCATGCCTTGGTAAATTTTATTTCATTTCGATGTTCCTACAGAGTAATATTTTTTAGGCTAGGCTGAGGAATATTTTTTTCAATTTAAGTGGATTAGATTAGATTGATGTTGGGAGGGCCTTCGTCAGGAGCCCGGGCACTTAGACCTTTCTTGGTCCATTGTGCCAACCCCATGCCTGTCTGCCACTTGCATACAGGGGACTAGAGCACCTCGGTAGAGGTATGGAGGATTGGCCTCCCCCTGCCTCACCCCAGTACCAGGTATAGAGGATGTCCTCCCTCCAACTGGCCCGGTCTGGGTCTCCCTACGGTCTCCCAGTATAGGTCTGGAGGGAGTATCATCTCTCCATCCATGCCTGGTCGAGGTATGGAGGAGGGTCACCCATTCAACCACCGTCTGGGCCCAACGTTGCTTAACTTCGGTGTTCTGATGGGAACCGGTGTTTCAACGTGGCTAGGCCCTTGCCCAATTTAAGTGGATAAAAAACTCTATGGTATTTTTTTTCTTCTTAGCAAAATGTTTTTGGCCTCGGTAGTGAAGTAAAGGACCTTGCCTGCTTACTTAAAAATTGTGGGTTTAAGTCTTGCCTGGGTGGATTCTTCACCACCCAACATGTGTGTTTGTGTATTTAATTACATGTTGTGAAAATCCTGATGTTAAAATGCCTTAAGTGCTATTTTCAGTGGCAGTTGATAAAAAATGAAATGAAAAATAAGTAGATGATAAAATGGAGTCCATTTTTTGAAGATTGTCAGATTTAAACATTCTCAATAAAAAGCTCTAATACTTGAATACAAATAAGTGAAATCATCACAAAAGACATTGTTGCTTTTTTAAAATAATAGCCATTAACCCTTTGAGTGCTAACCAATTTCCTAGGTATTATGCTAAAAGTGCCATGGAATTTTTGGTGATTTTGCAGCTGTAGTTTACGAAAAAAATTATTTTTCATACATAAATAAAATTACATTTACAAAAAATTTAGAAAAACTTTATTATATTTGGTTTAACGTTTGACATATTGAATTTAATCATTTTATCATATATTAATATTTGAAAAAATATTAATATACGAAATAATGACGTTGCAGATGGAGCGCGATAGCGCTCCTGGTACTTTTGGCGAGAGACGGGAGGAGCGCGATCGCCCTCCCCGGCACTCAAAGGGTTAAGGATGTTTAACGTTTGAAGGAGAATGATTGCTAGTGGAGAAGAGAGCCTTAAATGTAGGGACCTAATTGAAACTGGATTACTGGAAACTGGTTCATGGGTGTTACTCATTTAGATTGTTATTATTTATGAGAGGTGATCTACTGGTAAAGGTGTGATGTCCACCGCTGTTGAAGAGGCCGGGGAAAATTATCAAGTGATAGTACTTGAAATGCAACAGTTTGTTTGAAAGCAAGCACTAAGCCAAATACACGTCCGACCTCCATGGCTGCCAATATCCGAAAGAGGGAGCAAGCACAAAAAAACCTCAGCATTCCCAAAACAAAACCAAAATGCAGCCAAACAATTGAATAAGAAATTGTTCTAATCACAAACAAACCTAAGCAAAGCAGAACAATTTTGAACGACGAAACCATTCATATAAAATGCAATGCATGCATAACAAAACATAGGTTTAGATGAAAATTTGTGATCCAGGTCAAGTTATTATCACTTTTCAAGGAAAATATCAAAATCACCATCTGGTGAACGATAAACAGTGGCAATTATCAAAGTGGCTTCATTATCAAGTTTCACTAAACAGCTGGCACATTCAAAGATTTTTTCCACATAGAAATTCCAGCTGAGACCCTTGCAAGCTACTACATGATTGTTGTGGGTGTATATTCCCACACCATCACCTCTATATTTCACCATCAAATATGAGGTTATTAGCTTATAGTTCACAATATTACATTCTTTTAGTTCTAACTCATTAAGCCAGTCTTTTGTGACACACAGAAAATCCGCCAATACTTCGCACAAAGACACTTGTATTTCATTAGTCTTATTTTTCATGGACTGCATATTTGCAGTTTCTATAAGAGTTTAAGTTTCAACGTATCATGATCTTTATGTCCTACTGCCATTGTCATTCATGGTTCTCGCACCAAGTCTTCCCATTATCCTCTCCATGTCAGTGCTGATAGTACCCACTTGGATGTTTACATCACCGATGAGCAACTTAATGTCTTGTTTCTTCACTCCCAGCATACAGGTGTCAAGTTGATCATAGAAACTATCCTTTTCTTTTTCTGTTGGTGCATATCAGCTTATTATCGCTATATGTATTTCTACTTCTACAACGGAACCTGGCTATGATAATTCTCTCTGATATGGGTTTTCAGTAAATGAAGCATTTCCCAGATTTAGCAGTCATGCATACCCACAGGGAGAGTGGTGGCCTAGTGGGTAGAGCACTTGGCTACTGATTGAAGGGTCCCAGGTTCAAATCCGGGTGAAGCCTTTGGACGCCTCCGAACAAATAAATGCTCGGAGTGCGAGGTGGCCCAGGGAAAGGAACTGGCTCCCCTACCCTGAATGTGTGAAATTCACACGCCTGTGGCTTAGTCCGGGGTGAGCTCTACCCTCAACTATCCAAACCAGCCTTCGGGTTGAATCACTGAGTGAGAGTGAGCATACCCCCACGCCGGCTCTTTTGTCTTTCTTCCTCCTCTTGACCGGAGTAGATTAAGGTGTTTCCCTCCTGTGCTGTTCATCTCTTCAAAACCATTCCATCTGGTTTCACATATTCCTAATACAGTAAAACCTCTCTAAGGCGGCCACTGCCAGTTCCAGAAAAAAGTGGCTGTTTGGAGGGGTGGCCGCTTAATAGGGGTTTTCAGGTTAAATAACAAAAATACTTATATTCATTCCTAAAATTAGGGTATTAAAATTTATTATTAATAACCACATTATTGCATTTATTACAAATTCAGTTAACAAATAGGGTTTATATTTACTTTTTGAAAAACTCAGTCCTAGTACTTTGTTTCAATTGGCTACATTTTCTTTAAATTAAAACATTTTCTAAACAGTTTTGGAGATTTTCATATGACTCCATTGAAATTTCATTGCAATCCTTGTCAATTTTTTGGAAGAATGATTTTAATTTTAATAGTGAATCAAATCCTTCCTTTGCGCTCATCTCAGTGATCGTTTCATTTTCCACTTCTTCTTGTTCACTCTCTCATATATTCGCATCTAATAAAGAAAGAAACAGCTTGTTATGAATGATCTTTTGGTTTGATGAAATTTGTAAGACTTCGAAAGAAAAATAAAAAAATTCTTACCTTTGTAACCAATACGAGACTCCCAATTTCCATCCAAGTCATTGTACATTTGCCTCCTCTGCAGTATCGTATGATGTTCGTGCAGTGGACTCCAACATTTGAAGCTCCTGGTGCAGCACATTGTTACCATCAGAGCTGTAGGATATTTCCTCTTCAGAATTCTCATTTGCTATTAGTCCACAAGAAACAAAGCACTTCCTGATGGTCTCTTGCTTGACTTATTTTTCCATGCCGATTTGACCATGACACAGCCTCTCCCACATGAGATTTTTTGGTGAGATCACTAATAAATGAAATGTCATCCATCATTGCCAGCATGCTGCGAAGAATCTTTCGTCGGTTTCTTAGTTTGAAAGATTGAATAATCCCCTGATCAAGGGGTTGAAAGAAACTGAAGTTTAAAATTCGAAAGATGTATTTTTGGAAAACAAGGGGCGTTGTGTAAAAATAAAATCACCTTTCTTCCTTGTTGCATCATATTTTTATTTATGTTGCATTATATTTTTTATTTGTAGCCATTCTTTGTAAATTGCAGAAGTCATTCAAGATTTTCTATTAGCTTACTACTTCAAGCCAAAAAGATCCATATTAACATTTTTATAGCACCGTGGCCTAAGTGCTCTTCCAGTCACTAATAGGGACTTCTTTTCTCCAACTGAATTACAACTAAACAGTATTGTTATTCTATCTTTCCTTAGTTTTCCACTCTAGCACAAGACGTGTTTCAAAGAAAGTGTCTTGTTCGGATTGGCTCAGTAAAAATGACCAGTTTTGTCCATATTAAAAATGTCTCTTGCCTCATAACCCTCCACAATAAACGACACTCTCAATTTCCATTCCACAAAAGTCTCTGGAGAAACATCTCCTTCACCGCTAATTGATCGAAAAGCAAAATTGTTCCGGAAACGTTCCAGCTAACCATTGCTAGCTGCAAATCCCTCAATCTGAAGTTCGTTTGCTATGTCCAAAGCTTTCTATTGCAGTAGTGGACCACTAACCGGTAAATATTTTGCTCTGGCTCACTTCAGAATGATTCATCCAGCGCCCTTGTCTTTCGTAGAGGGTTACTCATTTTTTTGAGCTCATACAAGGGTATGCCCCAAGAGGTACGCTCCTGTGGAAACTTTAGTAAGCCATAGAGGGTTCGTACCTCTCTTACCCTTCTTATCCTTTCTTTCCCTTCACTTTCCAGATGGATCGCAAAATAAGGCGAGTGTTTAAGGCTTTACTTACTCTTCCTTTCACTTCTTTCTGGAATTTTCTATTTTTGAGATTTCATGGAAGTGGCCGTCTTGTGTTGTTATGGTCTGGTCGCTGGCCGGAAAGAGAGGTGGCCGCTGAATATGGGGTCACTTTTCCAGGGAAAGATAGGGAAAATCATTCCGTTCCAGGAAAAAATGACCATTTACAAGGGTGACCGCTGAATAGAGGTGGCCGTTTAGAGAGGTTTTACTGTATTTCAATCTTATAACTTTTCATTTCTTTCTCAACTGAATTGAGGACACCACTCTCATTCATTGTACGTAGGTTGCATATACCTATTCTTGTCCTAAATTTCAAATCAAAGGTCTTAGCCATATGATCCATCCAGTTTATTTCCTTCTTTGTAGTTTCAGTAATAACCCAGGTAGAAATTTTCTGCTCTGTAACTGGGGTGTAACTGGTCTGTATTAAGACCTCTGTAACTTGGATGGAACTGGGATTGAATTGAAGCAAGCAACACCCGAGTTACACCCCAGTTACAGAGCAGCTGGGATGGAACTGGTGTACTCTCCTTTATTGAAAAAAATATTTTACCGGAAATGAAAATATTTGTATTGGGAGTTATGGCGATGAAAACACAACTTCTAAAGATGTAAACATAAAAAACTATAAAAAATAAAAGGAATACCATGCCAGGGTATTGAACGCCTTCCCTTCCGCTCCTCAATCCACCACCTTACCACTGGGCTACCAATGCGTAGAAATATGTATTTTACAGGGGTTAAATCCTTTTTCAGTTTCATAAATTCTGACTTGAAAGGGATAGCACATGAGTTTATCCTGAGGGTAAGGAAGAAGCAGATGGTATCGAATTCTATGCAATTTCATGATGATACCACCTTAATAAACATCCATGGATATAATGATATATCAAAATATATTTCTCACAAGCTCTAAGTTGTTTTTTTTTAAATGGTCTAGCCATAAACACTGTTAAAACCAGCATTTGTGAAGCAGTCTGAGGCCGAGTAGTTAAGTGTAATGGATTATTATAGGTATCCACCCTAGGGGCATCCAATTGCAAAGGGAGCACAAGGAGGAAGGAGAGAGTTTGACGTTGTTTCCGGGACTGGTGGTGGCACCAAACGATGCCAACTTTTTTACAATGTGGAATGGGAAGCTACTTCCCCTACCTCCCCTCCTCTACCTCAAGCAAGCGCAGGGGAGGGATTAACGTATTTCAACTTATAAATGAAAAGGAAAACTGTCTTATTCTACCATTTTATTTTCCGGTACTACTAGTTTCGACGCAGTGGCGTCAACTTCAGGTACAAAGAGTAAAGATAGATAGATAGATAGATATTTAATGCTCAAAACTCATACATAATTTATGCAATGAAACAATTTATATATAAAGACAAAAACATGATCCATATATACCATCCAGGGTAGGCGTTGGGGAGGGGAGGGGGGAGGAAGAAGGGAGGTGGGAGGGGGGTGGAAAACCCCGAGGATACAATGTAGTGTTGTGAGTGGGTGGCGGGGGTTGGTGAGGGAGGGGGGGGGCGGATGACCATTGGCAGGTTGAAGATAGAGTTTTGAAGGGTTATTGAGGACTAAGGTAAAGGTGGGGTGTCTGTGGGACTGGGTGGGGGGAGGGGAAGGATTACGGGCTACTGTTTTTTCCGTGAGGGTCAGAGAGGCTTCTAGGAGGGGGGAAAGGTTTTCAAAAAGGATGTCAAGTAGATGACGTTTCTTCATCTGTCTCCTTATCTCCAACTCTTCTTTTTTGTCCATTCTCCTCCCTTTTTCCTCCCAGTGTAAAATTTTCGGAGTGAAATCACTGGTGTGGTTCTCCTCCCACAGGTGTTTAGCAAAGTGGGACTGGGAGAGGTTACATTTCGGGAAACATCTCTTGTGCTCTTCTGCTCTCATCCGGAAAGTGCGGCCTGTCCGTCCAATATAGGCCGCACTGCACTTATTGCATTCCAATAAATATATACCGCTGCTATCTAAGAGATCCATTTTATCTTTTGTTTTATTTAAACATTTTTTTAAGTTGTCATTGTTGTAGAAAGCTATATTTAAATGGTCTTTAGGGAACAGGTTGCTTATTTTTTGTGACAGAACTCCGTAAGACGGTAATTTACCCCACTTAAATTTTTCCTTGTTTGTCCCAATCTGATGAAATAGCATATGTTGTGCTCTTATGGAGCGTTTTTTGAGGAGCATTTTATCTACAAGTTTTTTTTTGTAACCATTTACCGTTGCGATTGATTTAATAGTTTCCCATTCCTCATTAAATTTTACTTTGGAGAGGGGGATATTCAGCAAGAAGTGGAATGTCGATAACTTTTGGGATATGTGATGGCGGGAGTCGGAGGGGATTACATGGTCCGTGGTGGTGGTTTTGCGAAAAATAGCAAATTCAAAATTGTTAACACTTTTAGATACCGTTACATCCAGAAAATTCAATTTACCCTTTTTTTCCTTCTCACACGTAAACTTGATACTGTCGCACTGGGTATTTAAATTTGATAAAAATATATCCAATTGCCTTTCAGTGCCAGTCCAGATTGCAAAAACGTCATCAACGTAGCGGAACCAGGATTAGATATTCTTATAGTTCACTGAACCACCATTGAACAGTTTTTGTTCAAATTCGTCCATAAATAGGTCGGCTAGGAGCGGTGACAACGGCGATCACATTGCTAATCCTTCCATTTGTCTGTAGTAATCCCCCTTGAATTTAAAGTAATTTTTCTCCACGCACATGTTTAATAGAGACACAAGATCACTGATGACGGTTGCTTCCGTCCCCTAACTTGAAAGAACTTTTTTCGCTACTTCGACTACTTCCAAAGCTGGAATACTGGTGAAAAGGCTTTCCACATCAAATGACACTAAAGACTACGAATGTCAATATTACGCGATGGCATGCTTAAATGTATTTAATTATTCTACGTTATGCCTACCTAACTATATTGAATCTATATCGCATGTCCTACTATCCTACGGCTCTACACGCAATTTCTCGCATCACATAAACTTCTGCGTCGAGAAAGCCTTATATATGCGGCCGCTTCCGAGGAATAATCTGACTTCGAGAACTAACTTTTAAATGGCAATTCCGTGATAGTCTGAGGAAATATCATTACATCACGATAACAGTAATATGGTATTAATTAATTGAAACCTATATTGCCACATAGTATGACTATTAATGCAATATTACTGAGAATAAACAAGATTTATCCAATACCCTCACTTTTGTTCACGTTTAAATCAAGACGTAACCAAGGGGACGTGTATAAACTAAAGTACCAACTTATGGGGGGAGGGGGTCGCCTTCAAACCTACGGCGGGTAACGAGGGAGAGAGGGGGCGGTTCTCTCAAAGAAACGTACTGTTACAATGCGCGTGTTTACGTTTCTTACTCGTCAACATCGCGTCGACAATACTACAAGGTTTAACATGAGGAAGGCCGCGTTGTTTCATACACCCCAAGCTTCTACTTTTAACTCAATATTACTGAGCTATTGCTTCGACAATGTTGCAAGTCTTTATACCATGAAATTGCTAATATTTTAACCTTCTCGCGGGATAAGGTAGTTTGAGTGAAAAATCACTTCACCTAGAATTTGATTAATTTTACCTCATTTTAAAATTTTCAAGGAAAATAACTCTCATATTTCCAATGATATCAAAATATAAACCCCTTGCCGAACTACTCTTCGAACAATTTGCCTGTAAATGCAAGCTGTTTTACATGGGATAGATTAGGGCTGTGCGCTCCAGAGGGAGAATATTAAAAAAAGGAATTTCTAGCACCTAGATTTCGTCAAAAAACTAACGGTGTATATAGTTTGCATGTTTTCTCAACTATTTATAAAAATTAATATACTACTCACCGAAGTAATTTATACAGAATCGCAAGAGAAACCTGCTGTTTTGAAGGGTTTTTAGAGCCATTAATATAACAATATTTATTTCATACTTGTTACAGGCATGCTGAAATTAAAAAAAAAATTGAATATGGTCTCCATTATAACTAGGGAACTATTTCGCTCAAACCACCTTAAAAAGCGACCTCGTGACAAAACTTTTCTATCAACCTCTCCCTAAAAATAAACTCGCTCAATACTTGATAAAATATTTTTGAATTGAAAGCTTCATTTGTAGAGACAACATGTCGGGGGGGAGGGGGTTCGGGGAAAATACTACGGTTGTCAACGAAGGGGGGTGGGGGAAAGGGGTAAAGAATCACCGAAAACGGTAACGTAGTCTATGTACGACCCCTAACTTGCAGAAATGCTGAAAGGAGAAAATTGCTGAATATGTGTACCAATAAACACATAGAAATAACATAATGTATAACGGAAATTAATAACGCAAAGCTCTCAGTGAAGTGTTTACTGGCTGAAATATCTCTCCGATTCGTTTACAGGGTTTGCAGGCTTCCCATTTTTGCCAAAATTTCGGGTGTAGGAGGGACCACGTGCTAAACACACCGGGTAGATGCTTCTTAAATTCTTGTTAACGAATGGATCATTGAGCACAAGACTGCTTTTTCATTCACTCAATCTGTTCTCTCTGCATGTAGAGAATATTCACACTTCCGGCGTAAGTGGTGACGTGACTTTGATGTAATCTCTGCCCATGGCGGTCTAGGTACGTAGGGAAGATTGCATGGATTTTGGCAGGTTCGAGAATGGCCTTTCCCATGTGAATGTGGCCAAGCCGACGTGGGTGAGACGGGTAGAACAATTACCACGTGACTGAAGGAATACCGCAGATATTTCAGGCTTGGTCAATCAAAGAAATCGGCGGTAGTTGAACTCAGCATTAATTTGGACCATAGGATTAAGTGGGACGACGCAAAACTTCTTTGGCGTTCAGAAAATGTTTGGGATCGACTAACTAAAGAGGCCATTGAGATTCAGATGGAGGATAAAAATTTCAATCGCGGATCCAGTAAATAACATCAGCTTAATGCTTAGAATCCGATTATGAAAAGAATTAAGTACGTAAGAGCTAAGCCTCCGCTGATTAACGGTCTCCGGAGTTAACAATCGGCTTCCAGCCAATCAAAAAAGACCTAGCCTTAGTACTCAATCTGACTGAAATTTATGAAATTTATAGAATATTCATGGAATATCCTCTTCTGTGTGGGTTAGAGAACTACAGTGTGAATCATATCATATTATACAAACTGTTTACCTTTTTTTATTAGAAATTGTATATTATCACCAGTATTATGCATCAGTCCCCCTCGCTGGTATCTCTATCTTGTAGTGATGAGGGGGCTTGCGTGCCTAAGCGAACCTGAGAGCTATGCCGGCGGGAGCGAAAGCTCCTGGTAGGGCCTCCAAAGCCGGACAGGTCAAGGGGGATAGGCCAGACAAAAAGAGGTTCCCTGGTCCTCCAGGTTGGGGGTTGGGCGTGGGGCTAACAACCCCACACCGTAAAAAAATGTTCTGTTACGAAACCCATAAGGAAGCCTCGGAATATGGACGGATTTAAGGATGATGACCCTGGAAAACGATCAGGAACTTGAAAACGGAATGCATAATTGACCTTAGCTACATGGAATGTAAGGACCATGCTGAAAGCTGGAAAAATGGCAGAGATCGCTGAAGAAGTATTGAAATATGGGATTGATGTAGTGGCGTTACAAGAAATAAGATGGAACGGAAATGGAAGAGTGGATAAAAAGGACTACTCAATGTTCTGTAGTGGGCCTAAACTGGGAACTGAGCAATGTGGAACAGGGTTTATCCTTAATAACAAAATGAAGCAAAGCTGCTTAGGGTTTGAACCTTTGGGGGATAGAATGTGTAAGATAAGGCTCAAAGGACGTTTTAGAAACTTATCTATCATCTCAGCTTATGCACCCACAGAAGATGCTAATGATGATGAGAAGAATGCTTTCTATGATCAACTGGATAGAGAATGCAGCAAGATACCTAAATATGATGTGTTGATTCTCCTAGGAGATTTCAATGCAAAAATAGGAGGAGAGGACTTCTTGCAGCATGTAGCTGGAAAACACTCTTTACATAACGAAACAAATGAAAACGGAAAGATGCTAAGCCAGCTGGCAGAAGCTTAAGGGCTAATAATCAAAAGTACCTGTTTTGCACACAAAGATATTCATAAGGGAACATGGAAAATGGCAGGTACAGGAGTGGTCAACCAAATTGATCACGTTCTGGTTTTCAGGAGACATGCATTTCAGTCGTTGACATAAGGTCTGCAAGAGGCCCGAACTGTGATTCAGACCATTATTTGGTAAAGGCCAAGCTCAGGGAAAGAATTGCGAATGTGGGACGTATTAAAGGACCCAAGAGAATACAGTGGAGCGTGGAAAAGTTCAGGCAACCAGCAGCTGTAGCCCAATACCAGGAAACCCTGGGTAAGAAACTGGAAGAAGGAGCAGAGAACCTGAGTGTAACTGACTCAGTAGAGAGAAAATGGCTTAATATAAAGAAGGCTATGAAAGAGGCTGCAAAGGAGACTAAAGGAGAAAGAAAGAGAACAAGGAATGATGAATGGTTTGATAATGGGTGCAGAAAAGCTACAGAAAGGAAGAATATAGATCAAAGGAACACTATTCAGAAAGAGACAAGACAAAATGTCGAATGATATAAAGAAAGCAGAAGACAAGCAAATAAAATACTACGAAAAAAGAAAAATCAATTCTTAAAGGGGTATATGGAAAAGATTGAGGAACTGAACACACAGAATGAAAGTAGAAAGTTATGCCAGGAAATCAAACGGATGACAAACAAATTTCAACCAAGAACAAATGCATGTAAGGATAAGAATGAGATGTTGGTAGGAACAGAGGAAGAAGTACTGGGAAGGTGGGCCGAGTACTTTAAGGAATTGCTGAATGTCAATGAGATAGATGAGGAGGATGGAAAAATGTTGGACAAGAGGGTGGACACCAAGATTAGCAGGCCATCAATTGAGGAGGTGGAGGAGTCGTTAAAGCGGCAGCGGAATGGGAGAGCTCCAGGGGAAGATCAAATTGTACCGGAGTTAATCAAGTATGGAGGAAAAAATTTAACAAAGAACCTACATAGACTGATATGTGAAATCTGGGAGAAAGAAGAGATGCCTGAGGAATGGAAGATTGGTTTTATTTGCCCTATCTTCAAGAAGGGAGATAAGTTGCAATGCAGTAACTATAGGGGAATCACATTACTAAATGTCACTTATAAGATACTATCTTGTATACTGCAGAGGAGACTTAACACGTATGCTGAAGAAATCCTTGGTGAATACCAATGTGGCTTCAGGCTGGGAAGAGGAACAACCGACCAAATCTTTGTAATGAGACAATGCATGGAGAAATGTTATGAGTACAACATTGACCTACATATGCTCTTCATTGATTTCCAGCAAGCTTTTGATAGTGTCAATAGAAGAAAAATGTTGAATGCATTGGAGGGATTTGGAATACCAAAAAAACTAATTAAGTTGGTAAATATGACTATGGAAGGATCTCAAGCTAAGGCTTATATCGGGGGCAAGACTAGTGAAGCCTTTAAGATAACAACTGGAGTAAGACAAGGAGATTCTCTATCTGCAGTACTATTTAATCTGTGTCTACATGAAGCCATGAAAGAACTGAGGTTAGAGGGAACAATTGTGCATAAATCTACTCAGACCTATGCCTATGCCGACGACATAGTTCTAATGGCACGGAGTATGGATTCTCTGAAAGAAATATTCAAAATTTTAGAACAGAAGAGTAAGAATATAGGGCTCAGAATCAATGAGAGAAAAACGAAATACATGAAAATGTCGGCCACGGAAGACAGAATATGGACTCAAAATGTTACATTTGGGTAGTACAACTTTGAAAATGTAAAATATTTCAGTTACCTCGGTACTAATTTAAACTGTAAGAACTAAATGACAGAAGAGATCAACAAGAGGATAATGGCTGGAAATAGGGCTTACTTTGCTAATATTAAGCTCCTGAAGTCAACTCTTCTATCTAAGGAGATGACAGTCAAGATCTATAAGACACTTATCAGATCGGTCGTGACATACGGAGCAAAAACGTGGACCATCTCCGCTGGAAATGAGCAAGCTCTGCGGATATTTGAACGGAAGGTTTTGCAAAGGATATATGGCCCCGTGACAGATGGGGTAACTTGGAGTGTAAGAACAAACAGGGAAATAGAAAATATTATCAGAGGCGAAGACATAGATTTGTGAAGACCCAACGGTTAGCTTGGCTAGGTCATGTTGAAAGAAGTGAAGAAAGGATGCCTAAGAAGCTTCTACATGGAAATATGGATGGAAAGAGAAAAAGAGGAAGACCAAGGAAAAGATGGATGCAGGATGTGGAAGAAGACATAAAGGCTATGAGGATTGTCAGATGGTGGGAGAAAGTGCAGAACAGGAGAGAATGGACAGGCGTCTTGAGGGAGGCCAAAGCCCATACCGGGCTATAGTGCCGAGGAAGTAAGTAAGTAAGTAGTATTATGCATCAGTGAGAGCTGCTGGGTTAAGGGAAGAGGGTAGCCTCATCTAGCCCAGGGTAAATTAATGGAATCCAATCCACGCAGGACCCAAAGTGTGATTAGGAGTTTTTGAAAAATTTATGTCACTAATGAGATTCAAACCTAGCCCCTTAGGAATGGGAAGTCATTGCAGTTACGAAATCACCTCAGTATGTATACTGCCACCTAAATGTGAATGACAGTAGCCAGTACAATAACTCTACCGCTATTCTATCTATTTCTTAGCCTTTATGGAAAATTCATTTACTGCAAAGCCTTGAAGTAAGGAAGCACTTTATTATGACGCATATTGGGAGCACGATCTCTCAACAAAAAATATATACTGGTTTTGGTAGGATTATTAAACTGACTCCTACTAAACTCTACTGTTCTCTAATGAACACTACTTTTTTCTACTGTTTTTGATGCAATAGCCCACTGAATTTGACTGTTTTCCTACTTAAATGTATGCTGCATAGCACTGGTTAGATTTTATCATGTGCGCCAAATTGTTTTGTTGACACTGTTTAAGGTGAAGTATGACTTCTGAAGGTTTATATCCATGTTATGGGTGTGCAGTCCTGTAACATTTGTTCCACTACCGGCTAAAATATTTGTAGGAAACTATTTTTGTCATTTTTCTACATTATAGCCGAATACAAAACATTATATCATTTTTACTTTTTAGTAGTGATACAACTATAAGATTATTATTATATTTCTATGCCAAAGTGACCTCTTATAAGTATGTTCATTAAAATGGTATGATTTACACCTGGCCGATCCGGCCAGACAGATGATGAGTAACCGTTGAAAGTTAATGTAGGGTTATATGGCAGTTAAGGGTGGACAACACTAACAGCTGCAGAGCAAAAGAGATAGGAAGTGATGTAAATTTGGTGTTATCGAAGAATAATGAAGATCAAATTGAACGAGAGAATCACCAACGAAGAAGATCTACGAGGAGTTGAAGAAAAGAGAAATATAATAAAAACTCTTGAAAAAAAGGCCAAGAGGCAAACTTAATGGGCTCATTTTTTGAGTCTGTAGTCAGCTGAAAACAATAGTGTAAGTAATAATGAGTGGGAAGAATTATAGCAAGGATGGATTACGTCAGACAAATTATGAAGAACGTCAAAGTGGACAAATATGTAGGCGTTTGGTGGATAGGAGAGAGGATTGGAGTGCTGTAGCAAACCAATGCTTTGTAGTAGAGAAGCAATATAGAGGATTGATGGCTGCTTGTGGAAAAAATCATAGGTGACTGATTCCTCATCTCTCTTCGAGGTTACATGGTGCGAAAAGATTGTAGTTTCCCTGATTCCAGATTTCATGCATTTGTATCTTCAATGAAGAAGCTACGACTTCAAATGGGGTTGTATTATCATATATTTAAGAGTTTTGAATTAAATTT
The DNA here is from genome assembly GCA_963573305.1 of Pyrrhosoma nymphula. NCBI lineage: Eukaryota > Metazoa > Arthropoda > Insecta > Odonata > Coenagrionidae > Pyrrhosoma > Pyrrhosoma nymphula. The sequence continues at coordinate 49,538,988 of OY754337.1, read as the reverse complement.
CTGTGATGTGCTGCGGTACTTACGCGTATGTACGCTGCGCTAATCATTTAATATCTTTGGATTGGACATGAAAGCTGAGTGTTTTTCATCAATTAATTAAAACAATGAGTATTTTTCAAATGAGGCGTAGATGAATATAAAGTATTCAGTTTATTAAATATTGTTTCCACGCTTGTTGACATTATTCCTCCATCTTAATTCTTAGCTGAGATATGGCATATTAAGTGATACCGCTAAATGAGCTCATAGACGGACGGCTCTCTATTATGCACGGAACTGGCATTAGGAAAAAGAAATTGAAGAAAATGAAATTTACTAATTATATTTGTATCTTGAAATTTTTACGTATCCCAGAAAGTAAAAAGTTCCTTAAAAAGTAGGTATTTATTTTTTTAAAGAAGAAATGATTTACAATTTCTGTTACTCTCTTAAAAATTGGATGAAACAAGTGCAAAAACAAAAGATACAACTCTTGCGTACAACTTAGACCACTTTTTCTTCGTTGCAGTATAGGTGGTCGTGACTGATTTTTCTTTCGGCGTTTCCGTGGTAACTGCAAAATGGGCAAAATAAAATGTTTCGCGTTGCCATTGCTCCGTCACTAAGAAATCGTGATCCCATGTTAATGGGATAAAAAATACATAACATCGCCTCCCCATCGTTCAGTGAATTCCCTACAAACGTCTAAGTGTTTCATGAGAGGGTCTGTGCCAAATGGAGATGAACAATTAAATCTACAGAAATTAACAAAAGCAAATTTATCTCCTCTCGGTATTAATGTAAATTGATTTGCACATGCTCATGTCTATTGGTCGACTCGCTTTGCCACCGGAAATGTCAAATTCCACTTGCAAACGTTAATAGAATTCAGTTCAACTTAAACTCCTACTGAAGTTGTGCAGATTTCTCATGAAACTCCCTGTCCAGTCCAATTGACAATTCTGAATATCCACGGCACTTTAAAAAATAGCGTTATTATTCATGGCATTTGGGAAAGTTTGAGATACAAATATATTTTAAACGGAAACAATATTTTGGTATCACTTAAAAAAAACCTTTGAACGTTGATTAGCTTTATGCCACCCTATAACTAGCCTGTAGTGGGATCACGAATACTTCTTTAGCGTTGTCGTTATCGTTATCCTAAACGCAACTCGCTCTAGAAGGACAATGCATACAGTTACTGCCTTGAGAATGCACTACACAAATTAAAGCTAGAGATTTGACGTACCTGAAAAAATTTGAAGAATGACGATCACGTTTGCGCTCTTATGAGCGTAATTGAACAATAGCGATGACGCTACCACACGCGTTATGGAGAACCGTGATCTGCGCCCCTCGTTTGAAGGAGAGGTTCGCACATGAATAGGGTTCGTATTTTCACGGTAACTTTCGTCGTTACCCCGCTCGATGGCGCGGCGGTTCCGATTCGAAAACTCGTCTAACTCAAGCACGTTTGTAAAGGCGGAACAGTACGAAATAAATTTATCTAACAATTAGGTGTCATGACTTGATTATCTATCAATTTAAATGGAGGCTAAAAATCTGTGTTGGATGAGGAACGCAAAATATTGAAGGTTTAACTAGTTTAAACAAGTGCTCTCTGAGGAAATAATTTGAGGGTGGAAGCGTGGAAGTGGAAAGAAGAGGATAGGAATTCTGGATGAAATAAGAGGAGGTAGAAGATATGAAGAATTTAAGAGGGAGGGTGGGATATCCTTAGGAGGGAAAGCGAGACAATGCCTATGAAATTTGGATGCAGAATTGGCACTGTTCAAGAACCTACCTATCAGCTGGTAGAATACGTGAATGATGATGATTCTTTTATTGAAGTATTGAGCTTAATGAGCAATCGCATCTTAAAAAATGTAATTTATCGCAAATGATTGCGATTTCGCAAAACTTATTATGGAAATTTTTCCGTGTTTGGGGCCCATACCACTTACCTATATCAGCCCTTAGATCAGTCGCAGATCTGGCCCTTTTTGGACGTTTGATTCTTGGATTGAATGACTTTTTTAGGTTCTCCGTTATTTATTGTTGCCATATTTCCTGATTCTTGCAAGAAATAAAAAAGTTTCAGTTTTATTTTATTACATTTCTGTCCAATGCCTTATTCTCCCGTTTATGATCTTCTTTGGGGCTAGGAAAGTGATTTACCTACGTCGTCGGAAAAATTTCGAAATTTGGAATAACTTAACAGATTTACTTGAAGAGGTTCCGCCGGGACTGTTTGAGTCAAACTATTACTAATTTCACAGTTTTTATTTAATTGGTTTAAGAAATTCTGATTTCGTGATGACATGTGTTACCTATTGGAAACCAAAGTTAAGGTACAAAATATGCAGTTTTTTTCTCGAATATATATTTAACGAACATTTTTATCCAGCCATAGAAGCCAACTGTAGCGCGATTTCTATGGGATTACCGAATTTTGACTTAAATTTTCACAGTAATTAGTTAATTACTCAAAAATAATGTGATGAGATGCATCTATTTTATTTTAAATCAATTTTACGGGAGTTTTTGCTTTTTATGAAGTCTTCTGTGGATAAAACATTTATACTGTGTTGAAAAATAATATTTTACCCATTTTTCTCCCATTCTTCCCTTTATCACCATGTAATTTCAAGTTCAATGTGTGATAAAAATAGCATGGAAAGGTAGGATTTTGTAATTCGTATCAAATAGAGAAAGCGTTGTTCTACACGTAGTCAGAATGTGAATGAAATGAAATTCAAGTCATTTATCCGTGAATCCACAGCTACATTAGTTTATTGTTAAATTGGCTTACTTATTTGACTGGAGCGATGTTTTTATGTGTACTGATTTGCGTGAAACATCATGATCATAGTATTAAAATCCTAGGATTAGTATACTACAGCCCTCCATTTCGCCCTATCCCATGCCAGTTCCTTCACTTCCCTATGGTTCTTCTTCCCCGTATTCCTCTTGACTTGCCCCAAGTACTTGTCTCTTGGTCTTCCTCTGGGGACTTTCTTCACTTATTTTCTTTCCCTCTGCAGTATTGTCGCTCTTATAACATTCATGTGATGAAAGTCCCGCGTTGAATCGCGGGGGAAGAAATCTCGCTTCGCCGTATGGAGCTGCCTCCTGGTGGCCTTCTCCATCACTCAAACCGATAGGGAGAGACTACAGAAAGGAGAGACTACCATCAATACTCCATTGCTCCCACGCCATCATCCGGGAGGCTGTGGCACCTGTCGGCGGGTGGACGAACCAAATGGCGGCTCCTTTAAACATACGCAGATCACTCGGCGGGAGGGGGAAGGGATAAACCTCCAGTCGCCCGCCTGCGCCGAATCACTCACTCAGGTCCATATCACACACACCCAGATAATCCTCTGTTCTAGGTCAGAGGCACGCGCTGCTGCTGATGCAGGGCCCACGAACAACCCCCTCAGGATCGCTCCACGGGTCCCTTGTTACCCTGGATTTGAAAAGGCGAGGTCACCCAGGACCCAACAATCCTTAGTACCTTCGCCTGTTGATAATAATTATGGAGAAGATTGGAAAAGCATGTACCATTGGAAAAGCAAACCAGAAAAGATTTTATGCTTTCGAAACCTGGCGTTGGAGGCGAACGCTGAATATTAAATGAACGGATAAAATAAGAGATGAAAAAGTATACAGAAGAGAAAAGGACCATGCGGAATTCTTTACAGACAAGAAGAACTAAATGGATTTTGCAGTCCCTGAGGCACAATGTGCTTATGCAGCACATAATTGAAGGAAAAATAGAGGGAATAGTCCCGGGAGGAATACCAAGGGATAAATACATAGTCGAAATAAAGGCGAAGGTATAAAGGATTTAAGGTTTTCCCGGCGAATTATATAAGTCAAAGTTTCTCGGGTTTCACACCGGGTAAGATTATTTAAATGAATCAACGTTTCGATGGTTGACTCAGCCATCGTCATCAGGATAATGAGTCGAGCGAGGATGCTGGCGGTTATATATTGTCACAGATGCTCCATTGTTGTGGGATCCGTTACGCGTTTTTTAAATTTCGTCAATTACTGGGCGCCGTTAATTAAGTTCTACTTAAGTTGAAGCCGTTGTCTCTATTGATGTTATTTTGCTCCATCTGTATCAATATCGCTTCTTTCGTTATTCTTTCCCAATATTTGGATGCCCGGGAAAGTAGTGTGAAATTTGGGAAATCGACACAATGTCCATGGTCAAGGTTATGCTCTGCTTTCTTTTGCAGACTTTTCCGGTTGAAAAAGCCTAATACTTCTTTCATGCTCTTTGATTCTTTTCTCGATGGTCCTTCCTGTCTCGCCAATATACACCCTACCACACTCGCATGGTATGCGGTATACCCATGTTGTTTTCAGGCCAAGGTTGTCCTTACAGGTGACCAGGAAATTTTTTATTTTAGTAGGCGGTATATGTATCGTTTCCACTCTGTGTCGTTTTAATATCCTCGATATCTTGCTAGATATAGATGATATATAAGGAAGGCAAGCCTTAGCGATGGGTATTTCTTTCTCTTCCAACATCTGCGCTCCATCTTTACTGGGTAATTTTCTTACACCCTTTTATAACCATTCACGGTGGAATTTATAATAATAGTTTTGTGGTGAGTGAGAAACCATTTTTTGTTGCTTGGTATATGTTCCTTGATAAAGGTTTTTTGGAATTGAAAATCATATTACTAAAAGATATATTTTGCTTCATTAGTGGAGTGTATATTTTGGTTCATGAGATTTGGTTTATTAAACTTTCTCATTGGTAAAAACTTTAATTTCTTACTTTGCACAGTATTGTATAACTTTGAAAGGCTACTTGGCTTATGCAAGCAAAGAGTTGGGACTCTTGGTAATCTATCCCTTTACCTCCTGTAAAGCTTGGAAAATATAAATATATTGCAAGCATATCCCAACAAGAATTGAAATATGATATTCTAAAGTTTTGTGGACACTGGCTATTGTTTGTCAAAATTATTTAAATTGGGTGATGAAAATTTCATCATGGACTCACCTAATATTCTGTTCAAAAGCCTAGCTCTAATAAATATATATGAAGATGGTACTTCCTTACTTATTAAAGAGCTGATTACACATCAGAATTAATTACTACCTATAATACAAGTTTTTACCCAGGAAATAGAATTGTGTGGCTATAATAATCAACCCACCCCTCTGATAAAATGACTGAATATAGTATCCAAGGTTTCAAATAAAAAGTTTCCATGTATGTTGTACTGTAATCAAAGTAAATTCATCCAATATCAGAAGAGTACATAGCATTAAAATGTCTGGGCTTATTAATAAGTGAAGAACTCAGTTTGACGCCTCACATTGATAGTAGAGCCAAAAAACCATCAAATAGTGTGTTAATGTCCTCTGGGCTAGCTAACACTATGGGACTAGACACTCAAAAACAGCAATTGTTTGCAAAGGTATGTATCTACCTAACTTCCTGTCGCATAAAATCGTAAGCAGGTGAATAATTTCAATATTGGAGGCAGGGGCAATCCTGGGAAATCCCGATTTTGTGTCGAAACCATGGGTAGAATGACAACTCTCACCGTTTCCTTGGAGAAGGGATATCTGGTTCTAAATTCAATTTCCGACAAAATGTCCATGGATTTTCTCGGCCTCTCACAATTCTTCGTGGTCTAGGTATACGCTCTACATTCAATGCATACCTAATCAAGTTGCTAAAGTTATCGTCAATCACCTGATGATACATATTTGCGTTAGGTACAAAAACTCACTGACTACTCTCGACGCAATTTTTCATGTGAAAAAGTGGCGTCACGAATTAAGAGATGATTGCTGAAATAAAATGCTATCCCTGCAAGACGTCTGCTAAGAAAATTTTTCGCACTCATTTGCAGTAATGGAAATCATTTTTCAATTAAAATCGCTGGCATCGCCAACTCGATTGTGGACGTCAAATTTTAACATAAAACCATTGATAGCAGTTTTGCACGCAAGGGTTATGAGCACAATCCTTCAAACATGATGTGTGTTTTAACGCCCAATTAGCTACGTGACATTCATTATGAGATGAATATCACAAGATATGGTGTGAGGACGCAAAAGTATACCTACTGTACTGTCCTATCGATAGTGGTAACACATCTGTAAAAATTTACTCATCAAATCTATGACAATATTAATTATATATTATACGTTTTAACGTAAAACAAAATGGTTTTAAAGGGCATGGAGCTACTTATACATAAAATAACATTAATTGAAGGTGAGCCGAAGGGGCTCGAAAACGACTTTGTTGACACAAGTATTTTACGCAACAAAAGGATTTATTAGGAACAAAGGAGTGTGATTGCAACATTCTTATTGCCCTTTTAGATAAAAATAAATGGTTTTTAAGACATGATGCAGCCCAGGTGTAAATTAACAGCAAAATATGGTAAAGCTGAAAAAGCTCCAATACGGTTTTGCTGACGTAAGTACTTTTTCGTGAAGTATTGTTTTACGAGGCTCAAATCTGGCAATTGAAACATTCATGCTATGCTTTTACTTAAAAAGAAATGGTTATCATGAGCATATGACATTCAATACATCAATTATCAACGATTATAAATACGATACGTACAGCAGACGAAATCCGGCGGCCATGTTAGTTGTAGCGAATAGCATGGTCTGGGGTTCGATACTTCTTGCAGCGTGCGTTTTGGTCAAGCTGTAGCGCGCCTTCGCCGTTATAGCAGGCGCTACAGCGCGCTGATGACGTATACAGCGGAGATAATGCTATAGCGAAGTTTCTGGATATAGCCCTACGTCAAACACTCCTGGGGATTATTCTGTAATTTCACCTCACGGATCGCTCCTTATATGGAAAATATTACCGAAAGTGGCTTTGTAAACCGTGCCCGCCAGACGGCGAGACCAACGACTCGTTCATTTCTGCCGAGAATAGTTCATTTCCAGTTCTTTCGGTCGTCGAATTGGGCTTCAGATGAGTACTTCGGGAGCGAAATAGCTCAAATGAATCGTTCATTTGAGTTGGTGCTCTTCCGAAAGAGCTATTTCGGAAGTGGAATTATAGAATAACCCCCAGTGCAAGTCAACAATGCTTCCAATCCGTTTCGAAGTGCGTTGCCTGGTGCGAAAGGTCTGAAACGAATGGGAAGCTACGATGTCCTCTTGAGTTGCAAAGTTGCGAAGCACACTATAGCGAATGGAAAGCTCCAAAAAGATATAATTATCACTTTCCTCTGTGTTATTCTTCTTCATTTCCGCATTCTTTCTTCTCCGTTCTTGCCTTCTTGAAATTCCAATTCTTTTCCTCTCCTTTCCCCGCCTATCCTAAACATTCTTCATCTTATCTTGCCCTTTGTCATCATTTCACCGTCGAGTCATCTTTCTCCATCCACATTGTCTGCATTCTTCAAATACTCTCCCAGTATTTTCCCATCTTTCCCAAACATGCCTAACATCTCTTCCTTTGTCCTCTCCATAGGGTTCAACCCCGAATTTATTTCATCCTTCATCGCACATACGTGTAAAAAATCTCCAGCGTATCTCATTTTCTATACTCACTATCCAGGTTTGGGATCCAAAAATAGCCACGCGTCATTTTCACCTTAGATACATTTTTCCTTGGATTTTCACTAGAGCATATCAAGGAATGAGTGTTTGTCCAGGGAAGCGATTATCGAAGTACGAAAGTGGAATTCTCCTGCCAACTTTATTGTATGGCAGCGAAACCTGGGTGCATTTTTTTCTAAGAGGGGGGAAATACACTTACGCGATGAGTTTTGGACTCGCGATGACTATTCGCCATACCAACTAAACCCCTAACCTCTTTTTTCCATTGACCATTTTTGTGCCCCCCCACGGGACCACCGCAAAGCATTACTTCGCCGGGGCGGTCACAGTCTTTCTAGCTTTTCCACTTACTTCGCGCGAGATCGGTCAGGTTTTCTCGTCACCCAGGAGGAACAACCATTTTCGGCGTTATTTCTCTTCTTCTCGTCTGTTCTTCTTGGCGAAGTCTCTTCGTGACAGCCGTCTAAAAGATGTTCACCGCTGTCCCGTTCTCTTCTGTCGCCATCACCAATTCAATCCGAGTTTATAGGTCGGGTTTCATCCCGCGTGCATCTACCAGTTCCTTTGTCTCCTCGTTGAAACGTGGACACCAGCAGATCACTTACATCAACATCTTCCGGCACACCGCATCCAACTGGGCATTTTGACGAACTTTCACGTTTGTATCTGTAAATATAGACCCTAAAACAAGCATGACCCGAGAGTATCTGAGCCAGATGGTAGCTGACTTCCCCGTGTTTGTGGAACCCTGGATACGTCAGGGTAAGCATAAAACCTCGGTCACGATGTGAGTGGGAGACGGCGGGCGATAAGGCAGTATGGCGGCGGAGCGGCATAGCGGCAGGGCGGTAGTGGCCACGATATGAGCGGTGGTTCGACCTAAGATTAGTTCAGAAGCAGAAATGGCAGAACTGACATCAGACAAAACGGCCGACATTTTACCACAGACTGAGTAGAGCGGCAGAGCGGCACAAGACGAATTTAATGTCTGGGATTGGCGGCGAGCGGCAGTAGAGCGGCACCTCGCCGTTCCGCGTTGCCGCTCACGCCTATCATGGTTGGATTCGAGCGTTTTCCATGTCAAACATTATAAACATAAAACTCAGCGTTGCCGCTCTGTCGCTCGGCCGCTCGCCTCCCGCCTCCCGCCGCTCGCATCGTGGCCGAGGCCCAAGGGTTGGCTGGATGCAGTGGGAATCGGGTACTTGAGGAGTGTTTGCGGTGTTAATTTGATGAATAGGGTTGGAAATGAGTAGGTCATGAAAGAATGTAGGTTAGATGCCCCAGTAACGGAAATATATATATTTATATGAGAAGAGTGTGCTTAGTTGGCTTGACCATGTTGAGAGAATGGATGAGAGTCGAATGACGAAACGGATTTATGAGAGTGGAGTGAATGGTGTGAAAAGAAGAGGTAGACCACGAAATTCATGGGCGAAAGTGGTAGAAGAAACTCTATAGAGGAGGAATATTAGGAGTCTTAAGAATAGGAGAGCGTTTATGAAGCAATACATGAGTGCAAGAGAAGCGAAAGGGATATGCTAAAATAGGGCATTATGGAGGACATTATTTAAGAAGAGCGTTTCCTAGGCCTTCTAGCAATAACCAATTTCTTTCACTTTGCTTAGATCCTGAAAGGAAATGACGTGATGGGTATGAAAATACTTTCATAGGGGTTTTACTTGTATTAATCGAATTAGTGGAAACTGATCCCTATTATGTAGTAGGATCAACAAAATCCTATTTTTACTCGTTATCATTTTTCTACTAGTTAAAATTTAATTAACGTTTTCAGAAGGAGCAAAAACTGGTTGATAGCTGATAATTACTCAAGTACGAATATTAGTATTTTTTATAAATAATTAAAATTATAGTGTAAATCTTTTGTTTTGGAATTACATATTGTAGGAATCTTATGAAACTTCGACGGAATTCCTGAATCTGAATATAAGCTGCGACGTGTGCAAAATAGTTACAATTATTAACTTCATAATTACAGTTAAATTAGCTCACTCTTCGTTTGTTTCGGGCACAACCGGATTGCGGTTTTTTACGAGGTTTTCGATTTCCCGAGTGATCAAGTGGTATTTGACGTTGACGTTCTAATCATCCATTGCCGCTTGGCGGTATAACTCACTGCAGCGAACCTCTTGAATGCCACGAGAATATTGTGGTATTGCAATAGTATGTAATTTGGGAGAACTATTGCATGCAAACGTGAAATATAATTTATCCTCAGATGTTTTGGCACGGGTATGACATTTTTCTTTGTAATAAAATACAAACGAACATATTAATGCTGTGAAAAGGTTTTATCGACAGAAAATCAGTTCTGTAAGATGTACAATTGGAATTTCGGAGCAGCTCATCACCATCAAAATATTACACCAAGGATTGCCAAAATTCTTTTAGATATACTTAAAATCCGAACTTAGACAATGAATCTGGCAATGTTGTAACATGGGAGTTATCATAGGGGACTGCTATTTATACACTTTTTGAGGAAGATCAGATTGTGATGGCCTAGGATGAAGGTGATATGAATTTCACGATAAGGAAACTCATTAAGGTGTACACAGCTTGTGTACTGGATAATAATACAAGGAAGACGCAATATCTACATCTATAAAAAAACCTGCAAGCGACCTCAAGGATGTGTGGTAGGGGGTGAGTTGTCACCAACATGTATTACACTACACCCTATTAAAGTTAATGAAACTACGACTATTGATGCTTAAGCAAAAATCGCTAATAATTTTCAGGAGGTGAAACTTCACAATCATGCTCTACAACATAGGTATGCTACCAATGTTAGAAGGACGGTTTGTATTAATGTATTTTGCAACTACATAGGTGGACAGAGTTACGAGAGTTTTACCGAATACATGCTCAGCGTGCTGTTAGTACTAGGAAGCCGAATAGGATATCGAGAAAATCAAATAAATAGCTACACCACCTATGGACAAACCTAGTTAAAAGTGTCAAATGTTGACTGTTCACAATGGAAAATATATTGTAACAATAACTGGAAACAAAGGAGACAATTGGATACAACTATCGGGGTGTACACTTGAACGTAAATGGTAAGGATAATGACGACATCCTACGGACGATAGGGCGAGGGAATGCTTTACCAAAAGTAAATTTGAAAGAAAGAAGTCTTGAGATGAAAAAAGATAGGTGGCAGATAAGATTCTTCTGCCTTCATTATGTGCATCATTATGGCCGGGACCAAAGCAATTTTGTTCAATATCACAAAGAAAGGATGTTCAAAGTCCTTACCATTATGTATATATGTATAGTATTGACCCTCATCACACTATATCATCCCTGTACAGGTATTGCCGCTGTATTTATAATTATTGTTTGTATAATAAGACATGTTGGTTTTGCCTACTGAATCCTGTTAAGAAGTGTACATTATTGGTATGTTCCTTTTATATAGGTAGCCCTGATGAAGATTTATAAATAAATGGAAACGTTGAAAACGGCGTATACTTATTCCTGACCAAACCCTCAATAACCAGCCTTTATCAATGGATTTTACTGTGGTCGAAAACTATGATGACAAAAGTGCTACAGGCGCCTGTAGCGAATTTGGAGCGAATAAATAACTAATGAACTCAAAATTGGAATTCCATCATCACTGTTAGAAATTTATGTCACCTACGGTTCTCGGAAGTGTGGATGATTACAGGGAATATGAAAAGAAGACTGAACGCGGTGGAAACTTGAATTCTGGAGAAAATGATGTGGCGTAACACTTATGGGTCATGTTCAAAATAATGAGCTGAGGGAAAGAATGGGAGTACAAAAGAAATTGAATGAAAGCGTAGAGCAAAATCGATGTAATGGTATGGACATTTGATTCGAATACCTGATTACAGACTTCCAAAAGTGTGTTTTTATTGGTTACCAGAAAAAAGAAGATGAAAGAATGGTTCGACCAAGAATTATTTCTTTGGTAAGCAGATAGAAAGAGGGCATAATAGCCCAGTCAATGAAGACCCCATAAAATCAAATTTGGGAAATAATTAGGGTAAAGCTGAATTTTACCCCATTGATAAACTACTGTCAGAGGAAAGGTTTTACATAAGTCCCCAAAAATCCCCCTTCCCCCCAGCCTCCTTCGAAGGTTCAAAATGCCAATATTTACGGAACACCCATTATCTCTGTTACTAATGATTGGATCAAGTTCAGCTTTTTATGATGTTTTTTTTATTAAATGTTCTACAATATTGTTTATTAACATATTTACGTTAAACCTAATAGTTTTTGAGAAATTAAAGAAAGTATTACGAAAAAGTAGGTTTTTTACTTTAAAAATTTTGATTTTTTAAAAGTTTACGCGATTTTAATGAACTTTGTTTCCTTAACAAAATTAAATGGATTTTGCGTTTTTGTCTAAAATTGTTTCGGATACGGTTCGAATTCCGCTGCTAAAACCCTAAATTGTCATGCATTGATTATAGTGATGAAGGATTATTTGAAAAGGCTAATTTATTTTGAATCGATAACACGGTAAAATAATGTAAAATGGATTTTATTTGTTTAATTTGGTGTATGAGAAACGGATATTTAGAAAAAACTGCAATCCCCGCAAAACTCCACCAGTAATCAATTGAATGAAATGAAGAACAAGTTTCAGTAGATTTTTCCAGAGTCAAGTCTCTCACCAAACAGAAGAACTGGAAGGAGAAAAACACATGGATGTTGTTCTATTTTTCTTTGGGCACAGTCGTGGGTCATATCATTTTTGTTTCAGACAAAATTAATGGGAGAACCTCAGTTTCCTCTCAGCTTGTCTATGCAAAAGGGTAATATGGACAATTCAACGAGTAAAACTCAACTGGATGGAAAAAGCTGTGAATAAATCTGACTTGTAGATGTAAATTAAATCAATGGTTTATGGAAGAAATAAAGATGGTCTAGTCCACGTGAGACTTGTGGCCAAATTTAAACTAGAGGAAGATTTTTTTCTATGTGGGAAGTAGGATCACCAGCGATGGACATAACAAAAAAATATTGCCAGTGGAATATTCCCAGCGAAGAAGATACTATGCAACAAGGAGAATATACTAACAGCTAATCAATCCAGCTTACAATTAACAAAGTACTCAATTAAAATATATTTGAGCTGTTGAGATGAAAAATGGTGTAGGTATATAAGTTCTTTTTACCATATATTAGTTAGCTGCGCTAAGGCATTCCGTTATGTGTAATCTGATTTTTGTATGAATAGTGTGAATTTGGCTTCAGTATTTTCAACTAGATGTTAGCACTACCGGCCGACTTCATCCAGGGCAGGCTTACGGAAGTCCGACCGGTGATCCCGTTAAATCCGTGTTCATATTTTAGTTCTGACCGACTTTATCCCTAGCTTCTTTAGTCCGGAGAAAGTTACACCTCTGGAATTATGATTTAACGTTAAGTTTAAGCTCCTCGCATAACCATTTCCTCTTCAGCTTTTGTCGTACGGTCGAAAAAGAGTAAGGCAAAAACTTGCGAAGACTATAGGACAATAAGCTTAATATCCCACGCGGCCAAAGTAGTTCTGAGGATTCTAAACAGAAGGCTAGAGAAGAAGGCAAATGAATACCTGGGTGACGACCAATTCGGGTTTAGGAGAGGGACGGGAATGCGAGACGCTATAGCGGTGATGAGGACGCTAGTAGAAAGAAACCTAGAGTATGGGCAGGATGTTTTTGCATGCTTCGTAGATTTCGAGAAGGCGTTTGATCGGGTGGAATGGACGAAATTAATGGGAGTGTTGAAGAAATTAGGAGTCGATTGGAGGGACAGGCGTCTGATTCGGAATTTGTATATGAACCAGACGGCGCAGGTTAGGGTAGCCAATGGAGAATCGGGATGGGCCACGATAGGACGGGGAGTGCGGCAAGGGTGCCCACTATCGCCGTTGCTTTTTAACGTGTATTCAGAGGAAATGGTAAGGGAGGCATGGGGGGAGGAGGAAGTAGGAATAAAGGTAGGAGGGGAGCTGATAAAATCAGTGAGATTTGCAGATGATCAAGCATTAGTTAGTCAGTCGGCCAAGGGGTTATAGTCAATGGTGAATGCATTAGAGGTGCAGTGCGAAAAGTATGGGATGAAGATCAACCACAAGAAAACGAAAGTAATGAGATTTTCTAGAAGTAAGAAGGCGGGGCTGAATATAAGTGTGGGAGGGCAGAAGATAGAGCAGGTCGAGCAGTTTACATATCTGGGTAGTATTTTGGAGGCGAATGGGTTTAGTGGTAAGGACATCAGATGCAGTATTGCGCTCGCTTAAGAAGCATTTTCGAAGAGAAGGGAATTGATGAGGGGGGGTCTGAGAAGAGACGTAAAGAAGAGGCTGGTGAAAACTTTAATATGGAGCGTGGCGCTATATGGGTCGGAAACGTGGTCATTGCGAAGGGAGAATGTGCGTAGACTTGAGGCGTTTGAGATGTGGGTTTGGAGAAGGATGGAGAAGGTTAGCTGGATTGCGAGAAAGACGAACGAGGAGGTATTGGATATGGTCGGAGAGGAGAAGAAGCTTGTGGCAGAGGTTCGGAGAAGGCAGAAGAGATGGATGGAGGAGGTTTTGAGAGGAGAGGGCATGCTGAAGAGAGTGATAGAGGGGAGAACACTGGGGAAACGTGGGAGAGGAAGGAAGAGGATAGGAATTCTGGACGAAATAAGAGGAGGTAGAAGATATGAAGAATTGAAGAGGGATCTAATAACTTAGGAGGGAAAGCGAGACAATTTCTATTAGGTTGGGATACAAAATGGGGACTGTCCAAGAACCTACCAATCAGCTGGTAGAATACTTGAATGAAATGATTGTCGAAGGTGTTCCGTCATTTATCGCGAGTAATCTCCTCTTAACAGCTAGTTTAAGGGGAGTAAGTATTTTTACTTTCTGTGAAATGAGTAGAGATACCCGAGTTTCAGATGCTATATCTTTTAAATGAGTCAACGAAATTTAATGCAGTAAAAACAACAAAAAGCTTGTTTATGTTTACGTTAATTGATATAGAAAAAATGTTTGTCAACTTAACTGTAATTCTACTAAATTTAATTTGTATAAAGTCACGACTATTGGCACGATTGCCCATGTTTCAGCGCTTGGTGTTCTGTTACTTTTCAATTTAATAACTTACGCATTAAAATTAAAAAAGACAAATTTATTCTTAACAGTTTGATAACTACCTTTTGTTTGTTTTTCAAAAATTGCACGAGTTGCGGTAAGAAGTGTAAAACCTGCAATCTTTGAAGCGAATGGCACGACTGAAGCTTTAGTGGAACCGCTATGTGCTCTAGAATGTCAACACTATAACGGATACTTTGACAAAAAATTGTTAAATATTATCAGTATTGTCAATATTGATTTTTATCTATGTTAAAATTGGGCGTACCGTACATCCCGCTTTAGCGTGCTGTCCGGTCCTACATAAGTTAGTAAGCAACAGTGTGAAGTCCCTAGAAGCAAGCTATAAGGGGAACGGGTTTGTAGATAACGCACAACTCCTCACGAAAACCATTCAAAGATTCTGGGAAATACCCCTGCTACTTGACGAATAGCGGTGTTGCCAAGGACAAATCGCGCAATAGGCAAGTCTCGCACTGCGTTAGTCCCTGAGGATCCTTCGACTTGAGCTATGAATATCAAGTTTTAGTTCCGTTCAAAACCACACTTAGACCAAACTAAGATACATCTCCTAACACCAGATTTTACATGAAATCTATGAATACGACCGTTAGGGTTTAATTAAACAAATATATTTTATTTTAAGCCTCACTTCCTAAAAAGTGACATTTTTGACTCTCACCAATCTTGCTATCAACGGCACATATACCTATCATCCTTTCAACGCAGTGACTGTACAACTGTGGATGCTGGGGATAGCAGAAACATAGCCACGGAGGTTTTTTTATAGAAAAACTGCAGTGTGATAGAAATATTATGAAAACCAGTAGGTATACTGGGACCTGTTTACAGAATCACATTTCAAAAGCCTTTAGTCTACCCTCATACTCATTCCTCACGGGCCAAGTTTCCGAACCATACAACGCTGCAACCCTGTTTTCATTGACACTCATGCAGAATTAAGAGTATTAAGCTATTAACTGATTATTGAGCTGCAAATGAAATGGTTTGAGAGGGTCTGGGACAACTTAATTTCGGACAACTTTCTCCCGCTTCCCATTCTCTTTCCTCATGGACCAAGTTTCGGAACCTCACCACGCTATTTCTGTCGACAATGATGTGGAAATGCCGAAATTATATCACTTAGATGTAGCTACAATTTTGTATGCTGAAATGTTGGTGTGCTGCAATTTGTGTTGAAATTCTAGATTTTTGTAATACTAACCTGTTACCCTTCCTTCGTAAGGGGAAGAAAACTTTGTGTATGGCTGTTAGAGGTACTTGATAAGCACCATGGATTGGTATCCCAAAAGTTAACTATTTATTAATTTCCAAGTAAACAAATTATTATGAACTTTTCTAAAGAAATTATTAATATAATGTTACTCAATATTGTAATAGAAAATGTTCAAAACAGCTTTTTTAGCAAAAATAATGATTTCACGAACTAAACACTAAACTGGGCATTATATAGGGTAAGGTACTGGGCCGTCCACCATCTTAGTACTTGAGTTAGCCACTGTGGCGCAGGTAGCACGCATTTGAAACGGATGCTATTCTGCAAAAAGTTTATACAATTCTCTTTGACGAAAGCTTTAGTTTCAAAGACTAATATTTAATTCGGATTTAAAAACGGAAATATGAATTCACTTCATTCTCACTCCATTTTTATATATTAGTATAGATATATATATTTCTGTCTTTCGAAAGAAATTTTGGAGGATATATGTTCCTACGTTCTATGTGAACCAGCCACTTAATGTTTTTAGCTCTTGACTGTGTGTGTTGAATTGCTATTGTAATCCTTGATAGAGGCGGACTGGCCCAACCTCTGGTAATTTCCGACCTCTATTTTGTAATTCCTCCGCGCCGAAAGGTCAAGCGTTAACGCCGACGCATGACCCGATGCTGATGCCACTATATGTCGAAGAGGACCTTGTCGGTCGCTTTGTGCGCGTGGGTTGATGGGTAAAGTGTGGGAGTTAAACAGCGTATAAAGGGGAGGGGTGCATGGGGAATAGAGCGGGGGCCAGCATACCGTTCGGGTATCTCACTTCCTCTGTCAAAGGTAGGCAGCGGGTGAAAATCAGGATTTCTTACTTATTGTTCGTAAGGCACGGTAAACCTTTTGCAAGTTTTTTTTTTAGGTTGCTTGCTCAGTGGAAAAAAGAAGGGATGTTCAATTACCTATATCTAATATTGATGAATTCCTCAAACCCGATCTATATAGAAACAAATTAATAGTTCCTGCACGGTGAGCTTGAACTAAGTTTAAATAAGAAGATTTCGGGAATGGGATTTTCTTTTCCTACCTCTTTATATTCAATGGCCTCCACATTTTTTCCCAGTTTGCACAGAAATATTTTTTAGATGTCTGCGTATTGCAATTGCTTTTAACAAAATTTTTAATAGTTTGTTTTCGTGCTAATGTGCAGATCGATCATTCTCATCTTACATCAATTGTAGTAGGTCGTGTATTAACGGGTCCCTTAAAATTCTAAAAATTTGGTGGATTTATCGTCTTCTTTGAGCTATTTTTTGATTGGCACAATTTATTCAAGCATATGTTGCCAATTCCATTTGGTGGCCATACGTTAGTAGCACTCTAGGTACTCAAAAACAGTTTTCACGAAAGACTATTTATCCATCAGGCAATATATGTAACATTTTCTTTTTAGCGGTTTGACTTTTTTTTAATGAGCAAATTTTCCTACGACTATCATTATCGTGTGCTGCTGGTTGATATTCAGACATTTTGAGATGTGTACTCAATGAACAACAAAATTTGTTTTAACAACTTTAAGTCACTAAGCACATTTTACAATTAAAAATCGCACTTAAATGGTAAAATAAATAAAAATATTTACTAATTTATATCCAAGGAGTAATAATTATAAAAAAACTATTTAATTCTATGGAAGCTTCTCGTGCGGAAATAATACGTATTTTCATAGATACGAAATGATAAAATCGAATTTATTTTTGAACAGACAGACGGATTGGTTTGATTTTTATTGGAAATCGTTAAAAAAAATACGTTCTTAAGGTCAAGGACCAGAGAAAATCCCATTCCCGAAACCTTTTTATTTCAACTTAGTTCAAGCTCACCATGCCTGATTTTTAGATTCTTGCGAAACATGGCCTGTAGGCGGAAGACTAGGTGCTGTACTCTTGCAAATAAGAAAAATGTTGTTTTACTTAAAATGTTATAAGCAATCATTTAAAAATATCCAAGAAGCAAAGCCATAATTATTTTTAGAAGAGAATCTTTCCAATATTTCAAACATTTCAGTCACTAACGGAAATACTTTTGGAGAAATTTGCCTTAAAACAAGCTCTTTTGCAGAAATGTAACGGAGTGTAGTGCATACTAAAATGCATTTAAGACTATTATACTTGAGCAGAATTTGCGTGATTACATTGGAATTTTATTATTATAGCGTCCGATCTTGACACACTATAAAAATTAAAATAATGAATTTAAAAATACGCTATTTTCGTGTTTTTATCGTATTTTTTCTTGACAAGCACCTTAGTTACTGCAGTTTTTGCATTCGAGTTAATGTAACTACACCGGAATTTATTTTTGTTAAAGGACGATAAATTGGAGAAGTAAGCGATTGGTGGACTTTCAACGACACCATTTTTAACTACGCTCCAGAAACTGATTTTCTGAGCTTGCTTACCAACTATAGACTCACATCTGAATCACTACGCCTAGCAACTGAATCATACGTACGTACGCGTAGCCTTTAATAAAGTGGTAGATTTGTAAAAATATATTTTTAGTCAATTTCTTAGATTTCTTGTTGTGTTCATAAAGGTAAAAAGCGTATTTACTTGAGAAATTTGGAGAAAGATGGTTATGAGCCAATATCCCTAGGTTGGAATGAAGAATAAAGAAAAAAAGACATTATTATCACACGCATTGGCAGCCATATTTTTTGCCAGTGGTAGATACTTAAAATTCAATGCTGAAAAACGGTAATATCCGCATTCATTCGCTTGAAGAAAAATTACAATCCGATCGACGATCTACCTCCAGATATTTCGCATTAATTTGGCGAGTATTGGCAATATAGAATTCATTTCTCGTTCATCACCAAAGCTAAAACCCACCAGCTCTTAGTCATCTTCTTCATCTTCTTGTAGGCTTTCAGACTGTTACCAATTCAGTATTTCCACATACATTCTTTTCATCGATTTCTGAGGCTCCCAGAATTAATTTTCCATCTGAGCACAGCTCTATCAAAATCTTCACCATCCTGTTGTTTTGCATTATGTTTACGTAGACATTCAATATACATTTCTTCGTTATTTTGTTCATGAGTTAATTGGTATTGTTTTGCTCTTGTCTCTTATGTTTCTATTACTTATTCGATCTTTTCGTGCTCATACTTCCGTACTTTACTTCGGTTGCTACTACTAATCTACCCGTGGGTGTTGTTGTTTCTCTAGCTTTCATTCCATGGACTATTAGCGTTCTTATATAGTTTTATGTATTCTAACTTTTGTTTCTTTTTCTATACATTGATTTTCCAATATCATGTCGTTTATAGCACCTTACTCTATGCGGCCTTGTCTATTTGTGTTTTCACTTGTTGTAGCATGCCGTACCTTCATACACCAAGTGGATGATTTTCGCTATGAAAAAATCATTTGACTGGAATTCGCACCCGGATTTCCCAATTGTAGGTCTGGTTGATTAGCTAGTTAGACCACCAAGCCATTTTACGCCACAGGAGATCCGGGTTCGAATCCCGGTCAATTAAAATGATTTCTTCATCGCAAATTTCATCCACTAGGTGTTACATCTTTGGACCCTGTCACACGTTTTTGTATGGTAACGCTAAATGATATTGCTAAGGAGATTTTGTTTAAGCTTGTTCTATTTTCCCTTGAACGGTGGAGAGGAAATAATTATGCAATCTATTTGCGTTCCGCTAAGCGTCTCTTTTCTCTTAACAATCCAAAAAACAAAACCATAAAAAACAAAACATCAACAAACATGTACATAGCAACCATAAATACGAGACATAAACAACAACGAATATTTAAGAGCGCGGCGTTGCGCATGACCGCATACCACATCATCTATGCAATTCCGCAATGATTGGAAAAATGTACCGTAGGCGACCTGTTAGTAAGTACGTATTTGGTTTGGATTCGTTACTTGGGGATGTGACCGAAATCTGAGGTGATTTGAGCCATTTAGAAAAGGAGGGCTGGTTTATGAGGTAGTTTTATTTGGGATTGGAGGAAAGATGAAGAAAACGCAGGCGTCGCCATCAGCATGCTCTTAACGATAGGCGCCAAGAGGACCGACCACCTTACGTACGTTATTTATGTCAATGGGCTAATTGTCTTCTGTCTATTTACTAATATAAATTTACATCAAATTGAGATAATCAAACTTTTAATTTGATTTTAATACATCATTTTAAGTAATTTCGTTGCAAAAACATTTATTCAAAATCTTGCTTCGATGATTCAGATAGCATATTTTGGGCGCAAGATTTAGCCGACCCTTCTGCCGGCCTCGTCTCACATAATTACCTTGCAAAGTATTGAAAATAAAAAAGTATTACCTACTGTTACCTCAAATCTTGTTTTTCTTTCAGCAAGTTACTATACATACTTCGGTCAACCACAAACAAAATGTACACCGTTGTGCCGAATCTCGATCATGTACTAGCTTCTACGTGGTCCGGAAGGGACTTCCCTGGTACATTTTCGACGCTCTTGAAGCACTTGCTACGTTCCACGTTCCCAATTCAACAGAGTAAATTAAACGGAGATTTCTGATCCGGTGAACTACAAAAAATACCCTTTGACCGATACCTAAACTCGCCACGCAAGCCAGTGTATGGCTTTGAAATCCGTAATATAATACATTTACGACTTTGTCATCTCTTTGTTGAATAATGCCCTCCTATAGAAAGGCGGCCATGTTGTTTAGTGAATTCGATATTGTCTTCATATTAAAGTTTAAAAAATGGGCTCCTATGAAACACTATAACCTAGGTGCATTGCAAGTATTTGAACGGAGAGCAGTATTCATAGAGAAATTAATCAAGCTCAGGTACACATTAAAGGTAAAGATGCATATAACCACATTGCGCGATAGCACAGAATTTTAGTTTTTTCTTCAAAGTAAAAGGCTTGGTTGATTGCTGTTTGAAATTCTCTTCAAAAATCTTATAACATCTAATAAAAGGCGTCTTTGACTGGCATGAATTGAAATTTAATAAGGAATGTAATATAATCTGGTTCAATTATTAAAAGCATGGAAATATTGAACAAAGTTTAATAACAAGAAAACTTAAGTAATGAAATTTTCTAGGACAAAGAAAGCAAACCTAATCATGAAAGTGGGAGGGCACAAACTGGAGCCACTAGAAGTATTAAACTACCTCCATCGTGCGTAGCAGGAAAATGGGCATGCTAGCAAAGACTTCAGAAGAATTGTGCTAGCAAAGGAAGCGTTCAGCAGTAGGAAGGGACCGATGACTAGGGCCTTGGGTAGGGATGTAAAAAAGATGCTGGTGAAGAGTTAAATATGGAGTATCATTTTATTGTGTAAAAAAGTGGAATATGAGAAAGAAAGACGAGAAGAGGCTGCACGTGTTTTATATGCGGATGTATGAGAGAATGGAGTAAGTGTGGAAGACGGAAAATAAGACAAACGAGGAAGTGCTTGGGTATGGTGAGTGAGGAGAAGGAACTTCTGGAGATAAGAATGAGGCAGAGTTTGTGGCTGGAAGAGGTGTGGCTCGTTTGTCCCTCCTTCAGGCTAATTCCCCGACCTTCCCCCTTCTCTGAAGGGACAGACTGAGTCGTCTCTGTCCCCCCCTCTCCTCCTCTCTTGGAAAAACAGCGCATACTACGAAGGTATTCCTACCGTGGCCGCCGCTGAATCGACCTTATCAAAGAAGCAATTGAAATTGAAAAACATATTTTTTTCGAATCAACTTTGTGGGACAAAATCACGATGCGCTCCTTATATTACGCTATAAAAAATATAAAAACACATGAATTTCCTCATTAGTTCTACGTCTTCCCTCGAACTTTGAAGATCTAAATAAAAATAATGTGTGGTGAGAAGACCTTCAGCCCTACGTTCCGAATGCAATTTCCTAAACCAGTATAACTAAAAGATAGAAACAACATTTCCTCGATTCTAAAAGGACGATCTTATTACGTGGTTTTGAAAGGAAAATATCTCCAAGCTTTAATCCCACGCTAGGAAAATAATTCGAACTGATTAATCAAGAAATCACTCTTTCCCTTCAGCTATCGCCTCTCGTCCAATCCTCTAGTAGGGGTACACAAAACACATTTTTATTTTCGTTTTGATTTTAAATAAATTATAGGCACCTCATCTTTTAATATTTTTGTGTTATTAGCAATTTACTGAAATGATTGAAGTCAAATACAGATAATTATTTGGAAATTGCGTTGCATCCGGATTTCGTGGATGCAAATGTGTTTGTTACAAATATATCTGTGAAATATGAGGGCAATTTATATCATACATTTTGTTTTCAATATCTGAGAATGTTCTCCATTGAAAAGAGAATTGTTAAACAAAACCAAATATTTTTAATTAAGAAACCGTCTTGACTCACGCAGTCATGGTGAAACCTCCATAAATTGGAACATATGCCCGAGGCATTTAAGACTTTAGCTAAATTGTCATTATTTTACTTAATCACAGCGAGATTTCAGTTGAGGTAATTACCAATCTCCAAAATCCTCATTCATATCATGTTGAGGAAAGGAAATTCTGTCATTTCCCATACCTTTATTTCGCAGGCAGTACGCGCGTTTCACCACGCTGTGGCATAGGAATGTGGATTTAAGCGGTAGGTTGGGTGAGAATATATAGCCAGGTCAATAGGCGAAGAAAGGATTGGAGGCGATGAGAGACTGTGAGGGGAGAAGAATTCGGTTGAGTTTTATAAAGGTTAGTTAAGTTGTAGATTAGGGAGAAGTATTGCTTTATAATTTTTTGTGAAAATAACTAGCAGGACACTGCAATGGCAGTGATTAAAATTATGTGTGTATTATATTGTATTTATTAGAGTCAATTAGACATTTCCTCCTCAATAGGTTGGTAAAGGCATTTTCCGTCTCGTGGTCTCCAAATTCACCTACAACTTGCACCTTTTCATATTTTTTCCCACCCCCTGCAACTTCCCTTTGCACACCCCCCTCACTCCAGCCATCGAAATCGCCTTTAGAGCGTCCTTTAGCAGTCTTCCTAGAAACCCACATCCTCACTTTTATGCCTTAATTATTGTTAATGAAGACTGTAATGTACCGCCAAATATGCATTTAAAATTTCACATACAGAGAATTATTTTGATTTAATGCAAAAAACATATTCATTCATCATCGCGTTCAATTAAACGGGCACAATATTCTATTCCTTAAATATTTGGACTCTAATCAAAATATACTCTGCGAATATATGGTACTTATAATAGTACACGGTAAGACGTTCCCGTCACCAGAATGTGTCTGATCTGCGTACGGCGTCATCCGGATGGCTGGAACAGCAGACGATTCGATAATTAGCAAATAGGAATAGCTCCGATAATTTAGTTTTTATTTAAGACAGGATTGATTCATGTACATACTTTTATCCTCAAGCAATGATATACAGCATATTGTATCAGGTATAGTTAGTAAATGTGTTGTTTGAAAAAAAAATACTCCTTATATCGGAAATAACTCTGGCAAGAATTTATTTACAAATGACAGTTATAATTCTAAGCATTTCATTTTTTTCCCCGATAAACCTGGACCCTCTTCGCCCGTGTAATTGGATCAATGGGATCCGGAAAAATTTCTTCCCTCACACATGTCACCTTTCACCCTGCTAACGGCATATCCGAAAATGTTACCGCCTTCCTCATAAGTGTATTTTCCGTATCTTATTTGCGAAGAATTCAACACTAACGCTCGATTACTGTGGAAACACATCGAAAAAATCTCTTCCCTCACATATTTCCTCGCATTGTTGTTGCATACAATACCACTCAAGTTTAAAAATACACAATGCTCTCCGTACCAAATTAGCGCCTGATGATGCGCAACCACTTACGTTTTACTCGCAGCACCATATCTGTGGCCATACGAGCAAGAAATGATAGTGAAGTGAAGTGGAAGAAATTATGAATATGCTGTTGGGACGAGAATCCATTGCTGAACCCTGCGAGAGCAAGGACACTGAACTACTTATAACCTCTTGACTGGCCCCGTTTCCAAGCGCAAAAGATTTATCAAGTAACTCCTCACGTTGGATGCTGTTCTCGAGCTCGAGACGAAACTGTGAGCTTAACACTTCCTATTTTAGATTCAACTAAAACATCCCTCAATGGATAGGAAGTATTAGTTGTGTAGGATTAGTTAAAGCGATTTTTACTCTGCTAACGGCTTCAACGAAAATGGTCCCGATTTCTTTCCGAGGGGATTTTCTGGGTCAAATCCGCAAAGAATTCAACGCCAACGATAGTTTTCCGAGGAAACGCATCGAATAATTGACTGTCATTTGTAATTCCAACAAAAAATTTGCTTCCGATATCACTACATCTGAAGATAAAAATCAAAATGCCTACCAATATATCTGAACAGGAAAAAGATATAACATATATTATAAAGACAATGACCTGAATTTACACATCCGATTACTTAATCTTTGGTTACTTCTATAAATTACTCCTTCGCGCTTTTCTAAAGAGAAAGTAATAAACACTACGTGATCATCTCTAAATAATTTAAAAACAATATAAAAAACTGGGTGTATAGGGTCTATATATTTACCAAATAAACTCAAAATCAATAAAATTTAAAGTGATAAAATCTATATATAATAATGGGGAATATTTTTTGTCTGCTGTTATCTTTCTTTTTTTTGTTTTTATCAAATATAATTGTAAAGGTTACTCCCTGAGATTTTTTGGGATTGATTTGAAAAGGGTACCGCGTAATGCACCTAATCTTAATTACGTCACCGCGTTCGACCCAAACGATGCGCAACGACCTTCTACATTGTATTCGCAGTACCATATCTGTGACCATGCAAGCAAGAAGTGATACTGAAGTGAAGTAGAATGAATATTGAATATGCTGTTGGGACGAGAATCCCTCGCTGAACCCTGGGAGAGCCAGTACGCAGTACTACTTATATCCTCTTGACTGGCCGCGTACCCAAGCGTAAAAGAGTCATCAGGTAATTCTCCATGTTGGATGGTGCTATACTCAAGCGCGATAGGTAGCTTTTTTCCATTACCTTGAACCCTTGCGCTTAACATCCCCAGATTTAGATTCAACTCAAACCTCCTACATAGGATAGGAAGGTACTTAAGTAGGATGAGTGTACGCCACCTTTTACCCCACTAACGGCTTCCTCGAAAATGTTCCCGCTTCTCTCTTGAAGGGATTTTGTGGTTCTAAACAGCAAATAATTCAACGCCAACGTCAGATTTCCGGCACGCGCATTGGAAGATGGTCTGGTATTTGCATGTTCAACGAAAAATCTGATTCTGAGGCAAAAAGCCACCAAATGTAAATAAAGAAGAAAAGGAAATTGTGTAATTTGTTGAGGCAATGACCTGTATTTCCACACCCGATTACTTAATCGTTGCTTACTTGTGTCAATTACTCCTTCGTGCACTGCGAAACATAAAATAATAAACGATGAAATTAAGTTATAATTTTGAAATAATTTAAAAAATAATAGATGAATCTGCAGCGTATATTTGAATATACTCAGTTGAGACTTTGAGGTCTCTCTTCGAATTATCGATGCTTAGATTGTTGAGAACGACACTTCCTTTTCAATTCAGTCACTAAATAATCCCAATTTATGTTATAAACAAGGTCGATTTGTCCTGATCAAAATAAATGGGGAAGTGCATAGGATTTAAGACGAAAAGTGCTAGTCAAAATGAACTCTAGTGTAACAAGTCTTCAATTGTGGTTTTTGAAAACCATTTCAAAGACTAATTCTGGTCTCCAACTTTGATTGTACAAAAATTAAAAGAAAAAAGTCATGCCTTATTAAGGATAAAGAAACTTTGCATTATTTCTCTGCAAGAACTTGTGCAATGATTGCAATTACCTTGCGTGTATAGGCGCCTCTTATTCCTAACTGATTTTAAGCAAACTGATTCAGTACAGACGGCTTATGTGATGTTACTGGAATCCGAGACTACGATTCGAAAAAGTCGTAATACAGCCTTTTATTTAATTTAGATTAGAAAAATATAACGGGCATTAACTTCATTCATATTATATAAAAATGAAAATATTTAATTCGAATCAACTTTGTGGGCGCAAACTCATGACGGCCTCCTAACAATAATCTCTTGCTATGACATATGGAATTCCTCATTAGCTCTACGTCCTTCTTCGAGCTTCGATGTTCTAATTCAAAATAATAAGGTGTAGCTTCAACACCCTTAGCCTCCCCTTCTGATTGCAGTTTCTTTAGCCTTATAACAAACAGATGGGAACTAATTCTCTTGGATGCTAACATTCTAACAGCTTGATACGCGATTTTGAAAGGAAATGTTTCAAAGCTTTCATCCCAAGCAAGGATGAAAATTATATCTGAATACTAACAACCAAGAAGTCGCTCTTTTCCTTCAGCTATCGCATGTCATCCAATCCTCCAGGAGAAACACACTAAACACAATTCATCGTTACTCACAGGCGAAAACCTTTTCCTTCCCGAAGCAGACGCGCTTCATCCAGGATGGGAATGATTGAACATTAATATAGAAAACGAACGAAAAAGACTTCTAGTGTGTTGTGGCTCATTCCGAATTGACGTCTTAGAACTTGAGAACACTCTTAAAAGACTAAACTCAAGCCACATTCAAAGAGGGAGCATACGATGTACGATACGAATGCGAATTGCCAGCAAGTGGCGTCATCCTTTCCCGATTACTGTATACCGATGTCAAGTTGATGATGAAAATCTGCTCCAGGAAGAAACCTCTTTGCTTAGTGTAACTTTCGCAAAGGACCTTTCTTCGGTTCTAAATCCGATTCTTCGCTACAGTCGAACGAATTGTCCAAATTTACTGTCATGCAACTTTCTGCCGATTGATTACCTCGGCTTTTCTTTCAGAATTTTCAAAAGCCTTAATGGTTGGCAACCGGGTCGATTTTTTTCATTTCGGAATCAAAATGTAACGTAGCAACCGCCCCAAGTTTAAACACAATAAGCTTTTCATTGAGGTAGGCTGTGTAAAACTTCCTCTTAGACTGCGCATCATTCAGGCCTCAGACATTTTTACCTATGCACTCTTTGTATTTCTGTGTACATATACACGGCAATAGGAAAATAAATAATTGCACAAGTAGACGATTTTAAATACCTTGGCCGAATGCCTGCAAAAAATGGAAGGATATATTTAAATGCACGCAAATACCGGGCCGTATATCGTAAGAAATACGTGTTGATAATATCAAAGAAAAAGAAATTTTTAGGGAAGCTTAAATAGCAATGCACAAAAGCGTTTTAATGCCCACTTTATTGTTCGACAGTGAAATTGAGAATTTCGAGATAAGCAAATGAAAAGGCTAAATGCAGCGGTAATGGAGTTCCTGACAAATATTTTTCGGGAAATAATAGGAAGAACAGGGTTAGGAATGAGTGTGTTATGAATCAATGTGTGATGGATGCTTCCGTAAAGAATATACATGAAAGGAGTGAGCTTCGTTGGTTTGACCGTGTTGAGAGATTGGAAGAGAGTCAAATAGCTAGACAGATATAAGATAGTAGAACGAATGAGGTAAGAGGAAGAGGAAGACCGCAAAAGCCACGGGTGAATGTTGTAGAGGAGTCACTTAATTAGAGCAATATTAGAAGTATTTAAAAAAGGAGAGCATATTTTAATTAATGTGTATGAATGAAATAGATAAAGTTTTGCAAGGATAAGCCAATACGAAGGGTAAGTTATTGATATGCTGTTGGGACGAGAGTTCCTCGCTGAACCCTGTGAGAGCTAGTACGCAGTAGTACTTATAACCTCGTGCCTGGCCCCGTAGCCAAGCGTGAAAGAGGCATCAGGTAATTCCCCACGTTGTAAACTCAAGCGTTCCTTAAAATTCTAGCTCGACGTATTCTTTTCCATACGTTGAACCCCTGCGCATTTAACACCCCCATTTTTCCATTCAAATCAAATATTTCCGAATGAATAGGAAGTAGTAGTTGATTAGGATGAGTTTACGCCACCTTTACCCCGCTAACGGCATATCCGAAAATTTTTCCGCCTTCCTCTTAAGCGTGTTTTCATATCTTATCTGCAAAAATACAACGCTAACGCTTGATTACTGAGGATCCGCATCGAAAAATTGACAGACATTTGCATTTTCAACAAAAAGTCTGCTTCCGATGTCACTACCTCTGAAAAAAAATGAATCTGATGCCGACAAGGATATAGTGTATATTATTTAGCCCATGGCCTGAATATAAAAACCCGATTACTTAATCTTTACTTACTTGTATGAATTACTTCGTCGCGCATTGTGAAAAAGAAAATAATAAACGTAGAAATTATGTGAAGGTCTTGAAATAATTTAAAGGACTTTATACATAACTGAAGTACATGTTGTTATACATTCATTTGAGAATTTGACATCTCTCTTCGTGTTTTGGATGCATAGATTTTTAATTACGAACTTTCAATTACATTTCAGTCACATAAAGATGGTTGATTTGTCATGATGGAAAAGAATAGGGTAATGAATAGGATTTTAGACGAAAAGTGCTAGTCAGAAATGAATGCAAGTGTAAACGGTCAGTCTGATAGTTAGTCAGTCAAATGTAAACGGTCAGGTGTTTTTATAGAAAAAATTTCTTTCTTTCAAAGAATTACAAAACTTTCAAAGATAAATTTGGCACTTCAGTTATGATTGTATAAACATAAACGCAAAGAAACAAGGTCATGCCCTGTTAATACCGTAGGATCTATGTACAAAATAAAATAGAACTATACACATAAGATCTCAAAAGGGTAAGGGTATATATATATAAATATATATATGTTTACCAAAAAAATACTCAAAAATCAAGAAAATTTAAAGTTATAAAATCGTAATTAATGAAAGAGATTATTTTGTGCCTGCAGTTATCATTCCTCTTTTGTTTTTATCGAAGTCATGGTAACGGTCACTCTCTGAGAGGTCATTGGAATAATAAAAAAAGGGGTGTTTATTATGGTGGATTTATTATTCCAAATTTACTTCGAAAGGTACGAGTAGGAAGCGGATTTTGACACAATTTCCACGGGTAAACGGCTCTAAAAGTCCACTTGTAGAACTTCTTAAATGTTTCGGCAAGTGGCTTGCAGAAGGGTATTGCTGCCAATGTAAACAGCAACCAACGTGTCTCTGCACTAACTCAAAATTTCGCCAGAGTAAAATTCCTCACAAGGTATTGCGGATGAAACTTTCGGGAGTAATTTGCCAGAGTAAATCATCGGTTAAACAAGTCTCCACACACGAGTTTATGATAAACGGGACCTCACAAAATGCAAATGGTAAGATCCTTTTTACAATATATTCAGCCGAATAATTACACGTAAATGAGCAACAACCTTGCGTGTTGTGGCAACTCATAAGCCTAAATGATTTTCAGCAAACTTATCCAGTACAGATGGTTTATGTGTTTTTATTAGAATCCGAGTTAAAAAATTAGTTTAAGTCAAAATACAATTTTTTTTATTTTGTTTGGATTCAGAAAATGAAACGGATTAATTTCATTCCGATTATAAAAGCATAACAAATATTTTTTTCGAATCAACTTTGTGAGACAAAATCATGATGCGCTCCTTATATTACGCTATAAAAATATAAAAAACACATGAATTTTCTCATACGTCTTTCCTCGAACTTTGAAGATCTAAATAAAAATGATAAGGTGTGGTGTGAGGACCTTCAGCCCTACGCTCCGAATGCAATTTCCTAAACCAGTATAACTAAAAGATAGAAACAACATCTCCTCGATTCTAAAAGGACGATCTTATTACGTGGTTTTGAAAGGAAAATATCTCCAAGCTTTAATCCCACGCTAGGAAAATAATTCAAACTGATTAATCAGGAAATCACTCTTTCCCTTCAGCTATCGCCTCTCGTCCAATCCTCAAGTAGGGGTACACAAAACACATTTTTATTTTCGTTTTGATTTTAAATACATTATAGGCACCTCACCTTTTAATATTTTTGTGTTATTAGCAATTTAACGAAATGATTGAAGTCAAATACAGATAATTATTTGGAAATTGCGTTGCATCCGGATATCTTGGATGCAAATGTGTTTGTTACAAATATATCTGTGAAATATGAGGGCAATTTGTATCACAATTTTTGTTTTCAATATCTGAGAATGTTTTCCATTGAAAAGAGAATTGTTATACAAAACAAAAAAAGGTTTAATTAAGAAACGGTCTCGATTCACACAGTCATGGAGGAACCTTCATAAATTGGAACATATGCCAGAGGCATTTAAGACTTTAGCTAAATTGTCATTATTTTGCTTAATCACTGCGAGATTTTAGTTGAGGTAATTACCAATCTCCAAAAACATCATATATATCATGTTGAGGAAAGGAAACTCTGTCATTTCCAAAACCTTTATTTCGCAGGCAGTACGCGCGTTTCACCACGCTGTGGCATAGTAACGCGGATTTAAGCGGTAGGTTGGGTGAGAATAT
Organism: Pyrrhosoma nymphula; assembly: GCA_963573305.1. Lineage (NCBI taxonomy): Eukaryota > Metazoa > Arthropoda > Insecta > Odonata > Coenagrionidae > Pyrrhosoma > Pyrrhosoma nymphula. The sequence goes on along the minus strand of OY754337.1, from coordinate 49,508,580 downwards.
ATAGTCAGGTGAATAGGCGAAGAAAGGATTGGAGGCGATGAGAAAATGTGAGGGGAGAAGAATTCGGTTGAGTTTTATAAAGGTTGGTTAAGTTGTACATTAGGGAGATGTATTGCTTTATAATTTTTTGTGAAAATAACTAGCAGGACTAGGGATTGGAAATTTAAATCCAGAATCGATTTTCGATTAATCGACTTTCGATTTTGGTTTTTTAAAATCGATTTTCTAAAAATTCGATTTTTTGACCAAAATAATCGAAAAATCGAAATCGATATTTTAAAATAGTAAAGTATTTGTCTGCTGAAATACGGATGTGCTGTTGTAACAAAATACAAAAGATGGGTTAGTGGAAGCATTAGGGATAAGAACTGAATACGGTAAAATTTATTAATACAATATATTATTTTAAAGTTTATAAGGTATGCAGGGAAGTAATAATCCATACTAGATAATTACCTATAGTTTAGTAGCAATAAGAATTGTACCTATATTGAAAAGTGGGCATACCTACCACAAAATGAAAAACAAAATTTTATTTATTTCTTGTTTGCAAAGCCGTGGAACCAGTGTTCCTCATGGATGGACCTTAAAAAAACTAACTAATTTATATGTTTTCCGGATAATCGATTTCGCACCTGTGTTGCAATTAACCCGGCGTGAGAAAATAGTCGCTCACACGGGACGGTAGAGGCAACTATAGATAAAATCCTACTGGCTAGTTTGTATACGTGGGGATATTCTCCCTTAATCTTCTTCCAGGCTTGTAGTGGATTGGGGTTGGACTTGCGGTCGACTGGAGGGCGGTTTACGAACTGGCGCAGCTCGATTGGCAAAATTAAAATGCAGTAGCAAGCTAAAAATCGAAAATCGATAGGCTAGAATCGATTTTGATCGATTATTCAAAACAAAAAGTCGACTTCGATTAAAACGTAAATTGGAGTGTGATAATCGATTTTCGATTAAAATCGAAATCGATTTTCCAATCCTTAAGCAGGACACTACAATGGCAGTGGCAGATTTTGAAGTACGAACATTCCTTTTCACATCAGTCACTGAATTATCTCAAATTATGTGATAAGGATGGTTGATTCTTCATGCTGGAAATGAATAGGTTATTGAACATGATTATAGTCGAATAGTGTTAGTCAAGAGTGAATTAAAATGTAAACGGTTAGTTAGTGTTTTTTATAAGATAACTTTCTTTTTCTTTTAAAGAATTTCATAAACATTCAATGAGACATTCTGCACTTCAGGTATGCCTGTATATACATAAATGCAAGGAAACTAGATCATGCCTTAATAAGGGCAATGGAAATTTTTTGTAGAAGATAAGGAGTCTATGCATATAATATCTCGTAAGGGTGTATATATATTTATCACAAAAATGGTCAAAATCAATAAAATTTAAAAAGATAAAATCTATTATTAACAAAGGAGAATATTTTGTCTGCTGTTACCTTTCCTATTTTTGTTTTATCGAAGTCATGGCAACGGTCACTCCCTGAGATTTTTTCGGATTGATTTAAAAAGGGTACCGCGTAATGTACCTAATCTTAATCTCGTCACCGCGTTCGACCCAAACGATGCACAATGGCCTTGTACATTTTAGTCGCACTACTATATCTGTGACCATACGAGCAAAAAGTGATAGTGAAGTGAAGTAGAATGAATATTGAATATGCTGTTGGGACGAGAATCCCTCGCTGAACCCTGGGAGAGCTAGTACGCAGTACTACTTATAACCTCTTCACTGACCGCGTACCCAAGCGTAAAAGAGTCATCAGGTAATTCTCCATGTTGGATGGTGCTATACTCAAGCGCGATAGGTGGCTTTTTTCCATTACGTTGAACCCTTGCGCTTAACATCCCCAGATTTAGATTCAACTCAAACCTCCTACAAAGGATAGGAAGGTACTTAAGTAGGATGAGTTTACGCCACCTTTTACCCCGCTAACGGCTTCCTCGAAAATGTTCCCGCTTCTCTCTTGAAGGGATTTTGTGGTTCTAAACAGCAAATAATTCAACGCCAACGTCCGCTTTCCGGCACGCGCATCGGAAGATTGTCTGTTATTTGCATGTTCAATGAAAAATCTGATTCTGAGGCAAAAAGCCACCAAATGTAAATAAAGAAGAAAAGGAAATTGTATAATTTGTTGAGGCAATGACCTGTATTTCCACACCCGATTACTTAATCGTTGCTTACTTGTGTCAATTGCTCCTTCGTGCACTGCGAAACATAAAATAATAAAAGATGAAATTAAGTGATATTTTTGAAATAATTTAAAAAATAATAGATGAATCTGCAGCGTATATTTGAATATACTCCATTGAGACTTTGAGGTCTCTCTTCGAATTCTCGATGCTTAGATTGTTGAGAACGACACTTCCTTTTCAATTCAGTCACTAAATAATCCCAATTTATGTTATAAACAAGGCCGATTTGTCCTGATCAAAATAAATGGGGAAGTTCATAGGATTTAAGACGAAAAATACTAGTCAAAATTATCTCATGTGTAAGAAGTCTTCCAGTGTGGTTTATGATAAAAATTTCAAATGACTAAATCTGGACTCCAGCTTTGACCGTACATAAATTCAAGGAAATTATAATCATATCTCATTAAGGACATAGAAACTATGTATTGTAGAAACAGGTAGTGTACACATAACACCTTAAAAGGGTAAAGAGGTATATATTGATCACAGAAAAACTCAAAATCAATAAAATTTAATGTGACAAAATCATTCATTAACCAAGAGGTGTGTGTTGTACCTGTTATGTTATTTTTCCCCTTTCGGATTTATCGAAGTCATTGTAACGGTCACCCTCTGCGTTTTTGAGGTATTACTAAAAATATGGCTTAGTTATTAACGTACGTTTATTCTGTCAAGTTTATATAGCAAATTACCAGCAGAAAGAGAACTCTGACGTAACTTTCACGTGTAAATGGCTCTACAAGTCGAAAGGCAGAACTTGAAAATCAGAAATTCGCTTGCAGAAGTGTATTGCTGCCTATGTAAAGAGCAACCAATATGTCTCTGCTCTCACTTGTAAAAAATATGCAATTACCTTGCGTGTATTGGTGGCTCTTATTTCTAACTGATTTTAAGCAAACTGATTCAGTACAGATGGTATATGCGATGCTACTGAAATCCAAAACTACAATTTGAAAAAGTCGATATACAACTTTTTATTGAATTTAGTTACAAAAACTATAACGAAGGTTAATTTCATTCATATTATAAAAAAATTAAAATATTTAATTCGAATCAAGTTTGTGGGATTAAAATCACCATGCGCTTCTAATAATAATCTCTTGCCATGACACATGGAATTTCTCATTAGCTCGAACTTCGAAGTTTTAATTCAAAATAATAAATTGTGGCGTCAACACCCTTACATTACCAACTCTTACCTCATACTAACACCAACAACCTTACAACATCTGATTACGTACTACCAAGAAGTCGTTCGTTTCCTTCAGCTATCGAGTCTCATCCAATTCTCCAGGAGAAACGCACAAAACACAATTCATTATTACTCACAGGCAAAAACATTTTACTCCCCTAAGCATTCCCGCTTCATCAAGGAGCAGAATGTTTGAACTTTAAGGTAAAAAAACGAGCGAAAAAGACTTAAGTTACGAATAAATCCGAATTCACGACTTAGAACTTCAAAAGACTCTTAAAAAACTAAATTCCACCCTATTAAAAGAGGGAAGATACGATAAACTCTTCATGATTAGCAAGTTGCGTCATCAACACAAAATTTCTGATTACTAACGTCAAGTAGATGTTGAAAAACTGCTCCAGGAAGAACCATCTTATCTTAGTGTAACTTTCGAAAACGACCGTTCTTCGGTTTTAGATCCGGGTCTTCGTCACAGTCGAACGAATTGTCCAAAGCTACTTCCGTGTAACTTTTTACAGATTGTTTACCTCTGTTTTTCTTTCAGAATTTGCAAGAGACATAATGGTTTGCAACCGGGTCGGTTTTTTTTCATTTCGGAATTGAAATGTCACGTATCAAGCGCCCCAAGTTTAGACATTATAAGCAAGTCATCGAGGTAGGCTATGTAGAACTTCCTCTTAGACTGCACATCATTCAGGCCACAGACATTTTTACCGATGCCCTCTTTGTATTGCTGTGTACATACACAGGGCAATAGGAAAATAACTAATTTCACAAGTAGACGATTTTGAGTGTCTTGGCCCTATAACTTATTACCACAAAAATTACTGAAAACCAATAAAATAGAATGTGATAAAATCTTTAGTTATATAAATGGAATATTTTGTGCCTGCAGATATAATTTTTTTTATTTTTAACGAAATCATGGTAACGGTCGCTCTCTGATATTTTTTTGGAGTAATTAAAAAATGGGTGTTTATTATGGTGGATTTATTATTCCAATTTTACTTCGAAAGCTACGAGCAGGAAGCGGATTTTGACGCAATTTCCACGTGTAAACGGCTCTACAAGTCCACTTGTAGAACTTTTAAAACGTTTTGGCAAGTCGCTTGCAGAAGGGTATTGCTGCCAATGTAAACAGCAACCAACGTGTCTCTGCACTAACTGAAAATTTCGTCAGAGTGAAATTCCTCACTAGCTATTTCAGATGAAACTTTCGGGAGTAATTTACTAGAGTAAATCCACCATTAAACAAGTCTGCTCATTCAGTGTATTACTACGAGTTTATGTTAAACTGGAATACACAATATCCATATTCATTAGATCCTTTTGCAATATTTTCAGCCTAAATTTATAAATAATTAACGTCAAATGAGCAACAACCTTGCGTGTAGAGGCGCCTCTTAAGCCTAACTGATTTTCAGCAAACTTATTCAGTACAGTTGGTTTTTGTGATTTTATTGGAATCCGAGACAAAAAATTTGTTTGAGTCAAATTACAACTCTTTATTTGGTTTGTATTCAGAAAATGTAGCATGGATTAAATTTATTCCGATTATAAAAGCATTTTAAATATTTTATTCGAATCAACTTTGTAGGACAAAATCACGATGCGCTTCTTACATTACGCTCTAAAAAAATAATAGAAACACATGAATTTCCTCATTAGTTCTACGTCTTTCTTCGAACTTTGAAGTTCTAAATAAAAAAAAATTAAGGTGTGGTGTGAAGCCCCTTAGCCCTACGTTCCGAATGCAGTTTCTAAAACTAGTATAACTAAAAGACGGGAACAACATCTCCTCGATTCTAAAAGGAAGATCTTGTTACGTGGTTTTGAAAGGAAATGTCTCCAAGCTTTAATCCCACGCTAGGAAGAAAATTCGAACTGATCAATAACTATTAACTACCAAGAAATCACTCTTTTCCTTCATTTGTCGCTTCTCGTCCAATCCTCTAGCAGAGGCACAAAAAACACATTTATATTTACAATTTGAATTTAAATAAAATAAAAGCACCTCACCTTTTAATATTTTTGTGTTATTAGCAATTTACTGCCATGATTGAAGTCAAATACAGATAATTATATGAAATGGCGTTGCAGCCGGTTTTCATGGATGCAAAATGTGTTTGTTACAAATATATCTGTGAAAGATGACGGCAATTGGCACCATACTTTTTGTTTCTAATACCTAAGAATTGTCTCCATTGAAAATAGAATTTTTAAACAAAACAAAAAAGGTTTAATTAGGAACTTGTCTTGACTCACACAGTCATGGTGGAACCTCCATAAATTGGAACATATGCCCGAGGAATTTAAGGCTAAGGTTTAGTGCTTCAGAAAGTTGTTTATTAAGCACCACATTTTCACTTTGCAAGTTGGAAATTTGATCTTAACATTGCTCTAATGTTTTGCCCTGCGATTCAATTAACTTTAAACTGTCTTCCAATTTGTTGTTTAACTTATTGATAGTGTCTCAACTGATTCATACGTACGTACGCGTAGCCTTAATATGGTGGTAGATTTGTAAAAATATATTTTTATTCAATTTCTTAGAGTTCTTGTTGTGTTCATAAAGATAAAAAGCGTTTTTACTTGAGACACTTGGAGAAGGATGGTTGTGGACCAATAGCCCTAGGTTGGAATGAAGAATAAAGAAAAAAAGACATTATTATCACACGCTTTGCCAGCTATATTTGTTGCCAGTGGTAGATACTTAAAATTCATTGCTGAAAAACGTCAATATCCACATTCATTCGCTTGAAGAAAAATTACAATCCGATCGACGATCTACCTCCAGATATTTCGCGTTAATTTGGCAAGTATTGGCAATATAGCATTCATTTCTCGTTCATCACCAAAGCTGAAACCCACCAGTTCTTAGTCATCTTATTCATCTTCTTGTAGGATTTCAGACTGTTACCAATTCAGTATTTCCACATACATTCTTTTCATCGATTTCTGAGGCTTCCAGCATTAATTTTCCTTCTAAGCACAGCTCTATCAAAATCTTCACTAACCTGTTGTTTTGCATTATGTTTACGTAGACATTCAATATATTTCTTCGTTATTTTTTTCATGAGTTAATTGGTGTTGTTTTGCTCTTGTCTCTTATGTTTCTATTACTTATTCGATCTTTTCGTGCTCATACAGAAGTACTTCACTTCGGTTACTACTACTAATCTACCCATGGGTGTTGTTGTTTCTCTAGCTTTAATCCATGGACTATTAGCGTTCTCATATAGTTTTATGTATTCTAACCTTTATTTCTTTTTCTATACATTGATTTCCCAATATCATATCGTTTATAGCACCTTACTCAATGATGGCCTTGTCTATTTCTGTTTTCAATTTGTTGCATGCCGATCCTTCTTACACCATGTGGGTAATTTTCGCCATGAAATGGGTGTTAGATCTTTGGACCCTGTTACGTGTTGTTGTATGGTAACGCTAAATGGTAATGCTAAGCAGATTTTGTTTAAGCTTGTTCTATTTTCCCCTGAACGGCGGAGAGGAAATTATTATGCAATCTATTTGCGTTCCGCAAAGCGTCTCTTCTCTAAATCTGAGGTAATTTACGCCATTTAGAATAGGATGGCTCATTTATGAGGTAGTTTTATTTGGGACTGGAGGAAAGGTGAAGAAAACGCGGGCGTCGCCATCAGCATGATCTTAACGATAGGCGCCAAGACCACCTTACGTACGTTATTTATGTCAATGGGCCAGTTGTCTTCTTTCTATTTACTAATATTCATCCATATCACATTGAGATAATAAAACTTTTAATTTGATTTAAATTCATCAGTTTAAATAATCGTGTTGTAAAAACATTTATTCAAAATCTTGCTTCGGTGATTCAGATAGCATATTTTGGTCGCAAGATTTAGTCAACCCTTATGCTGGCTTTGTCACAAATAATTACCTTGCAAAGTATTGAAAATAAAAAAGTATTACGTACTGTTACCTCAAATCTTGTTTTTCTTTCAGCAAGTTACTATATATACTTCGGTCAACCACAAACAACATGTACACCATTGTGCCGAATCTCGATCATGTACTAACTTTTACGCGGTCCAGAAGGCACTTCCCTGGTACATTTCCGACGTTCTTGAAGCGCTTGCTACGTTCCACGTTCCCAATTCAACGCTACACTGTTCGTATTCACTGAATTTTGTATCCAAATATACGTGCGTTGCCAATTTTTTTGCCAATACACGTGCGTGTTTTTTTTTTTTAAACTCGTAACCCATCAACGATCGATCGAGCACGGATTAAATTCAACGGAGATTTCTGCTCCGGTGAACTATAAAAAAAACTCTTTGACCCATACCTAAACTCGCCATGCAAGCCAGTGTATGGCTTTGAAATCCGTAATATAAAACATTTACGGCTTTGTCATCTCTTTGTTGAATAAAGCCCTCCTATAGAAAGGCGGCCATGATGTTTAGTGTGAATTCGATATTGTCTTTATATTAAAGTTTAAAAACTGGGCTCCAATGAAACACTAAAACCTAGGTGCATTGCAAGTATTTGAACGGAGAGCAGTATTCATAGAGAATTAATCAAGCTCAGGTACACATTAAAGGTAAAGATGGATATAACCATATGGCGCGATAGCACAGGGTTTTAGTTTTTTCGTCAAAGTAAAAGGCTTGCTTGATTGCTGTTTGAAATTCTCTTCAAAAATCTCATAACATCTAATAAAAGCCGTATTTGACTGACATAAATTGAAATTTAATAAGGAATGTAATAAAATCTGGTTCAAAGATTAAAAGCATGGAAATACTGAACGAAGATTAATAACAAGAAAACTTAAGTAATGACATTTTCTAGGACAAAGAAAGCAAACCTAATCATGAAAATGGGAGAGCACAAACTGGAGCCACTAGAAGTATTAAACTACCTCCAACGTGCGTAGCAGGAAAATGGGCATATTAACAAAGACCTCAGAAGAATTGCGCTAGCGAAGGAAGCGTTCAGCAGTAGGAAGGGACCGATGACTAGGGCCTTGGGTAGGGATGTAAAAAAGATCCTGGTGAAGAGTTTAATATGGAGTATCGTTTTATTGTGTAAAAAAGTGGAATATGAGAAAGAAAGACGAGAAGAGGCTGCAGGTGTTTTATATGCGGATGTATGAGAGAATGAAGTCTAAGTGCGGAGGACGGAAAAGAAGACAAACGAGGAAGTGCTTGGGTATGGTGAGTGAGGAGAAGGAACTTCTGGAGATAAGAATGAGGCAGAGTATGTGGCTGGAAGAGGTAATGAAAGGCTAAGGCATGCTGAAGGTCGTGATGGAGGGGAAAATATTGGGTAAGCGGGAAAGGTAAGAAAGTGAATAGGCTTATGGACAAGATAAAGAAAGGAAGAACGTATGCTGAGACGAGGAAATACATCGTTCGAGAAAACTGCGGACCTTCGCCTGGGAAAACCCAGAGAAATTTTACTCTCTTCCATTTGAGCCTATATTAACCGGCAGATTAACCTTATCTACTCGATCAATACGGGATCAATTCGGAATGACACAAGATCATAATTTCCCATTACTTTTAACTTAACATCAAGATGATTTATATGGAGCACCAAGCAAGCTTCGGTCTCCTCTCCCCCCTTGGAATTTCCCTCTATTTCCTTTTACCCTTTTTTCCGCCGAGACAAAACTCCCTCCATACTCGATTGTCCCTCCTTCAGGCTAATTCCCCGACCTTTCCCCTTCTCTGAAGGGACAGACTGAATCGTCTCTGTCCCCCCCCTCTTTCCTCTCTTGGAACAACAGCTACGAAGGTATTCCTACTGTGGCCGCCGCTGAAGCGACCTTATCAAAGAAGCAATTGAAATTGAAAAACATATTAATAATTTCACCCGCGATGACAGGTACAAATAAGGATCTACACGGAAGAATCCATTGTGGATAAATAAATTGGTCGCTAAGCGAAATTTGGAGATGAAAGGGACAACAATGGTTAACGGCCAACAGCTCGCTATGATAGACATATTTAAGAATTTCCCACCTAAGGTTCGTTCCCATTTTTCCTGATAAAGCGCCAAGCAGAGGACACCAAACGTTGAGTTTAAGTTTAAAAAAAAAACAGAGAAGCCGTATAGCATTCATTAGAATTCTACCTCACTCTTTGCAAAACACCTTCATGAGAAAATTCCACCCTCTGGATGGCTGGTTGGGATTCCCATTGTCCTTCCCGAAATAATCTTTTACACCATCATGTGAGCTCTCTTTTGTCTGTTTCCCGCCCTTCGACCTGTCCTGCATGGGTGGCCCTACCAGAACCAGTTATCATTGCTCCCACCAGTCAAGCTCTAGGGGTCATCGGATTGCGCAAACCCTTTTATCTTGACAAGGTTGTAATTTATGGGAAAGGAATAGCGTAATAAGCCACATCTTTTCGCGGTCAAACAATTTTCGCGCTATATTCAATATGATTGAACTTTCATTTTTCAAAGACTTTTCTAATGACTACCATTAAAATAATTATTAAAATAAAAAATGATTTAAAACAAACCACGCTTTAAAACGGACGAAAATGTATAGAATAATTTCTCCTAGCCCCGCACACATTTATATCTCCATACAGATTCATAACCTCATACAGATTGTCCTTAAAATTTGTGATTGATAATTTTAATAGCTTAGAAAATACTTCTAAGATTGAAAACGAAAAAAGTGGGGCGCATGAATTAGACAATTGATGCATGAATAGTTCACCTAAGTCACTAACAATATTATTGCACTGCAAATGACATGAACTTTTATGTAAGTTTTCAGAGCCTACTAAACTTTAAAATTGCTCTCCTGTAATTACTTTGCATAACATGACATATCATATTTAGCCATCTTACCACACATATACATATATATATATTAAAAGTATTATAACATATTATTGTATTGTCATCCAGTTCTGAGCTATTTTTAAAGTTTCATGTATCTAGCTAATCGGGAAGTTAGCTTAAAATTGATTGAAAAATATTTACCGAACAGACAAACAGACAAGACTTAATAAAAATGTTTTAAAAATCGCGTGGTATAAGGTGACACGAATATATAGTGAAGTCTTTTCTTACCATTCCGCGAAGATAAATCTTCCTATATTTATTCTCAATGCCCGCAGATAAAATTTTTCTAACGCCCAAACTGATATTTTTGCTTTCGGTCATAGTTGTGTCAGTGAGTGAGATTTTTAACCTTCAACCGTGAATTTCTCTAACTTATCCTAATTCATGATTATTTTATTTCCTTCGTTTTCTTCTTTACCTCATATTCCTTAATATGCCGTGCAGCCAACACAGTATGTGTTATATTTGTGGCAATTAATTGGGATTGCTAAGATATAGAAGAATCGCAAATGTAGTGGACGTATAGCAGAACTTGGGAACATATAGCATTGTATATTGATAATATATGTGAAGGAATATATGCATTAGAAATAAAGTCGCAGGAGAAAATTGATTTTCTAAAAATATTAAAAGACCTCAGATTTGAGTTCTTCAATCATCATCAATTTTACGTCAAAAAATTATCCGTAGAAAGATCGTAGGAAAATATTTTTTCATTTTAAATTATGTCACTTAAATAATTCAGATTTTAAATATTATTTGGTAATTTTCTGACACCGCTTTGACACGAATTTCACATTCGCATAGGGCTTTATGTACATGGCAGTAAATTTAAGCCCTACGGCGAATATTTTCGTGACTGGCATCGACTTAATATGTCAGCCATTTGAAAAATTCCCTCTGACTCTCAACGTTCTCATGTTATTAATTCCAATTGATGATTTCCCGTAGTTACAGTTCAGGTACATTCAATTATTTAGCTGCATGGAGTGGATAAATGCAATATGTTGTCTCCCTCTGAAATGAAGCTCTCTTAATAATTTTTGCAACAAAGTGGAACATAGCCTAACGATTGTTAGAGGAAGCCATTTATAACCGACATATATGCCTTTCATTCTAATATGCAGCACGCACCACCATGCAATGAAAAACAATGGCACGCTAATCAATTTTCCAGTCAGTCCCCAGAACAATTATTCTCTGAGCGAAATCCATAAAAAGATTCGTTAAAATTTTATAAAAGGGAAGAAATAATTTAATAGAAATAATTAAGAAATAAATAACAAGCAGTAATTGCAGGATTGAGTTTATTACATACCCAATTTATTTTTATCGGGTTCATATTTTGTCAAATGATTTATATTGTTAGTTTTTTGACAAATAATAATACATCGAGTCTATGTTTTTGAATAATCACACGCTTCAAGCCATCGAGAGTCAATAAAGTATACTAAATACCTTTAGAAAAGCACAAAAAGAACTCTCACCATGCACAAGCCAGAATTTAACTTGCGACATTCTGATGACCCGTCAATAGTCTGTTCAGTCCAAGAGGCAACCGGGTCAGGACGCCATTTTACAGAACACCGCCAACAAGTTTCATTTATGCAATTGAAATATTAAAAAAATTCTCTTCAGGAAAAAATCGAGTTATGAAACCTCTGCCCTAATATCCCGGGAGCATTCAAAGTTAATCGCGAGTTCAGTAAAAAAACTGAGTTACTTCGTCATCTCATTTTTCTCTACCATCCATTAATTCACGCGAAATAAATTCATGAAGACAATTATTAACGAGCTGTCGGTCATAAACACAGGGAATCAATCATTACTCTCTCTCTTGAACTTTTTAACTTGTTTAAAAAAAGGACTCTCTAAAAAATACAACAGACGATGCAAAAATATTAAGCGATGCCTTTCTCCAAACTCAACGGAAGTCCATCAACCGTAATGAAAGAATAAGGAAAGGACAATTATAGGGTAATTCCAATACAGGGTGGCCACATGTCAGGGAAGTCAGTGAAGTCAGGGAAATATCAGGTAAACGAGGTTGGCTGTCAGGGAGTCAGGGAAATGTCAGGGATTTTCATGTCTTGTCAGGGAAACTTGTAATGGTCGCGCCTCTACAAGTGGCTCGGCTCATGTTCCATGCACTTCTTTCGTGTCCGCCACCGTCCGATATATGCCAGGCTAGGCTTGGGCAAAAAATATCGATATATCAAAAACTCGATATATTTTTTAAAATTTGTCGATAATTATCGTCGATATTTTTCATTTCGATATATCAAAAATTGATTTTTTTTCCGAGTATCAAATTCGAGATATATATGATTAGCACGTCACCGTTGTAAAGTTGTTTCTCCAGCTGCGGTGTCTAGTGCTATAACGAAAATAAGTGATGATATTCGCTTAGAACATAGGCGAATGGGACAACGTTCTCCAGAAGTACGATCTGCACAAACAGAACGAGAAAACGCTGATAGAAGTTCAATTTGGTCCAGACATGAACACCTATTATTTCTTAGCACTACTACGCAAAAGGTTCCTAGCTCTGGCTCTGTCCCTAATGAGCTGAAGCAGTAGGTATCTGGACCAACCACTACTGGAGAGGAAATCAGATCCAATAAAGTTGTGGGTGAACTCCCAACACTTCACACCGGTTCTTTCGGAAATCGCGCTGAAGTACTTAATATGCCAAGCCTCATCTGTTCCATCCGAAAGAGTGGCTTCTGCAGTTAACTTGGTGGTACCGGACAACAGGAATGGATTAACGGGGACATGTAAAACAGAGAGTTCTTCTGATGTCAATATCAGACCAATACTGGTTTGATTGATTAAAATTGATTGTAAAAATAAAAAAATAAAAGATTTTTTTTGTTACTTCTACATGTCCATAATTTTCCAAGTTTTACTTCAACATTTTTTATATATTTTGGTGAAACTTTAAGGAACCACTTATTTTGGCAAAATTATCGACATATCAAAATATCGATTATATTGGATCGATAACTATCGATACAGGTTTTAAATATTGATAAGATATCTATCGATATATTTTTTTTACTTGCTCATCCCTATTTTGTATATTAATATGACGAAGACTAATGCAAATTGTATCTTGTTTTATGTCTAATAAATATTATTATTATTATTATGCCAGGTCACTTATTGCCAGTTCTTTCTTCCTCCTTTTGGCTCTGCCTGGCCATTCCCGGCCACCTTGTCAAATGTTTTGGTGGAAAGGCAGGCCTGAAATGTGTGAGGTGGGTATCTTTCAGGAAACCCCGGAACAGTTCGAAAGCCTCCGCTGCTGCGGGGGGAGGGGAACTACCTCCGAGAGAGGTGGTTCGAACACGATAACGAGATATGCTGTTCTTCTTTGAGACCCTTATCGGGCCAGCGTTGGAGGAGAAAAATACCCCATGGTTTGTCATTTGCAACATTGTCGGAGGCTACAACCGTCTCTCTGCCCTCCCGGTCACTGTTTCCACTCGTGGTCCCTCTCTTACTCTCGCATCCTGTAATATTTGCTTGTGCAGTTTGATTGCTGGCGCCACGTTCTGGCATGCGTTTTCGTCGCTGCTTTTTTTTGGTGTATTTGCCGTGCCGGCCGCGTGGTTGCGCTGGAGTCGAGTAAGGTATTTATTCGTCGGTTCCTCGGGTGAAAAGGGATTTTTCTGTTTGGAGGTCGTGGAGTTAGGAGCCGTTGCCTGTGGTAGGTCGCGGACACGAACATGCATAAGGACTGGCATGGGCCTATGGCGTTACATGTATTGTTTTGATTCCGGAACTTCCGCTTTTTTTACTTTCAATTTTTCCCCTGGTGATGTTGCTAGCATCGACTGTGCTTCTTGGTTTCTTGTAGAAAGAGATTAGTAGATTAGTCTTGTAGAAAGAGGTAGTAGGAGATTTTTTGACGGTAAGCCACTTATCTTCGAATTTTTCAGTTGAGAAGCCACCTTCTGATATATCGCTTACATCATTTATTGTTTGATGTTAAGAATTGCGTGTGAGACTGTTGGAGGGTCAATATCATTCCTTGGGGGGGAGTACTTGTAGAGGTAAAAATCTCCAGACCTCGTTGGAACGCCTTGCAGGCATTTGTGCATTTTCTTTTCTAGGGTTGAACGTTATCTAAGCACATCAGCCATGACGACCAAGAACAGGACTTGTTTCGTGCCAGGATGCAAGACGGGGTACAATAAAACGAGGGAAGAAAATGCCAAACTGGGCGTGAAGAACAAATCCTTGTTCAAAGCCACGGTAAGTACACATTCTGTTGTTAATGCTCTGTATTTGTAGTACTCTACTTGTTTTGTTATTAAGTTCAATATCATTACAATAGTGCTCATTTGTGGTTCAGAATAGTACGAAATTCCGTAAACATCAATAATTTCCACTTTCTCGTCCACGTGGCGGTAGAAAATGCACGCACTCGTTATTGTTGACGCGTTTAGAGTTATTTTTGGGTGTTGTTTGGTTGGAACTGAAAGAATCTGAAATGGGTTGGAGTTACCTGTTAATTGAGTCAAATTAGAGATTTCTTCGAAGATATGTAGTTTCCGCGGCTCCTAAGGAAGATTGGTCAGCACATTGGTCGCATAGTTAATTAAACTATAGCTATCCTTTTACTGATAATGCTTTGTGTTTGGAAAATGTAATTGGGATTAACATGAAGTTCCAAAGGCAGCAGCCCATACGGATGTTTTCAGTCTCAAGCGCGAATTGAAATGTAGAAGAAATTAATTTTCCACCGGAAACCCTCTTAATTATTTTTAACAGTAGAACATGCCAAGCATCTGATAAATACCTTGGTTTTACCGTCATCAAAGACGTCTTGGCGGGAGTAAACTCCGTAAATACGTTGTCAAACGAACATTTCGTTGGGAAGCGTAGTGGATTTTTATTTAAGCAGTAATGTATGAGGGTGTCTAGCTTCCACTGCCTTGCAAGTCATAGAACTGCGTTAAGAAAAACAGGATGGAACAGTGCTAATTATAAACGAAACTTTTCGTGCTAATGTTATGTTGTATTGCTTTATTAGCAAGCTTAAAAAGTCGGATTATTATCGTTACTGTACGATAACAATTCCTAACATGCCTATGCATTGCCGCGGTTAAGTTGTTTCACGAGAAATGAAGGGCATCTAAATAATATACATAGTAAGGGTGGTATCATAATTATATTATCGTTAAAAGGCTATTTCATGTAATGCGAATTTTTATCTGACCTTAAGTTGAATTTTATACTTCGTCACTTGATTAAATTCCTAGATAATATTTTCACTAAAGACGTAAAAAATATTTTGCGTCCAACTTCCTATGGTAGACTGGAGCATAATAATAAAATTAGAGAGATTGATTGGCGAACTGAGTCCAAATGTCCTTCCTTCGTACAATCTGCGATATGAATAGGTGTTAATACGGATATGGAAATGCGAAAATGGATGATATAGGTAGTTGCAAGTTGATATAAGTACTTTTATCTGATGGTGATATTAACCCCCTGCCACACACCCTCGCGGTGGCCTGTATAGGGCATTGCGTAAGTGTAGATTCAACCGAACCCAATTGGCAGCATGTTTTTGCATGCTTGCTTTGCTATTTAACCGTTTTTAAATTGTCGCATCAAACAGAATATAATTACTAATCCATTTTAAGCATTATATGTGATGCATGTTTAGTGATAATTCCCCCCCTGCCACACAATGTTATGGTGGCTTGCAGGATATTATGTACATGTTATGACAAAGAGTAATGGCCAATTCCATTTCCAGACTAATGTCCAGCTGCAAAAGTGGAGGGTGGCTATCCCACGGAAGGACATGCTGTTCGCGGCTCACAATGTTGTTTGTGAGTTGCATTTCCGTGAGCACGAAATTAAAAGGCACTATGAGACAAAGCTCCCTGATGGGAGCAACCACAGGCTCGAGAGGGGAAAGCCAGAATTGGTTGCGGATGCAGTCCCATCAATTTTTCCTAATCTCCCTAGCTACTTGACGAAAAATGTTCGCCAGAGGAAACAACCCTCAATAAGAACAGTTGTTTCTGAAGTAGCTCCTGGGAACTCAAGTGTACAAATGGAGGGGGACATTGGTCAGGATGCCCAAGATGAAGGAGGTGCTGCAGCAGGAGGTCTGCTTTTGCTGGCTGAGGCGGCTATACAATGCTGCTCCTCAGAGGCCTCAAAAAGTCCCATGCTGGGATGGTAATAAACCGGCTGAAGGAAGTCGAGCTGCCTCCCTTGAACTGGGGCAGAGCTATTGTTGGTAGAAACATAGTTTTTATTCGTGTTGGACATGACTATGTGACGGAAAGAACAGTGGTGATAACCCATTAACTAAGGGTCAAGGTAAGATGTATAAATTATTCCCTCATTTCGTTGTATAGTTTTGAGAGCTAATGAGTAATGTCTTTCATATATGATACTTGATTGCCTTCAATTTGGTGTTTTATTTTAGCTGATATTCCGTGGGCTGGATGTTAATGTACCTGGAGTGGAATGTGTAACAGACATCTGTGAGATTGACCCAATGCTTGCCTTAATCGATGGACTCAAGGCATGCCCCGGAGTGTCCAACACAGAAAGGTTTATGAAGCTTTTTGTTTTCCTTAGAGACTTAATATTTAATTACTTTAATCTATCTGTCTTGTTTCACGATATTGCCATTTTTTGCTGATCAACCCATTATGACAAACATGCTTATGATGTAGCTTTGACAGTGGTAATCATGTATTTTGTACTTGATTCCTGTGATTGGCAATAGTTTTTAGTGCATTTGCCATTCAACTTAAGTTATGCGGTCTTCAATAAGAAACTCTGTCACCCTGAGGGATATTGCTAGTATTGTTGTTCATGGTAACTTTCTGAGCAATGATATCAAATTCCATGGAGCAATAATTAAAATTGAGTTATCTTTCCAAAAAAAACAGAACATCTACCTGCTGTTGGATTTGTGCCAAATGCTCCAGTTGGCCAACGCAGAAAACCTTTAAGGTGCCCAGGTTGTGCAACCGCTCATAGGCAAATGGTGGATAGGAGAAGGAAGAAGCAGACTCCACCAAAGGGGCAAACTAAGTCTGCAAGGGTATCTTTGAAAATTTGCCGCCTGAAGAATAAAAGGCTTTCCAACAAGGTAAGTATGCATATTAATCGTAGGTGTTCACTTAACCTGTGCTGTTAAGGTAGGTGTTCACTTATTCTGATGACATAATCTACTTCCTTTAAAGGCCGAACTTCTGAAGTCCAAGATGCAGGACTTGCAGGAGAAATGCTCCTTGTCTTCAGAGACTTTGCTGCTGGAGAAAACATTTGGACTTCCAAAAAGTCGGCAAGAGGGTTTTAGGGCTTCTTTTGCTGCTTCTAAGGTGAAGAATCCGAAGAGTAGGCGCTACACACTCAGTTGGGTGTATGAGTGTCTCCTACTCAGGATTAAGAGCCGAAAGGCCTATGACCATATGAGGCGGCATAAAATCCTTACTCTCCCTGGCACAAACACCCTCAATAGATATATAAGTAGTGTGAAGGAGGCATACGGATTCCAGGAGGCAATCTTTCAATGCATGAAGGAGAAAGCAAAAGGGTTTGCATTGGAAGAAAGGAGAGGTTTGTCTGCGATTTCAGTAAAAAAGAAAAATGATACTTTGATTGACATCACTTATTGGTAACTTTGAAATTGTCTCTTTTTAGGTGTTCTGCTCGTGGATGAAATGAAGCTGTCCAAGGCTGTATCTTTTGATTTGAACACACTGACAGTAGAAGGCTTCACGGATTTAGGGGATTACACTCCCTTGCATCAGCGCAATGAAAGGGGCGATCATGCGTTGGTGTTGATGTTTCAGCCATCTCGAGGAAGATGGGTACAGTCCCTAGCTTGCTTCCTCAGTAAGGGTTGCGCAAGTAGCACTGTGCTGCACCACATTATATTGGAGGGTATAATGTTGGAGGAACGGGCTGATTTCCACGTTGATGCGGTGACCTGTGATGGGGCGCAGTGGAACCGGAGTATGTGGAGGCAGTTTGGCATCGATCAAAAGAACTCCAGCTGTCAACATCCATGTTGTCAGTCAAGGAGGTTGTGGTTTTTGTCAGACTTTTCACACCTCATTAAAAACATGAGGAACTTTTTTCTTTCTCATGAAGAGGCCTGGGTATTTACTTTTTCAATTACTATTCATGTTGTTCACCTTTTATGCCTGCTCTAATTTCTTTCTTTATCTCTAGACTCCGGATGGGATTGTAAAACTGAAACATTGGGATGCTGTCATTGGTATGGATAGTCATAAGGGATACCATTTGAACGCATGCCCTAAACTATCTGTGGATCATGTGCACCCCAAGCCTTATCAAAAATGAATGTGGCAAAGGCATTACAGGTTCGTAACTTCAAAGACGTTATATCTTTCTTTGTGTTGTATCAATCACAATTACAAGTTGTGCTATTCTGCAATACTACTATGGTTGACTTTCATCTGTTTCAATCCTTGCTTTTCTTAGTTTTTTGGATGAAACGTGGCTGCTGGCATGATGGCATACAAGCCACATCACCCAGACCTGCATGATTGCCATGCATCTGTTGCAGTCATCGAAAGGGTGAAGGGCCTTATAATGGCTATGAATTCCAGAGTTCCAGGCATCTGTGGTTGATAATCAATCCATAATAGTGTGACAGTCCCCATCCACCCAATTCTTGGTTGCTGAAGGAAAGAGTGTCTACTAACTTGAATGCCCTGCGAAGTTTTACCTGAGATAATTCTGAGAATCTGCTTGAGATATTATTAGCAGGTGTGTTATCAATGTTTTTGTTAAAGTTCTCTGTGGTCTCTCTGAATCATGTTGTTAATCCTTCTCATGTTTTCATTTTCAGATGAGGACGTTATCTGTGGTCGATTATCATTCCGTTCTAGTTTGACAATAGCTATCCACCCAATTTTTGGTTGCTGAAGGAAGGAATGTCAACTAATTTCAATACCCAGCGACATTTTACCTGAGATTATTTTGAGAATCTTCTTGAGAGATTATTAAGTATGTCATTTGCTGTTTGACGGAGACATTTTGTTAGGGAATTTCAGGTAAATGTAGGGAAGAATGTCAGGGAAATGTCAGGGAATTTCAAAATTAAAACTTTGTGGTCACCCTGCAATAGTATTCCAATGTGAAAATAAGAGACATTTCAAAATTATAAAAACTGGTGTGAGAGTAAGAACAATTTTAATAAACAGCGTAATATTTATTTTTTACTCATTCATAAACTTCAAGGTTGATTAAAAAACAACTACTGAGTTCAAAGAAGATAGGACTACGAACGAGGATACAGTACGTGAAAAAATTTGTGTTTAGCGTGGATCGGACATATGAACCACTGAAAAAGCAGAACAGAAAATTTTAGGGAGATTTTGAAACTTGGTAATGAAGGCGGATGCGGAAGATCAAATGGACGGATAAAATAATATGCTCTTATATTTAAGAGGCCAAGTAGAGCTCAAGTTCCCTAGATTTCAAATATTTTTTAGTCAATCCACATCGCAAATAAAATATGTAGGTACATAGTTTACTATGGACACACGTCTCGAGCAGGACTGGCACTGAGATCAAGAGTTGAGATTACCTCTGTCCACTGGTCAAGGAAAGGGTCTGGCATCCTGATAAATTGGAGTTTAAAAAAACAAGAAAAACATACCTATGCAATTCCTTGCCATGAGAGAGTTCTGTACACAGAAGTAGAGTGAAATGCTTATGGCACTCGAGACAGAGGAAGCATTTTCCATTGCAAGGTTCCGGGAACATCTGTAACTCTGACCTTCCCCTAATAAAAATGTAATAATATGCTATTTCAAAAATGTAAGAGATGAAGAAGTATAAAAACGAGTATAAGAGGAAAGGAACAAATGAAAATCTACAAAGTGGAGAAGAACCAGATGGATTGGACACACTTTGAAGCACAATGGGTTTGTGAGGAATATAATTTAAGGGAAAATATGGGGCACAATCCCAAATGGAAGGCCATGGGATAAATACATAGACCAAATAAAGAGGAAATCACATCAAAAGAACTACCAGGAAGTAGAGAAACTATCATAAGATGGGAGAGGATGGAGGGCTGCAGTCAACCAATGTTCATCTATATCTACATATTACCCTACGAGCAGAGGGGAACGAACTGCCACGAAGGAAACACCGGTTCCCGTTCAGTCACCAAAGTTAGGCATCGTTGGGCTCTGCTCGAGTTTGGAGGGTTGATACGTTTATTCGTGTGAGTCCCGTTGCTCTTTCTTACTCTCCATGTATCATACCCACCAAATAACAATATCTTCAAGCACAAGTTCTGAAATCTTAAGGTCGCCTCCATGAATAAACTGATTTGAAGCTACCTTCACACTAATACACTGCTGCATGTAAAAACAGCGAAAGAAAAGCAAAATGTTCCAAGAAAAACAGTAAAAAAGTAAAATGTTTAAATTAAAAAAATACAGATTTATTAGGAGTTTGAAATGCCAATAAGGAATTTGGAGTCCCAATCCAAGGAGGGGGAAAATGAGCCAAAAATAGAATACACAATAATATGAAATAAGTAAATATTCAGCATCTGGGTGAGTAAATAGTCATTTGAAGTAAATTAGTGCCTTAAACCTTTAATGTATGGGTTCAAAATTTGCAACCAGTGAATATACGCATCGTTTAAAGGAAGGTTTATTGGGTTTTACAAATGAAACACAGTCTTTATAATAAAGAGCCTAAGTGATTCATAAAATTCTAAATGGTAACAATTGTAACGATATAAATAAGGGAAACGAGTGACAGTATTGAGATTTACCAGCAAGAATTCTTATTATTCTTTTTTGCATAACTATAACTGGTTTAAGCTTATTTAAGTATGCAGTAAGATGAAGTTAAGATGCGAAAATGAGAGCATAATTTAATTTTTTTAGTTTAAATATTTAACAGATCCCTATCCTATCACGCAGCAAATTTTCACACCAATGAAATTCCTCACATAAACCAAATAAAGAATCCAAGAAACCCGAGACGCTTTGGGGGGTTGAGGAATCCCTTTGATCTAATTCTCCAACCGTGCTAAGATACCCACACCTACCTAAATACACATTAACTACCTCGCAAGCAGCACATTTTTAATCCCTGAGGCCAGGAACCGGTGGTATAGTCGGGAGAGATTAGAAAAGAGACGGGGGAGGGGGAGGTAAAGGTAGAAGAAGACGGGGATATAGGGAGGTGGCGAATGACATACTGGGAGAAGGAGGAGGAAAGGGGAGGGAAATCTAGGGAAGGGTTCTCTTCAAGGGGGTGTTCACGGAGAAGGGAGTTGGCGGGAGAAAAAGGGATAGGGAACACATCCAAGGTGGAACAGCAGAGCAAAGGAGGCGATTAGTTTTGAGAGAAAGAAAAATTATGTTAAAAAAACCTCGCTGTGGGATGCGGGGGCGAGCGAAGGAGTCAGTCGGTGGAGAAGGGGTTTGTGGTTGGTTTGTTAGATAAGTGGAGTGGGGAGAGAGGGAGGAGGTGTTCTTGGGGGAGTGGTGAGCTAAACATAAAAGAGATCGTGTGGGGACGGACGTCCAGACGAGGAGGGAACGGTGAAGGGAGAGAGAAAGGAGAGAGGGAGTGTATAAGGGGCTTAGCTTTCGGAGAATTATAGAAAATGGGCGAGATGGATAAATATAGAGATGGTGAGGGGTGAGGAGGCAGAAAAGGGTGGGAGGGAGAACGGCAGGGTAGTATAAGGGTGTGTGAGGAGAGGAGGGGAAACTGGAGGGATACCAGGAGAGATGTGGTTGAGTAGGGGGTGTGAAGAAGTATAATAAGAAGGAGGAGGACGGAGTATGTCCTTTGGGAAGGGAGATCAGAAAGTGACGCAGGACCGACCGACCCAAAGCGAAGATGCCGCTGTGGCAGCTGATGAGCATTCAATTAAGGCTTAGGTTTTTACGCCTCTCATTCAACTGCTTTAATTTCCGCCATAGGTGGGATACACACATAAAGACGGGTTTGTAGATGGAAATTAACTTCTATAGAGGAGACGACAGTAGCGATGACTCGATTTGTATAGCTACAAGCTTGGCTCGATGTTTATGGCTCATACTAACAAAACATCGGTCTGCTTGCGCAGTACTTTTGGTATTCAACCAAAGAAATGATTGCTGGAAGTAAAATATGCATATGGATATTTCGAAAATCAAATGCCCCCAGCAGAGGACGCGAAACGTTGGATGTAAATAAAAAAAAAAGGAGCCAAATATTATTATTTAGAATATGAATTCATGTGAAACATATAGGTACAGTAAATTGAGGTGGAATCCTTATTTTTATAACTTCTGTATTGTTCTTTGAAGCGTGTGATGAAATGTCTTCCATTTTGATTGATGTAAGTATGCCTGTTTGCCACGGTTGCATTTATTTTTGTAAATTTCTGAATTAAGGAGTCTATCCTTTGTGTCCTTCGCGTTTATTAGATTACTTGAAGTTTGGAAAGGGTTAGGGGGAGATTAAAATTATGTCGGCCTCGGTGGCGGCGGGGTAACGTCTTCGCCGACTAACCCAAAGGTCGCGGGTTCGAATCCCACCTGGGGAGGATTTTTCACTTCCCAGGGCATGGTTGTTTGTGCTTGTACGTTGTTGATTGTTACCACTACCCCGAAGTAAAGGCCATAAGTGCTGTTTTCGGTGGTAAATAAATAATAATAATAATAAAAATGTAGCTTTAAAGGAACTTGATAGGTGCTCACCTAATCTACTTGATTGACAAAAAATGACCTTTTTAAAAAAATCCATAAAAAAAGATAAGATTTTTATTTCTTAAACCATACTTCATGATATCAAATGATTCGTGTGAAACGCATCTCAGCACAACGCATCTCAAAGCCTTCAAGCTTCTCGTCCGGAGAAAGAATGCGATCATTTGCGCATCGTAAGAACTGTTGGTAGGGCTGAGTCCATTCCCAAGAATAATAATGCATTTTGGCCCGCGCGACAACCATGCTTTCAAAACCGAGGCGAAATACGTCTCCGTGTGGCATTATGTCCCCTCCCCCGTGCGTATTATATATGTGCATCAATATTTCAGTTCGCGTGGTGATGAAGTTGAGTCTCAAGAAGGAAAAGCAGCAGGAGTTGGATGGTGGAAAGGAGAAGATCAAGGGAGATGAAGAAGACAATATAGGCTGGTTTTTACGGGGAAGAACCCTAGGGGGGATGCCGGAATGTGGTGGGAGTAATAAGGTGGGGAGCGAGGTGTCTTGAGGCACTGAAAGAAGCCGCCTAAAGAATAAGGGTCTTTTTAAGGGGGTGGATACCACGCGTAAAAAATCTATTTTCAGGCCATTAGTTTTTATATCACTTCGGTGGCACGATAATAATTTTTTTTAAAAATTCCGTTTTCACCGTTCGATGCTTCTACAAGATGTAGCTAGGACTTATTTGCATTTACGTTCACTTGATTCTATCAGCATCGGAGAAAAAAATTAGAAAGCCTACTTAAAAATCGACAATTTTTGCTGAAAGTTTGCCAATCGACCATTTTTGCATTTTTCTGTACTAAACAATGCGAAAATCAACTATGGAATAAGCCTGGCTGCATTAATTACATTTGAATCCAGATATTCTTAAGTTTGTAAGTTTCATAGATTCTGTAAGCGTGCGAAGCGAGGAGGATCTCCATTCGGGGTGATCGTCAAGAACTTTATTTTTAGATTTCATTAAGCAACCTTGTTTTAATAATGGTAATAATAATACGAATTTATTGGGGCGAGATTGAGACTGGGACAGTCCCTTCTTCCATCTAAGGCATTTTAATAAAGGGTACATATCTCTATTTTAGATTACTGTAACGGCAACTCGTTTTTAAGCTACGGTTGCTTTTTTAATCATTTATACACTTTATTTTAGATGAGTTCTGGCCCATGACTGCGGAGCATGAAATAGCACACAGTTCAACTCTGAATTAATCTTCCTGAGAGGGCAAACAATGGCAACTCAATCCTTGAGGCCATCAAAACAGGCGATGAAGCATTGGTTTTTGGATACGACGTGGTAACCAAAGCCAGTGACAAAAGACTGGGAAACCAAAAACTCTCCAAAACCCATATAATCTCTTTTAATATACCGTTTAATGCTTATAACGTGTTGTTTGGTTAAAAAAATAACTGTATCTTGATGATGAGTCGCCGTAACGGCAATTTAAAATTTAGTTTTGTATCTTTTATTAAAATTCCCAAAATAGAGGTTGAAAATTAGAGCGTGCAGTAAAATTACAACATAAAAGCAAAATTAAAATGTGAAGATGATTTGCAGGTTTGATTAATAGCTCAGAATTATGAAGAAATATCAGGGCCATCAAATCGGGTGGACATGTTGAAAGTTAAATGTGACGTCACAAGGTAGTACAGAGTCCCGGACTCCGTTAGCAACAGACATTACTCATTTGTATGCACTATAAAATTGCTAGTTTACGGGTATATTCTCTTTCAACGCTTTATAAGATCATAAGCACATACAAATTAAATAAATCTTCTATGATTATACGACTATACTTAGTACTATATGTATTTCATATAAAAATCTTTATTCAATATAGGAGTCAACTGGGAGATTTTCTTCAAAGTATTGTGGCCAACCGCACGACGATTTAGGGATATTATACACGTAACTCAACCTTTGCAGGAACCTTTTGATCAAATCTCGTTTTGCAATAGATTTTTACTAATTATTTATCAGCCACTGGGTGATTTCAGGCTTCCGCTGCGGTATCTTCATGGGTGCCTTCCATCTTGTAAAGTCAACAAAATCAAACCTTGACACCATATTTCCCCTACAAATGACACCTGAATTTAGATGGGCTTAGAGACGACAGTGATATTATAATTTGTTATCGTAGGTATTCCTAGATATGAGGCAATTATTAAATAACATTGCAAACCTTTTATCATGATAGAAAAAAACAAATGAAAAAAGGATATTGGAAAATAGCGAAAGATAAATGGGAAAGAAAAACGCGTATATTTAGATAGCATTTTGAGTGAACGTGCTTAAGTGCCGTTTGAATTATGGTAAATTCATGTTACAAATGCCATAAACATTGAAAATGCCTTGCATACAGAAGCATATATGGTCTATGTTAACAGTTATTAAAGGCTGGTTGAACATCACTATAAAACTGTAATGCTAAGCTTTTCATAAACTAAAGGTTTGAACTATTTTACAACAATTATTTACAGTCATGCCATTTGTTCCTACGCAAACTATTGATCAATGAAATACATCATGTACTACTTTTGGCGCTGCAAAACAAATTGGCAATTTTAACAAATTTTAGTTTAAAATACACCATTTACCATATTGTTTTTACAGCATCACATAAAAATGGGTAAAAAGGTAAAATAGTATTTCAGCCATGCACAATGTCCTTAAAATGAACCAATTCCATGAAGTAGAGCCAGAAGCGGTGCCTTACCAGTTATAAGAATATCGATGCAAATACTAATGGAAAATACGGGAGTCCCATGGACTTGGACGCTGAGGTCGGTTTCTCAGAATAGAAAAAAATACGCAAGTAAAATCATTTGCATGTTTAATATATTGCTTATGATTTTGTTGCAGCTAAGGCATGCCATAATTTTTCAAATTTGAATTTTTTCAAGCGGTATTGGCGAGAAAAGCCTGTTTTTCGCTTCCTTTGATTCACTCAGTCGGGAGCAGAACCTTCTAAACTCCCTGAAAGAATAAAAAATGGTCTCTTGAAAGATAGTACTGACAGGCTAGCGCAGAGAGAAAAGAGAGGGGAGGAAAACTGTAAGGAACATGGATAATTTGCGAAATAAAGGCATTCAGTACTCGATGCAATGTGGTATAGTCAATACTTGGAGATATAATGCTTACAGCACGGATGTTCGTTCGAGACAGACTTCCGCCAAGCACGGCACATCACCTTGAAGGAAGCAAGGTCGATAGATATCTCGATTCGTTGCCTCTTCGATATGGAGATCTATCGAAGATGCAAATATATCGACCCTGTGAAGGAAGTAGGTAACGTCCAGTGCCACCTATACGGGTTTTCATCCTGCTAGTTATGGAGCACAATTCGAATACAAGGATAACACTTACAAAAACAATTACCGAAGAAGAAGAGAGAAGCAACAAGGGACGCCTTAACCGGAAGATTGCTCTCATGGCCGACCAAGTGAATTTGTATCATCTACATCTACAAAATACCCTGCAAGCCACCTCAGGGGTGTGTGGCAGGGGGTGAGTATTCACCAACATGCATTACACTATACCCTATAGTTAGTGTAACTGCGAATGATTTTGCATTGGAATACATCGCTAATGCTTGTCACGAGGCGAAGCCCCGCAACCCTGGGAACCGCTATCCCTAGGAACTATTGCCTCACCGCCAGTAATACATTGAAGGAGTGCTCCATTATCACCCTAATCTATCACGTGGGGAAAATAGACATGCCAAACCGGGAGCAAGATGTCCGCTCTTAGCATACAGAATACAATTCACCAAGGTAAAGGTGGGTGGGGGTGAAGGTAAAGGTGGAGGGGGGTGAAGAAGTGGGAGACGTGGATGATGAAAATAAGAGGGAAGAAAATAGGGATGGAAGACTTCCCGTGCAAGGGTCCTTTATGACGAGCACTCAGCAAGGTGGGGCATGGATGAGGAGAGGGTAAGGTACAAGACCTTGAACACTGAGAGGAGAAAATTGGATGTGTTTGTGTGTGTGAAAAGTGCGCAAAGAGGGACCGGTGCATAAATGGCCCTTAAAAGGGCCTACGTCTTCGATCCAACGACCAACAAGGTAGGTTAGGGGGGGGGGAGATGGAAGGCGTACTTTCGTGCCTCATTAAACGGCGGAATCCTCCCCCCCCCTTCCGACTCCCCATTCGTACCCTTGAACCATCCATTCCTTGCCCTGTCATCCCCGCACAAACCGTCCCATTTTGAACCATGGCATTTATTTTTTTTATTTTTTAACGGTCTTTCTTCACACTGCACCCTCTTCAAAACGGATTCTCTCGAATATATTTTAAATAAAAGACGATTTCGAAATAATGCTTCACGGTTTTTATGCTCAAAATTTTCCTTATTTTGCTAGGGATAATGGAGCATAACTCAAAGAAAACCTGCTATGCCACAGCATAATATAAAAATTTATTCCTTCGAAATAATACTGATGTTAGGTTGCACAATCATTAAGTTACTGCATCAATATTAACCATAGATCGAGATCAATAACGATGTGGAATTCATTATGGTGACTCTCGAGCTATGAACATGCGACGAGGTTGGTAGGTAGACTATAATTTGTGCGTATGTTTAATAACTAATAAGGGAATGGATTGCAGAACGGATGAAATTTAAAATGTCATTTTATACCGCTGACAACAAGGTACCATTAGAGTTTCGATAGATCTTTTCTATTATTATATCACCCTCGCTAGGTAGGCTAGACTTAATACCTGTGTTGAATAACTTATCGTCATTACTTACACCACTCCCAGCTTACAGTGTCCGGCATGGAATTGTTTTCTGCATGAATTATAATCTCGTAGTATGCATCAATCAGTAGTAATGTTATCACTAAAGGGGCTGGGGTATCCCAGGGTCCAGGACTGTGTTCGATTCACCATATTGGGGTCGAATTTCCTTATTTTGGAAAACTATGTTACTGGAACGAGAGAGGCGGAAAGAATTTTCTAAACTCTACATGCTACCCAAACCACCAAGCAGAGGAAGCATACTCAGCATAAGGCAGCACTGATGGTGCAGATCAAGGAGTTTGGTATCGACTGCCATAACTTCGGGTGAGTGTGAAGTTCACTGGAATCGGCCAGAGTACTGCGATGTGGAAGGCGACCGAAAACCACCAAATTAGTCTCCCGAGAAGATGCAACTTTGCGTTCACCAATGTATGACGTGATGGTATTCCTCCCGGTCATGTATTCTGAAGGTTAAATAGTCCCTCAATCGGATCTCCGGGTGGGGACCACCTGGGAGGGGAACTTCACCCAGATTGGACAAATGCAGGTGACGCCAATCATTAGTAGTATATTTCCCATGTACTGCATGTTAGGATACTCGCTAACGTAGCTCTCTCCTAGTTTATGACTAAGCTGTGCATTGGTCACCCTACTACTTTATTGGTCCTCGCCTAGTGGCCAGGGGAGTGTGCGGGGCTAGACATATACTTGGGACGAGTGATGAGTACACAGTATGAAATCACCCAGTACCTAACACTCCCTAGTGTAGTGGTGGTGGATTTCGCGGAATTTTTAGATGTGGTTTCCAAAATTCGGCCACGAGGGACTATCAGTTCTAGATATCCATTACGGATTTGCAATCCCCCTTGTCACACTGGAACTTGCCTGATTAGAAGTTTTACAATAACCTTTTCCTAGCTTATTCTAGCGGCTAGCTTGTTCTAGCGGCTAGTTTGACAATTGTTTTGATAACATCAAAAAACGTAAAACCATTTGATATGCCCGAATATATATGTTAAAATAGCGTGAATAGTAACTTTATATTGAGAGTTGTTGCGGGGATGTAAAATCATGAAGATGACTCTGAATTACTTCAAAGTTATCCAAAACCCCTAGCGTACCATATATTGTACGTACTATATCTCAGATATTATAATAAATATTGTGATTACCTTTTGTACCATGAATAAGGAAAAGATATTAATTAAAGTTAAAAGAAAAAGTAATCATTTATGTAGGTACGCATCAAAATTAGAGAGAAAGTATAATTAGGGCGTTGAAGTGTTGAAGGAGTTTCCACCATGAAATGAAGTTACAGTGATTTCTTCATATTAGTATTATGTGCTTATTGTGCTGTACATAGTATATAATTGCGCATAGTTTGGCAGCTTATTACACAAAGAAAAAAAGTCGATTTTTATTCACGTTCCTCGAGTATGCTTCGTTCCTATTATTCTATGCTCGGGCACCTTAGATTTTCGGCAAGGTCAACATCCTTCGTTTTAAACTCGAAGCTTAACCCTTATTCGTATTATTTAGGTTGGTTAATCTCTCTTTTCTAACCAGGTTACTCTAATCATGGTGACATTTAGACGATTCAAAATTTTGGATCTGATCATTTGGATTAAAAGATCATTCATATATTCGTATATGCCAAGCTCTGACTGTGGGTTTTTGCTCTTGATCTAAAAAAATGAACTATACGCGAGTATTTTAATTTAATGTACTCCACCTGATAACCACTAAATAATCCTACCTTTCATCCTAGTTTCTTCTGAAAGTTAAGCTTGAAAGTTTGTAATATTTAAGGTGAGAATGATGGGGCAAATAACATAATTTCTGCATTTTCAAATGCCATTTTTATGTTAACTAAGCAAAGGAAGTACATTATTCCAGAAAATTCGGTATTTGTGTATATGTATATACGCTGCCAATCCATTTTTATTTTTAAGCGATTAATTAATTAGAGTATTTTCAAAGGCCAAATGCTTTGGCTCGTTAGAAATGGGGCTACAAACCAACACTACGAACTGGAAATAAGTGATCCTAAATAAATATGCTGGTCAAATAATCGGTATTTCTAACCACTTTCTTCTATTTATCAACGAATTTAACGCGCGGTAAACGAAAGAACTTCTCTTTTTTTCTTTGATTAAGTCAGTGGCAAATGAACCTCTGAAAAACTTATTTCATGGTAAAAGTGTGTCTGCAACTGTATAGTGCAAACAATTTATCGTATGATAACTTGTACCGTGCGCTCCCACAGTGTGTGGAACTCTGGGAAGGAAAAGCCGGCCACGGTGTCGGTGGGGTAAAGTTATCGCCTGCTAATCTGAGAGTCGCGGGTTCGAGTCCCCCCTGGGTCGGTATTTCGCATGCCCAGGGCATGGGTGTTCGGTCCCTGCGAAACCTAACGACAAGCCAATGGCTTACCGGGATCGCAGGAGCATACGGACCGCTAGAATCGTCTGAGGGCAAAATAAGTAGTGATCCCAAGACACTCCGACTCTTTACGGTGTTTTGGATATCTTCTTTCTGCACCTTCCTTTTATAAAAAAACAGACAGCATTTAAACCCATTGCGATTTCCATCTCAGTCAACGGGGGGCATCTTGACCAGTAAACACGAGGGACAAGCCGGTAAGAATGAAGCAATGACAAGTAGACCAGAAAGGTAGCATATTAATCATGTCCACTAATTACCACCCTTCGTAGCATTGCCGCGAAGAGGTAGATGAGTCACAGGATCCGCCCACAATCCCCAAGTGGCAACACCTTTCGCCAACCCACTGGCGAAGGCGGCCGCCTCTCCGGGGCAGTGTAACGCCGCTAAAATGCTCCGTTGTTTATTATGTCGTTCGATTCAATTACTTTGAAAAAAATTGTTTCGACTCGAAAACTATATGAAGGAGGAAAGTTTCAGGCTTGAGAGTTTTTGTACTTGAAGTACTAATAAAAAAGGAGAAAAATATAGGGCAACGGCCTGTCACGATGAAAACACCGGATCCCGATCAGTAACCGAAGTTAAGCATCGTTGGGCTCGGCTCGAGTTTGGAGGGGTGATCCTCCGATTCGTCCGAGTGCTGTTGCCTCTGTCTGCGTGTGGCAGACAGTATGTGCGAAATGACCTTAGCCGTCGAAGCACGTTAAACCAAAATACTACTAGGAGAAAAATCTTACAAGGTTTAATATGTATGTGGCAATAACCCTTTTCTTCTTGAAGAAAACAAAAATGGCTTCGCGCTCAAAAGCAGCCAATGTTGGACTTGATTTCATCCGTTGAAGGAACTATTAAAGATATGCGGCTAACATTATTCAAATATATGCAAGAGAGCAACATGTAGTTAAAACTTGAACATTGGGACTATGCTCGTGAGAGATTTATTCAGTAAACGAGAGATTATTAGTAAACTAGCGAGAAATGGAATAAAAATATTGACACTCCCGTTTTTGATTGTTTCTTTAGCAATTGGGTTCCCCTGGTAACACTCAAAAATGGGTTTGCCGAAGACCATTGGACATAAAATGATCCTTCTGCTGTTTAAGGAGGAACCTGCGCTTTAAAGTACTGTATTCATAAGAAAAATAAAATATCACCTGATGGGGGAATTTAGGATTAATATTTCATTTCATAATTTTTCGAAGAAATCCAAATACTCGATTGGGTTATGCTGCTCAGAAAATATACTTAAGTATGAATGTTAAGAACCTCATGTAAGTCAGTGGTTGTGTTGCATCTAGCGGTTGCTGTTATTTCGACGTAATATGATTATTAGATTAAATTTGTGTCTGTAAAGAAGAATCATTAATTTAATAATATAAAACCTCGAAAAGTCTATAAAAATTATATAATATTGCTGTTTTATTCTTATTGTTATGCATAATAACATCAATAGTTTACACATGGCAACACTGAGACAGACTGTAAACAAATAAGTGCTTCTCTGCCCATGCCTGTTGGTGTCTGGTATCCTGAGATCTGTGACTGCGAATCCGAAGTGTTAGAAATCGGTTGATTTTTTCACTAATTCATTAATTTCTTTATTATATTTTCGTTTACATTCATCGTAATTCCTTTTTCTTCAGTTTGACAACTTCTCTGTTACGTATTCTTTTACTTTCTTCGTAATTCGTTTCAGCATCTGTTTATCGCTTTCTATTCCACTTTTTCTTTTTTCTGTTCTTCATTTTTCCTTTAATTTACGCATCACGTCCACTCATTAATCACCTACATCGTTATTTAACATTTTTGGTACATCATCTCTAAAGATATTTCCGTGTGTTCGTTTCCTGCAATGGGTAAAGTGTATGCCTAATGAGTTGTTATCCCTGTTCATCCTTTCTGACCATTTATTATTGACCACTGTCACATCAAAGTCCTTTCTGGTGATGTGGTGTATATGGTAATTACTTACTAGGTAGGATAATTTAAAATACTAAAGTATGCCATCACTTAATAATAGCAACATAGTAATTAAAATTTAAATTTTGATTTGAGAGGGCAGGGAAGTTTAAGTGGATAGAGCGTTTTAGTGTAGTGAGGAAGGGAGTGCCAGCTCATTACGTAGTCACAATGGTGTATGAATTATGTGCCAGAGCAGTTTGCATGGTATTTTATTGCACTGCTTCTCTACTCATGCCGCCCCACTTCCAAACTCCCTTGGTTTTGTTTTAATTTAAAGACAGTTTCAGAAGAGAAGCAAGTTAGTGTGATTTAAGGATGTTTCAGTTAGTTTAAAGGGAGATATTTTTACCTGAGATTGCAGTATTAATCTAGCAACAACATTGCGATTCTAACGTTGTAATAACCTGGTAGAAATAATGTTGTTACAACATCAGGATTTTACCTGCCAATTGCATTGAAGAACTAACCTTGCAATAACATAGCAGTATAAACCTTCCAACAACGTTGCGATTTTAACCTTATCACAACATTGTGATGTTAGTTTCCTTTTTTCACTAAGGGCAAGGGCAAATCCATGGTTCGGGGCTTTCTTCCAGGAAATGTATACTACCTTGTTTTTTTCCACTATCTGAGACCCGATTTTCTTTTGATTCTCCGAGTTCTATCAAATATTTATTATCTGGTTTCATGTTCCTAAAGCCTGTTCTTAGTATCGTAATCTAGACGAAATGTTATGTACATGCTTATGTGTATGAGTATCTGGAATAACATTACCGCTAATGTGATCGAGAAAAGCTTTGCCGTGGAGCCATTGATTGATCGTGCAAATAGTTTTTTAATGAAATTATCCATCTACAAAGAAAAGTTTAAAAATTCAAAATAAATACGTTTGAACATTTTGAAATTACGTAGTTTAAAGGCTTTAATAAAGTTACGTACTTAGTAGTAAGCACAGGCATAAATTTAACCAAAGTCGTTGACAAAGATAATTACTGAGAACCCCCTTACATATATGCTCTCGTTGATATTTATATTGAAAAATGCGTACTAGAATTCAGTGCTGCCAAGCAGCATGATTTGAAAATGCGTAATTCAATTTATAAAAACGCCATAAGGATTAAAATATATTCAGTCAACTTGAGTACTACGCCGTATTTCACATTTTACCTCCAAGCAGTTTCCAACGTTGCCGCATTGTTCGCAGCATTTCGGCTGCTTGCTCGGAGAAAAACCGGAAGTATGTTTTTTAAACTTTAATGCTGACACTAAATTGCCGATGACCTAATCTGAAAAAAATATATTGTGTGACTTGATATCTTTTGCACGTTATATTAGTTTTTTAATGATTTTTTTCGGGCCAAACTTGAGATAAAAATGTTATATGAAGGGAGGTCATCGTTCTACCATTAAGACAATGCATTTCAACGTAAAATTCTATCATTTTCAAATCCATATATCTTCATTAAATGGCCGATGACATAGTAATATTTTTACACCAATCGATAGGAGAAATCATGGACAATAATATATGTCAAAATCAGGGCAGGTTTTCGGACATGCCTAAAATGATGGTTCCTCCTTAAGCAAAATATGCAGATTATACGATGAATATATTTTTTTAACCCCCTGTTTACCGACCGTCATTTTGTCACGTTGGTTACAGGCCATGTCAGTACCAGGCTTTGTCACGTTGGTTTCTCCAGGGATCCCAATACATTTTTCACGTTGCATGGGAATTTAAATAAGTTGGTGTTTTGTGTTTTATTGAATATACATCACAATGAACCTTGATACTCACTTTTTTTAAACTATTTACTCTTGGAATAATAATAATTTGAAAAAATATTCTTATTCCGAATGAAAGTGGAAAATTCAATTGCACCCGTCTTTTTTGCAAGTAATTGTTGCGTTTTATTTAGACGTTTTAAGGAAACAAATGTTTTCCACACACAGAATCTTATGTTTACTTTCAAATCAATATTTCGTGGACAAGCAGAGCATCTGCCACTTTTTGATTTGCCTGTATTTGGTTCAGGTTTAGGTATTTATGATTTCTATTCCTCCACTCCACATGAATAGAGGGCAGGAGTAAGAAGATTACTATTTGTTAGCTCTGCACGTTTTTTTATGCTTGGAAGTGCAAGTTCATGCCCCAAAGACTTAATAAAGAGTCTCTTCATGTAGGAATTCTTCTAATTCCATTCTGGATTTTTAGCCACATATATGACATATGCATAACTTGTCGCTAAATTAATTATATTCATGAACAGTTTAAACGGCGATCTGTAAGTCTTTCATGTGCATGTGTGCTCCCTTTTCAGTTTGTCTGCATTTTCCACTGCTCCTTTTGTTTTATTATATCCTAATATCATGTGGTTATTAAACTTCTGTCACAGATATTTTGTCATCTAATTATTATGTAGTTAGAATGTGTACCATTTTATTTTTCTATGGTAATGTATGTATGAGACCATACCTACACAGGTTTTGTCGGTTGTAGTACTGCGGCCTTTATTATACAATGGTTCAATTAGATCTTTCACAACTCTACTTCCTTGATTTTTTTCTGCTTGTTGTCCTGATTATTTACCTCTATGGACTTGAAGGTTATAAAGGTAAGGCGGTTTGATATCAGCTGCATCCCATATTAATATGCCATATCTGCCGGGTTTATATTTTATATATTGCCTAAAAGAGCATTTTCCACTAAAAAAACAAATTTTTCTTCAACACTTACACATACAAGCGGCTCCAAATTTTTTTTGACAATTTTCCACGAAAATATCTCAGACATTACGAATTGCAGCCAATTTTTCACTTTCTTTTCTTTGGACTCGTGTGTCTTTGTAATCAAAACGTATGATCCGCATAAATTCCTGAAGCATCGTATTGATTTGATTGATGCTATAAAAAAGCTCGAAGAATACTTGTATCAGTGGATCTCATTTCTTTTACATTTTCTTTGCCACAACGTAGAGCACCTGTAGTCGAAAAAATTCCAATGAATGCATAAAGTAGGTACTTCTAAATCCAAATTAGTCCAAGTTTTTTAAGTTAGGGATATTTCTCTAGCAGGCCACCGTAAAATGTTTGGGTATATTCATTGGTGCATTACATTATGGTCATTTTACCTAATTGTTTATAAATAAATTAAATGTTTCCAGTATTGTACCAGCACAATTTGAATGTATAGTAGGCCCTGGTTTACAATTTAAAATATTCCGTTGCTGTGTTCAATTTTTGGAGGATTTGTTTGCCATACTTGAAAACATCAACATTCAATCTTCTTTCATATACCTCGGCATCTCTGTCAATTCCTTCTTCAGTGGGTAGTTGGTCTAATGGTTCCTCCTTTAGTTCTTCCTTCCACTTCATAGGACAGGTTGAAGAACAATGTGTGGAAGTTTAATAATGTACCTAAGTAACAAATTTTTCGTACCATTTTATTCAACTTGAGTTGAGTTGAAAGTGAATGAAATATATTTTTAAACCAATTCCAATAGGACGATGAAAAGCTAAAATCAAACGATAAAAGGGAATACTTTTTCATTTTTGACGCGTGAAAATAAAGAGAACAGAATTTATGGATGTTATAGAATGGTAATTCAGGAATTAGTCTGAACTGCCTCTTGGAACGTAAAATCAAAGCCCACACTAAGGCATTTCAGGTGACGTTCATTCGATAGTCAAACAGTCAGTCCGGAATATAAAAATAGAAGGTTTATCAATTAAAAAAACATTGGTCCGGTCCCTTCCGGGACCATACCAAAGTTTTTTTATGGATAAAAGTCCATATAGTGGTGAATTTCTTCCTACTTTTGCCATCAAAAAGGACTGAAAAAGTTTTTCACATACTAGGAATACATCGCCGTGCCGTGAGAAAAAATCATGGATTTTTTTATTTTATTTTAGTGTGGGGTTATTAAAGGACCTCGATTGGTAAAGAAGAGGGTTAATGGACAGTTTTTCCATTCACAGGAGCTGCTTTCAGTGTCATTTACATTTAAATAACGCATTTAGTTTTCGCCTACTGCCGTTATTTGTTAATAACTAAAAAAAGATGAAAAAAATTTATTTATTTTATTCAACGCCAAGTAATTTCGAGTTCTATTTGCAAGAAAAACAGCTTGGAATGGTAGCATTTTGATATTCTTATCAAACAGAGGTCCCGCAAGTCCCAAGTATCCGCAGCATGAATAAAATGGCATTCAATTCGTTTTACGTTGGAACTAACGTAATTATTTTCCATTATAATTCTGCACCCTCTATGGTAGATTGGTTGGGTACATTTCCTCGCAACCCCGCTGGGTGAGGCGGGAGCGGGACGAGATGCCGTCACCGGCCAACCCCAATCGCCCGACCCAATTCTTGCTCTTTTACTACCTACTCCTTCTGGTACTGCTGGATACTGTGACGGCTCCCCAATATCCCTCCCTACTTTTGCTTGCCACCACGCGGACATTGCAGCTTTTAATGAAATTCCTCCGCAGTCACGTTGGAGAGAGAGAGAGAGAATAATGCTCATCCGACCTTGGTAACCGTTCATCTAGGGAGTGATTTATGCTCGGGAAGACAACAGTTAAGTGAAGGAAGTGGGGCATTGAAGCTAGGAATTACAGGAAGGAAAATGAGACTTTCAGACGAATAAGGGACGTGTCCCATTTCGTGACTAGAGAAGATCATGATCATCAGCAGTCATCAATCCGAAGATTCATCTACATACTACCGTGCAAGCCGTCTCAGAGGCGTGTGGCAGAGGGTGTAAGAACACCAATTATGTAGAGCACAGAGGACAGAGGTGAATTATATGTAAACGATGGGAGCTTTCCATTCAAGGTGTTGAAGTTAGCGCACGTTGGAACACATAAACGCTCTTTACCTCACTAAAACGAAGTTGAATGGAACGATGTGCGCTGGCGAAATGTATTTAACCCACTGGTAGGTTGGTACCATATTGTGGGCAAGCAACAGTCACGACCGTGTCTTTTGTGTAAATTTGTGGAATTCGTTCAAAATAAGTATTTAAAAAAGTAAGATTTTTATCACACATTTATTAAAAACTATACAATATGCATGTTTGACTGAATATCAAAAAAACTTCAAACAAAAAAAATCACGGATGCCATTATCGAGGTTCTTTAGTTGTTTTTTAGCGCACATCAACTCTGCTCCCGATCTGTTTTGACGTCCGCTACCTAGTGCGCAGGGTCTGTAACGAATGGGGAGCAAGTGCGCTGTGCTACGAAGTCATTAGCGCAATAGAGGGAATGAAAAGGTCCCCATGTGTTTTTATATTGTTTTCACACAGATTTTGTTATAATCACCAATGCTGCGAGGAAAGAAGACATTTTTGTAAAACCTATCAGTTCGGCAGTGTATCACTCTTACTTTGTCGCTTCCAAGAGTTCTAGAGTTATAGCTTGGGGTCAAAATGATGTCCTCCACGCGATGGTGAAAGACGTGTTTTACTGCAGCTCTTCACTCCACTCTCTTCTCAGGTAACAACTTCATCTACCATACAAAAGGCTGCGCGTACGTCTGTATGATCCACTTTGCAAGGCGTGGTGTTTCAGATGTGCGCTAATAGATGGCAATCGAGCTCCCATATACGTTTTCCAATAACTGACACATGGCGCGGGCGTTAAAATTTCAAAATAATCACATGGGAAACTGCTTATTAACAACTCC
This sequence comes from Pyrrhosoma nymphula, assembly GCA_963573305.1. Taxonomy (NCBI): domain Eukaryota; kingdom Metazoa; phylum Arthropoda; class Insecta; order Odonata; family Coenagrionidae; genus Pyrrhosoma; species Pyrrhosoma nymphula. Next base: position 49,470,743 of record OY754337.1, on the reverse strand, counting down.
GCCTGCTTCACCAAAAATGTTCTATATAAAGGAATCTCTGACATTAAGATGTTATATATTGTTTCTAATAATTAAATATATTGCTTTCAATTAACAAAAACACATTCATTTACATTTTATTATTTACTTTATTCATTACTTTTTGGCTATTTCACCAATATATTACCCTTTTTCAAAAGGCTTTTCAACTAGTTTCTATGGAATTCTTTACTTTGACGTCCCTTACAGTTTGTCAGATATAATGCATTCGTGGTATTCCTCTGTAGTCCATACCATTTATTTATTCTTCCTTTATTGTTTTTAATAAGTTATTGTGTCGCAAAAGGTGTGCAATAAGTTTATGTCTTGTTCTTAGAGTTTTCATGATACGTACTTCTTTTCTCTCCAACCCTTCGTAGAACTCCTTTCTTGTTGATTCTCTCCATTGATCTAATCCTCATCATTCTTCGACAACACCACATTTCCACTTCTTCCTGTCTCTTTTTCTCTGCAGTTGTTATTTTCCAGGTTGCACTGTAATACATATAAAAGCATGCTAAAGATTATTTATTTATTAACAAAGTGTTAAATATAAGTGGACACATCTACACCAATGGATGTAAGGTAAAAATCTTAGATGAATTTTTCTTTGGAATATTTGCATGTGGGCGATAGTTTTTCGGCACTTGGGCTTTGAAATTGAAAAAAAAAAGAACCAATCAGTGAGCGCCTGGAGAGCTAATGGTACTTTCGGTTCGGCAGAGCCAACCAGGAGTGTTTGCAGGGATGGATGTTAGCGGGGCTAACCAATGGGGAAAAGAAGTATCATACCTAACTCAAAGGTTGTTGCTAGTTATGGTATTCACAATATAACAGTTGGTACCTCTCCAGTTCATTCCATGAAAAAATCAACATTTCATTCCGTGGTGTGTATATAATGTGCTTATGTCCTCGCACCAACTTCCTCACTTCAGTGTTGGCACTGCCGTTCAAGGGAATAAATCACTATGGATGACGTCACATTGAACGAAATATAAAAATGATGGCGCACAACGTTGTTACAAGCTTTGATTATTCCCTTGACTACCACAGTTATAAACTCTAAGATGAGCTCGCTATTCTTTTATTCGGGGACAACCGACCTGATGTTAGTTGACGCTTCCCACAACCCGTGCACTCACGTGACATGTTGCGCCATCGCTCTACCGTCCTTTGATTTTCTTCTCGTTTACTATAACCTGCACTTCCATCTTCTCTCGTTCAAAAATCCTCCAACAATCCAGCTCATCAATATTTATTAAGCAAACAAACAAATAACGTATCTGAGTAACGAGCCAACATAACATCAGGTACCAAAGTGCCTTCATTTCATGACACATTTAATTTCACGATAGAATTCCTTTCTCTTTTCAGTTGTTTGCATAACAACATTTGTGTATGGAAGAAATCATACTATTTCATTCAGCCTCACCTATAAGGTGGTTCCAGCGTAAGATGAGATAAATTTCATTTTAATTATATCTAGGATACTTAAAGAAAATTATGTTCTTTACCTGATATACTCAATAAAATGTTTCCTTTCAAAGTTAATTTTCTCGCCAATTGAACTTGAAATTACATGTTGATAAATGCGAAAAAGGGAGAAACACGGGGAAAATAATATTTTCCTATTCCATTTTCGTGGAAAACTGTTAATTAGAAACCAAACCTCCTGGGAAATTAATTAAAAATAAAATAAATGCACGTTTACGCCTTATTTTTTAAAGCTATTAGCTAATCACTGCGATACTTGAAGTCAAAATTTGATAATTCCATAGAATTGGCACTGAAGTCGTCGTCTATGGCTATAAAAAGAGTTAGTTAAAAAGGTTTAATTATCTGCATATTTTGTTCCTTAATTTTGGTTTTCAAAAGCTTAGGAATGTCATGAAAAAGAGCAGCAGTTTTTATTAAACATAAAGTTGGAATTTAATATTTGTTTTTACTCACATAGTCGCGGTCGTCACGGTGGCACCTCCTCAAAGCTACTTGATTTCTGCTCTAATTTGGCAAGAATATGTTTAAGGTAGTATTTTACTGGCAACATCAAATTAGAGACACGTTTGTTATAGGTAAATAAAAGATAAATGAATGAATTACATCAACTTCATTCCATGGATGGACCTCTTCAACCTCCGTAACAACTCCTCCGAGCATTATTGTCATGGAAGCTACGTGAAGAGAAGAAGTTACAATGCCGGAAGAGGGAAATTTATGTTCTCAATCAAGCAAATTTTACGAGCCCTGTGTAAATTTGTGAGCGCTCCCCCTTGTGTCGGGTTCAAATCAAGCAGGGTGGTAGAATGTTCTACGTGGAATTAATTAGAGGGGGGTGAGAGTCAAAGAAGTGGTAGGGTAATGGCTTCATACGCAGAGGGCCAGTTTTCGATTCCCTGTAGAATGAATCCGCCTGTAGAGTGTACCCGGTCATTTTTCCTAACCCATTTTCCCGAGAATTGAATTGCACAGCAAAACTTTTTCCGAAAAAATAATTCGGAATCTATTATACCGAATTCTGTTAATCTCCAGCAAATTTTTAAAACAGATTTCATTTTTATAAAATACTTAATTATTATAAAACAACCATTTCAACCAAAGTCTGCTGCTACGTCAGGTGGTTCACAGGTGGTGGTTTGTGGAAAAATTTCATTTCTCATTTTTTCTCTCCGAAAAAATAAAACAAACTCAAACGATTCTTTAGCAAACTTGAATAAATTAGATTTCCTGAACTTTTAATATATGCTTTCGGAAATTTATTTACATGCAAGCATACCTAAGAAAATAAGGAGGTTAATCGTCGTATCTCGAGTGCGCCAACGCCGATTCTTAATTAGGGTATTTAGATATTGGCAATTAAAATTTTAAAAGAAATATTTTACCCGCTTTAGGTAAGTGAGCACTCTTGGCAAGAATTCTGTTTCACAGAGTTTCATGTATTAAGACGAAAAATTTGCGGAAAATACGTCAAGATGTTGATTGCAATGTTTATTATTCCTCGGTAGTAGTTTGGGGCGTATTAAAATGACATTTAACCCCAGCTTTTTTCTACTAACGAAAATCATTTTCTTTTAGATACCTATATATAATATCGAGAAAACAAGATAATTCTTTCCCTACGAATAGTTCATTTTTAGCCTATCGTTTCTTAGGTTTCCATTAAGATAAAAATTTATAAAGGAGTCATAATACTAAAAAATATGGCAAGTATAATTACATAATTTTTATAACTCCGGAACCTCGACTGGGTGCCGGGAGAAGGAAACCGTCATCGCGCTAATAACTCCAAGACAATCTCGTGCATGGGGATCCTATTAGTATCCCTATTTTGCAATGCGTAAAATCTATTTTCAGTCATATGGAGTTTGAATATTTCCGGTTGCAACTGTCTTCCTCAGTGTTGCCAAATTTGCGACGGAAGAGCGATTCCAATAAGATCCCGCGTACACCGCATCAAGATGCCAATGAGTTCTGCGTTACAACGGGCCCGACACAGTGTTTTTTTTTTTAATTCAGAATTAGTTTTTTCCTTCTCATTCGGGGACCGTCAGTGTGGCTCGTCTTTCCCCGCCTTGCTGTACTCGGTCTCACCTGTCTTTCTCTCTTGCAAGCCCGCCTCCAGGAAAAATAGAACAATGTTTACTTGCGCTTAAAATCATTTATTTTATTACAAAATAGGCTGAAATATTTAAATATTAGGCAAAATAGGCATTGGCACCAAAGAAAATATTATATTTAAAAAAATGGAGAAAACCTTAAAAAAAAACAAAATGCAGGAAAAAAATAGATATTTATTCAGACCAAAATAACATTTAAAAAAATCAACACCAACAGAAAATAAAACTAACAAAAAGAAATAAAACTTCATAAAAATACCATGCGACTAAAATCATTATCCCTTCCCGTGAACCCACTGCTCGACCCCACCCCTTGACCTCATGGTTAGACACGGTACTGCCTTTTGTGAAAGTTCTACTATAGTCAAAGCATGATCCTCCATTTTTCCTGTTACCCATTGGAATTTTCCTGCCATGGACAGCCGGGAAAAGAGCACCATGGCAGTGGTACGAATGAGCGGCTACCCTCAACCCTCTCGGATTGAGGAATGTCACCTCTCCATCCACCCTGATTGATGTGTTAACTATCCATACTCCGACAGGGGCCAACGTTTCTTTACTTCGGTGATCTGACGGGAACCGGTGTTTTAACGTGGCTAGGCCCTTGCCCAAGAAGTGAAGATAATATCAAAGATATTTCCCCGAAGTGAAGATATCCTTATGAAGATGTCCATCCGTATTCCGTTACCCTGAAGTTGTGATTTTTTAAAGGTGAAATCATGGCACAAAAAATCTACACAAATTTTCTTTCAATAAGAAATGCTTAGAGGTTGAGCAAGGTCTTGAGGAAGAATAATCATGAAAAGTTAAATGTAGGAGAACATCGACATTGCCAAGGAAAATGCAACAACAAGAATCAAAGAGCAAGGGCATACAAGCAAGCAGGAAATCCAAAAATTTTAAAAACGTAAAAAATATATGTAATTACACTTATGTCCTGTGAAATTCATCGTCTTTAAACAGCGGTTTTAGATCAGTGGATAAGACGGACGGCTATGAGTGGCAAGGTTATGAGATCGATGGCCTCCCATGGATTCTATTTTTTTGTTTTTTTTTGTTTTGGTTTTTATATATTGTGTTACTGTATAGTTATATATGACAAAATAATCAGTAATTATATAAACATAGAACATATAAACAAAGAAGATTTAAATGTAAGAGTGTAAAAATCTTCTTGACATTTACAGCCGCAGATCCCTATCTCCTTAAACGATTTCTATCATCTGCTAAGAATACATTCTACATTTCTTCAACCCATCCTTAAAGCCTATTCCCTTTCTTCTCCTTCTCACCTTGCCCAGCATCCTCCCCTTTATCACAGCCTTCAGAATCCTTTCGCCCCTCAATATCTATTCCAATTCTACCTGCTCTGATTTCTCCTAACTTCCTCCAGAAGTTTCAGCTACTAGTAAACCATACCAAGCTCTTCCCCGTTCGTCTTCCTTTCCGTCCATCAAACTTTCTAAATTCTCCTCCACTGCCAAACAAACACGTATCTATCAGGATCTTATCCTCCTACCTCAGCGCCTAGGCTTCAAAGCTATGAAACGCTACACTCCGTATTAACCACATTCCATACGCTACGCTATTCTGCACAACTATTTACCAGCCTTTTATTTACATTCATGCACAAGGCCCTCGTTATCAGCTCTACCATATTATTAACGCGTATTACGTTAATGAAATTCTCCTTATGAACTGGCTATGAGGGGTAAAAATTGAATGAGAAAAATTCATAATTTTTGTAAAATACTTCATTTTTGAAAACGATCAAATATTAAGTTGGGTTAGGTTATTACTGTGTGAAATATAACTGTATGATTTTTCTAACTTAATGTATACGTGCTGATAACCTTAAGTAGTTGTGCACATCCCTATTACGTGTTCTCCATGTAAATGGGTCATAAAGCATAACCAATGACCATTTGATGTTAGCTTCAACACAGGTCCTCCTTCAAGGTTACTACCTAAAGTTACTGACTAATAACAAAAAACCTTGCTATTGAGTGCGATTTCTTACATTTCGTCTTTATAATAACTGTAAATAGCGCTCGCGGTATATTACAGAACTGAATTTCGTCTAGTGTTATCAATTTAATTAATGCTACTATTGTGGATTTCAATATCAAGTTCCCGCATTTGAGAAAGTAGCAAGGACTAAAGCCCTTTAATACGGCAAAACTGTCTGATTTTCATCTTTTAAGTTGTTTACGACTTATGCTAGTATATATTATAAAATGTATGGTGTTATTTAAGAGAAGAATACATGTGGCATGGAATGAAGGACGGGATTTTTTTAACGGAGAGAAATGGAAAAGCGTCTTAATCCGAGTTTAAAGGAAAATCATGTGTATATTTCTTAGAAGCCTTGAGCTGCATTGAGTAGCTATAAAGCGAATTCGAAGGTCACCCTTATAGTTACGCAGATTCGGCTGCCATGCGTCTCTGAACGCTGACCCGTGCACGGAGCCAATAGTGACGAGGGATATGTTTAATTCCCACGCGATCAAACTGGCGTGTATGCCATTAGCATTCCTGTTGGACTTTTTCTCTTCCCCGGCCGCAGTTGCGGTATGATTTCCGGGAAACCAAAAAAACTTGGACCACATTTGATGTGCATCTGTTTACGATATATGAGTTGAAGCTCACCAAACATGCATTGATGGGAACCATTTAAGACTGTATTTTGGAAAATTTTCCAAAAGCATGTTTCATGACTAGCGTTTTCGAAAAGTAGACGAAATTATATTGAAATATATTTTTGAATAATGAACTCCGCGTGACACCTTGATATTTTTTAGTATACAATTACAAAAATAAGAAAGGTATTATTAAATATTTAGAAGAAAATCTGTACCTACCCATGTAGTCTAATTATTACGAAATATATGCCATGTGCCATAAGGCTCGAGTTAAAATAGCATTGAATTGCTAAAAAACCAATTCGGTGTGCTGCAATTTTTTAAAAATTTTATCTATTGATATCACTAGTAAGAACACGTATTAAAACTTTCACTCAAATCTGTACATACACAAATAAACTCTCCTTAAACCCTAAATCTTAAATTTGTATTCCAACTCCTCCGCAGCTTTCTTGTTTACTTTCTCTCAGCCTTCGATCAATACAATGTAGAGACGCTGAATGCAATAAAGCATGTTTTCTGGTCTAAAAAAATTACAAACGAACACTGTAGTTTATATTAAAGGATTACTGACAATATCGATAAATATTGCTTGTTTTTTAACAGGGAAGCACAAGGACGGCAAAAAATTGACTTTTCCTTTAAAATTAAAGTTTTTGCCAAATAATTAAGTTTTATAAATCTCAAACATTTATCCTTTTGGTACAAAATGAATAATACCTGAAAAAACATGGTCCCAGGCTTCAGCGTGTAAACGCCTCAATGGATTACCATATCTGAAGTGACATGCACCAGCTTTCTCTGGCCTCTTTAACAACACATTGCAATTATTTCGCACGCATTCTAACCTGTGCATGCTGGAATTCTTCAACTTATCTCCAAGGTTTCCTCCCCGTGTTTTACGAGCGCGATAGAAACGTGAGGGAAGCCCAACCTCATGCCGCGCAATCGTAATCTGCGATTATCATATGCCGCTTCGCAGGCTTCTCAAGTTGTAACGTAGGTTGGTGTGTCGAGCAGGTTCCATAGAGATGTGGTTTGATTTTTAAAAATGAGTAGCTTTACCTTACGATACTACGAAGTCACCCCAAGGACGACCCGCATTGCAGGTAGGCTGTGTTTGATGGGATTTTTTTTTAGTTGAATGGAGTTTCATATGTGACTCCGTGCGGAGGAATACCTACCCATCCGATCGTCAATTGTTGTGTTCGTCCGCCTTGGACTTCGTATTGTGATGAACTACTTGACGTCTGTTTGTGTAGGTATGGAAAGGTCAATTCCTGTGATATCCCCGCATCAGACGTTGTTCGTCGTCGGAAAGGGTAGCGTGCGACCAGACAATTTTGTTTGTTCTTTATCAAAAGCATAAATATTCGCGGAATTCCATGAGTGCTATCTTAATTTTCCTCGGCGCTACGAGACCCTCATTCCTCATAACAAACAAGAGCCTATTTGTTCGTGATATAGGTACAGTGCTATCAATAGTGCGTGTAGGTTTTCGCACTTACGACTGAAAACCAGAAGACGCCCGAGTTTTCTATCCCAAGGAACACCTGCAAGTCGTATGAATTGTGAGTACACATTTTAATCTTCTGCTTTACCTAGTGGCCATTCGAATATTACGTAAGGTGGTTTGGGGGGGTGGAGCTCGTATGATAGCCCTCGCAGAAGTTCCTGGCGCCTCGCCGTGGACGATAATAGGGGCCCGATTCTGGGGGCCGATTCCATAACTTTACGTTCGATCGTAAAAGAGTCATTCCCGCTGGATTATGGGAATTCTATCGAGAAAAATTGCCGATCGCGATTCTATAACTCACGTTCGAGCGTTTTTTGCCTCACGCACGACTCCTCGGCTTCGACGCCAAAATACATGTCGAAGCGGCCATTATCGATCGAAGAACAGTTTATTTTGGTTTTTCATTTGAATGATATTTGAAAAAGTATCGCAGTGTGATATATTTTGTGAGCTACAAATCATTTAAAACATATTATTCTTGGACTTCAAATGTGAATTGTGGTATAGAATGCTGTGTGTCGTTATCTTGGAAGATAGTTTCGAACGGACGTCTTGTGTTGTGTTTTTAGCTGTGGAGTTTCAAAGAAAATTATCCCAGTGGAACATTTAATTTAAAGTTTTAAATAAATTTTGCATGACTAGGTTTCGATTTACGAGAAACAACCGTGTCATTTTTTGTGATAACTTTTAAACGAAGGTTTATCGAGTGTTTAGACTGTGTACATTGAGACATGCCAGTGATGACAAGTGTTATTTATGTTCTGCGCTGGATTGCGTGTGTCTAAGTGGTGATATATTTACGTTAATTAGCTAGACTTCTTCTCTTTAAATAATGTGTTATGACAGAAATGGTATTAAAAATGTAACAAATACGTAGTAAGTGTTGGAGAAGACGTAACAGCAGTAATTTCGTTGTTTTCACTTATTGACTAAATTAAGACGTGTAATATATGTGAATTGAATTTGGTGACTCGTGGAATGCTCTTGACTTGTAAATGTGGTTGTTTACGTCTTAGTGAAAGGATAAACAGTGTAGTGCTTAATTATTCTTCATTCAGGGAATTGTGGCACCCCAAGTGCCATCTTTTTATTTCATGGGATTGTTGTGTTCAATGTGATTTTGTTGAAATAAATGATCCGTTCGCGTTTAAGGCAGGTAATGACTAATTAGCAATAGGCATTTTGATTTGTCCTGAGCAGGGATTACTATGTTATTTTAGAGTATCTTAAATTGCGAGTGTGGTTGTTTAGGTCCAAGTGAAAGGGTGGTGATTGTTTTGTCTACTTATGCATTGTATCTTGTTTCATTATACTTCATTCAGTAAATTTTGCCATCTCAAAAGTTATCTCGACGTGATGTCATTAGCAAGTATTGTTCCTTTATTTGAGTGCTGATGTGTGTGCCTGGAGAAATAGTGGAAATGACTAAAAGCTGCCTTGTATATCTCAAGGTAGGTAATCATATATGCTGCATGAAAGCTCTTGACAGGCGGTGAATGGTCTTGTAAAAGTGAGTTACATAGTATTTCTATTCGATTTGATGGGAAGAAGGTTGTATTTAAATGGTACTGAAGGTTGATTTGTACGTTAATGATGGGAACTAGCTAGAGGATAGTATTAAAGTATCAATGAATATCCTAATCAATTCATGTCCGAAGCTATATGCCAAGGTGTCATATATACGTCTGAGTGTTGTTTTCAAACATTATCTTAGAAGTGAACCATCTAGCGTTGTATTTGGAGTGAATTACAAAATGCTTCGAACGAAAGGATACCGATGTCATTGAAATGCATTATGTTTTAGAATTTTGCTGATAACAAGCTTGGAAATTTTGATCACCCGTCTGAAATATATAGTGTTTCAGAATCTAGTAAAGACGATTGGAGTGTAATTGAAATATAAGAGGAAATTCAAGCAGATGTCTATGCCAATCTAAGCAGACGACATTAAATCCGTAGAAGTCATAGAATGACAAGTAATTAGGAAATAATTAATCCAATGAGAACGCATTTAGGGCAGTATATAGCGTTTATAGTACTCGTGAGGAAGTAAAGTTCAATTTTTCTGACATTGCAATGCTTATTTAAATTATCATTTTTTTAAATTATTCAAAACTGCAGCAAAAGTGCAGTCACTCCAATGTCAGCTCATTGCGCATGCCTAGAAGATAAACAAGTGCGAACTATGCTGTAAATCCGACAACACCGCAACGTTCGATATTCTGTTGAACTATCGCCCTTATAGAATCGCTCGTTGGTCATCACTCGAATAAATTGAGCTCGACCGAAGGTGAACGGATCCCGAAAGTTCGAACGTCAGCCAAGTTATAGAATCGGCCCCCTGATCTTCCACCAGTCAATGACTGGTGGACAGTTCCACTATTCGTTCATTGAACGACTCTTGATCCGTTCAATTAACGGCTCAATGGCCCCCTCTGGAGATCCGAACGTCACAAACTTATGCCGATGTCCAACTTACCTCGAAAACGCGAACAAAACAATGTCTACCTTCCGCACGCTTATTTCCGTCGGAAAGTTTCCACCACGACACTAGCGCTGTTCCACCAAGTGGATGGCGGGTGGAAGGGAAGCTTGACTTTCCACCAGTCATTGAACGATGAACGATGTAGTGAACGATGCTATGGTGGAAGGTGGAACATGATGACGTAGTGTCGGAAAGTCATGACGTTTTGGTGGAAACTAATGACGTTTTGGTGGAAAAGTTGAACATCGGGAAAGCATCAGAATCAGGGCCTAGGTCATGGGCTACGGAATTTTCAAAAAGCTGCGAAACGGGGGAGGGAAAATTTTCAGCTTGGAGGGTCAGTCGGAAAACCTTTCTAATCGCTGCCAACGCAAGCGCTTCGGGAGGTGGGATGACTCTCCACTAATGGCCGTCCCATTTTGACTCGTCTCACGATGATAATTGGGTATTTTCCAAAATTTTAAATTTAAGTTTACGGATCTTCATACGTTACTTAAACTCGAACAAGCTTGCGGAGTGAAAGTAGTTTTAAAATTGATTCAATATTAATTGAGATATTTAAGATTAAAATAGTCGAAATTTCAAATTTTTTTACGCCGCTGCGAAACGAAATCTGATTGGCTTGACGTCATTTTCGCTGAGCGATAGACGGATGTGAGGGAGAAAGTGAGTAACTGTAGAAGATCTACCGTATATTTAAAGAGTTTTCATTGAAAACTAAAACTATGGCGTGCAATGGTTTTATTAAAACCACATAAGATAATTTACCCAAAGTGGATATGTTTATGGTAGGCGTTTTAATGAAGAAGGACGAGCGATTTAATGCTGCGGAAATTCGTTGAGCTTAAGTCCAAAAAATGTAAGCCTAAAGTTTGCTTTTAAAATCGTCATTACTGTTTTATATCATTTTTGATACATATAATTATGTATTTGGTGTATGAACTTTATCAACTGTTTTTCCATTACACTCATAATCATTATGATACAAAGTTTAATTTAAGTGTTGTTATATTATAAAGCTTCTCGTGAGAGTTATGGTAACCATGCTATAGGATACGTCCAAGTAAAGAGAGATGGACCACTGTGCACAGTCATTGCAAGAATATGTCCAGAACACAAAGTGCGGAGTAAAGCATACATTTTTACGGGTGGACATTGAGGAATCCAAGGAAGAAATTTCAATCATTCAATGTCGTAATTGCGTGAATAAATTTCTTGTTCGGTGTTTCAACCGATGTATTTGTACATTGTGGCACAAAACACCATCTATATCCCTTACTTAGATGCCATTTAAAGGCATATCTAGAAACGCGAACACGTCAGAAACTAATTTAGCCGCATTTGTTTCCACCGTAAGCATAAGGAAACGCCTGGGTCTAAATGTAAACAGCGAAAATGACGTCACAGGCCATTCGGTTGTTTCCGGAGTGTGCTCGGGAGCATTCGTAACCTTCTACTTTCTTTAGCTTTTAAAACCGTAATTCATACAATTTGATAAGAAAATTTTTAGCCAATGCAATAAGTTCAAGTAACTGAATTAGAATATCGATAGTTTGAAATACGTGGAAAATACCCAATTCGGAATAGTGTGCTTGGTTAAGTTGTAAGTCGATGGGTGATTTAAATCATTTGACTTGCGTGTTGTGCCTGTTGCCTTTTTTCGTGAAGTAGTTTGGTTCCTCTACCTCTCTCTCTATCGTTGATCCTTCCCTTCCCCTCCCTCCTTTAACCTCACCCCCCATCCCACACTCTAACGCCCCACACCTTTCGGCGCAAGCCTGCACCAGTAACTTAAGCATCAGCTATACATTGTCATACGCAGGGTTGGTATGGGGGTCGGACTGGTCAACTGACAAAATCAATTTAGTTACCGGTAAGGTTGCATTTGCACCACCTGAAAATCATCGGCGGACAAAATATCTGAGAGTGAATGGCACACCTTGTGGAGCAACATTTTGAATTGATTTAAGCACTCATCCGGGAGGCCGTATTTTGAGGCGTGAGTTGACCTGCGCACTCCCGACCTCAATTTTTTTATGTTTCGGCATGCAATATACGTTATGTTCTTTCACTGCACAGCTCAATCATATACCTTCAGTGCCATATGCAGAATGTTCCCAATAGTATCCCAACTTTCTGAAAGCATGGTTGATCGATATCTTTATTTATGCTTATAAAAATCTATGATTTCCGTAAGATTTGGAGAAGAGTGGGAGGGGGACTCACGTAATCCTGCTGTAGTATTTAAATGTTAAAGTATAGAAAGATTCACCCCATATGTGGGATTTCTTTCGTTAATTTTAGGGCCAAACTTTGTACATCGATCATGGTGTCTACTACTTCTCTACGAAAAGGGGCCTAATTGATTAAGATGAATGCTGCTGCCCTTTTCTCACATATATATTGGAAACGCGCTAATCTCTTGAAAAGCTCCTCCTCGGTATAGTATGGCATATGTATTAAATGTTTTGATCTCAAGAGGGGGTAGTTAAAAGTGTCCAAAATTATCGCGTAACACTCCTTACCTCGGCGTACTTGGGTGCTTTCCAATCCCTCTCGTACGCTGGTCAATTTGCAACACAACAAAACTTACTTTCCGTTCGCTTCAAACCTTGCGCACTAAGCAACGCACTTCAAAACACATCGAGAGAATTGCTGGCGTCTTTTGCGTCGTGTTTGAGAAGATAAGAACTTCAATACATAGTTGAATCTGCTATTGCTGTCATGAAACTCTTAGTAATTAATTAAATATGCGCACATAAGTCTTTGCCTTGACTCATTTTTTCACACCGCACGCTGAAAACTGCTTCACAACCGTTAAAACCGTTGCGATTCTGTTAAAATTTCTACGGTGAGTTTACACAATAGGGTAGTTTCCTTCATCAAAGAAAACAGAATTCATTAATTGCGAATGGTGTCCCAACATAAACGTATTCATTACACGCAAATTATTTGGATTAAAAAGTCTTAGTTTCCAAGAAAATTGAATGTTAATTTTAAGTTCATTTGAAAAGGCTCGCAAATGGCGGGACAGCGGCAGCTTTTATGATGACGTAACAGGTAGATAGTCAACATTGCGAGGTATACGGAATTATCATCGACTGTACTTACTATTGTATTTCAGAGTCCCTAAAATCTGGTGAACATATATTAATATACCTCAATTTAAATGCTCAAAGTTCGGAAAGTCTCCTCCATTGAGCATGCCATTAAAATACGTTTTCTAAGCTCCTACGCTCCCTGCTAGTACAGAGCTATCGCGAAGGCGTTCTTCGTGGCAAGCGTTGCATGCGCAGTGAAATGAATAACGAAACTGCGTACCTGTGACTTCGCGTTCTGTGGTGTTCCGGCTTAGTTGTTTACGTTTTGATCACTTTCGTTTTTACAAACATTTCCTTTATCTCATCTTCTATTCCTTTCACTTACCCTTCCTATCATTCATACCTTGCATATTCCATTAGTAACATTTCATCATAAGTTCCTTTTGCTGATATACAAAGCCACAAGGTTTCATAAGAACAAGTTCAATGGCTTTAAAAACTGGTTTTGTACGGAAAATCTACCGAAAGTGGATGTGGCCATGGTGGTGGAGTTCTTTAGAGAAGATGTTCGGTTTAGTGCAGGTGAAATCAGAGAAGTAAAGCAAGGTACTCTCTTCTGACAGCTTTGAACCACAAAATTCTCCTCTTCTCGCTTAGTGGAACCGCAACGTAAGCTTTCTTGTTGTGTGACACTGCGGAACACAACAATTTTTATAAAGCAATGTTCTCGGAGGCATGTTACTGGTACTCCTAGGGGAATATGATGCTGATCAGCTGATTCAGTAAATCACGAGTTCCCATCAATGGTCTGTGATCACGGTGAGGGGTGATCAACGCATTTTAGTTGTTTTAGTATTTGCTCGTACATAGTTTGCTTCGAGATTTTGCCATCCACTATGCTATTGACGGTAAGCTTTTTTGCTAATTTTATGTTCTGGCAATGACACCTCGACAAAGTGGATGAATTAAATTAATGTGTATTCGTATCATAGCTGCGGCGTAGCACCTGCTCTCCGTATAGTTATTAACTGACGATTTCGTGCTTGCTTGCGGGAAATATTTCGAAATGAATACGAACAAAATGGTTTATTTCATGCTTTTCATACTAACTTTACCTAAAAAATAGGAGCTAGCACCATTAATTTGAGAATATATTATTATACGATTTTGATTTCCCATACCGTAACCATAAATGTATTTCATTATTTGAAAAGGTTTCTCTATGCGACTAAAGCAAAAGCTAAATTAATAAATAAAGCTCATTTCCATTTTACACCAAGTTTACTTTTGTAAATGGTTTTTTTCCCGTCAGTAAATTTATTATTATTATTAAAGCTTTCTCGGCGGACGTCGTCTGCAGATAAGCAGCTTACGGCGAACCACCTAGCGGCAGATAACGTAGTTGCGTACATACCTCTGACGTCACACGTAGGATTAACCAGCATGCAATAGTTTGCCGTCGCGTTTTCGCGCCGTTGAATTTTTTCACTTTTTAATTAATAAGGAAAAATACTTAACGCCATTTAAAAATCGAACGGCTTCAAATACGTACTCCAGGGGTTATAAACTTCAGATCTAGGCAATAAAATAAATAGGAAACCTGGAAGGAAATTGTGTGAAATTCACAGTGAAAAAATCATTTCCCTGGACTGGGATCCGAATCCAGACCCCTCGATTCCGCGACGAGTGCTCTAACAAATTAAGCTACACACCCGTCCTCTCTCTCTCTGTGAATTTCAGTATCTCAGTTTCGGTGAGTAATTGATTTATTTAAAAATATAATAAAGAATTAATTCAAATAACGCACTTAATTTCTGACGAAATGTATGCGATAGCAATTCCTCGTTTTTAAAGCCAAGGTTCTCTTAGAGTGCATACGCGTACCATTATCCATGGACAACGGCTGGTATTTTTTGTTATTACTCGAAAGGTATAGTAGTAAGTGGCTGATATTTTATCATCAGTGGAAAAATGAAATATTTTTCTTTATGATAACGCTAAATTCATTGACCCTTAACTACCTTGAGGGAGAGATCGTATGACGACTTTAGGTAGAGTGGAGATAGACCCAGCGTTGCTCTCAAGTGCTCTTAACATGATATCCAAGTAGGGATTCGAGGTGCTGCTCACATATATATCCTTTTTGAACGCGTGCCCACGGGATGGAGAGTCAGTACTCAAGACCACACCAAAACCATCCACACCTCCGTTAAATTGGCCTTCCTCGAATTTTCTCCTGTAGCTTCCTGCTTTGCTTATGCTACCTGTGTACTT
Source organism: Pyrrhosoma nymphula (assembly GCA_963573305.1). Taxonomy (NCBI): domain Eukaryota; kingdom Metazoa; phylum Arthropoda; class Insecta; order Odonata; family Coenagrionidae; genus Pyrrhosoma; species Pyrrhosoma nymphula. The sequence continues at coordinate 49,455,153 of OY754337.1, read as the reverse complement.
GACGTCGTCCAGCAATTAATTCTACGTATCTATCACTGACAAGAAACATTTATATTGTGATAATTAATCCTACTGTCTTTAATATTCTCTCCATCTTGGACTATTCGCTCACAACCATCCTAATCCATTATGCCTACTGAAGCAACAATACTGCTTTTGTTTATTAACATATCACTTGGGAAATAGGAACTCTATGACAATTGACTGACAAAATATTTTCAAACATAAATAAATAAAAGTGAAAAAATGCAGCTGAAATAATAAGAAAAAACCGCTGTTGTAATAAAAAAGAAAATAGGTTTACCATTAAGGTAAAGAGTTCCCGAAAACAACCGTGTGGACTGTAGCGCTCATTGAGGTGGATCGAGAGGGCGCATGCATTGGTGGCCAATGTTTGGAGCTGTAATGTCGGCGTGGTATGTCCGCCTTTGCGCCCACCGATTTAACTTAGCGCCTACGGACTAATTTTGAAATTAAAGATGTTTTCCATTGGTAACTCACATGAAACAAGCATAATTTTACTTCTTTAAAAAGCATTTTTCATATATATATATATATATATATATATATATATATATATATATATATATATATATATATATATATATATACGTATATATATATTATATATAATTATATATATATATATATATATATATATATATATATATATAGACGAATTTTTTTCACTTGGAATCGGCCATCATTCCATCTTCACATCACCATTGTGTCGTTTAATTTTATATGTTTCCTATCCTCTTTCTTTCACCACCTGATTGAACGAAATATTTATTATTTACGCCTGTGAGCGGTTTGAGTGAATGAATGAATGGTTATATATATATATATATATATATATATATATATATATATATATATATATATATATATATATATATATAAATTTGCCACAGGTGGGGCGGAATTAAATATAGAAACACAAAAAAGAAGAACACTCACACACTATACGTTCTGATATTTCGGCACGTTGCCTTTCTCACAGAAGGAAGGATACAGAATGATGGACAGGCAGGGGACAAGGGGTAGAGTGAGGTAGGAGGAGAGGGAGGAGAAAGGGGTAAGAAATGGGAGAAGAGGGGGGGCGGGAGGGGGTCAGAAGAGGAGAGCGGGGCGAGGGGGGGGAGAAGAGGGGAAGAGGCGGGAGAGGGTCGGAGAAGGAGGAAGGGATGTGGGAGGGAGGAAAGGGGAGGGGCGGGAGGGGATAAAAGGAGGAGAAAGGGGAGAGGAGGAGAAGGGGCGGTAGGGGTCAGTGAGCCCGATTTAATCCGGGGGGATTATAGGCAGAATAAAGCCAGATACAAGCCAATTCTAATGTACGTAATTGAAGGGGAGAAGCAGAGGGAGGGAGGGAAGACAATATGCCTGCTCGGAAACATTTGTCAAAACTGACATTGTGGGAGGAAGCATGGATCGGGACGGGGAAGGAGGCATTGGGCGAGGACGGCTTACAACTGGCTCGGTGGCTGGTCAATCTAACACTTAAGGCGTTAGTGGTGAGACCAATGTAATAGGAATCGCAAAGGTTGCAAAGGAGGATGTACACAATGTTGTGGGAAGTTCATGACCGAGAGAGGACGGAAGGAAGTGGGTGGGAGAGGAATTTAGCGGGGAGGGGGTCGGTAATAAGAATAGGGCACGTTTTACATCTCGCGCGATGGCAGGGGTTGGGTGGGGTTTTAGAGCTAATATAGGGTTTAGTCAGCGGTTTGGTGGTTTTTAGGATGCTGGAGAGGTTAGGGGGACGCCTGAAGGTGAGAGAGGGACATTTGGAGAATGTGTTTTTGGTGGTGAGATTATCAGAGAGGAGTGGGAAAAGGTTTTTAATGATTTTTTTGAGGGCATGGACACCTGGGAAGTAGGTGGTACAGAGGGAGAGGTTGTAATTCTCCCTTTCCTCCCTCCCACATCCCTTCCTCCTTCTCCGACCCTCTCCCGCCTCTTCCCCTCTTCTCCACCCCCTCACCCCGCTCTCCTCTTCTGACCCCCTCCCGCCCCCCCTCTTCTCCCCTTTCTTACCCCTTTCTCCTCCCTCTCCTCCTACCTCACTCTACCCCTTGTCCCCTGCCTGTCTATCATTCTGTATCCTTCCTTCTGTGAGAAAGGCAACGTGCCGAAATATCAGAACGTATAGTGTGTGAGTGTTCTTCTTTTTTGTGTTTCTATATTTAATTCCGCCCCACCTGTGGCAAAGTTTATTTTTTTTAATTATCGCGTGTGTGATTTTCCACGAACTCGTATATATATATATATATATATGATTATTTAAATTTTATCCGTAATCTTTGCAAAAACCATAGAAAAATCGAGAAGAATTAATGGCTCCAAAAACTTTATATATTATGTTTTAAAGTTTTTTATCTTAAATATTCCACGGAGGGTTTCCTACTATATATCCGCAAATGCGTCCAATCCCCTGTGCTATCCAAAGGCAAGCAAGGAATGAACAGGAGGAAGCAAGATAGTGGATATTTCGGTTGAGTTACAGATTAATGACGTCATGCCCTCCCAATCTACCTCAGTGGCTGCGCTTTACTGCTTAGATACCTGGATCGAGGGAAAGTTGGATGAGAAGAGTATAGAGGATTTAGGAAACTAGGTGCTGGAAGTCGATACTGAATATCAGACGGGCGTTTATAGGATCAGAAACGAAGGTGCGTAAGAAGAGAAAACAATATGGATCACCAGAATCAATACAAACGTTTTAAATTTTACAATGGATTTTATTCAATACGACCGGCACCTGAAGAATTCGTTTATGCGATGAAACCAGTCGTATTGAATAAAATCCATTGTAAAATTTACAAAGTTTGTATTGATTCTGTCAATATGGATTTCTACGAAGTAACGCCTGAGAATATCGAGTTCAACATGGATCACTATCAGGAAGACAAGGTCCTGATGGATAGGCCACCCTAAAGGAGACAACGAATTTGTAAGGATCATAATAGATAGGAGAAAATAGAAGAATAAGCACATTGAGTAAAACCAAGGGAAATATGCACTCATTGAAGTTCATTAATTGGTTGTTCAATCCTAAGGTTTATTGAATGTAGCCCTCCATTCTTCCCTATTGAATGCTTGTCTCATTACTCCCTGGTAGTTCTTCTTCAGTGCTTTCCTCATTATTTGGTCTATGTTTTTATCCCTTGGCCTTCCTCTTGAGACTTTTTCCTTCAAAAATATTTTCCAGATACCCATGGTATCTTAGGGCGTGCCCAATCTATCTGGGTCTTCTTTTCTGTGTAGTAGTCCATAAGATCCTTTCCTCTTAAATCTTCTGTAAGCTTATAAATGAAAAGGAAAACTTTGCTATATTCCACCAATTTATTTTCAGGTACAACTAGTTTCGACGCAGTGGCGTCATTTTCAGGCACCTGAAGATGACGCCGCTGCGTCGAAACTAGTTGTACCTAAAAATAAATTGGTAAAATATAACAAAGTTTTCCTTTTCATTTATAAAATAAACTTCCACAAGGTTGAGCCTGAGACGATGAAGATATATGATGGAGGTCTCTAAGTTTCTTCGTTTCTTATTTTATCCATTCATTTGATCTCCAGCATCCACCATTCACATCAGGTTTTGAATGCTAATAATCTTTTCAGGTCTACTTTTCCAATGATCCATATTACCAATGACTAAGATTACCAATGACTAAGATGACACAGAAGACTAAGCAGAGGGCAGGATGAAATGGAGGGCTACCGTAAACCAATCATTGCATTGAATGACTTATTGCTATGAGATTAAAAAAACACTATTTCCTTGAATGGAAGTCATCTAGCCAAAAATTTCATTTCCGTGAGGCCATAAACAAAAGAAAAAAACCCAGAACGTTTTTGCTAGGTTGATATTTATTTCGTCGTTCAATACGTGGGTCGCACGGTTTTTGTCGAAGCCTGAGTTAGAATTTTCCGTTGTGTCTCAGTGTGGGGTTTTGCCTGGTCTTTAACTAAAACCTAAGAGCTCACCATTTAAAGTTATCAGGACCATATTTTTCCATGATTTACGTTTAACCCTACAGAATCTTTGCTTTGATTCATCAACTATGTTCAGAATCTTCAGAGTAGTTACTCTATCTTGCACGTGTTTTTTTTGGTAACGTAATTAATCTCTATTTTAAACCAAAATACCTATATAGTAGCTGGTTCGGATTTCTACTGTTCCTGTTATCTCTTAATGAATTATGCAACTATTTTTTTATACTCTATTTATGCAACTATTTTTTTATATTGAGAGGCTCTTATCAAATAGACTTGATCATACTGATTATGCTCCAAGAAGCGTAACGGGAGTGAGAAATAATTTTCTTTCCGAAAACGCCTGTCTAAAAGCAAATTCTTTCCAAGCTCAGGTAAGAAAAATGTGGAAATCAACGCGAAAACAAATATTATCGATGAACAAATAATACAATCAGGTATATTTCACAAAAGAAACCTAATTACTAACCTATTTGTCAACGTAACTTCTTTGATTGAATGACTAATTAGTATGAGATTAAAAAAAACTCTATTTCCTTCAATGGAAGTCGTCGAGCATAAATCTTCTACTTAGACTTCTATTGCATCGCTAAGACCGTACCTCGAATCGCTACCTAATTGTGTAGTTACTCTAGAGTGGTTAATCTAAGGTTCAGCAACTGTTTTCTAACTTCCAATCCAAAATCAATTACATTTTTGTACAAGCGCGAGCTGTTTGGCTCTTTCAGTCAAAATTGACCGGATGCTGGGGGCGATGTGTACTCCTCACCGTCTAGACTGGAACAGAGAGAGTTGTAAGAAGTGACTCACTTCAGGAGGGGAATTCTCGACAAGGTTGAGTTGGAGTGGGAAAGGCAAAGGATAGAGGCGTTTGGTAGCCTTGTAGGGGCGTATATTTTGGAATGGGTTCATAGATGCGGTGGAAGCCATCAATTGGAGCTTCAGGAACTGGTTTGTGGCTCCGTCCGCGGAATAGGAATATAGCCTCTTTGCCGTGGTTCAATATCCCGGGCTTTCTCGGTTTTCTTCTGGGCCGGCTACTATATAGGCGAAAAAAGACCGGGTATGGGAAAGATCGCGGTCCAAGGTCGCGGCCGAAATCACTGGCGAGATGCAGTCGCATGCAAGACGCAGTCTCTGGAATTTGGAGTCGTAGGCTTTGTAGGCGTCGTTGACGCGATATCGTTAGCGCGCATGTTGGGACACACCTAGGGCAAGTCCTTCGGCTATGTCCACCGGGGAAACAGTCCGCAGAGGGGAAACATGTCCGAAAAAAAGGAAATGGTGGCGAAAACGGGAGATATATAAAAATGCCACATTCATATTGCAACTTAAAACTTTTTAAGTTATAGTTTGCTAAACCGGAATGAATGTTGCACTCTTCGAGTAAAGCTGTTTTTCTGGCCGGAAAAAACCTCATTCAAATTTTTCTTTTTCATTTTTGCCTTTGCTGGATGTTTGGGTAAATCTTCAAGTCCTGTTTTTCATCATCCTACAGCGCAAATTTGTCGATGCCGTTCTTTGACTTTCGGTCCATATTTTTTAACTTTGTGTGCAATTGAGGCCTCACAATCAGTCCTCATTAATGACTCATAAATACCTTTATGTAATTTCCCTTTGATTGGATTGATGCCACTGTAGTTTTACAAAATCTTGACCTTATCGTAAGATAGGAATAATAAGCAACATTATGTGATATACATTTTGCATATTCAGTGCTGTTTTAAAAGTAGGTACAATTCTCAGTTGAGGCGCATATCTTTGTATTTGATGTATTTGATCGCAGCGTTTTTTGAGTGATGAAGCTCTTCAATGCTGCCGCGGCAGTTGTGGGGCAACATTTTGCATGGATTGGTGGGCAATTGCCACGGCCAGGCACATGTCAGCTAATCAGTAGTCAATGATCTCAGTATTAACCCACCCCGTTCCAATAGCAAAAACAGTTTATAGTGGGAGAGAAACATGGTGACAATGGGAGTAAAAGGTGTATTGCAACGCCACGCTTCTTAAACTCATGGTTGTTTAAGTATTATTTTTATGGTTTTGTAGCGTCAGACGACGTTCATAAATGATTAACACCTATTCAACACACTTCTGCTTTCTTTATTCTTAAATTCATCAGAGCAGCTTCCAGTCCTGCTGTCTCCCTCTCCCTTAACAACCCATCTCTCCTCTTCAAAACAAAACCTTCGCAACCAAACATTTTAACAATTAAACATTTGTAAACTAAAATAAATTAAAACATTCAAACTTTAACTATTCCAAATTAAACAAATTAAAAACAAATACTGCAGTACGGTTCAAACGCTACAGTTTCTATACATTTGTTGTTAATGTTTGTTTTTATGAGTTTTGTGATTTTTATTGCTAAGAGGGCTCGAGAGAGAAGAGATGTGTAGCGCATCGCAACTAGAAAGTATAATAATTTCCTCTCCAACTTTCTGGGGAAAATAAACCAAACTTAAAGAAAGTAGGTTTATCAATATCAATTAGCGTTGCCATACGACAAGGCGTTCCATATGTTCGGCAGATATAGTACGGCGTACGTCTATTTTCTACATAATGGGAATGTGAAATTTTACGATAAGGTGGTCTCATACTGTTTGTGAAACATGCTGGCAGCGGCGCAGAAGGCCATTTTCATTGGAAGATTCAATTTCCCTACGAACTGGCTCACCACGAGGGAATAAAGTAATCTCCGCGTTTGACAATCAGGGATTTCCCGAGGTGGCAAAACTTAGCTGTCAACTTTTAATGCTCAATTTGTTATTCATATCATTTTTCATAGCTCTCTCTTGCTCTTAATGCAATTGCTTAATTGAGCTTCTCTCAGGTGGGTTGCGAACAATATCTGTGTATTTTGATCCACCTTTGTTTGGATCGAGAAAATTGCGGTGGAAAGAGCTTCTGACACTTTCCATCCCTCTCGAGCTAAATGTGGTTGTGTTGGCAGCGTTGCCTACCACGTGTTCTCCTCCCCCTCACCTGCTCCTTAGTTTAACCCCTTCCACGTGAGCCTTCATCTCTTTGAACGTCACACTTTACGCAGGCGACTGCCGCGATATAACGCTGCCAATGTACTACGAAAACCACCTTTCTTCCCTTCTGAGTGAACAATTTAATTTTTTTAGTTTTAGGGGTCCAACTGGGGCACTGTGCCTCTTCTCTCCTGCTCGATAAGTAGCGCAAGTTTGAACGGCGAGGGAGATGTCTACGTAATTGTCTCTGAGCTTAGATGCTGCGCGAATTGGAGGGGTAACCAGGCCACGAATGGTGGAGGGCGGGGGGGGGGAATGTTCGGGTGAAGGGGAAGGTCGGAGGGAGGGTGGAAAGGGTGGTGGGGAATGGAGGGGAAGGATAGGGAGGGGGGAGGAGTGGATGGGGAAAAGGAGACTATCGGTCGAGGAAGTAGGCGCACGCAGAGACCAGGACAACGATCGGCTACTGAACTGTTAGTTCCGCAGCCTCCCAACAGGGCTCGCGGGGATCGCCCCCGCTCCGACACACACTCTCTCTCGTATATATTTATATATACTCACGCACACAGTCGCGGCTTGATCTTCGTTCCCTCTCACTTTCTGTTCAAACACCGTCGCATAGCTGGTCTGTATACGCAACGTTTACGCAAATGAAAGCGATATCATATTCCCATATACAAGGGTGTGTGTATCATGTTTTCGTGAAAATATTTATTCACGAGCGGTTTTTGTGGTACCTACTTTTGCTTGAGTTTACAATGATGCAAAAAATATTTGCCACATTATTTTTTCTTGGGTTTTCATCTATTATCAAGAAAATTATGACTAGGTAATAATGTATTGGTTAAGGTAGATTTAAATCTAAGTGAGTAAAAATCTTCATGATTTGTACAACTGATGGCCCTGTATACCAATAGTATTTCATTTCAGCATACGTCCTACCCTTCTTCTTTTTGCCCATAAAAACTACTCTCGTACTCTCCATACCGAATATCCTCCCCTCTATCACCGCATTAAGAACTCTTCACCTCTCATCATCTCCTCCAACCACCTACTTTTCCTCTTCCTAAACTCAACTAGAAGTTTCCTTTCCTCGCCGAACATACCACGCACTTCTTCGTTTGTCTTTCTTTCCGTTCATTTCATCCTCTCTATCGTGAGAAATTTCTCACAGGGAAAATCTTTCTTTATGTATATTAGTTTCAGTAATCTATGAGTTTTGCCCGTATGAGACCTTCTCCATCCTCCTTTACATCCGCATATCGAACGCCTGAAGCCTACTCCCGTCTTCCTTTCTCCGAGTCCAAGTTTCTGCCCCATACAACGCTACACTTCATATAAAACTCTTCACCGGCTTATTATTTATATCCTTTCCAAATGTCCCCTTTATCAACTTCCTTCTATTATTGAACGCTTCATTTGAAAGGAGCTCATAACGGTTTTTATATGAGTGTAGTCCAATATGAATGACGTTAAGATAATGATTCATCAACGAATATAATATGAATATCAGTCATTCATGTTCTAAAAATAATTTTGGAATCAGGGAAGAGGATATGAGAAACCAAAATGTTTTCTGAACGTCAATTGCGTAGGCGAAGAGTTTAGCTGAAGAGGAACCAAGAACAATAAGTGTATTTCCGGGAAAAGAACGAACACGATTGAGTGAGAGAATGAGAAAAGAAGGGGAGGAAGTAAAGGAAGTTCAGTAAGCGCAACCCGTAGATAACTGAAACGAATATAAATAAAGAAAGGACGATATAACACCTCTATAATCGATGGGCGCATTGAATATCCATCGGCATATGTGATGGATCGGAAACATGGACCATTGGAAAAGCAGAGCAGAAAAAATTAAGAGAAATTCTCAATTAATTAGAATGATTCTCACAGGAGCCTCTTCGGTGATAACTTAGAATAAAAAAATCGCATATTTTGGAGTTCTATCCCGTTCATTTTTCATTATAGAATGTTATTGAGCATTGTGAGTTATTTGAGGGCTACAGGTTTACTAATTCACGCGTTTTAGGAGCTATACCGGATATTATAAGGAGGAAAAATAACAGACGGGAGATATCATATATTGTCATGATATAGCTATGCACTGGTTATACTTGAAATATGTACTTCAACTTTCCATAATTCATATGGGCACTGTAATACTGTCGAATAAGTACCTAGCATGCAGAGATCCGTGAATATAGTAGGATGCGACAGCAGTGAGGAGAGATATTTAATTCAGCAAGCATCGCATGATAGATCACCATGTCAAGCCACTTAATCGTATTTATAAGTGGTAGAGTTACTCCGGTAAACTCCAGCAAAACAACAATCCACATAGTCGAAGAAACAAAAATGATTAATCTGCTCGTGCAGTAAAATAAAATAGACACGTTCAAGCTGGCACTCGGGGCGAGGAACCAAAGGAGACGTCAACTGGACAAAATGAAGTGACACATTTGCATCTACGCGCGGCAAAGAGCGAATGAGACCGCGTTAGCGCCATAACGCTCACAGTTAGCTTCTAACAAACTTAATAATTGCCGTGTGCTAAGCCGCGCCTACCATAAGGGAAGTGACCCCTAGCTTTTAAAGGGGTCGGGAGAGGCTGTTTGAAACAAAGTGACATACCCACGCCTGGCCGCCAGAGATCCCTTAGTGTGTAGGGGATGGGGGAAGCAGGTTTCCAAGAACCGTTGGTTAGGCAAAAGTGGGATGGACGATGCCTCAGTTGTGACTCATCTCCTCTCCGTCGGATGCTGTCTAGGGTACCTTCCGCTGCCCATCTCAGAATGCCCGAAATGACTCGTTACAAAAAAAAACAGTTCTTGCTCGTTGGAGATAGACATGGTTTTTTATAGCTTATGAATGTTAAAATTTCCGTTTCCTTTATAATTAATTGACACTTGATATCCAATTATTTTAAGAGCACTTCTTCTATCTTTATATCTCACCTCTATTATTTGGCCATATTTTTTCGTCTTCAATGAAAACACACATTAAACGAAAAATTATCAAGATTTGTCTCTAACGGCATCATAAAACAAGCAAAAGAAAAACAAATGGTCATTGGCGGACACTAATCTTTATTTCCAACAACAAATTCTATTAGCTTGTTGGTAAAATGACGTTTGCTATCAAATACGACGCTTTTTCTTTTGCCAACCTGACCTCATGGGGGATTCCTCATCCCCACCCCCCCGTGGATTCGCCACTGATATATGTACTACATACGGTTTCGTGCGTTTATGTTCACCTATCAGTGTAATAAGTATTTACATATTAATTTATTATTGAAAATTTCCACTCTGACTGATGTTCCCCTCCCAGTAGTCCACTCTCGGAGATCCAATTGGGAGACTACTTCACCTAAGAAATATTTTACTGGGAGGAATGCCATCCCGTAATGTATTGGTGAATGCATGGCTGCGTCTTCTAGGGAGACTTATTTGGTGGTTTCCCGTAGCCGTCCACACCGCAGTACTCCTTCCAAATCCGTGAACTTCTCTCTCGCCCGAAGCTGTGGCAGTTGATACCGGACGGATCTTCTTGATCTGCCCCATCAGTGCCTTCTGCTGAGACGAAAACTTTGAAAAAGACTTGTGAAATGATGTAATGTTAATAAAACGATGCTCATTCACGATTAAACCTCTCTGATAAATGAGATGACTTACGGAACAACTTGCTATCATTCCTACCTATTGTATTCAAAACCAATTCCTAACTCTAATGGCATGTAGTATTGCGCTGAAGATGGCTAAACTTATGGAAAATCTCTAATGATGAAGTAACTTAATAACTTTGTTTAACTACCATTTGTTCAGTCATCCTATCCTTCACGTGTATTGAATTGCTCACGTAGAATCATTTCCAAAGTTATCCACAATGCAGGGCCAAATTTTAACTTATGTTCCCCACCTATTATTCCCTAGCATTAGCGACTTATGCTAATGCATAATTAGTCGTCGTTACACTAACTCTAGGGTATAGTGTAATGCATGTTGGTGATTACTCACCCCCTGCCACACACCCCTGAGGTGGCTTGCAGGGTATTTTGTAGATGTAGATGTATTATTGATTTTCATCCATTGGCCTTTCCTATGTGCTTTGAGTTTTCTTCATCTTTATCCAACACCCTAAATCCCGTATCTTCCGTGCTTCATAAAATGGTTCCACCGTAAAATGATAGAGGAGTAACTCACTTTATATTCTAGCAAGCTATAAAGAAACGTGCCTTCTATTTTATGAGAACAACCAAATCCTACCTTTATTCATCATCACCATCATTGTTCTTTCAACCCTATCGAATTCAATTGATAGTCTGCAGCCCTCCATCCTTCCCTATCGAATGATAATTTCCTTACTCCCTAGTAGTTCTTCTCATACACATATATTCCTCTTCATTGACCCCTACATTTATTCCTTGGCCTTCCATTTGTGACTTATCCCTCTATTTTTACTTCAACTATGTTCTTCACAAACAGATCGATCCTCAGTGTGAGCCCAAAGAGTCTGGTTCTTCTAATATGTACGATGGTCTATATGGCCCTTTCATCTTCTACTCTTCCGCACACTTCTTTATTTCTTATTTATCAGTCCATGACATCTTCAGCATCATTGTAAATGTACCAGATTTCAAATTCTTTTAATCTTTTCTGGCCAGCTTAGCCAATGGTTTGTTTCTGATCCATAGAGTGCCACGCTCCACACTGATGCTTTAGCATATAATTACCTCATCTTATTTGAAAGTTGTCCACTTGCTCTAATTTCTCTTCTCTTAGTGTGGCGTATGTTGTCCACTTCTCTCTTCCGCATACTAGGATTTTGGTCTTCTTCTTATTCATATCCAGTGGACCCATTGACCATGCAGAAGACTTTCATGCTTCATGAACTAATTCAAAAGTAGTCCACGACTAAATTATCCTGAGAATACAACCAACGAACGTTCATTGTTTGTTCAAGTTTGAGCTATTCAATGTAGACTGTTCATAGATGGTTCGTTTTCAGTCCAAATGCTTCCTGGTTCAACAGTTAAAGAACATCTAGAAACCATGTATATTTGAATTATTTAACGACAATTTTCATTCTAAATTCTAGGAATATTCGTTGTGATGTTTAGTTTTAAAAAACTCAAATGGTAATGCCGAAATATTTTCATAGATTTTATTTTGACTTGTATTGCCGGCTCTGGACTTCCGGAGTCAGTTGTGTTGTATTATATGCTCCTGAAATGAGCATGGTGTGTGCGACGTTTTGAATTTTGTCCTGTGGTCTTATTTACATATTTACTTATTGTTTGGTTTCTGGTGGCTCCGTAATATGGACTTAATATTCATCCAACGTGAAAAAATATATTTCAATTAATTAATGCCAGAAAACAGCTATCGTGATTGGATGGTATTTTTCGAACTATCACGTCATTTACATTTAAAAATGAGTTCTCACAGTTTCATTGACGCACGGAAGTGGCCAGGGGGCTTATTCTCTATCTCGAAGCTACCGATGCCATAGCTTCGAATAAGCTACCAGAATTGGCTTCCAACCGTATTCTCTAACTCGCGGGAGCTTTCTCAAGAACGTAATAGGAAGTGGAGAGAGGTTTGGCGAAAGGCGGGTATGAGAATCTTTTTAAACCAAATCCGCGGAAACTTCATTTCTGGTGACGTCATTCTTAGAACCAATGGGAAAGCTCGTCTCAATGTTTTTTCGAGGATAAAACTGGTGAAACCTGTTTTAAGGCCGATTTAGACGGTGAAGATGTACGTGCATCGTGAAGATGTACGTGCATTAAAAATTATGCGAGCAAAATTCTAAAATGTTTTATTTTTGCTAACATAATCTCGTGAACAATTTCGTGAATACGAACGCCCGACGTCCATATTGGCTGTTTTGATCACTTGAAATAAGATTGTTCGTAAATATATTCGGGAATTAGGGTTCATGTCGATGATATGATTCAATACTATTCGTGCTATTTGCTTTCGTCAATTACTAGTTGCTTTAAATCATTTAAATAATATACGAAGATGAAGCTTTCAAAAGAAATGCGAAGGTGATACACGTTACCACGGCCCCCTAAGTATCCCATTATGGGCTGGAATCACGTAACTCACCGAAGGTAAATATGGCTTTCCATCACTCCAGTTAATATCTTTTTTGTGAAAAATCCCGGTAATGGCGAAAATGACAAAGTAACCCAGTGAAAGTGCAAGGAATGCGCATTTAATAAATGTAAGAAACATACCCGTGCGTTGGATAATTATAGATAGATAAGCGTAATAAAATGGCCAATATTTAAGCAGGGTATTCTGAGGCCGCGCTTCGTGAGGCTACCGTGGGAGCTTATTGGGGCTACGGAAGTAGCTTCATGACATTTACAGAATATGGGTGGGAGCCTAATATGCTACCGGTAGCTTCTGCTTGCTCTTTCTCCGGTAGCTTCCATGATAGAGAATACCGATGAGAGCAAGTAGATTATTGAAGCATCTTTTCGCCAGAAAGCTCCGATGCTTCGAGTTAGAGAATAAGCCCCCAGGTGTATAGCACTTACTACGAGTGCCTTAATTTAAATCAGTTGAGAGTATAGGTATGTATAGGCATACCGTAGTTAGACATGTGATAACAGTAGTATGATTCCTATAGGTAGGAGGAGATATGACGATTCTATGGTATAAGTAGACTTTGTGATTCTATGATAGCAGCCTTCGGAGAAAAAGAAACTGTTTAGGTTTGGAGAATCGTCCACGTTGTGCATTCTTTGAACAATCTTTGAAGTATTTCAATGAATATTCTTTGCACTATCTATGAGTGCCATTTGATCGTTCATTACATGTCCTTCTTGGTTGATCTTTGATCGTTCACTGAACGTTCTTAGACCATCATTTCGACATTAACTTCTCCACTGGGTACCTTACTTATATTTTACATCTTCGTCCTGGCGTAGGCGCTTAAGGTGGCTGGAGCGGTAATCGTGAGTCGTTGAAGGCACATTCTAATAACTTTTCAAACAAGTCGAAAAAAATATTCTTAGACCACATTTCACTCAAGTGAACCAGTTTATACGTTGGAAATCGCCAACCATGCAGTAATGTATATGATGCAATAGTTGTATTTCAAATTTCCGCCTTAATTAAAGCATTGTTTTGACTTGGATTTTCGGCGCGAAATTCGAAATTTACGAGAAAATCATATCTAAATACGTTTTTCTTACTCGGCATGATACCTTGATATTTGTTAGCAGCTATTATAATAATATGAAACGCATGATTTCGCATTTAGGAGAAAATCTGTACATATGTAATCGAATTATTTCAAAATATATGCCGTGTACCATAAGAGTAGTAGTTAAAATATCATTGAATTGCCAGGAAACGAAATCGGTAGCATGCAGCTTTTTTCACTTTTATCGATAGATATTACTAATAAGGACACATATGCAAAGTTTCACGCAAATCTGTACACATACAAAAATCGCTCCAGCCACCTTAATGCCGTGTGAACGCGAGTTGGTAACTGACGGACTAGTAGTTCTTAACGCTGCCATCTGACCTTGAAGAGGCGCTGATTTCCCGGGCGGATACCGGAAGAAATGATGCACAGCAATCAAATGAGGTGATCTAAACGGAGAAGAGTAAGGTGCTATTTTTGTGAACGGCTAAGTGGACTTAAATGGTGAACGTTTCCTTGAGTGGAGGACGTTCCCAGGTCGTTATCCCTCATTGCATACTACCCTCCATACTTACCTGCCCTTTCGAATCTTTCTGTAATGGGAGAGACCGTAAGGTCTGGCCAGGGATGTTATTCCATCTTATTTATTTTCTCAAAAGGGTTCAATGGTTGTGAAACGCGATATCCATTTGCGATAGATGAAGGCCAGGAACTGTAATCTCTTTATTACGCCTTACTTCCCTCTCCGTACCCTCATAAATAGGAAAAATTTTGAAGGTGTGAAGAAAATATGTTCTAAAGTGGTGAAGGTGAAGAAGGTGAAGAAAATATGGTCTAAATCTATATAATGCCCAGCAAACCAGGACAGAAGGATATGGCAAGGAGTGTTAGGGCACCAGTAATGTATATGAAAGGCAAAAAGGAAAAGGAAAGGGCAGAGGACATAGGTGTACTGTATGTTAACGATATGCCTTAAGGTCGCTGGAGTGGTAATCATGAGTCCAGATGTGCAGATTGTTAAAGTGTAGATTTAAAAAAAAATTCAAGTAAATCGAAAGAAAAAGCATTTATGACCAAATCACGTTTAATTACATCGGTTTAAGCGGTGGATATCTCCATAAATGTAGTAATGAATATGATGCAAGAATTATATTTTATGTTTTTCGCCCCAATTAAATGATTGTCACAGTTTGCGTAGGTTTTGCTGCCATATAATAACGTTGGGAGGGGAACACTTTTATGAACTACGATGTTTACTTGCCCAGACAAATACTCATTCCTTGATATCCTTCACATACTAACTATGACACTCCTACCGTCATTTGCATGCCTTCTAATCTATCCATCTTTCGCAGACATTCGGCCAACGTAAAAAAATCGTCCACTTGCTAAATTGTTCTTCATTTAACCCTTATGATACAACCTTTCTTCCCATTTTCTTTGTGAAATGCTACAATGCTAATACATAAAATGGTTTTACAATAAATATCTCCCAGTTAAAAATAGGCAAACTCTTTAACATACCATATAACATTTTACATTCATTAAACAGTCTTTTCTTAAAGCACCTTACATCATTAGGGAATGGATGAAAAATATTTTCAACCTGACCATTCCATGCATCCACCCCTCTATTAAAAAAGGAGAACTTTCCCCAGTTAGTTCTCTGCTTGGGGGGCTCGATTTTGTAGTCGTGGTTCTTCCTAGAGAAGTAAGCCGTTTACCTTATCCTACCCGAGATATCCGCCCAGGCAATTTCCCCAACATAAGCATTATATATGGCCTTCATTCGCGATATTCCTCCTCTCTCTTAAGGCCGCTTTACACGATGAAAGATTTTGTACAAGCGAATGTGCGTGAGATTGTACGTTTGTCTCAACGAAATTAGAACAGGTTCTATTTCCCGTGCAGGCATTGAGACATTCGCACAAGCGTTCATACAATTTGCCGCTTTACACGATACATTTTGCCTCAAGCAAGATTTCACGGAAGGGTTTGTACAAACAAATGTACCGTGTAAAACGGTCTTTAGAGATTCCCATTCGAATTTAGCGACTATCGCACCTACACTGGCTTCTCTGTTGAAATTTCCCATCACAAATCTGGCCGCACTCCTTTGAACCTTTTGAATAAAGCAAATCGGTAAATGCTATTATTTATCTTTCAGCTATAGATATTACTAATAAGAACTCCTATGCAACGTTTCACGCAAATCTGTGTGTAAGCAAACATGGCTCCAACCACCTTATGATAGTCTCATGTTTATTATTGTTGTAATCACTCATGGTGCATGGAAAGGACTTGGTATTTACCTGTCAGTTAGGAAGTGTATCTCTCTCTCCCTCTTTGTCTCTTCTGTCATATCTAGTTTCTTGGCTATTTTTGGAGGCTACCGACAGCTGTTGTTATTTGCATCATAAAGGATGGCTTTGGATAAGTTGGTGTGGCGGGGATTTTCTGGGGAATGCAGGAATTAACCTGCTCTTAAGGTGACTGCTCTTAAGAATTAACCTGCTCTTAAGGTGACTGCTCTTAAGAATTAACCAGCTCTTAAGTTGGAGGGAGAGATTTTTGTTTACTTATAGATTTGCGTGAAACTTTGCTCACGTGTTCTCATCAGTGATATTGTTAAATAAAAGTAAAAAATATGACATCGCATTGATTTAGTTTTTTATGGCAATTCAATACTATTTTAACACGTGGTCTTACAACTCATGAGATATATTTCGTAATAATTCGACTAAATATGTACAGACTCTCTTATAAACACGAAAAAATAATTTTTTACTATAATAATAGTTGTTGACGAATATTAAGGCGTCAAGCCCTGTCCAATATTCGAAAACGACATATTTAGAAATTATTGCGTCTTAATGTCGAATACCGCGCCGAAAACTCTAGTCATGCTTTAACTAAGGAAAAAAATTAAAATATAATTATAGTAATATAATTATAGCATCATTTCCCATATTGCCTGCATGGCGAGTTCCTACTCATTAACAGATGCACTCAGGTGATATCTGGTTTTAAGAATTATATTTTTAACTAAACATTTTTAAAATATGCGCTCAGTGATCCACGATTTCTGCTTTATCCACCTTAAAGTAAGGGATCAAGAGGACCACGGTTTAACGTCCTATCCGACGGACGGATTATTGTACTTAAGCTACTCTCCACTCATCACTAAAGTGGGGATCGGTGTTCCATTGGAAAATCACCGCCACTTCCGGGATCTGAACCCGTGCCCTCGGGATGTAAAGTCAATGCTCGAGGTAGCTTATCAACCCGTTCCTCTTCTATCAGCTCTAGATAAATACAGGTATATATTTATTATAATGAGTATTTTCTCGTGCACGAGTAGACAACTGCATCGCCATTACTATTAAAAAACAAATTTTGGCTTCAGGAACTAAAAATACTGGTTAAACAAACTCAAGAATTAAGAATGGCTTCAAGCTTCATTTGATCACCATTCTATCTCCTAAATATTTGTACTTATTTTGCATTTTTTCAGCAAAAATGTGATTCGCACACGAGTTATAAAAATAGGATTTTCATTTACTTATATTTTTCCTTGAAACCAGTGTCAATGCAAGTTTAATTACAAAAATGTGGAAATGTTGGATTATCTTCACGGCTAAACAATGTCGTCACGTCGATACATGTTAGTGATATTGAAGATCGATGTTGAATATTGAATATCAATCAGCACAAAGGAATTACAAGGTAGATATTTTTGATGTTTAGTTTTATCTGGACATAATATTTTCCGTCATTTCGATCCCCTTGTTAACTTGGAGAATAAATGTTGAAAGTAGAATGCGTACAGCCATTGCCTTAGAAAGAGACCAGGGGATGTTGTTCTCATTGCCGTGCCTAGTGGTATTTTTAACGTAACACCATCAGGTGAATTACCTTTCGTCTGGCTCCTACCCTTAGACCTACCTGGAATCATGGCCCTATCAGGAGAAACTTTTAATTCTAACTCCAGTACAGCTCTAGGGGTCATCGGAAAGCGCAAGCCCCTCCACCGCGTCCAGGATGTAGTCCAAGAAGGGATGGAAGTATAGCAAGTACTCAGTATGGTGGGTGAAGTAAGGGAAATTCTCGAGAATATTAGGACATATAATAAGGGGTGGAGGGATACTTTAGGCTGTAATAAATTGGGGGGATGTTGTGCAAGCGGGAAATGTGAAGAAAGAGAGTAGGCTTTATGTACAGGTTGCAGAGAGGTAGAACGTATGCTGAGTAGAACAAAGAAATCGTGTTACTGAATGCGAGACTGCGCCTGTAAAAATTTTATATAGAGGATTATTTATCTCTTCCGTATAAACCTGCCTAAACCGGCAGATTACTCTAATAATTATAATACTGGTTCTATTTTAAAATAAATGTCGCAGAGCCAAACACAGGGATGAAGCCCTTTTGAGGCGTTGCTAAGGCTGTAACCCATGACGACGGATTGTCATCTCCTCGATCTGCTTCTCCCCATAGAAGAAAGATTTCCGGATGTTGATTATCACCGGGATGATGAACTTTCATCTCCTCTAAATCTTAATATCAAAGAAAATGATGTCTGAAACTGAATGATACATTTCTTGAGGAGAGATTGAAAAAGGGTGTTTCTGGATTTGATGTCATTTATTTGGCAATTTATTTTTATCACAATATCTTAGCATCTCGATAAAAATTTGCATACATGCATACTCATCACGCCATTCCCTTTCGGGGTGGGCAAAGTCAAATAATTTAGTCATTGCCGTTAGTCCTAGCAAACTGACTCCCTTTTAATAATTTACTCCATACCCTATCATTGCAAACCACTTTCGCTTCTCTTACACTCATACATTGCTTCAAACACGCTCTCCTGTTCTTCAGACTCCTAATTTTTCTTCTTTTTAGTCTCTTCCACCACATTCACTTATGACTTTCGCTGTTTACCTCTTCCTTTTGCACTTTCATATATGAGTTTAGTTATGCGACTATCATCCAGAGTCTCATAATGGCTAAACCAACGAATCACACTCCTTTCATATATGTCCTTTACTGGAGCTTCCAACCGGCACTATTTCATCACTCACCAATTTTTAACCAAGTCCATCCTATTTTTATCACTAACTTTTCTAAGGCACCCCATTCCCACTGCATTTAGCCTACTCTTATGATTATTCTGACATACCCAGGCTTCATTGCCATATGATAAAGCCGGGAGGAGAACATTTTTAAACATTGAGATTTTAGCTTCCCTAGACCAACACTTATTCCTAGGTATGCTCCACATACTACGTACGACTTTTCTACCAGAATTCGCACCCCACTTAATATCTCTTTATCTAACCTTCAATCTTTCGCAAAAAGTCGGTCAAGATACATAGATATTCGGCCAAATAATTCATAGGTAGATTTTGTGATGCATCTTGTTTACCACTAGGTGTGACTAGATGTGGTTGTAAAAAAAATAGGGAATCAATGTTTAACATTGATTTTCGCTCAGTTGGAGGGAGGGTAAAGGGGAGATTTTTGGGTGCTGGGTCAATTATCACCAATTGGATTCGATTGCCGAAGAAAAAAATACTTTTGGAGTATATGGAGTTGCTTTAGAAATTTTTAATTATCACTATTTTTTTATAAAGTTTTTATAACAATAACTGTAGAACTATTACCTATAGGAATGATTGGAAAAAAAATTATGATAGCATTTTCGGCAGTGGTTATGAGATTTTTGTGATGAATACAGAGATTTCCATGGTCACCATTATAAATAGCTTTAATCACTATATCCATAGTCCGTTGGGATTATACAAATACAGGAATATGGATAAAGTGACTATAGCAATTCCTTTTACGTGACTACAAAGTTTATGTAACCACAGCTTAAACTTTTATAATCACTGTAAGGAATGGCTGTTATTATTAGGTAAAATACCGGTTAAGGTATGTTTAAATGGAAGTAAGTAAAAATCTTCTTGATTTGTACATGTGCAGTTCCTGCCTACCAATATTTCTTTCTTTATCTTAGCATACCTGTTCCGAAGCTCTATGTGAAGATTATGGGTTATAAATGTTTTTATATGAACAGGTTACTGGCCTGTCGCACAACCCCCAACCTGGAGGGCCAGTGGGCTACTCTTAGTCTGTCCCCTACCCTTTGATCTGCCTGGCCTGATTTAAAAAAAAGGCATAGAGAACTAAAACAAATAGAATCGTCAGAAATTAAATTTCATCGAGCAGTTAAGGGGTGTACAAGGATAGATAAAGTAAGGAATACATATATAAGAAAGGAACTAGGTGTCCAGCCGATATCGGACAAATTAGTAGAATACAAAAAAAGGTGGAAAGGGCATGCACTACGAATGCCTAAGGAAAGTTATCCTAAGCAGGCTTTTGAATATAAGCCACTAGGTAAAAGAAGCGTCGGGAGACCAAGGATGAGATGATAAAGTGAAGCCGGAACCCTAAACCTGGAAGGAAGAAGAAGAAGAAGATTTCTCAACATACTTCCTACCCTTCTTCACCCCGTCCATTAAACCTATTCTCTTTCTTCCACTTTCCCGCTCACCCAAATCACTCCCCTCTGTCACAGCTTTAAGCGACCCTTCACCCCTCGCTACCTTCTCCAAACACCTACTTCGCCTCCTCCTAATCTCACCTAGAAGTTTTCTCTCCTCACTCACCATACCATGGACTTCCTCGTTTTTCCTATTTTACGTCCACGCAATTTCTCTCTCCTCCTCTACGCCCATCTCGAATCCCTGCTGGCTATTCTCCTACTCCTTTATCAGAGTCCACGTTTATACTTCAAACATCGATTCACTCCATATCAAGCTCTTCACCAGCCTCTTCTATATATCCTTACCCAAAGTCCCAGTCATGTCCTCTCTTCTATTAATGACTATCAATATTTCTGTCGTGATTGCTCCAAATTGACATAAAACTTTTTAAAGTGATTATGAAAAATTTCTATATCAACTCATTCATTCAAGGGTTTTGATGCATTTAAATCGCATCGATACTTTCTCACATTGAAGAATGATACTTAAAACAAAATATTGCTCAGACCTGGAGAGATGGAATTTCCATTGAATTTTTTATTATCACCTTGGCGATTACCAATGGGGATAGCAATGAAACAGACTTGAGGGGGAGGATTGGATAATAGAATAATATTAAATGCATTACCTCAATGAAGGAAGGTGTTTATCCCCTCGATATGATTTCTCACAATTTTTGGTGCTTTCGATTTCAAGTAAAACCTTTGTCAAATGCCGAGAGAGATTCATCAATAAATTCAACCCTCGAAAAAAGAAAAAAATAGAGTATTATTTTTTGTAATGTCTGCGGCTTACTTTTGATACCTCATGCTTGAGCATTTTTTCACAATTTGCAGGAACAGGCGATTCCAATGTGTAATTGAGGTAGTTTGAATGAGATATAATTCTTCTCATTGTTACTCAAAATGCTAACTCGCATATTTGTTTCATTATGAAGAAATTGATCACATGTATCTGAATGTACCAAAACATCAGCCCTTTTATTGCATAACTTTGGCTAAAATGAAACCAAACCAAACATTTTCCTAAAAATAAAAGTAGTTTTCCTCTGGCTGTTGGCTCCAGACAGATGTAATTTAAAAATACACTAGTTTCGACGCACAGGTCCCGCAAATATGGTGTGCAGATTTTATGACACTAAATAAAAATTATTCATTATACGCAGAAAAACTTTTTTAACTATCGCAAAAAACGTGATGTAAATAAGTTAAGGACTGCAATAGGTATATTTGGTGATGTTTCAACTCAAATCAGAAGCAACACACTACACTCAGAAACAACAACAAAACAAAGTTTTTGAATTATTATTATTAATAAAGCTACTTCATGCTTCTTATAGGAGCTTAAATTTTAAAATGAAATTATTTTAAATATCGAATATTTTTTTCTACGTTGTGAAAAGCGCAAAAAATCCTTGACAGTAAAAAAGGAAATATTTTTATACTTATGAGGTGATATATCGGCCTTCTGCACTTTTTCTCAGGAAGCTTAAAAGACATTATATGGGGTTGCGGCAGTTAAACGGGGTTTAAAATCGAGGGTGTCGAAATCATCCAAAAAGTTAAAAAAGGTATCCGTTAGGGTCTGGGACTTTCCGTTTTCCCGTATTAACCTTTTTGGTATGTTAAAATTCAAAGTAGGCTTACTAAAACAATTTAGTGTGAAATAACAGGGAAAATCATTCGCCTTGATCGGCGCTAGAATCCGGTTCCCCCGAGGTTGCACTGAGTGCTTTATTCAGTTAACATACCGAGGCATCCTTCTCACCTGTGTTTTTTTTGCAATGAATTAGTTCCAGTCCTGAGAGTTAAAAACCTAGTGGACTACCACAAGGTCACATACTTGTGCCTGTAACCTCTTAGTTCAATCGTTTAAATAGACAGTAAACTATTTTAGCTCATTTGTAAAAATATTTAAGCTAGAAGAAAATAGGCACATTTAATCCTCTGACTCGAACTTAGTCGACTAATTTACCCCAGGATCAATTCCTAATTTCTTAGAGTAAAAATATAATAGCTCGTTTTTATAATTATTTTTTCTATGATATTAAATTTTATGAAAATATTTTACTTCACTGTGGAACATGAACCTAGACGACTATTTTACTCCTAGGCCACTCCTCGTGTCTATAAATGATCAATTTTGGGGTTTAAAATGACATTAAAATATTATAACTCGCTTTAAAAAATATTATTGTAAAATATTAAAAATCGGTAAAAAAAATAATTTCCAGTCCTGAGACTTGAACCTAGTCGACAACTTTACCTCTAGAAAACTTCCTTATATATGTAAATGCTCAATCTGTGGTGTTTTACGACACTAAAATCAGCGTGACCCATCGGGAGTATTCGTGCTGAGGAGGTCACCATCGCCAGGTTTAAGGGTAGAGCAATGCACCCTAGCGCACTCCTACCTGTGTTTCCTTATGACGAAATACAACCCGGATGTGAAGAATGCGTCGTCACCCTCATTTTGAAACAAACACCCGGTACCAATAACTCCCTGACGGAGCGTTATGGGTACCTTGGGGTTTGCGAAAGGTTACTTATTTTGGGGAGATACACAATATTATTAGGCGAAAACTGTTAAAATATCAATGAAATAATAAAATTTCTGCATTTTAAAGATATTAGCACAAAATATAATAAGGCCAAATAAGGATATTATTTTATATTGTATGGGAAATAAAATAGTTTGTCTACAAATAACAATTTTAAATACCTGAAGAGTAAGTGATGCACGATGACCATAGTAGTCAATGTACCCTCTAATCCAAAAATGACACGACTACGACAGTCAAAATATTTAAGCTCGTTTTTGCTATAATCAATGCATTAATGTGACAGAAGCAAAGGGTTTGCAAGGGTAGGGCAGTGTGGAGGAAATTGTTGAAATCGAAGCAGATTTTTTAAGTCAAACGCCAAGGATGTTTTGTTCACTATGAATAAGTTCCACCAGATCTGCCCAGAGAAAACATCATTCTATTGACCTGGCCTATTTCGAAAGGGAACGGCGTGAAGGCATGTATGTATGAAAGACCGTAGGATTTCCCGGCGGATAATGTGAATAAAGCCTTCTCGGGTGTGTTACCAGGATAGGCTTTCCAAAACCGACGCGACGCTTCGATGACTCAGTTTTTGCCTTGAGGAAGATGTGCGAGTTGCTCATCAAAACGTCGGCTATGTAAAGCCTAACCCGATTTTAAACCTGAGACGATTTCATTGGTGTGTATGCATCTTTTATGATAAAAAAATATTGAGTTCAATCGTTAAATGCCCGTCAACTTTCGCCCCATTTCCTAGACTCGGCTGTTGGATTCTCTCCATGTTAAAAACAAAATATCGCACGGACGTAAGGATAAAGGTAATGGGAGATTTCTGGACGTTGTTTTCCGGCCTATCTCTCCACCACGACTCCCCCTCTTCTTGTTCCCTATTTCCCCTTCTCTATCCATCCCCTTCTCTATCCCTTACCCCTTTTCCCCCTCTCCCCGTGTACCCTGCTTCCCCCCTGGAACCTTTTCTTGCATCCCTCCCCTCCTCTCTGTGGACCCCTTCCCCTCTCTCTCTCTCCCTCCCCTACCTTCCCCTCCACTCCCACTCCTCTCCTTTTAACCCCCTCTCCTTCCCCCCCTTTCAGCCAGCCCTTCCCGTGTCGTGTGGCGCGCCTGCGTGATACATGTTGGCGGCGTGCTTTGGAAGAGTAGTGCGTGATCGAGTTGAAGTGGCGGAGGGAGATTTTTCGGGCAGACACGAGTCCGCTGCTCCTGCTGCGAAAAAGGCGTGTGCAATGCGACCGTCACGTCGCGTCGTGTTTTGAACTGGCGTGCGTCCATAGATCGTCGGTCGAAAGGGTTTTATTTGCGAGTGTGTTTAGTACATAAGCGTACACAAATATATTTAAGTTTATGTACACACGTCACCCACAGAAGGAAACGTTAAAAAGTGCCTGCGAACTTACCAGCTCTCCTGAGTGTGCTCCTCTACTATTAAGAGGGAATGAACAAGACAATGGCACGCTAGGCGCGTGTGTTATTCAGCGGTGCGGTGCGGCAAGCGGCGTGTTCCTTCCTGCTCTGTGTGCACGTGTGTGTTTTCAGGCATTTGCACGCAAGTGTACGTGCGAATCTGCCTTGTGGGAATATATAAATACAGTTTGGCACGCGAGTGTTCCTACGAGTCTGCCCTTTATTTTGGCTAATATATCTCCCGCGTTCTTCACCCATGTTCGCATGTTCGTTTCGTCTTTGTTTTTTTTATTATTTCGCGTGTGCGTTTAGCGTTTGTTTCCGTTGTGTATCGCGGAGCAAAGGGCATGTTTGCCTGTTCTCTACTCTAAAAAAAAGAAAATAAATATTTAGTACGTGGTGGAGAGAGACGAGCTGAAGAGCGAAAGTGTCTTTTTTCGGAAACTCAGAAAGGGGCGTGTTTTCATTATTTCCTCCTCTTAACATCTCCTCCTCCGTCGTCTCCGTCTCCTAGGCGACACGTCACGGATGCCATGCATGGCGCCCCCACTCCCCTACGGCCCAGTGCTGCGGTGATGGAGGGCAGGACTATTCTCCTACCCCTCCCAACTTCTCCCACAGCGATTCCGAGGTCCGGTATTTCCTTGCCCCCGTTTAAAGTTTAAAGACTCTTTTGTGTGTGCTCTCGTGTTTGTGTTTTCGGGGGAGAGAGAGACGAGAACACACGTTGTCATCTTCACCCTTCTTTTTTGTTCGTCACGTTTGTTACATTAATAAAACTGTGTGCAGTGCTCACTTTCTGCTTGGGAGAAGTGGGTGTTTTTTAACGATCTGCTTACTCGAGGACCGTAGTTAATTATCATCATCTTCTTCATCGGCTTCGTCACACTCTCCTAGACGTCTTCAAGACGTAGTTCAAGACGCGTTAACATCTTCACATTCATCTTCTGCTCGTAACAATTTCATATGACTATGTAAAACTGTTCACTGCTCACCTTTTTGCTTGGAGAGGTGTGGATGTGTTTAACGATCTACTAACTCAAGTATTGTGGTTAATTATCATCGTCTTCTTCATCAGCCTCAATTGTACACTCCGAGACGTGTTCAATACGCCTTCAAGTCACATATAGTACTTTCAAGACCTCGTTTTACTCCTCCTTGGACTTGTCTCTTCTGTATCCCCCGTGCGCCCGTCGTAACCCGGACGGTTTTCCAGCATCCTCGCTGCTGCACCACGATCCATCCCGCCTCCAAACCCTGTGATTCGCCACACCCCTTCTCCATTCCCCAGACGAGAAATATGCTCGAGATGTAGAAGACTGCGAGAAGAGGAGGGTGTATATTTGAGCTTAAATACATGCACTAATATTTACGTACATTAAAAGTGTGCTGTTCAAACGTCAAGCGAATCCATATCCCACACCAAAAGAAGCCAATGAAGGGGAAATCCTGTAAAGATTCTACAGTATGAGGAAGTGTGAGAAACACGAATGTTTTATGTGTGATGCATACGTTTAAGGAAAAGCACTGTCAGGATCGTACTTTGATTTAAAAAAGGAAGACACCCCTGAGACTGCACATGCCGTGTTTGGTCCCGAGAAATAATAATAGCGAAACGATAGTGGAACGTGCGGACACTGGATTCCCAAGCTAGACGTCTTGTTTTTTTTCGTGCCTGGAAGACGTGCGTGAGATCATCGACTTGGGGCGAATCCTCCTCCATCCCAACACAAGTTTACGTGCACGTAAAATGACTCCGACCTAGCAGTCCCTCCCAGTTTATATACTGTGAGTGTTGTGTTGCACACGTGATTGCACAGCATCCCTTCGAGTCGATATGCACGAGTGTGTCGATTACACAGGATGAGGAGGACGACGATAATCTCCTCCTGTTTTCTTCGAATGTGTGCTGTGGTGGTGGGGCATCGTTCATCCTTGTCGTAGCAAGCAAGCAAGCAAGCCTCCTTCCAAATCCTTCGCCTCCCCTCCCCGCGCCTCAGGTCGGAAGGCATAGCAAGCAAGAGCTCCACGGGGGCTCCTGCCCCTGGACCTCGCCCCTTCTTGCGGAGGTGTTTCCCTCCTCCACCGCCTGGACCACCGCTCCTCCCCGCCCAAGTTGCCCGCCTCCCCTCTTCGCCGCCGCCGCCGCAGCCGCCCCCTGGCGCCCCCGGTCCTGAATATCGCTGTGAGGCACCGCCCACCCTACCCACGCTGCAATAGGGAGGGGTGGAAAGTGGCGGGGGATACCGGTACCGGGGGATAACCCTTGTGTGAACCCTCGTTCTCCGCCCCCCACAATTTCTCTCGCAATTCCATACTCTTTTTGCCATATCCTAACTTGGGA
The DNA here is from genome assembly GCA_963573305.1 of Pyrrhosoma nymphula. NCBI lineage: Eukaryota > Metazoa > Arthropoda > Insecta > Odonata > Coenagrionidae > Pyrrhosoma > Pyrrhosoma nymphula. The sequence goes on along the minus strand of OY754337.1, from coordinate 49,428,147 downwards.
GATAAAGACAGGGAGTGAAATAAGGAGGGTGGGTTTGTATTAACGATATTTTCCAACTACCTGTTCTCTCAAACTTATTCCTCTGATTCCCTACAAGAACAGAGCACAGTAATCAAACGAAGCTATTCCGAAGACCCTGAAGAAATATATTTGTATAGATCTGCTTCCAAGCACACAGCTTAGGGATTGTTGACATAAATAGAATCATTTATCTCATATGTGTATTACTTTTGTGACAGGTGAAAAGTGTAAAGAATCCTTTCCTCGCCTGCCTCTCGACTATACCCCCAAGTGTCACTGGACACAATAACCAAACACAGCCTTTACAAACCCCTTAAGAAATTCAACCCCTGCCCCCAACTACTCCCATAACTGAACATAATAACTGAACGGAGCTCTTCCATGCCCCATTAACAAAGATATATATTCATAAACATCCAGTTTCTCTTGTGTGGATCGCTTTCACTGGTGTGTTTTGGTGAACGACTTACAGGGGAGAAGCGGGAGAATGGCACATGTCCTCACGCAAACAACCGGTCGGCTCCGTGGAGTCCCGGCTTGCCATCCCGGGGACGACAATGTACGCAACGGGCGCCGGGAACGTCGCGGCGCCTCCACATAGACGCCGGAATGGCGGAGCTGGACCACTCAGCTGTGCGGCCGAGATGACGGCTATCAGTACATCCGAGATTTGTCGTCGTCTTTGAAGAGGTTTTTTGAGGACAGGCGTGGAAATACTTTGGCCTGGGAGGGATTTGTAAAACTTGGGAAGTGAACACACCAGAAAAGGGGAAAGAAAGTCATGCAAAAATTTCTGAGGAGTTAACCAATTTTTTGTGTGTTTGTGAGTGATCCGACGTAATTTCACGTCTTCGCAGAATAGAGATCTCCTGTGTTTCGGACGTGATTACAAGTCTGCGTGATTAAATCGTCCGTGTGTTCAGCGTGTTCTGATACCGGCGTGCTATTTCCGTTGGTTTGTGATTTCCTTCCCTGTGAGAATTCCTTACCTATCATTTTAGCGTGAGTGACAGTAACGGTTTCGCTTAAGGTGACCTCTAAAACTGGATATAAAAAGTCCTTTCATTTTCCCCTCTCTCTCATTCCATAGCTGCTATGTTGCGCTCACCGTCACTCTTTTGTTATCCGTGTCTACTTCCGGTTGTAGTGGTGGCGCGGTAGCTCGCAAGTGGTGTCGTGAGGTAAACAAGCGAAGGTTGTGCAGCTCTACCTTGTTTATTATTATTATTTCGACAGGATCCGGAGAGAAGAGAGTATTTATTTGTCTCCGCTGTTGCCTCTTTGTTTCTCTTCAACTGGACCACTTTCCAAATGGATTATTGGGGTACCCATGCTTAACTTCCCTCCTGCTCTTCGTCCCTAACCACAATTATATGCTTGTCTGGCCTCTCTCAAGAGTCAAAAAGAGTTTTTTGTTATAAATTCTTTTATATTTTTTCACCCGGTCCTATTTCCCCAGAGAGATCACTCCGTAGCACACCGAGCGATCTTCTTTCATTTCCTTATCTCTGTCTCTCTGCTTTCCGATAGTCCATCACCCGTTTAGCTTTTCTCCTTACCTTCTGCAGCTTTCAACCCCACCGAATTTCCCTTCTTATGAGAGTACGTGAAGGAATCTGTTTTCAATAAATTTCCTCGATAAGGAACATTCCGGAACCCGTCCTAACCTTTGACCCTGTCTCGTCCGGTGTTCAGGGCTTTTTTTATTTGCGAACAAAAGCCTTAGATACCACCTCTAGCAAAAATTAGATTAAAAAAATATATAAGCGGGACTGATCTGATAAAGGCGTTTAACTTGTAAGATTGTGTTGATGCCTGGGAGCTGCTGCATAGGTGTTCCTTTTTTTAAGTGATGTATTCCTGAAGTGCTGGATTGGCTTTTCTTTTTTAAGAAACACTTCCGGGTTCGATAAATTGAGTCTGGGCTAGGAAATATGTCTTCAAAGGGTAGAGTGCTGACATTCTAAATTATTGACGGAAGGAGGCTTCATCCTGGGGGTATTGCCGGTCTTCTGATTTACATAGATGTTTCCTATGAGATTTTTATTCTAATATTTTCAGAGGGATGTACGTGTTCATATATTTACCCCTGGAAGCCTGTATGTTTTGTAAGAAGGAAATATAGGTAATTTTATTTCGTACCCAATCGATCAAGACGTTACCGATTGAGTGGTTCCTGCTCAAAGAAATACACTTTTCTTACGTGGTATCTTCAGGAAAGGGTGTTTCTGATCGTATACAGACTGCTGGAAGGCCTGAATATTTAGAATAAGGTGAATTAAAACCGTTCCCACAACAAAACGACACCCATTTAGTGGATCCAGCTCAAATTATTTATACAAACTTTTTGGTGCATGTGTGTGGTGTTCCAAACACTTGCCCCAACCAGAACCAAAGCAGCAGCAACAAGAATTCCTCTTCCTTCTCCTCCTCAACCTGCCGAACCCACCCCTTGCGTCTGGCCGCCTGTGGAAAAGGTCATCGATCAACGAGAGTAGGGGGGTCGGAGTGCGAAAAACTGTTCCGACTACCGGTCCGGGATTGCCAGGCTACGGGAGACACTTACAGTCCCCTCCTCTATCATCTCCATCATATACAAAATACTAACAAAAGACACACGCCCCCCTGACGGCCACATTAAAATTCCATATTGCCGTCACCCCAAACTAGATTTTGCTCCACTGCATGGGATTTGGATGTCCCGAGAGAGTGGTGTGGTGTTTTGCTTTTGAAGGATATTCCATTTGTTATCACATTGGTGGGCGCTACCGTTTGGATATTCTCTACTCTTTTTAAGCTCCTCATCATTTCCGGAATAATGAGTAACTTTTTTGACTCAAAAGAACCGAAGAGGCTAAAAAACGAGTGAACCAAATACTTGTAGGTGTAAAAATGACTGTGGCTTTGGGTTAAATTTTCTTATCATTTCCTCCTACTGATTTCCATCTGTGCTCTGGTTTGAGATAGACGTGTATTGAGCCTTGTGGCATAGTCCGCGGCTTCTTGGATACACTTACAAGGGCCACTACTCTAAAACAGTTCAGCCCTTCTATTGTGTGTGAGCCTTTTTCTCAACTTCATCTCGTGCGTGTGATATTGTTGTGTATATGTCGTGTCATCGTGATTTTCCGGAGCAAAAGTATTTTTTTCTGTGAGTGGATCAGGATCCATCGTTCCCCTGCTTTTTAAAAAAGAAGAAGCGTGTGGAAAAAGGAATTTTAACTGAGGAATGGCAAACCGAAGAAGGCTTAGCCTACCCATCATCAAAGGGATTGCCCTTTTGGAAGGTTGATAAGGGAATTTTAAAGAACTTCTTACCTATAGTAAAAGGAGGATTGTGAAATTGTATAAAGTATGAATTGCTCTGAAATTACGAGGAGATCAGAGACTGCGACGATGGTAAAAATGGGTCCCTCAAGGTCGCCGTCCTCGACCAGGAGACCTTCCTCATCATCTTCTTGCGGGCCCTTCGTCCTCCTCCTACTAATGCTCTTCCTGGCCCTGTCGCCGGTCCCGCCCTTGGTTTCCGCGGATCCTTTGGCGGGTAGGCTCGCAAGGGGATCGTCCTATCGCCGGCTGGGCCACGTCCAGCCCCCGGGTCTCTACTGCGACTTTGAGGGCGGCCTGAGGGCGGAAGGGGTGAAGGGAGAGGAGAGGGGCGCGGAATCCGACGACGCGGGTTGCGCCTGGAAGTGGAGCGGTGGTTTCAGGGTCGTCTCGGGGAGACTGGTCAACGAGACCCTGCACTCTCCCAAAGGGGCTCACGGGAACCTCAGCGGACCCGTCGAGGATGCACAGCGATCCCCAGACGGTAAGCTCTTCCAAGTATTAAAAAAAACATTTTTCGGGACGATGTGGACTGAGAAGGGGACCGAAGGCTTTGGATTTGGTTATTTATTTAGTTTATTTGGTTGGCTGATGCTTTCGAGTTCGTTTGACTAGCTTTTTACGTTTAAATTAAAGATTAATCCAAAGTCTCAGTCCAAGAAAAGGAGTTTTGACTTATATGCATGCATTTCTGCCATCCAAGTAACCATCGGCAGGTAGACTTTAAACCTTGTGAACACTTTAAACACCTGGATGACCGAAATGCGTGCATATAAGTCAAAATTCCTTTTATTTTATGAACCATTTAGATTAATCTCTAATTTAAACATACTTGTCTACTTCTCTTCTGGAATTAGATTGTTATTATTGTAGCGGACGAAATTGGAGAGGAATATCGATTGACTTGACCGGGACTCGAAGCCGGAGCCCTCAATTTCGTGACGAGTGCTTTAGACAATTAAGCTACCCTAGTTCATAGGTGTCATTCACCCCTGTAGATTTTTGACAGCTTTAATGGAACAAGTTGATAAGGACTGCCAGACATATGGCATACGATAGATCCGGGTTCGAGTCCCGGTCAAGGTGAATGATTTTTTTCCTCTGTCGAATTTCGCATTTGTGTGCTCTTTCGTTGCACGCGCTCTCCATTGCAAGTCCCAGTGTACTAAAATTGTAGAGAACGTTGATATAGTTGTAGCGAAACTTGGTGGCACTCACATGTGAATAGTATGACACCAAGGAGAGGTAAATTTGTAAATACAAGAAGGGATCAAGGGGTAGAGGGTGCTTCAAGATGACCTCACAGGAGTCCTTTGGTAGCTCTGCCTGCTCATCGGCTCTAGACCCACCCTCACTGACGTCAGACTAAGTTTCGTTATGTCTATAATAATCTTAATGTATTTGCGTGATATATTATAACTTCATCCAGCTGAATACTCAATTGCTGATGTAAAACATGCATTTCGGCAGTTACAGTTGGCATACAAGCTTCCATATAACCCGACAAGGAAAAATTGCTTCATGATAAACGATTTAAAATCGCTATTTCAGAATTAACAAATCAGAATCAACCAATGGCACATTGAAAGATGACCTTAGTAAAGATAAAATTAGTTTTTGATGCTTTCACATAAACTGACTACGGTTATACAAGCTATATCAACTTAAACAATATGAGTGAAACAAAACAGAAATACTACCAAGGAAAATCTGGTAACATACTTCTGAAAGTTACATCTGGCTTAAAAATCACTCACTTATGTAAATAAATATTGGGTACTTTTAGTTGGCCTACGAACTTTAAAGTTTGGTCCCAAAAACATCCAGAAAAATCTGAAATTCCAAGAAAGGGTTCCGAATTCGAGTCCAGAAAAGATTTTCTATAAAAAACCGGATTAGCATGGAAATTCACGTCAGCGCATTTAATTTTTGCTACTTAAAATTATGAAACAATGGTGATATGGAGGGGGAGTACGAATGCTGCAGCTTGATGATAATTTTAATATATATTTACATACATAAAGCTACATCTGGCTACACATTCACTATGAATAACAAAATCTGAATTATCAAAGCAGAATTGACTTGATGTTATTTAGCTGCAGTAGGTGGAGCTCAATTTCACATGTAAAACGAGATGAACTTTGTGAATTCCTCAATACATCTTTATTTAAACTGCAAACCATGGTTTAGACTAATTAAGTTCCTAAAAAGCCATGAAAAGGATGTAGGAATTCTTCTCGGGTTCTCCACCGGGTCAGTCTCTCCATACGGGCCGACGTTTCGAGCAGTGAAACATCGGTCAATATAGAGAGTTTGACCCGGTGGATAACCCGGGAAGAATTCCTACATCAAGAACGCCAGGAAACTTCCAAACCGCGAAAATGACTTTCTAAGTCAAAACCTTTGTTGGAAGGCTAAAAATACAGATATGGCATACTATGCAAAGCTTAACTGGTTTTATTTGGGAATGCAGAATCGGCTATACAGCATCCAAACGATATACCTTGTTTTAGATGTAAACTATATAAGATTTTATAAAAAATTCCAACAAAAAAAAAATCAGTGAAATACAGCAGGAAAAGTACGTGAAAAAATCTAATTAAATTGATTGAGGTATAACCTTGTGGAACTGTTTCATGAATAACTTAGTATAACCACATAAAATGATATCCACACTTAGTATATTTACAGACCTGGTGCTTTTTTACCACAACGAATTCTAGGTTTTGAATAAAATATTTCGGTGAAACACTAAGCCATTCATTGTTATTTAGTAAAAAATACATCCACATCGGGCTTTAGTCTCACTTAAGGATGTATTTAGATGTTTCAGCACTTAAATGGGGCTTACCAGCTTGAGTTTTGACAGATGGAATTTTTTGGTCCAGAATCACGCAAAAAAATCTTATATTCCAAGAAAGTGGGCCGTGATTGAGTCCAGAAAACATGTCAGTCTCAATGTTCTCATCAGCATGGAAACTCACTGTAGGGCATTTCATTTTACATGAAAAAATGCACATTAGCCATATTTTTATTTTACTGTGACCATTTTACATGCAATTATCATTTAAAAATACGACGTTAACTGTTTTAATGGAATGCTTTGTGTTTTTATCGTCTTTTTCAAGTTCAGAACTGAAAAACGGCAATTATTGTCGCCAACTATGAGAGGAAAATGTTTTCAAAGTTTTGATCGTACAAATTATATCTTTTTTAGATAAATATACGTTTTATGCATACATATTTGATAGATGAAACTGGTAATCAAATTTAGCATTTTGTAATTGATTTATTCGCTTTCTAATTTCGAACATCCTTCTCTAGTTCCATCTTAATGTGTCCACTTTTGGATGAAACTGGTCACCTATTAAAACGTTAGTGGGATTTCACAGAGTTTTTATCTGATTCATGACAATTAGATGTCACAGTGTTGAGCCTAACTCTATCGAACTCTTTATTTAGTTTTGGTCGCTCATTTTGCGAAGGAAAAATGAATATTATACCTTCCAACCCTAAGTGTTTCTTCCTTAATTTGATTCGAGTGGTGGAATCTACAAGTGTAAATCTATATCTACATAATACCTTGCCATCCACCTTAATGTTGTATGGCAGGGGGTGAGTTTTCACCAACATGCACTGCACCATATTCTACTAATGTTAATGAAACGAGAAAGATAATGAACGACAACTCACATGTCACAGTGTTGAGCCAAACTCTATCGAACTCTTTCTTTAGTTTTGGTCGCTCATTTTGCAAAGGAAAAAGGAATAGTATACCTTCCAACCCTAAGTGTTTCTTCCTTAATTTGATTCGAGTGGTGGAATCTACAAGTGTAAATCTATATCTACATAATACCTTGCCATCCACCTTAATGTTGTATGGCAGGGGGTGAGTTTTCACCAACATGCACTACACCATATTCTACTAATGTTAATGAAACGAGAAAGATAATGAACGACAAACGGCATTGGCAAACACCTGAAAATACTAGTCAGGGTGTGAAATTTCACAAATATGAACAACAGTATAGGTATGCAACTGATGTTATAGAAACTATGAGTATTAGAGTATTTGGCAACTACATAACGTCTACTGAGAGAGCCTTCATGACAGAAGTTAACTCAGGTACCCAGTGTCTTTTTTGACTACACTCATGCTTAGGGCTACTCTGAATCCGCAGGAAAAATCACAGGAATGTCAGGGTAGGTTTAAAGGGATCATTCCTTCAATGCTTTATTTTGTTCTAAACACATGTATTTCCTCTCATCGTTTCACCTTTCAACTCAGAATAATTCCTAATTGCATTTATCTCGGCCAAAATGCCTCTCCTTTTCCTACCTTTCACCTTAAATAGTGGTCTTCAATAACGGAGACAACCGATCCCTTCTAATCATTAGTTCCAACCACCTACTCCACCTCCACCATACCTCCTGCAGCAATCTTGTATCTATCTATACCCTACTAAGTACTCTTAATTATAGGTAATAGAACCTAGAGCTTTAGGTACCCCATAAGGCTATTTGAGGCAACATCTTTTAACAGGACGCCTGCTCACAGAAAAAAATCTTAACAACTGAGAAAATAGTCGCTCAACCAACAAAATAGAAAAAATACCACGATTACTAAATTTTCAAAGCAAAATTTCAAATAAATATCATACCGAAAGCATTTAGCAATACCATTGGGAATATCGCTTCCTAGTACTTAAATAAAGACAAGATATTGCGAAACAAAAGATTAAAAGAAGATTCATAAACTTTCATTAATGAATGAACATTGTCTTAGGAGCCTCTAGAAAGATTAAATGTAAATTATGTTCTGTACATATTTTCCGGTAAAGTACTGTAAATGTTACGTCCCATGTAAACATAGCTGAGCTCACATACTCTTAGGGGTGGCCTAGGTAGCGCAGAACTGGTTTATATCAGGTTGTATGGGCGTGACGTTTCTATTAATTTGAAATTACTTCCGCATCTTCCATATTAGAACTTCAGTATGTGATAAAAATATGGCTACCTAAAAGGAAGTATCTGGTGCTGATGGAATATTTGGAAGGAGGGACCATATATATTTTTACCATTAATTAGTTTTTACTATTCCGTTTTGGGAAACAACATCAGGTCTTAAAAGAATGTTTATATTATGCACCAGCCCAACAAATGAAGCCGTATCTTGATTTAGAATATACCAAGTACTTGCTCATTACTTATCCCTACCTTGCATGTATGTACTCCTCGATTGTCTTTACGTCCATCGGACCTTCTCCCCCCCTTCTCTACATTCATATCTCTAACCCCTACAATTCACCTCAAAAATCTTTTTCGTGGCTCACACACACCCCATCCACGCAAAAAAGTTCCTTTCTTTAAGCTGTATTCACTCAATTAGTGTTGACTTGATTGGAAACGAAATAAACTGACCTAATTTTCCCTTATTTCAAACATATACAGGCCTTCAGCAGTCATTATATGTGGTCCTATGCATTGAGGAGATAAGGACATAAATATTATCGGAAACATCGATGGAAATCAGAAAACCAGTGAAATCATCAGTAAAAGCCGTCAAAATGCATTACATAAAGATTTTCTTCCTGAAGAGATGAATGCCTCCAAATATTACCACAGAAATACCTCAAATAGCCTTCGTTGAGTGAAGCAAGCACCTAATTCCGTGTAGTATTCCTAGAAGCAAGAAGAATTTCCGTCTGATTACTACCCTGCGAAACACGGCAAATTATTTTTCAATATGTTAACCTATATTTTCTACTCTGACTTTTCGAAAAATCTCGATACTATTTCACGCGTTTATACGACTTTTTAATCAATTTATAAAACATATTTAGGGAAAAATTAAATAAATTATATATGAGGCTATTCCATTTAAAAAAAGTGATGGATTACAATTGGTACATGGTATATGAAGGTTGATTTGGATAGTTGAGGGTAGAGCTCACCCCGGACTAAACCACAGGCGTGTGAATTTCACACATTCAGGGGGGCCTTTCCCTTACTCCGCACTCCGAGGGGGGATTTGAACCAGGGACCCTTCGATCAGTAGCCAAGCACTCTACCCACTAGGCCACCACGCTCCCACAATTTGCAGGTATGTGGTGAAATGAAATTAATAAATTTTGCCTCGTCTCTTAGCAAAGGAGATAAAATATAAGGTCCATCTTCCATGGAACACGGAACTATATTTTATGTATTTCATGTATATGGAAGACGGGCCTCAGTAACACTTGGCGAAAAAAGAAACAGGCTCAGTATGTAATGAGATTAATAATAATAATAATGTTATACTGTATCGGCAGAATTGGATACATAATATCACCGATGATAAATCTGCTAAGCAATAATAGTTATAACGCAGTAAGGAAAATCACAAATCTGCGATGACGCTCCCACAAGTTGCAATGTTAATTTGAATTTGGCCTTATACTTCCTCGGTGCTTCCGGTGGTACATGTACTCTGTTCAGATTTCATTTTGACACAGCATTGTGCGAGCAGGCGCTTACCTAACTACCTGACGAATGCATTTTCTTGCAGCTCAAACATCAATCTGCCCAACTTACTGTTAAATTCAAGCTAAATATACACTTTATTTTTTTGTTCATGGCCAATTCTTCGGGATTTTCCCCGCCTTGCGCCACAGGGGCGTTTGGCACGGGTAGTTAGGATACCAGCCATGAAATAGTAAGGGAATGAAATAATGGAATTGGGAGAGGGATAGTATGAAAGCGAGTTGCATGTGATTAATAGTTCCTTATTTTGTCTCACTCTGCGGCTTTTTAGTCATTAATGTCGCGTGGGGAAAATAAGGTTTTTTTCCAATCAGCTCGACAGTGCATCTCTCTTATATTGATAATCCTATCGGTTCTAAAAATAAAGGACGGGGTTCCTTGTCATTATGAAACTCACATGAAATGAATTTTTTAAGTAATCTAATCCCCCAGTAAACTGACTTTCTAAGAGAATAGATGTTGCACATACTGCGTGGACTATCAAACTGACGCATACTACAAGGAATGGAGTTAATTCTCATTTGCAGATTTGCAGCTAAAGTGACCTGGATGTCATTCAGGCCAGAGCCAACAAAAATTTCTTGGGTATAGAAAGCATCAATAATGTACTCTTATCGTTTACGCACTGAAAAAGCCATTAGAATGCTGGCCACTCTGACTGTACAGAGGCAAAAATAAATAACGAGTTCAAATAACCAGTTGTGGACCAACTACCTATGCAAAAAGTATACATACAACGAAATCGCCATAAAAAATTCGTTGTGATATTTTACCACATGAACTCTTTCAAGTGGCAAATTACTATTTTATGCCGAGGACAGATTCTGCAATGTGGACAAAAGGAGTGTGAATCAAATGTTGTGCAATTGGTGTATTCGACAGACTGCAACTAACTGATCAAGTTGATAAATAAAGTATTCTTTCATTTGTAATTATATAATGATAATAAAGATGTATTACTCCCAAATAATACGTTAAGAAAAAGAAAAAAACAACTAAAGAGGGAGTTTTGCGTAATCTCGAATAAAACTCCTGCATCGAGGTGATGCTACTTTCTACCAGTTATGGGATCGTACTCAGTTTTGATCTATGCAGATGTTAATTTTCTTCAAAGTACTTGGTTCTGCACCTTAGTTATCATCTTTCTTTGTCCTGTTTTCTGTAGAGTGTCGTCTTTGTCCTTACCTTTTTCATTCAAAAAATTAAAGCAATATCTTTGAAAAAAAAATGACACTATGGTTGCCAAAATAAATCGGGGAAATTTTAAACCTACTGTTTAATTGTACAAAGTCTTCTCTTGTCTCTATTGTCAAAGTGAAATATTCCAAAACGTTATCACCTGTCTCCACCAATGTCTTCCAAATTTGGATGTGTCATTTCTTGGATAATTCTTTATGCAGAGAGAGCATTTATTAAGCATTCTGAAAATGTTCACATTAGCTTAATAAGTTACCAATTTTATTAATATGATAAAATATAGTTTCATAACTCCTAAATAGTACACGGAAATAAAAGACAAGAAATGCAACTTATTTGAGATCTGAATAGAATTAGCTAACCTTGAATTTCAAACTGTAGTGAGGTAACCATAAAATAAATTTACAGGTGCATTTGGAAATAACAAACAAAATATACCGAAAGTTTATTAAGGTAAATTTAGCAAATATATGTGCCCACAATCCAAACAAGTAAACAACCAATTTTACTTCACATTCTTTGAAATAAATTAGGCTTCATGCCTTTTTACATTTAGTGGGTAGAATATTCAACACTTATGGCACAAAATGCTATAATAGTGAAGAAACACTTAAATTTTCCAACAAACATATTAGAAATTATGTAGATTTGACGCTGTCAGTTTACGCTGCATGGATTAATTCCAGTCTTCATATAATATATTTGCCCACAAGAAAATTGACATTTAAATGCTGCTGAAAGAAATGCTGTTGGGGCCTGAATTAAAGTTCAGAAATTAACCACTTTCTATTCCAAGAATGTGGTTACAGCGAAGTCTCTCAGTAGGTTCTTATTCTTCTTATATGTGACCCACGTATTAAAATTGAACCTTTTTCCCTGAATTAGCAATAATTTTTTTCCAATAGATCCATATCTTCATTCATTATGCCATCGCTTCCCAGAATCATGAGCACAAAGTCATCCGTTTGTTTAATTTCTTTGTGAGGTGTTCTCTTTTTGTATTCATTATTGAATAAATAATGTTTAATAAAATCCTTATCGAAAATAATTTTTTAAACTTAATATATGGATTTACCCTTAATGAAGAGGGTAGATGGCGTATTGACGCTAGAAAGTGAAGCCTGTTATATATTTGCAAAAATATTATCCACTTAACATGACTATCTCGCGTAATTTGTCGATAAAGTTCATGAATAATGCTGTGCTTTTTTTGGAAATAATTTTCATTTGGAATGTTTATAGATTAATCATTACGGTACCGCGACGACTCCGCTACTAATACCAATGCTTTCGTTCATTAAACTGCATAATTGATCCATTCAATATGGATGATTGCGCACTTTAATGGCTTCAACGTAAACCCTGAAATATCGTGCAGTATTGGTTTAATCTATTCTCTTCTTTAAACTATGAATGTTCCATCCGTCCTGTCCATTCTGTTGTATGAAGGAAGTTATCTAAGAGCCACTGTTAAATGTTTGAATTCTCATCTTTAAAAGTTTAGCTTTTAAGTGCTTCAGATTGACATGGAGAATAGTAATAATTCCATATTACAGGTGTAGCACAGCAATAAAATTGGTCAAAATAAGAGATTAAGAGAGATAGTAATGAATAAAATATGAAGTAATGGGGTAAATTATTTTTTCAGATATTCCAACCGTTGCTAAGTTATATCGTGACGTCACGTGGTTGATTTAGGCGAATATGTGGTCGTGTTTTGGTCGGTATATCTCCATACCTATTTGCACTGCATGATCGAGCAACATGTAATTTAAAAGCTAAAATAATTATACCTTGCCCAAGTTTATTGAAATTAACGAAAACTATAATTTTCAAGTAATTATCAATTTGAGAAGTGCTTGATGTGCTCATTGAATTCCTCCGTTGAATTTCCGTATAAGTACATTCGTTTATGTATAATATTATTTGTATTTATTTTCTTGTGATACTATTAATGGTTAACAAAAATTAATAAATCTTTAGGATAGGACCGGATAAATATTTTAAGGGATTCATGATTTTCATAAATGCATTCATCTAATACAAATCGCGCAGTCCCCTTTCAAGGAAGGCTCAGGTAAGAGAGCTTAATTCTCGGTGTTAGGCCGGTAAAAGGTAAAACTGGTTCTGTTTTTAATGATTTATTTCTTCTTTTAATAATTCCATCCTTGCATACCTTTTTTCATCAATTATGCTTATGAATTGCTTTATTTACACCCTTATCTGTATACACTCCTTAATGTACCATCCCTCGAGAGTCTCTTCCATCACAGTCATCCATGAGTTCCTCAGTCGATCCTATCCTTTCACACAATTCACTCGCCTATCATAATATATGCTTGGTAATCGGAACTTTATCTCATTTTATCAATGATAGAGGATATTACTAAGATGCCAGCAAAATCAGTTAGAAGTAAGAGTGATGAATTGAGAGGAAAGATGCTCAATTATTTTTCTCACATTTAATTTAATATTTGTGAATTTTTGAACGGAACCCTTAAGAATTTGCATTTGTTGGGGTTTTCGGATGCCAAAGGGCGTAAGAAGTAAGTTGGATATTCTGTTGTCATTTCCACGTGGTTTTGCTGGTTTGTTGAAGGTAAGAGATGTTTGTTCAGAATAGGTTTGCGGACCGCAGAGTTGACTGGGGAGGAAGGCAATTAAGGAAGTTTTAGCCTGCGACTCAAGAATGATTGAACTTCAAAGTATACTTGTGAATCTGAAAGTCTAAACGCTAGACTTAAACAAATATGCTAAGCTAATGGAATAATTTCACGTACTTTTGCCATTATACTAGTTTAAGGAATAGTCTGAAAGCTGTCAGTAGATGGGATTGATAGAGCTTTTAACGCGATTCAGACTGGCGTTTTAAAAGGTTCAGAATTCTCCTGGCTCACTCACAAAACAATTTATCATATTTCTATGAAATTTAAATTTATTGAAATTAAAAATTTTGATCCCAGCGATGGTCTATGAAATATGACATACCATGATTCAAAAGACACACTACGCACAATTCCGTATTTAAGAAATTTTCTCATTCCAATTGATGCTCATCTTTCTTCCATAAAAATCCTTTTCATTGCTCGTAATTTCAGTAAAATTCAGTGCTTTTTTCATGATATAGGCTATTCTTAATGTGCGATGCCCTGGAATTGTTCTTTTTATAATCCAATGCTACGCTACGCTACGTCGTTGATGCAATAATTTTCCAATATTTCTGCTGGTCTTCTAACCTTGCCTTGGCAGAAATACTTCAATCTGGTCTTAATTTTATGGAAAAAGTTATTACTTCATCTTTCCTATTGTTCTAGCGTCGATTATTGACATTCCACGATAGTAATTCCGTTCGAAAATACCAAACTGTCGTAAGAAGTATTGCATGCTGCTCAAAACACACTCCACACACTCGTATTCCTGGTGATTAGTTGTGGATTGCAATTAAATGTGCCACTACACTGAAGATAAGATAATCTGCGTGCATAGATTCAAGAATAAATAGTATGTAAAAATCTTTGGAATCAAATTACTTTAAAAAAAACTTTAACCCACCACGTGTACGACCAGACAGTGGTTTGCTGTAATCTTTTAATTGATCACCACGACACGCGCCACTGTGCATCGATCTGCAATTTTGTTGCCATTGTTATGGCTAGTGTATATTAATTAGACTGTGGTAGCGCTTTTAAAGGAGAAGAAATAGAATCATCACAGATCCAATAGTCGAGCAATCCAAATAATCTAGATATAGCCCTGAATGCGAGATTGGAGGTAGTAATGTACTACCGATGTAGATAGACAAACAGAGATAAGAGGGGTGTATTTACACACAAACAGAGAGCCAAACTGGCAGGTTCTCCCCTTCTATTCGTGTCGGTCAGAGGAAATCTCCAATTTAGCAAGCGGTTGACCATCACGACGGTCATCATCTTCCCATTTAATCCCCCTAGCTCGCACAAGCGTCGCTGATGAGGTCGGCTTGACCAGATGGCCGCGGCAAAAGAAAAAGACTTCGCACGCACCGCAATTCTTCCCGACCTCGGCCTTCATTTACACAATGACTCCGAGTGGATTTGTGATCCACCGCCCAAGGAAATCAGACGCCCCATGAGGAAAAAAGTGAGGTTCTCAGTTCAGGGTGATATCAAACGGAATATCTCGGTATACCAGAGTCACATACGAAAATATCTGTGTATTTATTATTTATTGAGACTTCTTATTCAGTGTATTTAGCTGCGTGACAAGTTTTATGAAATTCAAGTATGACAGCAGGGGAGGACGTCTGGCTAGGCAAACTAGGCAAAGGTCTATAGGGCTCCAACCTAGGAGAGGGTTAGAGGGACACAATAGTACACATTTAGGACACAGGACACGAAAGATAATGTAAATTTTGTCAAAGATGAGTAATGATTGGTGCTTGTCTATTCCATTTTTAAGTCCGATTGCCCACTTTCTAAAGCCAAAGTACGGTTAATAAATAAAAAATTATGATTAAGTTTGTTTTTATGTTATATTACCAAAAAGGGTCCCTACTCTGTTAAATGTCTTGGAGGCCGTGGTCTCTTAAGGTGGCTGGAGCGGTAGTCGTGGATCATGGAGTGCACGCATTTTTTTCATGTGGAAAAATACTATTTTTCCACATTAAATAAATATCATTTTCGTAGAAAACCCTATATGCTGTATGTATACATATTTGTTTAATGACTGCATTTCTCACGGACTAATTCCATAGTAATGGCTCTGTAGTCGGCTCCTATGGATGGAAAAAAAGCTCTAATTAAATATATTCGTGGAAAAATCTGCGAATTTATGCATAGGTGTGCACAGTGGCACACCCACGGGGGGGGGCAAAGGGGCCCTTAGCTCTCTACAAAAGGGGCCCTTAGCTCTTTCTCTGTTAGCCCTTGCCCCCCCCCCTTAGCTCTCTACAAAACCCAAATTAATCTTTAATTGACAAGTCACAGTCACATGGTAGTAGCAATTGGAAAAATGTATTGACAGTACTGAAAATTGGGAAATTTTACGATCAATAATTGAAATAGTAATTTTGTGTGGCAGAAAAAAATCTACCCTTACGTAGCCATAGGGACCAAGGTGAATTTGATCTTTTGTCCAAGCCTTCTGATATTGAAGGAAATTTTAAAGCACTGCTAAGATTCAAAGTTCAGTCAGGAGATAATGTTGTACAGAATCATTTGAATTCTTGTACAAAAAATGCTACTTACACAAGCTGGAATGTTCAAAATCAAATTCTTCAAGCTTGTGACGAAATTATTCTAAAGCAAGTAGTTAGTGAGGTTAATGAAGCGAAGTGTTTTTCAATATTGGCATATGAAATGGCCGATGCATCTGATGTGGAACAACTTACTCTCCGTGTTAGATATTTAAAGGAAATAGAGGAAGATGGTTATAAAATATATGAACAGTTTCTGCAGTTTATGCCCTTGCAAGCAACATCAGGAAAGGTTATAGGCGAAGCAATCCTACAGGGCCCTGCTGCTTGCAACATAAACATGGATTATTTATCTGGCCAAGGATCTGACGGTGCTGGCGCTATGAGTGGACTATACAGAGGTGTACAGTCTTATATCATAAGTCTATATCCAAAAGCATTGTACGTCCACTGTGCGTCACACAATCTAAATCTTACGATTTCCAATTCTTGTGATACCCAGGCTATGAGGCACTGTTTTGTCACAGTTCAAATCATTTACTGCTTTTTAACATGCCCAAAAGACAAATGATATTGGCAAAACACATTGATGAGTCCAACCTGGATTCAAATAAAAGAATAAACGTAAAAAACTATGTCCAATTTGTTGGGTTGAACGGCACAATACCATTTTTGTCATGGTTATGTTTTTTGAACCTGTATTCGAGTCACTTATGGAAATACAGGAATGGAAAGATTCGGACACGTCATAAAATGCAAAAATGCTGCTTCACGCAATTTTACAGCCGGATTTTATCATTGCCCTACTGTCAGCAGAAAGGCACTTTGTTTCAGCCTACCATTAAGCAAGAAGCTTCAAAAGTAAACAATGAACCTACCTACGGCCATCGAGTTTGCCAACACCATAACTACTGTAGTGGAAAATATAAGACAGAATGCAAAAGAAGAATTTGACAAGATTTTTGATGAGGCTGTTAATGTTTAGGACAAATATGGAGAAATGGCAGAAATACCTCAAATCAGAAACAGCCAAACACAAAGGTCTGATTTTACCTCAGGATCAGACATGACTGCCGATGGCTATTACAGCATTTCAATAGTCATACATAGGATTGACTCGTTCATAAGCTTTTTGCGGAAAAATTGCATAAGGATATTTTGAAAGATTTTAACTGTCTACCGCCAAATAAGGCATTACCTAATAAAGACGATAGAGAAGACGTCATGACTCTTTTTGCCCACTATTTAGAGAGTACCCTGAGTAAATCTTGTTGGTCGGAATTAGAACTATGGTATGTTCACTGGCATTAAAGAAAGAGTTTTGCTTGCAAAAACGCCCTTGAGGACTTATTGGTGTGCAATAAAGATTTGTTCCACAAAATCCTTAAAGTTTTTGCAACACTTCCAGTGTACACTAATACTGCAGAAAGGTCGTTCTCTGCACTTAAAAGAATTAAAACCTACCTCAGACACACGATGGGTGAACACAAGATCAATGGTGTAGCAGATTTAAATATACACAGAGAAATTAAAGTGGATGTGGACGATGTAATTGATCTAATGGCTAAGGAAATATCCAGACAGCTTGATTTTGTTTTGTAGTTAAGGGCGTAATATCTGGATATTACGTATATACGTAACGTATATGCTATAACACATAATAAACTTGTATTTAAGTAAACATGGCATTTGAATTGTTTAAACCTAGCGCCACAGCCAACCTGGAGGCTCTTATTACATTTGCATACAAGAATTGGGTATTTTCCAAAATTTTAAATTTAAGTTTACGGATCTTTATGCGCTACTTAAACTCGAACAAGCTTGCGGAGTGAAAGTAGTTTTAAAGTTAATTCAATATTAATTGAGATATTTAAGATTGAAATAGTCGAAATTTCAAATTTTTTTACGCCGCTGCGAAACGAAATCTGATTGGCTTGACGTCATTTTCGCTGAGCGATAAACGGATGTGAGGGAGAAAGTGAGTAACTGTAGAAGATCTACCGTATATTTAAAGAGTTTTCATTGAAAACAAAGACTATGGCCTGCAATGGTTTTATTAAAACCACATAAGATAATTTACCCAAAGTGGATATGTTTATGGTGGGCGTTTTTATGAAGAAGTACGAGCGATTTAATGCTGCGGAAATTTGTTGAGCTTAAGTCCAAAAAATGTAAGCCTAAAGTTTGCTTTTAAAATCGTCATTACTGTTTTATATAATTTTTGATACATATAATTATGTATTTGGCGTATGAACTTTGTTAACTGTTTTTCCAATATAGGTACTCATAATCATTATGATACTTCTTTCTTTATCGAAGTCCATATCAGTCCATGCAACAGTAAACAAACAGTATCTTAGTAACATATCAACATAACACAGTACTTGCCAAATGTTTGTGCTGCCAATACTCGACACACCTAAAACGTTAATTTTTTATTTGCTAATTAGTGATTGTTTGTAGAGGAGGTTTCTAGAAGTGGCTTATCTGCTGTAGAAATGCCTAAAAATAGATTCTCATCTCCTAAATGTCTATTCAAAGTTTAAGTTAAGTGTTGTTATATTATAAAGCTTCTCGTGAGAGTTATGGTGATAATGCTATAGGATACGTCCAAGTAAAGAGAGATGGACCACTGTGCACAGTCATTGCAAGAATATGTCCAGAACACAAAGTGCGGAGTAAAGCATACATTTTTACGGGTGGACATTGAGGAATCCAAGGAAGAAATCTCAATCATTCAATGTCGTGATTGCGTGAATAAATTTCTTGTTCGGTGTTTCAACCGATGTATTTGTACAATGTGGCACAAAACACCATCTATATCCCTTACTTAGATGCCATTTAAAGGCATATCTAGAAACGCGAAAACGTCAAAAACTAATTTCGCCGCATTTGTTTCCACCGTAAGCATAAGGAAACGCCTGGGTCTAAATGTAAACAGCGAAAATGACGTCACAGGCCATTCGGTTGTTTTCGGAGTGTGCTCAGGAGTATTCGTAACCTTCAACTTTCTTTAGCTTTTAAAACCGAAATTCATACAATTTGATAAGAAAATTTTTAGCCGATGCTATAAGTTCAAGTAACTGAATCAGAATATAGATAGTTTGAAATAAGTGGAAAATACCCAATTAATTATTAGGATTTTTATAAATTATAAGTACTGTTCATGATAAGAAAACCATAGCATAGGCCTAAATTATGACTATTTATGCTTATGACTACTTTTGTCTGTAAATCTGATATGGCTACTTACAGGATGCATGCATGTAATAACTAATATGGCCTACTATAACATTCAAAATATACTAATATAAATAATAACATTTTGGTTACACTTCTTTGCAAAAGATCGGATAGATGGCGAGCTCGCTTGCCATCTATTGGTGCACATCTGAATCACTGCGCCTAGCAGCTGAATCATACGAACGTTCACGTAGCCTTTTGTATAGCCAATGTTCAAAATTGTCAAGGGAGAATGTTTGTTGTAAAATTATCGAGTTAGTTAAAATAAATTATTTAAAACGTATGCTTTTTTCTATAGAATGATAAGAACTTTACTTTATCTATGTTTTTCAGCTGGAAATTATAAATTCCAAGGCAACAATCGCGGATGTGATTTTCGACATTCAATCATTGCCTAGCGCACATAAACTCTGACCCAGATTTGTTTTGAATTGCACTGAATAGTGTGTTTTCTTAACAATGAAAAGAAAATTGGTGCTGTTGTGTTACTAAGTGATTGGCGCACTATAGCGAATGGAAATATCATAATCTGTTCAAGGGTCTCTCCACGGAATCATTAGATTCTACTGAGTAGGTACGCATGTATTTGAGGAGAGCGTCATGTATGATTTAATACCTGTGGTTCTCAGGATTATTGACTGCTAATGATGACTGTTTCCTCCCTTGAATTGGTAGATACCTCTAGTGGAAATCCTATTTCCAAGGGACGGGCTTCCATATCGTAGTTTAGTCCGATGATCCGTCGAATAATTTCCTTCGGTGGCAATCCAAGCCGACTCTCTCCAATTTCGCAGCGTCGAAAATTCCCAGTCCGGATAAATCCGGTGGGGAAGGAAGGAGTCCCCCCATCCTACCCCCACCTCATCTGCATCAGTAGGCATCCATCCTTTTCGCAGCATCCTCGTCATCTATCTGTCCTTCTCTGTATCTCTCAGTTTCTATAGTACTATCTCTCCTCTCGCTGCCTTCTGCCAGAATCTCCCATCATCCGCTTCGCGCGCACAGCTCGGCGACTGTTTCCGCTGATAATTGCTAGGGGAACGCATTAATAGTATTAACGCGTATGAGAGACCGGACGCGAGACTTGTGGTAGTCCCATTCGACGACCAAAAGGGAAAATCTAATGGGAGCTCTTATGTTCGTGCTGACTGCTTTCGTGAGATTCAGGAAATCCGGCAGGCTCCTGCCACTAATCTCAGTTGCCTATTTAATATCTTTGTTTTCCCTTTTGAAATGTTTTAATATTTTAACAGCTTTTTGGGATGTAAAAAAACACAGGGAGTATTCTTAATACTCCTGTCGGAGTATTCTTACCATTTAAGAGCTAATATCGTCAATATCTACTTTTTGCTTGCGATCACTTAGAAAGTCACGTATCCAATTCACACATCTCTGTACATAAAAAGTGAGATGATAACTTAGGCTTAAACGAGATTAAATGAAAGCCAGAAAAGTAGACTTTTCATAAAGTCCACCATTCGTTCATCTTTGTAATTTTATATGTGAAATGCCATCAAGGTTATCTTTTTGTAAAAAAGTTTGTTTTTCATTACTTTTAAAGTATGTCACATGAGTCATGGAAATGTAGGTACCTATGTTTTTCATCAAAATACAACCAAAATATTTTCAGTGGGCTTACCTCATTGAAACAAGGTTAATATATAAGTAAGTTTCTTGAAATCATATACCTACCTGTTTGTCGGATCATATTGTCGGTTTGAAAAAAAATTGTACTATATCAACCATGGAAAGTGAAATTAGGAGGGCTTTCGTTTGCTCAGGGCCTCTCAATCCCCAAGGACGGTCCTGTGAGTGTGCCAGGCTAAACGTAAACCTGTGCTGAATGCAGGGCGTGTGGGGTCTCTGAGAATCGTTTGCGGTAAAGGCAGAAGGGATATTCTTAAAAATTAGTGAGTTATGAAAGAATGTGGAATTGATTCTCCGGTAATGGAAATGTATGAAAGAAGTGTGCCTGGTTGATTTGTTATGCTTAGAGAATGGATGAGAGTCGAATAGCGAAGGAGACAAGATAGAGGAGTGAATGTTGTGAGAGGAATGAATTGACCGAGAAGTCAATGTGGTGAAGGATACTCATAAGAGAAGGAATATTAAGAGTCTTAAGAAAAGAAGAGCGTGGGAACATATATTACAACAGAATATTTTTGCCAAAGAGACATAATTTGTATTAAATAATTTAAACAAACCCAGTGACTCGCAAAAGCTCACAGAGTTTTTATACAGCTCCAGCAGAAATACTCGTTGAATCTCAACGGCAGAGATAAAATAAGGAATAATACAGTAGTTATATTCAAACAGATGAGAAACTTACTTTGAATTTATCATCTTAGTTTTTTTCACTAAGAGAAAATTGCCCGTTTTGTCACTTAATTATGCATAGTATTAAGCTATTTTACGGAAATTGTTTATTCTTAAAAAGTATTCCAGTTTTGCAATGGGGGCGTGGGGAAGATCGCCATAAACTCCGAGCAACGTTTCCCCTAAGTACGTTTGATCGAAATTTTATTCCAGGAACCAATATTTGAATATTTATTTGAAATAAGTTGCCACCGCACTTGAGCTCTAGGACTGTATTAACCCAATGCCGGGTAAGCTAATTCACCTACGTAACCGGTCGCACTGAGCCTAAAAGGTTCACCTATTAAAATAATAGTGCCACAAATAAATTACAGCGTAATTTTTGAGTTTATATTTATTTACTATAATCGTGATACAATCTAGATATTCTCATATTATTTTCATAATAATTCCACATTACAGTGCATTTGTTTATCATTAGATTTTACGATTATCACATATGACAGTAAAAGAGCTTTGCTCTTTACATATGTTTTATTTACATCTCCTACAAAATTGTTTTTGCATCCTACTATTTTTGGATGGACACATGTGACAGCTTTTTCGTGGGTTAACCGTTTCAGAAGCAGGTTTTTCCGAGGAGGTATTAAACACTGCCATTGCCCATTTTGTTACCTGCTGCAATCCCAAAATACTCCTAGATTGAATTTGAGGTTTTATCAAAGCCTCAGCGAGTGTAATAACCTCCGTTTGTCTTTCTTGTTCTCATTCCATTTTGGATTTAGATGACACCACACAATGTAGGCAGCAATGCCGCACACATCTATTCCATTCATGAAATAAACGAAAGGCCAACGATTGAATTTTCTTGTACTCATGAATTCATGAATAAGTTGCCCTAATATTGGTTGGTCAATATAATACAATATTATATCTGGTCTACCATTCTCAGAGATAACTCTAGCGTGATGCATTGTTGAAAGGAGAATTACACTTTTTCCTTTCTTGGGCACATATGATCCAAGTGTGGCATCTTTGGTGATCCCAAAAACTGAAGAATGAGTTTCTCTTGCTCGGCTGGGGAGAAATTGAGCAGGTATAAACCTTTTATTTTTTATCACGGTACCTACCATCGTTAGGCCATTAGACAGAAGAGTTTTAGCTAAGTCCAGGTCAGTGAGATAATTATCGAAGGTAATATTGCGATTCGTTCCATTGAACATTTCTGTCAGCGATAAAACAACTGATGATCCCAAATGATGTGCCCTTCTTTCAACTTTGCCTTAATATGGTATGCCGTACAAAGGATATAATGTTTTTGAGTCACAAAGCTACCATATTTTCATTCCGTATTTCTCAGGTTTCGAAGGCATATATTGCCTGAAAGGGCACCGACCACGGAAGGGCACTAGTTCCTATCAACGGTCAAATTTACCCCCGGAACATAATATTTCTTCAGTTTAGCATTTAATTCTTCCCATAAGTTTCGAATAGGGGCAAGCTTATCTTAGTTTCTACGCTCATTTCGCGTATTGTTTTCATCAAACCGCAAAAATCTTGGAAAAAAATTTAAATCTATTTAGACTCATTGTAGCTCCAAAAATTGGTGGTCCACATATTTTATCCCAGAGTGATTTATAATCACAATACTTTGATTTTAGGTGACCAGCAGTTGATAAGAGACCAACGAACGCATATATTTCCCTCCTATCGCATGGCTGCCAATTTCTTTTCTTTGAAGATTGCTCGCGAACGAGCGTTATTTCAATGTTTGTGCGGTTTACAATTGAACCTATCATAGATGGAGTCATGAAAAGTATGAATGAATCCCGGGGTTCCTTTAGTACCATGCCGGGAGAAAGGATAACATTACCCACGGGGCCCTTTATTATGTTGCATTGCCGACTTCGTCTTGTTGGATGGGCAGCAGATGACCACATCGTTCCGTCTTTCCCTACATACTCTACTGTGCTCAGAACTTCATCATCGTCAGAATCTTTGGATCCCTCAAGTATGTCATCCTCTCCGAGGCCTCACTTACATAATCGTCACCGGAACAGGATGAAATCGAAGCATCATCAGGTATATCGTCATCTTCATCAATGTCTGGATCCTCCAAAATATTTAGAATATCTCGCTCACTGATTGATGTCATTCTGAAAAACATAGGAGCCGTGAAAATTTGTTATGAAAAACAAAATAAAAACGATTTTCTGAAACAATTCTCAATCATATGACCTCTTATCTTCCAACAGAGCTAGCTTCGCAGAACGTGATGGACAAAATTGTTCCCTTCTATTCGTCGTATGATGAATTTTTACTGAATTAGTAATTGAAATAAATTACTTTTTCAAGTGAACTAAATATTTCCAAAATTCCACTAATTCGCCATTTATACTTACCTCTAAAAGGCGCAAGAAAAATCCTTCTGAATAGCAAAACAGGTTAGAGAAGTGTCGGTAGAGTTCAAGATCTGGATGCGCTAGGTCTCACACTCACGAGTAACACTGTCCTGCTAGAGAGCTGTCTGACGCTTATATTATAACAGATATGTATTGCATAATAATGGAAAATACTAAAACTATTTGCTGTTGAAACTATTCGCGCTCCACCTATTGTACAATGGATTTAATAATTCAGAAACCTTCGAAGGCGCGCGCACAACTCATCTAGTTTCTCCGGCATGCGTTTGCAATGGCTCTTTTTCTTTCTAAGTAGTCACAGATATATACAATGTAGACACATTTACATGTACAAGATAAATGAAATACAATGATTATTTTTGTGTATTAAATTAAATTTGAAAAAATGTATTAAAGTGTTTTGGGATATAAATAATTTTTGGTCTTACCGCCCTCTGCAAAATAAATAAATTTTTCGGCTATCCCACTCGTGAGCATGGGTAAAGAATGGATATTCCAGATATAATCCACACACTTGAAGCGTTTGACATTTTGCCTTGTTGATGGTCATTGAGAAGGCAAGGCTAACGGGGAACTGTAGTCATTTGACTACAACTATCAAATGAGTCACTGAACCTGGCCTTTAAATGCTTCAGGGGTGAATAGCCATTCATGAAATCGATATTAAATGGGTATTCACGCCTGGTTGCCAGGGAAATTTTCTAATGTTGAAAAGTAAGAAAAATTGATGAATTTCGAGATAAAAACGTAATTGTTGGACAAAAACGAAGCGTATAAGAAAATTGAATGAAAAAATTGAATGCTACATTCTTTCATGCTTCTATAATAAGAATTTCCATCCAATATTTTGAGTGCAAGTAATTTAAAAAGGCAAATAAAGAAACACCTGCACCGAATTCAATGCTATTCTTATGGGAATAAATGTTAACAATATTGGGGTAAAAACAACCCCTAAAATTGCCATTTTTATAATTCAGAAGCCTTCGTAGGCACGCGCACAACAACTCACCAAAGTTTCATCGCAATCTGATGAATGGCTTGGAACGCATAGAACACGAACAGACGGACAGACAGATAAACATTCTTTTTTACATCGAAGTGCCGATATCGGCATTTTGGCTGCGTTTATATAGCCCTCGTTCTCCCGCTGCTGCGCTGTGATTGGTTGGTTTCTGGAACACTCTCTTCCAAGCGTTGGTCAGATGGTATCCGTCTTCCCCGTTGAAATTTCTTGGCATTTTGGTGATCTCTATTGACTCCCTTATCAGCCTAGGATAATATCTTCTTTCCTTGGCGATGATTTCGGCTTCGTCAAATTTTATGTCGTGTCCGGGTTCGCTCCAAGCATGCTCGGCGACTGCTGATAGGCTGAATTTCTTGTTCTCTGTTGAATTGGGAGTCAATAGAGATCACCAAAATGCCAAGAAATTTCAACCGGGAAGACTGATACCATCTGACCAACGCTTGGAAGAGAGTGTTCCAGAAACCAACCAATCACAGCGCAGCAGCGGGAGAACGAGGGCTATATAAACGCAGCCAAAATGCCGATATCGGCACTTCGACCTGAAGACGCCTGGTGGAATCCCGGCGAAACTGTCGTCAACCTATTCTTTTTTACATATTTGATTGTTAGTATGGGATTACATAATCGTTTATTCTTTATATACTCATATATTTACAAATTTGTAATTTATTTAATTTTGTTGTAGTTACTCTTCTTTGTTGTTTTGTTTTTGCCTCTCCCCAGTTGTTGCTATTTGTAATTTGCATTCCTGTCGTTCATGGCGGGATGTTTTGTGGGTTTTCCTCCGCCCTCAAATTTGTCATGTCAGGCCATGGTCATCCCTGCCGCGTGATCAGCAATGATCGTGCCTTTTCACTGCGATCTATCCCAAACCCAGAAAAGGAAATTAGTCTAAAACAAGGGCCATGTTAAGTTTTACTAAATTGCTACTTGTTATAATGCTACTTTTTACGTTGCTCAAAATGGCAATAAACATATTTGGTGACGATTGATGATGAAGAGGGAATGTATGAAGGGTAAGTGATGCAAAAGATATACCTATGCAAGAATAGGACAGTATAGAGGAGACGATTAAATCAGAGTCAGATTTACGGAGAATTAAACTCTTTTCAATGTGCCTACCCCGAAAGGAAATGTCATGATGGGTGTGTGTGTGTTCACGTATGGATTATCGGATTTTGCTCGGAAGAGATAGATTATCGCTTCATTTTAGATTATCTGGGCACTCGCTGCTTGTACCAACACCATCCTGAAATATCAGGACATCACAGTATCATAGCCCCTTCAGCGCGGCGGTGTTACAAAAGTGGGCCCGGCCCGCCTGCATTCCTACCCGGTGCCCGCACACTCTCCCGCCCCGATCCAACCACCCGGCCTCCCCTGCCTCCGTTGCATTGCGATCCGAGCAAGGGGTCAATAAGTCGACCTCGCCCCCGACCAAGGTCAAACCATCAAAGCCACCTTTCGCTCGATAAAGAATGTCGAGTAATTTTATCTCGCTCGCATTATATAGTCTAACAACGTGATCGACAGCCTATGGCACGTGTTAGAGTGGTCTTAAAGCGTCGACAAAATGAAGATAGAACTCAGCCATTAAGAGAAGTCTGGTGGTAGCTGTTGAAGCTGGTGTGTGTATATATACACACATACATACATATACATATATACACATGAACATGCATTAAAATAGTACATATTTCACAAATAGACGTCCCAGGCGGACGAGCAAAACCATTGGCGATCGGATCCCTACACTCGGCGTAACACATGGAGCTCCATTCAACTTGGTCTCCACTAACACTTGGTCTTGGAACTCCATCTAATACACGCGTTTCATCAGGCTGCACCTAAGAAGTTTTTGGAATGCACGCCACAAAAAAAACGACATAATTAAACTCTCCGATAATCTAGGTCATAAAAACTTATTGTTGAGCGGGAATTCTTTCATTTTTGCTTTTTGTTTTTTCCGAAATAACCGAACGAGTTTAATATGTAGTGTAGCGTTGCATGGTTCACAAACGTGAACTCTCAGAAAGGAAGTCGAGAATAGGGTGCAGGCGTTTGAGATGTGGGTGTGAAGGAGAGTTGAGAAGCTGTGGTGGATGGAAAGGAAGACGGACGAGGACGTGCTTGGTACGGTAGGTGAGGAGAAGAAACTCCTGGAGGAGATGAGGGGGAAGCAGTGTTTGGTGGCTGGAAGAGGTGATGAGGGGCAAAGGGTTGCTTAAGGCCGTGCTAGAGGGGAGGATGTTGGGTAATAAAGTAAGGGGAAGAAAGAAAATAGGTTTCATGGACGAAATGGAGAGAGGTTGGACGTATTCTGTGACGGAGAAACATATTGCGAAGGTAGATTGTTTCTGTACCGGTACATCTGGGGGAATTTTACTCTCTACCACTTAAATCTACCTTGACCGATAGATTTCCCAAATAATAATACACTTACTGAAAGATTACTTGCAACTGCAGTGCCAAGAGCGTCTAGTAACATGAGTAAATTGTATATTTCGATTGAAATTTGGTAATTTGAAGGAATAGTGTAATTAATGGTGTGCAATAAAGTATAATATGCCTGAAACCAGGAAAGAATGCATACCAGACCGAATGAGGTATCATCATCGGTGGTTCCATTCCGGAAAATGTAAAAAAAAGTTGAGATGCCACGGAAATGTTGTTGAAAAAAAAACTTTTAAAAAGGTATTTTTATTAGTGGATGTAACGGAAGGGTCCAGCTTGATGATAGCCATGCGGGAGGAATGTCATAAATGACCCAATCGGGGTGATGGAATTCCTCCCACTGACTCTTATCTCTTCTGCAACCCTAATCTCGAAACAGACTCACACATTCGATGGAAGACATTCTTGGAAGGATACGGCGATCTTTTATTTATTGAAAAAAAATTGGAAGAAGGAAGTGGTCTCTTGCTACATTATCCGTGACGGAACGCCAAGCATCCGGCCGTGAGAGTGTCAAGGATGCGGCTATAATGAAAATATCTCATAGAATTGATACAACCTTCCTTTCTTATCGAAATGATATACCATAGCCAGCACGTCCCTTTTTTATGTGTGTGTGTGTATATGTATCCCCTTTTGTCACCTTCTACTTTATCGTTCATTTTCTTTGAGCACATTGAAGGGCATTGTCCGAATACCTTATGTGAAGGTCCGGACCCGGAATGGCCCAATAAAAATCTTGGTTATTACTCTCGCGATTTGCCGATAAAAAAGGAAAGCAACACCTTTATGAACTTGGCCACTGGCATTAAATCAACTTACATGTGTACCAATTTAATTACTTAGAGTGACATGCTGCTGGCGTGTTGGGCATATAATAAAAGATTTTTCGGTATTCAAGCTGCATGCGGTATGCAGCCGAAATCAAGATGTAGAACGGCCCATTTTTGAAGATAAATGACACATGGACGAATGTGTTTGGCTCTATACAAGTCCAATGAATGATGACACCTATAAATGCATCCAATTCATTTGTAACGCATGCCTCATACGAATACTTTGACTTCTGTCTCATGAATTTGTTACATAATTGTGTATTTTTTGAGCAATCTGTCATAAGTTCCACTCAGTAACCCCTGGGAACGGCATTCGTCATTCATTTTCGCAAAGAAACGAACTACAACGGTGGTACCATGGTGCTAATATTGAAAAGAGCGATTTAAATAATAAAATAGTGTTTTTATCATAATTATTTAAATAGATAAAACAATAAGTCAAATAGAACACACTAAAGATAATATTGAAATTTTCTCGCGCAATTTAGTTTTAGTTACACTGTATTAGACGTATTTTATCATATTTTAAAGTTATAAAATAAAAAACCGTACCGGAAAATCTCCATTGATTCTCATGCATTTCATGGTTCTGCCTGGGCATTAATTCTTGGCTCAAACTCGGTACCTTGAGGTATCATATTTAAAATCAGACCCAGTTTAATGAATTTTTCATACCAAAAACCCTATATATTTTTGATGTTTCATTAAAATTGTTGTAGCAGCTTCCGATTTTAATTTAGCATACATCTTGATACGTAGTGTAGCGTTTTATGGGGCAGAAATGTGGACTCTGAGAAAGGAGGATGAGAATGGGCTGAAGGCATTTGAGATGTGGGTGTGGAGGAGGATGGTGAAGGTTCGATGGATGGAAAGGGGGACAAACGAGGAGGTGCTTGGTATAGTGGGTGAGGAGAGGTAACTAACGCCTGGGGGAGATTGCGGGGAGGCTGGGTAGGTGGCTGGAAGTGGTAATGAGGGATGATGGGTACTTTATGGCGTTGGGTAAACGGATAAGGGGAAGAAAGGGAACAGGTTTAATTTTACATAAATAAATCTATAATGACGTATAATTATGGATCGTTTAATAGCATAATAATAAGTGCGTTGATTTTTATCGAATGTCTTTGCTATGCAAACTTAACGAATGCCTTTATTTCTAGCGATCATAACTATTATTATTATCGAGATAGTATACCAGTTAATGTGGATCACAATGGGATTGATTAAACGTTTTCCATATTTGTACATTTCAGGGCCCTATCTGCCAATAATATTTCTTTCTTCATCACAGCTTACGTCCTGCCCTTCTTCATCCCGTTCATTAGAACCTTCTCTTTCTTTCCTTTCCCTGCTTACCCAACATTTTCCCTTATTTCACGAACTACAGCCCTTCAGTTTATTTTCGTCTTCCTTTCTCAGAGTCCGCGTTTCTGCACCATACAATAATGTACTTCCTGCTAAACGCTTCTGGTTAGTTTAAAAAAAAGTAATATACATTAATAAAGAAAAATTTTACTCGTAAATAAAATTTTATGGACAAGAAGGGCATAACATATCGAAAAGCTGAATTTAATCGCCGTCTTCGTGGCATGCCACCAACAAACTACCTTATCCTGAACACTTGCTGCCTTTTCTCGTATTCGCCTTTTATCGTCTCATAACTATTGATATTGGATGCTCATGTATTTTTCCTGAAATTGGCTCAAGTTTTTCGAAAAAAGCCCATTTTCCATGTATTGAATACTACTTGTTCCCTACTCCGGTTTCAGTCCCCCGTTTTCCCTTAAAGTTATGTACACCTACCCGTCCTCCCCTCTTGTACGTTTCCATTCCCTTTTTCTCCCTCCCTGAATCTAATCGATTATCTCTCTCTCAGCCTCCCACGAGCTACAGCAGTCGGTCCCTCGGTCGGCTCCGACCCAGGGAAAAAGCGACTGGCGCCCGCTGAACTCTTCTATACATATATGTGTCCCAGTGCGATTTCTCCACTTATCCACTCCCTCTCGGAAGGCTATTGTTCATATTTGATTATCCCAGTGAACGCAGTTTAGGTCACATGTCAAACGATAGGGGACAGGTTTATGTAGGTAATTTAGTTGAGTGATTAATTTCGAAATAAATCAGGGAGGACCTTTTTAAAAGACCCGCGTATTGAAAATGCGCTGTCTTTTCTCCCTCCTATTTCCTCACGGTCCAAGTTTCTGAGCCGCTTTTCCAGTCACTTCGTGACTATTATTATTATGGTATTCTGCCGGTTAAGGTAGGTTTAAACGGAAGTGAGTAAACATTCTCTAGAGCAGTTTATGTCACACGGGATGAGGTGTAGGTAATTTAGTTGAGTGTTTTAATTTCGAAATAAATGACGGAGGGCCTGTTTAAAGACCCGCGTTTTGAAAATCCGTTGTCTTCACTCTCTCCTCTATCCTTCACGGGCCAAGTTTCTGAGCCATCATAACCAGTAGTCATTCAATCCGATGATTATTTTGCTGCAGCTCCCAAATCATTTCCTCTAATGACTTACCGTTTCAATTTTCCTTCATAAGTCTTCTTTTAAACATCACTTGCCGGATTCTTCATCCTTGGTTATTCTTTCCCTTTGATAACTTCTTCCATAGCTGTTTTCAGGAGGTAAAGCATCAAAACTTGTCATAAAAAAGAAATATTTTTTGCATAGATAACTGCTCACTCTTAGTTTATAATTACCTACACTAAAAACAGAGGTTGGATATAGCATCCAATTTTCATTGGATGAGAAAGAGCATCAGCTCAAATTGATAAGACAACTATGGAGCTTGTATAAACATTTTAAATGGATACGCTCTACGATGTCGCGGCATCTATGCATTGGTCAGCGTGGCACTTGGGACTGAATGGGACACCCAATGCGTTGGATAGAGCTTCAGATGGGCGTCCTCACCAGTGTGCTCTGTAGATAAATTAAGTAATCGCACGCGTTATATCTCTATGAGTTTCATTGCTAGTGATTTAGAAATAACTCGGAAGCCCACCGCAACAGGGAAAGAAATACTATTGTTTTCAACCAAACACAGTTTAAGCCCACATTTATCGACAATAGTTGTGCTGTTGATCTTTTCTGTTACTGTTAAGAGTGAAAGAAAATGACAACTTATCAACAGAACTGCGAAAAGGAATTGATTCTAAGTTTGCGTTGCTTTTGGTGCGATTCCATCAGAGTGAGCTGAGTATATCCGTTTATCAACACTGCGAAATTTTTGGTGTTATTTGCTTTGCCTTAAGCTTTACTGAAATACTCTAAAGTGATATTTTTGTTACTTTATTATATATTTTGACTTTCTATTTGCATATTATCACGAACATACTTTTGTTTTGACACACATGTTGAAATGTGGCGTTCCCTGTAAATATATTTTGTAATTCCATTGTTGACTGTAAATTATCGGTTTGTTTTTATTCGTAAACATCGAAAGTAAAATAATGCTCTGCATTCGGCTTTCTTATTCAAGCAGAATCCCCGTGCAGCGATTGGCATCTATTTTGTAGAAAGAATATATACGTATATTCATGATAGAAGATTAATTGCTTGCTTTCTCCACTTTTCTTGGACGTGGTATCCAAGTTAAGTGGACAGTGGATCCCTGAGAGTTGGATGTTGCATTGAACTCCAACATACCCATTTAAAATGCCTGCCAGAGCCAACTAATTGGATGCCCCACCAGTGTCCATTTAAAGTGGATACCAAATACAATTCTTAGGTTGCCTTTTCAAATTATTTTTTTGAGTGCATGGAAGTTTCCAGCATGACAGCCTCAATAATATGAGCGCTTTTTATTTGCTCCAGTGGGCTGCTCACTTCGAACCACAACAGAGCAGTTGCTTTCCATTTGCTTCTGAGCCTGATCACTAGGTCGTGCACTTCAAAACAGATCGAGAGCTGAGTTGATGTTCGCTAGGCAGTAAAAGAACTTCGGTAATCCCAACCGTGACTGTTGTTTATGTGTCGTTTTTCACTGAAGTCAGTCTGCTCTCCTTTCAGCTTATCGCTACACTCCTACATTATTCTTAACTGGGAATTTCTTCATAATTCTATTTTTGGTCTTCCTCTGGTATTCTTCCTATGAATTTCTCCCTTAAATATTGTTTTCAATGGACTGCTGTGTCGCAAAATGTGCCCGATAAGTTTGTATCTTCCTCTTTTCATTGCACTTCTTTCCTCTTCGAGCCTTCTTAGAACTGATTTGTCAATGAGTCTCTCAGTCCTTTTGATCTTCATCATTCATTGATATCACCATATCTCCATTGCTTCCAATCTCTTTGCTCTGCGGCTGTTATTGTCCATGCTTCACTTCCGTATAAGAGCATGATTCAAATACATGTTTTGATAAAATACTTTCTTGCTACCACATTTGTATTACTAGCTTTTGGAAAACGTTTCTTATGGTAAAATGCCTGCTTTTCCGCTCACAGTGTCTTTCCTCGTTCTTCCATCGCTGGTGGCCCTGCTTCCCATATGGCAAAATTGTTCCACTTGCGCAAGTTTTTGCAGCCCAATTGGTGACTACGAGTTAGTGTAGGTAATTTAAAACTAGTGACATGTTTAATTTTGAAAGAAATCATAGAGGACCTGTTTAAGGACACGCATCTTTAAAATCCGTAGTCCTCACTCCTTCTCTATCCTTCAAGGACCAGATTTTGGAGCTTTTTGACTTTAAAACCTTAACTCAATCAGCTATCATGCAGAGAGCATGTGTTTGGCTCTCAAATAGGGATTGAATTCCAGATGAAATTCTTGAGAGGGTCTGGATCCACTTAATTTCCAATCACTTTCTCCCTTTTCTCCTTGTATTTTCTCATGAACCAAGTTTCGAAACCGCACCACGCTACTTTTTCCGACAATGATGTGGACATGCTGAAATTATGTCACTTACATCTAGCACAAATTTTGCATGCTGAAATGTTGGCTTGTTAATTTGTATGATGTGATTCTGAATTCATATAATTTATATCTGATGACGTTTTCCGGAAAATGTCATGGAAGACGTTTACAGAGGTTATATGGCCACATTTCTAAAGCCGTTTGTTTACCCTCATAATATTTCCGTACGTACCAAGTTTCTGAACCGTGAAGCGCTGCAACCCTACATTAATAGACGCATACATAGAGTTAATAACGGTCTACATTGGATGTAAGAACATAGGGAAAGGAAATAACACAAGAACTTAAAAGTTAGGCGCTTAAATTGTTGTGAAGGAGGTCACAATGCGCCATTATTGATAAATTCTCAAATCTGTTAAGGTAAGCTATGACCTTTTCAATCGATGCACCTGGAAATAATTCTACCTATCTCGTTTTACTTTAAAACGATAAATTAACCAAGTGTTTAAGTTACCTGAAGGAATTACTGGATTATTTTAAATGTTTTAAGCCCTGCATCCTGTAATATGATTTTTATTGAATAAAATCTGAGGCTGAAAATTTAGAAATAGCTTTTTATGAGGGTGTTTTTAAATATTCAAAAGTAACTCAATCCACAAGGCCATTCAGCCACTCAATTGTTTTTCAATTGAATTGGTAATATCAGGCATATTTCGAGGTCCCTGAAGAGTAAACTTGGTTATTTAACATAATTTTATAGAGAAATGCTTCTGGTATGTGAAAAATGACAACTGTCATCTTTCGATTCAACTTCAACTCCAGTGATCATAGTAAAACATAGATAGCTTACCTACACAGAAATGTCACGCGCCTGGATTTGTCCCTTCCTCCCTTGGGAAGGGACGGTCCCTGGATCCCATCGGAATGCAACTATTTATTCAACCTGGGTGTTAGTTATGTCTCCTCTGGGACAATCACTTCACTATCATATCCTTTACAAATCTGCTATCACCAAAGTAACCTCACAAGATTGGGCTTTTATTTATTCCAAGTTTTGCTCAATTGTTGCAAAAGTACATCAAGGACTTTGTCTAAGGAAGCAAAAATAGCATTGTTAAAAAGTGTGCTCATTCCTACTTCATTAAATGATAGCAAAACTTGGGTATGTCAGTGTAAACCTTAGAGGAGGTGAAATTCAGTGAGTATGGGGTATCTGAGAATTATATGCGGTAAAAGCAGGAGATATAGGGTTGAGAATGATTGGTTGATGAAATAATGCGGAATGGATGCTGTAGTAACATATATTTACGTAATAACCTGCAAGCCATTTCAAGGCTATGTGGCAGGGGGTGAGTTATCACCAACATGCACTCCACTACACCATCATAAGATTAATGAAACTTCTACTATCAATTCGTTAGCAAACCCTGGAAATAATCGTCAGCAGGTGAAATTTCACCAACACGCACTACAAAATAGCTATGCTGCCAATGATATAGCAACTATTAATATTATTATATTTTTGATTTTAATAAATACACAGAGATACAAGAGTTATACAGTAAACATGCAAGACATACATTAGTACTATGTAGCAGATTAAGATACAAGCATTATGGAGCATATGAACTAATTAGATGCATGACCTATCGATAAACTTAGTTCAAACTCTCGTAGGCAGTTATTAAATAGACATGTATGAATGAAGCGTTCTTCTTTTGTTCGATCATGTAGAGAGAAATGATGAGAGTCACATAGCGAAGTAGATGTATGATATTTGAGTGAATTGTGTAGGAGGAAGAGGTGGACCGAGAAATTCAGGGGTGAATTTGGTGGAAGATACTCTAAATGAGAAGGAATATTAGGAGTCTTAAGAATAGGAGAGAATGTTTGAAGTGTACCTGAGTAACTGGTACAAAAAAGAGGTATGCAAGGATAGGTCAGTATCCAGGAAATCATTTGAGTCAGCTATGTAGACCTCAAACCGAGAGTTAAACTCTTTTGTTTTTAATTTACGTTCCACGAAGTAGAACGGCGTAATGGTTATGTATGTAACGATTATGGAACTCGCACAAGGACAGATTTCAATCTCCCTGAATCCCTTTTCTGGCATCGTCTCAGTATTTCATGATGCTGGAAAGTGACTAATAGTTTATTCAACTTTAATCCATCTGGCTCTCAATTTATAACGACCGTGCGTTGTCCTCATCCAGACCATTTATTTCCTTTGCCCATCTTCTCTCATGCAAAATATTTCCCGTCTTGCGTTACTCCATATCGCTCGCTCTTCTACTCTCTGAAACTAATCGTTTATCTCTCCAAGCATGCATCCCATTCACCCCTCAAGGCGCAATAGTCCGGTTTCCCTGGTTACCACTTAGATAAAGAGTGTGCTGCTTATCCCCGTTTTATCTTCATTCACAACTACGCTTTACCATGTGAGCCGCCGCGCGGATAGGGAGTCTGGCAGCGGGTGTTAGCTCACCATCCATTTTTGGAGAGTCGACGCTGCAGGCTTTACGTGGAGGAATTTTATCATTGTATAAAGTAACGCAAAAAGCTGATATTAAAACCTAGACTTACATTATTTATCTCGGGAATTAGATTGTCTTGAAGAAGTTTTCACGAAAATTTGGATGGTGAGGAGACAAATCCTCTACATACGCCTACATTAACCGTTAGATCACCTTTCTTTGTGCATATATACATACATATCACGCCATACCCTTCCAGGGTTGGCCCAGTCAAAGATCTTAGTTATTGCTGTTTGGGCTAGGAAGCTTTCTCTTTTATTTCCTCCATAATGCCCTATATTGGCAAACGTATTTGGCTTCTGTTAAATTCGTGCATCGCTTCAAACATGGTCTCCTGTTCTTACCTTTTCTTGAGTGTGTCTTCCACCACAGTCAACAATTACTATCACAGCCTACTCCTATCTCTTGCACAATTCTAAACTTTATTATTTATCTGTTTCGCTATTTGACTCAAATCCATTCTCTCGACATTGCCAAGCCAATGAGGCTCTTTCATATGAACGAACATTGCACTGCCAAACCAACGAAGCACGCTGTTATCATATGTGCCCATTACTGGAGTGTCCAATGGGCAATCTTTCATGACCATAACCCTAATTCCTATCCCTATTTCTTTTA
The DNA here is from genome assembly GCA_963573305.1 of Pyrrhosoma nymphula. Classification (NCBI taxonomy): domain Eukaryota; kingdom Metazoa; phylum Arthropoda; class Insecta; order Odonata; family Coenagrionidae; genus Pyrrhosoma; species Pyrrhosoma nymphula. Next base: position 49,391,601 of record OY754337.1, on the reverse strand, counting down.
CTCTCACCGCAAATATTTGTTAAGTACTCCATTGAGATATCTATAATGATAATAGTTACTAAAACTTTGCCAGCCTGCATGTACATTGCGACACTAATGCCGTCATCAGAGCGTGTGGCTGGGGGTATTAAGATACATGTCCTATATCTAGCTATAGAGATAGAAAAGGTGTTTAATTTATATAATAAACTAGAAGATGGTGCCTTGCTGCACTTTACCGAAAATAAGAAAAGAATAAAATGTTGCATAGGATTAAATGAACACTCCGAAAATTCTATGCAAAATGCTTATTTCATATGGCAGTTATTAACCACAAACTGAGAGGTTTGGGTAATATCTATCCCATATAACACCTCATTTTAATAGTTATATTGATATCAAGTGAGGCATATTTGACTCGGGCATATGTTTCCATTCCAAGTAAATGCTGCCGTCACCAAGTAAATAAAAAATTCTATTGTTGAAATAGTGAAAAAAGTGGTGATTGGAGAGCTAAAAAAACTCAAATTTCAGGAAAAAAACAAAGAGAGTACGAAATTTGAATGCAATAATGAAATATTTTGTTCTTTCAGTTATCCGATGCTAAAATGCCAAGCCTATTTCATGAATGCAAGTAATTTTACAAAAGCAGAAAAAGAAACCAAGTTGCATCAAGACCAATGCTTTTCTTATGGAAGGTAGAGCGCCTCCCACATCTTCTATTCTCATAATAGCCAATGTCTGAGGGGCGCGCGGGGGCGGTGCGATGCCATTGATTGAGAAAACTGGTGAATAGATTTTGCTGGTTTGGGAGTCATTTTTTTGTGTAGCACCACACATATCCGTAAAAACCCCCAAATATACTTTTCCGACACAGATAATTTATAAATTGAAAAAATAAACAAGCACCTTGTTAAATTTGCAAAGCAACCACGGAGCTATCGACAACCTAGTTTCAAGTTAATAGCCACTTCAGCCCAGATGTTTTGTATTTTGTGAGCATTAATACATGTCTAAAAGGCATGTCTTATACTAATTAGCGCAAAACTGTTGTAAACATCTGTTTCTGCCGGCATTTTGTTGGAAACGCCCATATGGACTTTGATTAGAGGAGATTAGATCTGGAGATTTTTAGGCACGAAAATCACTCCTCTTCATCTGCATCACTCAACATCACTGCTCTTGATCTAACAATAGCAAATTTTCGTCAAGGGACCGACTCCGTGCGTCGAAGATATTTCCGGGCCAAATAATGAATAGTTTGGGAAGTAATGGAGACTTCAAGGTAGAGTATTTTATTTTCACCTATAGAAACATTATAATCCGATTGAAAAAAATCGATATTTATAAGATTTGCATAACTGTATATTTTGCCTGTCATTTTTGACGGGTTATCAACAAGTAGCCAACAACTTTAATGATTTAATCCATTTTACGGAGAAACTTCCTCAAAATCATCGCTTATGAATCCAGCACCCTTCCCCCCCATTTCAGTCACTCACAGCAGAAAAAGACGAAAAAGAAAAAAAAATCTTTTACGCTATGCTGTGGGAAATATTCTGAGGGAATGTGGGAGTATATGCGTATAAGGAGTAGGAAGTTGGGGAAGAAAATTAGAACTGGGGGAGGGGAAGGGGGTGGATGTAATGTTTGGGGGAGGGAGCGCAAATGAGACGGAAGGGGAAATTGGAAGAGATGGAGAAGTGAGGGATGCGAAGGGAAAATTCTCCAGGGACATGAGGAGGAGAGATCGAGGGGAAGGAAGTGGGTGGAGGGGTGGCGGAGATGCGGAGGAAATAAAAGGGGAAATTGAACGCGATTGGTTGTTTACCGGGGCGCTGGCGGGAGTGGCGGAAGCGAATCGAAACACCGGAAAGGTATGGTAGTCGCAGCCGGTAAAGGAACCGATAGTCATTACTCTGGTACTCTTGCGTATTGATTGGTTTAGAGGGGAATCGGTTTAGCGTTCGTGGCTACAGAAACAAGTTATCATGGTACTAATATTCCAAGGGAGCACGTTTCCGTGACCAAAATGCGTCCGCTCTGCGGATGACGTCATCCGGATGAAACGAACAGTAGATGACTCGAGAATTAGCCTAGGAATAATGGATGGAAGCTCGGATAATTTAGTTTTTAGCCACGACAGAATGGAACCAAGTTGATATTTGAATCCTTAAGTAATGATCTAAATGTATTTGTTTTGCTATGATTGGTAAATGTGTAGTTTGAAGAAAAAAATCTTGTTTACAGCGGAAATAACCCTAGCAACGATATATTTACAAATGAAAGTTGCAACACTTAGCATTTTCAACATTAAAGTGGTCTTGTCTCTGACAAACCTGGACCCACTTCGCCCGTGTAGATGTATTAATGGGACATCTATAAAAATTCTCTTCCCTCGTATGTTTTTTAGCATTGCTGCTGTATCCAAAGACCACACAAGTTTGAAATACACAATGTATTCCGTATTGAGATAGAGTTTGATGTGATCCAAACTACATCAAAGCGTTTGACCCAAACGATCCCCAACGAGTTACCTTGTATTAGTAGTACCATAATAATACTGAATCCTCATAATAATATAACCCGCTGGGAGGAAAATATTGGTGCAAGTTAGTATTTTTGGCCACACTTTAGGTAATTGTGCAGAAGTATTCTCCATTACTGCATTCTAATTTTTTGCAATAGTGGTGTTAGTCTAGCTTCACTGTTTTTTACTAGAAAGCAGCAGGGTTTGAATTTTTTATTTATTTCACTCTGAATCTCATTATCCAAAAAAAGGCAATTTTGACTTTCTTGCTCTCAACGACTTGAAACCATTATTGCTCTCAATGACTCAGATATTGTGTTCTAATCCGGTAGGAGGTTAAAAATTTTCACGTTATTTGAGCCATTGAGAGTGAAATAGGTTCAAGTCAGCATTAAAACCATATTTCAGCTAAAGAGGGTAAAATAATAAGTTTACTTTTATTCAATTTTATGCGTCAGTGGTGGAAGTTAAGGCCGTTCGGTGGTTTCACTCAACTTAAGGGAATTCGACGAAACTTCCTGGAAGCATTAATTATGTTTTCCTAAAGCTACCTGAATTTTTTCAAAATTATTTACCGCAGATTTCTTATATTATTTGATGTGGAAGTGGGCATGAAATTACATGGGTTCTTAAGGGAACGCGAGGTGCGACTAGCTTTATTCATCGAAAAGAACGTTTTCTAGTTAAGAATAAGAAATACAAAAATAATTTAAATCATCAATAGAAAAATGTAAGAAAATCATTTGATATACTTTATTTTTATTATTTTTGTTTTTCTTATTCTATACTAGAAAAAGGTTATTTTTGATGAATTAAGCTACGCGTACCTTGTGATCCCATAAGAACCCATGTAATTTTTGTCCACTTCTCGATCAAATATCTTAAGTAATCTGCGGTAAATAATTCTGAAAAAAATCAGGTAGATTTAAGACAACATAAGTAATGCATTCAGCAAGTTTCGTCGAATTCTCTTAAGTTGAGTGAAACCACCGAACCTCCTTAAGCTTCGGCGTTTTTCCACAAGTAAGCAGCACCTGAGAGCTTATTTTTTTGTTGATTATACTTTAAGCCTCATATTCCAAAAAGTTATATTTTAGACCTGCAACTTTCCTGCTCTCAACGGTACATGCTATCTGTGCTACGTGGCTAAGAATCATGTGACATTGGAGAGTGTGGTAAGTAAGAGAATGGTAGTTTTCGAAGCTTGGTGTTGTAGGCGGGTGTTGAAAATCAAATGGGCGGATTGGATCAGAATCAAGGTAGTGTTAAGAAGGGTGAAAGAGGAGGAAAAAATTTGAAGCATTTTCAGGAATATAAGGTCCAGATGGATGAGACACCAAATGAGACCCGGAGAACTCGTAAGAAACATAGTGGAAGAGTAAATAGAAGGAAACGCCCCTCGAGCAAGACGGAGGAACGAATACATCATCACCATCAACAGTCATGCGTTCGAGGATTGGTTTGCTGGCAGCTCTCCAATCCACCCTCCTCTCTGTCAACCACGTCATTCCTACATAATTACTTATTTTGACGCCCTTCATAATTTGCCCGATGTATTCCATTCCTTGATTTCCACTATAATTCTTGCCATTTATATCTCTCTCCAATGTTGCTTTCATCAGACTGTTGTGTCGCAAAATGTGTCCAATAAGTTTGTCTCTCCTTCTCGGCATAGTTTTCGCCATTCTTCTTTTCTCTCCCACTCTTCGTAGCAGTTCTTCGTTGGGTGACCCTCTCCATCCATTTGGTGTTCATCATTCTTCGATAACACCACGTCTCCATTGCTTCCAATCACTTTTGATCTGCAGCTGTTATGACAAATATATAGAGGCCAGCTTAAACAGGATATGGAACAAAAGAGTTACGTGGAAATTAAAGGAATTAGCATGTAGCAGGGTAGAATTGAGGTCTGCAGTTATTACAATCCTTGGATTCAATGATCAACGACGGTTATATCACTGCATGGTATCCTGCGTATTAAGTGGTTAGGGGATCGTGTTGGTGTCACGGCTATAGTAGTAGATAATTACTCCCTATCCCAATAGGGTGGGTTCGAATCCAGTTAGAGGTGAAAAATTTTCAGTTGATTCCAATTGACAAGCACTCAAAAGTCTACCACTCAGTCCATCATAGGGGGAGTTCAAAACTGTAACCCTTACATGCCTCAGTTTAGAATAGGCTAATGTCGATGCTGGGTTTTTCTTCTCCTTTCCTCCAATCCCATAATGATCCATCATTGACCGTCTTTCCTACTTATCCTTAGTGGAGAAAATGGCCTTGGTTTGGTATTCACCTACATTCTAATATTTTATACTGATCCGACAGTCATTGTAATTTTTCCTTTGCCGACTTCCAGTTGATGTTGGTAGCGCCTTTATCTTCCACGAAGTGTAACTAACCCACCGCTATTCCCTGATAAGAAAATGTATAGGGTATATATGTAGCACATAAAAAGTAATGTATTCTATTTAAAAGAAAGAGAACTTAAAAAAAACAATAGGTGCTTTCCAATCACTTTGCAAAGATTAGCGCTAAAAACACGACCGCACATTCAAGTTGACGATTGGAATGATCTGCGCTGAAGTGCTTACAAAATGGCCGTACGATATTGAAATTCTATAAAGAAGTAGTCAAACTCATCTCTTGAAAGAAAGAATAAAAATAAAAATTATTATTATTTTTTTAAATTAATCATCGCAATTGCATTAGAAATTGAACTTTTATATGTATATGATCTTGATCACTTAATTATGTTTGTTGTTATTTTCACAGAAAAAATATTGTAACAAAACCATCAGCATTAGACTATTCCTTTTTTTCCAAATTTGACATATAAAACTGATATCTAGCTGTTTTTTATTTTTTAAATATTTACTTTTTATTTTTTTTGCTTAAATTATTAGTTTAATATTTTGTTATATATAACAAATATTTGTTTGTTTAAATATTTGTTTATGCTTAAGTTTTGTTTCTAAGAAGAACATTGTAGTTATGTATTGGAAACTAACTGTGATAAACCAATGACTCTCCTCGTGAAATGTTACCTAAAGGTATACATATACTGAATAGCTGATAACAATATTTATCTATATTCAATCATGTTTTTTCATGTATGACTTATGTATTGGTTTTTTAACCCTGATGAAGCTTACATAAAAAGGCGAAACGTTGGCAAATTGGTGGTTTTTTAATTGAAAAAATAATAGACCAAAGCTCCAGAAATAACATCAATTAGAAATTGAGGTCTTCCATGGCCGACTTCATGCAAGCCATGACATGCAATTTGACAACCTCACTTTACGTGGCGTCAGTTTCGTAACACCACTAAACCCTCAAATTCGGCATCACCTCATAATTCAGACTTTGGCTACATGGCTCAGATTTTCTGAGTTGGATTCTTGGTCAGTGCAACCTTCTGCCAAATAACCAAGCTCAGTTGCTAATCAGTTGGTGTACTTTTATCATTTTAGTTCACTGTCATTTCCATATCATACCTTATTTCTTAACTTACAGTAATAACATACTTGGAAAATATAAAGAAAGTGGGTGGTCTTCACATTTTCATAAGCATATTCATCAGCTGAACTAACTTTGCCCATTGTTGCCCACGTAGAAGGTTCTCTAAGACCTTTTGACAATGCCACCAAAGATTTTATCAGGAAAGCTTGTGAAAAGCAAATTGTAAATAATCTCAGGTTACCATCAAAAAACAGTGTACCCAATCTTAACAAAGTGTTACGGTCTCTAAAATCTAGGAATTGCTTCTATATGAAAGCCGACAAAGGCAACCTATGTGTTATCATGGACAAAGAGGATTATTACACTAAAGTAAGTTCCTTGTTATCATCCGGACCATACATTAAGATCCTAAAAAATCCTCTCAACAAGTTGGTCACTCAATTTAAGAATGTCCTTAACGATTGTCATAACCTTATCGATAAAAAAACAAAATTCAAAATTTCTGTGTCCAACCCTGTGTTACCGAGATTGTACTGTCTCCCAAAAGTTCATAAAGATGGTTGCCCTATGAGACCAATAGTTTCTGGGATAGATTCTCCAACTTATCTCTTGTCAAAATGGCTTGTTAACCAATTCTCAGAATTAAATTTTCAAAGCCCCCATTCACTTAAGAACAACTTGGATTTCGTAAACAAAGTCAAAGACTATATGTTTTCGGAGGGAGAAATTATGGTATCATTTGATGTTACAAATCTATTCCCAAGCGTGCCAATAGATATAGCCATAAATTCATTAAATAATTGGTTGATCTCCTTGAATTTAGACGATTACAAAATAGACGAATACATTAGACTCACTAATTTAGTCATGAACCAAAATTTCTTTGTTTTCCAAGGTATTTATTATAAGCAAGAGTTCGGCACAGCTATGGGTAACTCCCTATCCCCTCTTCTAGCTAATATGTTCATGACTCATTTTGAGAATACCTTCAAAAGTACGTTTAACTATTTCCCGAAAGTTTATCTAAGATATGTTGATGACATTTTTGCTATCTTTGATACTAAAAAGTATGATTTAAAACAATTCGTGAGTGATCTAAATAGTTTATTTCCTTCCATTAAATTCACGTACGAAACAGAAAACAACAACCAACTCCCTTTTCTAGATCTCTTGTTGACCAGAAACAGTAAAAAACTCGAATTTGATATTTACCGTAAACCCACACATACCAATAATTACATTCATTCTGATTCTTTCGTTCACAACAGCACTAAGCTCGCTTCTTTTCATGCTCTTGTCAATCGCTTGCTTAACATCCCACTAGGGAAGAATAATTACCTTAAAGAGCTCAATAACATAAAGCGCATTGCAAGATTAAATGGCTATAAAGATTCTGTAATCGACAACATTGTTAAAAAACATAAGTTTAAGAGACTAATACAAAATTCCACTACACTAAGAAAAGATGAAACTACTCGCTACATTAAACTGCCTTACCACCCGAAAGTCACCAAAGGTTTGGAAAAGATATTTAAGACAGTGAACACCAAAATATCTTTCAGTAATAATTATAAACTAAAAAACATATTAGGGAACACCAAAGACAAAATAGATAATATAAATAAGTCCGGTATATATAAAATATCTTGCTCCTCATGCGACCTGGCATACGTAGGGCAAACTCGTAGAAACATTAAAACCAGATTTAAAGAACACATGGCCCATTACAGATTCAACCGACCGGAAAAATCCAGCATGGCACAACATTTAATCGACACAGAACACGAAACATCAGAACAAAACCTTCAACTCATCAAACAAACAGATAATAATTTACTTGACGCCTATGAAAGCTTATATATATACAAACTTAGAAAAAACCTTCTTAACAGCGACAAAGGCCCGATTTCTTTCTCTCCATTATTTTCTATTATAGAATAAGAAGTTCTCCATTTTCACCGTTTTTGCAATTTTCTAGGCACTCTCTGACCACATTTAGTTTTAAATTTTAAACATTTTTCATCAGTTGCAATCCCCACGCTTCACTTCAACGGTCAGTTTGTTTTGTTTCCCCTTCCCCCCCCTCTTGACTCACTACAACGGTCATTATCTTCCACCCCCCCTTCCCGCCAACGGTCACCATGACTCCCACCCCCCCTGACAACCTCGTGTTGCTAGTGTTTTTCCTTTCAGCTCGCTGAAGAGGACCACTTTGTGGTCGAAATACGCGTATACGAATTTCACCCTCGTTCCCTGTTTGTTGTTTTTCTATTTGACAACGCTCTTTTTGAGCTGTTCTCCCAGAAATCTGGGGCCCTGCTGTGTGTGTGAGTGAGTGTTTTGTGTGATTGCGTGTGTGGTTGTGTAAATAACTTGGCAGCCTTAGTAGAGTCACTACAGCTCTCCGAAGGATCCCAGGTTATAACCCAGGAATCCTGAGCTAGGTCTCATTAGCCTACAAAGGATTCCAATTGGGTTGTGTGTGTGTGTCTGTGGTAGTCCCTGGCGAGGAAGTTATTTTCCCGTAAACTACCACAGGAGGGTATTCTGGTGGAGAGGCTGTGGTTGGTCCCTGTTGTGGAACCTCATTCCCGCAAACCAACACAGTTGACGAGTGGTGCATATATTTTACGGCCATTGGAGAAATATTTTATCTGTTTAATCTATAGAGGCCGTAGAGCTCATCTACCTTGATTCAAGCAATATAAGTAAAACAGATTCAGGTATGATGTGGTGGAACCGTTCCATAACTACAGAAACAAAACACTTGGAATTTCCCACTATTAATAGATGTTTTTTGCCCTCGGAAGATGCTGGTGGTCCGTATGCCGCTGCGATCCCGATAAGCCATTGGCCTGTCATCAGGTTTCTCAGGGGCCGATCCACCAGATCTTGACAGAAACACCCATAATACTAGTTTCGATGCTACTACATTATCTTCCAGTTGACTTGAAGATGATTTTTTAATATTGAAACAACTCGTATTAAATATTTCGTTAGTGGTAAACTGCAAGTGTTATGTTTCTGTAATCATATGAAACAGGTTTCACCCCTGTATTGAAAGGCAACAATAGATCTGATTGACAATGACAACATAGAGCAATGAATCCTAAAGCATTATATATTGATACTACATAAAAAAATAACCTTCCACCTCAGAGAATTTTCATAGTCTATGCAGGAGAAAAGAAAATACTCCATAAAACTGCGGTTGAAATAATCAATGATTAATCTAGATAAACTTGTAGTTTTTGCTTCCTGTTTCTATGCTTACTCTGGTCACCAGTGATCACAGAACCAGGGTTCCAGTATATGTACCTCAAAATAACCAAAATGTTGCATTAGAATGGAGTTTATTACTTTTTGCTAATTTTACCATCAGATAGAAAAACTGAATGGCTTTTCAAAGGAAAAAAGTCAATGAACTTGAAAAAATATCCAGTTATGAATAGGGCACCATGCCTTCACTAACTAACAGGCACCATGACGTCATGGCCAAGTGATTCTTGTTATAACTCCTCCCCTTGATGCATTTATTTTACTCGATAAAAGTGTATCAGATAATAAAACAAAACTGTCTCATTCAGAGGATTCTTTATAGACACAGTGCTGGTATCCTTTAACATCGACTGAAACATATTTCTGTTAATTTAGGGAAATCTTCTCGGGTTCTCCACCGGGTCAGGCTTTCCTTACTGGCCAGGACAGGAATTTCATCCCGCCTTTCTTCACTATTCCTTTTTTTCTTGGGGGCTCACAATGCTTATGTACGAAGGTACAGAATGAAAAATGGTTGGGGCTGCATCTCGGGCCAGTCCAATCCATTATCACACCGTTCGAATCGGTATATGTTGAACTTCGAATAACATCTCTCTCGGTGAAATGCTTTAATGCACCCAATCGAGTTTGGAGAAGGATTCCAGTTCTTTTTCGAAATGATCTAGAGCCGCAATTCCCTGCTACTCTCATCTTAAGGAAAATTGGAACACCGTGACGTATCCCTCTTCCTTTTGCAAAGGTTAGTTGCTTTTGCTACTCGTCACCCAACATCGGTAGGACGTCTTGGAATAAAAAAGAATATTTTGCAGTATAGTTAGTTCGTGTTTATGCATTCCATGCTAGATATTAAAAGTATAACAATTTTGTAGGCGGGTAACCGGTTAAATTACTAATCAAGATAGTCTTGATCAAAGAAGTACCAAAAAATGATATCACGCTCGTAGGGTGTTTAACATTATTTAACAATAAATATTTCCGGCATACGTTTCTAGGTATGTGATATTATCGTGAATTTCTGGTAGGATTCTGTTGTAGTTATTGCGTTATTACCCGTAAATTTTGTTTATCAATAAGCTGAATAAATATTTCGTCATGAAATATAAATGCAGTTTTATACTATAAGAAGAGTTTTATTTTGATAAGCTGAAGAGCTTATGAAGCATTAAAAGGGAATATTCCCGTAAACGAGCAGTTTAACAATTTGTGGGAATGGCTAACGCCTGCTTCCCGCGGAGCCCGAGATGCTGTCCTCCCTAATGACGCCACAGTGAATTTTATGCATGGCCACCCGTTTTGGTGGCACAGATGTTTCCTTGATATTTCTGAGGTGTTTTATCAAACCTTGATGGGAGTGTTGAAGATATTAGGGGTCGATTGGAGAGACAGACATGTCATTCGGAATCTGTAAATGAATCAAATGGCGCAGGTTAAGGTAGCCGATGGAGAATCGGGATGGGCCGTGATAAGACGGGAAGTGCGGCAGGGGTGCCTAATATCGCAGTTGCTTTTTAACGTGCATTCATTAGAAATGTTAAGAGAGGCATGGGGGGAGATGGAGGTAGGAATAATGGTAACAGGGGATTCAATAAAATCAGTGAGATTTACAAATGATCAAGTATTGTTTTCTATGTCAGCCAAGGGGTTAAAATCAATGATGAATGTGTTAGAGGTGCAGTGTGAAAAGCATGGAATGAAGATAAATCATAGTAAGACAAAAGTGATGAGATTTTCTTGAAGTAAACGGGTGGGGCTGAATATATGGGTGGGAGGGCACAGAGGGTTGAGTAGTAAACGCATATGGATAGTATTTTGAAGGAGAGATGGCTTAAATGGTAGGGAAATCTGATGTAAAATTACCCTGGTTAAAGAAGCATTTTCGAAGAGAAATGAAATGATGAGGGATGGGGTTCTGAGAAGAGACGTAAAGAGAAATCTGGTGAACATTGCGTTGTGGAGCGCGGCGCAGTATGGTTCGGAAACTTGGTCATTGCGATGGGAGGGTGTACGTAGACTTAAGGCGTTTGAGATGTGGGTTTGGAGAAGGATGGAGAGGGTGAGCTGGGTGGCGAGGAAGACGAACGATGAGGCATAGGATATGGTTGGAGAGGGGGGGAAGCTTGTGGCGGAGGATCGGAGAAGGCAAAAGGGATGGATGGAGGACGTTTTGAGAGGAGACGGCATGTTGAAGTGGGTAATAGAGGGGAGAACACTGAGGAAACGTGGAAGAGGAAGGAAGTGGATAGGAATTCTGGACAAAAGAAGAGGAGGTAGAAGATATAAGGGGTTTAAGAGAGCTCTCATGGCGGGATATCCTTAGGAGGGAAAGCGAGACAATTTTTCATAAATTGGGACGCAGGATGGGGACTGTCGAAGAACCTACCAATCAGCTGGCAGGCTACTAAAATGAATACTGTTTAAAAAAAGAAGCCTATTGGATATGTTTTATAACATTTAGTGCTACCTGTGGTTTGATTTACTTCATGACGGCATCAATAATTGTGCAAATAGTTTTTAAAATTTTACATGTAATTTAATTATGTCTTATTTGTTTATTTATCGAAGTACATGGGGCTAGATTCACTTACATGTGCTGAATGAATTATAGTCATTCTTATTCGGTCATGTTCCACTTTCTTTTCTTAAGATATATTCTATTAAGTAGTGATGCTGATATGGCTTTCGAGTTTTGCTGTGATTGGAGCCTTTTCGGGTCAACGTTTTCCTCGCGTTGCAACAAGATACTTCAGGAGCGAAGTTGAATTTGTAAAACACATAAGTATCTATCAACAGCTGCAATAGCCTACACTATAGATTATTAAGTAGTGATATGTCGAAATTTATTTAGCATATTTTGGTAATCTACGTAATTCAATTTCACAAGCATTATCCGGAATGATACTTCTAAATTTATTTATGAATTATGGTATTTATAGGTATAAAGGATGGTACTTCAAGCCTCTTCTCCGGATTAGTGAGTCATTCGTTTTCTGGGCGGATGGTTCAGTCTTTTACTGGCCTGGTCAAAGGGAGTGTAATTTAGAACCGAGATTTGAGCTCGGGAGGGGTTGGGGAAAAAACAACAGTTAAAACGACGCGTTGAGTTTACTCAAGTGGGAGTGTAAAAGAGGGTATAAGATACGAATGTGCGATTGGTTTGCGTTTGGGGAAGGTGCTGGTTTTTTTGGAGGCTGGGAGCTGGAGAGAGAGAGAGAGAATCTCACACAAATACCCCTCCGTTGCCCTCTTTACCGCCCCTGATCGTTGAAACCGCACATACTACCCCCTCTTTGTCCCCCACACTCCGACGTTTCCAAGCCCCGTGCCGATTATTACTCAGCAATGCGATCGATTTGACTTCCGATGCGGCGTATGCCATCGTCCGCGGCCGTTCCCAAACCCTGGCACCCCTTTTACCCTAGTCTGGCTTCCCTCTTCCCCCCCCCATGTCGACTCCCCTCCACCTCCCGGCCCCTCTCCCTCTTGCATCACACCCGCTTTTGCCCAAGCGCAGGCAATCCTCACTCCTCCCTTCATCTCCCTCGAAACATTTCCCTTGATCGCGCCAAAATATTAACGTACGGGGACTGCTACGTGTGTGTAGCATTTAGATCAACTGGAATTTGTGAATTATTGTGACCGGTATCGAGTAGATACACCAATGGGGCAGTTCTCAAATTTTTTCACTCGTTGAAGAACGTTAATTCTGTATAAAGCGGCATTTGTCATAGCTGGACCTCATTTTTCTCAACAGAGGACATTTTTGGAGATGTCGACTATTTAAGATTTTGTCGACAGTTTGAGCGAGACATTACTTCTCATAAAATTCGATGAATTTGGCCTCGTTGTGTAGGTTCGCGAACATTTTCTCAAGGTCTCTCTCACACACATTTTCATCGTGAGAAAGTGAAAAAATGTCAATTCTCTCATCGGAAACAATTATTAATCTGTGAAGTTGGCCGCTATGTTGTCGAGAAATAGGTTCATAGACTCACCAATGTTGATTTAATTCGCAAGGGAGAGAGTTTAAATTTTCTGACAGGCGACAAAAGGTTCAGACTTACACCTTCAAATCAGAGCTTAATGTTCAACTCGTTTAAATCGTCAACCGTCGATAAAAATGAGGTCTATAGACACGCCGATGTCGATTTAGTTTGCAAGGGAGACAACTCACGTTTGTCGACCGGTGACAAAAAGTTTAGGACTGCCCCCCAGAGCACCTATTACGGTAGTTTTCGGTCGTTAAGTATCGAGCGATATGAAGTCCACTATTGCCACATTTCCCGCTTCACCAACCTCGACTCAAGGACCTCATTTTGGTTAAGGTATAAATGTGGTAAAATCGGGCGCAATATTACTTTCACCTATCGTTTGCATTTGGTCATGTATAGTTGTCAAAAAGGTTGTCTATTTCTGAACATAACGATCGTTAGGTATCAAGTGATAGGTGGACCGTTGTTACCACATTTTGCACTTATATAGGTATAGGAGCTGGCTATTGTTCACGGTGAATTCGTGGTAACAATGAATGCTGAATCACCCGATACTCATTGTTCACTGATTTCTGTGATTTCATATCAGCTCCTGAAATCCAGGTCTAATACCATCACCATTGGTGTGATCGTTGACTACTTCAAGTCATGTAAAAATCATGGGTCATTTCACTCGCATCAGTACGTCATCACTCGTCGTACTCGCAATCACGCGTCCACTACGTACCATAGAGTACCTTGTGGGTAGATTTCCCTATAAACCCCCATAATCCCCTTTGTGGCTTAAATCTCTGTGGTAAGCCAGTAAAATTGGCTCTGTGTAAGTACTAGACTATCCGTTGAATACCACTATCGCTTCACTTATATGCATACATTTGCTTCAGTTACGTGCAGGTGCATTGCTTCATACACGCTCAACTATTCTTCAGATTCTGAATATGTATGAATACATATTCCTCATCTTAAGAGTCTCTTCCACCATATTCACCCTTGACTTTCCCAAATATAGCCCTTCCTCTCACACCATTCACTATACTTTCATAGATCTCTTTTGTTGTTCGACACTCATCCATTTTTGCAACGTGGGCAAACCAGCGTAGTCTTTCCAAATATGTCCGTTACTGTAGCCTCCCATCCACATTCTTTCATCGCATACTCATTCCTTACCCTGTCCCTCCTACTTTTACGCCAAGCAATTCTCAGATAACCCATTTCAACTGCAGTTAGCTTACTATTCATCTACATATGTATACTACACTGTGATCCGCCACAGTGTCGTGTGGCGGGGGGTGTTAAGACACCAGCCATGGAAAAAGGGGGGGCGGATAGAAGTCGGAAAAAGAGAGGGGAGAGGACAGAGGTGACTTGTGCGTTGCAATCTGTCTTATGTGAGGTGTCATCCTGTTTTCGTTATAATCACTAATGTTGCTTGGAAAGGAGGAATTATTTTATCTGTCAGTTCGGCAGTGCATCTATCTTAATTTGTCACACTATGTAGTGTAGATTGTTTGGGTGGGCGAGGGCATTCTGGAGCTCTCCTGGCACTCAGGCCTCTTGGTTCATTGTACCGCCCCACTTTGAACCTGCCTGTCACTTGCAGACAAAGCGCCACGGTAGTGATATGTAGGAGGGCAACCCCCAACTTTCCCGGTATAGGTGTGGAGGAGTGTCACCTCCCTCCAAACTTCCCGGTTTGGGTCTTCGCTCCGACCTTCCGGTATAGGTGTGGAGGAGTGTCACCTCCCTCCAAACTTCCCGGTTTGGGTCTTCGCTCCGACCTTCCGGTATAGGTGTGGAGGAGTGTCACCTCCCTCCAAACTTCCCGGTTTGGGTCTTCGCTCCGGCCTTCCGGTATAGGTGTGGAGGAATTTCATCTCTCCATCCACCCTGGTATAGGTATGGAGGAGGGCCAGCCCTCCAGCCCCCATCTGGGCTCAACAGTGCTTAACTTCGGTGATCTGACGGGAACCGGAGTTTCGTCGTGGATTCTACGTATATTTCTGAAACTTGTTTTATCGGAGTTTTTCAAGGGATCTAAGCTTAGCGTGTTGTCTCCGAGTCTATAACGGTCCCCAAATTAGTCCTTCCATCAGCTCTGTAACCCTGTCTGTTTTAAAAATAGTGCGGCTTTCCTTTGTAATTTGTTTAATTAGCGAATTAAATCTTTCATTCCAGGGTCCTAAATGCTAGTGGTGTGTTCGAGATGTGGTTTAACCTGAGCAGAGTAGCATTTTTCTTTCACTTATTCATCAGAGATCTTTCCTTCTACTTACTTGAAAAACCCTAGTATCTTTAATGCAACGCCGCAAATGTTTCGTAAGTTTTTTCTCTACGTTAGGTCTGAAGTCAAGGTGATTCCCAGGTATTGGCGCTCGTAAAGACTAATGCTCATCCTGTCCTACACAAGTTTCGCTTCCTTACGATTAAGTACAACGGAGTTAACTTTTGTAAACTGCAATTTTTGCTTTCCTAGACAAGCATTCATTCACTGATATTCTCCACATGTTACCCACTATTTTCCTCCCAGAATTCACATGCCTTTTATTCTCTTCATTCATCCTCCCATCTTTCACAGATATTCGGCCACAAGGTACGCAAAGCCATCCACGTGATCATTGATTTCAACATTCACCTCAATTATCCTTCCCATTCTCATAGTCGAACACCTCTATTTTGGTCTGTGACGCATTAACCCTCAATTAAACTATCTCTGCCACTGGTATTATATCCTTACTATGTTTATCCATTTTCTCAATATGTTTGTCAATTTTGTTGAAATGGAAAAAAAGTTAAGCAAGTTATTTCTAAAACTGATTTAAAATTGCTGCGGGAAGCGTTTCCACAGTTTAAGACGATGCGACAAAACCCATCTTGTATCAAATTAGAGATTAATTGTGGACATAATTATAATTGCTTACTTCATTTCCAACGATTGTCATCTTTCTAAGAAATGTAGCAAGATAACGTTGATTTTATGCTATTAAATCACGGCAAACGATGATCTTCAATATTTCACTTCCTGAATACGATGTAATTGTAGTTTTACTACCTCATTGGTAAAATACGTATACAAATAAAAGTTAGGTGAAAAAAATCATTTTTGCACGTCATTTTTCACCTATATAACACTGTATAAAAATTTGAGAAGATTTAAAATACGAAGAGAAAATGGTTCCCTTCAACACCTTGAAAGGAGTACAGCAAATGTATGATCCTCAATGGCTATAGACCGTTCTTCAATCGGATTATAACTTTTAAGATAAATTATGAAGAAATAACACGTGCTGAATAAATATTTGTTGGGAGGGTCACGGGCAATCACGTTGACAAATAGCGTGTTTGATCTTAAATATCCTAATTCATAGATTGGTAAGTCGAAATTGAACGCTAGAAAAATAAAATGTAAGCATTCTCGCGTAATTAAGTACAATTCTCGCTGTCTAAAGTATTTGAAAGTAATCAAGTAGAATACTCTACCTTGAAACCTTCATTGATTCCCATGCTATTAGACTGCTATATATGTAAAACTATTATATGCTTAATTGTTCTGTCACCTATAATTCAAATTAAACGTGTGAGGTAGTATGTACCCTTAAGTCTCCTAAGGACAAAATTGGTATTCGATGCTGAATGTTTAGCTCCAATTATTACTATTGCTGGGGCCAGTTAACCCACGGAGGTGTCCTTCTCCCCAGTGGATTGTTGACAACTTAAACGGAACAAGATATATATAAAGGAACGATACATGTTTCGTGCAGTGCAGTGCCAATTTTGGCCATTTTACCACTTCGAATTTTGTAAACAAGTCATCAAGATAGCGCGAAAATGCCACTAATTGTAACGTCAAATGTTCGGCTTTTGAACTGCACAACTGATACAATCATTATGGCTTATTGTGCAATTTTAATGGCTGCAGTATTCCCCTAGGGCACTGTGCGGGTTCTATTCAATCCGTTTTCGCTTCCTCTTAACTATTTACACCGACTTAAAACACATGAGAATCGAATTATGGGTCGTATCTGTGCGTATTTATACAGATATAAATAGTCTGCAATCATTTTTACATATTTCTAAGCAGGCGCCATTTTCGTGCGCTCCGATATTTTCTGCATGTAATTTCAGTCAAAAATGAACAAAAGGAAACGAAAAAATCGACAAAAATGCAAAAATCGAGATCGTGCGACCCGCTTCTTTAGAAAACGTGGCAAACGTCGCAAGGATGACGAAATGGCAAAAATCGAGAAAAAAAAGACAAAATGTGAGGTCGTGCGCCCCATTCTCCCTTTAAAAAACGTAGCAGTGCTGTGACGGTGGCAAAGTGACAAAATGGAAAAAATAAACAATTGAGGTCGTGCACCCCGCTCCCTTAAAAAAGTGGCAACGTTGCGTTGATGACGACATAGTGTTGTAATATTTTTCTCTTTCCCTCTCTCTCTTACGATTCCTTTTCAATAAGTCTCTCTCTCTGCCAATCGACCGCTTTTTATCAGGAGAGTTTCTGAAAAAAATATTTTAAAAAAATGACGGTAGGTATTAAAAAAAACAATTTTACGTCAGAACTCGAGATTCCTCTTAAACACTTTATTTTTTATTTCATTCTAATCCTTTTTCTTCCTCTCCATGTCTCACTGTTCCATTTCTCCTCCCCATCTTTCGATTATATTCCCTCCTACCCTTTTTCAACTTTACTTATTTTATTATGAATTTCGTTCCTACGATGTACTTATGGGCTGAGATTCCACAACTCGTAAGCATGCATACAAATGAATTCATATTTTTTCAATGACGGAAAATAATAGAACATTTTCTAAACAACTACATCGGATTTTAAACTAGTATTAATTTTATGGAAATCAATAATCCCACACAATACGTGTAGAAAGGTAAGCCTATAATAATGCATCGTTTTCATGCGGTTTTTTAAAATATATATATTTTTTTTCAACCTTTGTGAATTATTTCATGTCATCAATCCGAATATGATAAGACTGCACATTGAAAATCTGAAGTACCAAGTTAGACTGCGGATCACTCACGTCAACTTCCATGCGGAATACATGAATAAAGTTATTTTTTATCGCTTCCAGTCTTTGCTTACTTCGCTTAAAATTAAATTAGAAATGATGATCGCACGAACTCGAGAGAATAGTCATAAGAATGGAAATCTAATGATCATTCTTATTTTAAATCATTGACGGAATAATTATAATAACTTTGTTCACTCCACCAATTACTTATTTATTACCACGACCCGGGTTTCAAACACTTGGTGTCATCTGCAGGTCATGACACCCGGGTCATGGTAATAAATAAACAATTAGTGAAGTTAACAAAGTTATTATAATTATTCCGTAATGAATCAATTCCTCAAGGTCAAGCCTACGACCGTTTCCTTTGTTAAATCATTGAATTTGTTTTTCGATTCAAAATTTCGAAATCTTTCACAAAATATTACAAAATTTCCTCAGTTCAGCGATTATTTCATAAGCGTATCCTAAGCAACCCGTGCCATTGTTGAAGAATGTACGGGAGGAAACGTCTAAATGGAATCGATGAAGAAATAAATGTAATTGCCTGCGGGCTTTATAACTTCTGTGATTCCTTCTATGAGAAGATAAACTTATTAGTTATGAAATCCGTGTGAAGTCTTCCGCGGCTTAGTGAATTTAAAGATATCCTATATATTTCTTCCGGGCTTATACGGGAAGCAATTGAAATAAGCAAGGTTCCTTATAACTTTAATAGAGATGACTGTTACTCGCTGTCCAACGCATGGAAACTCGTATTGCGCGGGAAAATGAACACAAATAACAACAACCAATTATAACAGACCGAACCCTAACGGATGATTTATATAAAGCGGTTAAACTGCATTTCCACTTCACTTCACTGACATGAAGAAACCGACTACAACGCCGGTAAAACTTCAGTCCCAGCGCAATCGACCGACGCGGAAAGGAACCCGGAAGACATACATCTTCAAACTTATTAGTTTCTGAGGTTTGACAATGTACAATTACTGTGGAGCACATTCTAATTCCCCTCCTACATTTTATTTCCTACAGACCCCAAATCATTCGCAACAACTTGCATTAGAAATACATTTTTTTTATTGGCCATATTCATATGTGTTTATTGATATTTCCCTTGCCCATGATGCAGAAGCTCTGACATGGACCTGATGAAGGCGATGCCCTCTTTCCTCCAACTTTTCCCTCGCTATAGACGTATAATACGCTCCAGCTGTGGACAAAGCTCTAGTTATTTAGGTGTTTCCGACGCACAAATAGCTTCTTTTTGGTTAGCTGCAGGAGTTATCTGGTCATCTTTCTTTCTTTTCTTCGTTGGCGTTTCGATAGGTTTCAAGTATTAGGTATCCGCTGACAGTAAAGAGCTCACAACACAGAATGCTTATTGAATTAGAGAGTCAAATCGTATTTTTTGTTTTCGGTTCCCATGGGTTACCGAGGGAACGGATGGAAGAAGCCGCGCATGAGCAGAAAGAGTCGCAAAATCTCGCCTCGGTAGTATGAAATGAA
Source organism: Pyrrhosoma nymphula (assembly GCA_963573305.1). Lineage (NCBI taxonomy): Eukaryota > Metazoa > Arthropoda > Insecta > Odonata > Coenagrionidae > Pyrrhosoma > Pyrrhosoma nymphula. The sequence goes on along the minus strand of OY754337.1, from coordinate 49,371,826 downwards.
TTTTCAATTTTTAAAAATTTAATTACCCGGAGCCTGATTGCAGTATCGGAAAGGGTTGAAATGCATTTTCTTGAAAATTTAATGGGCATTAAGAATATTACTTTCCACTGAGGTCGATGTCCTCACCATTTACGATATGTTTGTGAAAAACCGCAAAGCTGCATGTAAAACGTTTGCTGGAAAAGTGGGTGGAAAAGCGGGATGGGGGTAGTTTTTTTTCCAAATAAAATGCAAATAACAATTTTTCTCTTGTTTTGAACTGTAAGTGTACAAAATTTAACCACGATCAGAATAAAACTGTAGATGTGTTTGGAAGACAAACATACGCTCTAACATTCTTCTTTATATATTTATATAGGTATGCAGCACAATAGTCCAAGGGCATGCGTTACCTGCATGAAAATTTAGTCGTAGTTTATTTTGCTGGAATTATTAAGCTTGAATTATTTTATCAACTTAACTGAGATACCATTATTATGAGCCGCGAAAAACATTACATTGAACACTGTGTGTACTACGTGACTGAAAACTGAAATACATATTATAAATTATGTAACACATTAACTAAAGAAATTAGCCTAACTCTGCAACATTTTTATGCAATATTTTCAGGAACGTTCGGTTTATTTTAAGAACCAGAAGGTTTAAACAACTTTCAAACATTGCACATTATTTCAAGTCACCAGTCAAGTTTCCAACAGACCGCGTACGACATCTTTATTTCGGATTTAGACTACATCCAACTGTAATATAAAACATTTTCTAAGTTTTGGTGAACAATAAAAATGTTGTTTAAGTCAAACCAATACCCATTCCAACAAATTGAATCGCTGCTGAAAGTTAGATCGAAGCACCGACAAACACATCGTCTCTTTCTTTTTTTTACTGGATTAAATAATATCTGCTGAAGAGAACCGTTCAAATGTAATCATAAAGAACAACATCGGGATTCTCGATCCAATGACTGAAAATGCCAATTTTCCAGCTGTATCCTGTTTTCAGTGACGCTCAGGCGATAACGAGATTCCAAACGCTGGTGAATGAGAAATAGAGAGGGCGCTTTTCTGGGTAAAGAAAAGAATCCCAAATTGAACACTTTTCGCCCCTATTACTCTCTTAAGTACCCTATTACTGTCAGATTCGCTGTCCATGGACATCTGTGAGTATCTTGGTCGTGAGACCCTCGCGTTTAATGTTTTTTTTTCGGAAGAGTTACGCTTCGAATAAGAATATACATTCGTGGTTTGTCCAAAAAGAATCAGAACTTTACCCAAATAATTTTACTCTGCTCAATCAGTGCAGCTCAATCAGATGTATTATCTTCAAAGAAATTCCCTACGTAGTAAATACATCGCTCTTAGCGCTTCGTCAACTGCTGGAATGATTTATGGAACGCCGTTTGTGTAGCAGCTTTCAGGTCCCGAAGCGAATTTTCTTTCAGCTCTTCAATGGTTTCGAAACGACGTTCTTTCAGGGTGGATTTCAACTTCGGAAACAAAAAGAAGTCTGCTGGTACCATATCAGGCCAATCAGTCAACCTCTGTCTCCTTATTTGTAATGACATTTCTCAGGAAACTATCGTCCTCATTTGATCAATTCAGAAGATCTTGACAGACTTCAGATCGCTTCTTTTGCACAATCGTATGACACAAGTGTTTGCTAAATTATACTTCTTCTGCAATTCAGCTGTCGGTAAACTGACCATATTTGCGTCCTACAAATGGACATCCTCAACATGAGTGTCATAACTTAATATAATGGCCACACAAGTACTACATCGCCTTCAGTGAATGTTTTTCCTGCTTTGAACCGTTGATGCCCCTGTTAATGTATGGTACGGATACATTCTTCCCCATAACCCCCTTGAAAGTTTTTCAGAGTCTACTTAAACGCCTTTTGCCATCAAACTATGATACACACGCCTGACTTTTTGAAAGTATTGATTTTCTTCCTCAGCAAAATCGCCGGAACAATAAAACACAACTTTCTCATAGACGCTTTTGACTTAAAACTAAATAGCATAAAAAGACGTTGTAAACGGCGTTTTACGTCTCTATAATCCCTTTACGCGCTCTTAGAATTCCGAGATTCGAACACCATATGATTGGTGGGCTATTTGTTAATTGTGTTTTTTTGACAAACCTCGCAGTTATAACTAATTCACTTTAGTTTGTCAGTCAGTGAGTCAGTAGAGGTCGTTTAAAAGACTTCCAGGTGGTTGTAGGAGGTTGATATTTGGTCTCGAATGCAGACTGTGATAAAACCGGCCAAAAAAGTAGCAAAAAAACAGTTTAAATGGGTGATTTTTATCCCGTTTTTGTTCAATTTTAGCCCTATAAGTTATGCGTTGGATTCGGTGTTGTGGTTTCTTTACCACAGATTCTTTTCCACCTATTTCTCGACCAAAAGAAAGGTCACCAAAAAGATGGAAAGCTTGCAATTCACTTCCAAAGACCAGAACTAATTCCCTGTCAAAAAAAGACAACTCCCCTAATTTAAGACTAAAAAGTCTTCAAGCTGTATCCTGGCAGTACTAGATCCATTGTGTTCAAGGATGCTTGCAGATATTTTTACTTTTATCTCTGCTATGACTTGGATGTCATCTGAAAATTCGGTACTTGTGAAATCCTTTCCCAACCCTTGAGAAAAAACTTCAAAAGGTAGATGAGGAATTCCACTTTTTGAAGTACCTCTCCTTGTAGCATAATATCTACCTTCATTTAATCTCTTCCATACATAAAAAGATTTTTGTTTTCTTCCAATTAATCTTAATAATGAATAAATTCTGAAGTTTCCGGCGATATTTTGTGGAATTTGAACATACTGGCACGAGCGTACAGAAAGTATTATACAGCTGATGTAAGGATTAGATTAGGAACCGTTAGAGACTCGGAGGCCACACGTTAGGTTTGGATTTTGGTAAAAAATCCCCGATCAGGCGAGTTTCAGTACGACTTGGAGAATAATATTTTATCCCCGCGCTGTATCTCTAGAACTAATAGCAGTGTCAAAATAGAAGAGACACTGCCGAATTGACAGGTAGCAAAATTCCGTCATCCCGTGCATCATTAGTGATTATGACAAAAACAGCGTGACACTATCTTTAGACACATCGTTAACACAGAATTTACGCCTGTCCTCTGCCCCCTCTTTTTCCCTATCCCCCCCTTTCCATTAATGGTGTCCTAGCACCCCTTACCACACGCCTCTGCGGCGAATCGCAGTGAAGTATGTTGATGCAAATGTAGAGGTACTCTCCTCTTAGCGTTTTGTCCATATCCAGCTTCTCTTTTCAATACATCCTAGGAATTTCCTTTTCCTTACCGGTAATCTTTATTATGTAAAAATTCTGAAATTTTCAGCGATATTTTGTAGAATTTTTAACATTATGTTGAGATATAGGGATAATTAACTGCATTTATCATGAGTTAAAATTAACTGTGAAAAATTACATTTAATAATTCGTAAACTCTTATTTACTTTTATGCTCTATCTGTGTGGGACTCAATCAATTGTGTTCAAGCACGCTTGTAAGGCTTCCGACCTCACACTCTACTTTGATACTCTGAAGTCATCTGTTATTTGTGGACTTGGGAAACCCTACTTATATGTATTTTTTTCAATCTCTCCCACTGCTAACCCTTTCCCTTGGAGATAAATACGGAGTTCAGAGACTGTCTGAGGCCGCGCGTTGTTCCGGGGCCAGCTCGTTTCTCTTCTTCTTTGGAGCACGCGAGCTGACAATCGTCACCAAGGTCCCCCTTCCTCTTGCTCTTCCCCCTATCCTTCCTTCCCCCCTTATCAACCCCCTTCTTCTTCCCCTCTACGTTGTCATGGCGTCGTCGTCGTGATCATAATGCGTCCAACGAGAGCAGTAAAATAACTCGTCACAAATGAATGCGGAAAAAGGAGGAGTTGAGGGGCAGGGGGAATGTGTATACGAATCTTTTTTGTCTCCTCCTACCTTCCCCCTACTACCCCATTCTGGTTTTCTCGGAGGGGAACCTTAAGGGGTGGGGGATGTGTGTTGAAAAGGATTCCCAATTACGCGGGAGTGCTCTAACCTTCTTCATTTCTTTTTTTTACTCCTTATACATATTTACTTTAGGCCGTTCCACATTAAATCGAAGCAAAGGGCTCTACGTAGAGCGCTGTTGCCAAACTTATACTCTATGCACTCGTCTCTAGGACACGTAAGCAACCAAATTTGAACACCGCGTTAAATTTTGCTAGGAACTCTAGGGAATGATATTTTCATTTTGGAGGACTAAATGACGTGCATTTAGTATTTTACTAGACATCAGGTTGCAGAGGATTATTTACAAATGACACTTGTTCCTTCTGAAAGTGTCTCTAAAGGTCTAAAATTTCAAATTATTCAGTAAAAAATGTATTAGATATTTACGTGTTTATCGGAAATAATGAGTTCCTACGAAGGGCCGGGGAAATAAGATTCTATAGAGCGTTCCACATATAATGAAGAACGATGTTACCAAATTTACGCTTAATGGGCTCACCTCAACGGGCAACGTAGGAAAGCATTTCCAATATCGCACTACATTTAGTGAGTTACTTTAGCGAATATATAACACTTTCGTATTGGAAGACTCCGAGATGTGAAGATAGTACACTGCATAGCACTATTTTAATTTTCCTGCTACAATTTGGAACAGCGCACCTGTGGTCTTGCGGTGGTTTACTCAAGAAAAAATCTTCATACTTACTGATCTAAATGTAAAACGCCCTACCCTATACCCCTCCCTCGGGTCGGGGAAAGTCCATTGTTGATCGCATGTGAGAAGTGGTACATAACGTCACATCAACGTCATTTCCGGAGCCCAAACCTTCCGGAATAAGACCCCAGAGCAGTAATTATGGAGCTATTCCAGCGATAGGGACTATCGAATATTATTGCGCACGACGTTGCCACAGAAATTTTAAAATAAAAACAAGGTCATTGAGCCAAATTTGGTGAACTGTGATATGTGGCAACAATAGACTTTATCTCATTTGGTGCATGGCAATTGAAATGTTTCGTAGTTATAGACAACCGGAACGCTTACCGTCCGCTAGCCGAGTAAAATGCTAACGATTGGTACCATTGAGTGTTATATCACCTGGCGTTGCCTCATTTATACCGAAATCGAATCTGAGCTGAAGATTTTGAACTGTGATTTTTGGCAATAATGGGCTTAACATCACTCGCTGCATGACGATCGAAAATATCCGTAGCAATAGACGTATCCGGAACGGGCGGTTTGCTTACCATTCGCTACCCGAGTGAAATGCGAATGATATGGTCTATAGAGTGATATTGTGCATGATGTTGCCAAATTTTCTATCAATATTACTAAGAGGTCTTCGAGTCGTAGATATGCATATGCTGCGATAGTGCGAAAACTGCGATTAATAATAACTGCTATATGATGCAACTATTTACTGCATATAGCTCGGTTCATATTGATCGAAAATTTCTATAATAATAGAAAACCTAGCATCCCGCTAGCCGAGTGAAATTTAAAAGGTGGTGTTCCCCATCTCGCCAAGAGAGATCGAGAGGGGAGTGGAAAAAATATATACGCACGTCAAAGCGGCAAAAAGTAAATATAGCCTCTTCGGAGGCTGATTCTCTGTTTCCAATTAACATGCTCGTCGGATGGGGGAGATGGACCTATTTTTAGTCGAATAGGGTGGCGAACAACGGCCGTGCTTGGGGGGAAATTATAGCTTTGTCGAGTTTTCCCGACTCCGCATCGTGCCTTTTGAACCAAAACAGATGAACTCACTAATGGAATTGTCCGATAATTAATGGCCATTCTGAGTGGCGACGTTGAAGTAGGGGAAGGGGCACTGTGACCTATTGTCATATGAGATACAGGCAACAACGACTATCCCAAACTAACACACGCGTTAGGTAGACGGAGTTCTCGTCTCGTCAAAAAAGGTAGAAATTGTATTGCGAATGAATTTATAAAATGTTGGAACGTTAAATGTGTCGTTTAATTACTCAAACTATTTTTCAAATTGCGTGTGTCATGTAGAACTCCAGAAAGAAATTGCGGGATTTTACAAAAATTTCACGTATAAAATTAAAAGAATAAGGGTTGTCTTTTTCGGTGACCTCAGTAGGCAGGATCACGTCCATTTACGGTATTAAATGTTACGTTTACATTATTAACGATGGAACTACCGCAACTTGCGCAGTCGTGCAAAAGGGCTACTAATTATCCAAGACGTTTACAATACTTTTCAGAACATTCCCGAAACTCCACCTAAAAAAAAAACGGGTTGCCATGTTCAGTGATGTCAGTAGGCAGGATCACGTGTGTTTTTTTACAATGAAACTGCTGCAACTTGCTGGCACACGCAAAAAAAACAAATAAATTCTCCAAATTTTCACGTAAAGTCTTCATGAGAGGGGAACTGTAGTTGGGAGGTCAATTTTTACACTAATCCAAATTTTAATGCATGGTAAAGTAGTACCCTAAGCAAGTTGAATAATTTAGCGTTTCTCAGATTTAAGAGAGGTGAAGACAACGTTCTAAGATGAAGATAACAGCATGTTTAAGTTAGTTAGAATACTTTAAGTGATATGTTGCGGTGTTTACTTCCTAGTGACGTCAAAATCAAAGCAACAATGGCAGCGTGCCTTTTTTAGCGTAACGTCAAAATATGCCCTCTTAAAGCGTTATCCACCTAACAAGACGTTTAACACATCACCTTTGATTCTAGTCCGTATTTTTCTTTGGATATTAACTTCCCATTGCAATAAATTAAAAAAAAATATAGTACAAAAAACACACCTATACCTCAGTTTTTTAATTTGATTTAGTAACTGATAAAAAATTTGCTAGAACCATATACACTAGCGAAGTCCTTTTAAGCTGTCATGTATTCAGTGCCGGAACACTCTCTATTATAATATGTTTTGTTAAAATTTGTTTGATTCCCATTCTTTAATGAATAATTAAAAAAGAAGCCAGCTTTGGCCTTTCAATTGAATTTGTAGGTAACATTTGGCCACTCCTAGCAAAAAATGTGTTGGCCGATTGTTATATCCTAAGCAGTACCTGGATTTTATGGATACTCTCGGGGTTCATAGCGATCCTCTTTATCATTGTAGTTTCCTGTCTCGCCAAATAATTCATTTTAACCCATTAATGCCCAGAATTATTTTTTGTTCTGATTTCAATGAAACTTACCAGTTATAGTCGTAATCACTTCAAATACATACCTGCAAAACATTATTGTCATCGGAAATGTGCAACACTATTTTTTACACTGGCAGGATTTCCTGCCACTGGGATATAAAGGTATCAAAAATTTGATACATGGGATTTTCATATTATTTTATTGAACACTATGGCTTTCACAAAATGATGTTTATTATCAAGTAATATCACTCTAACTAGGAATATGGTACAGTTTGTGGCATGGATGTAAAGCAACATTACATTTTTCACATATAAATGTTGTTCGACGACCACAATATTTACATCGTGCATTTGGCTGATTACCTTTTACAATCCAATTATCTAGTTTATCATAGCGTATGCCATCGTAGACAGCTCCTCTTATTTGAAGCTTAGGTCCTGACACTTTCCTCCCGTCTCTGTACTGCCCTATCAGCTGCAAACAACACTGCTGTTGAAAGTTGATTAGAGGAATATCATGTCCCAAGTCTTGGTATAGGCGCGAGGCATTTACAATTGAAGCGTTCAAACCCCAGGCGAATAATGGCCACCACCATTTTTTGGAGTGAACCCTAACTCTATAAGTTGCTACAAACTGGTAATGGGAATCTACGCCACCCATGTGTTTGTCATAAATAGTTATAAGCTGAGGCTGAGGAACTTGAATCGTCTTCTTTTCTTTTCGACTCCATCGCTTCGCTTTTGCGATAGGGTGTAATTTCACAGCATTGCTTGCGACTGAAACGACTTGGTTGTCATTCCATCGAACAACATCTATGTTGTCTGCAACTGTTTTCTCCATGTCACCTCTTTCTCTTTTCTGCATAGCTGACTTTGGTGTCAGATGAGATTTGTGCAAACGGTTGTCTTGAATTGTGCCAGTTCCTGCAATACCTCTCTTGGCTAACTCAGAGAGCAGATTAATCGACGTAAAAAAATTATCAAACACAACATGACTGCCCTTTCTGACATTGAACTTCTGAAGGAGACCTGTAACAACATCAAAACCTTGCCCGTTTCCTGAAAAGGGAAGTTTCGTACTGCTTTCACAGTATGGCTCAGCATGCAGCAAGTATCCATTTGATCGGCAAAGGGACCACAGTTTGAAGCCAAACCTTATTGGTTTCCCACGAATGAATTGCTTTGTTCCATGCCTACCATAATAGGGCACAATCGTCTCATCTATGCTTAAATACTTAGCACTATCTACAACTTTGAATATCTTATTCAAAATGTCAAAAAATGGTCTCACTTTATAATACCGATCGTCATTCATGCCCGTGTTGTCTGCAAAGTGAAGACGCCTCATTATCTCATCAAATGTGTTCCGCCGCATAGACTTGGACACTAGATCATTATGCACCTCCGGTGATGTACTTCAATATAATCTCCGATGAGGAAGTTTATTATATCCGGAAATCATTAATATTCATAAAAAAACTAGAATGTTTTCCTTACTTAGCATTTCAGTCGAAAGACCTTTTTGCGCAGCTTATAGTTCGCTTTGATGAACAATTAAATCCACCAATTCCACTGGCAACGTCACTTCCAGTGCATTTAGAGGCCTTTTATTGTTTTCCTTCATTAAGTCCATTTGATTGGGATGGTAAAGATCTTTATAGTGTGGAATACCAGTGCCAACCCTACAAAGAGTAATATTCGTAAATTTTAGCCTTATTCAACTTCTTCATCACTCCTATCAGAATCTACGTCTGTATCAGCATCCGGATTTTCAATAGGAGGCATAAGTGTTATACTTAGAGGTGTCTCATTTCCTCCAAAATCGGACTCCAATAATAAGCCGCAAATTTCATTTACGCTCAAGCTGAAAAAAATGACCGAAATGTAAGTTTTAAAAATTTGACCCCGCTATATCCCAGTGGTAGGAAATCCTGCCACCTGAATTCATGGGGTAATATTCCTGCCAAATCAACATTAATCCTGAATATTCTTTTATAAACAATTAATATAATCATTAATAAGTATAGTAAGCCAACTCAATTGTTAATATTCTCATAAACTATAGGAGAACTCACCCTTTGAACTTCGTTCGCTCAGCCATCTTGGTGAAGTACAATGCAAGCACATGTTTTTTAGACTATATCTCAAAAAGCACCTGACACCTGGTGATAAAATCATGCACTACGTCTACCAGAGGGTTGTAGAACTAGATACTGCTGAAGTTATTACTGTATTACTCATCTACTGTCATCTAGCGCAGGTTAAAGTAAGTGGCAGGAAATCCTGCCACTGGGATATAATGGGTTAAATCCATAAGTTTGGTACAGGCTTCGAGGTTTAGAAGAAAAAATGTTTATTTTGGATTATTTAAATAGTACCTATGACTAATTCATGTGAGTGGGTGTAATTTCAACTGTAAATCGTCGTACAATTTCAGAGAAAATTTCTTTCAATGGGCTGGTGACAAGAATGCGAATGAAGGAAATTGTTAGTCCGTATGTTTCATTGTTTTTTTATTTAAGTAAATTATGAATGTCAGTCACTGATCACAGTCACAGTCACTGAGAAAAATGGAGATCATTTAGGATGAAAACGCATCTCAGAATTTAGTAACATTTTCCGATTTGTGTTACCTTCTGTTCCCTTTACATTCATCAATGAGTGTCAGACTGACCGCCTGTTGCTTTTGCCCCCGTTGCCCACGCCTTGGGCCGGCACTGCAGGTATTATTATCCCGTTAAATACTCTCGTTCCGTTAACTACTCTAGTTGCAAAAATTCTTGCCATAAGCGGAAGAAGAAGAGAGAAAGTAAATTCGAGTTCACATGGATCCGGAGCGGAAGCGGGATGCGGAACCCGGAAATGAATCTAGCCAGTCACAAGCAAGGAAATTGCGGAAAGGCGGAGTGTGATTGGCTAGATGCATTTCCGCATTCCGCACCCGTTACGGATCCATGTGAACTCGGCATAAAACCTCCCAAATCGTGTATGGTGCGTTCAACATATAGTTGATAGTAAGGATGCCATGGAGAACGCTGTTGCCAAACTTACGCTCCTTGTGCTCACCCATGGACCACTTTGACAACAGTTTCCAACAGCGTGATAAATCTAAGCAATTTACTTTGCGGATTAATGTCTGCAAAAATGAAAAGATTCAGAGATGCACAGTTTGTACACAGCATTGCCATAAATACTTATTTTCCTGCTGCTATGGGCAACATCGCACCTCTGACCTTATGTAGATATACACAGGAAACGAATCTGTGTAAGATTAATAGTGTCAACCATATCTGTAACTCCCTATACACCTCCCCTTGGTTGGAAATCGCTCAGAATTGATCGCATTCGAGAGTGGTCACTATCGAATGTTTAATTGAGTGTGAGATTTATGGAAAACGCAGTTTACAAACTTACAATTAAGTGCTCACTCATGGGCCACTTAGGCAACCATTTCCAACACCGCGCTAAATTTAAATAATTTGCTTCAAGGAATAATATTTGTAAATTGGACGACCCCTAGAAGTCCAGTAAGTATTGGCGGCATTGAAGCTAAGCTATTTTTCTTCTCATTATGGCCTCCTGGAACTACTGGTCTTAATGTGATTCATATTTGTTTCGAAGCATTGTGGCAGTCGCCTGTGGAGAGTCATGTTCAGGAGGGGAAATACTCGTGTGGAAGAGGTCAGCTGAGGAGCGGAGGGTAGAGAAGGGCGCATGATAGGCAATCCTACCAACATAACTATATTTTACTCGATAGAGCAAAAAATGTTCAGCTGCGCATTTCACGAAAATGTCCAAACAAACAAGGTGGCTCAAAATATGCTGATATTGTTCACAACACATCGGCAAAGCCCTTATAAACACTCAGGTTAAGGGTCATATGGAGAAAGAAAGTTGATGAGAATAACAATTTGGGTATTTAAAAGTTAGCGATGAAGTTTTGCGGCCTTGGTAACCCTGTTAGTCAAATGTGGAGACTATCTTACTCACCCGTTCGGAGTCAATCCGTAAGAAGATGGACTCCTTCAGTGAAAAGTAACTTCTGCGCTACTACCACCACCTTCCACTACCACTATAACCAGGAAACTAATCTCTATAAAAGACCAAACAGTCAAGTAAATATGGAACGTCTTAAAGCTGTGAATATTCGGCAGAAACCACGTCGATGTACTCTCTGGTCGTGAAAACAAACAACAATTTCTTTTTAAACTCCACGTTGAGAGACACCTAATCCTTTTGAGTGGACGACTTCCTGTTTTTTTTTCTTCAGATTTTTGCTGCTGGCATTAATACTTTAAATTAATTGTACCACTTAAAGATATACGAAGAAACTTTTCCCTGAGGAGAATTTTACGGAGACAACAAATGGATTTCAATCCCGTAAATGAGAGCAAACTTTTAAAATATGGTGTTGGAGACGGATGCTGAAGATAAGATGGAATGGTAAAATGAAGAAAGAAAGTGAGTGCAGAAGATGCGAAGAAGAAAGAGGTGTAAGACAAGAACCAGGTTGATTTGACACACCCTGAGACAATAATATATTTGTCAGGAACATAATCGAAGGAAAATTATTACAAAAGATTCCATTATTAAGACCAAGGGATAAGTACATGGGTCAAATAGAGAGGGATATTGGAAAGAGGAAATAATAGGATGTAATAGAGTCAGCGATTAATAGGGAATAATGGAGGGCTGCAGATAATCATTCATATGATTGAAACAATGACGATGAAGCTGTTTCTGTTCGAAATGATAGCTTTGAAATATTCATTGCCATGTGAAAAAATTAGCTCTTAACATAGTCGTCAAAAACTGTTTTTCCTCCGAAAACCGACGTCAAAAACATCGACCTGTGTTGTCACTAAATTCTACTCTTCAACGACACCATCTGATGTTGTCAGTGGAAAGCATAATTTAAAAAAAAAACATTGAAAAAAGTGTAATTTTTCACAAGTTTTGACTCGTATAGTTGAAATAGGAGCATCTTCATAAACGGGGTAGGGTTTGTAGCGGGGAAGCTGGGGGGGTTCGTGTACTGAATATGCGGGGACACTGTTATAAATGGTTTTAATCGGGGTTGGAGCAAGTGACATAGCCAGGACATGGGGGTCCATGTGGATTATAAGCGATGTGTGCGTGTATATTTTTTTTAAATTGGGAGAAAATCTGCGTATTTAGGCAATTAAGAGTGCAATTACCACTGCAGTATAAGGGTGGGTTTACACTGACTAGTTATTTATACAAGTTTTTTCTGTAAGAGAGTGGAGAGAATTTCACTCTGACGAAAAACTTTTCATGAGTTAGTGCTGAGCCAGATCAGTTGCTGTGTACTCTGGCAACGATACGCTTCTGCAAGCCAATTGCAGAAACTTTTAAAATTTCCTCCAGTGGAATTGCAGAGACGTCTGCACTTGTAATTTACGTATATAGTTGCTTGCTGCAAGTAACTTGCTTAGTATACTTTCCATTGTATACCCACCCAATATTCAAAGAATAAATCTGCGCAAAATTTTGCAAGAAAACAAAGCCCATAGTTACCTTATGTTCTTAAAAATTACAAACATATTTATTTAAAAAGTTGTTCGCACTGAAAAATAAATAAATTTAACTAAAAAAAATTTTAACTTAAAAACAAATTAGGGTAACCATATCTTTTAGTACCTTTTTCCAAAAATAATTTCAAATTTCTGGGTGGAGTTTCCGAACCCCATGGACCCCCCCTGGATACATCAGTTGTTGGAGGGATTAGGAAGGGTGTCATGATGGAGTGAAAGGGTATGGTTATCGTTTGCGAGGGTCTACCCAATTACGCGAGTTTAGGCGTCAGAAATCTGACTCTCCAAAGAAGACCCCCCCGGCCATCATCTTCGAGAAAAAAAATCATACCCTCTCTCAGCTGTCTGACCCCTAAACCCACCCCTCGCCACCCTTTACCATCCCATTTTAACCGATCCCTCCCTATACGGAGCACAATTTCGATCCCTCTACCTTCAAACGTTCTCGACCAATCAAAATGACTTCTTCTTTTCCCCCATCAGCCCTTGGTGTGCATGCTTCGCTTCAATCCTGATGCCTTTTCAAGACCAGGTTACACTACGCTACAATTATCCTCAATTTTGTCATAAATATAAACCCGTTATATACTTATATTAAAATTAATGTCAAAGGCTTATCATAGTTATATTGAGAAAGCCAAGAACTGAGCAATATTACCCTTTGTTTAATAGTCTCGATATTTTGCTATTATAACATTTATATACGCATAAAATATTATTTTATATACCCAAGAAGGAGATAGAGCAAAAAGTAGTGTAGTAATGCATAAGCCAAAAAAGTGAAGCATTTTATCAAAATATTATTGCACCGAGGTAGTTCTGCTCTCTCTCATACAAATTGGCTCAAAGTAGCTCTACTAATAATGTATTTTTACGAACATTTGAAGCTATGACCTCCCTCGGAACAACATTTCAAGGACCTCTGAAAAAAATCCGATTTCATTGGATTAATAAGACTTGAAATGACCTCTGATTAGGTTTTTCCCCATAAATATGTGTACAAATAAAAGAAACTTTAAACATACGTTCTGAACGCCCCAAGAAATAAAGTAGTAATCTATTGTTTATAATGAAGGCACTAATGTAAAAATGAGTTAATGCACCAGTCATCATTTTCATACAATCCATTTTAAAAATGGCGACCCATTAAATGGTTTTTTTTCTCTGATGTGCCTTGATTCCACTGAAATGTACACATATGTCTTATATTGATTTATAGCATATTTGTGAAAATTGTCATGGTGGCTTAAAAACTGATATTTTTAGTGTGGTATTGGAAAAACAAAAGAAAGATCGGCGTGGCGTGCTATGATAGGTACTGACTTTCTATCCCTAGGATTCATGGTTCGAATACCGAGAGTAAGGGTGGGATTACGGATCGACGTTTCCTGACCTACGGAAACAGGCGGTTGGGGTTCACAAAATCTTGGTTATCGTAATGGCTATGAAATTATGTAGTGCTTTTTCATGTAGCGTCAATACCTTCGACGTGGTTTGCTACCGTACTTTATGGTAGGTACTAATAATACCAGGGAGCTCGTTGCGCATCGTATGGTCCGAATGCAGTGGCGTAGTTTGGATTACATCAAGCGCCCGCTAGGTACATTGTGTATTTCATACTTTTGTGGTACATATTTGGATACAACAGCAATGCGAGAAAGCGTACGCGGGGAAAGAGTTAAAAAAAATATCCCATCTATACATCTTCATGGGCAAAGTGGGTCAGGGTTTGACGGAGACAAGACAACTTAAGTGTTGAAAATTGTAAGAGTTACGAATTTCATCAGTAAATAAATTGCTGCTTAGTTTATTTCCGCTGTAAACAGTATTGTATTCTCAGCCTCACATTTAATATTTATAACCGATGAAATACGATGTATATCAGTAGTTAAGGATGTAAATATCTACTTGACTCCATTCTGTCATTGCTTAAAACTGAATTATCGGAGCTTTCATTCATTATTCCTATGCTAATTCTCGAGTCGTCAGCTGCTTTTGTTATGTGGATGACGTCATGCACAGAACGAACTCATTTAGGTCATGGGAACGTCCTATGGTTCCATATATATACTCTTTATAAATCTATGGGTTTATGCTTGTGCTTTCATACTGACTAGCGCCGTTTTGGCTACACCTTTCCCTTCCTCCAGTCATGCCACCTTACCCCAAATCAACGTCTCTTACCTTCCCACCCCCGCGCATCCATATCACTCTTACCAACCCAAATAAAAATACCCTGGAGGGGTCCCTGGCATTCCCTCAGCCAACTCCTTTTTCCTCCTCCTGAAGCTCCAAGGATCCTTCCTCAATTCAATTTCCATAGCATTTCCTCTTGCACGTTCATCGCTCTCAGCACTTCGATGAGACCCTGGACCCCTCTTTTCCCACCCATACTCAAAGCTCTCGTCCCCCCATACCGTCGCCTCCCTACCCTCCAACAAAATCCCTAATAAACCTTCCCATTCCCTTTAGTAAGGGGTTTCATCTCCACACACTCCGATTCCCATTTATCCTTGTATGCACTCTTTCTATAAAAGCGCCCGTGCATGTCTAACGCAACACACCAGTGCTTGCAGGGTGATGTTGAATATTTCGAGAGCAGGTACAAATCGTAATATTTTTCGTGCTTCCTTCTCTGATCTTATAAAAGGTCTGAGTTGCTGAGACATGACAACGCAAATAGTACAGCTGAGAACATTTTAACATTACTCCTAATCGTATTTTCTCCTGACTCCCGGTCATTTCACACAACTTCCACAAAGAAAATTCAGGTGAAGTTCATTTTTATCGATTTGAAGCTTAATTTATTTAGCAAAATTAAATAAGAAATAATGTTTGTACAAACGTGAGGGAATTGCCATGAAAGAAAGGTAGAAAAATAGTTTTTCTTACTTCTAGTCATCAAATTTAGTTTTCAATTCGCAATTGTGAGCTATCTAAAGATATTTTTAAGCTATCTAAAGTTCAGCTTTAAAAAAAACATCCCCTTAGCAACTACTATCGCTTGTAGCAGTATCGAAGGATCCGGGCTTAGGTTCCAGTCAAGGTGAATGCTTTTTTCTCTGTGGAATTGGAATTTGTGTGCACTTGCGGGTGATGTTGTAAAGGTTTGCTCGATAATATCTATATTGAATTAAAAATGCCTCTTTCTTTTTATATGAATAAAAATGGTGACTCTATTAGAGTGATATTATGAGTATAATTCCTCTATAACACATAACTCTTTAAACGAACACACAGCTATGCCCTGGGAATTGACAACCCTACTCAGGCGGTATTCAAACCCGCTACCCTTAGGTTGACAGGCAAGGACTTAACCCCTCCGCAACCGAAAAGTTGCTATCCGTTAACGTTCCCAATACCTTGAAGTAAGAAAAACATAAGAAAAAGAGATAGAAGATGTAAGTTAAAAGAGATGGAGGAAAAGGGTACATCGGCAGGGAGAGACACCTCAGAAATGACGACTCCCCGTCAACGATGGCTTTAAATGCGTTCTGGAAGCCGTACATAATTGCTGAAGATATGATGGAGGTATATATATATATATATATGTTGAAGATGCGACGAAATGTATAACTTCACGCATCATCGCCATCTCTTCCTCCCATGCTGGAGCGAGTTAGTCTCGCGTAAAAAATGCGAATGAGCAGCACTAAGTTGCAGCCCGCTTCAGTGGCAATTTTGCTATTTGGAGTCGAAAAAAAAGACGCTCGTTTCTCGCACGCTCGTCGAGGTACTTACTCTTTCGTAAGCTGTTCGCTGGATTCCCTTACTACAGATAGCTCTTTTGTTATGTAAGGCCCTTACAGGCCGACTGTGGAAACGGCACGTGATTATCCAAATGCTCTACGAAATATACCATTCAAAGCTATCGTTCAAATTCTTTGCAGACACATTCTTTGTATTTATTTACATTTAAATAAATTACGTCATAAATCATTTAGCCTTATACAATCGAGTTTAATGCCTTATTTAGCTATATCTTAACGGTTTCCGTATTGTTTTTTCAACATGTAAAAAACACTAAAATACACGAAATGAACTCTTTACAACCACGAATTTAGTTTTTAAAAAGTATCAAATAGAAATATGAAAATTTCAATATAAAAACATTTTTTATCAGCATCCATATGTTACCGATAATTTACCATTGGAAAAATAAATATCTTATAGCCGCTAGCAGTAACTAAGCATATGCAACCAAAAGCGCTATAAAATATTAATGCCATGACATTTGTTAAAAATTTGTCACTAAACATTCAGTAAATTTACTTGTTTCATGCATGGTGTCATAACCTACTTGGACTGATGAGCTTGATTTTTATACTTATAAGTTCCATAAGTAACCATTATGGTGGACACCCTATGAAACACTTGGAGACTTGATTACTCGATAAAAGAGTTATTATGTGACTGATGATGAGTTTATTGACTCATGCTGGCCGTAAATAATACCTGCTAACCTAGGTTCGTGGGTTTGAATCTCATATGGGTGGTTTACGATTACATTGGACAGGTTATGTGTGTTTCGTAAAGTATATAAAATTTAGCTTAATCGCCAAAATCTGAGCTAAATAAAGAATGTATTTATATTGATATTAATGCAAAACCTTTGAGCGAGGGATGCTGGATGTAGTGTTACATGAAAGTGTTTACACATGCCCTTTAAAACCTGGCCGTTACCTTTTTGTGGTGGATGCCAAAGAAAAAAAAAATTAATAGCTCATTTGTAGCTTTTCATACAGGTTAATCAATGTGGTTTATTTTACGGCCGTACAATATTCAAAAGTGAATTAAAAATAACTCGCTGACCACTAAATTAATTTTATTTCGAGGTTTCAGCGGAAACCTCTGACCCGAGAAGAAAATTTTATACTCGCCGTCAGCTGAATCTCACCAAAAGCTCTTTCAAGAAAGCGACTGACAGCCCACTCGCCAGTTTGGCTGGCCGGTGAGCCAATCGCGTCCACAGTTGAAGGGCGTTGCCTGGTAATTAGTCCGAACCCCTCCCTATACAATTCTCTCCCCAGTGACCAAATGGAAGAGGGTGACGTTATTACGGATTCTAATTCTTATTATTATTTTCGACCTTTCCATCTGAGCGCCTTCGTTGCTCCTGTTGCTTTTCTGTGGTTATTTTTTAAAGTAATGCGTTACAATGAAGAAGGTGTGCTACCAAAGAAGTAAATTCTGAAAGCTAGCTTTGATAGTTAAAGTTTATGACTCCAATGGGCAAATACAAATGCAACTCCTTCAAAAAGGCGTGGTATAAACTATAAGAATATTGATATTGTTGATTGACCAGAATACCTGTGGTTCATGCTAATGTGAATTTATTTTATTTCCAGGTGAGTACCCTACCATTTTCGTTACATTCCTGGGACTGACTTCCTGTTCTCGGTGAGCTTATACCCAGCGCTTTTTTCTTATTTCCTGAATATTAATCAGATAGCGAATGTCATGATACTCAGACTGTAAAGAACCGGCTTCAACAGCGATAATCAACGATTCATTTTGGATGAATTCTTAAGCAACCATAGAAAGCGTTTCACTTGAAAGGATTGATCTCGGATCAAAAACCTCGGTCAGATGGATCGTTGATTTCGGGCCTTCGAATCAAGAATCAGCCAACATCACCGCTCGTTTATCTTTACGTTGATCTTGGGACATTCCAAATTTTAGAAAAATAAAGTTTTCTAAACTTTCCTTAAAGTCGTATGATTTAAAATGTAATTCAAGTGGAGAAGTGGAAACAACTGCGGGTTTTAGTCAAATACCCAATTACCTACACACACATCACAACATTCCCTTTCGGGGCAGACACAATCAAAGAACATAATTATTACTATTAGTTCTAAAAGATTGCATCTTCTTCAATACCTTCCCCTCATGATGGCTTATCCTTGCATAACGCTTTCCATTACATTGGTATTCATTGATTTACATACGCTCTCCTTTTATAAAGACTTCTAATATTCCTCCTCTTAAAAGTTTCATGTGCAACATTCATCCGTCACATTTACGGTCTACCTCTTCCTCTCACTCCATTCACTCTACTATCATGTATCTGTTTGGTTATTCGACTCCCTTCCAATCTCTCAAAACAGTCAAATAACTAAGCGCACTCCTTCAATGCATATCCATTACGGGAGCATCCATCCCACAATGTTTCATAACCCACTCATACCTAACCCTATTCATCCTACTATTGACGAATACATTTGTCAGGGACCCCATTTACGCTGCATTCAGTCAACTCTTTTGCTTATTTACTCCTTTTCTTACATTCTCAATTTTCACTGTCATGCAATAAAGTGGGGATTAGAACACTTTTGCATACTTATTACGATTTTAGATTCATTAAACAAGTTCTCATTCCTTGTTATTCTGAACACATATTACATACGACTTTCCTCCCGGTATTTGCACGTCTTTTAATGTGTTTCCATTTTTTGCAAGGATTCTGCCAAGACACTCAAAATCGTCTACTTGCACAATTTTTTATTTTACTATCTCCCTGTTTATGTAAACAGCAATACAACACAGAGTATAGGTCTGTGTTTTATTGTCTGTGGCCTGAATGATGTGCAGCCTAAGAGTAAGTTCTACATAACCTATCTCGATGACCTGCTTATAATGTCTAACTTTGGGGTGGTTGCTACGTGACATTTCGCTTCCTAATTAAAAACACATCGACCCGGTTCCTAACCATTAGGGCTTTCGAAAATTTTGAATGGAAAGCCGAAGTAAACAATCGGTAGAATGCTCCATGAAAGTAACTGAGGACAATTAGATCGACTGTGACGAAGACTTGGATCTAGAACCGGAGAACGGTCGTTTGAGAAAGTTACACTTAGATAAGATGTTTCTTCCTGGAACAGTTTTTCTACATCCACTTGACATCGGTAAACATTAATCTGGCGCCGATGAGTCCACTTGCTGGCAATTCGTATTGGTATCGTCCATCGTATCCTCCCTCTTTGAATGTGGCTGGAGTTAAATCTTTTAAGAGTGTTCTCATGTTCTAAGGCGTGATTTCGGAGTGAGCAGCAACGCACAGGAAGTCTTTTTCGTTCGTTTTCTATCTTAATGTCCAATCATTCCGCTCCTAGATGAAGCGCGTCTGCTTCGGGAAGGAAAAGGTTTTTGCCTGTGAGTAACAATGAATTGTGTTTTGTGCGTTTCTCCTGGAGGATTGGATGAGAAGCGATAGCTGAGGGAAAAGAGCGATTTCCTGGTAGTTAGTAATCAGATCTAATTTTCATCCTTGCGTGGGATTAAAGGTTTGAAACATTTCCTTTCAAAATCGCGTAACAAGCTCGTGCTGTTAGAATCCAGGAGATGTTTTTCCCATCTGATTGTTATACAGGCTTAAGAAACTGCAATCAGAAGGCTAAGGGTGTTGACGCTACATCTTTTTATTTTGAATTAGAACTTCGAAGTTAGAAGAAGGACGTAGAGCTAATGAGGAATTCCATGTGTTATGGAAAGAGATTATAATTAAGAGCGCATCATGATTTTTCTCTCACAAAGTTGATTCGATTATATATTTTAATTTTTTTATAATCTGAATGAAATTTACGTCCGTTATATTTTTTTATATTAATTAAATAAAAAGCTGCTGTATATGGACTTTTTCGAATTGTAGTCTCGGATTCAAGTAACATCGCATAAACCATCTGTACTGACTCAGTTTGCTTAAAATCAGTCAGGAATAAGAGGCGCCAATACACGGAAGGTAATTGCACAGTTTTCAAAAGTTAGTGCAGAGAAATAATACATAGTTTCTTTATACTTTGTAAGGCATGACTTTTTTTCCTTGAATTTATGTACAATTATAGTTGGAGACCAGAATTAGTCTTTGAAATTTATTTTCATCATGACAAATCGACCATATTTATAACATAAATTGGATTTTTCAGTGATTGAAATGAATGAGAAAGGTCGTTCTTAACAATCTATGCATCAAGAATTCGAAGTGATGCCTCAAAGTCTCAATTGAGTATATTAAAATATTCGCTGCAGATTTATGTATTATTTTTAAATTATTTCAAAATTATCACTTAATTTCAGCGTTGATTACTTTCTGTTTCGCAATACACGAAGGAGTAATTGACACAAGTAAGCAACGATTAAGTAATCGGGTGTGTAAATTCAGGTCATTGCCTCAACACATTACACAATTTCCGTTTCTTCTTTAAATACATTTGTTGGCTTTTTACCTCAGAATCAGATTTTTCGTTAAAAATGCAAATGGAAGTCAATTTTTCGTTGCTTGTCCTCGGAAATCGAGCGTTGGCGTTGAATTATTTGCGGATTCGAACTACAAAATCCCTTCAAGAGGAAAGCGGGAACATTTTCGAGGAAGCCGTTAGCGGGGTAAAAGGTGGCGTAAACTCATCTTACTAAGTACTACTTCCTATCCTTTGTAGGAAGTTTGAGTTGAATCGAAATCTGGGGGTGTGAAGCGTAGGGGTTCAACGTAATGGAAAAAAGTTGCCTGTAGTGCTTGAGTATAGCAGCATCGAACGTGGGGAATTACCTGAATTCTCTTTTACACTTGGGTACGCGGCCAGTCACGAAGTTATAAGTAGTACTGCGTACTGGCTCTCCCAGGGTTCAGCGAGAGATTCTCGTCCCAACAGCATATTCAATATTCATTCTACTTCACTTCACTATCACTTCTTGCTTGAATGGTCACAGATATGGTACTGTGAGTACAATGTACAAGGTCGTTGCGCATCGTTTGGGTCGAACGCAGTGACGTAGTTAATAATAGGTACATTACGCGGTACCCTTTCTATATCAATTCCAAAAAATTTCAGGTAGTGACCGTTACCATGACTTTGATAAAAACAAAATAAAGGAAAGTTATGAGCAGACACAAAATATTCTCCTTTATTAATTGGAGATTTTATCACTTTAAATTTTAATGATTTTGAGTATTTTTGTGATAAATCTATACACCCTTACGAGATCTTATTTGCACAGTCTCCTTTTCTTCAACACAAAATTTCCTTGCCCTTGCCCATGATCTTGTTTCCTTGCATTTATGTATATACAGGTATACCTGAAGTGCAGAATTTCTCTTTGAACTTTTATGATATTCTTTGAAAGAAAAATAAAGTTATCTTATAATAACACTGACTGACCGTTTATATTTGAATTCACTTTTGACTAGTACTATTCGTCTAAGATCCTATTCAATACCCTATTCATTTCCTTTATGACAAATCAACCATACAGGTTCATTCAGGTACCCTATTCATTTCCTTTATGACAAATCAACCATTTCCTGTATATATAACAAAATTTGGGATATTTCAGTGACTGATGTGAAAAGGAGAGGTCGTACTTAAAATTCTATGCATATACACAAAAAGATATGCCAAAATCTCAAGTGAATGTATCACAACACATGCTTCAGTGTCGTATATTATTTTTTAAATTATTTCGAGATTATCACTTAATTTCTAAGTTTATTACTTTCTGTTTCGCAAAGCGCGAAGGAGTAATTTATACAAGTAAGCCAGATTTAGTAAATGGGTGTGTAAATTCAGGTCATTGCCATAATAATACATGTTATATCCTTTTCCGGTTAAGATATATTTGTAGGCATTTTGATTTTTTCTTCAGAGGTAGTGACATCGGAAGCATTTTTTCGTTAAAAATGAAAATGAAAGTCAATTATTCGATGCGTTTCCTCGGAAATCAAGCGTTGGCGTTGAATTCTTTGCGGATTTGACCCAGAAAATCCCTTCGAAAGGAAATCGGGACCATTTTCGCGGAAGCCGTTAGCAGTGTTAAAAATTTCGTTAACTCATCCTACTCAACTAATACTTCCTATCCGTTCAGGGATGTTTTAGTTGAATCGAAAATAGGGGGTGTTCAGCGCACGGGTTCAACGTGATGGAAAATATGTGCTTGTCGTGCTAATTATGTCGTGCTTATTTTTACTAACACCATCAAACGTGAGGAGTTACCTGATGACTCTTTTACGCTTGGTAACGGGGCCAGTCAAGAGGTCATAAGTAGTTCCCCGTCCTTGCCCTCGCAGGGTTCAGCGAGAGATTGTCGTCCAAGCAGAATATTCATAATTTCTTCCACTTCACTTCACTATCACTTCTTGCTCGTATGGTCACAGATATGGTGCTGCGAGTAAAATTTAAGTAGTTGCGCATCACCAGGCGCGAAATTTGGTAGGGAGAGCATGTTGTATTTGAAACTTGAGTGGTATTGTATACAACTACAATGCGAGGACATATGTGAGGGAAGAGATTTTTTCGATGCGTTTCCACAGTAATGGAGCGTTGGTGTTGAATTCTTCGCAAATAAGATACGGAAAATACGCTTAAGAGGAAGGCCGTAAGTAACCTTTTTTGGATATGCCGTTAGCGGCGTTAAAGGGGACATATGTGAGGGAAGAGATTTTTCAGGATCCCATTGATCCAATTACACGGGCGAAGCGGTTCCAGGGTTTATTGAGACAAAATAACTGAAAAGATTAGAATGGTAAAGGGATCAACTGTCATTTGTAAATAAATTGTTGCCAGGGTTATTTCCGATGCATACAGTATTTTATTTTCAAACAACACATTTACTAACTATACCTGATGCAATATGTTGTATATCATTGCTTGAGGATAAAAGTATGTACATGAATCCATCCATTTGAAGCTAAAACTAAATTATCGGAGCTATTCCTATTTGCTAATTATCAAATCGTCTGCTGTTCGAGCCATCCGGATGACGCCGTACGCAGAACAGACACATTCTGGTGATGGGAACTTCTTTCCATGTATTATTAGTAGTACCATATTCGCAGAGTATATTTTAATTAGAGTCCAAATATGTAACGAATAGAATATTGTGCCCGTTGTATTTGAACGCGATGATGAATGAATGTTTTTATTTGCATTGAATCAAAATAATCCTCTGTTTGTTAAATTTTAAATGCATATTCGGCGGTACATTACAGACTTCATTAACAATAATTGAGGGATAAAAGTGAGGGTGTGGGTTTATAGGAAGACTGCTAAAGGACAGCCTAAAAGCGACTTAAATGACTGGAGTGAGGGGGAGGGGGGTTGGCAAAGGGAAATGGCAGGGGGTGGGGAAAAATGGGGAGAGGTGCAAGTTGTAGGAGAATTTGGAGACCACGGGACGTAAAATGCCTTTACCAACCTCTTGAGGAGGAAATCTCTAATTGACTCTTATAAATATAATATAATACACACACAATTTAAATCACTCTCATTACAATGTCCGGTTAGCTATTTACACAAAATATTGAAAAGTAATACCTCTTCCTAATCCGATCAATGGTTCAGTCCTATATCGCGATAGGAAAATAAATATTTGCATACGCAGACGATTTTGTGTGTCTTGGACGAAACATATTGAAATGCGTGCAAATACCGGGAGGAAAGTTGTAAGTAATATGTGTTCAGAATAACAAGGAATGAGAACTTGTTTAATGAATCTAAAATAGTAATATACAAAAGTGTTCTAATCCCTACTTTATTGCATGACAGTGAAAATTGAGAATATAAGCAAAAGAGTAATAAGGAAAAGAGTTGACTGAATGCAGCGTAAATGGGGTTCCTGACAAATGTATGCGGCAATAGTAGGATGAATAGGGTTAGGTATGAGTGGGTCATGAAACATTGTGGGATGGATTCTCCCGTAATGGAGATGCATTAAAGGAGTGAGCTTCGTTGGTTTGACTGTGTTGAGAGACTGGAAGGGAGTCGAATAACCAAACAGATACATGATGGTAGAGTGAATGGAGTGAGAGGAAGAGGCAGACCGCAAAGGATACGGGTGAATGTTGCACATGAAACTTTTAAGAGGAGGAATAATAGAAGTCTTTAGAAAAGGATAGAGTATGTGAATCAATGAATGCCAATGTAATAGAAGGCGTTATACTTACTTACTTTACTTTACGCGATCAGGCCCAGAGGACCGCGCGATGATACAACTAAGGCCTTCCATTCTCTTCTGTCCTCTTCTATGTTCCGCCAGTTCGGCCAGGTTTCTAGCTGTTGCAAGTCTTCCCTTACTCCATCTATCCATCTCTTGCGAGGTCTCCCCACTGGTCTCCTTCCTTCTATTGTCATATCCATAGCCATCTTAGGAAATCTTTCGCCACTCATTCTAACCACATGTCCAGCCCATTCCAATCTCCTACTCCTTAACACTCCTATAATATTTGGTTCTTGATACAGATTGTACAATTCTTCATTATGTCGTCTTCTCCATTCTCCTGTTTCTAAATCAAGGACTGGACCAAAAACCTTCCTTAGTGCTCTTCTTTCAAATATCGCTAATCGGTTCAGGTCTATTTTCCGTGTGCTCCATGATTGGCATCCATACAAGAGAACGGGTTGGATCAGTGTTTTGTATAATTTATTTTAAGTTCCCGGGAAACGCTTCTTGAGCTTAGTATTTTATTGAGTGCATAGAGGCTTCTATTTGCTGTTAGCAGTCTGGATTTTATTTCCGTTTCACTTGAGGAGTTTTCTGTCAAAATGGTACCTAGATATTTAACTTCTTGTACTCTCTTGTAGTCATTATTGCCAACTGTAATGTTTCTATCATGATTTATTTCCCTTCCAACAATTAAATATTCAGTTTTTGAAGGATTGACCAACAATCCCACTTTTCTTGCTACTTCTTCTACTAATTGCATGACTCCTCTTAACTCTGCCTTTGACTTGCCAATGATAACACAGTCATCTGCATATGCTAAAAATGAAATTCTTCTCCCATTCATCATAAAACTTCCCATATCATATTTGTCAATTTTCCTCTTAATTTTCTCTATAACAAAATTAAACAAAATTGGAGATAGACCGTCTCCCTGCCTCAAACCTGTCCTAATCATAAAACTTTCTGTTACTTTATTTCCCAGTTTTATTTTAGCTTCTGTTTCATTGAGACACATTTCTGTCAGGCTAACAAGTTTCTTTGGCATGCAGAATTCAGTCAATATCTTGAACAAACTTTCTCTATTCTTTCTAACTTTCTCTTTCTAAATAGAAGGCGTTATGGAAGGATAAACCATTACGAAGGGAAGTTATTGATATGCTGTTTGGACGAGAATTCCTCGCTGAACCCTGTGAGAGCCAGTACGCAGTGGTACTTATAACCTCGTGCCTGACCCCGTAACCAAGCGTGAAAGAAGCATCAGGTAATTCCCCACGTTGTAAACTCAAGCGTTCCTATGAAATTCGAGCTCGACCAACTGATCTATATTCCTATCCTAATCACCCACAACTTAACCAACCTTTTAAAACTCAACCGAATTCTTCTCCCCCTACAGTCTCTCATCGCCTCCACTCCTTTCCTTGCCTATAGACCTGACTATAATATCTCACCCAAAGTACCGTTTAAATCCACATTACTATGGCAAAGCGTGGTGAAACGCGCGTACTGCCTGCGAAATAAAGGTATGGGAAATAACAGAGTTTCCTTTCCTCAACATGATATGAATGAGGATTTTGGAGATTGGTAATTACCTCAACTAAAATCTCGCCGTGATTAAGTAAAATAATAAAAATTTAGCTAAAGTCATAAATGCCTCGGGCATATGTTCCAATTTATGGAGGTACCACCATGACTGTGTGAGTCAAGACAAGTACTTAATTTCACCTTTTTTTGTTTTGTTTAAAAATTTCTCTTTTCAATGGAGACAATTCTTAGATATTGAAAACAAAAAGTAAGGTACAAAATGCCCTCATCTTTCGCAGATATATTTTTAACATACATATTTTCCATCCATGAAAACCGGCTGAAACGCCATTTTCACATAATTATCTGTATTTGACTTCAATAATGGCAGTTAATTGTTAATAACAGAAAAAATTAAAAGGTCAGGTTATTGGATTTGAGACCACGGGACGTAAAATACCTTGACCAACCTTTTGAGGAGGAAATGTCTAATTGATGGACAGAGATTGGATATTATATTTAAATTCTAAGTGTAAATATAAATGTGTTTTGTGTGCCCCTCCAAGAGGATTGGACGAGAAGCGATAGCTGAAGGAAAAGAGCGAATTCTTGGTAGTTAATACTTATTAATCAGTTCAAATTTTCTTTCTAGCGTGGGATTAAAGCTTGGAGACATTTCCTTTCAAAACCACGTAACAATATCGTCCTGTTAGAATCGAGGAGATGTTCCCATCTGCTAGTTATAATGGTTTAAGAAACTGTATTCAGAACGGTAGGCTAAGGGTCTTCACGCCATTCCTTATTATTTTTATTTAGAACTTCAAAGTTCGAAGAAAGACGTAGAACTAATGAGGAAATTATTGTGTTTTTATATTTATTTAGAGCGTAATATTAGGAACGTATAGTGATTTTGTCTCAAAATTTGATTCGAATAAAATATTTGAAATGCTTTTAAAATCAGAATGAAGTTTATTCATGTTACATTTTCTGAATCCAAACAAAATAAAAAGTTGTAATTAACCTTAAACAAATTTTTTGTCTCGGATCCCAATAAAATCACATAACCCATCTGTACTGAATTAGTTTGCTGAAAATCAGTTAGGCTTAAGAGGCGCCACTACATGCAAGGTTTTTCCTCATTGTCGTATAATTATTTATAATATTTAGGCTAAATATATTGTAAAAAGGATCCTACCATTTGGATTTTGTGTGGTCCCTTTTATCATAAACTCGTAATAATATACTGAATGTGGAGAATTGTTTAAAGGTGGATTTACTCCGACAAATTACTCCCGAAAGTTTCATCTGCAATAGCTTGTGAGGAATTTTACCCTGACGAAATTTTCAGTTAGTGCAGTGACACGTTCGTTGCTGTTTACATTGGCAACAATGCCCTTCTGTAAGCGACTTCTCGAAACTTTTTTAAAGTTCTACCAGTGGACTTGTAGAGCCGTTTACACGTGGAAATTGCTTCGAAAGTCGCTTTCTGCTCGTAACTTGCGAAGTAAAATTGGAAAAATAAATCCACCATAACAAACACCCCTTTTTTAATTATTCCCAAGAAATCTCAGAGAGTGACCGTTAGCATGACTTCGATGAAATTAAAAGAGGAATGATAACTGCAGGCACAAAATATTCCCTTTAGTTAATTTAAGATTGCATCACTTTAAATTTAATTGATTTTGAGTATTTTTGTGGTAAATATATATATAACCTTACCCTTTTGTGATCTAATGGGTATAGTTCCATTTTCTTCTATAAATAGATCCTTTTCCTTTATTAGGGCATTACCTAGTTTCCTTGCGTTTAAGTATATACAATCATACCTGAAGTGCAGAATTATCTTTAAAATTTTGAAATTCTTTGAAAGAAAGAAAGTTTTCTTATAAAAACACATGACCGTTCACATTTGACTGACTAAATAACAGACTGACAGTTTACATTTGAATTCAATCCTACTAGCACTTTTTGTATAAAATCCTATTCATAACACTTTTCATTTCCATTATGACAAATCAACCATCTTTATAATATAATTTGGGATATTTCAGTGACTGAAATGAAACGGAAAGGTCGTACTTAAAAATTTATCCATCGAAAATACAAAGAGAGGTGCCAAAATCTCAAGTGATTATATAACAACATGTGCTCCAGTTTCGTATTTTGTTTCTTAAATTAATTCGAGATGATCACTTAATTTCTAAGTTTATTACTTTCTGTTTAGAAAAACGTGAAGGAGTAATTTATACAAGTAAGCAAAGATAAAGTAATCGGGTGTGTAAATTCAGGACATTGCCTTAATAATATGTGTTATATCCTTTTCCTGTTCAGATGTATTTGTAGGCATATTGATTTTTTTCTTCAGAGGTAGTGACATCGGAAGCAGACTTTTTGTTGAAAATGCAAATGGCAGTCAATTATTCGATGCTTTTCCTCGGAAATCGAGCGTTGGCGTTGAATTCTTTGCTGATTTCACCTAGAAAATCCCCTCGAAAGGAAATCAGGACCATTTTCGCGGAAGCCGTTAGCAGTGTTAAAAATTCCGTTACCACATCCTACTCAACTAATACTTCCTATACGTTCAAGGATGTTTTAGTTGAATCGAAAATAGGGGGTGTTAAAAGCGCAGGAGTTCAACGTATTAAAAGGAATACGTCGAGCTCGAATTTCATAGGAACGCTTGAGTTTACAACGTGGGGAATTACCTGATGCCTCTTTCATGCTTGGTTACGGGGCCAGGCGCGAGGTTATAAGTACTACAGCGTACTGACTCTCCCAGGGTTCAGCGAGGAATTGTCGTCCCAACAGCATATCAATAACTTACCCTTCGTAATGGCCTACCCTAATATTAATTTTTCTAATTCATTCATACGCATTGCATCACATACGCTCTCCTTTTTTAAACACATCTTATAATTCTCTTCTTTAGTGACTCTTTAACAACATTCACCCGTGACCTTTGCGGTCTGCCTATTCCTCTTTTTTATTCCCTCTACTGTCGTATATATCTTTCGCTTTCTCTTACAATCTCTCAACACGATCAAACCATCGAGGTGCACTCCTTTTATGAATATCCATTACGGGAGTATCCATCACACATGGTTTCATGACACACTCATTTCTAACCATATTCCTCCTACTATATCCCGCAAACATTTGTCAGGATCTCCATTACTGCAGCATTTAGCCTACTCATTTGCTTATCTTGAAATTCTCAATTTCACTGACGAATAATAAAGTGGGCATTAAAACACTTTTCTACAATGCTATTTTAGCTTTCCTAAACAAGTCCTCATTCCTTCATATTCTTAACATGTATTTCTTACGACTTTCTCCCCAGTTCTTCGCACCATAAAATATATCCTTCCATTTTTTGCAAGCATTCAGACAAGACACTCAAAATCGTCTACTTGTGCAATTATTTATTTTACTATCCTGTTTATGCAAAAAGAAATACAAAGAGAGCATAGGTAAAAATGTCTGTGGCCTGAATGATGAGAAGTCTAAGAGAAAGTTCTACATAGCCTACCTCGATAATACTTGCTTATAATGTCTAATATTGGGGCGGTTGCTACGTGAAATTTCGATTCCGAAATGAAAAAAGTAAGATAATTTGTTCGACTGTGACGAAGACTTGGATCTAGAACCGAAGAATGATCGTTTTCGAAAGTTACATTAACATAAGATGTTTCTTCCTGGAGCAGGTTTTCAACATCCACTTGACATCAGTAACCAGATATTCTGCGTTGATGACAGAACTTGCTAATCATTAAGTGTTTATCGTATCCTCGCTCTTTTAATAGGGTGGAATTTAGTTTTTTTAAAGTCGTTTGAAGTTCTAAGACGTGAATTCTGAATGAGCCGCAACGCACAAGAAGTTTTTTTCGTTCGTTTTCTATCTCAATATTCAATTCTTACGCTCCTAGATGAAGCGCGTCTGCTTCGGGATGGAAAAGGTTTTTGCCTGTGAGTAACAATGAATTGTGTCTTGTGCGTTTCTTCTGGAGGATTGGATGAGATGCGATAGCTGAAGGAAAAGAGCGACTTCTTGGTAGTTAGTAAGCAGATCTAATTTTCACCCTTGCGTGGGATTAATGCTTGGAGACATTTCCTTTCAAACCACGTAACAAGCTCGTCCTGTTAGAATCCAGGAGATGTTTTTACCTTCTGTTTGTTATAAAGGCTTAAGAAACTCCAATCAGAAGGCTAAGGGTGTTGACGCTACATCTTTTTATTTTGAATTAGAACTTCGAAGTTCTAAGTAGGACGTAGAACTAATGAGGAATCCAGGTGTTATGGCAAGGGATTATTATTAAGAGCGCATCATGATTTTTCTTCCACAAAGTTGATTCGAATTAAATATATGATTTTTTGTATAAGATGAATGAAATTAACGCCCGTTATATTTTTGGTATTTAATTAAATTAAAAGCTATATATGGACTTATTCGAATTGTAGTCTCGGATTCCAGTAACATCGCATTAACCATCTGTACTGAATCAGTTAGCTTAAAACCAGTTAGGAGTAAGAGGCGCCAACACACGGAAGGTAATTGCACACTTTTCAAAAGTTAGTGCAGAGACATAGTACATAGTTTCTTCATCCTTCCCAAGGCATGATTTTTTTTCCTTGAATTTATGTACAATCATAGTAGGAGACCAGAATCAGTCTTTGAAATGTTTCTCATAAACCACAATAGAAGACTTGTTACGTATGCGTTCATTTTGACTAGCTCTTTTCGTCTTAAATCCTATTCACTTCCCAATTTATTTTCATCATGTCAAATCATCCATATTTATAGCATAAATTGGATTTTTCATTGATTGAAATGAATGAGAAAGGTCGTTCTTAACAATCAATGCATTAAGAATTCGAAGTGAGGCATCAAAGTCTCAATTGAGTATATTAAAATATTCGCTGCAGATTCATATATTATTTATTAAATTATTTCAAAATGATCACTTAATTTCAGCGTTTATTACTTTCTGTTTCGCAATGCACGAAGGAGTAATTGGCAAAAGTAAGCGCGGATTAAGTAATTGGGTATGTAAATGCAGGTCATTGCCTCAACACATTACACAATTTCCGTTTCTTCTTTAGATACATTTGTTGGCTTTTTGACTCAGAATCAGAATTTTCGTTAAAAAGGCAAATGGAAGTCAATTTTTCGTTGCTTGTCCTCGGAAATCGAGCGTTGGCGTTGAATTAATTGCGGATTCGAACTACAAAATCTCTTGAAGAGGAAAGCGGGAACATTTTCGAGGAAGCCGTTAGCGGGGTAAAAGGTGGCGTAAACTCATCTTACTTAAGTACTACTTCCTATCCTTTGTAGGAAGTTTGAGTTGAATCGAAATCTGGGGATGTTAAGCGTAGGGGTTCAACGTAATGGAAAAAAGTTGCCTGTTGTGCTTGAGTATAGCAGCATCCAACGTGGGGAATTACCTGAATACTCTTTTTTGCTTGGGTTTGCGGCCAGTCACGAAGTTATAAGTAGTACTGCGTACTGGATCTCCCAGGGTTTAGCGAGAGATTCTCGTCCCAAAAGCATAATTAATATTCATTCTACTGCACTTCACTGTCACTGACGTTGTTAAGATTAGGTACATTACGCGGTGCCCTTTTTAAATCAATCCTAAAAAATCTCAGAGAGTGACCGTTACCATGTCTTCGTTCAAAACACAATAAAGGAAAGGTAACAGCAGACAAAAAATATTCCCCTCTATTAATTACAGATTTTATCACTTTAAATTTTAATGATCTTGAGAATTTTTGTGGTAAATATATACACCCTTACGAGATCCTTTA
The DNA here is from genome assembly GCA_963573305.1 of Pyrrhosoma nymphula. Classification (NCBI taxonomy): domain Eukaryota; kingdom Metazoa; phylum Arthropoda; class Insecta; order Odonata; family Coenagrionidae; genus Pyrrhosoma; species Pyrrhosoma nymphula. The sequence goes on along the minus strand of OY754337.1, from coordinate 49,339,860 downwards.
TGCATAGTCTCCTTTTCTTCTACTCAAATTTTCATTACCCTTATTATGGCATGATCATGTTTCCTTGAATTTATGTATATACAGGCATACCTGAAGTGCAGAGTTTCTCTTTAAATGTTCATGAAATTATTTGAAAGAAAAAGAAAGTTATCTTATAAAAAAAACTTACTGACCGTTTATATTTTAATACACTTTTGATAAGCACTATTCATCTAAGATCCTATTCAATACCCTATTCATTTCCATTATGACAAATCAACCATACATATAACATAATTTGGTATATATCAGTGACTAATATGAAAGGAAAAGGTTGTACTTAAACATCTATGCATCTAAAACACAAAGACAGATGTCAAAATCGCAAGTGAATATATAACAACATGTGCTCCAGGTTCGTATATTGTTTTTTAATTTATTTCCAGATGATCACTTAGTTTCTACATTTATTACTTTCTGTTTCGTAAAGCGCAAAGGAGTAATTTATATAGTTAAGCGTAGAATAAGTGATCGGATGTGTAAATTTATGTCATTGCCTTAATAATATGTGTTATATCTTTTCCCAGTTCAGATGTATTTGTAGGCATATTTATTTTTTTCTTCAGAGGTAGAGACATCGGAAGCAGATTTTTTGTTGAAAATGCAAATGACAGTCAATTATTCGATGCGTTTCCTCGGAAATCAAACGTTTGCGTTGAATTCTTTGCGTATTCGACCCAGAAAATCCCCTCGAAAGGAAAGCGGGGATTTTCGCGGAAGCTGCGAAATCGAAAATAGGGGGTGTTAAGCGCACGGGTTCAACGTTATGGAAAACATATACCAGTCGTGCTCGAATTTACTAACATCATCAAACATGAGGAATTACCTGATGACTCTTTTAGGCTTGGTTACGGGGCCAGTCAAGAGGTTATAAGTAGTACAGCGTCCTTGCTCTCGTAGGGTTCAGCGAGAGATATCGTCCAAGCAGCATTTTCATAATTTCTTCCACTTCACTTCACTATCACTTCTTGCTCGTATGATCACAGATATGGTACTGCAAGTAAAATGTAAGTAGTTGCGCATTATCAAGCGCTAATTTGGTACGGAGAGAATTGTGTATTTGAAACTTGAGTGGTATTGTATACAATTACAATGCGGGGACATATGTGAGGGAAGAGATTTGTCAGCATCCTATTGATCCAATTACATGGGCGAAGCGGGTCCATGTTTTTCTGGGACAAAAAACTAAAATGCTTTGAATGATAAAGGCATCAACTGTCATTTGTAAATATATTGTTGCCAGGGTTATTCCCGATGTACACAGTATTTTATTTTCAAGCAACATATTTACTAGCTATACCTGATGCAATATGTTGTATATCATTGCTTGAGGATAAAAGTATGTACATGAATCCATCCATTTGAAAGCTAAAACTAAATTATCGGAGCTATTCCTCTTTGCTAATTATCGAATCGTCTGCTGTTCGAGCCATCCGGATGACGTCGTACTCAGAACACACATTCTGGTGACGGGAACGTCTTACCATGTATTATTAGTAGTACCATATATTCGCAGAGTATATTTTGATTAGAGTCCAAATATGTAACGAATATAATATTGTGGCTGTTTTATTTGAGCGCGATGATGAATAAATAGGTTTTTTGCATTGAATCAAAATAATCCTCTGTTTGTTAAATTTTAAATGCATATTCGGCGGTACATTACAAGTCTTCATTAACAATAATTGAGGGATAAAAGTGAGGGTGTGGGTTTATAGGAAGACTGCTAAAGGACAGCCTAAAAGCGACTTCAATGACTGGAGTGAGGGGGAGGGGGTTTGGCAAAGGGAAGTTGCAGAGGGTGGGGAAAAATGGGGAGAGGTGCAAGTTGTAGGTGATCATGGAGACCACGGGACGGAAAATGCCTTGATCAACCTCTTGTGGAGGAAATGTCTAATTGACTCTAATAAATACAATATAATACATAAAGAATTTAAATCACTGTCATTTCAGTATCCTGCTTGTTATTTACACAAAAAAATTAAAAATCAATACTTATCCCTAATCCGATCAATGGTTCAGTCCTATCTCGCGATAGGAATATAAATATTTGTATAAGTAGACTATTTTGAGTGTCTTGGCCGAATGCTTGCATTAAATGGAAACACATATTGAAACGCGTGCAAATACCGGGAGAATATTGTCATAATTAATATGTGTTCAGAATAACAAGGAATGAGAACTTGTTTAATCAATCTAAAATAGTAATATACAAAAGTGTTCTAATCCCCACTTTATTGCATGACAGTGAAAATTGAGAATGAAAGCAAAAGAGTAAATAAGCAAAAGAGTTGACTGAATGCAGCGTAAATTGGTTTCCTGACAAATGTATGCGGCAAAAGTAGGAGGAATAGGGTTAGGTATGAGTGGGTCATGAAACATTGTGGGATGTATACTCCCGTAATGGATATGTATTGAAGGAGTGAGTTTCGTTGGTTTGACCGTGTTGAGAAGACGTTAGCAGTGTTAAAAATTCCGTTAACTCATTCTACTCAACTAATACTTCTGTATAGGAAGGGGATATTTTAGTTGAATCGAAAATAGGGGGTGTTAAAAGCGCAGGAGTTCAACGTATTATAAAGAATACGTCGAGCTCGAATTTTATAGGAACGCTTGAGTTTACAACGTGGGGAATTACCTGATCACTCTTTTTTTATCCCTCTACTGTCGTATATATGTTTCGCTATCTCTTACAATCTCTCAACACGATCAAACCAACGAGGTGCACTCCTTTTATGAATATCTATTACGGGAATATCCATCACACATGGTTTCATGACACACTCATTTCTAACCATATTCCTCCTACTATATCCCGAAAACATTTGTCAGGATCCCCATTACTGCATTCTCAATTTCATTGACGAATAATAAAGTGGGCTTTAAAACACTTTTGTACAATGCTATTTTAGCTTTCCTAAACAAGTTCTCATTCCTTCATATTCTTAACATGTATTTCTTACGACTTTCTCCCCAGTTCTTCGCACCATTAAATATATCCTTCCATTTTTTTGCAAGCATTCAGACAAGACACTCAAAATCGTCTACTTGTGCAATTATTTATTTTACTATCCTGTTTATGCAAACAGAAATACAAAGAGAGCATAGGTAAAAATGTCTGTGGGCTGAATGATGTGAAGTCTAAGAGAAAGTTCTACATAGCCTACCTCGATAATACTTGCTTATAATGTCTAATATTGGGGCGGTTGCTACGTGAAATTTCGATTCCGAAATGAAAAAAGTCGGATAATTTGTTCGACTGTGACGAAGACTTGGATCTAGAACCGAAGAACGGTCGTTTTCGAAAGTTACATTAACATAAGATGTTTCTTCCTGGAGCAGGTTTTCAACATCCACTTGACATCAGTAACCAGATATTCTGCGTTGATGACAGAACTTGCTAATCATTAAGAGTTTATCGTATCCTCGCTCTTTTAATAAGGTGGAATTTAGTTTTTTAAGAGTCGTTTGAAGTTCTAAGGCGTGAATTCTGAATGAGACGCAACGCACAAGAAGTCTTTTTCGTTCGTTTTCTATCTCAATATTCAATCATTACGTTCCTAGATGAAACGCGTCTGCTTCGGGATGGAAAAGGTTTTTGCCTGTGAGTAACAATGAATTGTGTTTTGTGCGTTTCTTCTAGAGGATTGGATGAGATGCGATAGCTGAAGGAAAAGAGCGATTTCCTGGTAGTTAGTAATCAGATCTAATTTTCATCCTTGCGTGGGATTAAAGCTTTGAAACATTTCCTTTCAAAATCGCGTAACAAGCTCGTGCTGTTAGAATCCAGGAGATGTTTTTACCATCTGTTTGTTATAAAGGCTTGAGAAAATGCAATCAGAAGGCTAAGGGTGTAGACGCTACATCTTTTTATTTTGAATGAGAACTTCGAAGTTCTAAGTAGGACGTAGAACTAATGAGGAATCCAGGTGTTATGGCAGGGGATTATTATTAAGAGCGCATCATGATTTTTCTTCCACAAAGTTGATTCGAATTAAATATATGATTTTTTGTATAAGATGAATGAAATTAACGCCCATATATTTTTTGTATTTAATTAAATTAAAAGCTATATATGGACTTATTCGAATTGTAGTCTCGGATTCCAGTAACATCGCATAAACCATCTGTAATGACTCAGTTTGCTTAAAACCAGTTAGGAATAAGAGGCGCCTACACACGGAAGGTAATTGCACCTTTTTCAAAAGTAAGTGCAGAGACATAGTACATAGTTCCTTTTTCCTTCTTAAGGCATGACTTTTTTTCCTTGAATGTAAGTACAATCATAGTTGGAGACCAGAATCAGTCTTTGAAATGTTTCTCATAAACCACAATAGAAGACTTGTTATATATGCGTTCATTTTGACTAGCTCTTTTCGTCTTAAATCCTATTCACTTTCTAATTTATTTTCATCATGTGAAATCGACCATATTTATAACATAAATTGGATATTTCAGTGATTGAAATGAATGAGAAAGGTCGTTCTTAACAATCTATGCATCAAGAATACTAAGTGATGCCTCAAAGTCTCAATTGAGTATATTAAAATATTCGCTGCAGATTTATGTATTATTTTTAAATTATTTCAAAATTATCACTTAATTTCAGCGTTTATTACTTTCTGTTTCGCAATGCACGAAGGAGTAATTGACACAAGTAAGCAACGATTAAGTAATCGGGTGTGTAAATTCAGGTCATTGCCTCAACACATTACACAATTTCCGTTTCTTCTTTAGATACATTTGTTGGCTTTTTACCTCAGAATCAGAATTTTCGTTAAAAATGCAATTGGAAATCAATTTTTCGTTGCTTGTCCTCGGAAATCGAGCGTTGGCGTTGAATTATTTGCGGATTCGAACTACAAAATCTCTTGAAGAGGAAAGCGGGAACATTTTCGAGGAAGCCGTTAGCGGGGTAAAAGGTGGCGTAAACTCGTCTTACTTAAGTACTACTTCCTATCCTTTGTAGGAAGTTTGAGTTGAATCGAAATCTGGGGATGTTAAGCGTAGGGGTTCAACGTAATGGAAAAAAGTTGCCTGTAGTGCTTGAGTATAGCAACATCCAACGTGGGGAATTACCTGAGTTCTCTTTTACGCTTGGGTACGCGGCCAGTCACGAAGTTATATGTAGTACTGCGTACTGGATCTCCCAGGGTTTAGCGAGAGATTCTCGTCCCAAAAGCATATTTATTATTCATTCTACTGCACTTCACTGTCACTGACGTTGTTAAGATTACGTACATTACGCGGTGCCCTTTTTAAATCAATCCTAAAAAATCTCAGAAAGTACCGTTACCATGACTACGTTAAAAACACAATAAAGGAAAGGTAACAGCACACAAAAAATATTCCCCTCTATTAATTACAGATTTTATCATTTTAAATTTTATTGATCTTGAGAATTTTTTTGGTAAATATATACACCCTTACGAGATCCTTTATGCATAGTCTCCTTTTCTTCTACTCAAATTTCCATTACCCTTATTAGGGCATGATCTTCTTTCCTTGCATTTATGTATATACAGGCATACCTGAAGTGCAGAATTTCTCTTTAAATGTTCATGAAATTATTTGAAAGAAAAAGAAAGTTATCTTATAAAAAAAAACTTACTGACCGTATATATTTTATTACACTTTTGTTAAGAACTATTCATCTAAGATCCTATTCAATACCCTATTCATTTCCAGTATGACAAATCAACCATATATATAACATAATTTGGGATATTTCAGTGACTATAATGAAAGGGAAATGTTGTACTTAAACATCTATGCATCTAAAACACAAAGAGAGATGTCAAAATAGCAAGTGAATATATAACAACATGTACTTCAGTTTCGTACATTGTTTTTTAATTTATTTCCAGATGATCACTTAATTTCTACATTTATTACTTTCTGTTTCGCAAAGCGCGAAGGAGTAATTTATAAAGTTAAGCGAAGAATAAGTGATCGGGTGTGTAAATTTATGTCATTGCCTTAATAATATGTGTTATATCTTTTTCCGGTTCAGATGTATTTGTAGGCATATTTATTTTTTTCTTCTGAGGTAGATACATCGGAAGCAGATTTTTTGTTGAAAAAGCAAATAACAGTCAATTATTCGATGCGTTTCCTCGGAAATCAAGCGTTTGCGTTGAATTCTTTGCGGATTCGACCCAGAAAATCCCCTCGAAAGGAAAGCGGGGATTTTCGCGGAAGCTGCTAAATCGAAAATAGGGGATGTTAAGCGCACGGGTTCAACGCTATGGAAAACATATACATGTCGAGCTCGAATTTACTAATAGCATCAAACGTGAGGAATTACCTGAATACTGTTTTACGCTTGGTTACGGGTCCAGTCAAGAGGTTATAAGTAGTACAGCGTCCTTGCTCTCGCAGGATTCAGCGAGAGATATCGTCCAAGCAGCATTTTCATTATTCCTTCCAATTCCCTTCACTATCACTACTTGCTCGTATGATCACAGATATGGTACTGCGAGTAAAACATAAGTGGTTGCGCATCATCAAGCGCTAATTTGGTACGGAGAGAATTGTGTATTTGAAACTTGAGTGGTATTGTATACAACAACAATGCGGGGACATATGCGAGGGTAGAGATTTTTAGGATCCTATTGATCCAATTACACGGGCTAAGCTGTTCCAGGGTTTATTGAGACAAAATAACTGAAAAGCTTAGAATGGTAATGGGATCAACTGTCATTTGTAAATAAATTGTTGCCAGGTTTATTTCCGATGCACACAGTATTTTATTTTCAAACAACACATTTATTAACTATACCTGATGCAATATGTTGTATATCATTGCTTGAAGATAAAAGTATATACATGAATCCATCCATTTGAAGCTAAAACTAAATTATCGGAGCTATTCCTATTTGCTAATTATCGAATCGTCTGCTGCTCGTGCAATCCGGATGACGCCGTACCCAGAACAGACACATGATGGTGACGGGAACGTCTTACCATGTATGATTAGTAGTGCCATATATTTGCAGAGTATAATTTGATTAGAGTCCAAATATGTAACGAATAGAATATTGTGCCCGTTGTATTTGAACGCGATGATGAATGAGTATGTTTTTTTTGCATTGAATCAAAATAATCCTCTGTTTGTTAAATTTTAAATGCATATTCGGCGGTACATTACAGACTTCAATAACAATAATTGAGGGATAAAAGTGAGGGTGTGGATTTATAGGAAGACTGCTAAAGGACAGCCTAAATGCGTGCAAATACCGGGAGGACAGTTGTAAGTAATATGTGTTCAGAATAACAAGGAATTAGAATTTGTTTAATGAATCTAAAATAGTAATATACAAAAGATTTCTTTTCCCCACTCTATTGTATGACAGTAGAAATTGAGAATATAAGCAAAAGAGTAAATAAGCAAAAGAGTTGACTGAATGCAGCGTAAATTGGTTTCCTGACAAATGTATGCGGCAAAAGTAGGAGGAATAGGGTAAGGTTTCAGTGGGTCATGAAACATTGTGAGATGTGTGCTCCCGTAATGGATATGCATTGAAGGAGTGAGCTTCGTTGGTTTGACCGTGTAGAGAAGCCGTTAGCAGTGTTAAAAATTCCGTTACCTCATCCTACTCAACTAATACTTCCGTATAGGAACGGGATATTTGAGTTGAATCGAAAATAGGGGGTGTTAAAAGCGCAGGGGTCCAACGTACTGAATAGAATACGTCGAGCTCGAATTTCATATGAACGCTCGAGTTTACAACGTGGGGAATTACCTGATGCCTCTTTCACGCTTGGTTACGGGGCCAGGCGCGAGGTTATAAGTACTACTACGTCCTGGCTCTCCCGGGGTTCAGCGAGGAATTGTTGTCTAAACAGCATATCTATAACTTGTATTCGTAATGGCTTACCCTTATATTACTTTTTCTAATTCATTCATACGCATTGCATCACATACGCTTTCCTTTTTTAAACACATCTTATAATTCTCTTCGTTAGTGACTATTTAACAACATTCACCCGTGACCTTTGCGGTCTTCCTCTTCCTCTTTTTTATTCCCTCTACTATCGTATATATGTTTCGCTTTCTCTTACAATCTCTCAACACGATCAAACCAACGAGGCGCACTCCTTTTATGCACATCCATTACGGGAGTATCCATCACACATGGTTTCATGACACTATCATTTCTAACCATATTCCTCCTACTATATCCCGCAAACATTTGTCAGGATCCCCATTACTGCTGCATTCAGCCTACTCATTTGCTTATCTTGAAATTCTCAATTTCACTGACGAACAATAAAGTGGGCATTAAAACACTTTTGTACATTGTTATTTTAGCTTCCGTAAAAATGTTCTCATTCCTTCATATTCTCAACATGTATTTCTTATGACTTTCTGTCCGGTATTTTCGCGCTTTTAAATATATCCTTCCATTTTTTGCAAGCATTTGGCCAATACACTCTAAATCGTCTAATTATGCAATTCATTATTTTCCTGTTTATGTAAACAGCAATACAAAGAGAGCATAGGTAAAAATGTCTGTGGCCTGAATGATGTGCAGTCTAAGAGAAAGTTCTACATAGCCTACCTCGATGACTTGCTTATTATGTCTAACTTTGGGTCGGTTGCTACATGATATTTCGATTCCGAAATGAAAAAAATCGACCCGGTTGACAACCATTTGGGCTTTAGAAAATTTTGAATGGAAAGACGAGGTAAACAATCGGTAGAAAGTTACATGACAGTAACTTTGGACAATTTGTTCGACTGTGACGAAGACTTGGATCTAGAACCGGAGAACGGACGTTTGCGAAAGTTACACTAAGATAAGATGTTTCTTCCTGGAGCAGGTTTTCAACATCCACTTGACATCAGTAACCAGAAATTCTGCGTTGATGACGGAACTTGCTAATCATTAAGAGTTTATCGTATCCTCCCTCTTTTAATAGGTAGAAATTTAGTTTTTTAAGAGTCGTTTGAAGTTCTAAAGCGTGAATTCTGAATGAGCCGCAACGCACAAGAAGTCCTTTCCGTTCGTTTTCTATCTTAATGTTCAATCATTCCGCTCTTGAATGAAGCGCGTCTGCTTCGGGAAGGAAAAGGTTTTTGCCTGTGTGTAATAATGAATTGTGTTTTGTGCATTTCTCCTGGAAGATTGGATGAGAAGCGATACCTGAAGGAAAAGAGCGACTTCTTGGTAGTTAGTAATCAGATCTAATTTTCACCCTTGCGTGGGATTAATGATTGGAGACATTTCCTTTCAAAACCACGTAACAAGCTCGTCCTGTTAGAATCCAGGAGATGTTTTTCCCATCTGTTTGTTATACATGCTTTAGAAACTACAATCAGGAGGGGAGGCTAAGGGTGTTGACGCCACACATTATTTTGAATTATAACTTCGAAGTTCGAAGAAAGACGTAGGTCTATTGCGGAAATTCATGTATCACGGCAAGAGATTATTATGAGGACCGAGTCAAGATTTTTCTTCCACAAAGTTTATTCGAATTAAATATTTGAAATGATTTTATATCAGGAATGAATATAATCCCTGTTTTATTTTCTGAATGCAAATAAAATTAAAAGTTGTAATTTGACTTAAACAAATTGTATTCTCGGATTCCAATAATGTCACATAAACCATCTGTACCGAATAAGGTCGCTTAAAATCTGTTAGGCATAATAGGCGCTACTATATGCAAGATCACTTACTTATTATGTCTTAGGCTGAATACACAAAAGAATTATGTGGCCATTTGGTTTTTGTGTGATCCCGTTTATTAAAATCACATAATATTTCACAAAACGTGGAGACTTGTGTAACGGCGGATTTTCACTGATAAATTTCCTCTGTAATAGGTTGTGAGGAATTTTACTCTGACGAAAGTTTTCACAATTTAGTGCAGATTACTGTTACATTGGCAATAATACCCTTTTGCAAGCGACTTGCCAAAACTTATGAAAGTTCTGCCAGTGAACTATTTACACGTTTAATTGACGTCAAAAGTCACGTTTTGCTCGTAACTTGCGCAGTAAAATTTTCAGAATAAACCCACCTTAATAAGTATCTACTCTTTTTTATCAATCCCAAAAAGTCTCTGAGAGTGACCGTCACCATTACTTCGATAGAAACAATAAAGGATAGCTAACATCTGGTGATACATAGTCTCCTTTAGTTAAGTGTGATCACATTAATTTTAAAACTGATGATCTTAGGCCTGACATCGTGGAATTTATGGATATCCATGATGAGAAAACCACATTTTTTATTTCCACCAAACTTTTTTTTTTGCTTTTTGCAGCGGTTTTGTGGAAATAACAAACCCGGTTTTCTCATCATGGACATTAGTTTTATTGATTTTGAGTATTTTTGTGATCAATATATACCTCATTACCCTTTTGAGGTCTTATGTTTATACTACCTATTCTTCTTTCATAGTTTCTTTGTTCTTAATAAGGCATGACCTAGTTTCCTTGCATTTATATACAATTAAATCTGTAAACCAGAATTAGTCTTTAAAATGTTCTCATAAACCACACTTGCAGACTGGTTACACATGATTTCATTTTGTCTAGCACTTTTCGTCTTAAATCCCATTCATATCCCTATTTATTTTCATCATGACAAATCAACCATCTTTATAACATAAATTGGGATTTTTCAATGACAAATGAAAAGGAAGAGTCCTTTTTAAAAATCTATGCATCGAAAGCACGAAGAGAGATCTCAAATTCTCTTGTGAATATATAACGACATGTACTGCAGTTTCTTCGGTAATTTTTAAAATTATTACGAGATGATCACTTAATTTCTACCTTTATTACATTCTGTTTCGCAAAGAACGAAGGAGTAATTGGCACAAGTAAGCAACGATTAAGTAATCGGGTGTGTAAATTCAGGTCATTGCCTCAACAAATTACACTATTTCCTTTTCGTCATTAGATACATTTGTTGGCTTTTTGATGTTTACCTTAAGAGGTAGTGACATGAGAAGTAGAATTTTCGTTGAAAATTCAAACGGCAGTCGATTATTCGTTGCGTTTCCTCGGTAATCGAGCGTTGGCGTTGAGATCTTTGCGGATTTGATCCCGAAGGAACTCGAGAGGAAAGACGGGGAAGAAGAGACGAAAGACCTCGAGAAGAAAGCGGGAACATTTTTCGTGGAAGCTGTTAGCGGGGTAAAAGGTGGTGTAAACTCATCCTTCCTAACTACTACTTCCTATCCTTTGTGGGATGTTTCAGTTGATTCGAAATCTGGGGGTGTTACGTGCAGGGGTACAGCATAATGGAAAAAAGTTGCCTGTTGCACTTGAGTATCCAACGCAGCATCCAACGCGGGGAATTATCTGATGACTCTTTCACGCTTGGTTACGCGGCCAGTCACGAAGTTATAAGTAGTACTGCGTACTGGCTCTCCCAGGGTTCAGCTAGGGATTATCGTACCAACAGCATATTCACTATTCCTTCTACTTCACTTCACACTCTCCTCTTGCTCGTATGGTCACAGATATGGTACGGCGAGTACAATGTACAAGGTCGTTGCACATCATTTGGGTCGAACGCTGTGACGTAGTTAACATTATGTACATCAGGTGCTAATTTGGTACGGAGAGCATTGTGTATTTGAAACTTGAGTGGTATTGTATAAAAAAACAATGCGTGGAAATGTGTGAGGGAAGAGATGTTTTCAGGATCCCATTGATCAAATTACACGAGCGAAGCGGGTCCAGGTTTTTCGGAGACAAATAAACTTAAATGCTAAGAATGGTAAAATCATCAACTGACATTTGTAAATAAATAATTACGAGGGTTATTTCCGATGTACACAGTATTTATTAAAAAAAACACATTTACTAACTATATCCGATGTACTATGTTGTATATCCGTACTTAAGGATACAAGTGTGTACTTGAAACCATCTTGTTGATGCTTAACACTAAATTATCGGAGCTATTCCTATTTGCTAGTTCTTGAATCGTCTGCTGATTGTGTTATCCAGACGACGCCATACACAGTACAGACTCATTCTGGTGACGGGAACGTCCTACCATGTATTATTAGTAGTACCATATTCGCAGAGTATGTTTTGATTAGAGGCCAAATATATAACGTATAGGATATTTTGCCCGTTGCATTTCAACGGGAAGAATAAAGAAATATTTTGTTTGCATGGAATCAAAATAATTTTCTCTCAATTTTAAATTTTAAATGCATATTCTACGGTACAATCCAGCCGTCATTAACAATTGATGAAAAGGTTGAGGTGGAAAGTACCTCAACTAAAATATCGCTGTGATTCTGTAAAATATTGACGATTTTACTAAAGCCATAAATGCCTCGGGCATAAATTCCCGTTTAAGAAGGTTCCACAGTGATTGTGAGTCAAAACAAGTACTTAACTATACCTTTTTTGTTTGGTTTACAAATTTTCTTTGATGGAAAACATGTCTTAGCTATTGAGAACAAAAGGTATGTCACAACATATGGTACTCATTATTGCACGAATATATTTTTTAATAGACATATTTTTCGAACCGTGGAATCCGATGACAGCGCCATTTCTATTGTATTATCACATTTCGACTTTAATTATGGCAGTAATTTGCTAATGAGATAAAATATAAGTTGGCGAGGTGCCAATATTTAACTATCCACATTTTTTATTTACCCGCCATCCATACGAAGTGTTCCACTTCAAAAAGTGTGGATAAATACAAGTGACCTTTTTCCTTTTCTTACGGAATTGAAAATATTCTACAATGTTATGCCTGATACTCTTTGTTTTATTCACTATCCTGCATGTTTTCAACCCTGAATATGCCTACATATGTCCTACAATACATATAAACAGCGTTAAATCAGTGAAAGCAATACATTTTCAACAATACTGATGAAATGGTGGAGTGGAGCATTTGTTTGGACTCACATAGTCACGGTGTAACCTCATTTATATCATTATCACTTGAAGACATGCTATTTAGTCACAGATGACCTTCTTAGTCGCATGAAAATAGTGCTCAGGAGTGCAGGTTCTTCCTTCAAAAGATCTCCACAAAGTGTTCCCTTTTTGGTCATCCTCAGAGTGTGACCCTTCTCGTCAAAAACCTTATCTTTGCATCCTACTACACACGCCCAAGGGTCCTGCGAAGCGTTGATCTCGTTTTTCGAGAGAGCTCTAGCTAATCCTTGGCGCAACAGGGGTGTCGCATGAAGCGACAGCAAGCGTTGGCTTTTACATATATATGCATGCGTGATCATCGGCATCCTTTTACGCTCCCCAAACGGCCATATACGTCCCACGCTCCCAGCCGCAACACACCTTCTCGCATATCAAGGCAATATCCTCTTCCCAGTCCAGCAAACCCGCTACTCCTTTGCAGCGGGATACCTAGGAGACTCCCTCCTCTCCCAGACCGTATGACATTTAGGAGCGCCCAGCTGCCCTTCCCTTTTGGAGTGGGAGGGCGTGGTCACGGCACACGACACCACGTCACCACGGTGACCATAAGCCTAACCTAAAAAAAAACATTCCGGAGAGAGAAGGCCGAAGGTTTTTTTTAAGGGTATTAGAGAGGGGTAGTTTTAGTCAATTTGAACCATCATCTGCCTCCCCTGACGCTTCCTCCTCCCTCCATCTCACGCACCCCCATCACTCTCGACTAATTTTGAAAGATGAGGGATGCAGGAAGTGGGTGGATTATCGCACAGATCGCGCGGATAATGAAGCCATCTCTATGTTTTTATACGTCGAAGCGGTCTCTTTTTACGCGACCGGGGCACTGAGCATGGATGATGAGAGTCGATAGTGTTTTCCACATTTATTTGACAGAACGGGTGTCGTATAGCAGCGGTTGAATTAATTTTCAGACCACTACTTACAATTTATTGTATTTCTTAACTTTATTTTCTTTTTAAGTTTTACATAAGATAGATCGAGAACTTCTCTTTCCTTTTTCAATTCGACAATCAAATCAACAACTTCCCTCTTTTTGTTTTCTCCCTGGCAACCTCGAGACTAAAAGGTATTGAGGGTTTTCTTTATCATTTAGACACACGTCACGGGTCTTATGGAGAACGCTTTTTCCAAACTTACGCTCCTCGTGTGCTCACCTCTAAGCCAAAATGATGACCAATTCTATCTCTGCGCGAAGTTTTAGCAAGTATTTTTTCCGAAATAATTGCTGCATATGAGAAGACTCTTATATATAGAGACAGTATGTTTCTGAGTACTGCTTTAATTGTCCTCCTACGCTTGGCAACATTGCACATCCATCTATATAGAGATTTACACGGTAAACAAATACCCATAAAAATCCATACGGTCAACTAAATGTCCAACGCTCTATAGTAACTCTCATTCATTTTTCATGTCACCTTAGAAAACTTTATTATCGAAATCGATTTCTAAACCTGAATAATTCTACTTACAGGCAGGTTATCAAACGTTTCTCCGGCTCTTGTCATTTCATTCATCGTCTTTCTTATGCACTAAATATAGCGCTATTGTTTTACAATTTGTCCTGACTTGAACATCTTGAACGGAAATCACCTGTACCGCTTTGTTTTCAGCGTATTAGATACACAACAGTCAATATGGCCAAATGCGTATTTTAGCATGGCTTCCATATTACCCTGTACTGTCTTACATTACGGTTTCATCTATTGTCTTCTTTCATCAGTGGCCTGCTTAGTTAAAACCTAATTAACCCGGATTAAACTTGTAATCTATGAATACTGCTATTCCAGTGCAAAATTCGTCTTTTGCTGTCATTCCACAAGCTTTTGCGAGGGTTGCGCAAATGTGAAAGGACTTCACACCTTTGAAACGATAGATTCGACCCTCATTGGGGTAGCTATCAATCTACGAGTCACATCCACGACCCCGAGACCGCCAACTCGCGTTGAGTGAAAATGTCACTCCACTTCGGTATTCTCAAAAGGGGAACGGAAGCAAAACCAAAGACACGCGAAGGAAGTACCTCTTTTTTCTCTTATAGAAATGCTTCACGGAAAGGTCCACCCACGGAAAGGCCATTTACAGGGGTGGCATTTACAAAACGGGAGAGTTCATAGGGCAAGCCATAGCCGGAAGAGGGGGTCCACGTTTCTCTTCTCAGTGGGAGAACTGGCTTCCAATATCCTATTCAGTACAATTAGAGAGCATTCATTTGGTGTTCCACCAATCGATGCGTACTTTTTTTTAGAGATCTTCACTATTCTATTTTTGTTTTAATTCCTCCATAGCCGTAGTTGTACAGCACAATCAGGAGCTTATACATTCTACGTAAAGTTTTGTTTAATGTATTTTCAGCAAAATTAGTTTGATCTCTTCTAATAATTAATAAAGTTGTTCTTATGCCCTAAAAGTGGATCAAATTAAAAAAATATGAAAAATTAAACTCAAATAACAGTTGTTAAGGGATTTATATATCTTATAGTACATAAGACATTCACACTATTTTCACCTAATCACGAAATTGTAAATATGATAATAGTAATAAAAATTATATTTTGTAAAAGTATTTTTTCGCACAAAAAGGAAGGAATCAGGCGAGATGTTGTGGAATATGAACATAATAACTAAGACGATGCAATTTTCCACAGATAAAATTTATTTTTTGTGTAAATAAAACTCCCTCCCCCCTTGAAATTTTTCCCCTTCCCCACTCCCTCCCGCCACTTTCCTAACCTCCCTCACCCACCTTCTCTTGTAAATATACCTTGATTTCCAAATGTATTTACCTGATAATGATGCTGTGCATCGAAACCCGGGTCGATTAAAAGTTTTTATCTGTGGAAAATTGCATCGTCTTAGTTCTTGTTATTGTATTTTTTCGCGTTCGGTAAATTTTATGATTAGTTCCGGCTAATGACGGAGGAGAAGAAACAACTTCGCTTTGAAGATGCAAGCCAGAATCTGCTAGAGAGCGCAAGCAATGATGGCTTATTCCTTCAGACTATCATTACTGGTGACCAAAACCTTGGTTTTCGGGTGCGACGTGGAAACCGAAGTCCAATCATCGCAGCCGAAAACCAAAAGCTCTCAAAGAGAAAGTCAGTCGTGATCAAACGTTA
The DNA here is from genome assembly GCA_963573305.1 of Pyrrhosoma nymphula. NCBI lineage: Eukaryota > Metazoa > Arthropoda > Insecta > Odonata > Coenagrionidae > Pyrrhosoma > Pyrrhosoma nymphula. The sequence continues at coordinate 49,323,771 of OY754337.1, read as the reverse complement.
AGGCCATTTTAACTATAGTCTACGCTTTCAAGGAGTTCTCCTTCACTAGTCCTTCTCAGGGTCAAACAATCAAATGTTTTTCTCATATGGGAGAGAAGAAAAGTTGAAATATTATGAGTGTTCTCTTCCCGACTTAATTATACGGAAGCAAAACCTGGGTATCTCAGGATAAGCATAAGTATAGGCTAAATGTGTGTGTAGGGAACGTGGTGGCCTAGCGGGTAGAGCGTACTTATCGAAGGGACCCGGGTTCAAACCCGGGTGAAGCCTTTGGACGCCCCCGAACAAAAAATCCTCGGAGTGCGAGGTGGCCCAGGGAAAGGAAATGGCCCCCCTACCCTGATTGTATGAAGTTCACACGCCTGTGGCTTAGTCCGGGTTGAGCTCTACCATCAACTATCCAAACCAACCTTCGGGTTGAATCACTGAGTGAGTGAGGCTAAATGTAATGGGAATTACGTGCATTTTATGTGAGACGCTTTTTAGTGACCCAGTGCTCCGCTTCACATAGCATATCTGGCCTTATCATTCCCTTATACACTTCACCTTTGAGTTTTGTAGGCATTCTTTTATCACAGATGACCCATGTTATTTCCTCGCTTTCAAACGCTTGGTAGTAATTCAGCAAGATGCAGGAAGAAAAACTTATAACACCCGAAAGAGGAGAATAGAACGCAAAAGGCTTACGGGGATCACAATAGGTGCCCTCACACATTTTGAAAAGAGAGAAACATGCACTAAATGGGATAATGGGAAGGGAGAAGGTCTCTTTTTACGTCTAAGCAGCCAATTAGTCGCGTATTCATAGCGTGCGGAAAATTTTCCAAAGGGACCAAACAAATGAACCGTGAGCTGCGCGTGGAGAAGACAGTATTAAAAAGCTCGTAATCAGAAGATAAAAAATAATACGTCTAATGAGGGTAATTTACGCTTTTCATTGCAAGGAGGCATTAGCCTCAGATCTGCGACGCGACTTTTTGGAAACGTGTGAAGTTCATTCAAAGGTCAAAAAATGGAGGCTTATTGCCAAAAAAAGTATATTCTTCTATATTGCATGTGTAAAATATCGGGTTGGTCTCAAATATGTCCACACTCCAGTAAATTTGTTCTAAATTTGATAATACATCACTGATAACAAACTTTTTCCATGTTTCTCTCGTGTAAAACATCTTTGCTTAAAATAGTAATTAATGTTATAATAATATATGACACATTGCAGTTATAAATTTAAAAAAATATACTTGGCTCTCAATAAAATTTCTGTGTCTAGAATGAGCATTTAATATCTAGCAAATGTTGTTCATAATAATCAATTTCTAAGTTTTGCACGGAAACGATCATTAATCATAATTTTTTCAACAAGAAATGCCGCCCTTTGAGTGAGCTGTCTCCGGGAAAATATTTTACTAACCTTATCTCCTTGAATAATAACTGCATTCCCTATCATAACTCCTGCTATTAATTTATGATCGTAAATGCTTTTTTATAAAAATACTCTCCTGGATTCCGAGAAAAGCAGGGCGCCGCATTAACATTAGAACCACTGGAGTTTTTCCTACCCTTCCGACGGCCAAAGGGTCGTTTCGACCCCTGTTTACGTTTAACCAATAATTAATGCCATTATTTAGGAAAAAAAGTTGGTGACATTAACAGTTTTGTAAATAATACAACTGGAATTACTACATTGGTGCTATTTCTTCTTTATCTCATTCGTTTCGGCCTGCTGTGGTCGACGGTGATTAAAATCAGCATTTGTATCCTTTATATTCCCGTAAAACTACTTCATTCTCTAAGTTTGTGCTTTCCTCCTTTCCTCTGTCTATAGTGCTTGGGTCCTGGTATGCCTACGGACTCGAAAACCCTTGATGGCTAAATTCAGGATTTGAAGGCTTTCCTTTTGCACACCTCTGTTCCCTTCATTCTCATTTCCTGCATATCACTTCGTTCCTCCTAAAACCAGCGTGCCTTGGTTTTCCTATCCTCGAAGATTTTCAGTATTTTTTTTACATTTCCTGGTCCATGTGGTAGATTAGTACGAGAAACATGGCTCTTCTTTTTCTGATGGTGACTAATATCTTTTATCTGATGTTTCTGATGTACCTGGAGATGTCGGATATGCATTGAAACTAGTTGTACCTTGCACTCACAATAGTAAATAAAGAAAGATACAACGTTTTTCTTTTTCTCACATTGAACAACATCTTCCACGTAGTTAAGTCTGAAACCCTCCAAGTTTCTGGTTTCTTCGTCTTCTGTTTATTTAAAAAATAATTACTGCTATTGGCCAACAACTTAGAACTCTATTATTAGTCTCTTCACTCAGTTATTCGTCTCTAACAACTCAGCCTACATCAACATGGAGTTTGGGCATGGTTTTCTAAATTTTCCACAGTAAGAGCCATAAACATCGTGGTTACAATTTTCTTATTCATTTATTTAAAAAATCTCCAAATAATGTAAACATTTGATGAAAAAAAATTTCAAATCACGTCTTAATGTACTTCAAGTATATATTATTCAAAGTTTCCACAACATGATCCATAATTGTATTTTTTTGCAGTATATATTGTGACAGTCCCTTTTACCTTTGCAGTTTTCCTCCCTTCCCTCCCAATACGGGTTCGCCAAGCAGTGCCGCATCACCACTCGACGAGGCGGAATGCCAAACCAAACCAGGGGTGATACATCATGACATACACGACACACTTAAATCAGCACTATTTATCAGGTTCCGGAATATGGATGACTCCTATGGTTAATCCCGCCCCAAGGGTACAAGATTGCCGCGCCTACCTCTGAATAATCCGGCTCAATCGTAAAGACGTCGCTGCAATGCAATACACGACTAAAAAACAGGGGCCAGGTCTCGTTTAACAAATAGACAAGTCTATTTTTAACACTTCATTTAATAACTCCTTTACATTGAAAAAAAACTCTGATGAGGTGGGGGATGAATGATTATTGTGTGAACGTGAACAGCGATGATAAATGGTGATTCGAAAAAAGATCAATAATTAGCCGATTTGAACAGGAAAAATTACAAAGAAACTTTTAAAAAATAAGGCGTTGCCCATGCAATGTATCACTGCGGAGGCAACTACCGCGGCTTTGCTAACATGTTGGATTTCTCGCTTTGGGTGCCCACAAAATATCACTGCTGATCGGGGGACACAATTCCTTTGTATCTTTTTAGTAATTTGGCAAGACAACTTGGCAGCGAGATTTTGCATACGACTAGTCTTCATCATCAGGAAAACGGTATGGTGGAGAGATTTCACCGCCAGTTAAAAGCTGCGTTTATGGCTCACGGAATAAATTGGGTAGAAGCCCTTCCGCTTGTTTTACCAGGAATCCATTGCTCGTTCAGAGAAGATATTAATAATTCTCCAGCAGAATTGGTTTATGGCGAACCCATCCGACTACCTGGTGATTTAATTAGTTCTACTTCTGGCATATAAGAGAATTCAAGTAGCTTATTATCACGACTTAAAAAGATAATGTCTCAATTGCGTCCAGCTCCTGCTTCTGGACACTCAAAATCGGAGGAGTTTATTTTCAAAGATTTGTCCAGTTTCAGCCATGGATTTCTACGTGAGGGTCCTATTCTAAAATCGTTGCAGCCACCCTATTCCGGTCCACATGAAATTACTGCACGGGACAAGAAGACTGTTACACTGAAGATCAAGGGAGAAGAGATGAAGGTTTCAATCGACCGGGTTAAACCAGTATATGTTCCTGGGGCCCAAAAACAAACCCAATTTACCCCTGAAGCTGCGGAAGACAAGGGTGCACCTGCAGACTCAGCACCAACAGGTGAAGGGCGAACGACAAAATCCGGAAGAAGAGTTTGATTTCCCGATTTTTACAAACCATAGACGACTCAACTACGTAGGGGGGTAATGTGTCGACCATTAAATGGTGCCATAATATTTTATATTGTTGCCAAGGAGGCCTTGCTGATTTGTTTATGTTTATGTAACTAAGTCATAGACTGAGATTGTAAGGGGCATGGCATAAAATCTCTAATTGATTCGCTAAACGTAGAGATCTTCTCACTTACTCATCTCCACAAATATTATTCGAAATTTATCTATTCTAACTCACACTATCGGGCGGGGAATACTTCAAACATATGTATGCGTATCTTGCATTAAAGATTGAAAACAATTAAAAATCACGCAACCATTTTCATCGAAGTGTTAACTCATCACATGATTAAATACTTTCTAATTAACGTTCTCACATTTAACTTTATATTATATGTTGATCTCTGAAATGATTCAATTTGTGCTTGAAATTACGATGAGGTTCGTGATCGGCATATGGAATTTATGAAGATAAAGTGTCTTCACTAATTGGTTTTTCGCATCAAATACTGCTCAGTTGTCTGAGAAACGTTGACATTAAATTTAAAATAACAATATAATAAAAGTAAATAATTACATAATTAGTAATAAAATAACATTTTCCTAAAAAAATAGTTTGCCTTTTTTATTGAGAACGTAATTATAATGGAAGAGTGAAGTGATCTCTACTTGAAAAGAAATTTCTTCATACCTCGCAGAGTTTTATTTGGACCCCAGTGATAACCAGATGCGTAGCAGCGAAGATGGGATTTCGCCGGGTGAAGATTCTGCATTTCCACGAGTTAAGAAAAAAACAGCTTCCTCTGAGTTCTAGTAATCTTGTCTATGATTGCACCAGAGCCTTTGGCGAGAATTGAAGATGGTAAAGAGGGAATTGGGTCAACAACACATCTTCGTCACCATGGGAATAAGTGGACGGGGTGGGGTGCGGGAAGGTTTTCGTGGGCGTGGCATTTAAGATTTCTTGGGATGGAGCTGTAGGAGCCTGGTGATGACGGAATGCCTGCGTATGCATCTTGTCCTTCCGCTCTCTTTTGGAGTGTCCGGCACCACTCCAACGGATGTGGAACGGTAGTGTGCACCTGCTTGTGCAAAAAAAGGAGCCATACCAGATATAGTGGTGGAAAAACATGGTGGCAGTCGCCTGCACGTAGCGTAGCATCAATGAGGGGAAGGTCGTGTGGAAGGGGTCGGCTAAGGAGCGGAGGGGAGAGGTGTTCGCATAGTCAACAACGCTACCAACATAATCGGATTCAACATTATTTAGTGGAAAAGTGTTGGGGAGGTATAACGATCGACGTTTTCTGACGACGTTGGCGGATGGTGGCATTACTTTCCGTAATTTTCATATTTTGCTACCTTCATAATGTCTAGTGGTTGGCCTATAGAGGGCGGTATTTCTTTCAATAATTAATTATTCCCACCCCCAAAGTCGTGGATCGGGAGAAAAAAACACGGCCATGTTAGCCATAGGGGTGAGAAGTGAGGATGGAAATGACTACTGCACTGGAAAGAGTGGGAAGATATTACATATATTGTCGGGGAAGGGTTAATGCCCTTACTCGAGACTGACTGGCTCATATTCACTGGAGGAGATATGAGCGGAGCGTGGGTGTGAATGAGTTAGTGGGTAAACTGATAGGGACGATATCCCTGCTAATATTATTCATAGCGGCAGCCACTCTCTTGTGTGTATCGTGCGTCTTGTGCTCTCTAAACTCATAATGACACTTAATCTGTGAACCCACATTCATATCTCTCCGCACTCACTGTAGAGGTCCTTTCTGCCACCGCGGCGAGTTAGCAAAGGTCAAAAAGATGTTTCGGACGCAATCGCATCGCATAATTCACGAACCCAAAGAACTCTTATTTTGCACCGTCTCGGACCGTGTTCCACCGGCACAAGTTTCTTTCGAAATGTTTGCACAGCATGATACATCACACTCATTATTTTCTTCGACGAATCTTTTCCATGATGACATTGTTGACGCATTGAAATCAGTCGTACCTGATTTCAGTTTTGTGAGAGTAGGGTAAGATACCACTCCAAAGCAACGAGCGTGAATTTAGAGTTCGGAGCATCGAAGACATCACAAAACCAGTTTAAAAAATCTTGGATCGTTACGCACGTTTGATTGACACCTTCAAAAGTTTGAATAAAATAGCAGGGCCACCAAAACGGGTGGCCGTGTTGAAAATTCACTGTGACGACATAAGACTGCATAATTTCGGACTCCATTGGCAGCAGGCGTAACATATTACTACATATAAAACTACTGGTTTAAGGGTTCTTAAGGGTGGGTTTACACTAGCTAGTTATTTCCTCAAGTTTCATCTGCAAGAGCTTGTGGAGCCTTTGACACTGACGAAAACCTTTTCACATGTTAGTGCAGAGACAGATTGGTTGCTGTTTGCACTGCCAACAATACGCTCCTGCAAGTGACTTGTCAAAACCTTTACAAAGTTCTGCAAGCGTACTTGCAGAACCGTTTACACGTGGAATTTACGCCAAAAGTCGCTCTCTGCAACTAACTTGCGCAATAAACTTACCTATGTAAACCAAAGTTAAGAATATTTGAGATTACAGTATACCGCGTTTTGATTCCGTCTCGTGCATCGTAATCAGGGCTGTTGAGTATCGTTTCGATATTTGGTCTTCCTTACATACCGTTCTCGCTGGGTACCACGAGTGCCACGGGAGGCGGGAATCTTATACGTCCCGAGGCACATGGTCCAGCGAGAACGGTATGTAAAGAAGACCAAATCTCGAAACGATACTCAACAGCCCTGATAACGATGCACGAGTCGGGGATATAAACGTCGGCCAGTAGAACCTTAGAAGAATTCCTGCATAAATGACATCGGGAAAGTATCAGATCTCCATAAGAACCAGTCAGGAATTTACAATATTGTTGATTTTAGTAAAATGTTTGCCAGAATATCTATATTGCATACAAAATAAACCATTGACATATTTATGTACATTAATGGGGTGAAAAATTAGAGAAAAATCTTCACTCAGAATAAGCATTAGCCAAAGCCACCTAAGAAGTGGGTTTGTTATCCAGTTGAAATGGACGGTTGGGCGCCATCCATTTAGTTGGCTGTGGCGGGCATTTTAAATGGATATGAAGGAGTTCATTGCCACATCCAGCTCTCAGGGATCCACTGTCCACTCAACTTTGATCCCATGTACGAGAATAGTGGAGAACGCAAGAAATTAATTTGATATCACGGCTATATGTAGGTATATTATTTCTACTAAATGGATGCTGATCATTGTACGGTAAATCCGCTTGAATTAGAAAGCCTATTTTCTTGCATGTTATACTATCGATGTTTACAACAAAAAACAACCCATAATTTAGAGGCAACAATCGCAATTACGAAATGTTTTTACAGGGAATGCCAGCTTTCAACCAGTGAGTCAAAAAAGTACATTCGTGACAATATTCAAGGATAAAAAATAAATATTAAAGAATCAAGAATATAACTTAAGAATATTGAAGTAAATAACACCAAAAACGTCTGAAGTGTTGATAAAAGAATGTATCCAGCCCACTCAGATGGAATCGCTTCACATTTACACAAACTTAGAAGCAATACTTTTTCGTGGTTCTGTTGAGAATTTGCCATTTTATTGAACTCCAAACAGTCACAGCAATGATCAAAAGCACTACTATTTACGATAAATGTGAGGTTAAGCAGTGTTAGGTGGAAAACAGTATTATTTCTTTCCATGTTACGTCGGATTTTCCAGTTATTTCTTAACCACTAGCAATTAAACTCATAAGAGGTTGAACGCGAGCGCTTTCTGAATTTATCCATAGAGCGCGAGGATACCCAGCTGGATATCTATCCAACGCGTTGAGTGTCCCATTCACTCCAAAGTGCCACGCTGACCAATGCATAGATGTGGCGACATCGTAGAGCGTATCCATTTAAAATAGATGGCATGTCCACGTTCCTTAGTTGACTTATAAATTTGAGCTGATGTTTTCTCCAACTATTTATCATCCAATAAAAATAGGATACTATGTCCAACCTCTTTTTTTAGTATGTGAGATGTTCTATGCTGCAGGCAACCCTGTTCTCTCCTTGGAGGTATTCTAATGGAGTGAGTACCCTCCACGTATTGAGTGATAGGTAAACAGCGTGTTTGTAATCGTTGTAATTATACTCTATGTGCGCTTTCTCTATCAATATTTTAGCCGATATCGTAGACCGTCTTCATGATCTCCCAATCTTGAGTTGAGTTGAAGAAAATTATGTGTTGTTTGTATGTTGTACCAAATAAACCACGAATTTAATTTCTGTTTTTGAAACATGAATTTTAGATCAATATAAAAATATATTTACATAAATTTAATTCAAATTGTCAAAACTCGCTTTTTTTACTCCTGAAAAGTTACAAAATGTTCACCTGAGTATCAGTTTTGATGCTCCATCGTGCCTATGGTTATATTACACAAACAAAAGCAATTGCATTCTAATGCTTCGTCATATCTGTTCATTGGTCCTTTTGGAGTGCAAGAATTAATAAAGGAGTTAAAAGCCCCTAAACATGGATAACATTTTAAACATTTTTGTTAAATCTAAATAATCTACGAGCTTGGTAAAGATTTTTATTTCACCAAATTACAATAAAAAACTCTATTGTTGTCTATTTATTCCAAGTATGACATTGGGCTTGAAATCCGGCCTATAGATCACAATTTATTGAATTCGCAGTCTAGTGCTTCGACCTGCTATTTTTCGCTAACTACAAGTTTTAGTTTTTAGTTTTAGTTCTTTAGCATCCATTGATATTAATAGATAATATTTTGAGAAACTTATTTATTTATCACATTATTCCTCTGTGCCGAAAACCGTGAGAATAGGAAATGGCACTACGAGTGTATGACCATTTGGTTGAGTTAGCGTTTAATTGCTCTGATGAATTACTTATTACCCGGGGCATCATTGTCATAAATTTAATTATCCCGGGGCAGTCGCATGTCGCATTTCCTGGAATTCACCCACATTTCCAAGAAGTGTTAAATGGGTTGCGTGAGTTGGCAATTTGCCAGGTTAGTCGTGAGTTCTGCGGCCGGGATCTCAGCCTGGATCAATAAGCTAAACTGGTATTTGCGGCTGAGCTCCACGAGCCATTGAATATTATCTAATCCTCCCTTTAAACCGATGTTTTGCAATGGGGACGGTGATTGTGTACATGTAATAGTGCAGCTATTGATCTCTATATTCTAGGATTATGTACTTTACAATAAGAATCTCAGTGATAGACACCTTGGCCCTTTCAATATTGACGAAACTCATCAAATTACGGAACGCTTGAAAATTTTAGGTGTACCTTGTCGATGACGTTAGCAGCTTTCCTTTTAAGGTGTTGAAGTAAGAGAAAATCGGAACACATCAGCTTACCTAAGCGTACACAAACACGATGAATAAAACGATGTACACAGATAAAACGTTCGATAATCTGCCAATAGGTGGCATTCTGCGGTGCACAACAGTCATGGCCGATTGTTTTATCAATAGTTAAAGAGTTTATTCAAAATTCATGTGTAAAAACGTATTTTGTTGCCATAGAGTAATTAAAAAACTTACATTATCTATGTTTGACGCCTTTTATGGCAATCAACACAAAACCAACAATCGCGGATGCGATAATTGAAGTTCTTCCATTGTTTAGCGCACTCAACTCTGCCGCTCCCGATCTGTTTGTAAGTTCACTGCCTATATAATAGTGTGCAGGGTCAGAAAAGAATGGAGAGCAAGTGCGATGTTATGTTGAGAATTGATCGGCGCTCTAGAGAAAATGGAACACTGTATCATAACATAAAATTGTATGTCAAAACTATGGTCGGACAGAATAAGACCTATGGAAAACAAAATAAGTGATACATCATTCAATATTCTTATTATTTGGCACAATGTATATTACCTAGTTTTCTTCTCATTTTAAGCGTGGATGATTTCTGCTGCAATTTGTAAAGTGACCATAAACTGTGGACGTATTGAGGGAACATTTTAAGATCCATAAGTGCCGCGACGTGTGATAATGTTCTTTTTGCGATCTTTTATTTGAAATGAAAAGTTTTATTGGAAATAAAATCGATGATTTTACATTTGACGCACCGTTGAAAATTTGTTGTTTAAGAGGCTTTAACTTCGAAATAAGTTTAAATCTAATAGATTCAGAGGACCAACGGAGGAATGTTTTTGCGTTATCGTTCTACGGAACGTACTGTCGTGTTCTACAGCGGTCTGTACGGGATGTCAGAACTAATTTCTCGTTGATAAATTCAAACGGAAGCTCCCATAACCAACCCCTGTATTTTATTCTTTTTGTGTAGGCATAGAAGCAGTCGTATTTGATTAAAAAGCAGTATTTTAGTTTCAAAGCTGATTTTTACCGCGAACGAATAGAGTTAGGGGTTCTTTTATGTAAGAAATAGGACTTAATGACGGAGAGAACTAGTGTAATAATACGTTCCATTGTTTCAGGCTCAACTAGGTGGAAGTTGAATTTCGTAAATGAAATACTAACTTTGTTTCCTTCCACAGATTTATTTTCTTGGTAAAACATGTTTCGACACATCGGTGTCATCATCAGGTACAAATTCAAACATAGTTTTCACGTGTATATGTCGAAACATGTTGTACCAAGAAAATAAATCTGTGGAAGGAAACAAAGTTAGTATTTCATTTACGATAGTGTAATAATGTTCATAAATTTTGACGAAGAGTTAAATATGAAATGTGTAGCGTTGTATGGTTTAGAAACCTGGACTTGCCGAAAAGAGGTCGAGAATGGGCTGCAGACGCTTAAGTTTGGGTGGTGAAGAGAGTGGAGAAAGTTCATTGGTCGAAGAAGAAGACGAACGAAGAAGTGCGTGGCGGGCGAGGAGAGGAAATCAGGAGAAGGCAGAGTAGGTGGTTGGGAGTGGTAATGGGGGGGATGAAGGGTAGATGAAGGCCATGTTAGAGGGGAGGATGTTGGATTAGCAGAGAGAAGGGGAAGAAAGAGAATTAGCTTTATCGACGGGATGAGGAGAGGTAGGACATGTACTGACGAGATGAAGAAAAAAGTTGTGTAAGGTATTAGGAACATGCGCTGGTAAAGTTCTACAGAATATTTACTCCCTTCCTATTAAACCAACCTTTACGGTAGATCATCCCAATAAAGTAAATTATAATAAAAAAACTTAGTGTTAAAACTAGGTACTATCTAGGTTTTGACCATGACTAATTTAATTTTCCAGAAAGAATGGGTTGAAAAATTCATATAGCTTCTACGGAATTTAAGAAATGGTAGAATAATGTCTAATGTAGCTTCAGGCCGTGTGGGCAGTGGAATCAATTTCTCCAAAAAAAAGGGAGCCGCATTCCTCTCCTATTAGGTACATCCTCCTTCATAAATCGTATAGTGGGAAAAACTATCTTCAATTTTACCCTTGATAAAATTGTAAGTTTTACTTAGGCTATTTAATGAAGAACTCACTGGAGCTGAGCAAATTAATTTTTGGAACGTTTTTAAAATTCATCTTCTAACAAGTCCACCAACCCAATTATTCTCCGGGTAAAGCATGCCATCCTTTTTATTTTTGAAAATAAAGCAAACGCGTAATCTCAAAATCTTGAATGTGAAAACTGCCGTTACTATGGTGTTAATCTCGTAAACGGAGATGAAAACATCAAAATAGTGTACTTGATGTTATACATCTCAATTTATAGACCAGCTGTAAATCCAAATCGTATGGAATAAAAATAATTTTGAGTCTTTTTCGCGCAATTCAGTCCTATTCTTATCGTTTTAAAAGTCTATTATCATTATTGAAATTCATCAAATAAAGAACTCCACATTGAAGTCCTGTTTTATACTCACACTTTTCATGCATTTGCCCGGAACTATTTTTTCACTGAAAACCTTAAGGGAGGAGGCATATCATATTGGACGCATATAACAGGTATTTTATCAAGATACCAATTCCCTGGATGTTGAATGCTACACACGCACACAAGACGGAATTCTAACCCAACATCTCCTACTTATCAGGCAAGGACATCATCCCGCCGTTGCAGAAGCCGCCTACGAAAATCCTATGAAGTAGTGGTTCTTCAAAATTAACGGGTTTAGAAATTCGCAAAAGAACGTTAACGCGGACATTTATGCAGTGCCTATGCAGCGTAGGACTAAGGGAGCGATAGGAACCCATTTCAACTCACATGAAGTCCAAATGCAAGCCGCCCTTTACATTCATAAGGTATTTCCGCCACCAGTTATCGACGAGGCTCCCTATATATGTGCCTTTTTTTTGGCGTGGGCGAATTCTTGGTACGGTAATCGCTTTCTCGTTGCAGTGTGTGGGATGGATGTTGGTGCTCCAGGAATCCACCCGCCCCCGTCATTCGCAATCTCCTCTATCCCCATTCATCATTTCATCCCGTATCTTCCGTGAAACTCTCCCACGTCCTATTTTCGTCCACCACCGCAACGCAGTACGTAACATCCTGAACGCCCTCAGCTGGTCTCCGTTATTTCTGTGGACGCGATTGAACCCAGGGCTTTAAAAATTGCAAGTGTTAGGGGTAAGATTGTCCCAATCGTTATTTCTCGTGAAACTGTGTTCATCGTTATATCATGCATACCCATCATGCTGTTACTTTTCGGGGTAGGTACAGTGAAAAGGGTTTATTTCTCGGCATTAGACCAGCGAAAACCGGCTCCGATTACACATTTCTTCCATACCGCCCTATGCTTGCTTATCTCTTTTGCTTTCAGCATGGTTTTGCCCTGGAAAGTAACTTCCGCAAGTTTCATATGCAAGAGCTTGCGAAGGGTTTTACTATGAGGAAAGAATTTTCACGCGTTAGTAATAAGCCAGATTGGTTGCTGATTACATTGGAAACTATACCCTCTTGCTAGCGAATTGCCGAAACTTTTAAAATTGTATATACATGCGGACTTGCAGAACCGTTTACAACTGCAATTAACATAGGGTTTACAAATTAACCGGTTTAGCCTGGTATCACCCGGTTTTTAATGTCCTATTTCATCCCCCAATTCCCCCTGTCCAGAAAACAGGGAAACCCCCCGGTTTTAATGATCGCTGCTCAGCCCCGGTAGTAGAACGGTAGAAGCTTTTCTTCCGTCGTGTAATATTAACAAAATTAGGTTATTCCCCTTATCTTTGAACACCGCAACATGATAATATAAAAGATTAATTGAGGTTTAACTCGAAATTTAGGGTTGTTTAATCGGGACTTATTCGTATATTTTAGCCCTCATTCAGTTTATATTGAACCAACCACCCTTCTTACAATCATAAATATTACATCAATATTAATGCTGTTCACTGAACTATCTCTCATGCCCTGAACGTCTGCTTCATTCATTCAATCACTTCCAAATTATATTTTTGTATCACTCCACTTCCAAATTTTATGCTCAATAACTCGCTTCAAACATGCGGACTAGTTTGCAGGTGGCCTTTATTGTTTGGGATATACACCATGTGCTCCCACAATAATGCAATAAAGTCGATATACTAATTATAAACACCGAAAAACGTGCTCTACGCCATAATACCAATTTAAGAAAATTGACTAAAATAAGTTCAATGTATTTAACACCCGTTGAATTTCATCGGGTACCTCCCGCTCATTAATAATATAATCCTGGAATAACCTGATTGTTGTATACAGCGTTTGTTCCGAAAGTACCCGAACTTGTCGTAGTGTGGCGCGAGAAGCGAAACTAAAAATATTTTAAACTCTCCTTTTTATTGAACCTTATAACATTTGCAGTTAATAATCTTCAATGTAGGCACCTTGAGCCTTAATACAACTATTATAGCGGGTTTTCCATTATTCGAAGCACTTCTTGAAGCCCTGAAGTGGGTTCACCTTCAAGGCGTCGGTTGTAGCTTTTTGAACGGTCTCATTCGATGCGAAACGCTTTCCTTTCAGCATCCTTTTTATTTTGGGGAACAATAAGTCGGGCGGCGACAAATCCGGGCTGTAGGGGGGGGTGAGGCAGCGCTGCTACGCGCGTCCTGGCCAGGTGCTGTGTGACCAACAATGCTGTGTGAGCTGGCGCGTTGTCATGGTGAAGAACCCAGTTGTCAGCGAGTTCAAGTTTCCAGTCACAATCTCAAAAACTGGAGTTTTTGCGATTCCTACTTCATCCGCAATGAACTGGAGACTTAAGGTGGCTGGTCGGGTAATCGTTAGTCATTGTGAAATTTAGTTACTTAAATTTTAATGCTCGTTTAAAATTCAAATAATAGGTTGTAGTTATACTATATTCAGTAGGAATGACTTATGTCTTAGGTACATTCTGAAATATTGTCCTTTAAATTTAGACATTGCCATAAAAATTTGCTTAAATGCAGAGTTGATTCATTTCTTAAGTCATTCTTGCGAAATTTATTTTCCGAAAACAGTTCACACCCGTGGCCATAGAATTCAAAATAAGTATTTTAATGAAGATGTATTGTCACTCGAATGCGAACTAGTACTAAAATATGTTTCTATAAATTCAACAGATTCAGGCGAGATATCGTGGAAGTTCTTCATAATGTAAGAGAAACAATTGCACTTTTCCACAAAATGGTTTATTGCGTACAACGCGTTTCGGCTCACAGAGCCATCATCAGGTACAAGACAAAGTTATAAGAGAGTACATTGCATATATATGTCTTTTCCGAGGAGGGGGGTAGTGGGAGGAGACCAGAGGAGGAGGGGAAGGAGGAGGTAGTGGCTGGGAAAAATCAGGAAAATCCAAGGGAGGAAAGGGGGGGGGGACGGACTAACCCGTGAGAGAAAGGCCAAGAAACAGCAAAGGGTGAAAAAATGTGGGTAAGGGGGGAAGAAGGTAGGGAATAGGCATGTCATTAGAACATAGGGAAGCGGATATATATATGCAATGTACTCTCTTATAACTTTGTCTTGTACCTGATGATGGCTCTGTGAGCCGAAACGCTTTGTACGCAATAAACCATTTTGTGGAAAAGTGCAATTGTTTCTCTTACATTATTTCTATAAATTATTTAATCTTTCGTTTTTAATCCGGCATCTGCGTCCATTCTACCCAAGTTAGATCTGTTCATCATGTCTACGTGACCGTTAGCATGTCCCGTACTTTCTTGTGCCACGTTGCCAACTTTACACCGCGCGTGACATTTGAAATTCTCGCATACATATTTTTAAATCGTATTTACGAAAAAATTCAGTCGATAGTATTCAATGATTTTTTCAGAATAGATTTTAATTTATTAGAGCTACATTATATTAGTTTTTGGTTAAAATCTGTTCAGTAGGAATGGAGAAAGTGCGTAATTTATCCTATTGGAGTGGAGAGTGCCATAAGGCTCCATGTTAAAAGAATCTAAAATATCGCAAAAAGCATGTCGATGATCCCCCGTTTTTTCTTCGATATTCCATAGAATATGCAAAAAGGAACGTATTTGGAAATTTTTAAGAAAATCTGTTCACTTTGGTTTTTTAGACCAGCCACCTTAATCGTCTGTCGGAGTCCAACACAGCTTTAACGCGAGCCACATTCATGTCCGTTTTTGATGTGGACGGCCTCCCTGAGCGCTGTTCGTCCTCTGGTGGCTCCCGCCCTTATTTGATGGCCTTGTGCCACGTGTAAGCCTTCGTCCGGGACATCAATTCCTCGCCATAGGACTACGGTAACATGGATAAAGTCTCCGTAAAAGATTTGTTCAAATTCACGCTGGATTTCACAGCGTAACGCTGTTCCAGAGTGCGCTCTATTTTCAGAAACTCAAAACTCCGACACACCTCCAATACACTACTTCACTTTCTAGGCGATTGTGACACTACCACTGCCAGCAGGCGACTGAGCGATGGCGCTTTTTGAAGGTGAAGGTCACACCCACCTCGCACAACCAATGCTCCCATCGCGCGAGTGCTTCTTGCGCTACACGACGACCAGTACGGGTACTTTCAGAACAAACCCTGTATGTATCTTTTTTATTGATAAGATAAGAAATGCCATAAGTGAATGAAATATTTTTTAGAAGGTGCCAGAGAAACGGTGGAATTAAGTATTTGTGTTGACTCATGCAGTCGTGGCGTAACCTCCTTAAATGGTGAACAGCCTAGCGTTTTATAATAGCTTCACCTAATGTAAATGTAACTTTTGCACGAAAGCCATTTGATGAAAAGCAAAATTTCTCAGAAAATTAAATGGTAATAAAATTAAGTCACCGATCCATTTCAGTATTTGACTTATTAGGAAATACCTGCAGGCTTAAAGGAGCTGGCGTGAAAAGGTGGTAGCTCAATAGAAATGACGCTGCAGTCAACTTATGTACTTATCTAGAAAAAAGTGTGTCTCCCTGATTAAACGTCGAATTATTTATATATTTTGTATCTAATTCTGGTTTGTAATAGCTAAGGTGTGTAATCAGTGAAAGTAATATTTTTAAACAGTGCCCAGCGGAAAGGTGGAACTAATCATTTGATTTGGCTCACACATTCTTCGCAGAACCTCCTTAAGTTGTCTGGAACGGTAATCGTGGGACATAAGAGTTCACATCTTAATAATGTTTTAAGTAAATCGGATAAAAAACTCTTGTTCCATATTTCATTTAAGTGAATAAGTTTAAGCGTTGGAACTTACCATACAGGCAGAAATGGAAATGATAAGGAATTATATTTTCAATTTTTCCCTTATTAAATCGTGTTATAACTAGAGTTTTTGGCGCGGTATTCGAAATTTAGACGATATTATCATGAATTATGTTGTTTTAGAAAATATTGGACTCGGCGAGACACCTTGATATTTGTTATCAACAATTGTACCTATAAAAATATATTATTCCATATTTAGAAGAAGTAATGCACATATATAATAAAATTATTGCGAAATATATGTTTGTGCCATAAGGCTACGAGTTAAAAAGCATTGAATAGCTATTAAAAAACCAAATTGGTATGAGGGTCATTCCATTTCAAGTGGTCTAGGGCTCCCCGCTCGACCACCTCGAATTTTGATGTAATATTGTGTGGATAGTTGTACATATTTTAAATGAAATTGTGTTAATGTTTAGGTTTAGTTAGTGAAATACTTTTGAAGATACAGCCGTTTGTGTGTCCCCATGTCACGACCACCTGTGACATGACTGGAATTTTTGCAACTTTGAGACATGATATCTTTGTAGCCTTTTTGCCTAAACAAATGTTACATACCTATCATTGTACAAAGTTTAGTGCTCTGTTAAATGAGAATGTTGATAGTATTTTATCAAAGCGTACTGAGTAGATAAAATGCAGAAAAGTCGGCCTCAGAAATTAGTTCTCCAAAATAGATTCAAACTTTATCTTGCTCTGACTCTTTCAAGAGTTGTTCAATGGATGTCAAATCCCATGTACAATATTTCCATGTAAGTGAGGTTTTGACAGCGTAGTTTCAAACGCGTAGCGTCTTTCGTTAGTGTACAAATCACGTCTAAAGTTCACGACTTTTGTAAAAAGGTAAAAAATAGGGTGTTTTCAACCCGTTTCTGCAAAAAAATACCTTCTACAAACACCGTTAAACATATCTCATCCGATAGAGCATATTTTTAAGCCCATAGAAAAGTGAATTTAATTAACGAACGCGAATGCACCATGCATCATCATTGAATCATGATTATGATGCAATATTTTTACTTTTACCTATAGATACCACTAATGTGAATACGTATGCAAATTTTCATTCAACTTTGTACAAAGAAAATCGCCCCTACGACCTTAATTTCTGTATAGGTAGTCAAATAAAGAGAAAACTACACACGAAAAAATGTTCACCTGGAAGTAACGGAAGTAGAGTCTGACCAAGTAAATAGCGGGGGCCAAATGCACTGATTTTCCTTGGAAATAAATGAAAAGTAATCAATTTTTTCACCAACGTATACTTTAAACAAAGGCCACCATAATAGATTCTTCATTCACGTGGTTTCCCTCCCCAAATGGCAATGTACGTGCTTACTGATTGGCTGCATTTCTATTAACTGCGCTATTATTTTGGATGAACTTTATTCTTAGTATTTGCTATTAGCTTCACCAAAATAAATCCTATGATCTTGCAATAATGATTTTATCAGGATATTCTACAAATTAAAGGGACTCCACAATGCACAATCCACGAGTCCCTGTCCCGGTGTCTGACGTCACGACAATAGGCTTGGCCCCGATGAGGAATACAATGCAAGGGAAGCAATCGCGCCCTCTCTATATTGTATGCATACTCGACGGGGTTAAAAAAAACTCGCGCGGTAAGCGCTTTCGAAGCGGGAGGTGTGACATACCTAGTTCTGCTCTGCAAGCACTTTCTAGCGATCCTTCTGCCGTGCTTCCCCGTTTAAGCCCAGACCAAAAAATAAAAAAAGGCCGATTGTGTAATCAAGCAACTTGTTTGCTCCAATCTTTATTCATCTCGCTTTATAATTTCGCCTCGCATACGATTCAACACGTTTTCTCGGTTTCTGCGGCAGTTAATTTTTCTTGACTCATACCTTGTACTCGTATCTTCCTCGGTCGAAAGCTCAGCATTAAATTATCTCCATAATATAAGCATACATACCCATCACACCATTTCCTTTCGGGATAGTCATAATCTAAGAACTTAGTTATTGCTGTTTTGCCTAGGAAACTGGCTCTATTTTAACAATTTCTTCCGCAGCGCATCACCGCTTTCTATTACATTCATGCATTGCTTCATATGTGCTCTCCAATTAAGAGAGTGTATGAAACAATGCATGAATATAATAGAAAGTGGTATGCAAGGAAATTACATTACAGAGGAATATATGAAATTTTTTTATGGTTGCCTATTTGGTGGTCTAGCTGTCAGGGTGAGTTTTTGATGGATCATCGATGTTTTTCTAGTACCATTGAAAAGGTTACATTACTGCGTCACGCAATATATCTTTCTCTGTTCACCATAATTTTTACCTCTCTTTAAGACATAAAAAATTCTCATCTTTCACCTTATGTTTTCCATCTCCATTCTCAACACCCACATATCTTTAAAATAACAGGAAATTTGCCAAATATTCCGATGTTAACTCCCCCTTGTGCTGAAAAATTTATTTAAGTTCTACGTTGCAGTTTTTATTTTAATCCAATAATTATCCATTAATTATCAATCGATTGTTCAAGCATATCATATTGTACATGCGGTACATGCTTATTTGAAACATTAGAGATGTTCGTTTATCCATTTTTATTCTTATATTCTTCACTTTTTTTCTTTAAAAATTAACAAACAATGACTAAACAGATCATATAGTTTGTTGTGTTGTGCAAGAGGATACACCAACAGATAAAGGTAGCAGGGTGAAGGTGTATTGAAATCTGTTTTTAATGAGACCAAAATGTCATCCACAAGACGTTCCAGAAAGTTTCGGTAGCGTAAGAGAAACATTGAGGCACAAGAAGACCTTTCACGCGATAAACACCCACGTTGGTGTCTCGGTTACCTTAACTGTTTATTTTCTTTTAACGCCTCTTCAAAGAGCAACAATCATTTCGTTTCTGGCGTAGGAGGATCTGCTTATATTACGTAGGCGGCTGATGGGATAACTATTTCCTGCTTCTCTAGTAGGAAGAGAAAGCAAATAGCCTTCCAAAGAAAGGAGTATATCAACATTATTTTTTCCTTTCACAAGTACTCATCATATCGATCGCGGTTTGAGGGCATGGGACAATATCCCACGTAATTACAATGTAAATTGCAACAAGCAATTGAAATTTCCTGCTTTTTAGTAGTGTTTTAACAGTATATTCTAATATTTGGGTCAATTTATGTGAAATCACGGACGAGTTGCCCTTACTATCTCAGATATTCATGAAATTTCTTGTGTGTTTTCCTTATAAGGCCCTAAGTTTGTGTATACAATTTTATGAGAAATGTTTTTTTGTGGAGATACAGGGATATGAAAAAATCGGCATTTGTAAAAACAAGTCCCAGAATTTTGTCATTTATTTCAGATCGAAAAAAGTTAGAAAGTTCCTGTAAGAATTTATTTGTACAAAAAATGTTAGTGCTTCATATTCAACAGTCAAATTTGAAAATTTTAATTTTTTTTAATAAAATAAAATATTTGAAAGTTTAAAATTAAATTTGCAAAATGTACCCCACCAATGTGAAACGTAAAACCGATCTGGTAATAATCTATTGAATAATCAAAATGAAATAATTGATTCGCATCAAGCTCCGGGTCAATGTGCGACCTCCAGTGCAGATTCACCCACGTCAGCCGCCAGATTTAGGCAGTTGCACCGCCGTTAAATAAATACAACTGTGAAGTAACTGTTGTAAGCTATACCAATGATGTAAAGTGAACCTTTTTTGAAGTAACACTTCTACATTACGCCAAAAGTGTATTATAGTGCATTTCTCACTCCATTGGAAAGTAACGAAAGGCCTAACTGCTACTCAATCAGATGGGAGGAGACACGGTGTAGTGCATGCCATAACATTATTTTCTCCCTTATATGAAATATTGCAATAACGATACTTTGCAACTTCTTTGCCAATACAAAGGACTACAAGGTTTTAAAATTTTTAGATGGATCGAAGGTGGGGTACATTTTGAAAATTTAATTTTAAACTTTCTAATATGTTTTTTGAATTTAAAATTTGACTGTTGAATATGATGCACTAACATTTTTTGTACAAATAAATTCTTTCAGGAACTTTCTAACTTTCTTATATTTGAAATAAATGGGAAAATTCTGAGACTTGTTTTTACAAATTCCGATTTTTTCATATCCCTGTATATCCGCAAAAAATTAACATTTTTCATAAAAAATTGTATGTACTAACTTAGGGCCTAAATAAGAAGGGCCTAACACACAAGAAATTTCGTGAAAATCTGAGATAGGGAGGGCAATTTTGGCATTTTTGTCGGTGCTTTGGCATGGAATGACCCAGTTATTGCTTGAAATATTTGAGTAAATTACTGAGAGTGTTTTTGAAAAGGCAATGCGAATGCGGCAACGGAAATTGAAATTGACGGAGTTCCGCGACTTGAATGGCATGCCCACAATCTCTGAGCCGTAAGTTGGGGGACTCCTGAGTAGAAATTGAAATTATTCATGATGAAACGTAAAGTGTACAACACTTCTTTGGGTAATAACAGAAAAAGAAATTACTTACGGCGAGTTTTGCCTAATCACTAGAAAAGAATGACTGGAAAACAGCAAAAAATGCGAAAATTTTAAGAATTTGATTTCGAATTGGCACGTCTTTCCTTTATCCGATTGCAATGATATTTATGTAACTGACCTTTATAAATGTAACTGACCTTTATGAATATGTTTTAGTGATAAATAATTATTTTAACAAGGAACTTAAGATCCAAAATTAATATAAACACTCTATGGAAAAGAGAAAATTTACAAATTACTACGTTCCTAGATATTTTAATAACTATGGAAAAAATAAAATGAACGTTAAGGTACCAATGATTCTCAATGGTGTACCCAATAACTTAAAATATTTAGAATCGATTAGAGAATTAAAGTTTAAATTAAAAAAACACCTATTGGAGAGATCTGTCAATTGATGTTTTATAAACTATGTTAAATTATCTGATAATATTATAATAATACAAATGCGTTAATTTAAAGGTAGAATGATCCTTGTAAATAAATTTATAAAATATGATATTAAAATATTAGTATTCTAATACTACAGCATGTATGATTCTTTGTAATAAATGTCTGAATTCAAATATTTGTAACTTGCCGCTCTGTAATTAAATAAGGTACCTTCTGATAAGCCATGTGGCTTAGATGGACCTAGTTTGCATATGACTTATAGGCACTTTATTAATAATAAAAAAAACATAATATCTTGTCAAAACAAATGAAACAAATTGAATGGGTATCTCAAAATAAGTTCTAAAAACGTATTTTTTTCCTAAAAAGTAGGATCACTCTTTAGGGATATGGCATTAAGCATTCCATCCGTTTAGGGCAGGATAACTGTCACATTCAGGTTTTCTCCTGTGGTAGGTCACCACCAACTCACAAGAACTTGTTTCCTATAACAGTTTTTATAATGAGGGCGAACATAAATACGGATTCGTCCTGGTATGAACATATCTCCGTTTTCCGGATTTCTAATTAGCTAGAGTTTAGCCTTTTAGGCGGACGTCCTTTGAAATTTTTCTATTCTTACCATTCTGACGGGTTGAGATCATTCACGATATTTTTCAACGCGTTCCTTGGTCTTCTTGAAGAAGAATTGCACCCGAAGTAGCATCCAAGAATTCGGGTCGTCATCAAACGCTATTCGGATGTAATGATGGCTGTGATTTCTTCCTTTGTGTACCGTGTATCTTGGAAAACAAACGCTGATATTTATCGTTCATGAAATTGTAAGCGAGATGTTGTTGCAGAGGAAATCTTGGAGAATGTTGTGTCGTGGGACATGAGCTCACGCATTACTCCCTATTTTCGACGAGATGCTCATTAAGGTACCGGTATTTTTTTAAATGAGTATTAAAAAGCAATAATGTCACTTTTTGTTGGAATGATTTTAAACCACATGAAGAACGATCGGTGTTGTTTTAATGTTGTAGTCAGGTAAAATCCCCTGTTATAGCGATCAATCCTTGCGGTCGCACTAACGTTTAAGTTACACGAATAAATATTTGTATTCATCATCGATTGTCTGGTATTCGGCATGCGTCAAAAATTTAAAGTTATCTATTAAATCATAATTATAACAAACATATCTCAACTTCACGGTTATGAAAATATAAAAAAAAGATGTACAAATAACGAGAACATTTTAAAGTTAGTGTGTTTAGTAAATTTTCGTTGTTAGTTCCGTTAGTTGACGCAAGGTGATAGCGCTGTCTAAATGCTGGTATTTTAGGACCAATACCGTCAGCAGTACCGATTTTAAATACTGGTCAGTACTACCGGATTAAAAAAAATAGTATAAGTTCTACTGATTACCGGTATTTTTTGTTCATCCCTTGTCGACGTGTCCGACCACAAGGTAGACATTATTAAAAGCATTATTGCTTTTTAATACTTATTTAAAAAAATACCGGTACCTCAATGAGTACCGCCGCGCCGATGCCTAGAGCCGACACCATGCGGCTGTACAGTTACAAATATATGGCTCTGAAGTGAAATTACAAATGAAAATAGGTTACTAATGTCGGTAATCCGATATATAGAAGGCCGTTGACAACACTTTCATTGCACTTTTTCCTTTTGTCGGAAGGAAAGGTGCCGGGGTTATGACACGTCATGTGCCGAAGTCAGTCATCGCTCATTCGTTAGAGCTGCCATATTCGCTTGTGATGTTACTAAATTCAAAAGGGCCACTTAGCGTGATACTGCGTCAAATTAAATTCCATTTAAGCTTGAAAGGATATTAGCATGGAAAAGTGGCAAAGTTCAATACCGATCCGGGATGTTAAGAGTAAATAACCATAACAGGATATCGTTCCGCGGTATCTTTTATCTACGCATACGAGACATCGTACATGTTGCCGCCACTTAAGCAGAATACAAAATGAGCCACCAATTTTTTGTTAAGCAGCCTTTCATCGTTTTTTTTTTCTCTACTCATGATGTAGTAAATGTTATTTGAACAGTTTTTGATACATCAGCATTTATACCTGAATGTTGAGAGTCAAGGTGTTCTGACCCATGTGAAATGATTGAAAGACGAGTAATTATGATATCATGGACGGCAGGAAAGTGAAATTATTCCTTTTCCAAGGCCACGTCGAGGTTAACTATGAAACGGTAACTTGGGAAAATGAAATTGGGACTCATCAAGGGTTCTTTGAGGTGCTTTTAGTGGAAATTAGTCGCACGCCGGTGGTCAACCCACGAATGTAGAGAGGTAACTAATACTCCAGTCATTAGGCTATTCAAGACTGGTGGGACCAAGTGGATGCCATATCATTCTATTATTCCAGAGTCATCATTTTAAGTGTTTTGAATTCCATTTTAATCTCATTTTAATTGTCTTTTACTGATACTTTTAGATCGAGGGACATATGACTAAGGATTGGGTCAACAGAGCTCAGCGTTATGAAATTAACAAAAATTGTATATTACGAGAATAGTCTGTACAGAGTTAGTTTTATAGGTATTCAAGTCGTATGTGGCTATTTTCCGTCTATAAATAATAGTTTATGGTAAATTGATGACATGATAACATAATTTGAACTGAATACTTTTTATTGACAAAATATTGAAAAAAAATATTATGGACGTATCTACATTTATGGAGCGTGTTTCGTTGGCTTGGCAATTTCGAGATATTGGATGAGAAAAGAATAACGGAGCAGAATTATGATAAAGGAGTGAATTGTTGGAGAGGAATTGGTAGACCGAGAAGGTCATGGGTGAGTTTGTTGGGAGATACGTTTAAGAGAAGGAACATGAGGAGTTATAAGAACAAGAGGGCGTGAATAAAACAATGCATGAGTTAAAATGAAGCAAAAGAGATATACGAGGATATGGCAATATGGATGAGGCTATTAGAGCCAACTTCATAAGCATTTCACCGAGAAATATACATTTTTTACTGTGTAAGATCTGGTGTGATTTTTTACTGTGCTTATCATGAAAGAGAAATGAGTTATAATGTTAACAGCTAAAGGAAAACCAAACGAAAAAGTTTTTAGACTCAATGTTACGAAAATGTTTCATTAATAAAAATTATCTTCTCTTAGCTGTTTGCGAATCTCGGAGAAATGCTTCGAAATTATTTTCAATATCCACTATATCTTTGCAAAATATATCGAGTCCTGATCATTATAACAAGTTTATTAGTTCCTTCTCCTTATTGACTGTATATTTCTTTTTTTAGGAACGCGACTGTCGTTTCTTCTGTTAGTTCGAAGTATTTCGTCGAATTCCTTTTGCAAGAATATCTCTCAGTAAAAGCAGGGTTGATTGCATATTTGTTTGGTGTTATAAACAATGAAACAAAGACACACATCCTACATTTTACTCTACAAAGTGAAGCCACCGGTCTTCTGAAACGAAGTCTTCTTAATGTGAAGCAGTAAGCCAGCACAAGCTCCTATACGTATAACAAGATCAATTCTGTCCTGTCAATTCTCTTCCACACACACGATAAATATTAATTAAACATGTATAAAGCGTTATATTAATTGTGATTACTCTGAACTATTATAAATTATTTGTTGCAATGTAGCTCTTAAAAGTAATTAAGAGCATTACTGCTAAAACGTTTAGCTTTCCTTATTTAAAATTAGCTTTGATATTTTTTGTGATGATTGACCTTCAATTATTTGGATAGAATTAACCTTTTTAAATTTCAATTTATTAATTACTTTAGCAGTTATTTCGTTTTTTTACATTGTATTTTAAGTAGACGAAAAATGCTAATTTTTCTAGTATTTCTATGTACAGCGCAAAAGTATACACGCATACTTCTATCAACAGCATGAAAATATAGTACTTTTTATTTACGAATAATCACCATGGTATTTACATATAAACTCTATTACGCCATTTATATAAAATTTGCGCAGTATAATTTCATCTTTTGCAGTTATTGGCTAATAAATGAATAACTGAGATAGGTTGGTGCACTCAGTCTTTCGCAATTTAATTTTTCCTAAAAAAATCTTTTGTTATACATTCACTTTCGCGGAAAAGACGTTTTTCTAAAAAGAGTCGTTTTTTTTCGGTTTCGTATTTTTTTGCGTTTAAACGTGTGTAATAAAAAACTAAATTTGTGGAAAAGGCAGTGTTGTAATACAAAATAATTTTGGCTTTTTCAGAAGGAGGATCTTTTTCTAAACGGAATGCTTATGTGAAAAACAAAAAAATAGATTTCCTTTCACGTAATAAAGTCTATAAATTTGCTTTCCCAGCGACAAACAGCTTTCCTCACTACTTCTCTCCATGCATAACCGCTAAAGCTGCTTAATGTCGGCAGAAAACAGCCACTTTCATGATTTCCTGTTTTGACAATTAAGGCGCGCTGTTGTCACCGTCGCATAGAAAAAACGTCTGCTTGCTTGCTATGCGTAGCTGTTGGTATAGCAAATTTTCCACAGAAGAAAGAAGGTCCGAAAAGAATTAAGAACTGCATGGTGAAAAATATGTAGAAATACAGCTTAAAAATTAATGTTAATTAAACAGAAATTAAGGTGTTTGGAAGGAATTAAATAAGTGTTAGTAGTGTAATAAATAGTGTTCTTTCCTCCCTAACTCTTCCCACCCCCTCCTCATTTCTTACTCTATCCATCCATTTCACTCTCTCTAGCCTCCTCCACACCCACATCTCAAAAGCATTGATCCTATCCTTCTCTCTTCTTCCACATGCCCACGTTTCGCATCCATGCGACATAACTCTCCACACATAACATTTCACCAATCTCTTCCTCAGTTCTAGGTCCATACCGCTGCATAACACATTTCTCATCTTAGTGGAGTCTCCTTAAGTTTCAAGATTGCATTGTGAATATGTATAAAGAAGGCCTAAGTTACCTACTTATTCACTTACAATTTCCAGAAACTGTTTTAAAGGTTCTTAGAGTGGTTAGTCATGTTCCATTGAGTGCATATTGAAATAATTTTTTAAGTGAGTCGAAAAAAAAACTTTAGGACCACATATCATTTATGTTCATCTGATCGTGAGATGGAACTCACCAAACATGTAGTGATGGAAATGATGTATAAATTATATTTAGTGAATAATTATGTTTTAATATGTTTTTTCGATTCTTTAACTTGGGCGAGACACCTGATATTTATCATGAACCGTTTTAATAATTTAAAATGTATGATTTCGCGTTTATAAAACAGCTTGCGCCTGTGTAATCAAATTTTGCGGAATATATGTCCTCTGACATAAATGTATGAGTTGAAATTGCATAGCATTAACAAAAAACAACTAAATTAGAATGGAAAATTGCATTTTTTCACTTTTATCTACAGATACCACTTATAAGAATATGTACACAAAGTCTCAAGTTAAAATTTACATGGATTTCACACCACTCCCACCACCTTAAGATCATGTCCCACGGTCCAAGTTTGTAACTAATAACAATTCAGTGAAAATTTTACTCTGTTGTAATTGCCATTTGCACTCTATGAGCGCTTTGGTTAATGGTATCTTTGCCGGCGCCGAAAACCGACCAATGATATTGAATTGCCAAAAACCAACTCGGTTAAATACATTTTTTTCACTTTTATCTGTCGATATTATGGATAAGAACACGTATGCAAATGTACGTGCAAATGTGTACGTAGGACAAAATTGGCTCTAACTACCTTAAATTGAAATAGCTATCGTGAGCCATAAGGTAGTTTGAGCGAGATTTTTTCGTAGTCATAATGGAGACCATGTTCAAATTTTATTTTTAAATTTAAGCAACTCTGAGAAGCATGAAGTAAACACTGTATCATTAATGACGCAAAAAAGTTGTTGCTGAAATTTTTAGTAATTAACAAAATATATATGCAGAAGTTGTTGGCTTGACTAAATGTTTTCACGCAGTACGCTGAAAAACGCCTCCATTACCGAAATATTTTTTTATTCTGTAAAATCAAATACGGTGAGTAATTGATTTATTTAAAAAAATATTCAAGGAAGCATACAAATTACACATTTAAATTTATCACGTAATCTATGCGTTAAACATTTCTCATTTTAATAAAATTAAGTCCCTCTGGAGTGCATACCCTTACCATTTCCCATGCAAAATGGCTGGTATTATTTGGAAATCAACTCAAAAAGTATATCTATATCCACAAAATACCCTGCAAGCCACCTCGGGGGTAAGTATAGTGGGAGGTGTTCAATAATTTTTTATCATTGGAAATTTTAGATCTCATTCTTTATACTGTGGTCAAATTTATTGAATTTTGTGTGAAGTGATGTCTTGCTAAAAACTACCTTCTAAGTTATTTCCCGTGGAAAACCTCCCCGTTCACCAGTCTCACCGTTCGTTTCATCTGTCACAGTTCGCCTTCCGAGAGGGAGAAATGAACAATTAATTTCAGCGTGCGTGTCGGGACGAGGGTTTGGGTTGTTTGTCAGGGTGTCTGGAGTCCCTATTTCCCATTGCTTTCCTCCATTTCTCTCCACACACTCCGTAATTTCCGTCAATTAAGGGAGTTTTGTGTCGCGTTAGCCCTTCCTCCTCCTTCCAATTCATTCCCGCGTTATTCCTCGTCCTTCAACGACTCGCATTAACAACCACTAAACCTCTCTCTCTCTTCAACACCTCTCATCTTGTTGAAGTGTTG
The DNA here is from genome assembly GCA_963573305.1 of Pyrrhosoma nymphula. Taxonomy (NCBI): domain Eukaryota; kingdom Metazoa; phylum Arthropoda; class Insecta; order Odonata; family Coenagrionidae; genus Pyrrhosoma; species Pyrrhosoma nymphula. Next base: position 49,295,614 of record OY754337.1, on the reverse strand, counting down.
ACGAACAGTTTGCCTTCCCTCCAACGTCGCTCCCACGATGACTAGGTTCAGGCAACCGTCGCGTCGTACGTACCAACCATGGATACTGAAGGAAAACAGACTCTTAACTTCGACATGATACCTTTTTTGAAGCTGCCAACCGCGGCACCAATGTCGCACTGGATACGTGGAATCAGATGATCCCTATCAACTCAATGTAAACAAACGCGGAATTTACTTTTGTTTATTTCGTAATGTGGGAAATTACGGCTATTTAGGAATCAACTAATGGTTATTTCCGTCAAATAATAATGTTAACCACATACGATATATGAATTTAATAACAGAAAACCCGTTCATTAATCTATCATGGATCATTCGAGAGTACCTACCAACGATCTACGGTAGCCGTGCGACTGCGATGATGTCGTAACCAGATCGACGTTTCAAATTTTCCATCATAGGGGTTCAACAGATGAAAGAAAATCCTTTGAAAATGAAGGGCGTTGTGAAATATGTTTTTTTAGAGAACGGCTACAAAACTAAATCATTAGCGTTGGTAAGGAAAATGAGCGTAATTCACGAGTACTTGGATTCGGTAATACATACCTTCAATGATCACATCAAAGAAATTTAAATCACATTGAGAAAAAAAAATTCTGTCAAAATAATAAAAGTTTTGCGATGGATACATAGGTAGTCATCAGCATCGACCATGCCTTGCAATACCGTAACGTGAAGAATAATAAAGAGTACTTACATTAGCCTTAAACAAGCTTTTATTCTTAACACCTACAATTTTGTTCTTTTTAATGGTTGTGGAATACCCTGTGGAGCATCCAGGAGCAAAGCAAGATCTTTTACCTATTTTCAGTGGAGCAATCAATCTTCTTCAATACCAATACCAACAATCGGAATTCCCAAACAAGGGACCATTCGTTAACAAAGTGACAATGTGCATGCCTCCGAAGCCTCACTAAGCAACCTATCGTACGGCTTCAAAAAAAATGAAACAAAAAAAACAATAAAAGCGCTTTAAAATTGGCGGGGCTGGTACCAACGTAACCTTGTCTGCCCTACATTCATCCACACTACACCATCTTAACTCTGTGCTGCAATAGAGTGGGTACATACAGATAGACCAGTTTGGTTGCTCCGAATTCGGCAGAATCAGGTTCGGCTTTGTGAAATCTCATCGTTACACACTACGTATATATTTTGTAAAATCTCGCAGTATGTTTTAATAACGACCGGTTTCATCCAACAGTAGACATGGTCTGGTGTCTATCCGGTTTTCGTGATCTTAGTTTCTCCGTATGGTATTTATGCTTCGAGCTAGCATACAATAGAGAGCACATGCGCTATATTTTTCAATGCAAACATATATTGTTAATGAGACCAGAGCAACCTGTCATGTGTGACGTGGAACATGGTTAACCAATTGAACTTTTACTCGCTAGAGCCCAAATACCACGATTTTCGGGTAGCTTTCAACCCAAGCTTGTTTCGTATCCATAAAGGATACATAAAATCGGATTCATTAGACTTTGGAATTTGGGAAAATATTTTGTTTCAGAGGTAAAGGTCAAACTTTTGCTTTTAAAGTATGTCCATCTGCTACCCCGTTTGAAAAAAGCACAATTGATTGCTAATAGCGTCTTCTCCGTAGGTAATCCTTTTTATATAAATTACCGCATTGGCTTGAAATTATACATTCTCATCCGTAACGATAGAGCCAATAGTTAAAAAACAATAAAAATGCTTAATTACCATAAAAAGTCATTATCGGTGGCCTTACCGAGTGTAACGTCACACGCATGGCGGTTCCTCTTGCCCCCCCCCCCTTGGTGTCTCTATTTTGTACATACAATGTACGCGGGGTAATGAGTCTAAGTGGACTCTAACGGGATAACTCCCACATTTATAATCCTAGAAAGAAACAAAGAGTAATAATGGACAAAATTAAAAAAAGGGGAGCACGTCATGATCTTCTGGATCTGGAAACTTCTGACAAACCTCTAGCCGCTCCGTCAAGCCGTTGGCCTACGGTAAATATTTTCGTAAATTAATTCATGAAAATCCAGAATGACATGTGCGTCTCAAAGTTCTGTGAATTTCTGTCAGTTAGGAAACTCTGGTAATTTCTGACGAAACCCGACCAATGATTGGTTTTTATACGGACATGCACTTCAACCATAATTACCAACAGTTGAAATATTAGGTTTGTATTAGGTTACTCATCGTATATTTAAGCTAATTTTTGATATTATTTCACTGTGTGGCAGAATAACATACATATTGTGAAAACATTAGTTGTTAAATCACCAGTTGTAATTTGTTCAATATATCACCCATTATTGTTAGGAAACTACTGCGTTGGTATTTCAGCGCATTATCAATAGCCAATATGTTTTTTCATGCAATTGATTAAGTTGAAACTTCAAGCTTTTATTATTTCCCTGTAATTTACCCTCGTAGATGCTGTAGAAAATTCTTCGCTATATGTTATTTTTGTACCGATTTTGCACTATAGTATAGGTGGAGTATAGACCAGGCAGCAGCAAGTATAAATCATATTAGACAAGCAATCAGACTAGAAGCAAGCAGTTGGGGCACTGATGATACATTCAGTGTTGAAACATGCATGGGATGAACAAGCCCAGGTAAAAATATTTGGTCTGTAACTCCTCTGTGACTGGCCTGTAACTGGTGTGAATCTAGGTCTGAAACTGGTCTGTAATTAAATTGAAACAACGTTCCAGACCAGTCTGATCAATGAAGTGGAACTTCTGGATCAGCACCCGGATGTCCTTTATTTTTCCCCCTTTGGCCAGTTGCAAAGTGTCTTTTGATGTAATCATCACCCAGGATCTTTCTTAGCAAAAGCTTAACTAAAAAAGTTACAATCTGAATCCAGACCAGTTACAGACCATCGAGTGAACAGTGCAGTTACAGACCAGTTCCTTTCACTTCTTTAAATTCCAGATCAGTTTAGTCCGGCTACAGACCACTTACAGACTAGAAATAGCCCTTTCAGAGCAGTTGTAGACCAGTTCCAGATTAGTTACAGACCAAATATTTTTACCTGGGAGGTTTACCGTGTTCATCAGCAGCTCGGCACGGCTGATTTAAGCGAAGTTAAATGTTTATCTCCGGCAGTCAAGAGGGAATTACCAGCCTGGATAAACAAAAAATAATAATGAGGGTGATTGAAATGGGTACATAATGTACAATGGTTTGTACATAACACTGTAAATTCTCGAATGTCGGACCACATTTGCTCCGTCATATTGTATAACTGTCCATTTATGACACCGTGCATTATTGAACCTTTGGCAAATAGATTTCCGATGTTTGGAAGAACTGTCTTTTTTAAAAGCAAATATTAGACCCGTCCATTTTGCAGCATAAGCACTTCTTAGAGGTTGAAATTCTCCAGCGGAGAGAGAATTTCAGCGGTTAAAACTCTCGCCCGCCGTTACAATTTCCTGGGATGATAACAACCAGCGAAGAGCCTTCCCCGGCAGTTGACAACGCCTTGGTACACCCTTTCAGAAAGCTGTCAGATTGGAGTGGCCCGGTTGACATTTTATTGGGTAGAGCACGGTGACATGTTCTCTTGTTAACCGGTCCAACTCGACTTTATTTATCGGTCCAACAAGAGAATGTGGCGTTAATAGCGTCAACAATGCCGCGCCGACAATGAGATGCGGCGTCGATCTGTCATTTCGGGTGACTCAATTGTTTGGGGGATCGATTATTGGAGCTTTGTTCGTGTACCTACATTGGGGCATTTAAGGATCATTCACGTCCCATTGGGTTCCTAATATGAGCAAGTTCTAACAGAACTAACGTGAGGAAGCATTGGAATGTCGATTATGGTGATTAGGAGTCTCTTGAATTACACAAGTTATTGGGCGAATGTTGTACTTCGTTCGTACTCAAGGGTGTTTCAAACTCGTTGAATCGGATAAATGTGGTGTGAGAACTAAACATATTGACTTTATCTACCGTCAAATTAGAAATTTTCAAGAAAAATGGACGTCCCGTGTAAAATACTTCTATTCGTACGGAAAGTATGTAAATAGTTATTTTCACATAACCTTTAGCAATGGAGCCATCTTGATGTTTGTTGGACAACTTGGATTTAGTAAATTCGTGGACTCACTTCAGCAAAAACGGCGAGTAGAACGGTTGATTGCTACAGCGAGTTTGAACGACTAATTTGAATTTTAATTTGTGGTTATTGTTTTTTCACATGTACATTCGTAACCATGATTCGTTCCAATGAGGTATATGGAGAGAGTACTAGTTGCTATGGTGGCCAATGCCTTAAATCTGAAGCCGGTTCGCCATCTTTGTTCCCCCCGATTCACCCAGCGCTTGCGGGTTGACGCAATAACTTGGCAATTTTACGATGTTTTCCATCGATAACTCACTTGAAATCAGAATGCATTTACTTTTTGAAAATACATTCTTCATATTAATTTTTTATTTATCTAAATTAATATCAATTATGTAGCCCCAGCGAAAAACCACAACAAAATCGAGGATAATCCATATCTTCAATTAACTAATATGTGTTTCAATTGTTACTTACCTTAAATTTTCAATAGAGGGTAGATATTCTTGCTTTATATCCGCTAATGCGTCAGTGATATTCCAGTACTTACAGCACGCCGTGCATGTTTTCAGCATAGCTCTAGTCTCAGTCCATTGTGTAGTTGCAAAATACACACGTAAAGGCTAACGGGCCCTCTACCATTGGGAGCATATCTGTAATGTAGTGCATGCTTGTGAGGCTTCGTCTAGTGACAAGCATTAGCGATTTATGCTAATGCATAATTAGTCGTAGTTACAGTAACTTTAGGGTATAGTGTAATGCATGTTGGTGACTACTCACCCCCTGCCACACACCCTTGAGGTGGCTTGCTGGGTATTTTGTAAATGTAGATATTCAAAGGAAATCAATGAAAAAACAGTGAGAAGCAATATCCCTGATGGAAATTTCCCCATAAAAATTCCCTGGAACATAGGGAAAAGAAAGGGAAAAATTGAAAATTCCTTAGAAAAAATTTGTTTTCTGAGGAAATGCACTAAACCTCAAGGGAAATTTTTTCCTGGAACCTTTTTACTTAGAAATGACAGAGTTCGGTCAGTGATTTTCATATAACAAAATGCTACTTCAGGGAAAACCCTCAGGCATAGGAAAAATTACACCAGCAATTGCATGGAGTGCAGTGCATAGAGTGATTATTGAGGGAAAAATATATTTTTATGAAAACTAAAGAAAAATTCTGCTTAGTATCATTTATACAATCATAGAATTAACATGATTAATTATAATGAGTTTTACGAAATATTTCTCAATATAAACCATTGTAATGATTGTAATCTGATGTGCAACCATAAAAAAATCGCCTCTCACAGTCAAATACATTTGATGTAAAGTAAATATATTCTAAGGCATTGCAACCTACTTTCAAAAGTATTCCCCAGGGAAAATTCATGCTAAAGAAATTATTCCCAAGAGGTATATTTTCTAGGGAAAACGGGGGTTCAATTTTCTAGGAAATTTTCCGACAGGGATGGCGGATATGTTAGTTGTCTGGTTACAGTTTGTTGACGTCGCGCCCTCTACATCTACCTCAATGGTTTATACATATAAACCGGTTGTGATTAAGAACTTTAACCTGCGTTTATTTCTAAAGTTTTGACTCACGTAGCCGCAGTGAAGCCTCCTTAAATGCCAGCCCTGAGTCATGTCCGCGCTTAGGGTTTTCTTATCTATTTCACGATAGGTCCCCTATTTTGTCAAGGAGTCCTTATCATTGTCTCCTTACGTCGCTCACGCCCCATTCTGTGTTTATTTCTAGAATTCGGCTGAGTCAAGAGATATCCTCCACCTCAGGATCCTTCCACCATATCCCACGCAGCTTTCCTTTGAAATTTCACCCCGCATCTCTTCCGCGTGGAGTCTTCTTCTCATCGTGTTACCTCAACCGATTCCCTTTCTCCCTTCTTATTCTTGAAAAACATAAAAGGATCGTTTCTTCCAGCACAAACTTCTTCCATCGCATCCTCAACTCAAGCCAAATCCATTGCTTTTAAGCATAAGGTGGTTCCACCGTAAAAAGACTTAAATGTCATTTTATTCATATTCTGTCTACTTATAGAAAAAGTTGTCCTCTATCTGATATGAACAACAAAATAATACCCTTCCACGATATTTTATTCTATAATTGAACTTGAAATTACATGTTGTTCGATGGGGGAATGAGAGAAACACGGGGAAAAAGAGTATTTTTCCATAAATTATAAATGCCATTTTCGCAGAAAACTGTCTCTAAGAAGGAAATAATCCAGAGAAATTGAATAAAAATAGAATATAGGCATCTTACCACCCTATGTTTTTAGTTATTAGGGAATTACTGCCGTAATTGAAGTCAAAATGCGGTAATTCGTAGGAAATGGCGGTGCAGTCGGTTCCTACGGCTGGAAAAAAGTACTTATTTATACATTCGTGGAATGATCTGCATTTTTTCTACTTTACTTTTGGGTTTCTATAGGTAACGCATTTCATCATCTAAAGCAGGATTTTTTTTGACAAAATATCAAAAATGTGGAATTAAGTATTTGTTTTGACTCACACAACCGCGGCGAAACCTCCTTAATTCTCTCCGTTCTTACTCTATGGACTCGTATCCAATTTCTCAGAATATCTATCCTCTTCTCTTTCTTTGTACTCTATTTCTCCTTGTACGAAGTGGGACTCCATCAAAAATATTTTATTTTTACCAGCCATACCCTACATTTTTATGCCTATAGCTTGTACATATAATAAGAAATGTATCGGTTTATATAATGCCCACACCAAGAATAACCTAAAGTAAAAGATGATTTCTGTACATTTAGCCTAAAATATTCAATTTATTGCGTAAAGTTATATAAAGATGCAAATATGGTAAAAAAAAACTTTTAAAATGGTAAAAGAATGGCTTATATCTAATGAAAATTGTGAATGATTTTACCTTGGATTTTGTGTTTATTAAATATAAGAGCGCATTATTGTCCTGCAAGCCTAAATTTGAATGGAATACTCAAAGCCTAAATCTGATGGAGGCTCAATTAAAGCCATCTGGGAACCCACCTAAGGTTTCCACATATATCATTTTAATTAAATGTATGTAATATACTAGGGTTCAATGCAAGTAAATTATTATTAAAAAATTATATTTGCTTTGAAATTATGGGTATTCATGTTGTATTCGTCCCTATAGATGAATTTAAGGTGTCCTATGTAGTATACAGGAAGTTCTTTTCTCTTGAATGGAACGTATTGAATGTGCATGCTGTTGGTAGAAACACATGATTGTTTGTTGCATTGTTTATAGAACCAAATAATGTAATTGACCCTTTCTGATCGACATTTGTAAAATCTTCTCGGAAATTCCTCGGAGTTAAATAAGAAAAAAAACGATGTTTAAACGATGTTTAGATTCTTTCATCGCCTTCAGGGTTAATGTCGTGTAATTAAAGTATGGCTGGCTTTTACCTGGGTCCAACAATAAGGTGAATCCTGATTAGTTGGGGATTAAATTTGAAATTTGCGCCAACGGAAAGGAGTTCTGGTTCTAGTATTTCTAATTATGTTCAATGAAATTAGATTAGAATGTTTTAACTATCTCCTTTAACGCAAATTTAAAATTCCACCCTCCGACCAATCAGGAGTCACCTTATAGCCGGACTCAGTCGTCATGGTAATCCTAATACAAGTTAGGATGTTTCCGCGACAAAAATGAGTCCGTTCTGCGCATGACGTCATCCGGATGACAAGATCGGAAGACGACTCTAGAATTAGCACAGGAATGATGGAAAAATTTATTATAATCTCGAATAATTTAGTAATTTAGCTACTACAGAATTAGGTGAAGTACATACTTAATAAAGTACTGATATACAGAATATTTGATCAGTTATAACTAGTATATGTGTAATTTGAAAAAAACGATCTTGTTTACAGCGGAAGTAACCCTTAACAACAATCTAACAACATGTGAAAGTTAAAACTATTATTATTTTTAGCAATAAAGTTCTCTCCGGCAAAACTGGGGGATTATTTTGTAATCTCACCTTTTTAGTAACTCTTAGTGGAAAGGCGGGAGATCCGTTCCCTCTCTTAATGATCGGCTCACGAACGGTTTGTGAATTGTCGAAGCTTCAATTAACTTACATCAAATAAAAGATGCCGAGGCTAGCGAATACCCAGATTGCTCAACATCTTACGGAAGATATCTTACACTGTACATACCACGAAAATCTAAATACAGTCAAAACTACAAGCGACATGTAAGCGATCACTCAATATTTAAAAACATCTGAAATGCCATATTCGCAGGAAACTGCTTGGAAGAAGTGAAAACTTCTGAGAAATCGACTAAAAATAGAAAAGATGCATCTTTCCACCTTATATTTTGAGTTATTAGCTAATCATTGCGATAATTAAAGTCAAAATATGGAAATTTCATAGACATGGCACCACAGTCGGCTGCTATGGCAAAAAAATGCCATGAAAATGTTTTGGTGGAGCAATCTGCATATTTTTCGCCTAAATTTAGGTTTTAAATAGCTAACGCACGTCATCAGTGAAAGCAGGATTTTTTAAAAACAAACTAAAGAAAAGGTTGGAAGCTAGTATTTGTTTGCTTTCAAACTCACACAGTCGCGGTGGAATCTCCTTATATTAGTAGCTCATGAGTTATTTACTTTTGCAATGATATCATCTTATGGGCTCGGTATACTCATGGGAGGCAATATGCCTTGTGCACAGGTGCGGTCGGCAAGAAAAGCAAACTTTTATCGGAGTTTGTCATGAATTCTGAATTAAGGGCATCCGTTTGAAACGGGTGGGCTCCTCTTTTAAGCGAGAATCATAACATAAATTCAGTATTTGGAATTGGAAAATAAATTTGTAATGACGACTGTTAAGGTAAAACGCTTCAGCTGCCTTGTTACGCGTTGGGGGAATTTCCTTACTTGTCATATATTTTCATGCCGAGTTCTGAAACAATGTTGATACCAATTGCAAAACTTTATTACTGTTCCAACGATTTTGTAACCAAACTCATTCCCTCTAAAAGCGTTATAAATAACTTATTTTTTCGAGAGCCAAGTGAAAGTTTCCTTCATAAGAAGTCACCTGAGTTGGAGAGAGAGGTGAATTTCATTTTTGGATTTGCGGATATATAGTATGAAAACATTACTTATACTCTGATATATCATTATGTGGAAAACGTTTTAGCATTGCTACTGATCGAAAATAGATGGTTGCCGGTGGCTACTTCCCCTGAAATCTTCAGCTGTAGGTTAACATAAATTAACTTCAGGCTAACGTAATGGCCACTTAATCTTAACCAGAAATTATAAAATCGTGCTATTATGGGTTATTCTTTCAGTATTATACTATTTCAGTGCCAATGAAATTTGCTCTTTTTTTCCTTTTTTGCTCCTAAATATTTTTTGAGATTTTGTTAACTTATTCTTTATTTTTAATGTCCTGGCGCCTCACACCACACTTATGCCTGGGGTCTGAACATCCAAAAGTATGCCCAACCATTATGACGAGGGCCTTTGATAGCAAGGGAAAGATAAAATAGGCAGAAAGGATCACTGACGAAGGTATAAGTTTTGAAAGTTGAGGGGAGGAGATTGTACTCTCGCGAGTTCTGGTCCATATATAGATCACATTGAAGATAGTACCTGGTACCGTAACCATAATTGGTTATTGAAAACTATTGTGAAATTGTACTTATGAATTTTACTTTCCTCTTACAGAATGCAAATTCATTCTTTTATGAATGAATATTGGAACCCTTTTTCACTTCAGTACTGGTTTTCGAAAGAAAGAATGAGACAATATACATTATGAACAATACTTTTTTAAAGTAGGTTTAATGTTTTTCACAAACCAAAGATTTTAAAGTCATGAACACCTACGTTTTTTAACAAACATTGTGACATGATGGGCCCCAGAAACAGGCACTCGGAAAGATAATTGAAATACAGCAAACATTGTCGGACAAACCCCTCTGGTGACCTTTTTCTCAGGATTGAACCTCGACAGTGTCGAAATATTAGTGTCACAACATCAAAAAATATTCACAAAAGAATTTAATAGTTGATGTGCGCCGAGGCTGTGAAGTCAAGATCGATATTATCGTAGCTAAGCAGTTATGAGAGCTTTCATATTCAAGGTACCTATTGAAGTTGGTGCAGGAGGGAACACAACCCCACACTTTAGCTCATACAAAAGAGAACGAATAGAGCGATAAGCATAGGCGAAACTTCGGTACCAGTGATAGGAAGCATTCCGTAGAGCAGTTGTTCCCAACATTTTTATTCCTCTCACCTATAGTAAATTTCAATATTTTCTCGCACCCCTTAATGTAATATTTTGCAGTAATTATTTATTTGAGAATAAGTAAAGATGACTGGAACAAATTTGTATAATCAATTTTTAATAACATATAAACAAAAATAAAATACATGTTAAAGAAAAAATATTACAAAACATTAAAAGTTGCATAAACCCTAAAAAAAGGTAGGTACCCTTAATGTAAACAAAAAATTGAAATATTATATCGTACCCCCTGGATTCCTATCTTGCACCCCCAAAGGTTGCGACCACTCCTGGTAGGGAAGCCCTGGTGTAGAGGCATACATTAGTCACGATCGAACATTTTGTACCAATAGATCTCATATTCGTTCAAAGTACACACTTATAAATGAGATCTCTTAAATTCAGAGTAATTAAAAAACTTTCCACTATCCACGTTTGACACCATTACTGAAAATCAACACAGAAGTAAAAATTGCTGATGTGAGTATTGAAGTTATTTTATTTTTAACTCACACCAACTCTCCTCCCGATCTGTTTTGAAGTGCGCTGCTCTGTCCTTAGGTTCTGAAACGAACGGAAAGCAAGTGTACTGTTGTTTTGTGAATTGAGTAGCGCACTGGAGCGAAAGAAAATCTCCCATAATCACTTCCTTTCATGAAAATTACACACTCATTGAAGACACATGAAGGCACTTGGTTAAAAATAAACTCACCCAACCTCTAGCGAAAATGTCGTTCGAATTTTCCTGGTGAAAGCGTTTAAATCAGGGGTTCCTAAAGGGTGTACCTCAACACACTACTGTGCTGCAAAATTGCTGAACTGTGTCGCGAGAAAAAGTATTAGGAAAGTACAAACTTAAAAAAAACAGGCTTGTGTATTTAATAGTCTAGTAGTGCTATTTATTAGTCTTAGATTACTGAAAATACATGCAATATAAGCAAGGGTACGGGAGTAATCGACGTTTTTTTCGAGGGTTCCACTGGCTCGTAACCCTCCGCTCGGGTTCTTGATCTTTCGGGACTGCTCCCTAGCGTTCGAAATTTCTCTTAAGCAGGTATGCTTACATCTACATTAGGGATATGCCGTTATATCCCGCTTGGCAAAATAGTGTGCCGTGAACCAGTTAAGTTTTCGAACCCCTGATTTAAAAATTAACTTTTCACCGTAAAGTGTATTGCCAATATTTACGATGATATTAATTCGAGCAAACGACCCCTGTGGTAAATGGTGATTTCGGCTCAACACGTTGAGGCCTCCATAATTTTCCACACGTTACTTCACTTCCAAGAAGTCAAATCTGAAAAAAATCAAATTTATGCGTTAAGGTCTGTTTACAAGGTACATGTAATTAGATGTGTGCCCATCTTTGTCCTTCAAAAATTACATGGTGCTAACGCGACATGTAAAGTGAATGCGCGAAGTGATGTCCAATGAGTGGCAATAGTTCTACGCACCGTGCAGTATGTACACCGATGAACATTGTAATCACAATGCAATTTTGGAGCGAAGACATCAATGAGAGAAAATATACTTTATCATAATTAATTCGATGCGATGATTGCGAAATTAATCACCCTTCATCTGCAACTAGCATTATTTCTGCAAAAGACGTAGGTAGTTGAATTTGTGAATTTCATTTTTTTTTAATATTTCATAAAGCTATGATTTTAAAAAGCCGTAACACTGAAAGCCTTCTCTCTCACTCATTGATTGAACTCATTGATTGATTTGGATAGTTGAGGGTAGAGCTCACCCCGAATTAAGCCACAGGTGTGTGAATTTCACACATTCAGGGTGGGCCACCTCGTACTCAGAGGAATTTTTGTTAATTCGGGGGCGTTCAAAGGATTCACCCTGATTTGAACCTGGGACCCTTTAATCTGTAGCCAAGCACTCTACCCACTGGGCCACCACGCTCCCCTAAACATTAGACCAATTATTTTCACAATTATATTTATGAATATTTTCTCAGGACTGTAGGGTATGATGTTTTAATGTGATTCGAAATTTGTATTTTCACTCACTACACCACCTTGCGGATAATACTTCAGACGCAGTATCAGTTTTATTGCAATTAACTTTGACAACAATAAAGAATAGAACTAGGACTTTAAGTGGCACGTTAAGTCACAGCACTATGAAATGTTAAAAAAAACTTGAACTACGTTTTCCTCAGTAATAACGCAAATGGCAGATGAATGATCATGGAAGGTTATTCGGGATTTCCACCGGGTCAGGTTCTCCATTGATGGAGATGAATGATGATTAGATACATGATTGGCATATCGAATTATTAAGATAAGGTGCCTTTTCTTTCAATTGGTTCTTCAAACCACAATTGTGTAACTGTCAGTCACACGTCCCGGTACAAGAATCCAAAATCAACAATGTAGTCGTAAATTAGAATAATTCCATATGCATGACCAATCCACCTGTGCTCCAGTGTTGACTTGGTCTGGGCAATCTGTGACCCGTAAGCTAGATCTGGTCCGTTTTATATTGCGGTTTGTGCACGGGCTATATTTAAGTTGTAATATAGACTATCATTATGATATACGCTATTAGGCACTGCAAAATCTGACCCAAACACCGAAAAGGGTTGCCCAGTCTGATCCGTCACTGAAAATGATTGTCCATGTCCACTGCCCACTGTAAACGGTACACGATAGCATAGTTTTCGCGTATAACTCGCTGAAATTCGTATTGCAATCAAGATGACTGTAATTTTACCGTCTAACACTCCACTTCTGGCGGGAAATTGCGAGGTCTGGTTTCTGATACCGGTAAATTGAGATAACTTTCTTTCACCGCGAATTTCATCAAGTAGGTTTCTGCCATTTCGACAAATTCTGGACATTCCATCTCGGTAGTGCCCACACATCTAGTCGCGCAATAGCAAACATTCTTGTAAAAACGACTTTTATGGCAGACATTTTTAAATGTTCAGGCTGAATCTGCAATTCACTAAATCGCACAACAAAGATCCAGTCACCACTAAACCTGAGACATCAACGTTACACAACACTCAACAAAACTTCACCAGAGATTTGTCTGTACCGAACAAGTTCGCTACTTTCAAAATCGGCATCGACCCCTTGAGTCGTACATGCACATCTCGTCCTCGCCGTACAGCCTTCCCACTATTGCGCGCCGTGTATTGGGAACTTGGGGAAACTTGATCAAACCAGCCGGGATCGCATCCTCCGTTTGGCTTCCTGTCCCCTCTTCCGGCAGCTTCCTCCAGAAACTCGCCATCAACTGGAGAGAATCGTCACTTGAACCCTGGAGCAGAACGTTGTTGACGTCACTCATCCTGAATCGACTAGGGACACCTTCTAGAACCCTAGGGATTGAACCGTTGAGCAGAGCGCTGTGGATATCGGCTATGCGGCTGTTGGTCAGCCTCCCATGCTCAGCGGTTGAGAAGCACTCGGTAGAGGTATAAGTTAAAGTAACATTATGAACTTCAGGTGACCAGACTGTGAGATTGTTAACGAATCGGACGAGACACCCCAAGTTATTCTCCTCAAGGGCCAGAACTAAATTCATCCACTTCACACCTGTAGGGGAGGCAATGGTGTGGGCACAGATGGCATCCAGGTCAAAGGGAAATTCGGTGTCGGTGCAGAGCAAGCCGCTTCCCATCGGTGTGAGAAGAGTAGAGGAAAACCCGGTGCCATCGTCTGCGGGAACGTCTTCCGAACCCTCTCCACTGGACCTCTTGGAGGTCAATTTGAAGATGTAGGTGATGTGTTTGGTCTCTGGGGTCATCGTTACCTGGTCGAGGGGCTGGTCAGGTGTTTGTTCGACTAGTGCGTTTATCTGCTGGATGGGGGCCAAAGCTCCTAGGGCGAAGAAGAAAATTATGTCAGTTCTGGACAACATCCTGTCATCGAGCGCCTGAGACGTTGTATATGTCTAGGAAAAGCAGAGGGACGGATTCAACTCGAAAGCTGTCCCAACACTAAAAAGGTTACGCGATTCGGTTTTGGACTCGATGCTCGGAAAAAAATATTTCTTCCAAATGACCTCTTTTTGCCGAAATTCCTAATCAGAGCGCAAAGGGGGACTTGCTTATCTGTCGCACTTGCCCCTAATTTGACCTCATAGCTGTCAACTCCTTCCGCTGCTAGATATATCTCTATACAAAAACAACTGCTCCTTTTGCCTCACATCAAGCTTTTGAGCGCTTGATGGCTAGCAATATTTAGTTACTATATTTTATTGGTAAAAATATCTACCGTAGTGTCTAGGTAATTCGGAGAATAGTTATTTAAATTTAAAAAATCTTGAATCTTGATCTTCTACGATGTGCCTACATTGTAAAACATTTTGCAGGAACCTTATAATAAAGCATTATATTATAGTACTAGCGGAAGGTGCCCGTTTGAATTCAACGGGTGTGAAAAACAATGAACTTATTTTATAAGAAAATTACAAAGCTTGGAGAATAGTGTTGGCGTGGTCATTTGAGGAGTTTCTATCCTATCTTGTAGGTTGTGTTCGATGTAGTAGACATTCTGACCGTTTTCCAGGTGTACGGAGAGATGGTCCTCTTTTATGCACGGGAAACCCAAGAATGAGTGAATGTAAGTTAAGTGCACTTTAATACCTTTAAACATATATAAATAACTCGCAACGTTTATGATGTGGAAATTGGTCTAAAAAACAATTCACAATCGCAATGAGAGGCAGACGGTTCCACTACGTGTAATACATCTGAGTATTAAACGATAATAAACAACGATGTGTTTGTTGTAGCAACATAGGCATTATTACCATTACTATTCGCAGCACCTAAGTATTCTCGCACATTTAATTGTGTAGTATATTTAATTCATTTATGTGTATCGTTTACTACGTGAGTGTTCTCTCATATACATGCGGTGCCTCAATGAGAGCTACTATGAGAATAGACATCGAAGACTATACTTGATGTAAATATGCATCGATTACCCCACGAAGCAATCTATCATTGGGCCCTTCTTATACAGATTTTCTTTCTACGTGCTATCATGGGCCTGCAGTAAAACGTGATATTTAAATGCTAGAGGCGTGAATATCCTTTGTAAATCAAGTATATCTGATAGTCAAGGAAATATGCTATTGTTGATTTCAGAGATAACGTGAGATTTTTCAGCTAAAAACATGATACTCAGACAAATATGAAGCGCAAAAAAATCAAATGAAAGAGTAACAAACTTCATTTATTCAACCATCCGATTAAACAAATTTAAACCCTCTATCTTGAGTGGAAGTAATTTTAAAAAGCAAAAAATGAAACCAATACACAAAACCCAACACGTAGCGTACCAAAGGTTCGGCCTCTTTTTGGAACCTTTTGGATCCCTGAGATCTTTTTAAAATAGCCAAAATGTTTCCTCATGTGTTGAACTATTAGTCTGCAAAATTTCAGCAAGATCAAAGTCAAACTGTAGATTTGTATGAAAACCAAACAGTCAAGGATTCTTCTTTATATATATTTATGAACATTTCGCTACATATTAAGACAAATCCAGCGAATTTTGATATCATGGAGGTAATATTCTTTTTTGAAGAACGAGGGAAAAAGGAAAAGGGATCACGTTCGGCATGATAATGTTTGATGCTGCCTTTATGACATCACTTTACTAAATTAAGTGTGAGATCTAATCCAGAGGACCTGATCCGATAGAATTCTTAAATAAAATTTGATATGCCAAGGCTGCTATACCATCGTTGTAAAAACTGGCATCATACACCGCGCTGAAAACCAATTAGCATCAGTAGTATTTCACATCGCCCTTTATTTAAAAAAAGGGTTTTTTATTATGTTTATTCTATATTGATCTCTTCTATAATGGAAATACCTTAATCAATTTTTATGAAATATTTTTCGTCATTTAGCTTGTCGTTTTTCTTGTAAAAATATAAAATAAATCGTAAATCTGTATCTAGTGTCTGCTATTTCCTAGGGAACAGAAAAAGTACTCCTTTTTTCGACTGTTCTCACTGTATAACATCTTTAAAACCTCACCATTTCATTTAGTGTTCACCCAATTTGAACATGTCACCGATACAAATTTTTTATGACAATTTTAAAAGATTTAAACCTATTCATGCTACATTTGATTTCCACAAATGGAAACAACTTTTCCTCCCCTCTCGGAAGTCTGACAATAATCAATATTTTATGTTTGAAGTGCTGTGAAATGTTTAGTTAATAGAATTGTTTGCTAATTACATTCGACAAATAATTACCATGTATTAAACGGGGAGAAGAACAATATAAATGCTGGTATAAATTACTTAAAATTGCTGCAGTAGTTTACCTTGTGCACGGGTTTACGCTCTAGTGCACATAATTAAACACACATACCCACGAATCAAGTCTCTCTTCAGACTTCGCACAGTCAAAAAGAGTTTTGATTCTCGTTGAAAGGCATATAAAGCTGACTCAAGTTTAATATCTTTCTCCAAACTGCCCTATCCCTTTTTCGAAACCACTGCTCTTTCACATAAAAATTACCTTACTCAGATTTCCTGATTCATAAGGCAATTTTGAGGGGATTTAACGGGACTAGATGCTCAGCCCCAAGGTCGATCAAGGATTGAACTTGTAAGGGAGTATGGACTTCTAAGAATCCACTAACCGCGAGGCTAAATTCTGTAATTTCACTTATGACTTGATTGACCACGTATGGATATATTTCGTTTCTGCGGAAACCAGCGATGAAAATAGGGCATAAATAAATATCTTCATACGTGGCCAATCACGGCATAAGTGAAATTACAGAATTTATCCTCGCGGTTAGTGAATTCTTGGCCATTTTCCCTTACGAGTGCGATCCTTGATCGACCATAGGGTCTTAGCATTTAGTATCAATAGACCCTCTCAAAATTGCCTTAGGATTTCAGGAAGCCTGGATAGCATGATGGTCTGCGAATAGACCCAGGAGGTCCGAGGTTACATTCCCGGCCGAGGTAGATTTTTTCCTAAGGCGATTTCTACGTATTTTCATCGAAGGTTTCGGCAGAAATTAAATGTCTTCACTTTTTTCAGTAAAACTCGTGCATTGATTGCACAGGTCCTCTTGTTCTTAATACACCTTATGTCGCTTCCCTTGAAAGTATCATCCACCACCATCGCCCATGACTTTCAGGATCCAACTCTTCCCTTTGCACCATTCTCTGGACTCGGCGAAACTCATGAAGCATGTTCATGTGCGTTTAATTGCGGTAGCATTCAATCCACATCATTTCGTCTCCCCTTCATTCTTAACCATATCCATTCGGATTTAACCGCATGCCCTTTTGATCAAATTACATCTAATGGAAATTCACATGATAGGGTTGTGGACCAGTGATTAATTTACTGTAAATTAAGGTTGCAAGTTTAAATTTAAAGTATGATTACTCCTTTGAGTGTAATTTTGAATTTATGAGAAATTTGGTACTCCAGAGAATAATAGAGAAAATTTCTGGATCTAACACGCCCAAAAGAACGGGTGACCATTTTTTGTGACGTCACGAAGGCAACATTACATGTGTTCGTTTACCATATTTGGCGACAATACTGCTGGGACTTCCCACTCGCACAATAGGCAAATAGTTTCAATGGACTCTTAAGTAATAACTTCAAGGCAAGAGATCTGTGGTTGGAAAGAGTCAAAATGTAGTAATGGGCCAAAATTCGATAGAAGACAACGGAGTTCCTGAAAGAAGAGGTAAGGTTGAGCGTTTCCGAGATTATAGATGTAAAGGCAAACTCATAAGTAATAAATAGTTAATATTTTAAATGGTTATGTGTAGTATTGAGTCGTTTAATGTCTATTTTATGCGATATAATTACGGTGTTTACTCCCTGGTGACGTCAAAATCAAATCCAAAATGGCGGCGTGCCTTTTTCAGCACAGCGTCAAAATGTGCCCATCTTAAGTGATTTAAAACTATCTTTACGTTTTAAATATTACCCCTGATTACCACAAGTATTTATTTTCGGCATGAAATTTCGATTACAAATATGAAATGAAATTAGTTCGCAACCCTATTAAATGTTAGATATTAATCTGTTGGCACATTAATAGAATAAAAAACTCGATATTAGTTCCGTACCGTGCAAAACTCTCCGTTGTATACTGTCACGCACAATGTCTTTTTCAAGGCAGTGACTAAACTATTCTGCAGCGGCCCCTCGCGTCGAACTCGCACGTGTCCTGGTTGTCAGTATCCCTTCCCGTTACAATAGACTGGCGATGAAGAGTCGTTGCCGGATAAAACTTCAACATAGATCCACCACTGCCACCATCTTGCTCAGGGACAATATTTCCATTCTCGTCGTACTGTTCACCTCTCGCGAAGAACATCATCTTTGAAACGACATCAGCACCGCGGACATATTCAAACCTGAGGAAGTTCACTTCACCCATGCCGAAGCTGCCGGGGGCACTGTTGACTTCCTGTGGCAAGGTACCTGCCCAAATCGCCGTCACGATCTCTTTGACGTGGTATGGTCCGGTCACCGTGAAGTCACTTCTGGAGTAGCAGGTGGTGGAAGAGTGGGAGAAACTCACGGAGACGTCTTGAGGATATGGAACGCCGGCGTGGACGAAGGAAGCGAGGCACTCCAGGTCTCCTTTGACGAAGTCGATGAGCAAGGTCTTCCATTCAACGATGTCACTGACGCTGGTGTTCAGGGTGCAGAGGGTGACTTCGGAGGGAAACTCGGTGCTGGTGCAAATCACGATTGGTACATTGTACGAAGGTGACGTGGCGGAAGACTGCACTGAAATGTTGTGAGCACTTGTAACGTCTTTCGAATCCTCTCCCGTGGCGTTTTCATAGCCCAATTTGAAGAAGTAAGTGGCTGTCATGGTCTCTGAGGACGTTTGCGAGGCATGTACTACGTTCAGCTGCCCGACCAGGGCCAGGTATACTGAGATGATGAAGAGAATCATCTCAAATTTGATCCTCATTCCTGCTTGTTTGGTTTCTTCACTAGAGTTGATACTCAATAGTTTAAGGAGTAAACACAATCGAAGACATGATACATGGTTATTGGCCCCAGAACTGAAAGATTTTCTCTAACGGTTTGGGCTCAATACGAGAGGAGCAGTTTATCAGACTGGCGTGGATATTTTTTACGTCGAAAGTCAATTTATCAAATTCATGATCCCCAATTGACCTTGTGCCTTTGAACCCCAAAGCGCCTCCGATTGTACACATCTTTCCGAACAATCACACGGCCTTTCAAGCCACTGCGTGGTAACTTCATCAGAAGTTCCGCGAGCTTGTGAACCACATAGCTTTCACGACCACACAGCCACACTTTTTCCAATTTATTAATTATATATCATTGTGTAGTGTAAACCGTACTAATATGTAAAATCAGATGGTATCTGTGTATGTGTCTATTACTCAATCACGAAAAATTCACAGAAGCGAATGAGCTGAAATTATGCATAACTATAGCTAATATAACCTTTTCAAACAAAATCGTATTGCTTTTTTTTAATTTGTCACCATTTCAAGGCTACGGTCATTTTTGTAAAGTTCTCGTTTAAGCCGTGTCCAAACTCACCAGTTACGTACCTAAACCCGGAAATTAAGGGAGACGCCATCTTTAAGTGTGTCCAAACTCGTTAGGCATCATAAGGGAGCGGATTTGGGTTACCAAATCGCTCGCCAGATTTAGGATACAACAAGTCCTTCCAAAATCTGCCACCATTTTGAAATTCCTATGATTCCGAGTGGTAAAAGCGAGAAAACTAGTAGAATGACTCGAATTGCAGTAAATATGGCGGGGAGGTAATTTGTTTTGAATGGAAAGGCGTGAGTTCTTATTAATATATATATATATATGTTGAATAATAAATGTTAAGATTGATTTATGTTATAAATTTCATCTTCGGAAGCGCTAAAAATACGTGCTTTATACTGCTAAAAGACACCTATAAATACACAATCACAAATTCAATAAACTGTTCAGTCCAACATGAAACGTTATCTACCAAATGGAAACTTGATACAAACCACGATCTTAGAAAGATACAAACGCAATGAACAAAAGCTAAAAGTACGTGTCTTACTCTACTCTGTAAGTCACGAAATATAATTATATAAATCTCAATGTTACAAATTAACCACTTAATATTCCGAAACTACGAAAATAATGAGGAAATGTATTATTATCGCAATTCAATTTCAAACAGCACTAGTCATGAGGGTCATATGTTCAAAACATTATCCTATTTCCCTTGACCTTCGTTTGCTTTGAGCTCATCAGATGGCGACACTTGCGAAGGGTGTCCAAATCTCAGAGTACCCTATCTTTACTCTGAGGTCCAAACTCAAACTCCCTTTCTGTTAGCTAACCAAAATTTAGCTAACCAATTCCATGCTCCCTAATGCCTCACGAGTTTGGCCACGGTTTTAGATACGTTGGGAAGAAGGGCATATTGTGGCTTTGTAAATATTTATTTTTCCGCGGAAGGTAGTTGTTGTTAGTAGAGGTGACTTAGAGGTAACAGTTGAGCTTTTTAAAGTTCTCTTTAGGAAGCGTTGGACTAATTGAGATTTATACCCACATAATAACTTTATTCCTTACATTTTCAGTACACAAAAAATATGCCGAAGAGGAAAAAGAGCAACCTCACTCCAATATTACTTCTTGAGAAAGGTAAGGTCAATGCCTTCCTTGCGGAAAAACAAATCTCAAGAACAGTAAGAACAACGATTACAGTTGGATGCTGTGAGAAACGGCATTCGACATGCTTCAGAAGCCCCGGAGGAGCGTCAAGCATTTCCACATGTATCGCCACAATCGATTAATTTGATAAACGATGAGATTTAAGACGAATTCTTTGGTTCTGCCGCTGGAAAGGCAATATTCCCCCTTAAAGAATGAGCTTAAATAAACCTTTAAATTATTAATTTTTGATGTGATAAATTTTTACGCTTCCTTTACTAACCTTCCATTACTATACATTGTGGAAAAGTAATTGCACAGAATTGGAAACTAGTAAACGTATGACAAGACAGTGCAGACACCAACAGTGGAAAAGTAATTATACAGATGTCATGAAATGACGTCTGTATAGTTACTTTTCCACTTTTGGTATTCGGGTTTGCCACCGAGTCACTCCTCGCATCGCTGCCGACGTTTCGCTAATATTATACAGAATAAAAAAATGGTAATTTTGACAAAAAAGCGGGTACCAAAAATGTTATGCTTCGGTTGTCAAAATCAGGCACGGTGTATACACCGTTAACCAAAGGGTATTAACGGTGTATTACACCCCACAATGTTGTTTCGTTTCGAAATGTTCGCCAAACTCATCATTATAGTGTCGTTTTGGGATTACACAACGAGGTATCAGCAAACATAAAACTATTCTGAATTCTTGCCACATTATAAAGAAAATAACACATCTTTCCAATGATACCACTAAATATTAGCCACTTACGCGCTACTTTTGAGAAATTTTCCTAGAAAGAAGTCCTTTCTTAATGATACGAGTGTGCGTTTAAAAAAGAACAGAGAATCCTGACGCTCAGATCGTGTCATAAAAGGAACGAAAGGGATTTAGTTTATTTTCTCATATACTTTTTAAATAAATGAAGTACTCGCTGCATTGCTTTTGAATGAAATAGTCAATAAAACATTCGGCAGCGGAGGTGCTTTCAGCGTATGGCGTTAAATGAAATTAGTCAAGTTAAAGCTTTTGTTAAATTTGTTAATTCAGTTGATTTTTGAGAGTTTTCTTATCATTAACGAAATTACCTTTTGGCGTCATTAGTATCTATTATTATATTCACTTAATTCTTGGTAGGGCCACTTCAATTTTTTAAACAATAATTCGAATTTGACCTCTATTATGGCTAGAGAGAAAAATCTTGCGTATAATACCGCAAAAAGAGAAATGGAAATGGAAAACTTTACTTCCTTGGAGTTTTTGAATGATATGCGGATCACCGGTGAAATTAGTTAATCAATTTGAAGCCTTGAAATTGTATATCAATTTTAGGTTATTCCACCGTGAAATGATTTAAGGTACCTACCTAATTTTAACGAGATATCACTTCGTACAAAATTAGATGAATTTGGGAATGATATTAAAATATCAGTCACTTACTAGAATACTTTTCGAGATATATGCCGAAAAAATACCTAAAAACATAATTTCGTCTAAATTTCGAAAACCTCGCAGAAGGCTCTTGTCATGCTTCAATTAAGAAATAAAATTGAAAGATAACTCTTTTATCATTTAGATTACTGTGTACATAGTGATTTCCAACGCATAAACCAGATTAGCTAAAAATAAATGTGATCCAAGAATTTTTTCGGCTTACTTATACAATTATAAAAATGTGCACTCAATTACCCACTCGATCACCGCTCCGGCCATCTTGAGACGAGGACTAAATTCATGGGGTCCTGCAGCGTCCCCTCGCGTCGAAATCGCAGGTTTGGTCATCGTCAATCATCCTTCCAGATACAGCACTATAGTGGGTGGGCAGAGGCTGCAAAGGGAACTCCACCACGGACCTAACTAGGTCGACATTTAACTCCGAGTTGATCGCACCATGGTCGTTGTCTTCACCTCTCCTGGCGAAGTACATCTCGCTGCGATCTTCACCATCGTACACGTATTCAAGCTTGACTAAGTTCACGTCACCCACTCCGAAACTGTCGGGAACGTCCTGGACCTCTACCGGTAGGCTACCCATCTGAATCAAAGTTATGAGCTCATCCGCGTGGCCAAAACCGGTTATCCTGAAATCCGTTCTGGAGTAGCATGTCGTGGAAGAATAGGAGAAGTTCATGGAGAGATGGTCTTGAGAATATGGAACGGGGTCGTTGACGAAATAAGCCAAGCACTCCAGGTCTCCTTTGATGAAGATCATGAGGAATGTCTTCCATTTAGCGTCTTCAGGGACGGTGGCGTTCAGGGCGCAGACGGTGACATCGGAGGGAAACTCGGTGTTGGTGCAGAACACGATGGGTATGTTCGACGAAAGTGACCTGGCGGAAGACTGCCCTAAAACGTTTTGAGAAGGGGTAGAATCTTCTGAAATATTTCTGGTGGCATTTTCGTAGCTCAACTTGAAGACGAAAGTAACTGTCGTGTTCTCCTGGGACGTTTTCGAGGAATGCACTACGTTCAGCTGTCCGACCAAGGCCAGAGTCACTAGGCCGATTAAGAAAATCATTTCGCATCAGGAACACACTTTTCCCAGTTTGGGTACATAACTGAAAATTTTACTGAGAAATCGCAGAGGGAGACACGATACATGGATAATGCACTGAATGTTTCCCAATATAGCTTTGGACTTGAAAGTCTGAGAACGGTTTATCAGAGTGACCTCATTCTGCGAACTTTTGTTCAAGGTTCGAATGGATCTTTATCAGTTTCATGATCCCGAGGTGACCTTTTGCCTTTGAAACCCGATGTGCATCTATTTGTATCCATCTATCTGAGAAATATATGCTCGGGATATGTGATCGGTCCCATGTTAATCCTGAGCAATAAATACACTAGAATTAGTGGCAACGCAGCATATTAGGCCTATGTTAGGTCACATATGGAGAATACTGCTAAAGAGGAGTTAAAATGTCTTTCATCGGTTTCTTAGAAACGTTAAATCTTGGTGTCATGATAAAAACTCAAAGTCAATGCTATTAAATAGACTGTATTACATTTCTTTCAGAATAAATAACATCAAAACTGTATTTTAGGACTGAAGTTAAAGTAGACCTACCAGTTAATTGTCAAATATTCGGGGATCGCATAAATGAATGTAGCTGCAACGTTGAATATTATGATCTCATGACTTTTGCTTATGTCTCTCCAACAATACATCATTGGCTTGCGTGGAATGAACAGATGAAAAATATGGCGGAGAAAATGAGGTTCAACCAATCACCTTGCGTATGCTCTGCTCCGTTGTAGGAAACAACTCTCTTTACATTCACTGCGAGTGAAGAAAACACTATTGATGACATAAAAGCTCATGGAATATTTAAAAAGAACAACTTTAGTATTAACATTACTGTTTTACTCAACTACAAGCCATTTAAAAGCTGAATTGAACTTTTATTTTTTCGCGCAGTCGCGAACTTCGGTTGTTGTAATATAAACAATCAACAGTTTGATTGTTTATATTACAACAACCCGAGTGCACTTAACATGTGCAGAGATGGGATAAGTACCAAAACGTAACAGGACTCAGTTATAGGTAATCTTCTAAATTGTTAATCAGTTACAAGTATCAATTACATTTTTTTAAAGTAACTAGTTACTGTTACAAGTACATTACAAATACTTTTCATAAAGTTTTAATAACGAGTCCAAGAGTTCATTGTGGGTGTATCTAATTCATGCTGTTTTTATATCAAGTTATTATTTTAACAAATCGTATTTAATACAAAGATTTAAACGCATTTTAACGCAAAATAATTCCAATTGAAGAACTTGAAACTATATTAACACGAATTGAGAGCCTGTTTGCTTGTCGTTATATGCTTCTTTAAATTTCATTAAGAACTCCATAAACCTTTAAAGCCCTTCGCTCCAATGCAAAGTTCGCATCTCAAAGTCTTATTCTCGGTGCTGGTGCTTTCAGTTAACCGAAAATAGGCTTCCAAATACCAAAAAAGGAACTTTCTTTCAATCTCGGCCATGGCCGGTTGCTGATAGAAATTATTCGGCAAGATGTAAGTATGATGACATACGATTGCAACGAATGTTGAAAATCGCAAAATATTGAAACAATTTCATACAGAGTGCTGAAGCCATCGACCTCCAAAAGTGGAAAAGCATCTACCAAAATTGAGCATGAACTTAGCATGCGAGATAAATATCAAGAAAGTAACGAATACTTTCCGAAAACCATGATAAATTAAAAGTAACAGTTAAATTTATGAAAATATATCAAACGATTACAAGCAAAAGGTATTTGCAAGTCTTCCCTTACTCCATCTATCCATCTCTTGCGAGGTCTCCCCACTGGTCTCCTTCCTTCTATTGTCATATCCATAGCCATCTTAGGAAATCTTTCGCCACTCATTCTAACCACATGTCCAGCCCATTCCAATCTCCTACTCCTTAACACTCCTATAATATTTGGTTCTTGATACAGATTGTACAATTCTTCATTATGTCGTCTTCTCCATTCTCCTGTTTCTAAATCAAGGACTGGACCAAAAACCTTCCTTAGTACTCTTCTTTCAAATATCGCTAATCGGTTCAGGTCTATTTTCCGTGTGCTCCATGATTGGCATCCATACAAGAGAACGGGACGGATCAGTGTTTTGTATAATCTTATTTTAAGTTCCCGGGAAACGCTTCTTGAGCTTAGTATTTTATTAAGTGCATAGAGGTTTCTATTTGCTGTTTGCAGTCTGGATTTTATTTCCGTTTCACTTGAGGAGTTTTCTGTCAAAATGGTACCTAGATATTTAACTTCTTGTACTCTCTTGTAGTCATTATTGCCAACTGTAATGTTTCTATCATGATTTATTTCCCTTCCAACAATTAAATATTCAGTTTTTGAAGGATTGACCAACAATCCCACTTTTCTTGCTACTGCTTCTACTAATTGCATTACTCCTCTTAACTCTGCCTTTGACTCGCCAATGATAACACAGTCATCTGCATATGCTAAAAATGAAATTCTTCTCCCATTCATCATAAAACCTCCCATATCATATTTGTCAATTTCCCTCTTAATTTTCTCTATAACAAAATTAAACAAAATTTTAAACATTAAGATTGATTATTTAAAAAAAAAATTTTTTTTTAAATAATCAATCTTAATGTTTAAAATTTGGTGGTTGATCTTTGATCGGAATATAATTTGTATTTAGCAGAATCCATGAAGAAATCACACTTGCCGTGAAAATGAACTTTTTGAGCGTCGTTAGAAATCACTTGGCCGCCAAGTCCACCAATCGCTAACTTCTTCGACTGCGACTTGTAACGTCGTCTTATGTTCGTTTAGTAAATTAAGTAAAATAAATTCGTAAATCAACCAGCGTGTAATCGCAACACCTCGAATGCAAAATTAGCCGAGAATATGAAACTAATCTTGAAAAAAGAGATAAAAACACCAAAATAGTGTGTTTAAAATAAATTAACTCAATTTATGAACCAATATAGAAATCGAATGATAGGGAAATAATAAAGTTTACAATTTTTTGCTCAAGTCTCACCCTCTCAAAAATATATTGTACCATATTTTTAGCCATAAAGTAAAAAATACTACCTAGGAGTCCTTATGATTTGACCCGGAAATCTTTTTTCGGCAAAACCTCGGTCCGTTAACGATGTTCCTAAAATATATGTTCCAGGCCAATACATTCTTCGTACCTATATCCTTCGTATATGGTGTCTGATCACCACCATAGAGCTTTTTGCGAGATAAATATGACATTATAATCCATAAACTTATTGTTCGTATGAGAATACGATATTTTAATTGATTTTTTGTGTGTAATGATAATGTATTTTTTCCCTCTTTTCAGGTAAGTACCTGCTCAGAGCATTGCATAATAGTGGCCTTTGGTGTACTTAATGAGGAAGGTTAGTACATATTATAGAGGTACGTACTTATGTGAAAATTCTACCTGCTTTCGCTGTAAATATTTTTTCTTGAATAGGGACAAACGTAGTTATGTACATACTCTAAGAGCTATTTACTCGTAACTTAAATCGTAGGAATTGACTTTCTCAGCTACTTAAAAATATTTGGTGAACAATTGATGGCGTTTAAACATACCTATTCCACTCTAGCCCAGCTCATTCGTAACGATTTTTTAAAATTCTTGTCGTACGCGGTTGTCTACAGGTTGTTTGCGGTCCAATAGAGTATATAATAATTTTATGAAGCGTACCTATCCTGCATCTGTTCACTCTAGCTGATGTTCCCCTCCCGGAGATCCGATTAGGGGACATGTTACCGCCGGAATATTTTACCGGAAGGAATGCCATCACGTCATATATTGGCGAATGTAAGGTTGCATCTTATGGGGAGATAAATGGGAATTCTTATAGAGGGAGGTTGTTTCCCGTAGCCATCCCACATCGCAGTACTCCAGCCAATTCCGTGAAGTTCGCTCCCTAAAATATTCGGTATTCGACGAAGCTGTGGCAGTCGATACCGGGCCGATCTTCTTGATCTGCACCTTCTGCTGAGATTTCTCCAGCATAGAATGTTTGGTGGCCCTGGATTGGTGGTGTTGATATTCCTACCTCTCAGCAATGGATCCGGGTAGCTTTGGTAGCATTTAGGGTGCAGAAAATTATCCTTTTCTCTTCCCACAATTTTTCCATTAACATGTTTTTCCAAAATCAGGAAAGTATTTGGCGTTTCTTGGTCTCAAACCTGCGACAATTAGGTTTAGAGTCATACACAATACCCCTGGACCCTTCCTGATGGAAAAACATATTATTATTAAATACGATCATTCCCTATTAATGATAACGTGTGAAATTGCTTTCGTCAATGATATTTCCTCTTTGTTTCTATGTGTTATTTCTTTCTTACCAAATTTTCTTCGTGTTTTCACTGTGTTCTTTCTTTTGCTCTTCTGTTCTCATAATTCATGTCTTCTTTTTCTGTGTCGTGGTTTCAAGTTTGTGCTATTCAATGGTGTTCTTGAATTTTTCCCGATTAATCTATACATTCTTTTGTCATATCTAATTTTCTAAGGTCTTCTTTGAATTTTTTCATCTTCGTTTTTCCCCTGCCTGAGTTAAAGACTTCGAGAATCTGCCTCGAGATTATGTTTTTGCTCATTCTGTGTATGTGTCCGTAAAATTTCATTCTTATTTTTATAACCGTATCTGTGCCTTTATCCGTGTATTTGTAGATTTCTGATGATGGACTCTTCATCCAGCTCCCTTCTCTATTTATCCGTCTGAAACGTTTTCTGAGGATTTTCCGTTCCTGTTTCTCTATTTATGTAAATACTTGTCTGTCCGCCAATTTGTGTTGTTTCGACTGTGTGTAGTGCTTCCGGAAGTACCACTGTATTGTAGTGTCTCAATTTCGCGTTTATGGATATGGATAACTTGTTTTTTAACTATCCCATTGTAGCTTGTACGCTTCTTGTACTTTTATGAGTTTTTCCAAATCATCCTCTAGGTTAATCCTTGATGCATTATGTGTATGACTAGTTGAATAATTTCTCCTAGGTAACTAATGAAAATAAGGGATTCGTACTATATTCCCGTGCATTTTTTCTACAGAGAGTAATAAATGTCCTTTGGTAATCTCTCTATTTATTGTGTTTTATATGAAATTTGCTGGCCAGTTTTTTGTGCGATTTCGTATACCTTTTCTATGGCGTGTTCGGTCTCTCCTATGTTGTTCGTGAGGATTTTGAGGTCATCCGCAAAAGCCAGACATTTTACATTGAATCTGTTCTCTTTTTTATGGAAATTTTGATTCCTGTCACTTCTTTTACCATGCCCTGATAATTTTTTGAAGGATGGCATTAAAAAGTAATGGTGTGACGCCGTCACCCTGTCGCACTCCGGTTTTGATCTCAAATGGGTCTGATATTTCCAACATGAATTTCACTTTGGAGATTGTGTTAGTTAGTGTTTGTTGGTTGATTGCTCTTGTTTGATCACATAGTGTCGACCTGACCAAAACTATCTCGCGTCCAGAAATATGAGACTCACCCATGTCGATAAGTCTAAACAGTTAAAACTTGCCGACGGACGACAGAAGTTACAGAATAACCCCCCCCCCCATTCTGGCACTTATTTGTCAACCTGGCCAAAGCTGCCTCCCGTCGAAAAAAATGAGATTTATCGATTCGCCCACATCGATTAGTGGATGCAATTAACGTTTTTCGACGGGCGGCAGCAGTTACAGAATACAACAGCTACCCCCCATTCTGGCACTTAGTTGTAGTTCAGGCACTTCGTTTTCGACCTGACCAAAACTGTCTCGCGTCGGGAAATATGAGATTTATAGACTTGCTCATGTCGATAAGCGGAAACAATTAACGTTAGTCGACGCGCAACAGAAGTTACAGAATAGCCCCTCCACTCACCATTCTGGAGATTTAAAGCCAGTACGGGCACATCCACGGCACACCGCACCACCAAAACCAGATCCCTCCACTGCATCCGTGTTCCTCTCCTCATTCTCCTCCGCCCTCTCTTTTCCGTTCCTCTCCGTTATTCCGCTCCGACGTTGCGTATTGATCTCCTCTCTCCCTCCTCTCCCACTTTCCTCCTCCCTCCCTCTCCTCTCCCCCCCCCCCGCCACCCCTCCCGATCCCGCATTCCACCCCGCCCTTCATTCTGTCCTAACAGCACTCATTCCCCTCCTCCACCCCCTTCATTCCTTCTCATATCGCTCAGTTCCTCCAAAAATGCCGCCACCGCTCCGACCCTCCCCCTCCCCCTGGTGTCCTCCTCTTCCTCTTTGACCTACCCTCCCCCTCATTCCCCTCCCACTTCCAGCTCCCAACCCACTTCCCCGCAACAATGATCGCTCGGAACAGCTGAGCAACAATTTGGTGTCGTAACCAAGGAAGTATCGCTTTGCGATTCCACGCTGTACAACACTTCATTGTTGAGACATCCTATCAGTCTGTACTTTCTGCCATTATTTCATCAGATAAAACCACAACCTTGTCATTAGTTAAATCTCATACAAAAACTGATCTATTGTATGCAACTATTTCATAATACAACAAATAAAATATCACTTGGCAATTTCATTCTGATTTATGTAATTACAACCCGTTTCCTTACGGAGTTAAGCCTACACCTGAACGACTGGTTACGTAACAGAGTTACATCTTCGCCTGAAGAAAAATCTGTTACGAAAGCTATTCTACTTAATGGAGTTTCATCATACCTAATGTTGTAATAAAAACATCACTTTGCGATTTCTAGCTGATTTATTTAATAACGACTGGTTTCGTTAAAGATTTTCATGTTCAGTTAGAGACGTAAATCTGCTACGATACCGGTCATTTAGGTGGAGATGTAACTCTGATAAGAAACGTGTTGGTATTGAATAAATCAGCGAGTAAGTGCAAAGTTATCTTATGATTGTAACATAATGATAAAACTCCATAAAGTAGAATAGCTTTCGTGGCATAGTTGTTTTCAGTGAAGATTTAACTGTCACGTAACTGGTCATTCAGGTGCAGGTGTAACTCTGCTAGGAAACTGGTTTTTATTATACAAATCAGAGCGGAATAACCAGGTGACATTGTCAGTGATACATCGTGAAATAGTTCCATAAAGTAGAACAGTTTTCGTAGGAGATATACCTATAATGGTAAAGATATAAACTTTAGGGAATTAGTCGTTATAAAATAAATATTAGTGCAATTGCTAATTAAAAGTGATGTTTTCATTGTTAGATAATGAAACAAATCTATAAAGTAGAGCCTTAGACGATGTAGTGCTGCTTCTGTTTCCCTTGAACGTTGAAACTGCTCTGTAATGTGCTGAACTCATCCTCAGTGCGTAGCTGATTTCTTAGTTGAAGATTTTGTCAGTATTCTTCTTTGGACTAGATTCACGGTCAAAATTTCCCCAAAAAGTAACTAGTTTATAGCAGAGCAAAGAGGATTGGAAGCATTGGAGAAGTGATGTTATCGAAAATTGATTAAAACGAAAAGGACGGAGAGAAATTGCCAATCATCTTACGTAGAGCTAGAGGGTTAATATCGGATGTATGAAAACTCTCTAGAAGATGCAATGAAAATTAACAGGTACAGGTGCTGTTTACTTTATCTTACAGTGACGACACGTTTTTCGGTGTATTAAATAGCAATAAACAGGTACATAATTAAAAATTCCTGTTTATCGTAGGTATATTTACTTATTTTAAATGGAAGGGGAAAGGATTTTTGAGGAGCGAAGAGGGGAAGGATGGATGGAGGCCAAGACAATGGTAGTGTGATTCAAATCATTTTGTTGTCTCTCTACAACAGACTTCGCCATGGGGATGGGGGTAATGCCTGTTGCTCACGGTAAAATTTTCCATAAAAGAGTTTTATAAAATTTTTTATTGAAAGTTTTATGAATCGTACGTAAAACGTATTTGCTTGCTCACGGTAAAACTTTTCATAAAACCGCAATGTCCTGCCATCTATGAGATGCTTTGCGAACACGTGAAGTGATAAATGCACTCTCTTTTGGATGACTGTTAGGTTAAAAACTATATGTATTGTTTATTTACTTACTTTCTGATCACACTCAACGGTGCTAAGGCTCTAACACATTCTCCTAAAAAGGAGGATACTGCCCCCACGTTCCATGAACTTCCAGCCGTGTTTGTTTACGTTTTCCTTGTTTAGCTTCCCATGGATACGAGATTATTATCGTGATGAGCGTAACGTCTCATTGGTTGTAGCATAAAACGGTTTTATGGAAATAGAACCTGTCCTATTCCGTAAAGCGTTTTATAAAACTAGGTTTTATAAAACGGTTTTTTCATTAGAAAGCTCATTTTTATAAAATTAGTCGATTTTATAAAACGTTTTACCGAATATTTTACCGTGAGCAACAGGCATAAGGAAGAAACGATGGTGGTGATTAGGGGTGGGGATGATGCCACATTTTCAGGTTTTGGTAAAATGGTAGGAGAGATCTAGGACCGGGATATTGTAAAATAATGTGGACGGTACTATATCTGTTGATTTTCATTTTCATAAATGCTGTTTCAACACATTTAGCGGTCCAAATTTCATCTCTAATCGATGCAGCATCCAAGGCTCTTGAGCGTACGATACTTTTTTTTAAATTGATACAGTGGTACATAGACTTGCGAACTTAATTATTTTTATTAATTAGCAGATTAAGTACATGCATTAGCAAGAAAATAAACTAATTATCAACACAACCTGTCTGCAAACTAAAAGTCTCGTTGGAAGCTTTTATGGGGAGCTATTTTGTAATCTCACCCATTTAATGGCTCTGCGGGAAGGCGAGAGTACCGTTTCGCTCTCTTAATGATCGGCTCACGATCGACCAAGGTCTGATGGTGGCTCCATTCCACATTTCTTACGATAAGTTAGATGAAACTAATGCAATTCAGGGGCCTGATTCTGATGCTTTCCCGATGTTCAACTTTTCCACCAAAACGTCATTAGTTTCCACCAAAACGTCATGACTTTCCGACACTACGTCACATGTTCCACCTTCCACTAGAGAAGCGTTCACTACATCGTTCATCGTTCAATGACTGGTGGAAAGTCAAGCTTCCCTTCCACCCGTCATCCACTTGGTGGAACAGCGCTAGTGCCGTGGTGGAAACTTTCCGACGGAAGTAAGCGTGCGGAAGGTAGACATTTTTTTGTTCGCGGTTTCGAGGTAAGTTGGAAATCGGCATAAGTTTGTGACATTCGGCTCTCCAGAGGGGGTTATTGAGCCGTTCATATAATGAATCAAGAGTCGTTCAATGAACGAATGGTGGAACTTTCCACCAGTCTTCCACTAGTGGAAGATCAGAATCGGGCCCCAGGGGCAAATAAAACGGATCAAGAGTCGAAAGATACGGATCAAGAGTCGAAAGACCGGGTGAGTCAAAGAAAAGACCTGCAGATCACCACTTGAGATCAGAATACGGTTTCGCCGCCCGGGTGGCGGAATGAACTACGAAAAATGACGTAACTTTCCGTATTTTAAGACGTAATCTCACAAAGTGAGATTACAAAATAACCCCAATGGTCTCTTTTCGATAGGTAGCGATACTACCAGTGTTAGAGAAACTATTTATATAAATGTATTTAGTAGCTACGTCAATGCACAGAAATACAAGAGTTATACGAGGAAAATTCCAGAGGTTCTGTTAATACTACGTAGCAGATTTATAATCAACTTGCATTAGAAAGAAAATCATTTGATTGTCTACACTATCTATCTACAAACCTAGGTAAAAGTCTAATTGGCAGATATTGTGGTCTCTAATTGTTCGCGGGAAAAATTATACTTTAAACCAGTCCATTTTGCATTCTATTTCTATAAATTAATTCTACAGTGAGACATTCCGAGACATTTCAGTATCAGCTGGTACAAAAATATACCAACTAGGTGGTATATTTTTGGGACATACGGGACGGTCCCGGCCAAAACGGGACGTATTTATTGTAAGCGTGACTAAATTTATGTCGACATGCGTTTGGTTTTTCGTTGCTATTAATTTAATGTATGCGGTGACGAATCTCTTAATTCTCAATTGGCAGCAGATTAATTTTCAACGTGATTATGCGTGCTTCAAAACGTTAACGTAGCCGAAAAACGATGTGTACGACGAGTTGTTTTGTATAATCTCTCAAACGTGTCCTGATGCGAGGTCACGGCATTAATTATCAACTCACGTTGATAGGTATTCGACGTCGTGTCTAAACTGCCGCATGATTGGAAACTTAGCCCAATGTCGAGGTAGAAAACTAGCCTAAGAAGTTGTGTTGGAACCGTTCCAAATTATTCTGATCACGTAACTAAGGATTCCACGTTGTACAGTCACAAGAGATAAGAGATTTCGATGGATTGGAATCACTCGTAAATTCCTGAAGCAGCCCTCTCGTTTGAGTTTTTGACACCGGGATATAGTAGATGGGGGTGAAAATCCGGATTACAGATGCATTAAACAATACAGTTAACGCTTAAATTATCCATCCGAGTGAATCAAGCACATAAAAATCCTGAACAGTTTCTTATTGTACCTCGTGACTCCTTAGTCACGTGATCGAAACTATCTCGAACGATTGAAACACACCCCTTTAAAAAAAATTAATTTGGAGGGGGGAGAGGTGATTAAAAAAAATATTTTATTAGGGAAGGGGGATGAGTCATTGAGCCAGAGGTATGTACACCATTAATCCTAATCATGTTTGTGATAGCGCTAGTGACCAACTATATTCTATTGGCTCTAAAAATTGCAAAACGATAGATTTTTTAAATTGGGAAGGTATATAACGCCTGATTAACTTTATAAAATGCATGAAGTAGAATTTTTCGAGCACCAAGTTTAGACAAATGTCGAGGCAGCAATTTACAATGAGCGCAAATGGAGGTAGCGGGTAAATAATGACTTGGGAGAATTAATGTAGTTATTTTAGAAAAAACAATGAAAATGGCGTTACCCATTATTTGTTAGGAGAACAAATTTTAGCGATCTGCCAATGAGATCAGAGGAGGAGGAGTTAGAGGCAGTAAATTCTTGGTCTGATGATAGATTGTACGGGTTTTCGGTATGAGATTAAGTTGTGAATGTTTTTGAACTTCGGAAATACGTATGTTATATTTTGTGAGAGAGACTACGGGAATGAATATTTCTTTTTTGGGTTACCACTAATATTTTGAAACTTAAGTCTTTCGCTGTTGCAATTTTTTCATATCTGCCTAATTGTACTGAGCGAGATTTCATTGTAATGACAAGCCTTTTCTTTCGCACTTAAGCTTCGTTCTCTTTGGTCAATATTCTGTTTTCAAACTCGGTTCAAAACGGTCTTCATCGGCAGGTTCCCAAAAGAGTTCCTAAGAGGACGCTACAGGATGTTCTACCCTTGTATAAAGATCCCATTTTCAACTGAGTTATGTTCATTAATCTACATACTGCTTATTTAAAATGTTTAGCATAGAATTGGATCAATAAAATTAATGTTATTTAACTCATGACCCGTTTTTATATTAAATATATATTGTAGTGATCTCATTTATATTGTTTTCACTATAACGCTCTAGAATATTCATTCTGATTGGATTTTATTTTAGTATTTGGAGTATTTTTAATACATTTAATTGTATTTTGTATTCGAAAAACATCCTGCAAAGTATTTCGTATTTTGTATTTCTCATAATATTTTTTTTAGTATTTAGTATTTCAAATAAAATTTTTAGAGTATTTTGTTCAGCCCTGCTAGAGATGTAGCGTGATAACACGTAGTATATATTATAGATAATACCCTCCGAGTCGTACCAAAACTCGAGCCTGATCTGAATTTTTTAAATAATCCTAGCGTGTAGCCTCAGGGGTATCTAACTGCCATTGTTATGTTATAGGTAGTTTTGAAGTTATGGTACTAACATAAGTGTGTATTACAACAGTGAATATACAGAGCATATTTCCATATTAAATTACAACAAACTGTGGTTATAGTAAAAATCAGGTTACTAATGCGAAAAAGTCCTACGGTAAGTCCTACGGTAAATTACCACCAATAATCATATTGCAACAAAATAAATGGCTACAACGAACGCAAGCGTTAGTTATCTCATCAAATTATGACGAATAATTTTAGTGCTAGAACAAACATCCTGCAATGAATGGGTACATAATTAATTAGACAATATTTAATCAGAAAATAACTTTTGCAAAAACCACACTAAACACATCAAACACGACCCGGGTTTCAACGATTTATCGTCATCATCATCAGGTGTATTTTCGGCACAACATCTCTCTTTATGTTCATTTCCTCAGTCAGAGAGGTGGAAGGATGTCAAAGCAAAATATTTGCAAGGGCACTGAGTATTGGGGAGGGAAGTAACTGCATTAGGGATAGGCGATGAGGCAGGGAACAAATATTCGTGTAACGTGCTAAGTGTGGTCTTTGTAAAAGTTATTTTTCGATTAAATATTATGAAATTATGGAGTACCACAAATTTACTGAAGAGAGAGTTTTATTTATTCATAATTAATTAGCTCACGATGTTAAACAAATGTTGCGAAGTCATCCAATCAGTGGTTACCGAAGACATTACTACATGCACTTTTACATGGCATGGACCGTTGTAAAGCTGGAGCAAAAGATGCTTTTAAGCTTAGAGCTAGAGGCGGATGCTGAAGATTAAATGAATGGATATGAATAGAAACGAGGAAGTTTACAGAAGAATAAAAGAGAATAAAACCATATGGAGCACTTTAATCAGGAAGTCAAGGCCACGATGATGAATAGGCCACGGTTAGGAGGCAAAACGAATTCGCATGGAGCATAATAGAAGTGAAAGCCCGTCGAGGAAGACGGCGGCGGGACAAACGCAGAGGCTACTACTACAACGGAAAATGAAACAGAGGATCCACAAGGGCAAAGAGGAGTTTACTGGGGAAACGGTAGAAGGGAGGACTGCAGTCAGCCAATCTTGGGACTCATCGATCAATTATGATTGGTCCCACGGTGACAATTTTTCGGCATTACGTCGCCTGAGACACTCCTAGCCGTCTTTTGAGCCGTTTTTTGGAAATATTGTGCAACTAAACAAGCAACACTCTTATAAGATGCATTGAATGGGACGAGAACACTCAAGTACTGCATATAGTATAAGAAGTGGTAACAAATAGTATTCCATGACAAACATCGCTGACGCGAGAAGATTAAGAAATATTTTCAATTTTGGTACCTCTTTGACTCCCTTGAGAAAACGTTTGCAAACACAAGAAATGTAAAGGCTTGATTTTTCTCGGATAGAGATAAAAATTAAAATCCGTTTCAGCCTTCGAATGAATGGAAGACGCCGTATCTCCGGCCGATCGCGAAGTCGCGGAGTCAATTAATATTCAGCCCCCCTTGCTGCGAGGCTATAAAAGTGGGGGGGGAGGAGGAAGGTGGGAAAAACACAGTACGCGTTAACAGAGTCCCCTGCTTCCCAGCAGCCTCCTCTTAAGAAGAAGAGGAACGAGACACACCGCACTTAGGAAACTGCATGCGTGTCACTCGCTGGAATTCTCAAGTGCGTCTGTTGGCACGGCGTTGAAGGAAGAGAAGCTGAGCGATCAGATGACGGGTTTGGTGACAAACGGTCCCCCACGACGTCCTCACGGCCAGGATGAAATGTTCACCCTGCGGAGAAAAAAGACTGGACGCTATTCAAACTTTATTTATCTTATATTAATTGGAAAAGTTTGTGTCGCAAAATGCCGCGATTTGTTTCATATTGTATTAAAATTTCGCGTATCGCACTTAATCGCAATGCATTTAATATCGAATTATGCTGTCATCACACCGCATGTTGTTTGATGTGACTTTTATCGCCTTTCGCACGATGATAGGTTATACGACATCATGTCGCATATTGAGTGGTATTGAATCACATCAAAATTCTATATACTTATTGCATGTCTTAGAAGGCTCACTGTATATCTCATGTTACATTATCGCGCATAACAAGTAACCGCAATGCATTTAATATCGAATTAAGTTGCATTACATCGAATATCGTGTATCATGTCACTTTTTATCTCATTCCACACGATGATGGTTAATACATATCATATCACATATAGAATAATATAGATTCATATCTTAATTCTATATATTACATATCGAAGCGTATCAAATCACATTGAAATTCGATATCCCGCATGCCAGAGGTACATCAAAATACGATGTAAAGGCTACAGAATGATATCTAATAATATAAAATTCGATATATCGCATGATTCGGACGGTCAATATCACTTGCGTTTCCTCCGGCTTAACATTTATCGCTGTCAATATTGCATAACCCATGATATTTCATAACATATCGTATGGTTGGGAATTACATCGAATACTTTCGCATTACATTCCGTATTGCATTGTATCACGCATTACATCGCAATGCGCATTGGGTCGCGCAATGTTTATATATCATCACATTCCACATCACGAGCTATAGTAAAAAAGAGTGGGATAACGCAACACAGCATATGACATCGCGATACTATTTACCGCATGCCCCGGACGATCGATATATATATTGTAGCATGGTGCCACAAACACAAGGTAGGGCGTTCCCGTGACTAAATTGAGTCCGTTCTGCGCATGACGTCATCCGGATGAGACGATCAGCAGGCGACTCGAGAATTAACATTGAAATGACGGATGGAAGGTCCGATAAATAATTTACTTTTTAGCAACTGCAGAATGGGAGTCAAGTAGATATTTGCATCCTTAATTACTGGTATACGGCATATTTGATTGGTTGTAATTAGTAAATGTGTAGTTTGTGAATACAATCTTGTTAACAGCAAAAATAACCTTAGAAACGATTTATTTACGAATGAAAGTGGAAACTCTTCCCGTTTTCAACTATAAAGTAGTCATGTTTCCGACAAAGCTGAACCCGCTTCGCCCGTATAGATGTATCAATGGGATATCTATAAAAAGTCTCTTTCCACATACGTTTACTTGCATTCCTGTTTTATCCAAATACCACACAGGTATGAAATACACAATGGACGCACTCCATACCTAGCTTCCACTTGATGTAATCTCTAATAAACTACCTAACAGCATTCGACCTTAATAATGTGCCACGACCTACCATAAATTAGTAGTACCATGATGTAAACCAATGATATATGTGAAGCAAATCGTACGCACGTGGCATTCAATGCATCGCAATATCGAGTGAAAATCCTCACGCGAGGAGGGGATACAAGTCGAACCCAGCACTTCAAAACCCTTACGAAAAATTTTCGAGGGCCTCATTGACGGAACCCCTCAAGATGTTATCAACCCCATACTCCTTAACATTCTCCTTCACTCCGGCTACATCCCCCTTCCCTCTCCTAATCCCCCCATCCCCACATCATCTTCAGGGAGGAGCTCTGATACTCCGATTTTTTTTTTTTTAAGGATTTGGACTCGGATAGAATTCACAAAACACCCTCTCCCCAACACCTCCTCACAGGCAGAGAGGAGGCACCTGGATTGTATCGGCGGATCACGAAGCGTGGCCGTTTTCATAAAATGTTACGGTCTCGCTTGCTAAAGCTAATGATAAAAAAAATGTGGAAATAATTTTCTCGCTATTTTGATTCCCCAAAAGAGGCTCAATTCTCAAGAAATATTTTCTTTCGCTTTTCGCTCGTGAATGACGTTGAGTACAAACAAATGAGAATTTTTTTCTTTCGTTCGTGTCGTTTGATATTTACTGCTTTACTGATGAAAGATTTACTTTCACAGGTAGCTAGTGGGAAAGTTAAAGTAAATAAATATTATTATTAGGATAGCCTATTGAGGTAGGTTTAAATGGAAGAGAGTAAGAACCTTCTATATTTTTTCTGGCGCAGGCCCCTATTTCCATATTCAATATATTTCTTCATCTCAGCATTACTTCCTACTTCTTCTCGTTCCTTCTATGAAGACTCTTGATTCCGCCCATTCCCCGCTTACTCAAAATCCTCCCCTCTATCGCGGCCTTCCGTAACTTCTCGCCCCTCGTTATCTGTTCCAACCACTTTTTCTGCCTTCTCCTTATCTTCTCTGGTAGTTTCTTTTCTTCGCCAACCATACTGAGCACTTCCTTGTTTATCATCCTTCTCGTCCGTTGCACTTTCTCTATCCTTCTCAACACCCACATCCCAAACGCCTGCAGCCTACTCTCGTCCACTCTTTCTCCGAATCCACGTTTCTGCTCCATACAACACTACAATACATTTTAAACTCTTCACCATCCTCTTCTACACATTCATACCCATGTTCCTCGTCATCAGCTCCCTCTTACCATTAAACGCTCCTTTCACCAGCAATTACATTTTATCAAAATTAAATAAAAATTGGAAGTTTATGGTTTATATCTAGCCAAAGTATTGGTCATAAAATGTCAATAGTTCAGTTACATTACTGATTCGCTTGCTACTAATTCAACTGGAACTAAATAGGATCACATTAAGAATACAAAAAGCGAAAAATGCACACTTTACTATGACATTGACGCTTAAGTTAAATCAAACAATCATTTACCTCAACATATCAGGGCAATATATTAAAAAATAGGTATACTTAATGCTATGGACTTGTATTAATTTGTGGTAGTTATAGAAAATTACTTTAAGAAACAATGCTGAGGTATGCAGAAAATAAACACCTAATGAGTAAGAGGTCCTAAATATTTTATACCGATGCATTATAATAATCATGGGAAGAATTGGTTAAATATTAAATGAACAATGATGCTTAGTAGTTTAAATGAAACTCAAAAAGATCTGAAAAATATAGTGAAATTAAATTTAGATTAAGAGAGTATCTTATTTCAATATAATATGCAAGTCAAAGAGAATGTTTTGCTATGTCCAAAGCAAAGAAAGTATGATATCTATGCGAATTGTATGCTTTGCGTGTCTCGTATTGTGCCAAAATGTTATACTGCCTTGTTGCCTTACCCATAATTGTGAGGATCTTCATTTAGTTATGAGGATATTAATTTGAAATTAATTGTGTATCTGCAGACATTATTAGTAGTACAGTAAAAGATTGAGTTAAGTTGACGCAGCAGAACCTGCCGCAAAACCTTTTCAGGTTTGGTGGAAATGTATCATGTGCTAGATATTCTCCTCTATTGTATTATTACTTTCTATAATTGTTTTTATAGCTAAAGGAGTTAAAATAAAAAAAATTAAATTAAAAATGTCAAATAATCGAATTCAGCCTTCGCTAATGTTTAAAAATATTTTTGATGCCCTTAACGCGGCCTCGCAGGTAAATGTGGGATGTTTATATTTTACTTGGCTGAAGTCACGAGTCCAAATAGAATATTCCAACACATTTTGGGACCCATGTCAGATAAAGATCATAAAAAATGGAAAGGTAACCATAATATGTATCGCCGTCTTTGTGAATATTGTCAATGGAAGCGCAGACTGTGTCCTGTAATTTGATCAAAGCCATGGAGACCTTCAGTTATACGACAGCCCCTTGGCTCGCAGAGATACACGCGACATGTTTGAGTTTATCAACTTGTGTGAATGTATTCCCCAGGATCGACGAAATTGTTCTGTTCCTGAGTTACGTAGACAGGTCAGACGCCAGTG
This sequence comes from Pyrrhosoma nymphula, assembly GCA_963573305.1. Taxonomy (NCBI): domain Eukaryota; kingdom Metazoa; phylum Arthropoda; class Insecta; order Odonata; family Coenagrionidae; genus Pyrrhosoma; species Pyrrhosoma nymphula. Next base: position 49,254,477 of record OY754337.1, on the reverse strand, counting down.
AGTTATAGCTGGACCTATTGATGCAAGGATTTCAATTCCCTTACGGCTATCCCATGCCAAATCAAAGCTCCTAACTGGACCTAAGTTTGCTGTGTTCGACTTTTATAAAAAATTGGGATTCTGAAAGAGCTTGTAGGAGAATTAGTTGTGATATTCTACATCTATCGCCAGCTCCCTATCTTTGATTCTCATCAAATTTGGCCTGGTGTTGAAACTCAGATCACTAATAAGTACTTGTACATAGTTTTTTACGAATCGTTTTCTCTCATGCTTAAAAATATGTTGGAATTTCTTTTTTTCATACAAAGTTCATCAAGTTTTGATGGAGTATAACCCAGAAATATATAAATAAAATTATTAAAAAATGTATTTTTAAAGGCCTGTATTTTTAAAGTTGGTTAAAGTTGTACAAGTTCATTCATGAATGCATTTACAATTAAAAATTCATGGCGTAACCGCAACAACTTGAGCATTTAGTTGAATCATGGCCAGGAAAAAAGGCGCCTATTCTAATTTCGTTCATTAATGTATTCATGCGCAAATCCACGCGGGTTCAAGAATATTTTTTTAGTTCTTTATTATTTTTTTTATTTTTTTCTTCCTGCAAAGTTTATTGAAGGAATAAATTCGTTTTGGGTTAACGTTTTGTGAATTCATGATCGCTCAATTAAATGAAATATATGCACTTTCACCAATTAATTTAAGGTGGTGGAAACGATTTTAGTCTGTGCACTGATTTGCCTGAAATCTGGCTTAAGTTTTCTTATTAGTGACATTGTGGAAAAAATTGAATCATACTAATTTCGTATTTTGCCAATTCAATGCTATTTTATCACGTAGCCCTGCGGCACGTCTTATATTTCGCAATAAATCGATTACATCTACATACTACCCCGCAAGCCGCCTCAATAGGCGTGTGGCGGGGGGTGTTAGGACACCAGCCGTTTACATATAAAAAGGAAACGCTCTAATGAAATTACGCCTAGCATTTATTGAAGTCCCTTATTGTTCGGGGGAAAAACGACTTCCCATACCTATCCGTTCGGCAAAATATCTCTCTTAATTTATCGTTTCTGTCGGACCTGGAAATATAGTGGATACATGGTACAGATTTCTTCATATACGCGAAATAATATGTTTCCCATTATTATCATTGTTTATAACAAACATACGCGACGAAAACTCTTAGAATAAAATTTTTTAATTGAGGAAAAAATAAAAATATAATTATTGTATCATTTATATTAATGTCTGTATGGTTAGATCCGATGAAAAAACAAGAATTTGAAATTAATGTCGTCCAAGAATTGTATTTCGACAAAAGTTTAAAATATGCACTAAATGACCCACGATTACCACTCCAGCCTTAATGCACGACCGATTTGTTGACATGGACAAAATAACCTGGCCTGATTAACAAGGTAATTTTTCCAGTATATCAGATGGCACCCTTCTCTTGGACTACAACCTTGTCGTGGTTGAAGGGCTTGCGTGCTCCGATGACCCCTAGAGCTGCACTGGCGGGAGCATTGCTCCTGGTAGGGTCACCCATGCCAGATTGGTCGAAGGTTAGGAGGCAGACGAATGGTAGTCCGCGCAGCGTCTGTACCTCAGTGAGGCGGCTGCAAAAGGCGTCTGACCCCAGTGGGGCGGCCTCTGAAGTGATGGTGTCACGTAAAAAACACTATTGAGTAAGGCCAAGGAATACTACCTCAATTAAAACAAGAACCTTGAAATTATGGACAGTTCTCAATTGATAATGAATTCTGGCAACTACGGGACTCGGCCAAGAGGGCCGGGTGTCGTGCCCGGCAGCGGTGGGAGCAAGGCCCCTGCGGTCGTCATCACACGAAATCCTTGCTCAGACGACGCAGCAGCAGAGGAAAAGAAGATAAAGAAGAGGAACGAAACTATTAGAATAGGCACGTGGAATGTTAGGACTATGCTGAGGGGAGGGAAACTAGAGAATATAAAGCAAGAAATGGAGAGGGTGGGTGTAGACATCATGGGTCTGGGTGAAGTTAGATGGAAGGATGACGGGGATTACTGGAGCGGCGACTATAGAGTAATTTATAGTGGAGGGAATGAAAGTCAGCGCGGGGTTGCATTCGTAATGAAAAGGAAACTTGGTAGAAAAGTAGTGTATGCAGAACAGGTGAGTGATAGAATAATAGTCGTGGAACTAAAATCAGAACCAACGAATTTAGTTATAATCCAGGTTTATATGCCTACCTCTAACCATAAAGAGGAGGAGGTAGATGGGGTGTACGATCAGCTAGAGGAAATAATTGGTAGGATACCAGGAAGTAAGCACCTGGTAGTAATGGGGGATTGGAACGCGGTGGTGGGTGAAGGAAGAGATGGGCGGGAGGTGGGCGATTACGGGCTAGGAAGAAGAAATGACCGGGGCGAGAAAGCTGTGGAGTTTTGCCGCAGAAATAACCTAGTAATTACGAATACATGGTTCAGACATCATCCTCGACGTAGGTACACTTGGAAGAAGCCGGGAGACACAGACAGGTTCCAGATAGATTATATAATGGTACGTCACAGATACAGGAATAGTGCTAAAAACTCGCATACTTATCCAGGAGCTGATGCAGACACAGACCACAACTTATTAGTCATGAAATGTCGGGTAAAACTGAAAAAGATAAGAATGGGAAGGAGGGTACGTAAGTGGAATATAGAGGCATTAACTGGGGCAATGAAGAAGAAGTATCGGGAGAAGGTGGATGAGATAATGGGTGAGGATCATGGAGTTAGATCAGTGGAAGATGAATGGGGAAGTTTGAAAAATGGAATTATAGAAGCGGCGAAAGCAACGGTAGGCGTAGTGAGTGCAACTAAAATTAGAAAACCGTGGATCACGAAGGAGATGATCAGGGAGATGGAGGAGAGAAGGAAATGGAAGAGTGTAAACTCAGAGCTAGGTAAGAGAAAATACCGAGAATTTAATAACAGGCTTAGAAGAGAAACAAAGAAAGCAAGAGAGGCGTGGTGGAGAGAACAGATCGACGCGTTAGAGAAATACCAAAAAGAGGGAAGAGCAGATGCATTATATCGGAAAGTAAAGGAACTGACGGGTGGTAATAAGGGAAGGGGAATTACAACGATAACAGACAAGACGGGAAAGGTAATCGTTGAACCGAGAGAGATCCAGAAGAGGTGGAAGGAGTATGTTGAAGAGCTGTATGGTAAAGAAATAAGGCCCAATAGGTTAGAGATAGAAAGGGAAGACGATATCGACAGATATGGCATCGGACCAAGTATCCTAGATAGCGAAATCGAAAGAGCTCTACGAGACATTAAAAGGAATAAGGCGGTGGGAATAGATGACATACCTGCAGAGTTTTTAAAGAGCATGGGGAATAACGGAAGAGGAAAACTTTTTGCGCTAATTCGTAAGATTTATGAGGATGGAGTGTGGCCGGAAGACTTCGCGAAGACTGTACTAATTCCTATACCGAAGAAGAGTAAGGCAAAAACTTGCGAAGACTATAGGACAATAAGCTTAATATCCCACGCGGCCAAAGTAGTTCTGAGGATTCTAAACAGAAGGCTAGAGAAGAAGGCAAATGAATACCTAGGTGACGACCAGTTCGGGTTTAGGAGAGGGACGGGAACGCGAGACGCTATAGCGGTGATGAGGACGCTAGTAGAAAGAAACCTAGAGTATGGACAGGATGTTTTTGCATGCTTCGTAGATTTCGAGAAGGCATTTGATCGGGTGGAATGGACGAAATTAATGGGAGTGTTGAAGAAATTAGGGGTCGATTGGAGGGACAGGCGTCTGATTCGAAATTTGTATATGAATCAGACTGCGCAGGTTAGGGTAGCCAATGGAGAATCGGGATGGGCCACGATAGGACGGGGAGTGAGGCAAGGGTGCCCACTATCGCCGTTGCTTTTTAATGTGTATTCAGAAGAAATGGTAAGGGAGGCTTGGGGGGAGGAGGAGGTAGGAATAAAGGTAGGAGGGGAGCTGATAAAATCAGTGAGATTTGCAGATGATCAAGCATTGGTTAGTCAGTCGGCCAAGGGGCTACAGTCAATGGTGAATGCATTAGAGGTGCAATGCGAAAAGTATGGGATGAAGATCAATCACATGAAAACGAAAGTAATGAGATTTTCTAGAAGTAAGAAGGCGGGGCTGAATATAAGGGTGGGAGGGCAGAAGATAGAGCAGGTCGAGCAGTTTACGTATCTGGGTAGTATTTTGGAGGCGAATGGGTTTAGTGGTAAGGACATCAGATGCAGAATTTCGCTAGCTAAAGAAGCATTTTCGAAGAGAAGGGAATTGATGAGGGGGGGTCTGAGAAGAGACGTAAAGAAGAGGCTGGTGAAAACTTTAATATGGAGCGTGGCGCTATATGGGTCGGAAACTTGGTCTTTGCGAAGGGAGGATGTGCGTAGGCTTGAGGCGTTTGAGATGTGGGTTTGGAGAAGGATGGAGAAGGTTAGCTGGATGGCGAGAAAGACGAACGAGGAGGTATTGGATATGGTCGGAGAGGAGAGGAAGCTTGTGGCAGAGGTTCGGAGAAGGCAGAAGAGATGGATGGAGGAGGTTTTGAGAGGAGAGGGCATGTTGAAAAGAGTGATAGAGGGGAGAACACTGGGGAAGCGTGGGAGAGGAAGGAAGAGGATAGGAATTCTGGACGAAATAAGAGGAGGTAGAAGATATGAAGAATTGAAGAGGGATCTAATAATGGGCCATCCTTAGGAGGGAATGCGAGACAATTTCTATTAGGTTGGGATACAAAATGGGGACTGTCCAAGAACCTACCAATCAGCTGGTAGAATACTTGAATGAATGAATCAGATGGCATGGATTATTACTAGGGACATGCAAAATTCGAAAATGCGATAACGCGAATTTTTACGCGAATTCTGGGGTTTTTCACCGAAAATGTGAATTTCGTATATTATAGCGAATTTCAGCATTTCAATCGCGAATTTCAACATTTACAACGTGAATTTCCTCATTTTGGTTGTATTTGTCATTTAACTTGCGACTGTAAACATTTAGTTAAGCAGTATATATTTGGAAATGGCCTTTCCGGTCCTATTTTATTTAGAAACGCTACTCGGATATAATATTTCAATCAAGTTTTGTGAACTTTAACAAAATGAGTGAAAAATGCATGCCAAAATTTTGCAAAACAGGCAGTCCCCGAGTTACGTAAGCCTCGACATACGTTAATATGTACTTAAGTATGTGGGAACCTTACCCAAAATGACGAAAATTACGGAAGCTACGAGATGCGAAGAGTGGTTGCCTACTTTCAAGAGGCGCGTGTTATTGTATCATCATAGTGATTTTCTTTTGTGTCAGTTTTATCACATTCAACAAAACTTATAATGCCTTAGTGGACGGTGATGGAAAAACAGCGTTAGGGAGAATTTTGACATTGACATTTACATTTTGCTGATAAAAAAACAATTCTTTGTCGTTTTTGCAACATAAATGTCTCGTGGAAAAGGAAGGACAGCTGCACGAGACACATTTTGAATGAAAAACATAAGGCTTATGTTGAAAAACATTCTGCCGGTAGGAGTGAAATAAGACGGCAAGCATCCATAATAATATTCAAGGTTCTTTTTTAGAAAACTACTAATTCCTTGCAAGGTATGATAACTTCTAAAGCAGAAGCTGAAAAGTCGGTACTAAGGCAGATGGCATCAATAAAACTTTGTTCTCTTATGGTAGAAGACCCAACTATAGTACGATTTGAAAACAGTTTTTGACCCTCAAGTAGTTCTCACTACGGAGGTGAGGTGAACTTAAACACTAAATTGAAAAAATTTCATGGCCGTTAGTCAATTTAGGCGGAATAGTTGATGCTGGGGTTTGGGAAATTACGTAAAATATTAAAGCAACAACATTTCCATGGTTCAGTGGGTATAATGAAAGCAATTCAGGTACTAAAATTGTTTGAACCATCATGTGTATTAACGTGCCTTGAATCGATTTGGACCCCCTTTGCAAATTTGGACTCGTAGAGACTTCTTTCCTCCTACAACACTGTGCTAACAAATAGGAGAACAAATCTAAAAGAAGAAATTTTGGCCACACTGACAATTTTTTCATTTGAAAATACGGACACATTTAACTGTGATTTGGCTCATGTAAGTTGCTTAGGCATGTTAAATGTACACAAATATAAAATGTGAATACTGCATGGTATTAATTGTTTAAATTTTCCCTAATCAATGGTATTCAACATTTATTGCCTCCAGGTGGACCTGCTGGGAGGAGGACACATAATTAAGGCCAAATATTTTGTCGTGAAAATAACAACGATTACGGGGTAAAATAACACCGCTATTGCAAAAATTAACACCACTTTTAGTTCTAAAATAACCCCAACTTTTGCAGGTCTCTAACTATTACGCACTTAGTTGAGAGCATGGGCTTTATGAGAAACGGTATTACCAAACTTACGTTTCGGTTGCTCACCTCTAGGCCAGCATGGGCCTTGAGGAGAACGGTGTTGCCAAATTTACGTTTCGAACGCTCACCTCTAGGACAGCATGATGATTGTGGATGACGGTGTTGCCAACCTTACGTTTCGAACGATTACCTCTAGGCCAGCAAGGACCTTTTGAAGAACGGTGTTGCCAAGCTTACCTTTCGAGTGTTCAACCATAGACCAGAATGGACTTTGTGGAGAACGGTGTTGTCACAGTTACGTTGCAGCCGCTTATGTCAATTTTCCTGCTTATATTGGCAACATCGCACCTTCTTCCATATGGTGATTTATGCATCGGAAACGAATCTCCATAAGAGCTCATTCTGTCAACTGATTGTGGAACAACCTATTGTAACATGAATTCGCCAACCCATTTTCAGTTTATCTGATGATGTCCAGCATGATACGCTTCACTTAAGACATAGCAATTCTCTCTAAAAAGAAGGAAAATCTAACGAAAATATTGAAATGAATGGATAGAACTATGAAAAAATACTGATTAAAGATAAATGTTAAGCAAAATAAAATAGTGGATATTGGAATACATAAAGAAAACAGAAGCACCGTCAAACTTGGTCAGCAAAAGCTTGCCAGATGGAAGAATTTTGCCATCTGGGAAGCCGGATCACAAGCGATGGAAGACGTAAGAAAGAGATTGTGAACAGAAAAGCCCAAAAAAGGAGGTATTCTAGTATAAGAGGAGTTCGCTAATAGCTTCTAATTAAGCCCTGGAAGCAAGGAAGTATTTTATTAAAGCATAAATTTGGATAATACTCATATGGCAGTGAAGCCTGGACAATAACAGCTGCAGAGCAAAAAGGAGTGATTCAACGGAAAATTGGTGTTACCGGAGAATGATTACGATCAAATGGACGGGGAGAATCACTTACGAGGAAGTGTTACGATGAGTTGGAGAAGCCGAGCAATGCAGATTATTTTCCCTTTCTGTCCCACATCTTCTTTCCGAGAGTTCGTGCTTCTGACATCTTTGTAAAATTCACTTGTTTAAATAATCTGTTAATCATCATCTTTAATTTTCTCTCTGGCAGAAAATTCTCTACACTTTAATCAAAAAATATTTTCACAAAATTCCCGTGGCAGTCCTGTGGCAATTTATTTAAATATAAGACACACTCTAAAAGAATTTTTAAAACATTCCTTAGAAATTTCTTAAGAATTTTTCTAGGAAATCCTTATTAATATTTTTTGCTAGATTTTATAACTGAAGTTATTACTGCTATTATAGAGTTAATCGTGATTACATCCTCCGTTGGGAATTAGCAAACCAACAATATTTATTTCTTATCCGAAAATCTTCAGAAAGAGATAGCACTAGATAAGGAATGCCGGTAAAGTTTCCGTAACTTACAATACATTACCATGACTACTCCTGTGGAACATAGTGGTCACGAAACATGGAGGAACTTGCATAGAATCCCTCTTCGGTGGTAGAGTCCTTTTCCTACGAACTGGCTCCCAACGGGGGTAGGGGAGGGAGGGTATTAGTGTTGGATTAGTACCTTTGCGGGAAGTATTCTCCACGTTTGACTGCTAGGGTTCCCAAGGTCGCAGTGTTCCATTTCCATCTTCAAAATGCTCAACCTTTTAATAACAACAACAACTTTATAGCTCTCTGTTTCTTAGGTCCGGTTTTGCCACCTACCGAAAATTAAAGATATCCTGTCAACACCGTTATTCGCCGAAAAACTCTTATTTTACTTTTTATCAATGTCCCAACAAGGCATACCTTGCCGAAAAATTTCTCGACAACTTCTGCGATACATTGGCCGAGCGATAACATACTGACGGAAATATGAGCACTAGCAACCGCGAAACAATTTGACAAACTTTTCATATGCAATACACTAATACATGAGAATAGAATATTAATGCTTATGTTGGACACAATTATGAAACTAAATCGTTGTATATGGATGGAACTGAATATCTCTAGTACATTCTGCTATATTCACCCGCTATTTATCGGCCCTTAATTTGGAATTACTGAACTTGTTTTCAGATGCTTGTATGCATTGAAGAGCCAAACGAATACTGTCGACAAGGGTAAATACTGCCATCTCTGTCTTCTCCATTTTTACAAAGTGGTCGAAAGGAAACTATACGTTGAGTTAACATTTTGTACTATTTTATTCGGAGATCAATGTTTGAAAAACAATGTTGGAAAACACCTCTGCATTTTACTTTCACGTTATATCCGAAACTTTCAGCTGCAAGTATAGGTTCGTGAATTTGTCCAAAGTTTCTCCTGCAATCTTCATTCGCTATTTAAGTGCCTTTAGGATAAGCGAGAGTACTGGATCTTCAACCAATCATGCTTGCTGTATCATATTCACCCGTAAATTTGACAGGCGCGTTGCTATTTATGTATAAATATTGGCAGGATGATTGTCCTGCCGACATTAACGGCTACATAAATGCTCTTATGGTTTTGTCGGCAAGATATTCTAATCTGTATGAACATTGACAGCGGCTTTGTTGGGAGATAAGAAAAACTGGGCCTTAATCCAAATGCGTTGATGGGCTTCTCCAGTGGGTTGCGAATAATATCAGCGTATTTTGATTCAGCTTCGTTTGGATCGCAAACATTGCCGTGAAACGTGCTGACAACAATATCCAGCCCTCTCAAGGTACATGTATTTATGTTGGCAGGGTTACCTTCCACCTGCTATCCTCTCCTGATTTTTCCGTAGTCTACAACTTCCAGATTAGCCCTCCTCCCCTTAACCTATCAATTCCCAGTAGTAACATAAGTTTCCAAACATTGAAATCATTTTCAAAAATTCTTTATATATATATGGTATAAAATACACAACAAAATAGTATCTTACGGTTTACATTTAATATTTGAGGCCATTATTAAGTAATACGCGGAAATAAGTGAGAAGTTGCATTTTTTAAATGGATAAAGCAAGTTACACGTTAACGTCTCAGTGATAACTTGAGTTTCAAGCAATTAAAGCTTATTTTCTGCTTTCATACATTATTGTAAAACATTTTACCTGAGTAAGATATATCAGTAGAGGCAAATTAAAATTTGACGATGTGTAACAAGTATTTTTCTCGGGGTATGAATGGAAGTCAGGCTTCGCGCAGGCGACTGCCATCATCTTTCGCTACCACTATGCACGCTCATGTTACGTACAAACCCTTAGTAAAGAAACTGGTCCTGGGGAAATCACGAAAATATCTTTAGAATTTCTAACGCTATTCAAGACAGTTAGTACTCACGTGAACGAAAAAAGCAACGTGCGAACTAAAGGATAATTTTTAAATAATGATAATTGAAGTCTAATTCCTTTGGATTTTTTAAATTTTAATAAGCCATTTTTCCGGAGTTTACACGAAGGCGTTTCACGCTAGGGAGAGCGTGTCTTCTCTCCTTCGCAGTACGACGTAAAGCGGTGGAGACAGCGCAAGGAGGGAGAGAAGGATTTTTTTTGAAAAGGCGAGGCGGAGGAATTGATCGCACGTGGACGATGAGCAAACGAGGAGTGACAGCCCACTTCACTCGGCGACCGAGGTTCAGACAACCTCAAACCCTTCCCGCCTATTTTCAGCGATGCGTGGCGCCACTGTCTCCTCGCATATCCCCCACCCACGCTAGCTTGAGAGAGGGGGGGGGCGGGGAAAAAAAACAGGCCGTGGCCCTGCTCAGACACAATGAATCCCCCGCTTTGCGTCGTCTTGCATTTTACGTCGCTCTCTCGAGTTGCGTAGCCCTCGATTTTGCGATTCTCCCGAATGGCTTCGCTCTCGTTTTTACGTTGACGAGATCAATTTTTCGTCGCATTCAATTTTATCATTTTAGCAATTTGGGTCAACTTGCGTTAAAATTACTTCTTTCAGCAAATTAATCTGCAAAATGTTTCAAAACCCGTGAATATGTTCGATGAAATCAGGGTTAAGACTGTGAAATCTCATCGCTACATAAAATAAATACTTGAACAGGATAGTGGACCATTGGCGAACCGGCGCGGCGGGGGGAAGGGGAAATCCCCCCCTCCCCCTATGAGATCAGGCGAGAAAAAGAAAAAGCATAGGATTTAATAGTTAACTTCATTGTGCCACAAACTTAGTTGCACAGATAAGAAAGAAAAAGCATGTGTGTGTCTCCAATGAGCATCAACTGCTTTCGGCAACGAGCTGTTTCGGGCATTTTGAGTTGGGCAGCGGACTGCGCCTTAGCCAGTATCCGACGGAGAGGATATGAGTCAGTGCTGAGGCTTCGTCCATCCCACTTTTGTCTTACCAACGCCTCTTGCAAAGCTGTAGTGAGGGATCTCTGGAGTGTGTCGGTCACTTCAGACTGTGTGTTTCAAACAGGCTGGGTGTGCAGTTGGCGCGGGTTAACACATGGCATTAATTTATTTTGTTAGTTGCTGATTGACTGTGAGCGTTAGAACCCTTAAACGCGTTCTCATTTGCTCTTTACCGAGCATAGGTGAAATCCTGTCTCTTAAATTCGCCACTTTGTTTTGCCCCGTTGACGTCTCCTTCTGCGCCTTGCCTGCGATGGCAGCTTTTCTATTTTATTTTACTGCGCTGGCAGGTTAATCATTTTTGTTTCGTCGATTAAGTGGATTTTGTTTTTCTGAAGTTTACCGGAGTAACTACCACTTAACAGTACGATCAAGTGCCTGGGCATAGTGATTTATAATGCGATGTTTGCTGGATTTTATATTTCTTCTCACAGCTGAGGCATCTTACTATATTCACGGATGTCTGCATGTCAATGCCTTACTCAGCAGTATTACAGTTCCTGTTCGAATAATGGCAAGTTTAAGGCGAAATATCCTCAAATAATTCATAATGTTATTTACCATCAGATAATGAAAAATAAACTCAAGCGGTGTTAAACCTTGACGCGTGTTTGTTTTTATTCTTAGTTATCGCGTAGAGGCTCCCATGAAAATAATTCATATACTATTTAACCACGCGGCGTCTGCCAGACGCCAAGCCATTTTCTTTTCTTTAACCACATCGTGTTTTCATAGTTGGGAAACTCACCTTCCTTGTATCTTATTATTTTATGCTTCTGAAGTGTTCACCAATATGATTATATGTTTTTTCACATATTTGGAATAAATTCTGATATTTTGTTGCTTTTGGAGTCTGGTAGACGCCACGCGACAACTTGTGCTACAATACGTTATATGCTAATACCTTCGCGATATTCATTGCAAATTATTTAAATACGTTATAATTGAAACAAACAATTATTTAAATCATTAAATTTTGGATACGCGTCTTACTGCTACGCATTTTTGATTGTTCTCACTATAACACCTGAATGAAAAAACTATTATTGTGAAAAATTACTCTGTTTCTCACATAATTTGAGTGAACTTTGGCATATACTACACCGTTCCCCCTCTGTCACACATTTTTATGGTGGCTTGTAGGGCATTACAAATAAGTAGATGCATAACATTAACCGTAAATATATACATAACATTTTGGTGGTTGCATCGAATAATAACTTTTAAATCTGATAGGAGAAAATGTTTTGGTTCAAGTTAAACTGAACTCGCTTTCAAAATAAAATATCTCAAAAATCAATAATTCCTACTGTAAAGTAAAAATGTTTTGCGAGGTTCTTAGCGAAATCCGTATTGTGAAACTTCAGTATTCTTTTTTGTCGAAAAAGCAGTAGGAATAAAAAGTAATAGAATCATCAGACTGACTTTATGACGCAAATACTGCACTTATAAAGAAATATGAGGAGAATTGACTCCTTGGAAATGTTTGATACCAGGCAGCACTTAAAAAACAACGTGCCCCTTGCAAACGAGAATCTGCTTCCATCTCATTCCCTCTTATCCTCATCCCACTAAACGAACTATTTCATCAGTGATACCATGAACAGTGCCTCCTTCACCGCACCTCCTCCTTTCCCTCCACACTGATATTTCCAGTAGTTGAGCAATCAGTGAGCCATTAGCAGATTCCAAGACATAGTATTAAAAAATCCAAGAGCTATTCCTTCAACTCCTTTCACCAACGTTATTCCTACAAACCAGCAAAAATTCCCTTCAAAACACCTGCAGCCCTAATAGTAGCTTGGGCTAGCAAATTACCCTCATCGGCTTTTGTGCACAGAATTTCTCAGAAACTACATTGTGATAATGTGTTCCCTGCTAATCCCTCCCTTCGTTCTCCTCACACGCTAGACTACCCGCTGCGCTGCCCGGAGACCCATCATCGCCACAAAATACCTACATAGCTGTCCTTCCTCCCACCCTTCCCTTCTGACTCATGCTCACGCCGCCACACTCCAACGCCCGCCCCCTCCACCCTCCTTCCCCTATTATCCTTACACACCTGGATTGTGTATATATCCTTGTGAACTGTTGTTTTGAACTGATCAGTACTGGTGAGTGGTGGCTCTTAAAATTGGCATAAGGAAGGAAGGAAGTAACGTCAGGACCTTTTCAGAGCTTCGATCAATCTCTCCTATTGTTTCACGTTAAGGTATTTTTCATTTTATACATTTTTTCTATCCTAGATTTTGAGCAAAGATCTGAATTGCTATTTTCCATCCGGTGAATACATGGAGCGTAGAAAAAAAATGAAACGTTTTCATTTCCTCTTGCAGTATATACGTTTTGATGACAAAGAAACAAGGAATGCAAGGAAGGCTTTAGATAAACTTTCTCCAATTAGAGAAGCTTTTGAATTCTTTGTCCAAAACTGCGAAGAATGCTATTCTTTGAATTATTGCGTAATTATCGATGAAATGCTGGCAAAATTTAGAGGAAGGTGCGGTTTTCGCCAGTACATCCCCACTAAACCAGGGAAGTATGGAATAAAGATATTTTTATTGGCAGACTCGAGGAGTTTCTACACATCAAAATTAGAGATATATGCTGGAAAGCAGCCAGATGGCCCATTTCAGGTTAGCAACAGTCCTTATGATGTAGTAAAGAGATTAATTCAACCAATTCGAGGCAGTGGACGCAACGTCACTGCAGATAACTGGTTTACTAGTTATGGTCTAGTTACAAATATTCCAAAAAGTGACAAGCTTACATATGTGGGCACAATTAGGAAAAATAAAAGGCAGCTACCGCATTCCTTCACATCCACACAAGGTCGGCAACAATTTACATCCCGTTTTTGTTTTCAGAAAGAGTGTACTTTAGTGTCATACATACCCAAAGCAAGAAAAAATGTCCTAGTATTATCATCAATGCATCACAATTCTGATATTGATGAAGCAACAGGTACAGCCAAAAAACCGGAAATTGTTACATTCTATAATGCTACGAAATCTGGAGTGGATGTTGTGGATAAGTTATGCGCGACGTACTCTGTTTCAAGAAACACTAATCGCTGGCCAATGGTAATATTCTACACAATGCTAAATGTAGGAGCAATAAATGCCCAGATTATTTATCTAGAGAATAATCCTAATTCCCCGAAACTTCGTAAAAGAAGATATTTTATCAAAAATCTGGCAAAAGAATTAGTGGCGGAACACATGAGAAAGAGGTCTCAAATCCCTTTTTTACCGGTAGAGTTGAAGAAAAGAACATTAGAATTCAGTGTAATAATGAATAATGAAACTAATGAGAATGAATTGTGTCAGGGTACGAGTAAGCGTTTCCGAAAGGAGACTGAGGAAAGTGGAACAAAAGAAAATTCCACAGCCCGAAAGAGGTGTTACGTCTGTGGTAGAAAAAGAATAGAATGACTAAGTACAAATGTAATAATTGTAACAATTTCATTTGCTTGGAGCATTCAAAAAATATTTACATTTCCTGTTCAAACAAAACATGTTGATGTAATTTCGATGCAATAAAAACTGTAATAAACGTCAAAATAAATAATATTAAATCTTTTATTAATACGAATATTTCCATCATTATTAGGCATATATTCGCTGCCCATGCATGAAATTAAATATTCAATGATTGATTTATATGTATTTAAAACAGTTCTTTCTATTTCATTTATTTTCTCAAACCATTTGTAAATGGTGTCTGTGATACGCCGCGCGACAAATAGTGTTCCAAAATGTGACGCGACTGACGGAGGGTTAAGGTTCCTTGAATTTGTATTACTCCCTATCATAAAAAAAATTCCTGCTCACTTAATCCCACTAAATCCATTTATGTGACAGTACAAAAATACTAAATAATGTTGATTTAAATATGTTCCTTAAAACTATCAAAAACCATGTTATCTCCTACAAAGATTCAGTTCTGAACCTCGGTTAGACTTAAATAAGTAACCTCTCTTGGAATAGGGATGTTATCGAGATATCATGTAGAGTTAATAAAATGATTTATTGGTAGAAATGTCTAAGAGAGTTTCGTCCTCATGCCATCCGGAAAAAGGTCGTTTCTACTCTCATACTCCGGATGTTTTGTTATCTTTCACCGGTTTACCATAACTTAACCAAGAAACTAATGAATATTACTTTAAAATAGACTTTGATTCATGTGTTCGATGTACTCTTGGATGTCGTAGATTTGATCTTGTTTCGTCATGTTCACGAAAAGTACGTCATTTAAATTTGTGGAGCACAAAGCAGTCATTGATCTCGGTGAACTTCTTTTTTTAATTTTTAAAATATCTCCGCTTTTTTGTTGGCAATTAAATCACACGCACAACCTCTTAAGTATAAGCTGTCCAGAACCGTTTCATAAGAAATGTAATTAACTACCAGATTCCATTGCCATTACATCTAAAGTTGTCCTTTTAAGTTCTCAGTAATCACTACGAATGTCATGCATGACACGTCTACTGCTCACCTAAACGAATTTCAAAGCGCTGCCGGAAACTTAATCGAGGAATATCCCTTCATTAACTTTAACATTGAAAAAATATTAGTTATTCTTTTTGCAAAATCCTATTCAGCTTGCTTACAAGAAATTGGAATTCCAAGTTGTACTGAATTATGCATGCGCACATTGTGTGCCTGCCACGCCGTCTAGTATTTATGAATTCGGGTGATAAAATGTCGTCAAATTTTGTGAGATTACCTCTTCATTTGGATGTCTCTCATTCAAGTTTGTAAGTACATATTTCTTGTAAGTTTGCAACGCAAGTCTTTTTCAAATGATAATTATTTCACCTCCCCCAAGCACTTATAACACTTACCCGGGTTTTTTCTCCAATTAAAACTGAATTGCATTTTTAAAAGCCCTTATTTTGATTGATGCTTCATCATAATGCATTTCACCCTGTTTTCCCTTCTAAGTGCAATGCTTTCCTTGTTAAGGTAAAATCTTCTTGGTTTTCCTAACGTAATAGGGAGAAAAATACTTTTTGGATTTTATCAGTACAACAAGATTTTGTAAACTTGTTCACTATATCATAAAAGGGAATAAACTCTTCCATAAGGCGACGTAAAATATCTCCAATTTCGTCTTCATATACTTTGGCCAGTAATTGAATCAGCGGTCGTGAACTCGGTGTGTTAGGTTGAGTAACTTTTGCACATTTTCCGAGGACTGATGTAAAAGTAACATAGCTTATAACAATTCAAATGTTAATTCAAATGTCCTTTACAATTCTATAAAAGAGCGATGCAGGCAAAGAATGTTATCTTGGAGTAGGGACCCTAGAAATTGGTATGAGCTGAAGAGGGTGACGGATATGGGAGAACAATGAGAGGCGTACGCAGGCAGATAATTAATTCGTTGAATACTGCTTAATTTCCGTTCTGGTGTTCCCTTGATCATATACAGGCGTCATCAGGTCGCGGATAGAATTGACGAAGAGGAGTTAACAATCCCATAGTTAAATAAATCGGCAATTGGCATAATAAAAATGTATAGGCATAGTTATGAGTATAAAATGTACAACATTAGATTCACATAAGCACACAGGAACGCGTGTGCACACATACCTATACATACCTATGCACGCATACAAAGCTTACAAATGTCCCCCCCACAAGATTGCTCCCTGGATCCCTGTAGTGAACCAGCTAATAATTTTATGAACTTAAAGGGTGTTAATTGAAATTATGTGAGTAATTACTCACGATTATCTAATTTCAATTGAGTGAAAGATTTCGTAGCCCAGAGAGAAATGATAAAATTTTCAAAAAACTCCTTGTCTTAAAACCGGGTTGACATGTATGATGACGTCACTACACAGTATCTCGACTATGCATTTGTACACATAGGTGCCAAGGTTGTGAAACATTAAGTAATTTTCTGGGCAGTGAAGCTACCAATTGAAATATATTTTTCTATCTTCTCGGGAGTAAAGTTTCGTGAGTGAAACATTTCGTGAGCGGGAAAAATACGTAAGTGGCAAAATTTAACATTTGTCTTAAAAAACGGGTTGCCATGATTGCTGACGTCACTAAGTAGTATTACGTCTACATTATTGTTTGCATTGACACCGAAGGAGAGGCCGGGACCTGCAAACACGAGGAAAACGCAATTTTTTTCACATTTCGACATTTATGTTATGGCTTCAAGAACATTTCAGAGACTTATTGTTTTGAATATGATGGGACAGTCATTTTCCCAGTGGAAGCAGTAAAAATGGTGAAATGCCTTAATATTTATTCGTTTAGAACCATCCTTTTGTTGAATATTACGCCACAACCTGGACCTAAGAGCTCCCTCTCTCCTGCTGGTCCCGGCGTTGAATAATCCGAGTATCGAGGCCGTGACGTCAGGCCATCGGAAAAATTTTGTTCTCTCTGAATGACGCATTCGGTGGAGGTTGTGACGTCAACACTGCGTCGTCACTAAGACTCGACCCTGCCGAGTTCTTCCTCGCCCTCTGGAATCTGTTTCCGCTTTAGGGCATTTGGAGCTGAAATCAAACCCTAGCAGCCCTGCCGAACCCTAACAATGTTGCTAACCTGTAGAATCTTGCTTGTCACAGCTCCTGAAATATAAATAAATGTAATAAGTCTGATATTTGAGGTCGTGGCATGATATTGCATGTGTTTTTGTCCGTAATGGTATATATGTTTTTGTGGAAATGTAACCATTTTCAACCTGTGCGTTTGGCAGTTTATAAACTAAATTAAAGTGCGTATATAATTCTTGTGTATTTGCTGGATGGATGACCCCCATCAAGAGGGCTTAGATGGCGTTGAGATCAGATCGCACAGCGTCTGTAAAAGCTAAAGTATTTGGTCGAAGGCTGCTAAGCCCTACTGGGAGCTAGTAGCAAACTAGTACCGGATCAAATATGACATCATGTAGCTCAGCCATTGTTAGCTTGTTGGCCAGCACTCGGGTTCAATATCACATAATACTGGAAAGCCATCGTACTTGTCCTCAAACTTGTACCGGATCAAGTATCGTGTGGAATTGCCTTTAAATGCAGAAATTATATTTGTCCTCTTGATTTATCCTTTATCGCATGAAGAATCTTCTACTTTCAAGTTCAATTTGCTTGCAAAGTAACGGAAAATATTTTTCATTGTGCATATGAAACCACACAAACCTTTTTCTTTGTATAGCCATAATATGAATAAAACGATACTCGAGTCAATTTACGGTGTAACTCTTCAAGCATGTATACAATATAGACGCTGTTGGAGAGGAAAGTTGTCTCCGAAGAAACTCCCAGGTGCGTGACGTCAGACAAGGTAAGGTTGCCGCTAATACCTATCTGATGTAACATGTGCCACTACACGCTAGCCCTGCTAACAATGCATTACAAGGAAAGCTGACGTTCTCTCTATTGCATACTTGCTCGAAGGTGTTACCACATTCATCAATGGTAAAAAAAAACATTGTAGCATGTTTGCAATATAGAGACGCTGTCGGCGGGGAAAGTTGTCTCTAGAGCAGCCGCCAGGCGTGTGACGTCATGCAGGGTAAAAGCTGCCGGTAATGCTTCGAGACCCTATGCTAAAGAAGTATTTGCATTATTCAAATGAATATAGTTTCTGGCGTAATGATGTACCTTTGGAATTTTTAAGGAATGCACTAGTTTACAGAAAAGGATTACCGACGGAGAAGATAATATAAAGGCTTGATTATAGTTCTTAATGGGAAAGTAGATGGGCGAATCTTACTGGCAAAAGGTTAACTTATAAACAAAAGTTTTGTCAATTCATCAAAGCTGCTGTCAATTAACCATTAAATATATGAAACAAGCTTGGATTGAAAACTAAACGAAACAACGAGGTCTCCGGGCTCCAGTGTGAAAACAACTCAGTGGGTTTACTATGTTTGACGCCACATGACAACAGCTGAAGACCTGCTGAGCTGAGGCTCTGGCCCCCTCTAACGAGACATTGCAAGGAAAATGCACGCACCCACTACACATAATTGAAGGATCGAACCACATTTACTTCTCTTATTTGTTCGATACGCCTGGTATAGTATAGGATAAAAAGGTCTGTCTTCCGTAAGGAGCCTGGAGTGGTAATCGTGGGTTGTTGAGTGCACACTGCACATTTTAATAATTTTCTAAGTTGGCCGAAAACAAATACACGGACAACATATTTCATATAACGATAAGTGCATGTTTATGATTTGGAAATCACCATACTGGCAGTAATGGAAATTATATAAGAATTACCTTTTATTTTTTCCCCTTAATTTAAGCATGCCTATCATGATTAGAGTTTTCGGCACGGTATTTGAAATTTATACGACATTATATTGAAGCATGTTTTCTTCGAATATTGGAATCGGCGTGACTACTTGATATTTGTTAGCCACAGTTATTGTTACAAGAAATTTTTTATTTCGCCTTTAGATGAAAATCTGTATATATGTTAACAAATGATTACGGAATGTTTCTCATGTGCCATAACGCTGCGTGTTCAAATATCATTGAATTGCCAGAAAACCAAATCGGCATGACGCAGTTTTTTTCTCTCTCTCATCAATAGATATCACTTCATGAGAACGCGTCTACGAAGTTCCACGAAAATCTGTACGCGAGCGGAAAATCGCACCGAAAACCTTAAAAGATTGATACCGCGAATCTTCCTCCGTGGACCACGCCCCCTTTTTTCTGCCCCGACTGACTTGCGATATAATCGACTGGCATCAAAAGCGTATCCTTGCGCTTGCGTGGAAACGGCATCAAGAGCGAGAGAGGAAGAGGAGACTCCCTCTCTCCCGTGTTTCCCCTCTCGAGTTGGGAGGTGGAGCGATTCCAGAATTTCCTTGACCCCTTAGAACTCCCTTCTTCCATCTTCTCCCCTTCCCTCCTCCTCCTCAAGGCCTCCCGATTCCAGGCGCGCGGGTGGTGTCGCCGCCCCCACGCTCCAGGAACGGTACGCGGCCACGGAGAGGGAGGAATGATGTAGGCTTTGCGCATGGTACCCAGGGGCATGCGAGAGGAGATTTCGGGAGGCGTAGGAGGGATGGGTCGGGGTGTTTTGAAGGGGGTTTTGGAGCAGCAGCGTAGCGACCGGGACCTACCCCTCCCTCCCTCCCTCTCCGCTCTCATCTCCCGGGCAAAACCCTGCCCTGCCCCTCGCTTCACCTCGTGCGCAGCGCACTCTGGGCTCTACCCTCCATATCCCCACTTAAAGTTAGTTGAAGGTGGTTGTGACGTTTGCTGTTTATCAACAGATTTGCTTGAAACTATTCAAACGTGTTCTCAATAGCGATGTCTACTATAATGATCACCGATGTGTATATATATATATATGTATGTCAGTGACTTTCACAAAAGAAATATACGTGAAGCTGAATCTTCATTTGGCTGTAAACCTTTTTCTATTTGTAAAATGAAACTAGAAATAGTGGTTTTCTGTTATTGAGAAAGGTACCAATAGAAATAAAGTAAAACAAAGATTCTTATGTTTTCGATCGAATTTTGTATTCCCGTCTAAATTCCGATATATTTACTAAAGCGTAACAATTTTTCGCAATATTTTAGCATTTTTGAGTCGTCCTTCTCATAACGACCATGATATTCAACAGGAAGGAAAGATAGTCCATAGTCTATAGATAAAAGTGAAAAAAACAATAAGGGTGCCGGAAAATTTCGGCATTTTTCAGTCCTTTGCTTTCTAAGTTCGTGATACTCATACACCAAAGACGGTGAAATTCGTCATGAAAAAAATTGGCTTGGTGACATTTAACTTAGCACCCGTGACTGCGTATTACATCATTTGTGCAATCGCAATGATTGGAAAAGTATCATACCGATGTGGTTATTAGTTGATTCAGTGCAACTTTAACACGTAGCCTTATGGCCCATGACTTATATTTCCTAATAATTCGGTTGTATACGTACTGATTTTTTTATAAACGCAAGTTAATACTTTTCTTACTTGTATATCTGTTGCTAACAAATATCAATGTGCACCGCCGAGTTAAAAATTAAATGAAAAAAGGATTTTTTTTAAAATATGTAGTTTTTATAGCATTTCCATTATTGATAGAATCAAAAACAAACTTTGTAAATTTTACAATCAATTTTATTCACTACAACCGGTTTCGACGCATAGGCGACATCTTCAGGTGGACCTGAAGATGTCGCCTATGCGTCGAAACCGGTCGTAGTGAATAAAATTGATTGTAAAATTTACAGTTTGTTTTTGATTCTATCAAAATGGAATTTTACAAAGTAACGCCTGAGAGTATCGAGTTCATTTCCATTATTGCCTGTATGGTGAGTTCCAATGCACCAACAGATGCAATTAAATGAAAAATGGTCTTAATATTTTTTCAAATTTCTTAAAATATTATTACAATGTAAACTCCACCTTAGTAATAATGTACACGCCACATTAGGGTAATATCTTTTAACTTAATTTATTAAATGACTTTGTCCTATTCATAAAGAAAAATACCTACTTCATCTTTTCAATGATAACAACTTAACATCAACTTACCGCAATGCTTTTCGAGTTATTTGCGAAACATGCCAGCCATTTTACATGAGAAACGATATGGGTTTGCTCTCCAGGGAGAGTTTACGCACTTTAAAAATGAGGAATTTCTAACGCATAGATCACGTCGAAAATTTAACAGAGTAGAGTTTCTTTAAATCTCAACCATTTAAAAAAGAAATCAGTTGCTCAAGTTAGTATATTATTTTTACAGAATCACAAAAAATCTTTGGTTGTGAAGGCGTTTTCACCGTCCGCCGTGAAAAAGATGAGTCAAGTGAAAAACGTATGCATGTATATTACTGAGAATATCAGTCATAAAAAGTCGAAAATATTGTTTCTTTCCCCCAGTCATGATAGAAACAATATATTGTTTCTTTCCCCAGTCAAAATTGAAACAATATTTTCGATGTTTTTCTTTCATTTCAGCAGTTGCAAGAAGCATGAAGCAAATATTGCAATCCTAATGGCGTAAAAATATATTTCGTATCATGCGGAGCGTGGTGGCCTAGTGGGTAGAGCACTTGGATACTGATCGAAGGGTCCCTGGTTCAAATCTAGGTGAAGCCTTTGGACGCCCCCGAACAAAATTCCTCGGAGAGCGAGGTGGCCCTGGGAAAGCGACTGACCCCTATTCCCTGAATGTGTGAAATTCACACGCCTGTGGCTTAGTCCGGTCCAACTTCAAAACTATCCTCCAAAACTATCCAAACCAACCTTCGGGTTGAATCGCAGCGTGAGTGAGATACTCAAATCACCTAAAGGAGGTCAAATTACTAGAACCTATGGGTCTATTAGGTCTATGTTCGTAAATCGCGATTCTCTTGGGGTTACCCGCGTCGGGATTTTTAAAACCAACGTTTCTTATCCTTTACCGGACACCTCGTAACCGTGCTTTACACCTTTAGGAGGCTTCACTGTGACTTTTTAGTCCAAACAAATATTACAATTTGAACCTATCAATTTTACAGTTTAAAATAAATTTTTCTTTCACTGGTGATATTACGTAACTTTTATATAACACGATTAAAATATAAAGCATCCAGGTTTTCCAAAATAGAAAGTATCCAGATCAGTAGCGTTACGGCCTGCACTTCTCGGAGGCTCCGCTTATTTCCTGTGTAGTAAAAATCAAAATATTTTTAAAACGAAAATTATCTCGCAATTTTATCATCAATTCTACGAGCCAAAATGGTATAAAAAAGAAAAAAATCTTGGAAATAGAATGTTTCTTTTGCTAAGATAAACTTGAGACTTTTAATTCCCGAAAATGCATAACTATGGTATGAAATGGTTGAATATATTGAATGGATGCTTCAACGAGGGTTGATGAAAAATCAATGTCTGGTGACATAAGTGAATTGGTGAGAAGTGCATCATTAGTCGTGCAACTCAGGCGCGGTATGGTAATGGTTCATCTCAAGGAAATCAATCGTTGTTTTAGGCACTGACAATAATCTGAACATAAATTGAGGACGAGTGATTCACGAAATCATGCTCAGTGACTAAATGCTCATGCTTGTATACACAAAATGTCTCGGTATCTGGCAATTTTGAACGATAGAACGAGTGTGCTCATAATATTCTTTTATAGTACATTTTTGTTCGCTCTCGGGGACATATCTCAGGGTACAATTAAGGTTCATTATATTTTATTCTATTCTGCCGGGGTACAAACTCGAGCCCCTGGGGTAAAAGGCCAGTACTCTAGTAGCCACGCCAATCGGATCCATCTCTTTGCGTGCTATAGAGGAGAGAGAATAAAGTATACTGTACCTCATAGTACGCATATAGAGTGGCCAATAGCAACAATGGCTGTAAAACATTTTTGCGCAATACGTCATCTTCTCAACTAGTTTTATCCTGGCTCGTCAATAGATATAGTTTAAAAATTGCGAACCCTGAAAAAAAGACTTTTTAAAGAGAAAAAATAACTGAAATGAAATCCAAAATGAAAATCATGTCTCATTTTGACGTTTTTTTTAACGAGTCTAATCAAATATTTGTGGACTCCCAACACAATTCTAGTGAGAGATAAATGTAGTACACTGTATCTTTTTAATCAGATTTTCGACATGAACTAATTTTGAATAGAAGTTGAAGGCTGCATTCTAGAATGCAGCCTTCAACTTCTACGCACCGTGGAAGCCTTCGCACCAACTAATGATATGGTTTTGTAGTATTTCCATCAAGCTTTTCCCGCTTGAGAAATGAAAAATAATGCTTCATCTTTAAAAATGTTTTGTATTTAATTTTTTTTATTAATTCAGATTTTAATTTGAACAGACAGGCTAATTTATTCAGATGCACTAATATTATTTTCAAGTCGGAATTTCTTCGTTTTATTCCCGTAGTTATAATTTAGGGTTGGACAAAGAATACAAGATTTCCCTTTTGTACCACTTCCAAACGTACAATACGTCAAAAATCGCTGATCGCATGTCGACGGTTTTATGTGATTTGCGCCCGTGGAACTGGCTACAAACAATGTGATTGGGTGCAAAAATACTTCATATAATATAATACTGGGCAACCAATTTGACCTCTATGTATATACTCTGCGGCTCTACTTCTGGCTTCTCTTCAAGGAAGTATTTTGACATATTTTCTTAAAAAACATTTACAGTTAATTTTAATTACTTTTGGGTGATATTTTCCAATTTTGGCCAATGTTTAGACGTGCTTCTCGCTCATTATAATCATGATCATGGCTCTGATGATGATGATAACGAACAAGACGCACGCTGAAACGTCGCGTCGGCGGAAATTAAAGGCCTGACCCTGTGTTTGATCTAAGAAATATTCACATTCATTATTCACTGGGAAAGACTCTTACCTTTAAACTTATTGTGAAGGGTTCAAATTTATCTATTGGCGAATCGTTGCAATCAAGTACAGTTCTATTCAGGCATGTAGAAGGTTTGAAATATTGACTCTGTCACCAGCGTTTGTTCTTCTATTGGCTGTAGTACCAAAGTCTGAATGCTTTCACGTGAAAGAAAATTCTATGAACAGAGGTTCGATGCTTTGGAATAGGGTCTTTATCGTTTCAAATGAGAAGGCATGAGAGAGGAATAATTGAGGGATATATGGGGGATGGATGCCTCGTCGTTTCGTCCCTTGTGCCTTCTTCCTGCCGTGAAGAAAGAAGCACTTTCAAGTTTGCTTATTTGAATACGGGGGATGAATTTCTGGAGGTGGCTCGCGAACCTATTATGTGTTGTTGGGATCTTTAAGGGTAAAATTGGAAAGGATTCTCAGTCGAAGGATTCACAGAGGGAGGTAGTTCTCTCCCATTATATACATCCTCCCCCTGCTGCTCCGAATCAAAAAGCCCTTACAGATTCTCTCTTTCACAGACACACATTTTCTCTTATCCTTTGCCCTTTGCTGTGCTGAAAAACCCATCCCTTCCCCTTTTGGTTGTCCCTGTGCCTTTTTAGTTTGCCCTGTCTGGTCTCCTGCGTTCTTTCAATACATGCAAACTCCACTAATTTTGCCCTCTCTTGTGTTATGTCGTTTTCGTCGTTATAAAAGCTTGATGTATACACGGAACCTGGTTCGTATTCCATCTAACCATCTTATTTTTAGATCCATCGTTATATCCTTCCAAGTCAGTAACATTAAGTCTATTAATCGAGCGAAACCATTAAATGGAGCTCGGTGTTTTAGCGTTTCGATAAGACTTGGCATATTAAAGTCGTGTGGGATTTTTAGCTGTCTAATTATACTGTCAGTACTCATTCTTATTGCTCTCTGAGTTATTTTGCTCCGAGGTATAGTCGGAGCGAAACATGGTAGCAGTTGCACAGGAGGCCCTACTTATTATTAGTAGACGTGCCCATTCCCTACGAATTGGCTTCCCACGGGAGAGTAGGATTGTCTTCGCGTTTCACTACCAGGTTTCCCAAGAAGTTCACAGATCTTCATTGCTAAATTCAAATAGCTTAATTTGTTGTTCATATTAACTTTCTAGCTATGTCTCTTAATCCAATGTTTTAGATGGGTTTATCCGTCGGGTCTCGAACGATACCAGCGTATTTCGAAACAGCATCGTTTTTCATAGAAAACATTATAATGATGCTCGCTGTGGACACTTTTACCGCCCTCAAAAGTTCAGTTATGTTGGCAGAGTTGTCTTCCGTGTGCTGCCCTCTACCCTCTTCTTCATGGCCTACCTCTTCCACACAAGTCTCTTCCTCCTTTGCGTCATGCTTCTCGCTTGTTTCTGCCATTAAGTTTCGCTACCACTATAACATTTTTACAGTCTGGAATTGCTAATTGTCGCGTCTTTTCCTTGGCCGACTCCAAAGCATATTGCCCCTTCAATGAAAACTAGTTATTGAATTTAACCTGCCGGGCATTCATTATCCCTATAAAAAAGCACTTTATTAAGATGGACAGTTGCGTCCAAAACGATAGGAAACGACCCTTGATTATGATGAGTTATTGTGTCCTTAACTCGGTGTCCTTGATTATTATCACTATTAGGGTCCTGTTCAATCTCCGTAAATCCCCTTCTATTTTTTCCTAGATTAATATTTTATACATACCCGTGAAATTAGAGGCCATTCTATGTACTGCGTTAGACGTTTGGGGAAAAGGGGGGTTGAGTTTTTCTTACCTTGTCCGATGTAGGGGGCTTACAGGATCCGAGGTAAATGTATGTAAGTTTTTAGTGATTTCATATCGTATTTTATCATTTTTTATTATTTTCTGACGGAAAATCTTACTTTGTAGGATTAACACCGCGGTGGTATGCCTTACATTTATGCTAAACTATAGCAAGCGTACCATCAATTCATTGCGTTCATTAGTTTGGAGATATCGCATTCTTTAGATATGACAAGTTTTGCGAGTTGCGCCTTGTAGGAATCTCGAAAACAGTTATAGATATCCGGCTAAAATATCATACTTCTAGATTTCTTTGAGTAGCCAATTATTATGTGAACCTTAAAAAACCCGGAGGGGTGGAAGTAAGGTTTTTGCGCGCTTAGACATGCAATAGCACTAGCATTTTTCTCTATGTTATTGATTCCAAAAAGCTACGTTAACTGACGTAAGATTGGGAGGGGATTTGGGAGGGGATGGGTTTCATGAAATCTCACGGAGTCTTGCATGTTGGGGAGGGGATCAAAACGTGACCGAAATCATCTTACGTAATACCTGAATGGTCCCTTATGTCTGGGTGGTGCGCACGACTAGGTGCGTGAAGAGGTTCGTGTTGTGCTTAGTCTAGCAGTTTGAAGAGGTTGTTTGTTATGAGAGCTGAGATGAGAATCGCCTACACAGCGTAGATTAGCGAACGGGAGGATTCGACTCCTAATTACATTTGTGGAGTGCTACTTCTCCTAAGACGTAAAGAACACGTGATACAAGATACGTGTATAACGAGAGACGAGTTCAGAAGAAATATCAACTATTGCAGAGATTCTGGGTCGGTATATTTTTTGTTTACATACCAATAATTATGTGGGCCCGCTTTTTTGGAAAATGAATTAACAAGACTGAAAATTGGTTACAATTAGTGTTGTATTTTGCATTAAAATACAAGAAGTTGCGATACAAGCGCTTATTCTCAGCGCTTGCTTTCGACTCTTCACATCGATTGATTAAAATACTTAAAATGAAAACAGACGGTTGAGGAAGAGTGTTTTTCGGTTTATAATAAAGTTCATCCATCCGCTGTACATATCCATTCCGAGTCAATTATTATTCCCCTATAGAGAACGCACTGGAGTGAGGAGTGGGATTCGATCATGTGCCTGAGTAAATCCGGGGTTCGGCAAGGGAGCCTGGTTAGCCGAAGTGGTATCCTTCGCAGAAAGAGTCGCTGGTTGCAAAAAAGGTTTTCGGTGCGGAGTTTCAGGGAAAAAAGTGGAAAAGATGAAGTCACAAGTTTTTTGTTCAAAGTAATACATACTATCTTACACTATTAAACGATTAATAGTTCATCTACATCTGTGTGCATCTACATAATACCCTGAAAGCCATCTCATGGGTGTGTGGCAGGGGATGAGTTACTACCAACATGCGCTACACGTTTCCCAAATGAAGTTGATGAAGCTACGACTATTGGTGCATTAGCAAAAACCTGCAAATATTCGTCAGTAGGTGAAATTTCACTAACACGCACTGTTCAATAGGCATGCCACCAATATTAGAGAAGCTATTTGTATTAATATATACTTTAGCTACATAAACGCAAAGAGAGTCAAGAATTATGCCAGAAACATGCACGACGTGCTCTCATTACTAGGTAGCAGATAGGAATATAAACATTAGGGAGCAAATCCACTAATTAGCTACACTACTAGCTATCGAAAAACCTTGTTAAAATTCTCATTGGCAGCTCTCATGGTCTCTTATCGTTCGCGGGAAAAATGACGTTTTAAACCTGTCTGCTATGCAGTCAATTTCCCTAGTTTTATTCTCATGATCTGATCTACCGTCGTATGTCGGGTTTCGTAAAATTATTGTCTTCGTTATTATCATTTCGTTATTAGGGTTATTATCGTCTTCAGAAAATAAATTAGTTTGAAAATAGCATAACAGATGAAATATATATTTTAATTGATGGTGTAAGAGCGTGTATGTAAGCGCGTATGTATGTACCTGCTTGTATGAAAAATTTGACTCTCAAACAACCAAATCGATTTCGATGAAACATCACAAACTGACGGTTTTAAGTATCATTAATACATTTTAAAACATCAGATCCCTGGAAAATACGTTAAGGGACTGAAATTGAGCCAAGAAAAAAATTCCAGGCCAAATAATGAATATCATGAGAATCAATACGAGCTTTAAGGTAAGGAATATTTTTACAACCTTAAAATATATAAGAAAACTATTGAGGAAACGAGAATTTGATTGAATTGCGCGATAAACTTGAAAGTTTATTTCTCTTGCGTTCAATTTGGGCTTACTTTACCTATAACTTTATTCTATTTAAGACACAAACACACTATTTTTGTGTTTTTATCGCCATTTTCAAGACTAGCGCCAAGTTAAAGCCGTTGTTGTTTGAATATTAATGAGAAAGAATGACACATGTCGCAGCCGGAGAAGTGAGTGGTTGGTTGACTTGCGAAGAATGTTTGGTACGGCATTCCAGGAATGAATTTGCTCAGTACCCCTGATTTTTTCAAGAATTCACCTCAAGAAAAATAACAATTTGTGCAAACATTGGCTTCAAGATATAAAGAAAGGAATTATGCATACATACTCATCACGCCGTTCCCTTTCGGCATACTCGCAGTCAAAACAGTTTCATTCTCGGTGATATGCCTATGAATCTGGCACTGATTCATTAATTTCCTACGCACTGCCCTATCCTTGTCTGCCTATTTTACTTTTCTTATTATACTCGTACATATTTTAACCTATTTTGTGACAAAATAGTCTGTTGAAAACTTTTAGGAAGTAGAAAAGCATGGACAAAATTTGCAGAGGAAGAAATGAAATAGGTCAAGAAAAGTATGGAGGATTTTTAAGTATAAAAGTATGAATGCGTAAAAATTATGACATTTGGCTGGTCGGAGAACGGAGTGGAGAGCTGCTTCAAACCAATCTTCGACGGGTAACTGCGGTTGATGACGACTCATGCATTGATTCACACAAGCCGACAAATTCTTAAGGGGGTGACAAGGAAGTGAGCTCTTACGGCAAATTAATGTATAAATTAAATAACTCCAATAGCCGTAAACAATGTATGTACCTTTGCTATTTTTTATTTTTCTCCCCTCCTTAACAAAGGTACATTGTTTACGGCAATTAGAGTTATTTACTTTGTATATCTTAAGGGGGTTCCACTGTAAAATGACTTGAATGTTATGTAATTCATGTTCTCTCTACTTGCAGAAAAACTTGTCCTCCGTTTGATATGAAAAATCAAATGATACACTTTTACGGTATTTTATTCTCTAATTGAACTTGAAATTACATGGCGTTCAATGGGATAATTTGAGAAATACAGGGGAAAATAGTTTTTTTCCATAAAATATGAATGCCATTTTCGCGGAAAACTGTGTAAAAAAAAGAAATATCCCAGAGTACCTAATAGAGTAAAAATAAAATGCAACCTTATGTTTTTTGTTATTGGTGAATTACTGCCGTAATTGAAGCCAGAATGCGGTAACTCTTTAGAAATGGCGCTGCAGTCGGCTCCTATGGCTGGAAAAAAGTGGAAAAATTTAAAATATATATTCGTGGAATAATTTGCATATTTTACCTTAACTTTGGTTCTGAAGAGGTAACACATGTATTCACCGTAATCTCGATATTAAAAAAAAATAAACAAAAAGGTGGAATTAGGTATTTTTTTACTCACTCAGTCACTTTTTTTCAATCATTGCGATTGCACTAATGATATCGCAGTCACGCGCATGGGTGCGAAGATATACACCAAAGACGGTGAAATTCGCCATGAAAACATCATTTGACCCGGTCATGTCAATCAATCCCGGTCAAGTCAAATTATTTTACCATGGCGAATTTCGCGGTCTTTGGTGCACACAGTCACGGTGGTACCTCCGTAAGACTCCTAATATTTCTCATCTCAAAGGCCTCTTCCAGCTCGTTCAGCCATGACTTTTGCAATGTATCGCTTCCTCTCCCGCGGTTAACTTCTATATTCTTCGCTATTCGACTCTCATCCATTCTCTGAACTTGGCCAAACCAACGAAGCGCGCTCATTTCATTCATGTCCATTACAGGAAAATTCATTCCACATTCTTTCATAATCCACTCATTCCTAACTCTAAACCTCCTGCACTTAACGCAGGCACTCCTCAGATACCCCATGCCAATGGCATACCTCTTACGCTTATTCTGGTATACCCAAATTTCTCTACCATAAAGTGAGAAGGAGTCATTCATTCATTAGAGTAATCTACCGGTTAGAGGGAGGTTATGTTGAAAGTCAGAGAATATCCAACAGACTCTTAAACGTGCCGTGCCCTAACTGCCTCTAGTATTTTTTTCTTCATCTCAGCATAAGTCCTACCTTATTCATCACGTCCATAAAACCATAGAGTAAGTATATATAATATACTTACTCTATGATAAAACCTATTCTCTTTCTTCCCCTTCCCCGCTTGCCCAACATCCTTCCCTTTATCACGGCCTTCAGCAAACCATTGGCCCTCATTACCGCTTCCAGCGACCTACCCTGCTTTCTCCTAATCTCATCCACAAGTTTCCTCTCTTCACCCACCATGTCAAGCACTTACTCATTCGTCTTCCTTTCCGTCCAACGCACTTTCTCCATCCTCCTCTACACCCACATCTCGAACACCTTCAGCCTATTTTCGTCTTCCTTTCTCAAGGTCCACGTTTCTTCCCCATACAACGCCACCTGCCATATCAAGCTCTTCACCAGCCTCTTTATTACATACTTATTTAAGATCCCCGTCATCAGCTCCCTTCTATTATTGAACGCTTCCTTCGCTATTGCTATTCTCCTCCTAATGTATTTGCTACTATGTCCTGTTTCTTCTAGCGTACTACCCAAGTAATTAAATTGTTCTACTTGGTCGAGTTTGTGAGTTGCTACTCTTATGACCAGCCTCGCTTTCTTTGTCCAAGAGAATCTCATTACTTTTGTTTTCTTATGATTAATATTCATCCCGTATTTATTTCACTGCTTTTCCAATGCATCTACTAAAGTTTGCAATCCTTTCGATGATCGACTGACCGAAGCCTGGTCGTCCGGGAATCTTACCGACTTTATCCGCTGGCCTCCTACTTTGGTTCCCACATCTAGCTCATCCCATGCCTCTCTTACAATTTCCTCCGCATAAATGTTAAAAAGCAAAGGCGACAACGGACACCCTTGCCGCACTCCGCGATCTATAACTGCCCACCCTGATTCACCGTCAGCCACCCTCACCTGAGCCCTCTGCCCCATATATAAGTTTTGGATGAGTCTCCTATCACGCCAATCTATTCCTATTTTCCCCAATGTCTGCATTAGTTTATCCCAGTTTACTCTGTCGAACGCCTTTCGAAATCCACAAAGCAAGTGAAAACATCCTGATTATACTCTATGCTTCTATCAATAAGGGTCCTCATTACCGCAATCGTGTCTCTGGTGGCCCTCCCCTTCCTGAACCAAAATATTTCATCGCTTAAACAGTAGTTTTCTCTGCTCTCCAGCCTTCTATTTAGTATTCTAAGCAAAATGTTTGCCACGTGCGAAATTAAACTGATTGTTCTATACTCCTCGCATTATGACGCTTTCTTCTTCTTTGGTATAGGTATTAATACTGTTTTCACAAAATCCTCTGGCCATAAGTACTTCTTCCTCATAGATCCTGCGGATTAGTTCGAAAAAGGATTCTCTCCCCTTACAACCTAGATTATTCAGTAGCTCCGAAGGTAGGTTATCAATTCCCACGCCTTTTCTACCCTTCATCTCTCTTAATACCCTCTCTATTTCGCGGTCAAGTAACTCTGGTCCGAGGTTATCCTTATCTATTGCTCCTTCATCCTCTAGATCTAGGCTCAAAGGTCTATTCTTGCTGTCATATTGCTCCTCTACATATTCTCTCCACCTTTTCTGGACATCTTCCTTTTCGATAAATATCTTCCCTGTTTTGTCCTTAACCTTTGGTATCGTTTGCCCTCTGATATTACCCGATAACATTTTCACCTTGGCGTACAATGCACCCACTTCCCCCTCCTCCTACAGCTGTGAAGGAGTACACTTTATTAATGGCAACTTTGCTTGGACAAGCATCAATTCGTTGATATAATCCACATGCTACGCAGGACATTTCCTTCAGCATTCGCAAGCAATTTAATCTCTTACATCTTCTTTCATTCTTCTTATAGTGATAGGAAAGCGCAAATTATGCAACTAATTGTGAATCAACTGAACCCAGAATCAGTTGCTTCATCATCAATCTCTGTTGTTTATTTTAGTCAAGTGATCAATGATTTTGTTTTCCCAGAGGAAGAGATACAGTTCACGATGAAAGGCAGATCAAAGTAAAAACTAGCATTTATCTTATAAAATATCTCGTATGTTGAACATTGTAATATAAAAGCACATTCAAAATACTAAAAATTCAGCAATGGTAAAAGTATACTTACCTATGCTATACCTGCTGAATTGTAGTTACATGCATTTATATAGCCTGTTTTAAAGGAGCAGGTTCAAATCCTGGTGAAGGTTAATGATGTTAGTATCTCAGTGGAATTTCCGCTCATATGTTTTCTTGAGAGTGATTCCGTGAACTTAATACCGCGGATAGTTCACTGTATTTTCAGTTTTCCCTTTTTTCAAAGCAATTCGTCGATTTTTGTATTTTCCCATGCGATTATTTGTGATTGTGGGGTCGCCTTTGCCAGGCCCAAAACAACCGGATGGCTCTGATATCTGCGGACGAGTCCATTTAGCTTTTATATCTTTCACCATTTTTTTCTTGCATCCTTTCTCCACTGATAACCACGCAACGGCCAGGTTTTTTCCGCAATTTTTTTCACGAGCTGGTGTATCCGTAGGTATTGGATATCTAACTTCTGCCCATTGCTTGTTGTTCCCTCACTTAGTTTTTATCTTGGCGTCACTTTTTCGGGTTTTTATTTTTTACTTCATAAATAATGACAGAATTTTCCAATATATCATTTTGCGTGCTAGTTGACAGAAAATATCTGCGATCGAAAAAAAGTGGAGGATCTGGTTGAAACTTTTCCAAAATGTTTTGAAGAAACATATTCCACCATATATAATGGACAGGTAGACATTCTACATCTACATGCATGAGACGTTAAACAATATCTACTTTCATAAATTAATAGTATTAGTAATATTACCAGTAGTTGTTTCTTTACCAGTGTACTGATTGTTTGCATGTTCGTTTACGTGGCACTCTCCCAGTTTCTGGTTTGACTGCGCACTGTTCTCCTGACTGCTTTTTGGTCTGCGCCTAGCGGCCAGGGGAACGTGCGAGGTCCTGATTTGAACTGGGGCGAGAGCTGCATGCCTGGTGCGGAATCACTCCGTGCAACACAACATAGTGGTCGCTTGCACGGTACTTCGTAGATGTACATACTAATCAGTGAGTCACCACAGAGGCGTGTGGCATACCATACCAGTGTGTGAGGACAACATCCATAGAAGGGGAGGGAATATTGAAAAGGAGAGGGGAGAGGATCCAAGTGAATTGTATGTTAACGATGTGTCTTATGTTATTGTCACGCTGTTTTTGTCATAACCACAAATAGTGCATGGAAAGATGGAATTTGTGTGCCTATCATGCCGGCAGTGTATGTGAATGTTCGTGTCTTCGAGCCTGTAAAAAAATTGTACAACTTGTACACCAGATCGAAAATTCGTTTGCATCGTGGCAGGATACGAACTAAACCCAAAAACCTACCTACTCTTAGCGCGGTGAGGATAAACCATCTGTATTTGAGTCGTTGATTTAAAAGTTGGTAAGTCCATTTGGTTATAAAAAGAGTTACAGCTAATTTTCAACAGAATTTAACCTGAAATTTCTGTTTTTCATCAAATCAAAATCATATCTATAAAATCATCTATGGAAATGATTGCATTTTGATTTAAAACAAATTTTCAGTTAATTTCTAATGAAAATTAGCTGTAAATCTTTCTTTTACATAATGGACTTGCCCCACTTTCAAAATCAACATCTTATTTGTTGTTTTGAAATGAGAGGAATAACTTTTTATTTCCACATTTTTTGTAAACAAACAGTGCTTAACATTTTCCATAATCAACTCTCTACTTTTGCGATTGCGTTTCAATATTTCTAATATTGATATCATTCCTATCCATCAATGCAAAATGAGCTTAATAATGTTTACCTTTGATGCCTTCTATCAAACGTTCATTAATTACCGCGGTATTTGATTGGATGACTAAGTTAGTGGGAATTGACGTGGTGATCAATCACTGCTCTAATTGAACATGGAGGGGCCCCATATCAAAATGTTTGCGTTACAATCAAGTTCAGGTTGAGAGCCATTATGAATACCAGTCGTCGAAAGAGATCCATCAGGAAACGAGCAGCCAGCTAGCGGCATTATCGGAGGGTGAGGAGAGGTAGTCATACGAGTGATATGGACGGGTAATGGAGGACATTGGGTTTTGATTGGGAAGTTGAGGAGCTGTAAGTAACTTTTTGAGTGAAGGTAATCGATGCATATGCACTGAAATGGTTTCGTACCTAGTGAATAAATTAGGATTTTTGGCTCTCTATGTAACTATGAGTTCAGTTTACTTCTAATAAGATGGCGGTTGAAATTTTACCAGCCAAATAAAAATGATATGCGACCCATTTGCTCTTGAATATTCATTTTAATCAGTCCAGCATAGTCGCAGGTTGACAATAATATTTCTTTTATAAATGTGTATTATTACTAGGGGGGCATGCTCCCTTGGGGGTCATGCAACCTGACGGGTTGCATTTGAACAGTTTGAGAGAATTCAAATCGCGTTACTAATGACTCACGTGGTACAATCACGTAGGGATCGAGATTTTGGTGTATGTAAACCACTCGTAAGAATCTCGCGCAGCCTTGCCGATCGAGTTTTTCTCGCGGAAATACTGTTGATTGAGTTGAATATTGCAATTAGAGACGCAATAAACAGCATGTCTAACACAAGTTACCCATCCGAGTGGTTCAAACTTGCTAAAATTGCGAACCGTTCATTTCTGTACCACGTAACCATTTAGTTACTTGATCGGGTTTACCTCGAACGATTCAAGCTATGGCTGTTTATTTTTTCGGGATTGATTCCGCGATGTTTAAAATTGCAAAAAAACAATATTTCGCTGGTCCTCCTGCCAGCTTCATCAGGTTAACTGAACTGATGAAGCTGGCAGGAGGACCAGCGAAATATTGTTTTTTGCAATTTTAAACATCGCGGAATGAATCCCGAAGAAAAGAAACAGTCAACACTTCATCCGCGGAAGCCTACGAGCTGATTCAAGCTATGGTTCAACGGTTATGGACGTCTTTGGCAGTCCAACTTCCTGACTGCCTTCGCTTCGATCGCTCCGCCACTCCTCACGCTAAGAAAGAAAAAAACTGATTTTACTACTATCCAATATGAAATTCAAAGTGAAATAAATCATTCAAAGGGGGGTTGTGTTTGAACCACTCGAGATGAGGTCGATCACGTAATTAAGTGTGTTTTTGATAAACATTCAGATGGATAACTTATGGTGCTTTCGATTTGCGGCGATACACGGCGATCGCCACGCCGCGGTGCTTTCGATTTAATGAAATAGCCATCAATCGCCGGATATCGGTGGCTCTTCTTTTCGAGGTGAGCCGAACAATTGAAGAGCCTCAAGCGTATTACTTCACAGCTATTCGAAAGAACCTTACCACGGATACTAACCTTACAATGAGGACGGAAATCTTGGTGCGCTTCCGATCGTCATTTGCTCAAATTACGGGTCGCCAGTTAATGCGCTGGTGTTGCGAGGTAGGCCTCGGTAAATGTGAGCTTTCGTCCCGCCAGCGTTATCGTAAATTTCACCCACTTTTAACAGAGATATCGGAACCAAATTCACTTAACTTATCATGCAAACCTTGCGCATTTGTAAAATACTTTCAACACAATAATGCATCATTTACTCTAGGAATGGGAAACTTTCAAACCTGAGAAGTGCGATTTTTCCTCTCCGCCATCTTGTGAAAAAATGCCGTTTCCTCTTATCCACTGTACGTGGCGCAGCGATCGAGCAGTTGCTTTTCTAGCATATGCACAGCTCTTCAACAGTTTCTTCCCTCCTTCCACTCAAACTCGCCCCGCAACAGCTATTTAACACAATCATTTTAAGACTAGAAATGCTTGGCCTACCACGCGATTGCAGCCCCTCTAGTGGAACTTGATTTCTTTCGCGGCCGTTGATAACACGATCGAAGTAGGAGATATACGTCCTCTTATAAGGTTCTTGGCTATTCGCTACTGCTCGTGTGTACGCGAGACGGGCTGCGCATGCGTGAATAGCCACTTTGAGCTGTTTAATTTCATTTGGTCCCCTGGCGATCGACAGTCGCTTCCGTCAATAGCCAGCTATCGCCATGCGAAATCGAAAGCACCCTTAAGCGTCTGGTATGTTGATTATTGTGACTCTAATCGATTTATTATTAGACTCCATCAACTATATCCCGGTGAAAAAACCCGATCGGAAAGGCTGCGTGAGAATTTTCCGAATGGTTTACATACACCAAATTATCGAACCCTTCGTGATTGTATCCCGTGATTCCGCAGTAAAGTCATCGGAATCATCTTGCAAGGTTAAATACCCCCCCCCCCCCCCCATGGGCTGGAATTTGAACCCAGATTCTTCGATATCCCGCCAAGTGTTGTAACCAGTTACGTTGCCCACGCGTCCTCTTCCACTGTTAATCTCATAGAGGCTACAAGGAGGAAGTTGTCCTCACGGGTACCGTGCCAACAATTTCACTAAGTAACCATGATCTTGCGCTTAGCACCGCTGTCCACGAGGAAAACTTTAAACCCAACTTTAACCACAAAAATATTTACTTTTAGACGAACTCAAAGAACTCCCGAACTGGCCGCGAAGTAACTTCGACAGAGTCACCCGCTGATGGTCACATACTGGCATGAAATTCACATATAAAAAATCATTCACGTGCATTGGAAGGGGAAACCAGGTTAAATTTTAACTGGTTGGAGCACCTGGCGCGTTATTGAGGGGCCTAGGTTTACATCACAGTCCAGGCGAATGATTTTTATCTGTGAATTTGTGAAACTGTGAATTTCACACAAGCATGCGATGATCAGCGGGTGACTCTGATTAAGTTTCTGTGCATCCAGTTCCATAGTTCTTTCAATAAACTTTGCAGTGGTTTATGAAAATAACTTAATTTTCAAACATTAATTTTGAAAATATTGACATCAGAATTTTGCCTTTTTGTGCCAGGCTTTTATCGGCATCTTGATTGTTAAACGTGCGGCCGTCTGTATTTTGTGATACTGTCACCCGCGAGTACATCTAGTTCTTTTAGAGTTATATGTCTATGAAAAACACCCCTTCCAGTATCAGCACCGTATAGAATCCACAGATAGTAGATGAAAGTACGGCCTGTTGTTTTAACCAATCTCGTCAGTTAAAAAGTTTTCAGCCGTATTTTCTTTCACTTCACCTATCATAATTCTTTCCATCAGTTCTTAGGAACATAATAGAATGGATAGCCCTTAAAGGCAGACCGAAGAACAAATACATATACCAGCTGAAACGGAATATGGACAATATGACCTATAAGTACCATGTTTCGCTACCACTATATTCATGTATGAACTTGAACGTGACAGGACTGATAAGTGTTGTTGAATTTGTAAGAATACGGCGTATAAAACACTTTAAGACCCCTCTAGAATATGAATATTGGCTTTACTGATTCTAAATAAATGAAACAGCATCGTCAATGTTTTCAGCAGAAGCAACAGAATGCAATTGGCTACTTTATCGCGGGTCGAAATTAAAAACGGCACTGCATCGAACCAGAGAATTAATTTAAGCCACTCAGCAAGCCTTGGGAAAATAAAACAAAGTATACCGAATCAATAAAATGAAACAAATGGATCGATTCAAATCGTATGGGCAATTATTTAATTCCCATGTTCTATTGCCGCTGAAAGAGTTTTCGAAGCTTAAAAAATTCGAGCTCCAATAGCTTTAAAAGCCTGTTATTAATTAGTATGTTTTGGAGTGCACGTTGGAGCATTATTGACAGAGCTCCAGTGCTTAAAATTTTCCATCTCGTTTCGAAAATAAATACCACATCGAAATGTTCATTCGCAAAATTGGATACAAGGATGCAACTATTCAAAGTAAATATATTTTTTCCATGGAATACTTTGACGTGCTTTAAATTTGAAACGCTTTTTGTAATAAGGAAGCGGGTGGAAAGTGGTAAACCTCCCTAACTAATAAAAATCCTCGAAAAACTCTACAGAGTAAGAATTGCCAGGTAAAATAGGTGTATCCAGGTTCGACGCCCGGTGTAGTCAATGATCTTTTTCCTCGTTTTGCAACTTCGTTGTCTACTTATAATTAGTGTGCGTTTATCTACATATAAAAGCTAACACGTGAGTTGTTACAGGAGCGTGTGGCAGGAGGTGGTAATACATCAGCTATCGAAAGGGGAGAGAATAGGGAAAAGGAATAAGAACTGGGGAAACATACAGTTAGATCTTCGTCATGTGATTATGACTGTAACAATTTTGACCTAAGGTGTCTCTCTCTAAGAGTTTTCTATGTCTATCTTTTTACTTCTGTTTGAACGTTTTGAAAATATTTTATGAATTGGAATTTGGCTATGGTATGATAGTTAATCCAGAAATGTATATAGCTACATCTACTTTGTACCCCGCCAGATATCACTAGGACGAGTGATAGGGGGCATAAGGAAAACAGTAACTTTTTGCATTCACCTACTTGCATACATGCAAACATACCCATCTACGAGTTCCCTTTCATTGCTGACGTAGTTCAAAGAGCTTCATTCTCGGTGTTACATGCATAAAACTGGCTCTGATTATAATATATCCTCCTTAATGTCTTATCCTTTGAAATTTCTTTTCCTTCAATCACACGTTCATTGCTTTAATTAACGCTCACCTATTCTTAAGACTCCCAATATTCCTCCTGCTAAGAGTATCTTCCACCAAATTCTTTCACGTCTTTCTCGGTCTACCCCTTCCTCTCACAAAATTCCCCCTTGGATTCCTTTAGTCTCACCTAAGTCTTCTATTTTATTTCCATATTATCTCTTTAATCACCGTCCAACCATCTCATCCCTTCGCTTTTCGACACCAGCCAGCGCTATTCTTGTATCTCTTATTTACTCTTTTCTTCTTCTTCTGCTGAATATCCATTTGTGGATGTTAGAAATCATATTTGTCATACTTTCTCAATTTTTCTGTATTTGATCCAGAAATCAATCATGCATTAGTTATGTAATTCGATAGAGTCAGGCTCAAGTTTGTCATATCTTATTGTTATAGAAGATACAAACTTTTTAAAATTGATGATGACGAGCTTCGTCGAAACCTAGGTCATATTGTGTTAATAAATCTGTGTGGGATAACTAAGCTATACTTTTCAGTTACATTTTTAAAATTGAATAGAATATTAGATAAGACGACCAATTCATCTAACGGTGGACATCAACAGTTGCTGATGGACGTTGGATTGTTGTTATGTGAAACCGGTTAAGAAACTTAAAAATTGCTAGGTTTTGAGCTGCTATAACTTATTTATTTCTGTTAGGTATATAAAAATGGCTCTCTTTTGATAATTTCTTCCATATGTCCTACGTCAGCGATCTTTCGGGGTTTACACCGGGTAGTTAGGTCCATGGCGGCCAAAGTTTCGATGCTCGAGTCGAGCTTCGAAATTAATTATTTCATTAAATTAATAATTAAATTCATCATTAACGATCGGAAGAAGAACGCCTAAGAAATTCAAGACGACAACAAGCATAATAAATACCGAATAAGTTCCTACAATGCAGCTACAACGGCTGATATTTCTTACCATAGTTTGCAACCTTTTAGTGTTGCTTGTATTCATTACGGAGCATTGCATTTTCCCAAAGTACGTGTGTCAAATCGAATTCATTGAGATTCGTTTGGGGACTGCTGCTTGCATGGTAGGATAGATCTACCACATCCAGAATTTCCGAACGAGTTAGCGCGATCGTTTCTTCGCCGTCATCCATTTTGTGATGACTCTTATGAAAGTATTCGAAATTTGAATTTATGTTTTGCAATGGCTTCATTCACCGTATATGACGATCGAACAGTCAAAGGTCGTGGAGTTTATAGCTACATTGCTAGCGGTCAAGTTTATCACAAACTTAATTTAGCAGCTCGCCCTACTCAAAATGATGATGGAAAATTTGAACGGCTTCAATATGGACAGATATACATTTGGATAATCAGGATTCTCTTAGTGCACGCATAAACAATGTCATTAATCATGGTATCAGCGAGAATCTTATTAGCATCTTGGAACATATTTTGAGATCTGAAAATCCGTTTGCTCTTGAATTTATGATAATGCGGGAAGTAGAAGTAGAAGCTAATAGACGTGCTGCTGCAGAAGGTGTAGAGCCGCCTTATGTTAAGCTGCGTTTTGAATTACCTGATGCCGTTTATCACAGAAGGTTTAACATGCCCCTTCAGAATGAAGTTTGTGCTATTGTTACCCTCAACGCTGACCAAAGCTTTCCAGATAAAGAGTAAATTATTCGTAAACGTGGGAAATCTTTAGTTACCATGAACAATATTGACAGTCGTGTTGGGCCCTTTACTTATTCACTATTTTACCCAAATTTCGAAATTTTGGATTCTCTGTATTAATATTCCTTTAAGAACACCTTATACCAGTCTTCAAAATTTGACTAGATTTGAATTAGCTCAGTACCGATTAGCATTTAGACCTCAACTTGCCAAAATTTTCCTTCAGACATCAACCTAAGAAATCCTAATTTCCGCCTTTTGAATTTCAATGCTTTGCATTTCGGTGGTTGGCTTTTTCAGAAATATCTGGTTCATACTTATATAAGAGTGGAACATGACAGTATCCAATGGATTAAATCAAATAAAAAATATACTTGCAGAAAACTGTACGGGAGCGATTCAATTTTTGATTGAATTGACTGAAAGAAATAATGTAGTTTTTGTTGAAAGGATTATTTTGCCTTATTCGTTTCCTGGATCTACACGTTTTTACACTGATCATTTTGAAAAAGCTATGGCCTTTGTCCGTCGACATGGATTATCAGACTTCTTTATCACAATGACGTGCAAGCCTGAATGGCCCCAATTTGCGGAAGCAGCTCATACAACTTTTGAAGATGGATCAACCTTGCAAAAATTTGCCCAAGATCGTCCTGACTCAATTACTACGACACACGAGAAACGTTGTATGGTAAGAAATATTGAACAATTTTTAATCTAATAATAACAATTATCTGTCAGTGAGCATTGGAAATAATGAAAACAATGTAAATATTGAATTTATTGATGATTTCAGAATTTCGTTAGAAGAACATTTTTGTCTTAGTGGTGTTTTTGAGTTTGCTTTATACTACCTAATTGCATCAACAATACTATATTTAAAAAAATAAATACCCGTTATACTTAGTAAAATTTGTTTTATTAAAACCTTTAATGGCACTATGTGAATGCCCAATATAATTAAAATAGAAAATAAGTAGCAGAATAGGAGCATACAAGTTCTTAGTACACCAAATAAACATCGAGCAGCGCTCGGTAACCAGGTACTCTCCATTACTGGAGCTTTCTCAGCTACTTAGGCTACGAAAGATCTTGTGCTTTCCCGGCGAATCCTTTTAATTAAGGTTTCTCGGTTCTCCACCAGGTGAGACGTTCCATGTTCTCCAACGTATCGAGTTCCAACACGGCCATCGTCATCAGGGATGCTGATGTAGATGCCTAGGATTGCCCGCTATATATAGCGCCGGTTCTCATTGCCCTCTAACCTTTTAACCAATCACGTCTGACTTCGACTTCACTTCAAGCTTCCCTTACGCTCCTGCTTTCCCAACAATATCCCACTAATTAGACAATCGAGTCTCCTTTAGCCAGCTAAACAGGCACTGCGCCCTTCCGCCTGCCCTTGCCCAGACATTCCTCATTATTAACCTTCTTTTTCCTCTTTGACCACATTAACACATGAATTTCGTGGTCTACCACTTCCCTATACTTCAATGTTACAGCTATTTTTCGAGCATGCAAATAATATGTCTGTTTCTAATTAAATTTTGCATTACGTTTTCTCTTTGTTTTTATTTAATACCTATTCAAAATGTCATGTACGTTAAATATTTTAAGTTTAAGCGACAGCAGCAATCTAATTATTTATTTTCACTTTAATATCACAGTTATTTATGTATTTATATTCTGTTCTTTATAATACATCGTATACTACGTTTTTATTTTTGTCTTTACTTAATATAAATTCACAATGTCATGTAAATATACTTTTGCTGCTTGGAACTGGACTGGACTGTGGACCCTTCAAGTAGAAATGTTATAGTTACCTGTTACAGCAGTAATCAAACCATCCATTTTTTACTTTAATTTTTCAGCT
The DNA here is from genome assembly GCA_963573305.1 of Pyrrhosoma nymphula. Classification (NCBI taxonomy): domain Eukaryota; kingdom Metazoa; phylum Arthropoda; class Insecta; order Odonata; family Coenagrionidae; genus Pyrrhosoma; species Pyrrhosoma nymphula. The sequence continues at coordinate 49,212,067 of OY754337.1, read as the reverse complement.
ATTTTTGAGCATTTAATTTATGTCTATTGCTATGTAAATTTTGTATTACGTTTTCATTTTATTTTTATTTAATAACTATTTAAAATGTCATGTACGTTATGTATTTGTTGCTTTTAGGGGTATGTACCCAGAGCATTGAATAAATCTCTTCTATCTATGTATACGTAATTTACTCCTATATCATAAATATGCTTCGTTTTTTGACTCGTTTTGTATTTATGGGAGTGAAAAATGTGTTTATTGCGCATTTAGCTGTGTTGCATTAAATTTGGTCCCTGCTTTCCTTTTGCTCTGCTATGGTCGTCACTCAGATAAGTTAAAAGTTCCCCCATATCGCTTGGTGACGTAACTCCGACGATCAATTTTAGTTTCTGAAGACCACCACTTCAAGAACGAGAATAAGGCTATTTTGGGGATGAATGCGATAGGGTATCAAGCCCTTCTGGTGGGCCAAATTTTAAGTAAAATAATCATTGCCATTCAAGAGGTTTGCGGTTCTTTTCTCGTTATTGGGGCATCTGTTGCATGTTCCTCGCCTTTAGAGAGGCATCGCATTCGTCTTTGATGACGTGGTTTGATTTGAGTAGTCAATAAATAACTTTACTCATGAGGCGTTCCTAGATAACCTCACGTGACTGGCATACTCCATACTTAAAGTGTCACAATGTAAAGATTTACAGTTATTTTTTTAGGTTATATTTAGCAAGCTATATTTTCCGATATATAAAATAAAGTGTTGGCTCATGCGTGTTACTGCTATGTCACTAGTTAGAGATGTCGAACACAGCCGTTTCTGGATCGCCTTACTGACCGAAAAAAATGATGACACTGTACTGTTTATCTCTCTCTTCCACTCGTTTCTTTGATAATTACTAACAGTAGGTATTATATCCTGAAGATTAGCCTTCAATGAATTATTTTTCCAACATAGGAAGTTTCATCAAGAATATTTTAGTTCAAACAAATGAAAATCTCTCGCTTTCTTTATTGAAATTTGCAAAATGATGATTTCACTGACGAATTCCCTTATCTGCTAAAAAGATGAAGAAAGTTATTAAATTTGGACATTTGATAAACATTTAATATTTTATGAATATTTCAGTAAATGTTTTTTCCACTCTAAGACTTCAGATGCTGGACTCTTTCCGTTTAAAAAATGCATCATCTATCCAATTATGGAAATAGAAAATTTTACAATAATTCATAAAATGTTATTTTTTGTTCTCTAGTTGTGTTGAAGATGCCTCTGTTGGAATTATTAGCTTGAATTGGATCAGGATTTTTTCTTTGGCAGAAATGGAATTTGTGCATGGCAGAAAACTTTAATTCTTCCTATGCTTACTTCCACCATTTTCACCTTTCTTTTAATATAATTCTTATTTTCATTGGCGAAACACAGTGATAAAACACAGAATTTTTCTGACGATATAAATAGAGAAATTGTTTTTATATGAATTGCAGGAATGTGAAAAAGATGAAAAATGATGGGAGTACATCTACATATACAAAGTACATATTGATTGTTTCTTCCGTTATAAAATGTAATTCGAAAAATTTAGAAGTATATCTAATTAAATCCTCTTTTCTCTTTTTTTCAGGTAAGTGCATCTCTTCCTGCCAGTGATATGCAACTTTCGCGCTGACATCAATTGTGAGTAGACATGCTGAGGCAATTGAATTTGCCCGTTTGTTTTATAGGCTGACAATGATTGGGGAAAAAATACAAGCACCATTATTCCATGCACATTTCCTGATGCTGTAGAAATATTTGGCTTAATATCTGGAGACCAATGATCTATATTTACACCTACACACTACCTTGCGAGCCGCCGCAGAGATGTGTGGCAGGGGGTGTTAAGATACCAGCCATCGATAGGGGGGGGGAGAAAAGGGAAAAGGAGAGGGGAGTGGACAGAGGAGAATTGCATGTTTACGATGTATTTTAAAATAAAGATTAATCAAAGTTGTCAATAGAAGCAAATAAAAATAGACTCCCATGCATGCTTTTTGGTCATCCAAGTTGTGATTTTCATCACTAAATAAAACTTACCCTGTAGTGATAATTATTAGTGCTAATAATTAACACTACAGGGAGAATTCAGCTCTCGTGAACACGTTGCCCGACGCTCAGAGTGCAAGTGTGTGTATTAAGATAATGTAGCGCTGTTTCTGTTATAATCACGCGTGGAAATCAATGCTCCTAATGCTCGTATGGCTCTTATTTTTTCACTCCTATTACTTCTAGAGATATAGCACGGGATTATAGCAACATCCTCCGTGTCACACTGAAACTTGCCTGTTCTGAATTTTTCCAGTAATCTAAGCTTAGCGTGTAGCCTTCGAGTCTAACGGTCCCCAACCTAGTCTACAGGTTTGTAACACTTTCTATTCTCTCGTTGCAGTTTTTAACAGAGAGTGCGGCTTTCCTTTGTATTTTATTTACTTCGCAAATTGAAATATGTGCAGGGTCTCAAATGCTCGCGGCGTATTCGAAATGTGGCATAACCTGGGCAAAGTAGCATCTCCCTTCCACCTTTTCATTGAAGAAACTTCCTAATATTCGCCTTATAGATCCTAGTTTCTTTAATGTTATGTCGCAAATGTTTCGTATGTGTATCCCCCACGTTAAGTCTGAAGTCAAGGTGATTCCCAGATTTGAAATACCTTCTATGGAGTTGTAATTTTTCGAAAAAAAAGTAAAATCATAGGGAAACCATATGTGTTGTACATTATTATTTTCTGAGCGTCAATGAAAAGGGCAATGTCGCCAATTCACCAATCACTCCCTTCTGTGGCTCTCAATGTCGTTCAAACTTCATTCTCTCAAATGAGTTTTACCTCATTCTAAAATCTAAAAATAAGATATTCTAACTTATATTACATATTGATATCTTATTTATATTTTATAATTTTTTCTTGATTTAGCAAATTATTTTTATCATGGCTCAAACTCGGTCTCTTAACGAATTTTCCTGACGATCAGACTTAGCACTATAAACACGGCACCTTAGACCATACCTTAAACCCCAAATCGGTCATTTTGACCGATATTATTTTTTTTCTTTGTTTTCGAAGATATTTTGTTTTAATTCTTCTTATATGTCTTGATTTAGATAAAAACTCACAGTTTTCATGCCCAGCAATGGAATTTAGCTAGTGTTTATAGATTTAAACTTGGTTGCCTACCATTAACTTATTAATATTTGGAATTGGAGTTATTATTTTAGCATCGATGAGTACATTTGGAGATAGGAAACGTTTAAAAAAATGGTAGGTGATGCATGGCTATTTAGGTAGCTAATATAGGTGGTGGAATATTTTATCATAGCTCTATTTTTGCAACAGTTAAGAAAACGTCAATTATTGCAAACTATACTAATTGATTTTTAATCCTCTTGTCAACAGAAATATTATGCATATAATTGTGACCATTTTCCATATTCAAGTTAAACTAAAATATATTTACTACAAGTAAAAAGGGAATTCTTTAAGTATTTAAATTCAGGAGTACAGCAACGAGTCTAATATTGTTCAAATACTATAAAATCTGTATAGCACTTGCTTCAACGCACACCTTACAGGTGAGGATCTTTTTTTCTAACCTTGTGCATGATCCTCACACCCGCTTTTGGCAAGCGTTGCAAAAATCACCTTGCTAAATATTGCTAGTTTTTTTTTCTCTGCAATATCCAATCTAGCATGTCCGCCTTTTCTTTCCGGATATTTGCTGTCTATCACCAACAACGTTATGTGAGCTAAATGCCGTAGTGGCTGCCCTCAAATCATCTGCTAGCTACATGATTAAGTTTCGCCTACTTATTTTTTATTCGCCGTACGAATTGGCCATCTTCGCGTTCTACTGCGTACCAAATATTTTCTGCACATTTGGTCTAATACATCAACAGCGCGTTTTGTTGTGTTGTAAAATGAAATGGATTCTGGTAACTTCTTCTGGTTGTCTCCAATTAATATGTCTGGATGCTAAGTATTAGCACATTATTCTTTACTTCTCCTTGGTTAACTGTGAGAATTGCATCATTTGTAGTAAAAAACGTTGTTTCGTATGATGGTGCACGCATCTATTTTGGCAGAGGTACTTGGATTCCTCATCTACTAATAGCCAAAACTTTATGCAAAATTTATCCGGCTTTTTAGTCATGTATTGCAGGAATTGGCAACGATACTTCATTGGGTACAACTGCTCGTCGGCAGAGAGGGAAGCTCCCGACACATAACACAAGTAGCAGTTTTCTTTGAATTTATTCCACGTGTGCAATACGAGCGCAAATTTGTCTTTTTGGAGGCGCTATAATCGGGATGAGTTTTCGTCCAAGCGATTATGACGCATTGTCTCAGCAAACCGGTCCCTGCTCATCGCTCTCTCAAACACGCCTGGGCCTCACTTCTTGGACCACATCTCCGCGATCTCCAGAGATCTGGCACCGAGTGATCCGCGTATGTACAGGAGAGCAAAGAATGCGTCCAACTCATCAAGTGAAACACACCAGGCGTCACTACCGAACTGCCTTTGATTCTCTGTTTGCCATGACTTTTTTTAATTCTACGTGCCGTTTGGCATGCGGGATTGGGCCCGGCTTCTCTTGGAGGACGTTTTGCTTGGCTCGACGACCTGAATCATGTACTGCAACATCTGTCACGTTCCATTTCGTATTATCTTTGCCCAAGACGAGCGTATCAATAGCAGGACACTCATGTAGTCGTCCACGTTGCACATACATGCAACAAAGAAGCTGCGCATTGGATCCGGTGATAGATGAGGTCTGCCGTCTAGTAGAAGCACGCCCGCTATGTCCACTCGACCGACTGACCGACCGCAACACGTCGGCTCCTCCCCATCAATCCCGCGTCCTCGCGTAAGAACCGTTGAGAGAAGTGCAATGCTATTCGATTAAATGTTTGTACTTTTATATTTACAAAATAATGCATAGTATATAGAAATAAAGAAAAAATACTACCTTGTGTGGTATTTGATGCACTTGCCCCATCAAATGCGTCGTCATCAAAAAAGGGGTAAGAATAATGAAACCTTTGTCCAAAACTTGCCAAGAAAATAACCAAATGGAACTTTCGTCAGGCATGGAAATAAAGTACACACTCGGCAAGGACGACTACTATGTTCTGGCATTATATCACTCTAAATGTGAGTTCTGAGGCTCCTAATTGTTGGCATTATTCGAATCTATTATTTTAATTGCCAAATTTTACACCAGTTGAAGAACAAAGTATACAAAAGTTAAATACCTGTTCACAGGACTGGAGTACATTAAAAAATGGAAGTTAAAGTACAACGGTTAATAGACCCACAGATGGCATATTTGATTAGGAATGGGTACCGGTCAAAATGACCGGTTCCGGGGTTGAAGGTAATAAGGTGTATTCCTCGTGCATTATGAGGGCTCCATGGCATCCCAATAAAAAAATAAAAGTCACAAAATTTCAGCTTGCTACATTGTATACAATGGCAACTGCAGCGACATGATTTTCAAAAACGGTCAAAATGACCGGTTCCGGGGTTCTAGTGTTAGTCCAAGTAACTTCTCACACCTACAATTCTCTAGATTTGATGTCACATAAAAATCTTTAGAACTTTTTTTGGACAAATATCAAGTAAATATAGTAACACAATTTTTGAACGACGTAATGGGATGTTTTTTCCGTTTCTCGGATTGTAATTTGTCTATTGTGAGCGCTTCTTTCCATTCTGTTTTCCTTTTCTGTTAGTTATAAGTTGAATTTTTTCCCTAATTCTCGATCAAACTCTACTCAATCCACACCGTCACATAAATAATCAGACTTTTACTCGTTTCTACATCTATCGACGCCCATTGATGGAAGTTGAAATTGATCGAGAACTTGAAACAATTAAACACATTTCTACTTAAAATGTCGACAAACACTGTACACAGTACACTGTACACTGAAACACAGTACACTGAAAAAAAGTATTCTTAAATTAAGAGGAAAATATTCTTACAACTAACATCTAGGGCGAGATTCTAGATTTTAGAGGATTTTATTACCTGAGTGAGTCGGAACTAATGCCACCTAGTGGTCGCGGGCTGAAACTTGTAGGGTTAAAGAAAATATTCTCAATGTTATAATATTGTCGAAATCACGTAAAACGATTGGTAATTGACAAAAATCTTGTTTATTCTCATTAATATTGACTTATATTCGTCCTTTGTGGCAACATAGGTTTCAATTTATAAATGCCTGAAAAATGTTATCGTGATTGGATGATATTTCCTCAAACTATCACAGCATTGAAATTCAAAAATTAGTTCTCGAAGTTACTTTGACGCACGGGTATGGCCAGATACATACGACTTTCTTGAAGCGTGACTTTCAGTTGCGTGTCATACATGCCATAGGTAGGTATGAGACATAAGTATATGCGGTCAGGTTGGTAGATAACATTGAGAATTAGCAGTGTGAATCAATATGCTGTATGGTAACAAGGTTGACAAATTGAAGAGGTTTTTTTTACTATAATTTAAGAGAATAAAATAATTAGAATGGCAAGAAAATATTCTTAATGTAAGAATAAATTATACTTACCTCCCAGAGGGCATTCTTAATTGAAGAATACAGGACGCTATTCGATGTAAAGAGTATATTCTTAATTTAAGAATATTTTTCTTGTGGCCACCACTCCAGTGGGATCCCCTCTTAAATTAAGAAAATATTCTGGGCACCTATTTAAGTGGGGCCTACTCTTAAATCAAGTGGGCGCCTCTCGGTTTAAGAAAATCTTTTTTTCAGTGTGGCCAGAAAATGCTAAAGTTAATCTGAATTCATTTGTTTCTTTTAGCAGGTTTTTATTCACAAATATTTGACGATATATTTTTATAACTCCGTCTTCCCCACTTTTCTTCCATTCTTGCCTTTCAATGTCTGTGTAATTTATTTGGTGATCAAAACGTAAAAAGGAATTGTGCAGCTATGTTTACGTGGCTTGATTAAAGTGCGTCGTTTTTGTTTGTCCATAAGACTGCAAAAGCTGACATTTAAACTTTACAACTTGCCCCCGTATTTTACTCGTCTCGTTCAACGATGGCTAGGATACAGAAAGAAACTGCACGCTTATTTCCTGATGCTTCAAATTTCCAAGAAGGGTAGCGTCCCTCTACTATATTAAAGGCTACGCGTACGTACGTATGATTCAATTGCCAGGCGCAGTGATTCGGATGTGCGCCAATAGATGGAAAGCGAGCTCTCATATACGTTCTCTACTAACTGAAACATGGCGTGGGCGTATGCATTAAAAAAACATGTATAGGAATCTACTTAGTAACATCTCCGCCTGCTTCATCAAAAATCTTTTAAACAAAAAAAAACTAATATTTAGAAACATATTTTGTACCATAGTTTTTCGTATATTTTTCGCATTTCGCATACGCATTTCGCATACGTATAGTTTTTTCACAAAAATTAAAAAAAAACATTTATTTTTATTTAATTATTTACTTTATTCATTTCTTTTTGGCTATTTTGCCGATATTCTAACCTCTTTCATCAGGCTTTTCAACTAGTTGATAATAAACCCGTGTGGTACACAATGTGCTATAAAGTTTGACATTTCCTGAGGTGACGTTAACGAACACCGGCGTTTAGTTTTCTGTCATCTTAGGATCAAGGATGATTAAATTACGATTGACGGGAATGCTAGCGCGCAGTCGAAGACTGTTTTGCAAACCTAGTACAATATTGGTTGCCAAGTAGCTGTTTATTTTCATATGTGTATTTTATATTCTAAATATGAATAATCCCCGAAAATGTCTGTTTGAGGCTTTCGCAGCGCTGTTGTGCTGGTATATCTATGTTTTTCGGGCCGAATGAACGTTCGAGTAGTGTCAATTTGTTCCTTTCAGCACAGTAAATTTATGCGAGGTAATTAACAGCCCTAATTAATTACTAATTAATTAGCAACCCTAATTAATTATCCCATTCATTTGTATACTTTGCTCAACGCAAAGCGATGGCTACGCAACAACTCGTCCCCTAGACGGACATACAATAAATTACAACGTTATTTCATATAATCAAAATCTATTATCTCGCTTAATAATAATCCCAGTGACAAACAATTGCAACAATTGGAAGGGGTGTTAACTGTACGTAAAAAAGGTCCTGATAATTTTCATCCTTAGGTTGATAGAAAGGCTTCATTTGCTAAATACAACGTCATATTATATATCACTACAAGCGTCCTTGAAGGTCACAGCATCAAGCTTCCGCATATTTCCCATCAAGCATCTGCCGTTCACATATCCGTAACCCATTACCTACAGGTGTATCTGGGTCTAGGCTTACAGGTGTATCTGGGTCGAAAATGGAAATTCGGGGATTTTTCCAGATATGCATGATGCTATACGAAAAAATGACACAACCAACTGATTTGGTTCAGCCGTTTTCTCTATCATTAGCAACGTCTCACCCTTGCTTCAAAATTTGGCTTTAATTAGTTCACAGTGTAAAGATTAAAAAATAAGTCTAAAATCTCATCGTTTTCTTGCAACTCTTTTCTGTAACGCTAAAGCCAGTTTCAAACAATACTTCAATTCCAGTACAAGTTCGAGAATGCTCTATTGTATGTTTAGCTTTTAAGTATCATGTGATACTGAAACAGAATACTGGCTAGAAAGCATGATCGCTATCATACTGGCTGAGATACTAGATTTCATAATTGACTAGCTGTGCCCAGCATGAGTTGCAATGCCTCTTTTTATTTCTAAGTAGGCACACATATGCAAAAAGGACACATTTATATATATAAAATAATGAAAGGCAATTATTTTTTGTTTATTGAATGAAATTTTAAAAAATCATTCAACTGCATAGGGATATACTATATTCTTGGTCTAACCGCCCTCTGCGAAAAAAATTAAATGTTTCGGATATCCCACTCATGAGCATGCGAAAAGCATGGATTTTCCAGGTTTAATCCACGGAATTGAAGCGATTAACCTAGTGCCTTATTGATGGTCATTATGAAGGCAAGGCAAACGGGAAGGTGTAGTCATTTGACTACAGCTATCAAATTAGTCACTGAACCTGGCCTTTAAATGCTGCTGGAGTGAATAGCCATTCATTAAAACGCTATTAAATGGATATTCACGCCTGGTTGGCAAGGAAATTTCTATTGTTGAAAAGGAAGAAAAATAAATGAATTTAGAGATAAAAACGCAATACTTGGACAAAAACGAAGCGTATTATAAAATCTAAAGAAAGAATTAGATACTGAATTCTTTAATTCTTTCTATGATAAACATTTCTATCCAATATCTTGAGTGTAAGTAATTAAAAAAATCAAATAAATTAACACCTCTACCAAATTCAATGCTTTTTATATGGGAGAAAATGTTCAGAATATTGGGGTAAAAACAACCCCAAAAATTGAAATTTTGTATTCGTTTAAATTCGCTTTTTGTATGGGAGAAAATGTTCAGAATATTGGGGTAAAAACAACCCCAAAAATTGAAATTTTGTATTCGTTTAAATTCGCTTTTTAAATGGGAGAAAATGTTCAGAATATTGGGGTAAAAACAACCCCAAAAATTGAAATTTTTACAATGCAGAAACCTTTTCGGGCGCGCACAAAAATTCACCAAAGTTTCATCGCAATCGGATGAATATATATATATATATATATAAGATGAAAAAGATGTGGTACCTACTAGTTTGCTACTCACTCCTAGTGGGGCCTAGCAACCGTCGACCAATCACGTTAGCTTTCACAGGCGCTGTGCGATCTTCCCATTCTGAAATCAGCGCAAATCTACACCTTCTTGTGGCAGTTAGTAATTTTTAGCCTACGATATCAACAATGAACAAATATGTCCTTACTCTTGTTGTGGTCACCTGCTGTAATAGATTGTTTAGTAAAATATTATAGTAGACATGCGCTAAGATGCGAATAAAAAATACTACTTGATAGCCTGTTAATACAAGTTCAGTGATCGACTGAAAACTTCTAGGACGGCACCAGTCATACTGGATTCCGTCCTCATTATCTAGTACCGGCTAGTATACTAGGACTTGTGCTGGATCATGTATAGAGTGAAACGACCTTTAGATTTTTTCAAGAATGAGGTGTTAAAATAAATTCCCGTTCGTACCATCACCTGTAGGCGAACGCCACTGCTTTTGGAGTTTTTCATGAATACTGAAAGAAACTCCCGATTAAAATTTTTGCGTTGCCATAGCTCTGAAACTAGGGAGTCGGTGTTTCCACCGCATGTTCACGTGCGACAAAAAAAGCTTAAAAAATCTTAATACCCCACCCCTCCCTCCTCCTACCTCCTCCGGAAGTTACTCAGATTCCGCCAGAAACTCCCCTGTAGTATATATATATATATATATATATGAATAAATGGTTGCGCAACCTCGAAGTCTCGTGACGACAGCAAGCCGTCGCTAGGGTCTCGCAGCTGGAAGCGGGCCCACGCTGCCACTGCGCCTTCTGGTCTTCTTTTTTTCTCACTCTCTCGCGAATAACGCGTTCTGCGCCGTAGAGAGATGTATTTTCGTCACGCCCCATTCCTCCGTTCCTGATATTTCAGCTTTAAAGGGTCTCATTTTTCGTGCGCAAGGTCGTTTGAACGCAAGAATGATGTTTACCCAACGTGCTGGCGGTGCATTCCAGCCGTTTCTCTCCGATTGGCGTTAAAAAAAACCCTATTTTACTTCTTCGAAGAGGCTGCGAGCCTGTGGTCGAGTTGACAAAGTCCTGGGTCATGTTGACCTCACACTCAGGATGATCCCAAGGACGAAGAAGCTAGGAGAGAGGCGTCTTTGGTAAATTGAGAATTGTATTTGTCCTCGTCTAACCTCACGTTTGACCAGCTGATTGACCCAGAAAATGTGCGAATTTCAAGGAGAGGGGGAAAACCATTTTCCAAGTCATGGGAAAATTCCACGTGTTTCCTGAAAGTAAGGGAGATTTCGTTTCAATATGTTGAAGTCATAGTTGTAGCAACACGTGGTGGCAGTCTCCTACGCTGAGCGTGGCGTCAGGGAGGGGAAGGATCGTGTGGAAGGGGTCGTCTACGGTGGGGAGGAGAGAATATATCACATGGTAGGCAAGGCGGCCAATATGACTGCATTAAAGGTGGTTTGAGCGAGATGTTTCCCTAGTCATAACGGAGACCATATTCGAATTTATTTTTTTATTTCAGTGTCACTCGCTTCGCTCACCGCAGCAGCTATCCAAGGGGGGCAAAGCTCCCCTGGACCCCCCTATGCAGGCGGCTTCACCCCCGGACCCCCCACCGGGGTTAAAAAAATACAGAGTGATGCGGTTCTACCCGAGTCAGGTCTAGGTTATGTAGGACATAATTTTCTCGCACTCGCTCTAGTGTCTGCCCGTCCAGTGGCGCCGCTCAGGTAGGCGTAGGTCTGCGTTTTCGTAATTTTCGCTTTAATGAAAATCTGCCCAAATTGCACATGCCCTCAAAATGCTCAGCATGCGTTGCAATGCCTCTTTTTCTTTCTAAGTAGGCATACATATATAAAGCAGACACATGTGCATGTTAAAAAAATGAAAGACAAGTATTTTTGTGCATTAAATTAAAGTTGAAAAAATGAATTCAAGTGCTTCGGGATATACAATATTTTTGATTTTACTGATCTCTACAAAATCTGATACATTTTTCGGCTGTCCTACTGGTGATAATGCAACATATACTTGACCATATTAAATATGTACATGGATTTTCCAGATTTTATCCACACACTTGAAGCTACTGACCTTGTTGATGGTCAATGAGAAGGAAAGGCGAACGGGGAACTGTAGTCGCTTGAGTACAACTATCCAATTTATCACTGAACCTGGCCTTGAAATCTATAGCCAAGGAAATTTATATTTTTGAAAAGGAAGAAAATTAATGAATTTAGAGCTCTAAACGCAATAATTAGGTAAAAACGATGCGTATATGAAAATTGAATGAAAGAATTAAATACTGCATTCTTTTATGCGTTCTATGATAACAATTTCCATTCAATATCTTGAGTGCAAGTAATTTAAAAAAGCAATTAAAGAGAAAACTGCACCGAATGTAATGCTTTTCTTATGGGAGTAAAAGTTAACATCAATGGGGTAAAAAAAACCCAAAACTTGTTTATTTCAAAAATCCTTTCTTAGTGCGCCTATACTTCACGGTATGGATATATTCTCAAAATGTCGAGGTTCTTTTACCAGTAGTTGTGCGTTGATGAATCAGTCAGTCATACAGGACGTCTTCTTGTATGTATATTAAAAATATGATAAAAATTCTCAGTAGCTAAATAAATATAACCACGTATCTATGTCTCTAAATTGACTCTTTTTTGTACGTCACAAGGTGAAATCGCCTTCAAAATAGAAGGTTTTTTTGCGATCCAGTAAAAATTAGTTCGGTGAGAAATTGATTAATTTTTTATAAATAGTTAAGAAAACTTACAAACTACACACTGTTAGTTTTTTTGACGATATTTAAATGTTAGAAATTCGTAATGTTTCCAATATTCCCCCTCTGGAGCGCACAGCCGTAATCTATCCCATGTAAAACAGCTTATATTTTTAGGCAAATTGCTCGAAAAGTAGTTTGTTAAGGGGTTAATGTTTTGATATCATTGAAATGTGGAAGTTTTTTCTTTAAAATGAGGTCAAATTCATCAAATTCTAGGTGAACTAATTTTTCGCTGAAACTACCTTGGTGGTTGGAGCAAATTTTGTTTGTGATCAAATTTCTGTGAAGTTTTACATACGTGTCCTTATTAGTAATAGCTATTGATAAAAGTAAAAAAAACTGCAAATAACCGATTTGACTTTTTGAAAATTCAATGTAATTATAAAACTTAGACTTATGGTACATGACATATATTTCGTAATATTTCGATTGCATATGAACATATAGTCTCCTAAACGTAATATAATACGTTTCATATTATTTTAATGGTTTCTAAGAAATATCCGTGTATCATGCCGAGTATAAAAAGTGCATAAATTTATGATTTTCACTTAAATTTGTAATTCCGCTTCGAAAATCTAAGTCATGCCAATGCTAAAATGAAAGAGAAATATTGAAAATATAATTATTGCGTAATTTACATTACTGCGTGTATTGTAATTTCCACCGTTGAAATAGAGATAATTAAGTGGAATGTGGTCCAATAATTTTTTTTCTGCTAACTTGTAAAGTTTTGGAGTATTACTCAATGACTCACGACTAACACTCCAGCAACTTCAATGATGCTTTCCTTAATGATTCTCTGTCAACCGCGAATTATTAGCGAAGCAATTGGAATCAGCAATATCCCCAATAACTTTAACGTAGAAGACAGTTACTGGCTGTCTAACGCATGGAAACGAGTGTTGCGCGGGATAAAAAAATGACAACAACCAATCACAACGGACCCAACCCCAACGGTTGATGTGTATAAGACGGCCAAAAAACCTGCATATTAAATTCACTGACCTGAAGGAGCTGATTGCAACACCGGCGAAACTCTTGTCCCAGCATAATGGACCTACGCGGAATAAAACCAAGAAGACCAACATCTTCAAATTCATCTAGAACGGGAACCCTTCACATGGATAGTTGCATTTGACTGGAAAGGACGGGTTAGAGTCAGAAACGCGTTTCATAACAATGTTTCGATTCTAACACGATACTTTTGGATACTTTTGACGGCGGAACCCAAAGACATGCTTATTCTTATTGAACTTGCTGTTGGGCTACGCTACGACTAAAGGCTGGGACACAATCAACGTTAACGTGTGACACGAGCCGTTGACGGGAATACGTGTAGAGATGGCTAACGGGAAAGTACCGGGGATGGACACAGCCAACGTGTCCCGGGAGTACGTGTACGTGAGAGATGGGCAACTTTCATCTCTCCACGTTTCCCGTACACGGAGAATCAATCAGGACCACAGAAGTCAGAAGACACAAATTGAGAAAATGGCGGACGTCCAGCCCATATTTAGCTTTTATTTGAAGCTTTCAAAATATTTCGCGAGTTTCTCCAGCCATCTTCTTAACCAAGAGTCAGTGCCACGCTGCTTAGTGTCTATAAATGCGTGAATACAAGATAAACGGTATTTTTGGCTCACAGTTTACCTTAAAATATCCCGAATTCGCCGTTGCGCTTACGACAGTCAATTTTCACGGGAGGTGCACCGTGACGTCGATTGCGTCCGGTGGTTGAAATTTCCCGTCCCACGTAATACGTGAAATGACGTCCCAGTCGTCAGCAGGCAGTCACCGTGAACGGTCGTATGCTACGCTCCCAGTAGTGAAAGCGTGTATTTCGCAATGCCTGAAAAGTGTGTTGTGTGTGCCAAGCCACCCAAACGCACGCAGAAGACTCTTACATGTGGTAGCTGTAGTGCAGTTCACCATCTCTCCTGCACTAATCTCACCGAAGCTGATCTGCAGGAATTAGATGACCTGGGAAAATCCTGGATCTGCCCAACCTGCACTTCGGAAAATCGCAGCAAACGGCGGGACGACACACCCGTCGGCTCACCGTCCTTAGCTCAACGGACCCCAGCTCCCATGGCATCTTCTGATGGTATGCTGAAAGAGCTGCTGCAGCGTGTCACCGACTTACAGGATGGCCAACGTGAGTTCGAGAGATCCATTAAAGCCGAACTGTCCTCAATAAATCGTACTCTGTCACAGTGGCAACGCACGATCGAAGAGCATACAAAGAGCATTGCATTCCTTAATGAGACTCTCAATTCAATTAACACCAAAACTGATAACATAGTTGAAGAAAGCAAGGCTTTGCAAAAACGTACTGATTACTTAGAAATTCGCTTTCGATTACTTAGAAATTCGCAGAACTCCCTAAGGAATGACTTGGATATTCATGGAATTCCTCAAAAGAGCGATGAAAAACCTGAGATATTAGTCTGTCAAGTGGCATCTCTACTTGGAGTCAATTTAACCCCTAGTGACATTGACTATTCGTATTGGGTTAGTGCCCGGTCAAACAAGAATGCCTCCCCTGCTCAACCTCTCTTAAAAGTTCGGTTTCTTCGGTACAATCTCGTGTGTGAGTTTCTTGCAGCACGACGCGCGAAGAAAAACTTCTCCACAAAAGACCTTGGCTGCGATGACAATCGTAGTATATACATCAACGAATCTCTCAGCACCTTCAACCGTCGACTATACTCCGCTGCTAAGGAATTAAAAAAGCAGGGTAAATTGAAATATCTGTGGGTTTGCAATGGGTCGATCTTTGTTAGGAAAGAAGACGGGGGACGGAGAATCACTATACGCTGTGAAGCCGACTTCGAGACTTTATGAGATGAGGTTGGCAACGCAGTTGATACTTCTGACGGTGATACGGGGATAAGTCTACCTGAACCTGTGAAACCTTCGTCTGCTCAATCTCTTCGTTTGTCCCTCGTGAACTGTCAGTCACTACTACCTCACTTTGATGAATTTAGGGATCATTTTGTGCTGAGCTCGTTTGACGTTATCTGTATGACGGAAAATTGGCTAAAACCAGTTGTGTCTGATGATATGATGAACCTAATGGGTTACAATGTAATACGCCATGATAGGACTATCAAGAGAGGTGGCGGTGTAGGTGCCTTTATTCAACAAAGATTGAATTACTCCGTCTTAGCTACTTCCCCATCCGAGTATTGTTTTACAACTGAATTTATTATTATAGAAATTTCTGGATCTGTTATGTCAAAATTATTGTTAGCTATAGTATATAAGCCACCTAAAATTACTTCTATCACCGATTTTGAATCAACGTTTCTACGGTTTTATCCAACATATAAAAACATCATTATTGTTGGTGACTTTAATGTGAATATGATGAATCCTGAAAGCTATGATTGTTTACACCTAAAGAATTTCTTTCACTGTAACAATCTTCACCTGGTCTCTTCGCAACCTACTCACCATACGCTAAATAGCCATACCTGCCTGGACCTCTGTGTTGTGGATGACATGGAGAAACTAACGCACTTCTCACAGTCACCAGTGCCTTTTTTATCTGCTCATGACCAAATATCCCTTTCGTACAATTTTACCTTTCCTTTTGTAAAACTCCCTACTTTTGTATTTCGCGACTTCAGAAACTTCAATAATGAAAGATTTCTAGAAGACCTATTTTCTGCTGATTGGTTGCGCATGACTCAGTCAAATTGTATCGACGATAAACTTCAAATTTTCAATGATTATCTTGTGAGCTATTTCAACCGACATGATCCTGTGCGTATCTGCCACCCTAAACGCCCTAACTCCCCATGGTTGACCTGTGACATTCGAAAAAAAATGGGTGAACGCAATCGCATACGTAGAGCCTTCATTCGTTCCAAGCAGCCAGCCCTTCACGCCGTATACAAACGACTGAGGGCCGAAGTCAAGCTTTTGATAAATGAATCCAAAAGAAACTATTTCTCTAGTGCCCTTTCCGGGCTTCAAGAACCGAAGCGCATCTGGAAGGAACTACGTCAACTCGGAATAGTCCGAAGCCGGCAAATTTCTTTGGCCTCTAATCTCACAGTGGATGAACTTAATACTTATTTTACATGTCTAGTAAACACTGATCAAGATAACTCTCCTCTTTATTCTCCTCCACCTAATTTTCTCGATCCCGCTGTACCATTTTCTGACCAAAATTTATATTTTCAGTTTATTACTCCCGAAATGCTAAATAAATTTATCTTTCGGTCCAAATCCAACTCTACTGGTGTGGATGAGATATCATATACCATGATAAACAAGTCTTATAAGGTCACTATGCCATTTATTCTTGACCTTCTTAACCATTCACTACTATCCTGCAAGTTTCCTACCCAATGGAAGTCCTCTTTGGTAACACCAATAAAAAAGGTCAAAAATCCGTCAAACCCATCTGATTACAGACCAATCTCTATACTGTGCACCATCTCCAAAGCTCTAGAACGTATCGTCCATTCGCAAGTAGTTGAATTTCTTTCCCAGGAAAACAGTTTGACCCATTTCAATCGGGATTTCGTAATAACTTCTCCACTCAGTCTGCTTTAATAAAAATAACGCAAGACTTACGTCATGCCATAGACAAAAAAATGGTGACAGTGCTGGTATTATTTGATTTTAGTAAGGCTTTCGATCGAGTAAACCACACTATACTACTTGAGAAACTGAAAAAACTTAACTTCTCGTGCTCCGTGCTAAATTGGTTCTACTCTTACTTAGTTGGCCGTTATCAAGCAGTGAGAGATAGTCAAGGTAATCTCTCAACTTGGGCAGCAGTCACCACTGGTGTACTCCAAGGGTCTGTCCTTGGCCCCCTATTATTCTCTCTGTACATACTCGACCTTCCTAAATGTCTTAAGCACACCAGTTATATGCTCTATGCCGACGACCTCCAAATTTATCGCAGCTGTTGGCCATATGAAATTGACGAGGTAGTATCAAAAATTAATGAAGACACTTATAGAATAACCGAGTGGGCCACGCGTCACGACTTCATCCTAAACTCAAGTAAAACTAAGGCTATTATTATCGGTAGTTCCAGGATGCTACGTAACATTAGCCACATTACGACTACCAGTATCGTGGTTAATGGTATCCCTATTCCATACTCCAGTAATGTACATAACCTAGGGATTACGTTGACTGCTAACTTATCATGGGATTGTCATGTAAATAATATTTCTAACAAAATTCATTCTATACTTTACCAGTTAAAAGTTCACAGAAACTTACTTCCTTTTGATACTAGAAAAACACTTATATCGTCGCTTATTTTCTCTGTAATAGATTATTGCTGTCTTGTTTATAACGACCTCAACGAAGAAAATAACCTCAAACTTCACCGGGCCTTAAACTCCTGCCTTAGGTTCATTTTTGACCTTCGCAGGGACGTCCACATCACCCCCTATTATAAACAACTAAGATGGCTCAACGTCAAATCCCGTAGAGAATACCTTCTGGGATCCTTTTTGTTTGTTCTATTTAAAAACAAATCACCCAAGTATCTGCATGATTTGTTCTTAAGTTGTCCCTCTGTCTCCACAATGTCCACTAGGTCTGATCCTAATCAATTGTATTTTCCAGGGCATCGCACCACATCATATAATAAATCATTTCTTGTAACAGCTTGTCACATATGGAATAAGATGCCAACTGATATTAAAAATTGTAGATCTGTTAAAACATTTAAAATGAAATACCATGATTATTTACTTTCCCGGGTATAACATAAGTTACTCTTATTATTATTTTTTTTCTTCAAATTTGTGTTCATGTTATTATGGTTCCTTATTCATTGTATCATTTTTCTATTGTTAGTTATTAATACATGAGTTTTTTGTGTTAATTTACATTTATAAAATGATAAAAAGTTTTTCCTTTTGTACTTGAAAAGTTTGAAATGATGAAAAGTTTGTCCTTTTGTACTTGTAAAAGATTGAGCCTGCAAAGTGTTTTATTATTATCTTTGTTCTTTTGGATTTTTTGTCCTGAACAATAAATATTTTTCTTACTCTTACTTACTCTTAATACGGTTCACGGTTCCCGTCACACGCTAACGTTGATTGTGTCCCAGTCTTAAGGCGATTTCCTGTTGCTCACTATGCTCCAGCGGACCAATGGGAAATGGGTCTGTGTCACAATGGTGTTGAAAATAAAAAAAAATACTTTTCTACTCGGAAATCTCCGCGTCGAATACGATGATAGGTACTTGGCGACAAAATTTCAAATGCAAACCTAAAGAAGTAAGGGGTATATTCATAATCAGCACAAGTAAACTCATTGTGAAGGTCTCGCCGGAACGTACCAAAATGTCATGAATCATGCTCTTTTTTTAACTCTCATTACATTGGCAACATATCCAAGAGTAATAATGCATTTAATTAAGTATCCATAGTAGAAATTATTAGTTCAATCAGCTACTTAAACAATGAATCTCAGCGCCAGTGATCGGCAATCCATGGAGACAATCTCCGCTTGAGATATTTCTTGCCGCGTGATTATTGACTTGATTTGGCTCACAAAAATATTGAGGTTTCAGTGGTTGGTTATTTTTTTCAAAGCGTTTTTAAAAAAGTACGTAAACTTAGATTGGTGAAGGTGATTGCCTTTTTGGTAAATCAATACCATTTCCATGCATGGAAGAGAGCCGTCGAAAAATGTGCTCATGTAACGATACCATTTATGATTCCATACCTTCGCTACAAATTAAGACATGAAAAACATTTTACCAATATATTAGAGAAGAAAACATTTTCACTAAGTTTTTTGAGTCAGTTAAGATTTTCGTATCTCTCACAAGAAAAAAGCTATTCAATTTAAATCTTTTCGAGGAAGAAAAATATTCACAATTCCAGTTACCATCTTATAAATTGGAAGCAATTTGCGTAAATTTTGGCTGAAAAAGAAAGACCTGACAAGAAAAGACAAACCTTAAAAACAACTTATTCTAGTTGTACTTCGTAAATAGTACTAAATACAACTGCTTTTGAGCGTTTTCATGGTAACTGCAGAATGCTTCTGACAAAATGTTTGCGATGCCATAGCTCGATAGCTAAGAAGAACCCCATGTTCATTGGACAAAGAATTCTTAAAATCACTTCCTCAACCTCCTCCAGAAGTATTGTACTCTCCTCCTGAAATGCCCTGTATGTATTTTACAAGGAAGGTCTGACCAACAGTCGAAATCTTCGTTGAAAAAAGGCAAAAAAATGTTTATTTCTTTCGTGAAAAAGCCCAAGAGTAGTATTAAGTGCTGCGATCTCTGGGGGTTCTTCAAAATAAAAAAGGAAAAATGAAAATAGAAATAAACCTTCCCAGATGGAGTTGAGCCAAATGGAACTGCTGCCTCTTCCTTCCCTCATTTGCCGGCACATATCCACTTCCCCCTTCCCCTTCCGTGCGTCCTCCCGTCTCTCGTTCAGAGCTGTCGCCGAAGAAACGCGTCTTCGCTTACGTCAAAGACCAGTGCGTGAATCCAGCTCCGATTCTACATATAGGTTCTCTATCTTTTCAAACAGGACTGGGTTTTCCCCTTGCCTTCTAAAAAGCTCTCAAAAAACGAGGAAAAGTTTTATTTTTTCAATGCCTATCTCTCAAGGTAGCTTTGGCAAGAGTTTTATCTAGTCCTACTATTAACGTAGTTACTCCGTGAAATGACATTTCTCTCATTTTATTTACAGCCTGTCTTCCTGTAGAAAAAAGGTGCCCTGCATTTTGCATGAACAAAAAATCATACTATTTAATTTTAATTATGTACATGAGATAATTATAGTATGTACTATTGATGCCACGAAAGCATATTTATGACAAATATTCAGAGAAATTAACTAAAATATACGTATTTTAAGGCTTTACTTTGACTTATCTTTTTCACGTCATAGGTAGCAAGCAATTTCATTCCTAAAGGCTTTTTTGTAATATTCTGAAACGTATTACGGTGATTATATAAATTTATTTATTGAAATAAATGTGAAAATATATAAACTAAACACCGTGACTTTTATGACATGGCTTCTGCGTCAGGACTTCCAAATAGTTTTTGTTATAATGCCTGTCTGGAGCGTACAGGGGCTACAGAAAAATCTATGTTTCTTTGGGAAATATTTTAAAAAAATTGGTGCAGTATGAGGCTATTATTTTAGTTCATGAAGCCAAGTTCATGTAAGTAGTACTTTTCGCGGCACGTGGCGTAATTAACTAGGGAGGTTTCTTTTTTTGGGTATAACCAGGAGTGAGGTATTTCAGAAACACACTGCTTTCCCCAGAAGGCCTTATAAAAATAACCTTATAAAAACTAATTTTTTATTATACTCCCTTTATTTTCATATGCATTACATCACGTTTTAATGTCTGATATTCTCAGGGCATTTTATTATTTTTTTCATTGTTTTATGGCATCTTTGCCATTAAATATAGTATTATTGCATTGCTAATAAATTTAATTTGTGAAAGGAAATCAATCTATTGATATGTCAAATAATTCAGACCTTCGACAACCTTTAGGAACATTTGATATGACATTTGTATTCATTGTTGAACATTCAATGGCGATAATCACAGTTTTTGGCT
This sequence comes from Pyrrhosoma nymphula, assembly GCA_963573305.1. Classification (NCBI taxonomy): domain Eukaryota; kingdom Metazoa; phylum Arthropoda; class Insecta; order Odonata; family Coenagrionidae; genus Pyrrhosoma; species Pyrrhosoma nymphula. The sequence continues at coordinate 49,191,008 of OY754337.1, read as the reverse complement.
CACCGCGGTCCATCTCCCACGACGTCCAAGGGCTAAGTGCTCGCTTTGATCGCCGTCATTAATGAATAATTAGCGAGTAAAATATTGCAAAAAACGTTTAGAGGGAAATGTGATGATGAAAACAAAATTTATAAAGATGTAAGTGCAAACGGCTATGAGAAAAAGAAAAATAATTTCCCCAGCAGGTAATCGAACATCACATCTTCCGATCCACTGTCCACTACCTTACCCCAGAGCTACCGGTTGCTTGCAAGGATGAGCAGATAACGGGGGTTAAATGCTCTTTTATTTTCATACAAACACATCTTGAGTCAGTGTGTATTTATGTGTGAGTGTGTGGGTTTGTTAAAATTAATAGTTTGTCACAAGGAGTCTATGGACCAAATTCCAGAACGATTGGGTGTGGGGAAATAGGGTACACAGACAAGCAGACAGACAGTGTGAGATAATATAAAGGTAGTAAAAATACCATCGTTCGTTAGGAAGGCAGGGTTGGTCCACTTGTCGTGGGGCAAACTCCAAGACACTATCGCATCTAGTTCGCTGAGGAATTTCAAATTTAATATTTACGGAAGGAAAGACAGTGTAAAACAAATGTTCTCCCACAAATAACAAATACGAATGATATGTCAGCTTTCCCCCTATCTTCACGCTGGTCAAGTTAATCTATGTTCCCACCATTGGCGGCCCCAAGGGGGGGCAGTGGGGGCAATTGACCTCCCGCTAAAACCATTTTGCACATAGTTTGTTACGAATTTCCGGGACGAGACCCACGAATCCCCCTTTTCCTGAAGGGTATTCCATACCCCAAGAGCCGCTGGTACCCACCCCCCCCCCCCCCCCGGACCTCTGGCATGGAGCCGCCCCTGGTTCCCACTCTGTTTCATGACGTTCTTACGTCTAATGAGAAATTTGCACGACGGGGGGAGATTTAGTTTTTCATTCTTCATTGAAGGGATAGAACGACAGCGTCACATTTCACGTGACCGTAAAGGTTGCGGAAAACATAAACATGAATTCGCTGGATGTCATTTGAATATTGGAATAGTGATTGATGAGTAAAATAAAAAAGCTAATACAAACGTTGTGTATTTAATTTAATATTTCGTACCCTTTGGTGTCAAGAGTGGTGTTCTATTTACATCATTGGCGTTTGGTCTTTAAGAATTGTCTCTCATAAGATATCGGAGCAAACGCACTGTGGTTGGTCGAACCACAATTCCTCGACCATGTTGCCATAAGTCCATTTTTAAAATAATCTCGCTAAATAAGTTCAATTTGGGTCCCACCTCCCTTTCGGAATATTTTATTGCCATACGCTATCTTACATATTTAATTTTTCCCTAGGCTCAAGTTCTCCGAGATGTACAGACCGTAGATGTTTAGTAGTCGTACGAAATGTGCAGGAAATACGCTTGCTGTAATATTTCTATGGCAAGGTTTCAAAAAGTTAGGCAATTATTCCTAGCAATTTTCCACATTTTAAGGGACACTTTATTAAAAACCTGTTTAAAAGCTTGCTGAAACAGGCTAAAATGTTAAACAATTCTCCCCTGATTGTTCCACAGGAAAACATTTCACACCACAGAATGTGCACCGTAATTCTAAGTTGCCATAGAAATGTTGAATGATGTTGTCATCGATGAAATCAGATCCGGTGGCTGCGTGAAGATGCTGGCATGCAGGTAAAAGTGTTCATTAACTACGTCACCTATGAGCCCGTCGATGGGACCTTTCTTCGTCGGTTTCGTTTACCCTTCCATTACAATCTCGTTTCGAATTTTACGTCGATGGGATACCTCCTGCTTTTCGACTGCAGTCTCGTTCGTTTCGTTCACCGTTCCTTTCGAAAATTTTAACTTCATCTAGTGGCATAATTGTTTATCAGGGTCTTTAAATTAAAATTAATCAGTGGTAAGGTTTAGAATAATTTGTTTGATGTTGTCGGCAAGTGCTGTTTAATTGCAAGTGCTATTATGTTGCAAATGTAATTTTACTTTGAATGTTGGTGTGGATTGGCTGATTTCATAGGGACACAAATAAAAAAATAACTTCAAATACAATGTAAGGTTTGACAGTTTTTACAGATATTACTTAAAAGCTCATTTAAAAGTAGTTAGAATTACTTTAAAAAATTGTGTAATTAAAAACATTATTCGCCCACTCCATGAGTCAGTAAGTGGAGAATGTAGGTACATGGGAACTCGCTTGCCATCTATTAGTGGTCATCTAAATCACTACGCCTAGCAACTTAATCATGCATACATTCGCGTAGCCTTTTATATGGTAGATATCTACGCATTTAAGTAACAATGAGAGCTATTTTAGTGAAGCATTTTAGGCAATTAGTAGGAAAACATTAAATAAATTACTAACTGTATGTCCATCATTTTCCTGACCAATAAACACGTCCTGACACTATATTGAGTGTAATTAAAAGATAATTGGCACAGAGTAATAGAAGAGATGATAGAGACTTATATTGGATTCTCATTTCCATGTGATATACGATTACAAGAGGATGTTGACGTTCTTGGTCGAAAACAGTACGTCAGTTGCTACCTATTTTTTAATAAGTCATTTGAGGTGATTCTCTCCGTAACATAACCGGCAACCGCTTTCATGATAAGCAAGGCGTTATTTAATTGAGAGGAATATGATTCAGAAGCCAAGACACAAAACAAAGCAACAGAACAAAATAAAAACAATCGCCAAAAAATATTTTCACCTGGAATCTGATTTCGCCAGTTTATACTGTTATTACAGCGCATTGTAGGGTTTGGAGAATATCTGCGGCAATAAAAGTCGTATTATTATCTTATTTAATGAAAGTTTACAGTACTAACCATGCATTCATGCCATCATAACCTTCTATTCAAATTATTTACCATTAGCTCCGTAAGCGGATTGAAAAGTTAAGGACTACAATTTACAAACAGATGACGATGGAAATTCAGGTGTTCAGGCGTGTATATCTCGGAGGCTATGGCACAAGAAAATGCACGTTAGTGGTAAGGAAGTGAAGTTTTTGTTTAGCATTCACTGTCGCAAGATCCGTATCCAACGATGTTGGCAGGTAGTAACGCTATATAGGTAAAGTAAAAGCGTGTTCTGGTGACAGTTTTGCCTCTGGCGGTCTGTTATTTACATTTCCAGTCTTAAAACAACAGATGACGCTCGTATAAATAAATGAACGGAGGTTGGTGGAAAACGGAAGGAAAGATTTGCGGAAACTATCTTAACGCAAGGCAGCCATCGTGCGTTGATCGAAATTTAACGTCCAAAATTTCATTACCGTTGATTACCCTTCTAATATACACATGTTTTCCTAAGGAATGAAATCCTCGAAATGGCTTCTTTCTTCAACTGCTTAAGGATCAGTCCACCCGGGTCGTAAGGCATAGCTAGATCTTCAATGAAATTATGGAGGTTCTCTTTTAAATCGAAACAAATACTGAAATTCCACGCGTTGTGTACTTTTTTGCTTGAATAGTTCTGATTTCACCGATTAAAACTTGCAAAAGCCATTATAAAAATTAAGTTACAAATGATTCAGATTTTTTCGTTAATGTATTTTTAGTTAACGCTTTTTTCTATCCCTGGGAGACAAATGCAGCGCTATTTTCATTGAATTTACGCACTTTTTCAACAAGACCCGCGATTTTATAATAAAAAAGAATGAATTATTTGGGATACAGCTCAACTCAATGGTGTAGCACCAAGAAAAGAACTTTGTAACTTACAGAGACTATTTTTATATATTTCCGACGAGGTTTCCTCGAATATTCGACATCATCAGCTAAATCTATACAGAACGTAAACTAATAGCTAAAATTAAAATTAAAACGTTCTGAAAAATTCACCTCAAGATGTCGCTATTTCATGCAACTAGGTGAAAAATAAATAAAACAATCAGTGGAAGTTTTCATTTTTTTTGGTGTTACAACGAAAAAATAAGATTTTAAGGTTCTTTCAATTCATTTTTATTAAATTTCTTAAGAGTTTTTCTCTTTGTACAAACAGTTTTTCTCATTATTTCGATTTAGATTAGCAATTAACATTATTTATTGTGTTTATTAAGTAGGAATACAGAAACAATCAGCCTTGTAAATTCGCTACATTTTGCGTTTTAAAGTCAAAAGTTTGCTAGTGAACTTGCTGTCCACAAGAACCGAGACCCTTAGATGTATTCTTTCTCGACGTTTTGACGTTGTACGGTCAATGCTACATTATACACTGCATATATACTACAATGGGCGCTTGTTGCGATTAATAACCTCCTCTGACGATAAAGTGATTAATTTTAAGCTATGCTAAACTTAGTTTTCCATATTTTCCTCGAGCCTCCAGGGTTAGGGTGACTTTGAAGGCATTGAATTATATTTGGGAATTCGTTTGACGGCAGACAGTATTCACTTTAATCCATCATATTCGGACATGTGTTGCTCAACGATATTTTCCTCAGGTCCTGTATAATTAATCATAACACCACCGAAAATATTTGGGCTGTGCGTAGAGTTCTATCTTTGGGTAGAAGTCATGTGATTTTTAGGCGAAAGTGTAGGACGTTCTTCATTTAGTTGATTGTGTGGTCTCCTATGAAATATTGTTTCTTGTGTAAATATTCACCAGGTGCCACGTTACCTAGAGCAGCAGGAAAATTAAGTTGGCTGGAGCGGTAATTGAGCGTCAATCAGTGCACATTTTAATAACTTTGCAAATAAATTGAAAAAAAATCTAGGACCACATTACCTTTGTTGATCCACTATAAATAATTGGAGATAGAAATTTTGAAGTTGAGAAAAACCTGATCGTCAACAATTTGTTACACCATAACTCACGAGCTCAGTAAGGTCTTGCATAGGCAGCATTTTGAAATGGAAAGATGACAAAAAAGCACCTATAATTAATGAAGATATTTTAATTGTGTGTTTTAAAGAAATAACTAAAAAATGGAAGCCATCGACTCTATGGAACCATTGGTCAAAATTCAGAACAGCATAATACAGACGATCAAGTTTCACACAAATCATCATTGCAATATTTCTTAATTATGAAGTATGTACATAAATTAAAAATGGATAATTATTATTATTCGTATAAAAATTTAATTGAAGAAACAAATAAGTAGTTTATGATGCTTGTATTACGAAAATTGTATGCATTATAATAAATACTTTCAGAACTGAAGGTCGTGGTAGAGGGAAGGATGTTGGGCAAGCGGGTAAGGGGAAATAAGAAGCGGGGAAGGGGAATAAAGAGAATAGGACATATGGACGGGATGAAGGAAGGGTAGGATGCCACGCTGGGATGGAGAAGGAAATACTAGAGGTAGATAGGGCACTACACGTGTAAGGATTTGTAGGATTTTCTTTGAATTTTATCATAACCTACATTTACTCGTTAGATTAATGTATTGATAATAAATACTTTGAAAAAAAGGTACAAAATAAGGAAACTATTTCACGGATATATTTTTAATGACCACATTTCTCCAGCCATTGGACGACTGCAGCGTCATTTGTGTGGACCTACCGCTGTTTTTCACTTCAATTTGGGCTATTAATTCGCTAATAACATTAAGAAATAGGTAATAAGATTCCTATATTTCATTTTTATTCAATTTCTCAGGACATTTTACTTCTTATGCACCTAGTTCTGATTAAAGCTTATATATGCTTTCTCGTTCAAATTGATGTTTTTCTGCTGTTATCTGAGCAATCTCTTACTATTGGAGCCCATGATGAAATCTGCTCTTTCAAGGCTTAATTACACCAAATATAGCTAGGAAACCCTATTTGTTTAATCACCTTTTATAAAAAAACGCACTTCAAAGATGCTATATTCAAGTTTACAGAATTTTTGGAATAAGTTACCCTGAGACGAGATACCACCTCACATAAAATTCGAAGAACCTGTCTCCATTATAAAAAAAGATCGAAAATCTCTAATGACAGTAAAATTGCAGCCACTTGCTAATATACTTTTCTAGAAATTTGCCGAATAGTACCAGCCATTTTCCAAGGAAATTAGCACGCGTATGCACTCCAGAGAGAATTTATTTTTTTTAAATTAGAAACATTTAGCGCATAGATCTCGTCAGAAATTTAACATTGTGTATATATTCTAATTTTTTTTAAATAATCAATCAATCTCCGTAGTCAATTTTACAGAATCGCAAAAAAATTGGCTGTGAAGATGTTATCAGCGTACGGCATGAAAAATTAGTAGAATTAATACCTTATATATATATATATATATATATATAGATGTATATTTAACTAATTACTGAGAATTTCAGTAATTTTTGCGTCAATAATATTACTATATTTAGTTTATGCTTCTAATCAGTTGCTTTAGTTTAAAAATAATATGTGCATATGGTTTTTATTATGACTAGGGAAAAATGGCGCTCAACTTATCTCAAGAGATCTTCAGCAATATATTACGTGCGGTACACAGTCACAGAGAAAATAGTGCCGCCATGCATGACCTTCAGTTTTTTTATGTTTTGTAAGGTGTTTGTTTTTCCCATGGTTCCGTTACTGTCGGGAAATTCCAAAAATTAGGTGGATACAATGTGTTCCGGGTAAGTATAGTTCAAGGTAGCTATTGAAATGTAGCTACATATGAGAACCACGCGGAAATAAGTCAATATTGACACTTATTAAGCCCCATTTCCCTCCCCAATGCCACCCTGATGTCAATATTAAGGCAATTGGAGCGATTTTTTTTCAACTTACTGATTTGCGTGAAGTATTTCACGCATGTTCTCCGTAGTGGTATCTACAGATAAAAGTGAAACAAAATTGCATCATATCAATTTGGTTTTTGGCAGTTCAATGCTATTTTAACACGTAGCCTCATGACATGTGACATATTTTTGTGATAAATCGATTACATATATACAAGTTTTATGATATTCGGGAAGTAATTCATTTATTGTTATAATAACTATTCCGAATATATCAACGTGTCACGCTGAGTTCCAAATTCTAAAAAAACTTATTATATATAAACAACTCTAGTCATAACATGCTTTAAGAAAAAAAATAAAATATAATTACTGTAGGTACCATATCCATTAATGCCGGTATGATGAGGGTTGGGGTACAGTTTTTCTAAAAATGTTTTATAAAAACAGTTTGTCAAAAAAGTTTTTTTCTAAAAGTAATCATTTTCTAAATACTATTTTTTCTAAAAATCCATTCTTCGAAAGATTATGTATTTCTATAAATATATATATACTCTTCTATATAGCAACGAACAAATAACAATGAAATAGGTTAAATTCGGCAATAACAACAACGTAGATACTTTTGAGACTAACTATAATTTCAAAATTTCAAGTATTCAGTGTTCAAATTTTAGTATTGAAACATGGTTGTGGAATATATAAAAGCACGCAAAAGAGATTATTTACATATTGTTTACTTTGTGCCCCCGAAGAATGTCATAGAACATTTTGAGACATTGCTATAAGATTTACCCGAGGAGGTGCTACCTATAGCCGATTGTTTAGAAATAAATTACATTCGAGGCCGTCCTGCTCGTGGAAGAAGAAGAGCTGCAGCCCCCCGTTATAGGCCGGAGCTATGGTCTCAATATCAAGCAGTATCGGATCGTACTGCAAGAACCAACAACATATCAGAAGGTTGGCATAACCGTTTGCAGATAATTATGGGAAAAAAGCACCCAAGTTTATACTATTTTCTAGTTGAGTTGCAAAAAGAGCAAAGCGATACAACCACGATGTTGGAGCAGCTTGATTTGGGTCAACGGGTCAAACCACCAACGAATCAAAAAAGAAACAAGCAGAAGATAGAATTTTTAATGTAGTCTCTCGATATGACGAATTTGTTGAAAACAATGATATTTCGACCTATCTTCGTAATCTATCTCATTATATAACAATGTAAAATTTATTAAAATAAAATTGTTTTAGAAATATATTATCTTATAAAAACTGTTATTAGAAAAAAAATGTTTTAGAAAAATAAAATTTTAGAAAACTTATCAGTAGAAAAACGTTTTTAGAAAAAGTGACCCCCTACCATGATGAGTTATAACACCTAAACAGGTGCACTTTAGTGAAATACGATCCAATATTAATTTTTGGCTTACTAAAAAAAATAATAAAATGTGCACTCGATGACCCACGATTACCACTTTATCCGCCTAACTCCTCTGAAAAAATCTCTAATTCGCAAGTTGTGTTAGTGCCATCAAGATTTTCGTTCGTTTTAACAGAAAATCTTGAAACTTTAATCAAGAAGCAGAACCGTAATATGTTCAGCGAGTTTCTTAACATTTCAGCTGATTACTGTCTAATCGAAATAGCAACTTTTTCAGGACGAAGTATGTGGACTTTCGAAAAGGTGGTCGAACCTAAGGTTATAATACTTGTGGAAGTAAAGAGTGCTGTGTATTTCTCTTTTGAACGATCTAAGTCTATGTTTATGCTGATGTGAGGTGTGGTATATGGCTTTCGCACGACGTCAAAACCTGCTACTTTAGATCTTCCAGGAGCTCAGGAAGTCTGGAAGGGACAAGGGTGGACATAAATAAAAAATCCCTGGCATCAGGGCAGCTCTAAACGTAAACAAAACTTCCATGATGATGCGCAGAAGCAAACCATTTGACGTTTACCTACAATCAAAGGATTCTGGATTCCTGCAGAGGTAGCAAATCTTCGGGATCATCCATAATAAAATTTTTTTAAAGATATAGTAAGCAATGGAGATTACACAGGAAAGTAATCTCCATAAGAGACCATGTTGGCATCTAAATAATGAATTTCCAATACTTTCGTCTAAAAACTACATTACTTCTTCAGTCGGATGCAGCTCTACGTACAGGCCATCACTTAAAATGGACGGGTCGAACAAAATTTACCGGTCACGTGACCACGTGGGTCTTGGGAAACATAAACAAACAAAACATTTCGCTTTGTGTCGGAATAAACGGAGAGCGAGTGCTTTTGAGCATATAGTACTGTGTTATTGAGGTTAAATATCAAGCCTCCCGCGTAAAAAGTTTGATGTTTGCACCAAACTTGGAACAAATTGTGTTTGGATTAAGTTTGGCCCAAACATCGGCAATGAGACTCCTAATTTCAAATGGTATCAAGACATTTTTAATTAGCCCAATTTCCCCCATATTTGGGAAAACTATTGCGCAACTTGTCCCAAATTTACTCCACATTTTGCAATAACTTGCGCCAGATTACGCGAATACTTACGAGTACGTTACTGGAAAGTTTACGAATCTTTGGGACAAGTTGCTCAATAATTTTCCCAAATATGGGGAAATTGGGGTAAGTAAAAATATTTCGATACAATTTGAAGTTAGGAGTCTCATTGCCGATGTTTGGGCCAAACTAAATCCAAACATAAATTTGTCCCAAATTTGGCGCAAACCTCAAAATGTTTACGCGGGTTATTTGAAAGTGGTGTAATAAGCTTCATTTTGTGGAATGTGATGCCATCAGTAATGTTCCTTTTCTCTTATGATGTGGTCGTTAGAGGGAATTGTTGTCCAAAACAGGGAAGAGCAAGCGTGCGGTGTTTGGTTAAGCCACATTTTAACCGCCGATTGTCCACCTTTCCATTATTAAATGTAGCCCGCTTAATCTGGTCTATAAGAACTACCTGGTTTCGGAAGATCTTATCACCATGCCTGCATCAAATGCGCGCTTGGCGCTTCAATTTTTCCTTGGATTCAAGTAAAGATACATTGGTGTGTAAGTAGTCAAGGAGGCTAGAAAAAAATGGAGGCGACATACTGCTTGAGTTTAGAAGCCAATTCCGCCATTACAGTCGGCACAGTTAACACCTCTCTCTATCTGGCTTGCGTTTCAAGGGGTCGCGTTTGATATTACTCAAATCTAAGTTAAAAACCACAGGCAAGGCAATGTTTTGTGACTGGTTTGGCCGTACACCTACTCGGCACAAAATCCTTCCCAAGCACTCCTATTCTTGAAACACTTTCGCCCATGAGCTATCACGGTCATGCCTCCTCCATTTCATTTTAACTTCCTTGGTAAGTAATTAAGTTTTTGTTTTGCATTCATAGCTGCAATATCCGTATCCAACGATGTAGGCAGGTAGTAACGCCACAAAACGCCATCTTGGGAGATGATACAGCATGTTCCTGCGACATTGTTGACGTGTTTGTTATTTAAATTTAAAAAAAATCAAAACTCAACGCTCGTATCTAGGGATGAAATGAGAAAACCATTCGCACGGACTGGGATTCAAACTTTGATTCGTCGAATTCGTGACGAATGCAATAACCAGTTAAGTTACCCAGGCGCATTCTTTCACCGTGAATTTTAATGGAGGATTTAAGGAGCGAATCGTATCAGTGGGTGACTCCGTTAAAGCTACTGCGCGGCCAGTTCCACCGTTCTTTTAACGAAATGAGATTAGCGAGAACCAGCAGGAGAGAAACGTCGCAAGTTTATAACGCAATGCAGCAATCATGCGATGATAGACGTTTAAGGCCCAAATTTCCATTACCAATATGGTTTTGTCCAGGGTTGGGTTAGTAGAAACCTTTGATGCTAGCTAATTTTCAGTTACCCCCTCAAAAAGGAGCAGTTACTCTATGAAGATGCAACTTGAAAAAAGTTGAAGTTGTATCACAGATTATTACAAAACGTAGCTGTCAGCTACTTTAAAGTAAGCCAAATTTGGCTTACATTCAAATTTATCAAAATCATTGTTAAGAGTTTGGTCTATTTTTTGAATTACTGAGATTTAGTTGAGCTGTAAACTTTTGACATTTACAGTTATGATTTTTAATCAAAGCTTAATATATGAAATTACATCAATATCGCATTAAATGACGCCAGTTGATCTACGCTCTTTTGTTAGAATTCTTAAAAAATTTCATACTTAATCGTTCTAATCTAGGTGACAGGTTATTCTTCAGGGCGATATACGCCTTTGTTTCGGAAGTAACTTTGTTTAATTAAATGTTTAATAACTAACAAATGGTTAATTTTATTTAACTATTAAAACATAAAGAATATTTTTGATAGCTGCTATGATACATATCTTACGAAGGTGAAACTGTGAAATAAGGAGTAGTTCTGACCTTGCAGACCTGAAGTGCCTTAGTTCTTACAACTCATAAATTCATTGTAGTTTACAACTGGTAAGTGTCACAAAATACAGCTTATTATATTTTTTTTCTCCACAGAGTTTTCATCGAGATTTTTCTTCTCTCCAACTCTTAATACGAATTCTCAATGGATGATTTTCGACCTCCATTTGATCGTCATCACAATTGGCACTGGATGCTAAATTCAGCTACAGCGTGAAGCTAGCAGTACTTTTTTTTAAATATGACTATAACTGCCTCGCTTACTATTGGTCTTCTTCTTATGTCTCATGTATTCTGCAAGATCAGAGGTCAGAGATGCGCCCATTTTGAGTTAGCTACATTTTCCGAAGATCCCTTGTTTTTAATCAAGTGCTTAGTTAGTGATTTACGTGGAGAAATGGAACTGAGCCCGTCTTATTTCACCGTTTGGTCCTTGAAAGGACGACTAATTGCCGTTCGATGGAAGCCTGTCGTTTGCCTTTAAGCGTCTTAGTATTGATTGAACACCCTATTTTCGTGGTAACTAACCTAATTAGAGCCCGCGCAACGTGTGGCCATAGAATATCTACAATTATTCTGAGCGTAGGATGTAGCCAGTCGCTTCGCGAGATGCGATTGGCTCACTTAAAGTCTACCAAGAGAGTTTTGAGAGGATTCTGTCACGTCCTCGGAAGACATGAAGGTGCTAATCCGACGAAGTAGAACGCGTCTTGCATTACCAGCAAATAACGAAGGAAATTACGTCACGAAATAAAATCTCTTACATTAATAAATTATAGGATACTAGGGGGATGATTCCCATGGTGGCCTAAGGGGTCCCAATGCCATGACTTCCATCGCTTAAATCGCCCCGTCGCAACTCATGCTATGGAAGAAAAGATATAGAATATTTATCATCACTTCATTTAAAGAAGTTTATTTCAAATCAACATTTATAATTATATTATAAATACCATCAGCATTTTTTCGAACCACCGTGTGAACGTCTTATGAAACGAGCGACCATGTACTTTTCATGCAAAAGTCGTTTTTTAGACATGTTTTAGTTGATTTCTATGAAAGTCTCAAATCAAGAAATATCTGGATGTTCATTGCCACTCGCTAGAAATTTTTCCACATAGGCGTTCCTTTTTACCCTTTTAATTACTTATTCATTCCCCAAAAGTGAAGTACAATCCCAGCCTTCCTTCAAAAACGCCCACTTAATCAAAGAAAAGCGAAGCTATTTAAGACATTGACTTGAGGGTTTTCGGGTTATTCCCACGTTTGCTCCTCCTAAAGGACAACAGTTTCGCCGGAATTCTAGTCGGCATCTTCAGGTACGAAATGAGTTTGAAGAGCGTTTGGCTGCTATACCTACAAACTATTTTTTTCTGACAATAGTTTGAAATCGCTTTAGTTGATGATAAATGTCCAGAACATACTTTTTACTAAGATTTTTAATACGAATCTTTAATTTATTCGAAAATTACAGCCTTAAGATGGGGATAAAAAATAATGGCGAATTAAGTGTTGCGACGTAAAGTTTAGACACGCGTATGGCGGAATTACTACACGATATTCTATAAATATTTTAACTGTAAATAAGTCTATGAATGTTGCAGGAACTCTGCATGAAGTTAACACACAAAAATGTTAAATATATTTTGCACTATGTAACGATTATTATGGAGAGTACAGTTTTCAATAATTACGTTCAATCTTTTAGAGCTACAAAAAAAACCTGCTAGAAGCAGGGGTTTTATATATTTAATGTAGTGAGTTGTGTTGCTATTTATGAGACCACCAAAATTCATTTGCGGATATTTGCAGACCCACGAGATATTGTTTATTTTCTTCCGGAGAGCCCCAGCCGGCTGGCCCCTATCGCGACCGGCCGCCGCGCTGCACAGTGGTCCGGAATAGGAAAAAGTTGACCAAAAATAGAAATAATTGTTCAATTTTGGTGAAACTTGGTATTCAGAGATTTTTTGGGTTTTTAATTATGAATCTGAAGTCAAATATTAAATTTTATCGAAAGCAAAATGGCGGACACCAAGTAGAATATCTTGAAAGTCTTTAAACACGAAATTAATGTTTCTTCCAAGTAAGTAGTAGTTTTTCCGTTGAGTTTGGACCTAGATTCTTATAATTTATCGTTACTGTCACCGTAAGTATTGCTAACTATGTAGCAAATTAAAAAAGTGAAGACGTTATCGAGCAGTAAGCGCGAATAACTGGTATTACAAGGAGTTTAAAAAAAGTTTGGCGACACTCAATTTGTAAACTTTTGCATTCAGTTTTACTTCATTTAAATACTTTCAGAGGAAATAAAAAAGATTAACTATAAAATACAATTGTTTTAACATGCATGAGTAAAAATTACATATTGACTGGGAAAGTTAAATAAAATGTTTTCCAATGTACATTTTAACGGCTAACGTTGAGAATCAGTCGTCAGCGGGAGAATCGCTTTTCTCGTCATCTTGAGACTCATTGTCAGATTCCTCGGATAAATGGTGAGGCGCATCTGAAAAGGTATACGTATATTTCCCAAAATACAATGCTCCAGGTGCTTGATTTGCTGACTGGTAAATTGTTTCTCGGCTTTTGAAATTTGGTAAATTATTCCTCGAACCCTAGGAGTAATTGGTCCGTAAGATTTCGGCTAGTATGTTGATTTGTTGAAAACGCATTAAATTTACCTATGGATGAAAACGAAGCCATCGAAAAGATCATCACTGCATCTGTACGCAGACATTGTGGCCATTTGAGGAGGAAGTGGGAAGAATTCCATCGAAAAGAAGATTTATTTAAAAAGAAGTATGAGGCATGGTTGAACTGCATCATATTCTTTAAGCTATCAGGTGCTACTCCATGTAGCACGCAGGGTAATAAATTTAACATTTTGGAATTTGTATAAAGAATATTAGTTTCACTACCGCATTTCAATGATTACTGAGTCAGGCGTGCTCATAAACGTATTTTGAAATGTTCTAGAGTTACCTCGTCAAACGTATTGCTTTAACATAATACCAACGTTATAAAGAACAATTATGAAGGGGTTTTATGTGACAAACGGTAATTATTTATTTGATGCATAAATGTATCTGTTGTTTTAAACTCGTTTTTCGTTATTGGAGCTGATTCTCCCTGGTTTCTATTATCTGGAAAAGAAATTCGCTACTGATGGTATGGATTTCCGACGAAAGCCAGTGAAAACCACATTCGAAATCAAAAGATGACAAGGTAAGTCATAAGGGTCATAGTGAAACTTGATATTAATTTAAGAGATGGTATGTTAGACGTGAGGATTTGAGGTATTTGTGAGACAATAAATATTTAGACATGAAAGAGAAACATGTGATCCGTTGGGTCAACGTAAGTGCACTTATTTAAGCTCATTACGAATATGGAGATCAATTTCTTTTCTTCTCATATGTATGCTCTCTTCTTTTCTTGTCGCTATTAGACCCAAACCTTATGCGTGGACGGCCAATAAAATTATTTGTCGATTAAGGAGTAACAGTTCCAATCGGAGAAGGGCGATTAAAAACTAGAAACTCTTTTGAAGAGGAAGAACTTACTTTAGCCATTACCATGAATTTGAGGTCATGTGGTAATGAAGTCGCAGCATAACTATTGACAGAAGTAACAAAAACTTCACCAGGTTGCGTAGGTAAAAATATTATATCCCATTGGAAGAGATAAAACAAGTCATCCAAGGCAATATATAGCTGAAGAGGCTTTATTCTTAATTATTAATAGCAACTTGTCGAAAAGACAATACCTCTATATTCGAAAAGGTACAAAGAAGATCGAACATAACCTTTACCCTTCTAAATATTTTATTTGTGTAGCCAAGAGGGAAGCTTACACAGAAGATATTGGAGTATCAATGACTGAAAAAATGTGAAGTAAAACTGAAGTCACTTCTCCACCACACATGCAAACGATTGTAAACGTTTTTAAGTTCCAATCTTCCCATGATGAAGATCAAAATTACCACTTGATTTTTAAGTGGGGATTTGATGAGAGCTCTGGGCAATCCATGTATAAACAGAAGTGGTCAGAAACAGAAGCAAGCGATGAAAGTGTCTTTGCCACTTAACTGATTCCCTTGCGTCTGGTGCATGTAGCCAAAAAAGACTTCATCTGGAAAAATCCTCGACCATCATCTCCCCGTTTCTGCAGGTCTGTGAGGTTGCAATTGATTTCGGAGACGGATGGAATTTCAAAATCCGCGGAACCATTTACCAGTCAGCAAATCAAGCATCTGGAACAATTTGTTTTGGGAAATATGCGTATATCTTTTCAGATGCGCCTCACCATTTATCCGAGGAATCTTACAATGAGTCTCAAGATGACGAGAAAAGTGACTCTTCCACTGACGACAGATTCTCAACGTTAGCCGTTAAAATTTACATTGGGAAACATTTCATTTAATTTTCCCAATCAATGCGTAATTTTACTCATGTATGTTAAAACAATCGTATTTTATAATCTTTTTTATTTCCTCTGAAAGCATTTAAATTAAGTAAAACTGAATGCAAAAGTTTACAAATTGAGTGTCGCCAAACTTTTTTTAAACTCCTTGTAATACCAGTTATTCGCGATTACTGCTCGATAACGTCTTCACTTTTTGAATTAGCTACATAATTAGCAATAGGTACGGTGACAGTAATGATAAATTATAAGAATCTAGGTCCAAACTCAACGGAAAAACTACTACTTACTTGGATCAAACATTAATTTCGAGTTTATAGACTTTCAAGATATTCTACTTGGTGTCCGCCATTTTGTTTTCGATAAAATTGAGTATTTGACTCCAGATTCATAATTAGGGACCCAAAAAAAAACATCTTAATACAAAGTTTCACCAAAATTGAACAATTATTTCTAATTTTAGTCAATATTTTCCTATTCCGGACCACTGTGTGTTGGTCTCTGATTGCTGAAAATCCGTTAGAAAGTAGAGGAGAACGGTAAGCCATATTCCCTGTTAAGGTTATTAGGAATCTTAGCGATTTATATAGTTTCCCGTATCAGCTGAGGGAAGTACTTATTTGACCCTGGCGTTGATCTTGCATTCCTAAAAGTTGGTAATGTGTCCGGGTGCTGACCAGACGTTCTCTGCAACAGCGAAATGTCGAAATTCATTCTTCTTCGTTGCCATTTGATATTCCTCTAAACTACGTTTGAGGGATCTCGAAGTTTGGCCGATATACAGTTTTATGCAGCTGCACCTCACTCCACGAACTCCTTCGTGAATGTCATTTAATCACTGCGGAAGCTTTCGTATCTGTGTATGACATTGCCAGCTTTTTCTTGAGGCAAATTTCTTGATACCGTCAAAACTGGTCAAGGTAGGTACTCATTAAAAGTTTGGAAAATACGAAATGTAATTCCTTTGGTTTAGTTGTCTCAATTACACCTAGTAAAATTGACGACTGGAGTTCAACGCAAACTTCCCAAGGGTTCTAAGGATTGTTGTTTATATTACTTTGTAGTAGTCATTATTATCCCTTTTCACGAGAATACTGAAATGAAAATACTTTTTTCACATGTACCCAAGAAATGTATTGGATATTTATTTTTTTACGAGGAAAGGTTCCATAAAATATTTTAACACTCATACAGGTTCCGTGAATCGAAAGAGTTTTAAATGCCACTAATGTAGATGAATGAAAGGGAATTGGTCCTCATAATTGCCGAAATTATCCCTCAAAGCATAAGTTCGTTCGGGGGCTCCATTGTTCGGGTTCCCCAGTGTCAACTACTGTCCTTAAGAAAAAAGAAGGTAATATAAAGGTCATTTCCCCATGTATCCATCAGCAGTTGATCTCTTAGAATCCGGATATGCGACAGCACCCAACAAGCATTAAGTTCAGTCTTCCTTTCCCAGTAAATCACTTTCACTTTCTCCCGCCTTCATTAGTTGGAGAGCGAGCAAAGTAAGGTGGAGGTAGAAAAGTCAATCCCATCTCGTTGTTTCCCCACATTCTGTCGTCTAAATGATTGGGTAAACAAACTTCTCGACGCTACGCGAACGGATTTTTCGCTGCAAAAGTCGAAATATTGAGCACGGAAAGCTCGTGAACACTGTTGTATACTCCATAGGCTTGCAAACTACTGTACATCTGCGCATTTATGCAGATGCTAAATTCTCTTATACTCATAGTTTCTATGGCTTTGTTACAATGCCTATAGTGTGGTGCATGTTCGTGACATTTCACATCCTGACAGGTATTTGTAGGTTTTGATTGATGCGTAACTGCCACATCAATAACTTTGCTGTTTCAAAAACTTGAGTCAAATATATTACATATCGTGGTCGTTAGTAAGATAACTCACCCCCTGCCGTACACTTTTGAGTTGGATTGCAGATTATTGTGTAGGTGTGTAAGTAAATACATACCACTCGTTCAAAGCAATCAAAATTTTGGGAAATAAACAAATGTGTGTAATTACTCTTATCTACAGCCCTGTAAATGACGGTGCATTATTATCATTGCTGTTAGTTTAATCTCCCGGTTAAGGCAGGGAGGCAGACACAAGGCAGCTCACCCCGGACTAAGCCACAGGCGCCGTGTGATCTTCACCCATTCAGGGTAGGGGGGCCAGTTCCTTTCCCTGGGCCACCTCGCACTCCGAGGATTTTTTAGTACGGCGGCGTCCAAAGGCCTCACCCGGATTTGAACCAAGAAAGATAAAGGCGATAAAGAGGGAGCATAGAGGAAGAATGGTCATAGCAATAAATGGTCCTATTTAGGTGTGACTAAAGGCTGTTTTTCACCACACTTAGGCCCTGTTTCACCAACGGCAATCAACGCTTGATTATGGATCAACCCTCGAGTTACTCCGTGATTACGTTGATTGGGTTTCACCAACGACAATCAGCGATGATCGGAGATCAAAATCGTCGGTCAAGTTGATCGTAGGTTTTGGGCGATCAAATCCACAATCAACCAACATGGCGGAAATCTTCATCTACATCTACATACTACCCCGCAAGCCGCCTCAATAGGCGTGTGGCGGGGGGTGTTAGGACACCAGCCGTTTACATATAAAAATGAAACGCTCGAATGAAATTACGTCTAGCATTTATTAAAGTCCCTTATTGTTCGGGGGAAAAACTAATTCCCATACCTATCCGTTCGGAAAAATATCTCTCTTAATTTATCGTTTCTGTCGGACCTGGAAATATAGTGGGGTTCTAATATGATGTTCTCCGTGTCGCTCTGAAAGATATCTATTCTCAATTGCTCAAGCAATCTAAGCCTAGCGCGCAGTCTCCGTGTCTCTAGCGGCTACCACCCTAATTCGTTTAACAAATCTTGTATTTATCTCACACAGAAATAGAAGAAATACTTGACTATTTTAACTTGAGAGCCAATCACAGGCCATTCAGAACAAACCTGTACGATGCGTGCGAAGAAAATTAATAGTTAAAACAAGTTAAGAATTATTTTAATCAAACCTACTGTTCATTTCGGACTAGTAGGGATTGGAAACTGGTTGCGTAGGCCGAGAAGTAGAAATTTTCCAATATCACCACTCAACCAGCATTTAATAGCGTTATTATAAAATGCAAAAAGAAGTATTCAGGTAAATTGCACCACGTTTACGCACGAAGCGTTTAAATTTCGCGGGTTTTCAACATGAGAATCACGAAAGTCGCAACCTTGGTCGCAACCGTCACACCCTCATATTTATGTCAGCGATGTCGACTGTTGTGAAGCTTTTGGTCTTTTTTGGAGAAGTATTCACTTACTGGATAGCTTTTGTGGTATTATTATCATTGAAGAGGAGCGGAGACGTATTTGTCATTGTGATATTGAGATTTTAATTTCATTTATGAATATACACGGCAAGATTTTCAAGTGAGTACCTAAGTTATTTGCTACCTCGATTGAATTTTAGTTACGTTTTGCGATCTTAGCTGGTGTGATGACTTGAAGGACGTAGTTTCGAGTGTAATAAACGGCTTACGTTCTTATTATTTACACCAAGTGTAAGCTTTATCGAAATATAACACATTTGTGTGTAGCCTTTGTGTCATACATAACATAAACACCTTTGTGTGTTCAACAAGTGTAGCCTTTGCATATAGTATGTGTTGTTTTTGCAACTTTGATGTAATAACCAAGTAGACAATCGTTTAATTAACTCATGTTGTGTATGTTTGTGATGCTTTAGTATAAATTACTAGAAGTGTTATTATATTATTCCGTCACATTATATATGTAGAGTGACTGCTGTCTAAAATGATGGTAAAGTGTGGTGTAAAATTTAAGGGATAAGTTTATCACGATCTAATTGAGAGCTAGTAATGATAAAAACGTAGACTAATATGTTGCACAAGTTAACTTGTTAAGTTATCTGGCAAAATTCTATCCAGTAAACACTACGGAAGTGTATGTCTAGTTAAATCTCATAAACAAAACTGGATCCCCAGAGTTATTTTGCAAAACAGTACCAATGACTGAAATGTAAGTTGGTACTCCTACATATTTAACACAAGAACACTGCAACATAACATTATACAATGTTAATTTTCATAATGATCTACTAAATATTTATGTGAAGATTATAAGTACCTACGCACATCACAGTGATACAATTTTGGTAGATTTACACATTAGTTGTAAGCTTTAGGAAGTGCTTGATGTCTTGAGGTGCTTAATCTTTCATATCAACCAAATGAAATGCATACATTTTTTTACACATGAGGAATGCAATGGGAATGAGATGTTGGAAATTAAATATGTCAATTTATAAAACTTGAGCAATTTATTGCAGTTTTTAGATATATAAGCATTGAATAGCAGGGATAAACGTTGACAAGGCTGTGTAGTCACAAGTCAGTATGGTTTCTTTGAAAGTAATGATTTCTTTGCCATATTAATAAATGCTACTGTATATTAACAGTAAGTCATAAGCTAATATTATGTCAGCATAATCAGGTATGTCACTATTGTCATATTCTATGGGCTTAAGATGTTATGCAATATAAGTTTTTCACCAAATGTGACAATTGTTATGCAGTTTGTTACTTCCATGCAGGTACTACTAAAAATTATATTATTATTACATTATTCTTGGCTCATTGTATGTTTCAGCTTGGTTGGTACCTATTTGGTTTTTTCTTCACATTTTATTGCTACCTAATTGTATTGCAGTTGCATGATATGACCTTTCCTCATACTTTCTGGCAATTAAAACTGAGGCTCCTCTCTTATGTTGCTAGGAATTTGGAAGATTCACATTGGTATATGACCTGCTATATTTTATACTCCAATACATAAACAATGTTTCCTCTGAATTCAATCGTATTTGTACGAATTTTGTTTAATACCTACATTGGGTTAACAAGTTTTTAAACATTATGAGATGTCTATTTTGTATTCATTAACTAACTTCTGAAGTCACAAGTATTGAAATTATATCTCTTGGTTTAAGAATATAAGTCATTTTCCAAAATAAAAAAACCATTATCATTCAATATCAAAGCCCATTTGTAAACAATTTAATAAAGGTTTTCCTCATATAGAAATAAAATCATGACAGGCCTTGGGATTAATCAGTTCTTATAAATATTATAATAGACTGCACTTGTCATTCAGCAAAGGTTGCTTTACTGGTGTTTTTTAGCATAGCATGGGTTGTACAGGTGCTACTGCAATGGTGTTTTGACAAGATTTCATCACAGGTGTAACCATTATAGTAGAGTATTATTTGGTGTTGGCCACCTTTTTAATCACAGAATATAACAGAACAGTGGAAATTAGAACACAATTTTTGATATTGAAAAAATCAATTTGTATGGAACCAAAGTTGTGCAATAATGTAATTAGTTGATGATAGTGATTTTTATGCACTAGGTCGAGACTTATTATATATCTTATTAGATTAGAGACTTATCTTAGACTTATTATATATATATATATCTTATTATTTATATATATATATATATATATATATATATATATATATATATATATATATATATCTATCCTGCTAGAGATTGTGCTCTTGCATATGCCAGTAGTATGTAATTGCTTAGTTTTTGTAAGCCTCGGCAAGTAGAAAAAACGAAATCTGACCCCAATACTTTTATCGCTGAAATTATTTATTTATTGTCCACTTCAGAATTCGCAGAAAATATATGCATTCAATAATGTGCTTGTTGTTTAGGAATATCAAAGCATTAGTATGTAGTAAGTTTGAAGGTAGATGTATAAATTTAAGCCATGGTTAGAAATATTAATGCAGTTCGTCCTGTAACTGGATTTACGGCAACTCCCACTTAATAAATTTTGGCCATTGGATGGCCACATGCCTCTATGCTATATCTCATAGTTTATTAAATATAGTTAGGATGTGGGTATTAAAAAAATAAATGTCTACATGTTGATGAAAGAGAATATAAGGAAATGCTTGCTGGCTTAACGTACATTAAGTCATTCACTAAGATTATGTAACAGATTCCTCTGCAGAGGAATTACTTGGAAATCATGAAGACGTTTTTTATGTGGTTCCTACTTGGCCAAATTCGAAGATTGAAGAAGAAACAGTCCCTCCACCTAGTTTTAGATCTCCCTCGGATTCTCTTGCCTTATAAACTTATATTCGATATCAATTTCCCCTCGAAATCGTCAGGTCTTTTCATCTCGTGTCCATATCATTTTTGAAGGCTTTCTTTGATATTTTAGTTACTCTTTTCAGTACTTAAGTAACTGCTCTTTCTCTCGATATTTCACTCCTGATCTTATGCCCTCTTGTGCCCCAGGAAGAGATTATTACAGAGGAATGCGATTCTGACGCAATAATTGTGTCAGAAATGCTATGGTGTGTGTAATTTGTATGTTTTTCGTTTATTTAGCAAACTAAATTTGTCGTTACTCACCATAATATATTTTTGAGAATCGCGAAAAACCATCCTTTGGCAAAGCGTTTATGTGATTAAGGCGTGAAATAGATATTTATATCCACATCTACGAAACACCGCGAAAGCCCACTCAAGGATGTATAGCACGGGGCGATTCCACGCCAAGCATGCACTTTGGTCCCAGTTCAAATTAGAACCTCGCGTGCTCCCGCGGCCCCTAGGCGATGACCAAAGCAATCAGGAGAACAATGCATGCTCAGAACAGAAACCAAGGGAGTGTTACGTTGGCTAACATGCTAGCATGCAGTACACGGATTAACATACTACTACCTACTGATCGGTATTACTAATGCTATTAATTCATGGATACTACGATAAACTAATCCATGCAGAAAACAAAAGAACTTCAAGTGAAATAAAGTGATTATAATCAGCAAATTAAATTCTCGAACCTGTGTATTTCGTTCATTATTTAGAAGTTCAGTAATGACAACGATTTATTTTCGTCATCACTAATATCACATAGACAACGTGCTTCTTCTACAGCTGCTTAGATTACAAAAATAAAATTTAAGCCTCTATTAGAACTACTAAATAATTTGCTTTACAAAATACATTGAAATCGGGTGTGGAAAGACCAGCTGACACCTCGACCTGATGGAAATAACAGTGTACGCGAAGAGGATGATGAAAAGTGAGAACAAAATGATTATTTGTGCTCTACACCGAAGATAAAAACAAATCCGTTTCTCCTCTCTTTCAAACTAAAAAAAACCTCGCTCATCTGCTCAAATTCTCTCCCTTTCTCTGAGCTGCGATCCAAATCATCTCTCGACTCTCACCATCAACGCACATACTCTACGTCCCCCTGGAAACCCTGCCTCTCCCTCATTTCAATTACGCGTCCTCACTCTTCAGACGTCCGGAGAATTCAGCGCGAGCACAAAAGGGAGTCAGGCAGTACGGGACACTCCGGGAGGGATTAAAATTGGGGACTACACCCTCCCTTAACTTCCACCCTTGCCGTCCCCAAATCGACTCCATACTTTTTCCATAGGGGAGTTGTTAAGGGTTAGGGATTAAAAGTTGCGAGGGAGACATAAGGGTGGGCTCCCTTTAAGGTTACACTAAGACTGTTTGAGTCAGGAGAAATATGTAAATTCCACCTTTTCGTTTGCAATGCTAAACAAAATTCTGCCGTTATCTCGTGAAGATTCCTAGCGCTGCGCAGTGAACGACTTTGGGACGTGGGCTACGGAACTTTCAAAATTCTGTGGAACGGTGAAAGGAAGAAGAATAATCTGATGCTTTCCCGGCGTATGATGCTAGAGAAGTCCATTCGGCTTCTCCACCGGATCACACTCTGCATTTCTGCTACAAACCTTGAGAATGACTTAACTAGAGTCGAAACCTAGGTCAGAATAGTAAAACATTATTGTGGAACATTGCTAAGTGAATTTATTTACAAATATACGTTTTATCCACGTTGCTTTCATGTTTGTACTCAACTCCATCTAGTTTCAAGT
This sequence comes from Pyrrhosoma nymphula, assembly GCA_963573305.1. Lineage (NCBI taxonomy): Eukaryota > Metazoa > Arthropoda > Insecta > Odonata > Coenagrionidae > Pyrrhosoma > Pyrrhosoma nymphula. The sequence continues at coordinate 49,167,503 of OY754337.1, read as the reverse complement.
TCAAATCGCGTGTAATAATAATATCGTGGATAGGCATAATTTAGCTGTTCATGATAAACAGATAACACGTTTTTCTATAAGTGATCGGAATACGATAAAAATAACATTTTAGTCATTTTACGGTGGACCCAACTTAAAAAGGGTTCATAGAAGAAGGAACAAGGCCAATTATACCAGAATACGACACATATTGACATCCAGTGGGGATAAAGTTTTTCCTACATTCTCCCGCCTGCTGAAATGACATTCGTGGCATAAAATTCTCTGAATGAAATGCAAGCATACTTGAGCATAATTGATAGAATAATACAATGATGGATCAGTAAAATGAACGGGAAAAAACGTAAAATTTGCAGTACGTTAGATAGGGGAGCTGAAAGTAGTCATTATGGGTCACTTGCTAAGATGCTAGGACATGTAGAATTCTTCACCAACCTTAGAAAATGCATCGCGTAGTATTAGAAGAAGGTTTGAGGACAATAATCACAGTATAGCTCAAGCAAAGAGACCATTCTTGATGTAAAAACAATAGTTGTTGTCAGAGAAAACAGGACTACCAATAAGAAAGCAGTTCCTCAAAACATTTTTGCGGAATGTGGTACTACCTGTCTCTGAGACATACCTTTTGGAATAAAGTCGCATTTTCATCATTGTATCTTTATTTGTGTTGTGTAAAATTCGTGTGGAGTGTTGCACTACATGGCTCAGATACATGGATCATTGTGAAGCCAGAACAGAAAAGAATAGAGGCTTTCAAAACTTGATGATGGAGGTGGATGCCGAATATCAAATGGACAGATAAAATCAGAAGCGAAAAATGTAACGAACGAATAGATTTCAAAATTTATTTTTCGAAACCTATTGGAGATCATAAAAGCTGCTTTTAAGACTTTAGAAGTGGACTGTTTGGCACATTTCTTTCAATAATTTACTCGAATAAGCACTCATACTCTGGTATCGAATACAGAAGCGCACCGATTGTTCGTGTTCATTTGAGAAGCCCAATCGAATAACCGAAAATGACGGATTATAATTATCAATTCATGTTCACTTTTGAGGTAGTTGTGGTCTTGGTTTCAGTGCCATGATTTCTCAAAGTCTTCCGCGCATCTTGCAGTGAAATGTCCGTTTTCTATTTACCATTTCCTTTACAAGGCGATTGTTCATTAACAGTTAACAGTTGCAGAATATGACTTAAGCAGGCACCATATTAATTTATCCCGTGAGAAACAAAGAAAGAAGATGGAAAATTCTTAAGAAAGAGAGAAGTATGAGTTAGCCTTATGCTTAGCCAACGAATTTCAGTAAACTAATTAACGTCACTTTTTTATTCTTCATAAAACATTTTATGGGAACTATTTGCAGAGGCAATAATGTAGGTGTATTTCGATAGGTACTTATTATTATTTTCTGATTATATTCTTACTAATATGGAAATCTTTGTTTCATAATTTATGTGGCATTGATAAATTTTTTCTATATCCATTATGAGTATATTATCAATACGTTTGTTAAAAAACCACATCCCTACCCACAATTGACGACCTTTACATGTGTAAATAATTCTATTTGCCAGGGTGTGTATTTGTTCATTAAGAGGTTACTTAAAGACATGACATGCGGCTGTCATCGTTTTGTCTCGACTGATTTTCTTACCTATGTTTTACCTATAAATTGGTTTACAACAATACAGCATTTTATATTAGCTTCTCCAACAAAATTCCTATACCATGTGAGTGATACTTCATAAAATTCAACTAGATAATGGGTGTCCTCACGCTAAAGTCACACATATTTACCGTGTCTGACGTCAAAACAATCGGTTTGCTACGGTCAGACAAACAAATAATTTGCTCGAACAGAGCACGCGCCCTTTATCGTGCAAAGATGCTGGAATGTTTCCCCACCCCTATAGAATCGTGCCCCGCATCCAACGCCTTCCCTGGTGAGCACAATGGGGGGATTTTTGTTTGCTGACAATTCCTCTCGCTAACTCCTTTGGCGAACATCTGGCTAATAATAATCTGCAGCCTCCACACTTTCAGTCGGAATAATTCCCTTAAACATCCTCCAAACCGAGGCTTAAATCCCATGGCAATCAGTAGTTTCTTTGTAAGACCCCTCTTAAAATCTGCACGTCGTCGGCATAAGCACGCGGTTATTGTTCCTTTATCTTTTCTGGTTTCGCCCTCCAGCAAAAGGTGGGAGCTTTCTTTTCACTCTGGTGCTCTGCTTCCTTTGCAACAATGTAGCGCACTCGCTTTCTTATCGTTTCAGATCCTGCTTAAACTGCTAACGCACTTCAAAACAGATCGGGAGCTGGGATGATGTGCGCTAAAAAAGGAAATAACTTTTATAATCACATCCCCACGACTATGTTTGATGTGTTTATTTTGTTCGGGTTTCTCCCGCGTTGATTCATGTTTATGGACAACCGTTTCGCTTGCATTCCAGCTAGCGTCGTCAAGTCCTGAATGAGCTGCAGAGATTCTTTCGCCGTTATACATATGCTAGTCAGGCATGTGCTGATTGACCGGATGGACCTTTGAATTTTATTGTTGAAAAAAGACGTTGGAACGTTGAGGAGATAGGATAGCCGTCTTCCCTGTTGAAATTCTCAATCAACGTGGGAGAAACCCGAACAAAACAAATTAATCAAATCGCCGCGGAAGACTCCGTACCAACATGTTTGATGTGATATGGGGCTATTACGAACGGGAGGACCGTATCACACCACACCGTCGACGTTGAAACTTCGACCCCCGCGATTTTGAATTGGGGAGTTGGAGTGTCACCGCCGGTCGGTGCAATACGTCTTGGGACCCGACGCGGTGGAAGTTACAGATATTTGAAAAATTACGCGTTCTTTGTATTCGGAAACAGCGTCAGCCATTCGTGAGCATCCCTAGCAGACGAATTCTGCTAGATGTTCATTACTGACATATTATGCGCTAAATTCTTAATTAAAATAATCAATTGTAATATTTAATAGGAATTGAGATGAGAATGGTGGTGCATTATTTTCAACACAAAGATCATATAACGACAGTGGTTGGAGTACTTAGCTCTAAAACATTTTTAAAGCTTCGTTGTGTGATATGCGTAATTTTCCTATAGTGAGGAAAAGTTTAATAAAACATTTATTCAATGAGGAGTTATAATAAATGTAGGAAATCTAAATCATATATAAATTCAGATATAAACTAAGGATATTGTTAATATCATGATAGATCATACAAACTTTGCTACCTTCGGGGCCGTAGGGAAATGATGGGATCTCGACTCGAGTAAATGAAACAAGAAAATAATTATTTTTTAAGTGGTAATAATTACCTCACGTTAATATTTTAATATCCCTTCAGTTTTTACATAATTTTCATGAAGGTTTGGAAATATATAAAGACAGGCTCTTCCAGTTTCTCAAAGGTATTCGAGTAATAGCTGATTCTCAAATGCTTTACTGTTGTGAACCATGGTCAACTACCTTCAGAATTAAAGCAATGAGGAAGTTGTGCCAATATATGCATTGGTTTTCAAGTGGGAAATTACGGTCAATCATAATTTCATAGGCCGACCTCTTCAAATATTTATCGCAGAAACGAGGTATATTTAGGACGAAATGCACTGTTCTGCTGGACTAGGTAGTCTTGTCTCCGGAAAACCTGAACCCGCTCTGTCCGTAAAGGTATATAAATGGGATAATCTATTGTTAAATTCTCTTCCCACATATGTTCCCTCACATTGCTTTTGTATCCAAATGCCAGACAAGAATGAAATACACAATGCACTCCGTACGCTGTTGTAATCCCCTCGCTCACTCTGCTTGATGTAATCCAAGCTGCGTCAAAGCGTTCGACCCAAACGATGCGTATAAACATACCTTCAATTAGTAGTAGCATGATATCCATCAAATACGTTGAAAAAGGATAACGTGCAGCTTTTAATTACTTTATGGTAAAAGGCTTTCTTTCTTCAGCATGCAATATGCTCAAATTCGTTTACTATTTACAAAACATTCGACCGTCAATATTGAAAACCTAGATAATGCTACCTTCAAGCGGAGTATAAAATATTTCGCCAGCGCACATCGTTCCATTCATCATCCTTCATGATCACCAATGTGTTCCCAGCTGCTCTAACTTCAACACTTTGAGTGAAAAGCTTCCAATATTATTGGATTAAATATCATAAAGCTTGTTCCTTGCAGCACTTCATGTAAGATAAGCCTTTCTTTCCATTCTTCAATCGAGAACATCGGTACCAAACCTCTGATCACCGTATCTACCATTAAGGATGCACCATTTGTTTGTTTTGCGGTACGCAAAAAGCTATGAAGAATATATCATAACACATTAATAGACATTGTTGATTATTTTAGACAAATATTCATCCATAAGAGTTATGAAATCTTGAAATAAAAATATTCGTTCAGCAGCAGCTACGTAATGATTTCGTTCAGTACCTCAAGTTATAGATCTTATGTATGCTTATGCATCGTTTCCTTAAGGGCCAGTAAATTTTATAAATTTAAAAACCCTTCTAAAAATATTATTTTTCAAATCTTCTGTCATAGATTTATTTCAATGGTGATATTAATTATATTGCATTTCCTCTGGAGGATTCATTGAAATTATGTAGCCAGTTTGGTGATTTTTGATGACTTGAAACGCAAAATGTTATTTTCTCTGAACATGAGTTACATCACTAATATTTGTCTCTGCCCCATGGTCATTCATTTATTCACGCGAATGTTCTCAGTGCAATATACACAATCCACCGCACGTGCGTATAATCGACTGGATGCTAATTTATATTTCCTTTATTTTCAGGTGAGTACTGGTTACGTTGGATTTGCTGGCGTGGATTTCTTCCTCACGGAGCAACAAGTGTATAGGTGTAGCAAAACTTGGTGACACTAGCTTGTGAAGATCATTACGCAAAGGTGAGGAAATTATGAATGAGATGTGGTATGAAGCGGCAGAGCCTTTTTCCAGATGACCTAGGGATTGGAAAATCGATTTCGATTTTAATCGAAAATCGATTATCACACTCCGATTTTCGATTTAATCGAAGTCGACTTTTTGTTTTGAATAATCGATCAAAATCGATTCTAGCCGATCGATTTTCGGTTTTTAGCTTGCTACGGCATTTTAATTTTGCCAATCGAGCTGCGCCAGTTCGTAAACCGCCCTCCTGTCGACCGCAAGTCCAACCCCAATCCACTACAAGCCTGGAAGAAGATTTAGGGAGAATATCCCCACTAGCCAGTAAGATTTTATATATATGGTTGCCTCTTCCGTGCCGTGTGAACGACTATTTTCTCACGCCGGGTTAATTGCAACACAGGTGCGAAATCGATTATCCGGAAAACATATAAATAAGATATTTTTTTAAGGTCCATCCATGAGGAACACTGGTTCCACGGCTTTGCAAACAAGAAATAAATAAAATTCTGATTTTCATTTTGTGGTAGGTATGCCCACTTTTCAATATAGGTACAATTCTTATTGCTACTGAACTATGTGTAATTATCTGGTATGGATTATTACTTCCCTGCATACCTTATTAATATCTTTAACATAATATATTGTATTTATAAATTTAACTGTATTCAGTGTGTGTATCCCTAGTTCTTCCACTAACCCATATTTTTCATTTTGTTGCAACAGCACATCCGTATTTCAGCAGGCAAATACTTTTCTATTTTAAAATATCGATTTCGATTTTTCGATTATTTTGGACAAAAAATCGAATTTTTAGAAAATCGATTTGAAAAACCAAAATCGAAAATCGATTCTGGATTTAAATTTCCAATCCCTAAGATGACCCTGCGGGAGTCCTTCGATAATTTTGCCAGCTCATCAACGCTTGGATTACGGTCAGTGTCCTCTAATCCTCCGTTGGTGAGTACCACCAAGTTTCGCTATACCTATAACTGCCGGTGAGGTTTTCGCCCGACACTTGGTCCTCATTTCCTGATTTTTTTACTATGGTTTACAGCGACACTCGTTGGAAGTCCTTCATAATTATTCAAATGAAAATATATATATCTTCTTTCACAAAATATCTATTTACTATGGGGCTATGCCCTCTGACAGACCTAGAAAACGGCTCAAACATTTTAGCTGTTATTGTGTCATTTGTTTTCATAAAGCATCACATATGTTTCTGGGAAAATCTCCGTATTTCCATTTTCGACCCCGATAAATTGTAAATTGAAAAAATAAACGCGCTTGAACTCAAACTCATGAGCTCCATGTTGACCTTTGCTGACGGTAGCAACCACGTCATCAGTGTCGCACTTCAGCATAGATGTTTACATTTTTTAAATATAAATACCGGCCTCCTAATAGTAGGCTATCAACAGTGAAAAATATATATACAAAGCATGTATAAATAAAATCTATACGAATAAGATTTGCATGAGTGGGTATTTTTGTCGTCATTTCTCATGGGCCATGAGCTAGTACTTTTATAATACTGAAGAGTAGTTGGTCAAAGAACGTCTTTCCAAAAAATATTTCTAATATTATGATTATTATTTTAAGATTTCTGTGTTTTTATGCCAGTCTGATAATTCTTTGGCAAAACGAAAAAGAAAAGAATATATATCTTTAAATTGTAAATTGAAAAAATAAACGCGCTTGAACTCAAACTCATAAGCCCCATGTTGACCTTTGCTGACGGTAGCAACCACGTCATCAGTGTTGCACTTCAGCAGAGATGTTTACATTTTTTAAATATAAATACCGGCCTCCTAATAGTAGGCTATCAACAGTGAAAAATATATATACAAAGCATGTATAAATAAAATCTATACGAATAAGATTTGCATGAGTGGGTATTTTTGTCGTCATTTCTCACGGGCCATCAGCTAGTACTTTTATAATACCGAAGGGTAGTTAGTCAAAGAACGTCTTTCCAAAAAATATTTCTAATATTATGATTATTATTTTAAGATTTCTGTGTTTTTATGCCAGTCTGATAACTCTTTGGCAAAACGAAAAAGAAAAGAATATATATCTTATGAATCTGCATTGCATATTATATCTTATAGTAATTTGTGATTCCGCGGGACGAATTTAAATTTGCAAAAAATATAGTAAGTAGGTGATAAATGTATTTCTCCATTCATTCTTTTTGGGATTTTACCCCCATACTTCCCCAACAACGACACCAGTTATTAAGGGTATGCTTATCATAAATGTGATTTTAAAGGAATAGCTTTAAGAAATTTTGAAATATTTTGAAAATTGTTCGAATTATGGAATATAAAGCTACGTTTGTTAATATTAATTTTAAAACATATTTTATTTTTTTGTTTATGAAATTTTTCTTGAGTTCATGCAATCAATATTTCTATTTTAATTTCGTAAAAGCCTGCAAGGGATGAAAATGAAATTCATATAAATTTCTTAAGATAGGCTTACATTAGCAAGTTTATTGCGCAAGTTACTTGCATCAAGCGACTTTTTTCGTTAATTCTAAGTGTAAACGATTCTTCAAGTCTGCTCCAGAACTTTTAAACGTTTCGGTAAGTCGCTTACACTAGCGCATTGTTGCCAATGTATACAGCAACCGATCTTTCTCTGCACATACTTGTGAAAAATGTTTCACCAGAGTAAAATACCCCCCAAGCTCTTGCAGAAGAAACTTGAGGAAGTAACTTGTCAGTGCAAACCCACCCTTATTCAAGTTGATTCGAATGATCTTTAGTTGAGCCTTAAACTTTGTGTGCGCAAAGACTAGCATGTTATCTGCGGAGTGCCAGCATTTATAAATGTGTTATTCAACCTCTGGTTCTTGGAAAAAAACTTAGCGTTGCATAAAAACGTTGAAGTTCAAGGCTTATCCTTTTTTATACAAACGTAGGGTCAAGGTAGCTTGAGCAAGATATTTCCCTATTCATGATGAAGGCCATATTCGAATTTTATTTTTATTTTTATATTTCAGAGTCTGTAAAAAGCATGAAGGAAATGTTTTTTTATATTAATGGCGCAAAAATATAGTTTTATTCTCAGGAATTAAGTAAAAAATGTCATCTGCATAAATCATTTACTTGACTCATAATTTCGGGCTGTACCGTGAAAACGCTTTCACAACAGAAGGTTATTTTTCGCAATTCTGTAAAAATTACTGCGGTGGGTTACTGATTAATGATTGTAAACAGTTGAAAAAACATACTAAGTACACACCGTTAGTTTTTTTGACGAATTATGTTTATATACCTCTGGAGTGCACATGAATAATCTATCCCATGGAAAAGAGCTTATCTGTTTAGACGAGTTACTCGAAAAGTAGTTCGGCAGTGGGTAAATATTTTTATATCATTGGGAAGATGGGAGTTTTTTTCTCTAAAATGAGGTCAACTTCACTGAATGCTATGTGAAATAATATCTCGCTCAAACTACCTTAAATCACGACCGGTTTCAGTACTTAAGGCAGTATATGTATCGGAGCCGGTCGCAGTGGAATTACTATATTTGTTGAACAAGCTAAGCATTTGTTTAAATCTAATTTATTTTATATCTCTCGTGAGTCGCACTCAAAGTGTGTATTTTCAAGCATAGCGGTAGTATTAGGTTGATCAAATCTGGTTTCAAACATTTCAACAAGGTCAATGGGTAAGGGATCAGTGCAGTGTTAGTTCATCTACGCAACGCTCCAAATAGTTTTAACATTTAACGTTATACTCCTCGAGAGTAACTCGCGGCTGTATTTTCTCTCTCTTCTCTGAGAGATGAATGCCGACTTAAGCTAATTAGTTGGCCTTTTTGTGTAAATATTTATCCATTTTCTATTTCCACGTGAAACTTTACGATTATGACAGTTTAAGCACAAATGTGGAAAGGTTAACGAAGATGTACTTAGCCTGTTTAAGAAGGCTGTTTGTGGAGACTAATAGAAGCCAGAGCAGATGAATTAATGAAGTAAATTCTGTGTAAACTCATCTCGGGTTCTCCACCGGTTTAAACTATTCATAATTGCCGACATTACAAGGGATAACTCGTCATTCATGCTCAAAGCAAGAGGGTCTTGAGAATGAGTGACGAGTCGTCTCACAAAACACCGGCAATTATGAATAGTTTAAGCCGGTGGAGAACCCGAGAAGAGTTTACTCGTATTCTTCGCCGAGAAAACGTTAGATCTTTCTTTTTAATCCTGTGTCTTTGGTTGAACGTTTGTTGATGGATTAGGCTCTTCTTTCATGGCTTTACGGTCGGGAGTTGTCAACATCCGTAGTCATCATTCCAAATATTAGTTTGTTGCAGCTCTCCACTCTACTCTCCTATCAGCCAACCGCTTCATTCCTACGTAATTTATTCGCTTTGACTTCCTCCAAAGTTTACCTGATGTATTCCACCCTTGGTCTCCCTCTGCTATTCTTCCCATTCATTTCTTCTCCCATCATTTGTTTTCATTAGGCTGTTGTGTATCAAAATGCTTCCTGTAAGCTTCCTTCTGAGAGTTTAATTGTGCTTTACTTATCTTCAAGTTCTCACGTCTTTGATGGTGGATCTCTTAGATTATTTGATCTTCATCATTCCTCGGTAACACCACGTCTCGATTGATTCCAATTTCATTTTCTCGGCATGTTGCTTTTGATTCATCGTCAGATTTCGTCAATCGTGAGATTTTATTTTCTAAGGTAATAACGAATTATTATTTCGCACGATCTATTTTATCCATAAGGAAAAACTTATTTGTTGATAAAAAAAGAGCTTGAGAAAGTACAAAATATGTTAATTACTTTTTTTTAGGAATTGAACGGGAAAATATATCAACGCGCGAAATTCATCGTATTTTTTCTCCCAAATTGGTGTGGAAGGGTGTGTTTTGAGCCAAGCGACCTTGGGTACAAAAGGTGGTTTGAACGAGATTTTTCCCTAGTCATGATAGAGACCATATTCTAATTTAATTTTTTAATTTAAGCAACTCTAAGTAGAATGAAAAAAAATCATAATACTAACGGTGCAAAAATATTGTTTCATATGACTGAAATTCTTTGAGTTTACTAAATATACGTACAAATGTCTTTTACTTCACTCATTTTTTTCACAGCGTACGCTGAAAGCGATTTCACAACCGAAGGTTTTTCGCGATTCTGAAAAAGTTACTGCGGTGAGTAGTTGATTTATTTTTTTTTAATAGTTGAGAAGTAATACAAACTACACACTTAAATTTCCGACGAGATCTATACAGTAGAAATGCTTAATTTTTAAAATGCAGTCAATATGTATTCAATTCGAAAGACGATGTGACACGGGCAAACAGAAATGGTGTATATGGGCTAAAGTTTTCCACTCCCAATTGTACTTCCCAATATATCGGTCAAAGTGGTCGAGCCATCAATATTAAGGCTCAGGAACACAAAAGGTGTTGTTTGAAGGGAGATTTCTCTTCATCCTGGGCTAAACACGTAATCGAGGAGGACCACGAAAGTGGTTTTGTGCCGGCTACATTCTGAGAGAAAAGGGGCCAAATTGGACTTTTATGAACAACTAGAAATTTTGAGTGCCGCTAAAATAAAAAATGTTAATCTCCTAAATGAATATGTTTTTCCTTCATATTCCCCTCTTTTATCTATAACATTCCCCACCCCCTCCCATTGACCGAACCTGACCGTGACGCACGCGTCTGACATTATTGACTACCCTCACTTCTTCCCCCCCCCTGTATCTCCCCTCTATAATGACTCGCTGATTTTTGGAATGCACCTTGATAATGTTTGCTGTGCAGTCGAAACCTGGATCGGTAATAAACCAATTTTTGAGTGGAATATACAAAGTTATATTTTTTCATCATGTCGTTGCAATTTGATCCTTAATCATGTGATCAGGTCGATTCAAGTGTCTTATCTCAGCGTCCCTTGGCCAAAATCTCCTTCGTTATTAATTGCTTGGGAAGCTGAAGGGATATTATACCTTTAAATGGCAGGTGTGCCCATATATTTTAGAGGAGAATACATTATATCATACCCTACGATAGCACAGGAGTATATTAAGGCCATTAAAGTGCGTAGTTGGCCATGTTGTGAGAATAATATACCGAATATACAGTTACTGCAGTTCGTTCTACGATCTCAAATTACCAAAGCGCTAACGAATAACACTGTTGCCTGCTCTAAGCTCTTCTCTCACTTTGTATTGTTTTATCCTAAGAAAATTTATTAGAAATAAGATTTTAGCCGAGTAGGATGTTTATGACTATTTTGAGCTACATACTGACTGCGGGAGTGTTTTATCTATACATATATTGGTAATTTCCCATTCATGTTGTCACGACGTATCACATAGCTGGAAACGCTGTGCTTAAAATGCCCTATGCTAATAAATGAGCTGGATAACGCCGCAAGAGCCCACTGCGGAATGAAAACTTGGGACGCTCTTTAGCAGCAGAATCGTCATCGCACCGTAGTGAATTATAAACAATTAAATGGAAATAATTTTCTTAATAGCACCACATTGTTGATAAAATTTATGGATAAGTTTCGCTTGATAGCCATGTTAAGTGGATAATTTTCCCGAATAAGAAGCTTCACTTTCTTGTATCAAAACGCCATCTACTCTCTCCTCCATACAAGAGTATGGTGATTTATCGATTGGTTCATTGAATGTTGGTGGTGTATGTGTCTTTTAACGAGTTCTAAGGCACTTAGACCTCTTGGTCATGAGTATGATAGTCATCTAATGTTATTTTCTATGTTTCAATGTGCCGAGTTCGTAAACGTCCCTAAAAAAGGTTTAACAAATAGCAAGACGGGTTATCGATTTTCTTCTGTGACCTCCATTGTATTAATAATGAGGAGGGATACATTTTCCTTTCTCGATAATTAAAATTTTGGTCCACAAAAAATGTTTAGCCTCTCTTTGAAATTTCAGACGACGGCCGCCGGAAGTTATTATTTTTTTAGTCCAAAACCATTTCGTGGAATTGGTGGATCAGATTTTACTGTTCGGTAGATGATTAAAATGGATACATTTTAGTCCTTCAAGTTCCTCACACGTTTTTAAAAGGCTTTCTCCGGCGTGATGCCTGTTGCGTACGGCAAATGTTCCGGAAACTGTTGTATCTAGTTTTTGACTTGAGACGTCATGTAGGTTAACGTTTGGGGGGAGAAGGGGACCTATCCTTCGCGATAGTTGAACGAAATTGTTTGTACCTACGAAATATGTCTTTATGACTCGGTAAGTATAAGAGATATCCCATTACGTCGAGTACCATTCAAAAGAGAAATGCGGACATAGTTGAGGTAGTTTGAGTGGGAGATTTTCCTAGTCAGCATAGAGACCATATTCAAATTTTATTTTTAATTTTGGCTGCTTTTAGAAGCTTGAAGTAAATATTGCAATATTTAAGGTGCAAAATCTTAGTTTTAAATATACTCAAATTCTCAGTACATACATAAGTCTTTCATATGTTTTCGACCATGCAGTGTACTAACTACTCATTTAAGACTATTACATATATATTATTTCTTGTATTAACCTACTTTAATTTCGCGCAGTGCTGGAATTGGTTGCCTCCGTGGCCTTGAGGTGAACGCACGATGTGTAATATTGGCAACAATGCTATACACAGCAGCCATACCCTCAACCAAATATGGAACGCAATATCTACTGACAGTTTTACATTGCTATAATCATATGCCTACTTTAAAATTCTAATACGAAGTGTTTTAGATTACCAAAATATTTAATAGTCGTTTATTTTATTTTAAGAATTTTTCTACATTCCATTTTATTTACAGAGCTAAGGCACCCTTACTCGATTCAGCACATCACATTCATGTGGTTACACGGTCGGAAACCCTTTGACTTGAACCAATTTGCTTAGAAGCTCGTACCTTTTAGAGGTCAAATGAGACGTGGCAACTATAGTGGTCACTTAACCCCTTAAGCAGAATTTAATCGATAATATTATTTTTAAATCAATGTGTTTTCTATCTTTTTCTCCATTTTCTTGATCACGGTTTTAAGAATTTCGCTATTCGGAATGTGTATCTATAGAACGTCGATGAACCTCTCATTGCTTAGACTCAATTTAAAAAAATAAAAAGCGGTCAGTAAATATTTATACGCTTTTTAACTGTTATTCGGGATCGGCTTGTTCTGGTGGCTTGCATGCTGGATTTCTATACTGAAGGCGAGTCCAGGTAGTGGTGAGCACTTCAAGTACTCCATCCGTCGGATATAAGATAAAAAACTAATTTTATTATCTTGGAAAGTAAATAGTAAAGTTACATGCCATTGCCAAAGAAATAGAAAAAACCAGAAAAAAATAATCGGTTTATTGCATCAGATGACAATTATGTCTGCCTCCTCATATCCATTATTGGTGTGTCTCAGAATGTTACCTTTTAAGACATTTGTATGTTTTTAAGGCTCGGAAAATATTTCGTGCCCGAAGTGGAAATATGCCAGGTGTCGAAGGCAAATTTCAACATAGCTTAAGAAATGAATTGGATTATATATCGCCCAAGCCAAGAATATAACCTTGAGTAAAAGATAATTTCTGAATACGGGGACAAAAAATTTCAATTTATTCCCTAAAATAACGAAAAGTAGGCAAATGTGGTTTACATTTTTTTTATAAATGGTCAAAGATTTGCTTCTATCATAAAAATCGATAAGGCGTTAAATCGAGGACTTCTAGGCGTGCTTCAATAAGAGTTGGATATTGCCAACGCAGGGTTTTCTCCTCCTTTCTTCCATTTCATATTTGTGGTTCAATATCCCGATATGTATGGTGATATGTGTATATGAACTTTTCAATAACCTACACACTTTTTACTAAGATCGCAAACGCTGCTTTAATTTCTTGGCATAATTTTCAAGAGTAAAATTATTCTATGCCTGTGACTACAACGCATCACATCTGTCCAACTAGATGTTATATTTTTATCCATGGGACTCATAAACAATGGTTGGTATGCTAATAAAATGAGTGTGGAATACTGAAAATCTAACTTGACTTACACAATTCCATTTGAATATAACGTCATGAGTACTACAATTCCTTTAAGACTTGCAGAGTAATTTTCCTCGGAAATTCGAGAGAGATCTCCCTTTTTCCCGTTTTAAATTCCCGGTCGTTTCTGATCCTCGATTTTTTCGACTTTCTCGATTTTCCGTGCGTATATAGTTTGTTGACCGTTAACTCAACTTGTCGATTTTGATATTTACTTCACCAATAAATGGAAAATATATTTGATTGGAAAAGATGGGACCTTTTATAATTTGATGTGTGCAGTTCACTATCCATTTAGTTGATAAATAAATAAAATAAATTAAAATATCTCTCCCTGCCGGGATACGAACACAGGCCTCCGGAATGGGAAGCCATTACTCCACCCCACTTCACTAACTTCGCTGTATTTGAGACACTTCGCGTTCGAACACGGCCAATTTCAGTTCCTTCCTTTATTAAACGTCAGATAAATCCCAGTGTGCACTATTAGAATGTAAATACAATACGAGAATATATACCTAATCTCTGACATTATCGGGATGTGAATTCAGTACCCCAGACATAAAAACCAACCTCCCCAAAATCCCCCTCTTTTCTTCTACTGAAATTCTTTTTTAGCCGTTCGAAGAACAAAAACCTGTGCAAAAAATTATATGATGGATGATATCATTTCCCTTCATGCTGAATTTTTCTTTCATACCGACTGCTCGATGACAAAATATGTTATTCGTCACGGTGTCTTGTACGGTCGGGGATGGGGGTTATGTTTTTTTTTAATATTCACATGCGGCACCTTAGTGACAGCAGCGTTTAACATAGTCGACGTTTTCGACGCGGGCGATATGTCTTCGCGACTTTTTGACGCTATACCGTCTGCTAGTGACAGGGGGGCGCCGTGAATAAGTTGGGAGGAACTGAAGGGGTGGTGCAAGTTGGTGGTAGGGATGGGTAATATAAAAAAATGTCGATGTAGTAGAATCACTATGTCAGCAGACTCTCGATACGCGACGATATAGTAATATCGCTTTGAATTTATCGATGTGGAAACGTATCGAATAAGAGGCTTATAGTCAACGATGGGGAACATGCATTAGCATTTCTTTATAGGTTTTCAGCAATGATAGATAATTTTCCTATGAATTCAAATGCATAATCCATAAAAGTATATACATCAACCTCAGGTAATAAATAATTAAAGACTTTAAATTGAGCATACAAGTATGTTAAAAGTCACGTGATCCGAAATGGCATCTTGATTATCTTACTTCTCTACACGATATCGTATCTCTGGTCTATGTAAAGTTCGACATTGAAGGATAAAAATCATACCAGTTCGATGAATTCCACTAAAGAAATTATTACGATTATTTTCATCAAATATGGTTAAAATAAATGACCCCTACATGTAACCTTGTCGCATTACGGGTAGCAATATCATTTCGTGACGTCATATGCAATATTCCAGATGACGTCGTGTTTTCATGCTAAAGAGCGTGAATTATAAGTATTAAATAAATAAGAATATGAAAAGAAATAAGTATTTTCAGGGAACGAAATTTTTTGTTGACTACATTTTGCTACTGTACATGCAAGTACATGAACTTAACATGAAAGTACCTTTTCAAAAATAATACGTGTTCCCTATTCATGTTAAAATATTTAATCATTGCAATGTACATGTATGTATTTTGGTTTTGATCTGAAAATTCTAGCCATTTAAATTTTATGATAAATGTTTATGTATACACATCGTCTTTATTGCCCATTTATTCTCTTCTTACTTGTTTTGACCTCTGGAAGCATCTTTGTCATTTTTGCATGTTCGTAATGGACTGAGCGTCCGAGAAGAAAAAAAAATTCAACTCCATTATATTTTTATACCAAACTTTAACGTAAATTAGTTAGTACCTATGTACAAATAACGTTTAAACCCTCAATATGAAGTTCATTTTGTCTATCTCAAGGAATAGACGCCGGTGGTGTATATCCAACTACTCTAATTTACTTCTTAGTTGAAGCATTCAATTTCAAATGATTATCGAATAAGAAATATCGATACGGAATGATATCGAATATAGCATCGCTCATCCCTGAGTTAGTGAGTGGGTGGTACGCGTTTTACGAGGGAGGGGTGGAATGAACGGGAGGGAATGAACGAGGGGTCATTAGGGGTGACGAGTGTTTTGAACGATGATTGGTGGAGGCAAGGCTTGGGGGGGTTGGGATGGGAGGGTGGAACAGTATTTGGGAGTGTCTCCAGTTGGGAATAAGAGGGAGGCGTTGGTGTCACGGTCGACGGGGAATAAGTCGAGGGCGCGCGCTGAAGACGGTTTCGAAAGACAGGTTCTGAATAAATTGAAAGGAGTGAGAGAGAAGGATACAGAGGGAGGAAGAAGACATGAAAACGGAAGGGGAGAGATGTGCAGAAGGAAGTTCTGTCCACAACTCGCGTCGGAATCTGGTTTTCTGGGGGCGTGGAACATGTTTCAAATGGCTTCCCCATTATACATGCGTGTGACGGGGACAATCTTTGGACGCTAAAGCGATTGCATTGGTGCTGAAGAACTTTTTTCGGCATTGCCAAAAGATGATATTTTTTTGGCAAGAGATTTTAATACTGCTTTATTCAGCATATTATTTTTTTTCTGGCGATTCCGTTGGTTGCAATATTTTGTTGATATACATTTTATTAGTATTTTCTTTCATCAATTAAAGATTAATCCAAATTGTCCACAAAAGCAAAGGAATTTTGACTCCTGTGCATGCATTTCGGCCATCCATGTGACCATGGACAGGGACGGTTTATCTCTCCCTGGGACAGGGAGATGAAATTTAGGTGACCACTTGGATGACCGAAAAGCATGCAAAGGAGTCAAAATTACCTTGCTTTTATTGAAAATTTGGATAATCTTTCATTGAATTTAGGTACTTATCAATTGATCTACTTTTGAAGTACTTTCATCAACATAGTTTCATCCGCAGCTCATCTGAAAGTTGTGTGTATAAAGAGATTAATTTTCATCAAACCATGTGCTACGCTAAATAATACAAACGTTTTTGAAACCAAGTTAGTCAATGCATTAAGGAGTTTCCACCGCGACTATTGGAGTGAAAACAAACACTCAATTCCACCCTCTCGTGAGTATTGTTCGCTGCAAAAAAAGATTTTTTTTACAAAATAGAGAGGCGCCCACTTGATTTAAGAGTAGGTCCCACTAAAATAGGTGCTCAGAATATTTTCTTAATTTAAGAGGGGATCCTACTAGAGTAGTAGCCACAAGAAAAATACTCTGAAATTAAGAAAATTCTCTTAACATCGAATAGCGCCCTGTATTCTTAAATTAAGAATACCCTCTTGGGAGATAAGTTTAATTTATTCTTACATTAAGCATATTTTCTTGCCATTCTAATTATTTTATTATCTTAAATTATGGTAAATACCTCTACAATTTGTCAACCTTGTTACCATACAACATATTGATTCACACTGCTAATTCTCAATGTCAACTACCAACCCGACCGCATAGTTCAACTTATATCTCATGCCTACCTAGTACCTACATGGCATGTATGTCTCGCAACTGAAAGTCACGCTTCAAGAGAGTCATATATATCTGGCCATACCCGTGCGTCAATGTAACTTCGAGAACTAATTTTTAAATGTCAATGCCGTGATAGTTTGAGGAAATACATTCCAATTACGATAACAGTTTTCAGGCATTAATTAATTAAAACCTATGTTGCCATATAGGATGGATGTAAAGTCAATATTACTGACAATGAGAATAAACTAGATTTTTTTCAACTACCCCACGTTTTACGTAATTACGAAAATATTCTAACATTGAGAATAGTTTCTTACACCCTGCAAGTTTCAGGCCGCGATCGCTAGATGGCGTTAGTTCCTACTCACTCAGGTAAGAAAATTCTCTTGAATATAGTATTTCGCCTTTGATGACAGTTGTAAGAATATTTTCCTCTAAATTTAAGAGTACTTTTTTCAGTGTTATAAAATATTGCTTTCAATGGTGACCGACCGTAGCTGCTAGGAAACATGATAAATACACCAAATATGCAGATTATTCCACCAATATATTTTAATGAACTCTTTTTCCAGCCCTTAAAGCCTACTACAGTGTCTTTAGCTTTGACCTTACGCAGTTTACCTCAATCATAGCAGTAATTTACAGGCGGGGTGATGATACATCTAAAGGCAATCAATTGTATTTCTCGGAATTCCACAAAAATCCGAGTATTTATAGCGCATGTGTTATTTACTGCATCTTTCGGCTGACCCTAATTACTAGCAAAGTTCTTCGGAAGCTCATGACCATAAACTCTTTGCTCCCTGGAAATTTTGAAGGATTGAACGACCGTGATTCTGTGTTGGAGATTATAATTTCAAACTGAGCCAATTATAGGAAATTCCGCAGCGATTGTGCGCCAAAATAATTACTAAAATCCCACCTATTTATTTTTAGTATTTAAAAAATATTTCCTGCCCTTATAATAGTACTTCGATATTAGAAAACAAGATTAAGATACAATATGCGCAGATTATTCAACGATTAATTTTTTCAATGAACACTTTTCTCCCGCCATATGAGCCGACTGCTGCGCTATTTCTATTGAACTATCGCATTTTAACTTAATTTCTCTAAGTAGCTTCCATATAACTCAAACATTAACATGGTAATGCTTATAATCGATTACTATCCAATTCCCTGAGTGTTATTGCTTTTAAAAAAGAGTTGTTCGCGAACATTGCCCTTATATTAGGTAGAAATGTACTATTTTCCCCATATTTCACCCATTTTTGCATTTAACACCACGTCAGTTCAAATTTTTTTTGCGAAACAATTAGATTGGAAAGGAAGGACTTTTGTTGTTAATATCATGAAGAAGACAAGTTTTTCTATATCACGAAGAAGCCTAAATGGCTTTTAAGTCAATTAACAGTGGAACTATAATAAGCAACAATAATTGCAGTGAATAAGAAGCAAGTTATTTACTACTGTAAGACCTCTAATTGTTCTTGTATTGACTGTTAATGTAAGATTGCGCTCACATTGTTTTCTCCATACAATCGGAGTTCGTCATGTGTGTATGGGAAAGGAAGGAACGGTTAATGGGATAACGTTGGGGATGGGGGTGTTGCCGCATCTTCAGACTCTGGTCAAATGGTAGGAGAGATCTAGGATGGGGGAGTGATATTTAAATTTAAAGTAGTTTCACAGTTTGATTTTCTTTTTTTTTATTCTATGATTATGTTTCACTGTTCCAACGCGTCCAGGCGACATCCTTTATTTAGAAATATTAATGTATTCACTTGAAATTCCGAGTCGTCCGAAACGTCGATTGGACAACCTTTTCCCTTCTAATCTCCATTTTATTTTTAACCATTTCCTCCATGGTGACCTTTCAAATAAAACTTTCCACAAACTTTTCCCCAGCTATCCTTTTTGAAGGAGAAATAAAAAAGCTAGTCATCCTTTTTTACATTCCTGATTCGCAGAGAGAACTTTTAGCTCTTCCACCTTCCCCCATACTGGCAATGTCAAAGGTGTCGTCCACGCTAATGGTCAGGAGGGAGATGCCGGTACCATCCTGCTGTCCTTTCCAAGGATCCCACGCCGCCTTTATCCTTAAAAAAAAACGGGCTCCGTCAAAAATTCCCTTTCGCTCATTTTGCCTGTCGCTATACGGGTTCTCGCCAATGGCAGCTTCACCGTGGATGAGGATTTTTTGGAACGGAGAGGGTTTAATTAATTCCTATTAAAGGAATCCTTCCATCACTGCAGCTGGAGAGCCAAAAGATATTTACACCTTTCCAGATAAAGCCATACATTTTTCATCTACAAGAGCTTCGTCTTCCACCAACCCTCCCTTGGATAGCCAACTAAATAAGTCGATATTTACCTCATCATCATTGGTCGTTCAATCCTAAGATTTGTTGACTGCAGCCCCCCATCCTTCCCTATCTAATCCTAGTTCCTATACTCCCTGATAGTACGACTTATGTACTTTCCTCTTTATATGTTCTTGGCTTTCCTCATGGGATTTCCCCCCTATTTTCCCTCAATTATATTCCTCACAAACCCATTGTGTCTCAGGATTTCCCCAATCCATCTGGCCCTTCGTTTCTGTAAACTGTTCGTATAGTTTTCTCTTCTACTCCTCTGTATACTCTTTCACTTCCTGTTTTATCGGACCATTTTATCTTCAGCATCCGCCTCCAACACCAGGATTCGTCAGCTCCTATTCATTTATGGTCTGCTTTTCTAATGGTCCATGTTTCCCATTAAAAATGTGGACAATGCTGTATCTTAAATATGACAAGTAGAAGGGGAATTAGATATTTCCCTTTGTGCTTCATTGTATGTCCATATATATATTGTAATTTACGCTGGTTTAGGATTATGAATATTATCAGTCCTAGTTACTCTCAGGTCTGGTCTTCAGAAGGGTCAACGCAGTTATAATGCTGTATTCTGTAAATACTATTGATAAACCAGAGTCGTTGGATGTCAGAAGCTTTTTTTAATGGAATCGCTTCCAGATAGGATGGAGAGGGCTAATTGGCTCCACGGCTCTAATCCTGGCCCCTTTTCCGGCCCCTGAGAAAGCACATACAGCCACGCTCAAATTGGCACCCTTCTGCGAAGCGAAGATTCGTTAAAGAGACTGGAGGATTAGTTCCTGAACCCCGCACCCATATATACTTTCATTCAACGTCTTTTCCACACACACACACACCCTCACCTCGAAAATATCTCCACCGAGAATTTTTCGCAGCCCTCATCTCCCATTACTGGGGCTTAGGGAGAGGGACTCGGATAAATCCGCAACCAATTCTTCCGGCCTGTGAACCGACTGTAAAGAGGAGGTTGAGAGAGTGCGGACTCCTTTCCTAATGGAACCACCAGAATCCGAACGACGCTTTAGTCCATTATCGTCAGAACCTATTTCTGAAAGCCAATGCCTGGGGATACGCTACAGATGCTTTTGGATGGTGACGGACAAATCTGGACAGATGTGAAAGATTAAGGGCAGGATATGCTAGAGAGGATATGATTGTAGTAATAAGAGTGCTGGACTGGAAAAAGTCACAAACCTATGCTCTTTCACTCTTAAGTCTATAGTGTCTTTTTTTCTAAATCCTTTCAAACCCCGTAATGAAGGAAATGGTACGTATTGTATAATATCTATTTTGTGTATCTCAAACCCCTCTCTTATTACCAAACACGGTTTTGACGCAAAATGCCATTCTTAAAATGGCATAAAATGTAATTATCTCCTTGATCGTGACCTTTCACGTTGAATCCATGATCAGTAACGATAAACTACTTGCAATTAGTTTGAAATTCACAAACTTGAAATTTATTGACTAAATTTAACGATTTTGACGTGGTTAGGGCAGGATTACGAACGAAGTTTCCGTGCGTGACGGAAAGGGATGTTGGAGTTCAGTTTCCCGACGTCTTCCCGTCAAGTAGGCGTGTAAAATTACGATTGACGGGAGTGTCAGTATAATTTGTTGATCGTTTTTGCAGACGGAGTTCCAATCGTTCCTGATGCAGCTGTTTATTTTCATACTTTTTCGGCACAAATTTTATGAATTATGAAAGAGAGCTCTCTCCTCTGATTGGCTGGCGTTTACGTAGCGTGATTGAAAAGTTTGTCTTTGACAAGGTTATCTCATAGTCACTTGACGGCGCCATCAACGTCCGGCCTTCGAAATAATTGGTTCTACTTAATCACAATCACCAAGTTTTGTGAACGCCTCTACCCGCTGCCATAACGTCAAGAGACGTCGAGCGTAATCTCGCTAAAAAATGACCCTCTAAGAAAACAGACCCTTTTTATAAAGTGTGAAACAGCAAGATCCCGTATTTACGGAATATCAAGTTTTACTGAATAAAACAACTAGCTCCTTTTTGACTCCACCTAGTATCTAAATTCACCACTAATCAATCCTAAGCGCCCTCTTACTTGCGCGTTTGCAATTTAAGCGGAGTACTACAGTCACTCTTTTCAGGAGATAGGATTCAACTAATTAGCGAATTTATAATTTTCTTATATTTATTAAGGTGTGACAATATCTGGGATTATATCTTCGTCCGCAAAGAAAACGGAAACGATCTTCGCTAACCGTTGAAATATTACGTCTTTTAGATTCACGAGAATCAGCAAATAAGTTAATAATTTAATACGATATCGGAAGCACCACTAAATACGACCTTAGAGCCAAGAAAGAAGGCATCATGAAGTTCTTCAACGAAACTGAGGCATACGTAAATCTGAGAAATTATGTGCGAAAAGGAAGTATGTCCGCCGATTCCATCCCAAATTGGACGAATATTTAATGAATGTTTTCATATACATTCATGAAAAAATTATAGTAAAAGACAGAGAAAAATTTGCAATTATTATTATTCAGTATGCAGAGATATCAATTGGGAGGATTTTTTATAATCTTAGCTATGTTTTTTATTTAAAATAAAATATCAGTCTTGTAGGAGCACCACATGATATATTAACATGAGGCAGCTGTGGGTAAAAGTAGCCTTAATACCTTCTGATCATTTTTCCAGAAAATATGTTTGAGGAGAAGCGCCAGAACAACAGATTTTTAGGGGTTCCAGTTTTTTTATGCGACTAATGGGATATAGCAATAACTTAAAGGATATCCCTTAAATAAAAATTCATTCAATCCTTTTCTTAATCCGTTTTCCCATTCACATCAATTTTCCAATGGTACACTTTATCCTTTCGCCATATAGCATTTGGGTGGCTAACCTACGAGGGGCTATAGCTTCTCTCAATTTCCCGCCCACGTCCGGGCTAACTAAAATGCCCGTGGGAAGAAATATTCTGGCTTCCCTTTATCATCTACCCACGGGGTGATTTCCACTAAAGCCATGTGCGAAGATCGTCACCGTACGCGTTTGCCCCGAAAAAAAAAGTTATTTAAAAAATGGTAAAATAAGATAGAATTTTCTGTGGCTCGCTATCCCAATTTAGCCCACTCCGCTGAATGTGCATGACGTTTGGGGAAAGCTGTGGGAAGTATAGCGATGGAAAAGGTATATGTGTGGAACTAAATGATGAAGGAGAAATGTAACCAGGCAGCCGGAAATACACGAAATATCCGAAAAATAAAGGTACAAGTGTGATAAAGCGGCGATGAAAGTTATTTTTTAACGGTTGGTAACAATCTCATACGAATTTCATAGAGTACGCATGGTGAAACAATATCTACCAGACATTTCTAGTGACAACGTTGTCTCTTTACTGTAAGTTTAAAATGAACGGGTCTATTCCAAATCCTGCCAAATGCGAGGTTTGTGCTGAGATTCGTTATTCGGAAGGAAAGACTGCAGCTGAAATTCATCGTCTAATCGTCTCCTACGGTGAAGAATACGGTGAAGGTGTAATAAACAATCAAAACGCGGCCAAATGTCGTGAATTTCTGCAAGGGTAATGTGAAGTGCGCGGTGAAAGACGAAAAGGGAAGGCCACCGGTCGTCACAGTGAAGAAATTCTATGCATGGTTGAAGAAAAGATTCAAAAAGACAGGCGTTTAACCAAAGATGAACTCCATGAACAATTCCCAGAAGAGTCAAAGAAAGACCTTTATGAAACGATAGCAAAAAGATCTGGCTTACATTTGGTACGCTTGTTGCCGTACGTGTTGACTGAGGATCTCAAGAAAGACTGAATGGCTGCGGCGCAGGTGGGAGACTTCTACCGATCGGAATTAAAATACACTCATTCCAAGGCGTATGCAACTAAATGCAAGTTGATTATGTCAAAAAGTAATCATCAATGCGTTCAAAAGCCGCTTTTAGTAAAATTGACAAAGCGTTCGATAGATATATGTATTCTATTTTCTTCGTGTGTTTACTTCCCGCACATCCCTTGTTGAAAGAAAAAAACATACGCACGATGCGTCACAGCGATTGGATTCCCAAAAGGTCCCACCCAAAGGTGCTAAAAGGAATTGAGAATGCTGACGAAAATACAACTGCGCAGCCAGCATCAATGATTAAGGAAGAGAGTATATGGCGTCTGGACGCACGAAAGAAATACTTATTATTTTTTTTGCAAAAAATGACCCACTTATTGAGCGTTCCACATTTAGCTGACAGTATTGGTCTTATGGAAAACACTGTTGCCAAACGTGCGCTTCATGAGCACACCCTTATACCAAGTAGGAAATCATTTCTAACAGAGCTCTAAAATTTAGCGGTTTACTTCAGGGATTAATATCTGTATGTCGCAGAACTCCATGATGTTTAGTTGTGAAATTTAATGGCACTATGTTAAGTTTCATTTTTTTATATTGGCAATATCGCACCTACGGTTTTCATGGCACTATGTTAAGTTTCATTTTTTTATATTGGCAATATCGCACCTACGGTTTTCATGGCACTATGTTAAGTTTCATTTTTTTATATTGGCAACATCGCACCTACGGATTTATTGAGAAACACTGAAAACAAATCTCCATAAAATCCCATACTGTCAACTAAATGTAGAGTTCCCTGTAACATAACTTCGAGAGTAATGTGTTTATAGATTTTATGCCAATTGTATGGCTTTTCAAAAACATTTTACCATATTGAATTTTTATAGATACATCATTACGATACCGTGGAAATTCCGCTGCAAATACTTGTGTTTTCCGATAATTAACTGCGCGATTCATCAGTTCAATATGGCGAATTGCACATTGTAATTGCGTTAATATTCTCCTCTGCTTTAAAGCCATATGGTTTCATCTATTCCCTTCATTTATCAAAACAAAAGATTTATGTTTATTTTCCCCGAGTGGTACTATTTATTTTTAAAATACTCCGACGGCCTCGGTTATCCATGGTCAGTAGGAACTATTAAAACCTACATGCTGGCAATATAAGTAATACTTATTCTTCTCGCTGGAAATCCGTAACTCTCTTACAATGACGGGGAACGCGAAATTCATTTCATGACGAGCGTGAAAAGCGGAATTTGTGAGTCTCAATGTGCCGTAAATTTCACGTTTATACTTTTTACATTTGAAATGTTTTATAATTTTGATGAATCTTAGCCGTACTATGTGTGGTGGAAGCAAAACATGGACGCACATGCGTAGAAGACACTTTTTCAGTGGAAGGTTTCATTCCCATTTTAAATGTATCTGCACGGGGGAGTAAGGTAGTTTGGCGTAAGGCGTATAACTACCAGGGTTCCCACGGTCACAAAGCTTCATTGCTAACTTGAAAATGCTCAAAATGCTATTCAACTCACCATTATAACTCCCTATGGCTCTTAACATAATATTTTGGATAGACTTATCCGATGGGATGCGAGCACTTTTAGCATGTTTTGATTCAGCTTTGTGTCGATTTTAAATAGTGTTGTGATACACACTGATGATACATTCCGGTTTTTTTCAAATAAAATCATAAAGGTTATGTTGGAAGCATTAACCTACGATTGTGCTATCCTCTCCCCTTCAGCTCCTTGAGAGTCTTACCACATGAGCCTTCCCCTACCTTAAAGTCACGCTTTGTCCAGGCGACTTCCGCCAAGTTTTGTTACCACTGTACTGTACTACTACCAGTACCCCGGTATCTAAATTCACTCGTTCTCTACGCATTAATTACTTCATGGTGACAAGACTATGTCACAAACCTGTAAAGCCAATAATGTTGCTGCAAAGTTCGTGATTTGTTTACCTCTGGATAGTTAAAATTTAAGGCAGTAATCAAATTTTTAAGTACTTTGAGCGAGACTTTTTCCCTGGTAATAACAAAGAACACATATCATTTAATTTTATGAACGTTTTCATTTGGAAGAAGCATGAATTAAATGCTGTGATGTTAAGTACGCATAAAAATTTGTTTTACGTGTCTGATAACCATTTATTAATTTAACCAAAGATCTGGGAAGGGGAATACAGGTGTAATATGCAACAAAGAAAGCCTTGAAGGTGTTACACTCGGTGATGAGAAATTTAAAAGGAAGTACTAATTAGTAAGTCGCCAAAGAGAAAGCGTACAAAGAATTTATTCACCAAACTCTAGAGCACATAGCAATGGCCTGGGATCCTCCTGAAGAGGGGCATGTCAGTTAAGAGAAGGTACAAAGAAAGGCGTTGAGATACGTACAGAACAGGCATAAAAGGAAAGACAGTGCAACGGAGATGTTAGGTATTCTAGTGTGGAAGAAAGGAGGGAAGAAAATAGGCTGTGTGGAATGTTTAAAATAGTAAAGAAAGAGGAAGTAATGGGGAAACTACGCGGGAAAAAAGAGGAACCAACGCTCATGGGAAGGAATGACCATACCTTCAAAATCAAAGAGAGAATACAAAAAACTAATGCTAAGAAATATTAATTTCTGAACTAAGCTTTTCCTCTACATCTAAATACTACCCCGCAAGCCGCCTCAGTAGGCATGTGGGTATAAGGACACCAGCCGTTTACATTTAAAAAGGAAACGCTCTAATGAAATTACGCCTAGCATTTATTAAAGTCCCTTATTGTTCGTGGGAAAAACGAATTCCCATACCTATCCGTTCGGAAAAATATCTCTCTTAATTTATCGTTTCTGTCGGACCTGGAAATATAGTGGGGTTCCAATATGATGTTCTCCGTGTTGCTCTTAAAGATATCTATTCTCAATTGCTCAAGCAATCTAAGCCTAGCGCGCAGCCTCCGAGTCTCTAGCGGCTCCCAGCCTAATTCGTTTACCATCTGTGTAACGCTGTCTGTACGCCCGTAGCAGTTTTTGACGAATCGCGCAGCTTTCCTTTGTATTTTATTAAGTTCCCGGATTAAGTCTTTCTGCACCGGATCCCATATGCTCGCTGCATATCCAAGGTGTGGCCGGACTAAAACCTAGCTTCTTCAGAGCTCTGCCACAAATATTTCTTATATGTGTTCCCCACGATAGGTCCGAAGTTATCGTAACTCCTAGATACTTCACTTCATCTGTCGCCTTTATGTTAACACCATCCACAGCATATACATGGGGATATTAGAGAATGGACAAATTACCTGAAGAGCTTTTCGATCCCTTCCCAACAAGTGTGAATTTTTTCAATAAAATATACAATGCTGTATTTAATTAATTAATTTTGTTGCACCCTGATCCTAACTTTCAGTAATGTTGCTTTAATTTAAATGTTATGTAATTTGAATTTTAATATTATGTAATATTCTCGATATGATGCTAGGAGAACAACCAATGTTATTCCACCAGAACCTTGCACATAAAAAGCCAATAAATAAATGAATATTCTCATTAATTGACTAAATACACCCCTGTGAGTGAATATTCTATTTGAACTATTCCAATGGCTGGTTTCCTTTGCGTTGGGGTCCTTCGTTTGCGTTGGCGTTGCGTTGGGGGCCAGTTGTTTTAGCTTGGGAGGTTTTTACTCGGAATCATCAAGATTAATGGGCTTAAGTTTCAGTGGGATAAAAGTGTCTCGTCACCTGTGGGAAACAGCAGATACTAGATCCTTGGAGCGACCCACGAGCGTTGGTGACCAATTAGTTTCATGCAAGGAGGTCACTTGGGGACACCAAGTCATGGTCTTTGGGTCACGTGTACACGCGAGATATGATAGGACGAAGCGCGGATTCGAGGATTCATTTGGTAAGCAAGTGTGCGAGTCTGACGTGGTGAGTAGTGAAGCTATCATGTATTATCACGCGTATGTAAGCGTGACTCCGGAATAAACGCCTTCATTGAGAATTGTAATTCCCTTGATTGACCCTCGATGGACCCTTGGAGGTGGCTGGAGCGATTTTTGTTTATTTTCAGGTTTGCGTGAAACTTTTCATACGTGTCCTTATTAGTAATATCTATCGATAAAAGTGAAAAAACTGCATGCTACCATCTTGGTTTCCTGGCAACTCAGTGATATTTTAACAAGTACTCTTATGGTACACGGCATATATTTTGAAACAATTCGATTACTTATGTACAGATTTTCTCCTAAATGCGAAATAATAAGTTTCATATTATTATAATAGCTGCTAACAAATATCAAGGTATCATGCCGAGTTAGAAATGCTAATTTACATATGATTTTCTCGAAAAAAATCCAAGTCAAAACAATGCTTTAAGTAAGGCAAAAGTTAGAAATATTACTCTTAATCATATACTTTACTGCATGTATGGCGATTTCCAACGTATAAACAGGTGTACTCGTAAATGCAGTTAAACAAAACTGGGGGGTTTTTCCAATAGAGTCGGTTCCTGGTCCAATGGGACTCTACCCGATGGGTCTCTAGAGGATGGGAAGGAGTC
This sequence comes from Pyrrhosoma nymphula, assembly GCA_963573305.1. Taxonomy (NCBI): domain Eukaryota; kingdom Metazoa; phylum Arthropoda; class Insecta; order Odonata; family Coenagrionidae; genus Pyrrhosoma; species Pyrrhosoma nymphula. The sequence goes on along the minus strand of OY754337.1, from coordinate 49,139,228 downwards.
TGAGTCCTAAGGGCTACGGGAGTGGGGGTAAGGAAAGAAAACGACACCAGCGCCCCATAATTAGGGGGGTCAGCGTCTGAGCGAAACCCTTCACCGGGTGGTCCGAACACCCGGCAGGTGAAATTTTTCTCCCGAAGGGCTTTGGACAAACACAACTGTGTGAGTGTCCCTCTGACCCTTCGAGCAAGAAGCCTGGTCCCCCCTTGAAGGGATTCTCTGCCACTACGGGGGCAGGCGGATGGCTCGTTCTTTGTTCACCAGAATCCAACCGTGGGTTCCGCCTCCCTTCGGAGTGCCGGTCCAGCAATCTTCTCCGAAGAACCAGTTTACGAAACCTTTGACAGAGTCCCTTCGCCAGCGCCCGTTCAGCTACCGAGCCCCGGCACCCACCCGACACCGCGAGGAGACCTTAGTCCACAGGAATGCCCCCAGTTCATCAGAATCCAACCGCGGGTTCCGCCTCCCTACGGAGTACCGTCCCGACAATCTTCTCCGAAAAACCGGTCCGCACCCACAGACAGGGTCCCCACGCCAGTGCCCGGCCGGCCACCGAAACTCGGCACCCATCTTGCACCACGAGAAGGCCGGGTTGGCTTTCCAGACATATTAGCGGGCCGAACATGCGGCCTGAGTCCTAGCGGTCTGGACTTGCAAGATACAAACAGATGTACTGTGAAATGTGGTCCAAGAATATTTTTTTCGACTTACTTGAAAAGTTATTAGAATGTGACTTCAACGACTCACGATTACCGCTCCAGCCAACTTAAGGTAATTGCTTATCCATATATACTAACTAAGGCTTTAACTTGACTCAATTGTTTCACACCATACGCAGAGAACGGTACAATGCTAGAACAAATTAACGTCCGACGCGCCGCATGGAATAACTCTATACAGGGTGTTTCGTAATGACTCTGTAATATTTTAGGGTATGATTAAGCAGGTCAAAATAAGAAAATTGGACTGGAAGAGGATTGGAAAATTCAATTGGACATGTGTCTCTCTCTTTGTCGTTAGCTTTGAAAATCGGTTGACCATTGTTGTAGAGGGTATGGAAATTTTATTGAAACCATATTGTTTTATGTGTGCATTAAACTCTTTGACATTGGTTTGAAAATCGATTGACCATTTCATTTTTTTAGTAGGTATGAAAATTTTGTTGATAACGTTTTATTTGAAAAAAAAGGTGCAACTTTTTTATACTTGCACTTTTTTAATACGATTTCTGTGTGTAATATTAATGATTGAAAAGTTTGATTGTCCACCATTTTGAAGCGGTGTATTAGAAAATATTTAAATATTGTACGCTAGTTTAAAACATTGCCATTAACAACTATACCAAAAATCAAGTCTTTCTCATAAAGAGTTTTTTATTTAGCGGGGTTTCCGTGAAAAACGCATACCGACCGACAGCTGAATAATGGTGCGTTTTCGGACACATGTCCTATTGAATTTTTTTCTTATGTTGACCTGCTTAATCATACCCTAAAATATTACAGAGTCATTACGGAATAACCTGTATACCACACTATCTAACATCTGTATACGCTAGGTCATTCCTTGTCACCTCTTGTGAAGCATGAAATCACTTGTCAGAAGTCGTAAAACAATATGAAAATGCAAATAAATTCAAAACGAAATATCAGGAAATATTACTTCTAGTGAACAAAATATTACTCTACACTATATTGGATCTCATTTATTTTTATAATGTTGCTGTTTTTTTTTTAATATTCTGTAGTGCTCTGTGATATTAATATATCTTTTATATCTTGCTGTTGTATTATATGTTTGACTAAAAGATATGAATAATCATGTATGTTCCTAAGGGACACATTTGTCCCGGAATGAGAAATTTAATTTTTTATTCTATTATATTCTATGTTATGGTAAATATCTCCAAAAGTAATGCAATAAGTGGCAGATATTTTGAAATCATTGGAAAGAAGAAATCACTTTATTTGTAATGAGGCTAAATTTTGAAAATTTTATGTGAAGGGACAATTTGATCAGGTTACTTTAAAGATGTTTCTTTGTTTTATTGTTACTGTCAGGAGTTTTTAAGCATCTGAGTCAGTTGTGGATGGCAGACCAGTAAAATCCTTGAAGATTGGTATAATATTTTCCCGCTGGATCGATAAGATACCCGACGATTGCTTTGACAAAATGGCAAAAGGGGAGATGGCAGAGTTTTATTCACGATGGAGTTTGAAAGTTATTAAATGAGAAAAGTTCGGGGAACTGTCGATTTTCCACTTTGCGACGCAGATGACAGAGATTAGAACACGTCCGAGCATAAAACGCATCTGTGGGATAAAAGCGAGACCGTTCTTCGTATTTCATCACGGGGATGATACGCTCTCAGAGATTAAAAAATATGTGTATTAAGATAAATAGTTAAGGATGAAATCATGGAGGTTTTCAGACATGAAAGAAACAAACGGGGGCATTTAGATTTTGGTCGCGACAGAAAACGTCGATCGTTATCCCGCTTATACTAGACGTGACGAAATGCGTGCTTTTATCGTTACGGTGGAGTCACTGTAAAGTTACCTAGTCATTTAATTAATATTAAAGCTATTTGTAGGAAAAATGTCTCTGTTTGGTGTGAATCAAAAAATCTTATCTTTCCTCAATATATTTTTCCAGAAATGGAACTTGAACTTATATGGTGTTAAACGCGAGAATAGTTAAATCACGGTGGAATTAGTATTTTTGTACGTAATATAAATGCGATTTTCGTGATAAAAGTTATCTCTGCCATATAATTGAATAGTGGTAAAATTAATATATCCTAGTTTTCGAGTTATTAAAAAAAAGTAGTTGAAAAATTAGAACATCAAAGTAGAAAAGGCAACTACTCAAAGAAAGAATAATGTTCAAAGAAGACAGGACTACGGACGACTAAAAAAGGATGTGAAAGCATTGGTGTGGAGCGTGGCATTGTATGGATCGGAAACATGGACCGTTGGAAAAACAGACCAGAAAAGATTAGGGGCGTACGAAACCTGGCTTTAGAGGAGAAAGCTGAAAATGAAATGGACTGACAAAATAAGAAATGAAGAAGTGTCCGGATGAGTAGAAGAGGAAAGGACCATATGGAACTACACAGAAAAGAAGAACTGAAAATAATAAGAATGGGTTGGACGCGTCTTGAGGTAAAATGGGTACGTGAAGAATATAATTGAATCAAAAATGGAGGGAAAACTCTCAAAAGGAAGGCAAAGGGATTAATGCATAGACTAAATGAAGAGGAAAGTACACAAAAAGAACTACAAGGGAGTAAGGGAACTAGCGTTAGATAGAGAAGTAGGGAGGGCTGCAGTCAACCGATCAAAGGATTGAACGACCAGTGAATGAGTTGTCAAATGAGTTGTCAAAGTCAAAATGTGTTAGTTCATTGATCATGGCACTGCAGTCTGCTCCTTTGGATGGGTAAAGTGCTCATCAAGCACACACGGTCTTAGACTGATCTGCACATTTGGTACCATAATTTTGTTATGTTTTATACTTAAGGCTTGTAAACCGGGAAAGGAGCATTTTTTTAAACTGCAAATGAAAAGATTGAATTATTGATTTCCTTTGAGTGACTTTTGCGGTGGAACCTCTTAAATTTGCTGAGTTAGATTTGAAATTCTTGATTCTGCTGTGCGTAGTTTGTCCAGTTGTTCTACTTAAGCTTGGTATTCCCCTTCCTGTTTTTCAGCCAGCCAGTCAACCATTTGCAGTTTTTGTTGTAAATATAAAAAAACGCCGTGAGAGAGACATAAACTGATGGTTGGTGAGTCACATGTCAACTGAAACTGAGATTTTGGAAGAAAAAGAGTTTTTAGCCAAATTTAAAATAAGTTGAGCACAGATTCGGCTAAATATAAAAAAAATAATTACTAGTTATGCAGCATTTGTGGCTACAATAAGCGTACTTTTTAGGACTCACGAAAGAGGCCATAACTTATACATAGCTGGAGAGAACGCTTGTTCAATCGCTCGGCGAAGACTGAGAAAAGAGTAATGGTTCATTTGGAGTTTGTTTTTGTAGCGAAACGTTTAAAATTTTGGGAGTTGATGAAAGCGCACAACAAGAGTTTCAATTCTGGAGTACAGAAGGATTTGAAAAGGCGTTCATGGACGGAAAGGGACGAGATTGGACCGGCTAGACGACGACGTGACCTGACACGTGACCTCACATGTAATTTATGATCAAATTACGATGGAAAAAATATAACTCTCGCCGGAATTCAAACCCGGGCCTTGGGAATCAGAAGAAATCGCGGAATCCGACACTTTATACTCTACTTTCATGACCGAATCAGAAGGCAATCTCTATCTTTCTTTGAATTGGTTGAAATGTTTATTTTTTTGAACGCTGATAGCTTTCATTGCCATTAAAACTTTCTCTACCACAGTTTTATTTAAACCAGAGGCAAAAAAGTTGCGACAGATGTACTTTTCCATTTTAAACTAGTGTAAACTAACCTTGTGAGTTTCTCTCGAAACGATACGTCTTGCCTTACTATTCCAATTGTAGTGCGAAGTTTTTGGTCGCCATTAAATACTTAAAAAAAATATATTCGTACTGTAATCGAGTACTAATAACTTAAAATCGTAAATTTTCATCGCTCTTCTCTTCTCGCATTCCAGGGTGTCTATTTCATGTCGCTCAATTGTAAATGAAAAACACGTTCATGTTGCAAGACTACATTACACAAATGCAATGGAAAAATTCTTGATAATGAAAATATATTAAATATAGATAAAATTGAGCAGCTTTTTCCCTTGTCTTGATTTTAATTTAAAATACTTAATTACGCACAATATTAGTATCCTTTTTGTATTCGGGATAATACCGTGTTTGCGTTAAAATTTCACTACAGCATCGTGTGCATTAAATTTATCCATCTCCATTCAAAGAAAACGATGGCAATGGGAAAGTTAACCATAATGACTTTCAAATATTAAGCAAGCGTGTTTCGGTAAATAACGTGAAATTTCAATGGTAACTTCGCAACGGGAATGAACGGAAGAATGATAACATATATAAATAAACTTGAAACGCCTCTCGAGGAAAAAATTAAAATGGGCAGGAAACATTAAAAATATATGACTATACTGATTATTTTTTTGTATAAATTTCACTTAAAATATTCAAGATCGCACTTTATTCGGCTCAGGTTTATATTCGGGCGGATGCCGTATCTAATTGCGCAAGTATTTCAATGCAATATCGTACTCATAAGCTTTCTCCATCCTTTTGGTGACTTTTAAAACAAGTAAGCAAATTTCTGTTAATAACGCGAGATTTCAATATTACACCATAAATGGAATGGATTATAATATGCTGCTGTGTACAAGTGAACTTGAAGAGCTTATCGAGGAAAAATAAATATTTTAGATAATATTAAAGAGATAAAATCAAATAGTTTTCTCTCTTTCCTAAATTTAACTCAAAATACTTGAGATCTCACTATGATCGGGTCCGTACTTGCTAATACCGCAATTGGGTAAAGATTCCACTACAACATCGCGTCCATAAAATGCCTCCCATCTCCAATCAAAGAAAAATATGACAATCGGAAAGTTAGCCATGACAAGACTTTTAACAACAAGCAAGCGTGTTTGGGTGGGTAACATGACATTTCAACAATGACTTCATTATAGGAATGAACGGAAGCATGCCACAGCATAAAAATAAACTTGAGAAGCTTCTTGAGGAAAAAGTATAAATGGATAATAATAATGAAAAAGATAAATTTATACTGTTTTTCTTTTGTAAAAATTTCACTTTAAAGTAATAATTGAGGTCGCACTATGTTCGGGTCTGCTTTATATTCGGGCTGGTACCAAAATTACGTAAGGGTTTCACAGCACTATCGTGTTCATAAACTTTCTCCATCCGCTTGCAAAGAAAATGATGAAACCGGTTAGTTAGCCATAATGCCTTCAAAACAATAAGCAAGCTTGTTTTGTTGAATAAAGCGAGGCCAAAAACTTGCTCGGTTAACTTCATATAAAGGAACGAACATGACAATGGTGGCATCTCCTTCCGTTGGAGAGGTGTAAATTCTACAATGCTTCTCCCCATGCAGAACGCCGAATTAATTATTTCTTTTTCTTTTTTTTTATTTTCTTTCCCAGTTTTATAGAATGCTCTTTGAATTAAACGCTTCGGGTGGAAGTCTATTCAATTTAGCCTTCAAAACTTTGGCTTTCAGGAAAAGCTTGAGGCCTCTATTCCATCAGGCCTAGAAAAAAAATGGGATTCAAGAGCGTCGTAAATGTGAGGAATATTTCCTTCCCATACGCCATGATCTCGTCTTCACGCTTTTTTTCCTGCCATTCAGGAGCATTACTCTATTCCTTATTGAATTGCCCTTGAAGTATTAATGCTGCCACAGCTCAGAAATTACATGTTTAAAATGCGTACTTCATGCTAGCATTTGTCTCGATAGAAAACTCCCGGCTTTTCTATTTTACCATAGTGGATACTTTGTTTGCTAAGAACATATGAACGCACCACGGTAAATGTTACTCTAGACATCTATCTCACACTATTGTCGTGGAAACCTGCGAACGAGTGCTACAGAAAGTGTGATGGCAAAAGCAATGTTATAATACTGTTGTGGAATTCTACAACACTGTTACTACTTTCTTTCAATGTGAGAGAATTCAGCCAAGTTACACTGAATAGCATTCATTTCATTTTTTGCCTGTGTCAGCCGTGAAAGGAAACGACTTGTTGGGTACACACCTATTGAAGCATTGAGAGCAAATGGCGTGTAAGCGAGATAATTTAAATTTTTTTATTTAGATTCGCAGAAATATCCCTAAACATTTATTCTGTGTTGTCTATGAGTGGTGTGAGTCTATCTTCTCAGTTATTCCACTAGATAGCAGCAACTGAGAGTTTTGTCTTTTATTTTTTCCACTTTAGGCGTTATTTTCCAAAAAGTCGTAATTTTTTACTTTAACCATTCTTGTTCGCCATTCTAAGCCGGCGCACGTGTAAGCAGATGAAAGTTTTCATTTGAAAACATCAACACCTTAGAGAGAAAGAAAACGTTTTTACCCTTAATTCCGGAGCGTTTTCCCGGTAAACGAAGGAATTCAGACTACACCACTCCCCCTAAAGTCACCACCTGTATGGTCTCCCACCCAGTTCAAAATCCCTTCTCTCTCCATTGGACAAAAGCGGCTGTCGGGGTAGGTATCCTATCTCTCTTCCTCCGAAACTCCTCGCTCAGAAGCTTCTACAATAACACTCTCCGCCGACTAAACCCCCTCTCTTGACTTCTCTACTCGCTCTACCCCCTTCTCTTCTGCCCCTTACCCCACTTATGGGGCCACCAACCGGAGATTTTAGTCTGCAACTCGGAGAATTTGAAAAGGGCACAGCTATTTTACATTGTTACCGAATATCAGCTGATATATTCGTATTAACAGATCGAGTAAGGTTAATTTCATCTACAATTTAAGTATTTATAATAAAAAATATTGAGCATATATAACTTATGAATTGAATGCAAACAACACTTGACAGTATTTTACCCACTCCTGTGTAAATCGTTGATAATTTTCGTATTGAAATAAGTAACTTGACATGCTGGGTTAGTAGAAAAGTAGCAATTTTCCACAATTTGTTCTAATGTAAATTGTGGAAAAGTGCTACTATTATTTACGTACCCAGTGTGTCTCATATGGTTCACTGTATCAGTGTGCCAGAGACAGTAAACTATGCCAGGTTTTGGCATAATATGCCATTTTCACCTAGAAATGGTCATAATATGCCAAAACCTGGGTCGGTTTGCGCAATAAAGTGTGGAATCATACCGAGGTACTTAGTTCAATATATGAAGAACAAAGAACAATTTTCGAAGTTAAAGTAACTACGTCCCTCCTAGAACTGTCAGAGTTTACTAGTTTCGCTAAGTCACAAACAATGCAACTTTACGACCCAGATGTCATATTTTTGTTCAATTATAAACGTGTAAAAATTGGATTTAATTATTAAAATTATTATTCTCACCGCCCGTACCCTACGCAACAGTCAACCTCTCCAAATACCGAAATTTCGTCTTCTCACTCTCTCTCCCAGCGATATCCTTTTTACTGACTCCCTCAATTGTTTATCAGGCCAATCAACCCTTTGATAGACCTCTCCCAATCCAGCCAACACCAGCATACTCAGACGAACAGTGACTTCATTATCCTCCGTTTCCATCTTTCTGTCTTGAATTCATTGTTAATATTGCTGTTTTCAATACTTATGTATTTATTTATTCATCCATTTATTTCAAGGGAACTTTCCTTTTTTAATACAAAATTACATTTACGCAACATATTTCATACGGAATACATAGTACGGATGCATACAAAAATCAAAATATACAAGTTTACAAAATCCACGTGTTTAAAAAATGAACATTTAGTAAAACTTTTGAATTTATAAATTTTAAAGTTTAAAATTTATAAATTTAAAGTTTAAATAAAATTTAAAATATTGAAGTTAGGTTCATTTCTTTTAAACATAGGTATCAGGTCATGGTTTACACCAATATGTTCTTATAATCTATTATATTTACGCATCATGTGAGTTACACATTCATGGTATGAAAAGGTTATATTATGTAGCATATTTTATTTTGTGTTTATTCTCTACGTAAGTTAATTGTTACTTAAAATTTCAAAGTAAAGTCCAACACGGGCTGTTTTTGTAAATTTTTAAATTAATCAAATCAAAATCAAATACAAATTTTCTGAGATAATCCGGGTTGAACGATGGAATATCTGCGTAAGTGAAATATACACCATTTGCTAATAACAAAATGATCCTATTCGGATTTATTTTGCGTATATTCCAATTCTAAAATCTTCAACGTTTTGCTCCTCGTACTGTGATCGTTGTCAAGGCGTCTCCTAACGACACAGTACGATGATCGAAACGTTCAGTATCTTATAAATGGAAAAATCGCAGCATATCCCCAAATGATAATTTTTTATTGATAGAAGAGCCGCGAAAATTTTTATTATACAGCAATGTTTGCTTTTTTGCACCTGACACTAGCTTGGAGTAATTGACTCGGAGAAATATTGCTTCACTCGGAGTCTCCGTGTCAAAATGCTCCTGTTGGCAACCCTACTCTTTACCCCATCCGAATGCAGAGAGGTAAATGAGACAATTCCGGGGTCCTGCGGAACCCTTCGCAGATATCCGCACACTTCCCAAGGAAACCCTTATTTTCCTCTCCTTTGCCCAGGCATTGAAAGCGGCTACCCCCTCTGTCTTGTACCCTCCTGGCCGACGAGATATCCTCCTCTCCCACAAAAGTGAACTTCACGGACGTCAGGGCTTTGGCCGCTTCACTCCACAAAACTCCCGACCCTGTGATTTTCCCCTCTCTGCTCTTCCTTTCTTCCCTATTGTCCTTGCCCCTTTAGATTATTCCCAACCCCCCGTCGCTCGTACCCTTTCCCCACACTTTGTGCTCTTCTCTCTCTGTCTGTTTCCTCCTCTCCATCCCTTTATGCTTCCCACGTGTGCTAGTTTCCCCCCATTCCTTTTGTGCCACCACCCTCCGTTCATCTCCGCTTTTCTTCCGTCTCCTCGCCAATCCATCCCGTGGTCCATTTTGTTTTCGTGATGGAGGACGTCCATAAATTACGTCACGCCGACTATTGGGGGTTCAGGATCCTATTCTCCTTCATCATCTCCATACTTTTTTGCGCCACACCGTCGTTAGAAAAGCGACACCTTTCTCAATAGAGCCATCTCCCTGACTGGATGAAGCGGATTTTAACTTCACTTTTTGTATGCTACCTTCTCAAGGGATCAACATTTATTTTCCCGGAATTAATTACAAATTTTGGAGAGACCATCTCTAAGGCGTCAACTTTTGGCGGCGAATCATAATTTTAACGTGTCGCAATTTTTGCTGCTGAGTAACTCAAGAGCAACTAATTTTTAAATGCATATTGTCAAAGTTTTACCATAAGTTATTGTAGTCATATGCCTTTTCCTCATAATATTTTATGTGTTTTTGCCTTTGCAGTTTTTCCAATTTATTTTTTCGGAAACACCGTTTTTTATTGAAGACTAGCAGAAATTCCGGTCGATTAAACGTCCGGTCGAATCCGGTCGATTCTCAACGGGAGAAATAAAACCAACAAATAATATAGTAGTTCTATTCACACAAAAGAGAATCTGACTATACATCTCTCATTTTACTTTTTTAATAGGTGAAAATTGCCCGTTTTGTTGCTTAATGCTGCAATATATTAAGCTATTTTACTGATTGTTTTAGTTCTTATAACAGTAAAACGAAAGAAGTACTCCCTTAAGTAAATTAAATAAAGGAAACAAGTTAAAAAAATAAAGTATTCAGAGGGGGGGGGGGGGGTTGAAGAAGATTGCCATAAACTTAGAGCATATTTTCCCTTAAATGAGTTGCTGGGAAGAATTTCTGATGTCGTTAACTTCTAATCGCGCCTGACGCTCCTGAGGAGTTTCTAAATCACGCTGAAATTCGTGTCTCACAGCGTCCAACAGTTGATCTCTTTTTTGAGATTCGTTTTTCCGCAAAGAGGTTATTACCCTCATATTAGCAGGTCTTCGAAATGGATTAGTCTTACTTCTCTTCGGCATATTCGTTGTGTAATAAAAATATTAGTTTTAGATTAACCAGGTGAGTAAAAATCTCAATAAATGATATATTTCCTAATGAAAACTTTAACGAGCCTCAAGTCTTACTTTTCAAGTCACCTATACTATTGACAATATTTTTTTGCGTAAAAATAAATACTCCAATAGCAACAAAAGGCGCTTCTACTCCTCGAAAAAATTGGAAATGACTGCAATCTTGAAATGGTTAAAATTTTCAAAACGGCAATAGACCTATGTTTGAACCAGGTGTATTAGCTATGGTCATGCATAATATCAGCACTTTCGGTTCCGTTGTTTTGGCATGATTGAATAACAGGCACACACAGGTAATCCACCAAATCTTTATTTTGACTAGTAGGAATCTGTATATAAGTAAATAATGGGAAATTTGTTCTTTAAGATAGGAAATAAAGTTTATCTTTAAATAATCAATTGCGTTTCATAGCATATATTAATTTATAAAAATTCATTCGATTTATTTAACAACTGTCCTACTAATGAATAATATTTATTTATGTTGACCATGTGAATATTTATTATTTGGTACATTAGTAAGAGTCAGGATGAGTAAAGAAACTCACAATTATTCTCGCAATGACTTTTCATAAAATAATTAAACCATTTTAATTTCCAAAAAAAATTAAAAATTAAACTACTAATGAATAATATTTATTTATATTTACCTTGTGCATATTTATTATTTTGTACTTTAGTAAGAGTCAGTATGAGTAAATAAACTCACCATTCTTCTCGCAATGACTTTTCATAAAATAGTTAAACCAAAAGCCCAAAATAAAATTTTATTACGCATGTTATCTTCGTTACTTGTAGGACCAATTAGTATTAAACTCTATTCCATGCACCCAAAAATGAGATTATACATGAAAATAAAACATTCATCAAATGTTTCTGTAACATATGTAGAACGAGTGCTTTGACTTATGAATTTAAAACGCATTTGGATACGCTTGTCTCGTTTCTGCAACTGGACATTATATTTTTGGTCAATAATTCTTCTCATGCTCTTTTCACGGTCAAATATGTTGCAGTGAACGTTATAGGTACGCATGTGGCATAGGCTTGGAATAAATGGCACAAATACAATATAACTTGAGGAACTCCTTAGCTTATATGGTCTTATATTGAATGTGGAGGATCGTATTGTTGTGGTTGCTAGACTACCGACTTTCCATCTCTAAGAACTCATGTTCATATTTCGGCCAAAGAAGGATATTTTCAGTGGAATTCCTATTTTTCGGTGGTTGAAGTGGTTGCTCCGTTTGATATTTTTGATATTTGTTTCTATTATCATGAAATTAAGAGTTGAATTTTAGAATAAAATAACATGGAAATTTAGAATATTGTAGTTTCTATCATACTTAGGACACGCTATTTTATTAGAAGTCAGAATATGAATAAAATTATGTAAAGGTATTTGGAGTGATTTTTGTTCGATTTTGTTTTTCTCGTACAGATTTGCGTGAAACTTAGTATAAGTGTTCCCATTTGCGATATCTATGGATATAAGTAAAAAAAATGTATCTTACCGAATTGGTGTTTTGGAAATTTAGGGCTATTTTAACATGTAGCCTTATGTTACAGGAGGTACATTTCGTAATAATTCGATTACATATGTGTAGAGTTTTTTATAAGCGTGAAATTAAAATTTCCTATTATTATAGCCTTAAATAATAAATATCAAGGTGCCACGTCGAGCACAATATTCGAAAAAACAAAACATTTTTAGAGATATAATTTCGTCTGAAGTTTGAATATGCGCCGAAAACTCCGGTCATAGCATGCTTTAATTAAGGAAAACATTTAAAATATAATTCTTGAATCTTTTCCATTACAGCCTGTATGGTGACTTTCTTTTTTCGGGATTCATTCCGCGATGTTTAAAATTGAAAAAAACAATATTTCGCTGGTCCTCCTGCCAGCTTCGTCAGGTTAACTGAACTCATTCCTTAGTCTCGCTCGTCTTTATATATATATATATATAGCTGTGAAACATCATATCCAGTTCAAATTTATATATATATATATATATATATATATATATATATATATATAATTTGAACTGGATATGATGTTTCACAGCGACAAAGTTTGGAGTAATATCCGAGTCTCTACATTTTTCGATTAAAGCTAAAGACGAAAGAAGCTTCCTTTTCTTTTTTCTGAGTTTCTCGAACCTCTTGCTCTTCCTTGCTATATCCTCCCCGTAGAGGCGATTTACAACGCATAAATAGTTGCACTAAAATTAAATTTAGTCCAAGATTTTTTTCGAATTGCTTAAGAAAGAAAAATGAGCGCTCAATGACCCACGATTGTTTCCTTAAAGTCATTGTACTGTGAAATAAATAAGATCAGGTTTGACTTGGTGGAATTCCATTTTCATAACAAAAGATAGAAATTTAACAATCCACAATTTTTAGTCAAAACGTGTATGTACAATCCGGATTTCAATGCTTTTGCATCATCATCAGGTGCTTGATTAACAAAGTAAAAAAGGAATTGCGGGCTTGTTAATATTGTTGACCAAACATTGTGGATTGTAAAAGTTTTATATTTCGTCATTGTATTGTACCTTATTATGGTGTTACAGCCAAGACCGGTCGTCTAAAGAAAAATGAAGCACATGGAAACACAAATTAATGTTCATTCATTTATGTAAATACTCCACAATGTTCAATTTTCATCATTTGAGTATTAATTATTAAAGCCATTTTTCGGTGAAACCATCTTTAAGTTTACGAGTTATCCAATCAATTATGGACAAGAGATACCGGAAAATTCATTCACGCCTGGATTTTGTACGTGCCAAAACTTATCCTTCCCTCCTCTCGCCCATTCCCACCCGTCTATTTCTTCCCACCACCTCAAAAGACGCTCACCGAAGCGCGATCCCTGAAAACTACTTCGTCTGCTGGCTGTGAAGGGAGAAGGGGAGATATAGACTTGGAAATCTTGAGAGAACTACCGCAGTTCGCATCGCTGGCTTCCCATGAACGGAGAAAAATGCGTAAGCTTTCCTTGCTCCTTTTCTTTTCGTTTCTCTCACAACTCCCACGCCTTCCTCGGGGATGGAATACGGGAGACGATCCTCCCGGCCCACGCGGTTTAAATGCTTTCGGTGGAATCTCAGGAGAATCGTGAACGGAGGGGAATGGAGAAAGAGCCGATGTCATTCGATTAAATTTTTCAATAAGCACTTAACCAAACTTGTGGGTCTAAGTGTCGTGTAACGGGGATAATTAGGACATAATTTTAAATAAAAAAATAATGAAATTTGAATATAATTTGAACCCGAGTCATCAAAACAATCAGTTAAAAGTCTTCCAGACCGTTAATTAAAATTGTACTTTTGAGTAAGTTCCAAGATCAATTATCTAACGGCATCAATAACATTTAACGGAACCAAATATACTACGGTGGAAAACTATATCAGGAGAATTAAATTAAGGAAACAGTGCAGAGCGGACTGGTTTTCAGTGTGATTTTTCCCAAGAACGATTCAAGAACATAATAGCGGCTTGTGAAACTTTATAGTTAAGTATGTTGATAGGTATTATAGCTGATATATTTCACTATATTATCGGGCAGTGTAGCTAATTTTTCATTTGCCCTCTAATATTTGTTTCTTAATCTGCCTCAGCAGTACTTAAAGCACAAATCTCATACTTTCTGTATGAATATCGTATTTCCGTGCATTTCTGTAGATGCAAAATATGGTAATACTCATATTTTTTATAAAATTGGTGTTATATGTTGTATATGTATTGGAAATTTTACCTTGTAATAATTATTTGCAGGTTTATGCTAATGATTTAATGGTGGTAGCTAGTCCCTTCTCGGTCAGTCGATTCTTAAGTAGTGGCAACATTTACGATAAAAGATATTTTTTAAAGAGAAACGAACCCTCGGAATTAATTCCCAACGTAAGAATTAAATGTCCATTAACGATCTACTTTACTAACACTTATTGAGTGGATACAATACAGATACTTTCTATGCAAGCCGATAAAAACTAGGCCGTTTCGATGAAATAAGTTCGTGTAACAATAATTTGAATATATATCAATAATATTGTTCAAAAATGCTTGTATTAATTCTTATTGTTAATAATTTGGAAGAGCATTCTGTATTTTATAAACGATTTTTTGTCTCAAATTCTTACGTCTTAAATGTGACTCCAACTTTTCAGTTTAGTTTTTTAACAGTTTTGGAAAGCATTATGAGTGTGGAGTATTCTGAATAAGTACTAAGTAATCGTCTATTTCCCTTCAACCCCACAACAGAGACTCAACAGTTCAATATCCCATGATACAGGTTTTACAATTATGGAGATGCTTATTGCCCGCTTTAGCTGATAACAGTGCTTCACATTGCAATCTATGTTCATTGGTAATCGATTCTTCTGGTTTAGAGAAGTATTGAAGTAGGTACTAATGAAATGAAATATTTTCTTTGCCGTGTTCTCAGAAAATGAAATGTAATTAGTTTTTGGGGCGAGTGTTTGAAACATATTTTCCATGATCAGGGCTTTGCTAAATTATGTTGAACCCATTTTCCAAATTTTCTCTTACAACGGACACCATTTTGATTGGAAGAACCAACTGAAAGAAAAAAGACAATTTAATAATGAATTTCATAAGCCGATCAAGAATTTAATCGTCGTTTATATGCCAAGTGCTTTGTTTCAGACATAAAGGGAGTTGATGTTGACGTTATGAATATTTTAGCCAATAATACGAGCCAATGTTCTCCCAGTTATTTATAGTTTTTCTGCCTTAATTTATTTAAAAATGTATGTGTCATCACTCTCATTACCTATCGCAGAATATTTCAAACATAATATATGTATTTGTGCAATTATAATTGACAATAATGAAGAATAAAACAACTACCTAATATCATAGCTCAATGAAATATTTAACTAAAGGATATTTCTTTTTACTCAACTACAACACCGTTCATCTAGAAAATAACACAATTTTATGATGAAATACGATGATAATCGTTATCGGAATATTGAACTCATTGAGGTGATGTGAATTTTCCTCCAATAAGTTCTTCGCACAAAAATAGTCTCCATTGTTAAGTGACAGCGCATGAGGGTATGAGGTTTGAGGTAAAAGTGGGAAGGAATATTCAGTTGGATTTGTGAAATGAGTACAAAAAGAAGTATCAGCCCTCAGCTTACGATGGTAAAAGTTTAACGTAGAGAGAAGGCAATTACAAGGTTCTTTTCATCCAAACTTTCCAAAGATCATCTTCGGCTCGGGAGGTCGGAGGATATATATGGTGGTTTCTCTAGAAAATCTGTGAGTTCTCATTACCGTCTATCGACGCCGGTTGTGGCTAAATATAGTTTCGATGCTCCGAAAAAACTTATTGTTCGAGAGAGACACACTTCCACATAAGAATCTCTCTAGCATGCATCCTTCACAACTCCAAACTTTTTTTTCAGATTCTTTTCTTACAGCTTGATATCCAGACTGGTTTTCATCTTGGTCGGAAAATACAATTCAGCGTACTGTTCCGAATACGAGCTTCAAGCTTTGGCTTAAGTTTAAAACTCCTACGGCCTAATTATACCCTCGCGTACACTGCCCCTATTCTACCAATGGTACGTAGGCTTGTTGCTTCCTCATTCAATCGTATGAATACACGAACTCGCTTGCTTGTTAATAAGGTATGTTAAGGGCTTTGGGTTGTTTTGCGTCAGTATTCTCTGTATCCAGCCAATCAAATCGTTTGAGCTAAAAGGAAGTAGTTTTGAATAGGACTTTGAGAAAAATTTCGTGAAAACAAGGACCAAATATTTTAATGATATTTGCAAACATTTTAGATCAAGACGTATTCCATAAGTCTTTCTTATTTAAAAGAAATCCCCATATCAGGTAAATGTCAACGTATAGCTAAAACGTACATGTTTTTTCCTCCTCTTTTTACTTCAATTGCTATATTTAAGCCATTGCAATATAGTTTAAAACCAGTTGGCAACAACATATTACGGTAGCTACACTGCCTATAGATAACAAAATTGAAAAAAATACTATAATTTAATACACTCTATGGTGTCAGGCTTTACTTTGTGGGGGTATTTAGTATCCATAATAAATAATATACTTTGTATACCTCACACATCCTCTCCAAGGGATTAAAAAATGATGCTCTTGAGCAAATCGAAATAAGAAGGCACTTGGCTGACACAACCCTTTGTAATGATCAATTGTTCCCGCAGTCCTCCGCACTCCTTTCCGAGAAACTAACTTTAATAATAATCAACCTTTCAAGCCACCTGTCAGGGCCTACACTTACAAGTCACGGTATAACCACCACCTCCCTCACTCAAACCAACCCCGTAACTACGGCAACAAACAACGGTCAATAAACAAAACACACTAAGAATTTGTAGCTGATGATGCCGCAGTTCGGTGAAACGCGTTATACCGTTTATAAGTTCTGTGGAAAAAATACTAAGTATATTATTTAGTTTGGATACTATTATTGAAGTTATTCAAAAGAAATAAGTCATATTCGTTATATTACTATAATGTGTGCTACCTTACAGGGGGAGAGGGGCGGTAATCAGTGAAGAATAACCGGGATAATTCTTTGACAGCAATATGTATTCACCAAAACCACGAATAACAGAAAAGAAACTAAAAAACCAAAGGGATACTCCTTTTGTGCGACTGGGTATTAAAGGAAGGGTTGGGGATCGGGAAGCGATGTGCTACCTTGGACACACGGCGATCGGCGGTGGAGAGAAGCAGCGTCGGCCTTCTGATGGTTTTCCGGAGAGGTCCGCTAGTGGTGACGCCCGAGGCAAATAAAAAAAAGCCCAGGCACGCCTGTGGCCGGCCCTTGTATATATCCTTTTGGGGCCCCATTATCTGTCGGGGACCCGGGGTCCGATTCATTCGACAGCACTCTGCCGGTGCTCACCCCCAACGGAGGCCTCGAACTTGGCGAACTCACTCCTCTCCGTGTCGTCTGCTCCCGCGGACGGCTCAAATGTTACCTATTTTATACTCACATTAGATTTATTACTAAACATGTTGACGTAGGTGTACATTGATGATTGCCTGATATGGCCATTATTTTAAATAAGTGAAATTTATGGAAAACTAATTCGATCGGAAATATTATTTAACATTTTAAGAAACATTTAGCCAAATATTCAGGAGATGTTTCTCGAAGCCCTATTTTCTGATTTTCCCGAGCCCGATTTTCCTATTTTAGCAATTAATATTTGTGTGGAATTGGATTTTTCTGTAAAACGTTAGCAAAAAAAAAGTCTGACTACATTCCCATTTTTCTCGTTTTACTCGTAAAAAATTAAAGAATAGCAAGCAAATATGATTCACGTAACTTTCAGTCACAGCGTGTTGGAAACGTAACACCGAGATTTAAATTATTATTTTTTTAATTTAGCCGTTCGGTACTTTCTAATTTATTCCGGGACCATTTCAGGAGAAGATGACTGCATCATTTTCCGGGGAGCCGTTATGCCCAAAAGGAAAAGCACATTTTGAACGAGGTGGAAAACATCCTGGTCCATTATCGCCGTATTCCCTAATGCGTTGCTCGTGACTGCTCAACCCCTCAGGGGATCAATGCTTGAGGCGAATGCATGCATTCGTTGGCTCAATTCTTCAACTCGTGGGAACAGGAATCCAACTGTTCGCAGGAACATTGCCGGAGCAAACATTATCTTTCCTCTCTTATACTGTATTTTATTCGGAATTAAACCCTATAACAGCCAGGCAGTGAAGTAGTTTCACCGAGATTTTTCCGCAACCGTAATCGAGGCAAAGTTCAAATTTAATTTTTAAATGTAAGCAACTGTGAGAAGCGTGAATAAAATGTTGTAACACTAATGACGCAATAACTTAGTTTTAAATTACAGAAATTATCAGTAATTAACTATTTTTACATGTATAAGGTGTTAACTTTGGTGAATATTTTTTTTCACGCCGTACACTGAAAGCGCATTCAAACCAATTTATTTTGCGATTCTGTAAACATTACCGGGGTGAGTAATTGATTTCTTTTGAATGATAGTTGATAAAGCATACAAACTAACTAAAATCTTTGACGAGATCAAATTTTTATCAATTCCTCAGGTTTTTAATAATGTCTCTCAGGAGTGTATACTCGTACCACTTTCCTTGGGAAATAGCTAGTATTTCGTGGCAAATATCTCGAAAAGTATTAGGGTAAGTGCCTAGTATTTGGCCATCAAAGGTGATCATCATAAGGTCAAATTCATCGCATTTTGTGGTAAGTAATATTTTGCGCAAACTACCTTACAGGTTAATGTCTCTTTTTGTCTTGCAAATAATTTTAATTTTGTAGTACATTTCATGATGCTTTACATGTAAATTTACAAAATAACCAGTAATTCACCTTAAGACTATGTGGCAGTGAGTGCGTTTTCATCAATTACCTGCAATATATAAAAACTACCTCGGAAATATCTACAAATATTCTTAAGGCCGTTTTACAAGGTAAATTTATTTGTACAATCTATCGTGCGAATGCGTGTACAGTCAAGTGTGCAAGAAAATATTGTACGAACGACTGAATCAGACTGTATGTTGCTTTACACGGTGAGTGCAAACGCACAATTTTCCGTGCAATTTAGCGGTAGAAATCGAGCGGAATTCGCGAGTGTTTTTGTTTATTATGCTTATGTTTCTCTCGTGAATATATATTTTACTCACGTATTTGACACCTTAAAAAACTGATCACCTGAAATTCGGAACCTCGACTCGACCATCTGCATACTGATAATTCTTCCGGTTCTGAAAAAGCTCTCTTGGACTCTTCTCTCTGGCTTTATATTCGATCTTTGTATCGTTTCGTTTTTTCTCATCTGGATTTTAGTGCGACAATTTATTGACGTTTCTCACCGGATCTCCACTCTTGTTAGACAAATTTCGTGGGTTTTTTTATGTGTGTGTGACAAAGTGATATTATTAAGTAGTATAGCGGAACACGGGACCCTTATTTTTAGTCCCTCCAAATTTCTCTCCCTTGTATTTGTACCTGTGTTTTAATGTCTTTTTTGACGATTTCAATGTTATTTGCTAACCAACAGAAATAAAATTATTATCATTATAACACGCGGGATATCAGTAACTTTACTTGAGGACGCCATAATTTTGGGGGAAAAGGACATAAACCCTAAGATCGCGATTACACTGAAAAACCAGAACAAATAACAAGACGAAATGACGAGGTAAACATTTGAGTAACTTTGAGTTAACTCTTCAGGGGTTTTCCAATGCTTCAAACTATTCATAATTGTCAACGTAATTAATTCTTACCTTGAGAATGAGTTACGAGTCGTCTCTCGAAACGTCGAGAATTATGAATAAGTAAAATCGGTGGAGAGCCCGAGAAGAGTTTACTCATTAAAGATTATATACACAGGATAATAGTTACCCATTTATTCGACGGGAAAGTGTTAATCCGTTTTATATACAACTTTATTTTCCAACTAACCCAGGCACCAAAGTTTTCGCCATATCTGCACCATCTGTTGAATAAAACCGGATCGAAATTGTATAATTGTCTGAATGGAATTAGAAGAGGTTCTATTTTCCGTTCAGTCATTCATACATTCGCACAAGCATTCGCACAATTTGCCGCTTTACACGGTACAATTTCCTGAAACAAGCGTTCGCACGATATATTGTACAAAATATGTACCATGAAAAACGGCCTTTATGGTCGATGAAATGTTTTTGAAATTCTATGAAGTGGCAGAATAGAGATAAAATATGGGAATATTGAAAGGAAAGAGCGTCAAGCATGAATGACATTAAATATGCATTTTGAACGAGTACAATAACTGTATACGTGGCACCCGGCCGTGGCTATTGTAAACCTAAAGAATGATACCAATCGAGAAGTTACTGAACATTTCGTTAGCGAAAAAAATCGTTACATTTCTTCTCCTTCTAGTTCGTTGGTGTGTTCTGATCTGGGTTGTTATCCAAGTCCTTGAATGGAATGCTCCCTAAATCTCGCAACTTCGTCTCTGGTGCTCCCGATCTCGGTTCTCCCAACTTCATCCTCACCATTCTCCCAGTGTATCCTTTATATTTCTCATAAGTGATCAAGCAACCGAAAAAAAACTCCCTTTCCTTCCTCCCTGAATCAAGGACCTCCTGTTAGAACTCACCCTTATTCATTCACAAGAAGTTTTACGATCGCCGGATAGAAGGTGAGTTAGGGTGAGGAGAAAAGCATGCATGAATTTCCGCTTATTTGCTAACATCTTCTGAAACGGTTCTTCTCCTTATAATATACGCCATAATCTCTTCCGCCACCAACTTGCAGAAACTTCCATTTGAGTCGTCAAAGTTAGCATTGTTCGAAAAAATCAGAACGCACTTAAAGCGCACACGAACTTCTGCAAATGGAACCAGCCATGTGAGTCGGCGAAACGTTCAGTAGCCAACCGGGAAGTAATATTCTTTAGGCTCGCAATACGAGCAATATTTTCACATATGATCCATAGGTCCTAGGGAACCCCAAGGGTCACATGATCCCCATTTGTGGATCCTTATGGAACCAACTTTTACTTCCATTAGAACTCGATGCAGAGGTTTCTCTTTTGCTTTTTTAAACTACTTTCATTGGTGATATAGTAAGTTGGAATATTTGGCATCGGATGACTGAAGTAATTATAAATTTAATTCTTGCATTATAATTTTTCTTTGTTTTTGGTACATTTTGAGATTTTGGCCACAAAATCGTCAAATATTCCACTATTTCACCAATAAACATTTTTATGCTTCAATCTTCCGCAATTTTAATTAATTTTCTTTCTATTTTTCCCGGAATCCGTCGCGTTCGCTTGATTTGCTATTTTTGGTTTTACCCTGATAATTTCAACCGGGAAGATGATTGCACCCTTACGGTGACGTGGAAGAAAGTGATAACTTCAGCCAATCACGGCGCTTATTTTCAAATTCAAAATGCAGCAGCCGTTGGCAATGACCTAAGCAACCAGCTACTATATGTGTACATATATATCGGTCGGAATTTCAGTGAAAATACTTTCCCTGACGAGACCATCAGGAAGAGAGGCGAAACGTTATGAAAAAGCAACCAAACGCGAAGCATCCCGGTAATGAGAGAAAGCAATTAGAATTTTTCATTTATTGTTTACCCTTTAAAGTGTGCAAATTTTTTGTGTGCCCTTTAAAATTTTATCTTATGCCCGAGAATCTCATGGCTTAAGTTAAATAACCGATGTAACTAAATTACAGCGACAAATTACATGGGTACTTTTTCCCCAACCTCTATTTGCATGGTTTTGTGACTGCTGCGTAGCATATGCAGAATATTTTTCACGCAACATTGGCCGTTTTATTTTAATTCTATGGGACAATTTTATTTTTTCTATCCATTAAAATTCAACGGGTGCCTTCTTCTGGTATCCAATAAAAATGAGCATCGAAATCAATGTGACAATAAAAAAATGCATAACATAGTGTGAGCTTTGAAAACCTTTTAGTTTGATATTTTTTATTTAATTCAGCGTGCACCATATATGTCAGAAGGGTCGAGGAGAGTATTGGGGAAGAGGTGAACATTTAGTTCATTATTTGTCCCCTATCCCACCTATTCCCCTATTCCTCTAAGCCTTCTTCATTTTCGCCCTTGTAGTCGACCAGCCGCAATCCTGTTCCCTTAACTTCTTAACCATTTGTGACCCTATCCCCGCTCCCTACAATTTACTCTTCCGCTCACATTAGCAACCATCTCCTTCAAACCCTGTCCACACTCACCACCCACTTCTCCCGGTGGATACGGTTGTCTTCTCGAATGGATGACTCTCTGCACGCGTTTCGATTATACCCCCTGCTACCTTGACTGCGTCAGAGGAAGAAGGGATATTTCGATTCAACGCAACGTCGCGTTCTCAGAGCGTAATCGAGTGGATTGGCACCCATTGATGTCATGCCCACGTGACGCTCTTCAATGTGGTCCCAATTGCCCGAGATGGTGAGGAGAGAAATTAGGCAACAAGACAGAAAATACACTCGGGAGAATTTGTGTCCATTGTTTCCTTAATTACTCGGCTCTTCGACGTCACGGTAATACTGCCGTTAATTGAAGAGGAGGTAAATTCGGAATCATGACTAAAAATATGTTCCAGTAAATTTTCGTCCATCGTTAGCTTATTTACTCGGCACTTGGGTGTTACTCTACCATTCCCGTCAGTGGTGAGGAGGTAATTTGGGAACACAACTGAAAACACTTCCTGGTGATTTTTTTCTATTTCCCTATGTTGTCATACTTAAATGGCTCTCAGCGATACCCTCCTATTGCCAGAAGGGAGTGAGGTAGTAAATGACCGGAAAAATGACTCGGGAGTTCGAAGCGAAGGGAAATAGAAGTAAAGGAATAGAGGCTCAGTTGTGCGCGTTAGGTAGCTTGCGAAATATTAAGCTGCCTGCAAGGGTTTTCTTTTACATACACCCAAATGTGTACGGAGTCTTCCGCGATGATTTGATAAATTTCTTTTGTTCGTGTTTCTTCCGCGTTGATTCATGTCAATGGACAACCGTTTCGCTTGCATTCCAGCTAGCGTCATCAGATCCTGAAGCTATCTCATTCAGGTCCTCACGACTCTACCTCGAATGCAAGCGAAACGGTTGTCCTTAAACATGAATCAAAGCGGGAGAAACCCTAACAAAATAAATTCATACAGCCATACATACGGTGCTTGTGAGTCACCGTATGTTTACTGGCTCGCATGTATCCGCCTGCACTGTTGTAATTTTTGGGGCCACTCTTGCTGCAGGAGATAGAAAGTGGGATCAAACACATGAGCCTAGAAGTTAGGAGTTTAGCCTGTCGTATTCTTAGCCATTATTTTTACATCCACAGGTGAATCTTGTGATTGTGTTAAACTGCTCGATAGTCTACAATATTTTCCTACTTACTTAGGATCAATTTTTTCAATATCTTTTTATTTTTTTCCTTGATATTTCGTAATTAAAATTACGTGAGACGATGAAAAGAACAACTGTGGAGGTATTTAGTGGGATTTTGGAAAGGATAATGTTGTGGAGAGTTGAAAAAAATATTTGGTTTGATAACTACATACCATAATTGACGTCAAAAAGGAAGATTAATGGAATTAATTAATTTTGTATTAAAGTTATTCGGTTTGAAATAAAATGATTGAGAGAACCAGAGAACCATATTGTTAAATTAACAATAAAAAATGGAAGTGTTGGATATAAATTAAATCCAATTTTACGCTGATTTACAACTTGTGAATAGAATTTCAGACTTAAAGTTTCCACTGTATGTTTTACTTGTGAATATCCTTATATTCTGCGAAGTAAATATTTTTTATCCCTAACTCTCATCGGAGACAATGAAGTCCAACAAGTTCCAATTCTTTGTGCCAAGCTAACATATTTCTCTTATGTGTAGAATGTAAACTTCAAGTTTTAGCTATATTGTATAAGTTTTCATAGATTAATTTCTGTGGGAAACATATTTTTCATAGCTCTTCCAACGGAGAAAGTAAAGTCCAAAAATGGCTGATTTTGATCATGAAGAGATTTTTGTTTTCTTATAGAAGAGGGAGGGTGAGTTCCACACGTAATTAAACTAAAATAAATGCATTTGTTTTACACCCTTCAGTTTTCAAAAAAGAAAAGTAAATAATTTGCAGCACTAAGTTAAATATGTTCTGCTGCATTATTCAGCTAAACCATACAAATTACAATGGTAGAATAGCATACATACGTACTACCCCACATGCTGTTCCCTCACGGGGAAGGCAATGTGCAAATAGTTAATTTTTATGTAAAACTGGAATTGGCTCTGTTTTCAATACATTGCTCCATAATGCCCTATCAATGTACATGCCGCGTCTGCGATGACCACTTAAGCTTACTCTTAAGTTCAGTTTTCAGTTAAGTGCACTGTGTAGACGCCCTCTCACAACTTACGTAGCGTGTCCACTTAAGTGGACCCGGGGACCCCTATTTAAGTGGCCTTGGATGATATCGATAGTGTACCGTGGAGGTGGTCGAAGTCTCGTCATCGATAGGTCGAGGAGTAGTGATAATCATGCACATCATAAGTGTGTTTAAATCATTTATATGAGGATTAAAGTAATTGTGCAAGTGTTATTCTTCTTTTACATTTGTTTATGGGGTTATACGAGTCTAGAAATGTCTTAAGTTACTTCTCGGGCACATGATTTTTTCGCGATTCTAATTTATTTCCATTAACACTAGGTAGAGCTGAGGTAGATATATTGTCTGTGTATAGACACTCGTAGCCGGCATTTAAATGCTGCACCCAAGTACACCTTACTTAAGTACACCTGTAGTGTAGACGAGGCAAAAACTCTTTTGATTCAGTCGAACACGCCCCGATGTTTTTAGCCTCTAATTAGCCATCCGATGTTTTTAACCTCTTAATAGCCATCCGATGTTTTTAGCCTCATAATAGCCATCCTCCTCTTAAGCGTCTTTTCCACCACATTCACCCATGACATCCTAAGTCTACCCCTTATTTTCACACCATTCACTCCTCTTTCACATATCTGTGTAGCCATATGAATCTTATCCATTCTCCGGACATGGCCATAACAAGGAAACACGCTCCATTCATAAATTTTCCTTAACATCATCACCTATTCCACATTTTTTCTTGGTCCACACATTCCGAATTCAATCCCTCCTGCTTTGATCGCAAAAGATTATATACACAGGATAATAGTTACCCATTTTTTCGACGGGAAAGTGTTAATCCGTTTTTATTTTCAATCTAACACAGGCACCATAGTATTTGCCATATCTGCGCTATCTGTTGAATAAAACCGGATCGAAATTTTATGTTTGTCTGAATGGAATTAAAACATGTTCTATTTTCCGTTCAGTCATTCGGACATTCGCAAAGGCGTTCGAAAAGGTTGCAGCTTTACACGGTCAATTTCCTGAAAAAGCGTTCGCACTATAGATTGTACAACAAAATGTACCATGTAAAACGGCTATTATGGTGGATGAGAAGTTGACGAAATTCTATGAAGTGGCAGAATAGAGATTAAATATGGGAATATTGAAAAGAAAGAGCGTCAAGCATGAATGACATTAAATATGCATTTTGAACGAATACAATAACTGTATACGTGGCACCCGGCCGTGATTATTGTAAACCTTAAAAGTGCTACCAATCGAGAAATTACTGAACATTTCGTTAGCGAAAAAAATCGTTACATTTCTTCTCCTTCTAGTTCGTTGGTGTGTTCTGATCTGGGTTGTTATCCAAGTCCTTGAATGGAATGCTCCCTAAATCTCGCAACTTCGTCTCTGGTGCTCCCTATCTACGTTCTCCCAACTTCATCCTCACCATTCTCCCAGTGTATACTTTGTATTCATCCTAAGTGATCCAGCAACCGAAAAAAAACTCCCTTTCCTTCCTCTCTGAATCAAGGACCTCCTGTTAGAACTCACCCTTACTCATTCACAAGAAGTTTTACGATCGCCGGATAGAAGGTGAGTTAGGGTGAGGAGAAAAGCATGCATGAATTTCCGCTTATTTGCTAACATCTTCTGAAACGGTTCTTCTCCTTATAATATACGCCATAATCTCTTCCGCCACCAACTTGCAGAAACTTCCATTTGAGTCGTCAAAGTTAAACCAGCCATGTGAGTCGGCGAAACGTTCAGTAGCCAACCGGGAAGTAATATTCTTTAGAATCGCAATACGAGCAATATTACCACATATGATCCATAGGCCCTAGGGAACCCCAAGGGTCACATGATCCCCATTTGTGGATCCTTATGGAACCAACTTTTACTTCCATTAGAACTCGATGCAGAGGTTTCTCTTTTGCTTTTTTAAACTACTTTCATTGGTGATATAGTAAGTTGGAATATTTGGCATCGGATGACTGAAGTAATTATGAATTTAATTCTTGCATTATAATTTTTCTTTGTTTTTGGTACATTTTGAGATTTTGGCCACAAAATCGTCAAATATTCCACTATTTCACCAATAAACATTTTTATGCTTCAATCTTCCGCAATTTTAATTAATTTTCTTTCTATTTTTCCCGGAATCCGTCGCGTTCGCTTGATTTGCTATTTTTGGTTTTACCCTGATAATTTCAACCGGGAAGATGATTGCACCCTTACGGTGACGTGGAAGAAAGTGATAACTTCAGCCAATCACGGCGCTTATTTTCAAATTCAAAATGCAGCAGCCGTTGGCAATGACCTTAGCAACCAGCTACTATATGTGTACATATATATCGGTCGGAATTTCAGTGAAAATACTTTCCCTGACGAGACCATCAGGAAGAGAGGCGAAACGTTATGAAAAAGCAACCAAACGCGAAGCATCCCGGTAATGAGAGAAAGCAATTAGAATTTTTCATTTATTGTTTACCCTTTAAAGTGTGCAAATTTTTTGTGTGCCCGCAGAATGTGCCCTTTAAAATTTTATCTTATGCCCGAGAATCTCATGGCTTAAGTTAAATAACCGATGTAACTAAATTACAGCGACAAATTATTTGGGTACTTTTTCCCCAACCTCTCTATGCATGGTTTTGTGACTGCTGCGTAACATATGCAGAATTTTACACGCAACATTGGCCGTATTATTTTAATTCTATGGGACAATTTTATTTTTTCTATCCATTAAAATTCAACGGGTGCCTTCTTCTGGTATCCAATAAAAATGAGCATCGAAATCAATGTGACAATAAAAAAATGCATAACATAGTGTGAGCTATGAAAACCTTTTAGTTTGATATTTTTTATTTAATTCAGCGTGCACCATATATGTCAGAAGGGTCGAGGAGAGTATTGGGGAAGAGGTGAACATTTAGTTCATTATTTGTCCCCTATCCCACCTATTCCCCTATTCCTCTAAGCCTTCTTCATTTTCGCCCTTGTAGTCGACCAGCCGCAATCCTGTTCCCTTAACTTCTTAACCATTTGTGACCCTATCCCCGCTCCCTACAATTTACTCTTCCGCTCACATTAGCAGCCATCTCCTTCAAACCCTGTCCACACTCACCACCCACTTCTCCCGGTGGATACGGTTGTCTTCTCGAATGGATGACTCTCTGCACGCGTTTCGATTATACCCCTTGCTACCTTGACTGCGTCAGAGGAAGAAGGGATATTTCGATTCAACGCAACGTCGCGTTCTCAGAGCGTAATCGAGTGGATTGGCACCCATTGATGTCATGTCCACGTGACGCTTGTCAATGTGGTCCCAATTGCCCGAGATGGTGAGGAGAGAAATTAGGCAACAAGACAGAAAATACACTCGGGAGAATTTGTGTCCATTGTTTCCTTAATTACTCGGCTCTTCGGCGTCACGGTAATATTGCCGTTAATTGAAGAGGAGGTAAATTCGGAATCATGACTAAAAATATGTTCCAGTGAATTTTCGTCCATCGTTAGCTTATTTACTCGGCCCTTGGGTGTTACTGTACCATTCCCGTCAGTGGTGAGGAGGTAATTTGGGAACACAACTGAAAACACGTGCTGGAGATTTTTTTCTATTTCCCTATGTTGTCAAACTTAAATGGCTCTCGGCGATACCGTCCTATTGCCAGAAGGGAGTAAGGAAGTAAATGACTGGAAAAATGAATCGGGAGTTCGAAGCGAAGGGAAGGAGAAGTAAAGGAATTGAGGCTCAGTTGTGGGTGTTAGGTAGCTTGCGAAATATTAAGCTGCCTGCAAGGGTTTTCTTTTACATACACCCAAATGGGTACGGAGGCTTCCGCGATGATTTGATAAATTTCTATTGTTCGGGTTTCTCCCGTGTTGATTCATGTCTATGGACAACCGTTTCGCTTGCATTCCAGCTAGCGTCATCAGATCCTTAAGCTAGCTCATTGAGGACCTCACGACTCTACCTGGAATGCAAGCGAAACGGCTGTCCTTTAACATGAATCAACGCGGGAGAAACCCTAACAAAATAAATTCATACACCCATACATACGGTGCTTGTGAGTCGACGTATGTTTACTGTCTCGCATGTATCCGCCTGCACTGTAGTAATTTTTGGGGCCACTCTTGCTGCAGGAGATAGAAAGTGGGATCAAACAGATGAGCCTAGAAGTTAGGAGTTTAGCCTGTCGTATTCTTAGCCATTATTTTTACATCCACAGGTAAATCATGTGATTTTGTTAAACTGCTCTATAGTCTACAATATTTTCCTACCCCCTTAGTATCAATCTTTTCAAATTATTTTTATTTTTTTCCTAGAGATTTCGTAATTAAAATTACGTGAGACGATAAAAAGAACAACTGTGGAGGTATTTAGGGGGATTTTGGAAAGGATAATGTAGTGGAGAGTTGCAAAAAATATTTGGTTTGATAACTACATTTCATAATTGACGTCAAAAAGGAAGATTAATGGAATTAATTAATATTGTATTAAAGTTATTCGGTTTGAAATAAAATGATTGATTGTTCCCAAGAGAACGAGATTGTTAAAGTAACAATAAAAAATGGAAGTGTTGGATATAAATTAAATCCAATTTTACGCTGCTTTACAACTTGTGAATAGAATTTCAGACTTAAGGTTTCCACTGTATGTTTTACTTGTGAATATCCTTATATTCTGCGAAGTAAATATTTTTTATCCCCAACTCTCATCGGAGACAATGAAGTCCAACAATGTCCAATTCTTAGAGCCAAGCTACCATATTTCTCTTATGAGTAGAATGTAAACTTCAAGTTTTAGCTATATTGTATAAGTTTTCATAGATTAATTTCTGTGGTAAACATATTTTTCATAGCTTTTCCAAAGGAGAAAGTAAAGTCCAAAAATGGCTGATTTTGATCATGAAGAGATTTTTGTTTTCTTATAGAAGAGAAAGGGTGAGTTCCACACGTAATTAAACTAAAATAAATGCATTTGTTTTACACCCTTCAGTTTTCTAAAAAGAAAAGTAAATAATTTGCAGCATTAAGTTAAATATGTACTGCTGCATTATTCAGCTAAACCATACAAATTACAATGGTAGAATAGCATACATACGTACTACCCCACATGCTGTTCCCTCACGGGGAAGGCAATGTGCAAATAGTTAATTTTTATGTAAAACTGGATCTTGCTCTGTTTTCAATACATTGCTCCATAATGCCCTATCATTGCACATGCCGCGTCTGCGATGACCACTTAAGCTTACTTTTAAGTTCAGTTTCCAGTTAAGTGCACTGTGTAGACGCCCTTTCACAACTTACGTAGCGTGTCCACTTAAGAGGACCCGGGGATCCCTATTTAAGTGGCCTTGGATGATATCGATAGCGTACCGTGGAGGTGGTCGAAGTCTCGTCATCGATAGGTCGAGGAGTTATGATAATCATGCACAT
The DNA here is from genome assembly GCA_963573305.1 of Pyrrhosoma nymphula. Classification (NCBI taxonomy): domain Eukaryota; kingdom Metazoa; phylum Arthropoda; class Insecta; order Odonata; family Coenagrionidae; genus Pyrrhosoma; species Pyrrhosoma nymphula. Next base: position 49,109,171 of record OY754337.1, on the reverse strand, counting down.
CATAAGTGTGTTTAAATCATTTATATGAGGATTAAAGTAATTGTGCAAGTGTTATTCTTCTTTTACATTTGTTTATGGGGTTATACGAGTCTATAAATGTCTTAAGTTACTTCTCGGGCACATCATTTTTTCGCGATTCTAATTTATTTCCATTAACACTAGGTAGAGCTGAGGTAGATATATGGTCTGTGTACAGACACTCGTAGCCTGCATTTAAATGCTGCACCTAAGTACACCCTACTTAAGTACACCTGTAGTGTAGACGAGGCAAAAACTCTTTTGATTCATTCGCACACGCCCCGATGTTTTTAGCCTCTTAATAGCCATCCGATGTATTTAACCTCTTAATAGCCATCCGATGTTTTTAGCCTCTCAATAGCCATCCTCATAAAGAATCTCTTCCAGCACATGCATCTATGCATGCATAAATCCATCACACCATTCTCTTTCGGAGTAAGTAAAGGCAAAGAACATAGTTATTGCTGTTAGGGTGAGGAAACTGGCTATCTTTTAAGAATTAAACTTACACACCTATTTCGCTTCTATTATATTCATGCAAGTATGGGTACTTGCGTGCGATATGTGACATGCTCTCCTGCTGTTAAGGCTATAATAATACTCCTCCTCTTAATCGTCTTTTCCACCACATTCACCCATGACATCCTAAGTCTACCCCTTATTTTCACACCAGTCACTCCTCTTTCACATATCTGTGTAGCCATATGAATCTCATCCATTCTCCGGACATGGCCATAACAAGGAAACATGCTCCATTCATAAATTTTCCTTAACATCATCACCTATTTCACATTTTTTCTTGGTCCACACATTCCGAATTCAATCCCTCCTGCTTTAATCGCAAAAGATTATATACACAGGATAATAGTTACCCATTTTTTCGACGGGAAAGTGTTAATCCGATTTTATTTTCAATCGAACACAGGCACCATAGTTTTTGCCATATCTGCGCTATCTGTTGAATAAAACCGGATCAAAATTGTATGATTGTCTGAATGGAATTAGAACATGTTCTATTTTCCGTTCAGTCATTCATACATTCGCAAAGGCGTTCGAAAAGGTTGCCGCTTTACACGGTCAATTTCCTGAAAAAGCGTTCGCTTTATAGATTGTACAAAAAAATGTACCATGTAAAACGGCTTTTATGGTTGATGAGAAGTTGATGAAATTCTATGAAGTGGCAGAATAGAGATAATATATGGGAATATTGAAAAGAAAGAGCGTCAAGCATGAATGACATTAAATATGCATTTAGAACGAGTACAATAACTGTATACGTGGCACCCGACCGTGACTATTGTAAACCTAAAGAATGCTACCAATCGAAAAGTTACTGAACATTTCGTTTGCGAAAAAAATCGTTACATTTCTTCTCCCTCTAGTTCGTTGGTGTGTTCTGATCTGGGTTGTTATCCAAGTCCTTGAATGGAATGCTCCCTAAATCTCGCAACTTCGTCTCTGGTGCTCCCTATCTACGTTTTCCCAACTTCATCCTCACCATTCTCCCAGTGTATCCTTTGTATTCATCCTAAGTGATCCAGCAACCGAAAAAAAACTCCCTTTCCTTCCTCCCTGAATCAAGGACCTCCTGTTAGAACTCACCCTTATTCATTCACAAGAAGTTTTACGATCGCCGGATAGAAGGTGAGTTAGGGTGAGGAGAAAGCATGCATGAATTTCCGCTTATTTGCTAACATCTTCTGAAACGGTTCTTCTCCTTATAATATACGCCATAATCTCTTCCGCCACCAACTTGCAGAAACTTCCATTTGAGTCTTCAAAGTTAGCATTGTTCGAAAAAATCAGAACGCACTTAAGGCTCACACGAACTTCTGCAAATGGAACCAGCCATGTGAGTCGGCGAAACGTTCAGTAGCCAACCGGGAAGTAATATTCTTTAGGCTCGCAATACGAGCAATATTTTCACATATGATCCATAGGCCCTAGGGAACCCCAAGGGTCACATGATCCCCATTTGTGGATCCTTATGAAGCCAACTTGTACTTCCATTAGAACTCGATGCAGAGGTTTCTCTTTTGCTTTTTTAAACTACTGTCATTGGTGATATAGTAAGTTGGAATATTTGGCATCGGATGACTGAAGTAATTACGAATTTCATTCTTGCATTATAATTTTTCTTTGTTTTTGGTACATTTTGAGATTTTGGCCTCAAAATCTTCAAATATTTCAATATTTCACCAATAAACATTTTTATGCTTCAATCTTCCGCAATTTTAATTAATTTTCTTTCTATTTTTCCCGGAATCCGTCGCGTTCGCTTGATTTGCTATTTTTGGTTTTACCCTGATAACTTCAACCGGGAAGATGATTGCACCCTTACGGTGACGTGGAAGAAAGTGATAAATTCAGCCAATCACGGCGCTTATTTTCAAATTCAAAATGCAGCAGCCGTTGGCAATGACCTTAAAAACCAGCTACTATATGTGTACATATATATCGGTCGGAATTTCAGTGAAAATACTTTCCCTGACGAGACCATCAGGAAGAGAGGCGAAACGTTGTGAAAAAGCAACCAAACGCGAAGCATCATGGTAATGAGAGAAAGCAATTAGAATTTTTCATTTATTGTTTACCCTTTAAAGTGTGCACATTTATTGTGTGCCCGCAGAATGTGCCCTTTAAAATTTTATCTTATGCCCGAGAGTCTCATGGCTTAGGTTAAATAACCGATGTCACCAAAATACAGCGACAAATTATTTGGGTCCTTTTCCCCAACCTCTCTATGCATGGTTTTGTGACTGCTGCGTAACATATGCAAAATTTTACACGCAGCATTGGCCGTATTATTTTAATTCTATGGGACAATTTTATTTTTTCTATCCATTAAAATTCAACGGGTGCCTTCTTCTGGTATCCATTAAAAATGAGCATCGAAATCAATGTGACAATAAAAAAATGCATAACATAGTGTGAGCTTTGAAAACCTTTTAGTTTGATATTTTTTATCTAATTCAGCGTGCACCATATATGTCAGCAGGGTCGAGGAGGGTATTGGGGAAGAGTTGAAAATTTAATTCATTATTTGTCCCCTATCCCACCTATTCCCCTATTCCTCTTACCCTACTTCATTTTCGCCCTTGTAGTCGACCGGCCGCAATCCTGTTCCCTTAACTTCTTAACCATTTGTGACCCTATCCCCGCTCCCTACAATTTACTCTTCCGCTCACATTAGCAACCATCTCCTTCAAACCCTGTCCACACTCACTACCCACTTCTCCCGGTGGATACGGTTGTCTTCTCGAAAGGATGACTCTCTGCACGCGTTTCGATTATACCCCCTGCTACCTTGACTTCGTCAGAGGAAGAAGGGATATTTCGATTCAACGCAACGTCGCGTTCTCAGAGCGTAATCGAGCGGATTGGCACCAATTGATGTCATGTCCACGTGACGCTTGTCAATGTGTTCCCTATTGCCCGAGGTGGTGAGGAGAGAAATTAGGCAACAAGACAGAAAATACACTCGGGAGAATTTGTGTCCATTGTTTCCTTAATTACTCTGCTCTTCGACGTCACGGTAATATTGCCGTTAATTGAAGAGGAGGTAAATTCGGAATCATAACTAAAAATATTTTCCAGTGAATTTTCGTCCATCGTTAGCTTATTTACTCGGCCCTTGGGTGTTACTGTACCATTCCCGTCAGTGGTGAGGAGGTAATTTGGGAACACAACTGAAAACACGTCCTGGAGATTTTTTTCTATTTCCCTATGTTGTCATACTTAAATGGCTCTCGGCGATACCGTCCTATTGCCAGAAGGGAGTGAGGTAGTAAATGACCGGAAAAATGACTAGGGAGTTCGAAGCGAATGGAAGGAGAAGTAAAGGAATTGAGGCTCAGTTGTGGGCGTTAGGTAGCTTGCGAAATATTAAGCTGCATGCAAGGGTTTTCTTTTACATACACCCAAATGGGTACGGAGGCTTCCGCGATGATTTGATAAATTTCTTTTGTTCGTGTTTCTTCCGCGTTGATTCATGTCTATGGACAACCGTTTCGCTTGCATTCCAGCTAGCGTCATCAGATCCTGAAGCTATCTCATTCAGGACCTCACGACTCTACCTCGAATGCAAGCGAAACGGTTGTCCATAAACATGAATCAACGCGGGAGAAACCCTAACAAAATAAATTCATACACCCATACATACGGTGCTTGTGAGTCGACGTATGTTTACTGTCTCGCATGTATCCGCCTGCACTGTAGTAATTTTTGGGGCCACTCTTGCTGCAGGAGATAGAAAGTGGGATCAAACACATAAGCCTAGAAGTTAGGAGTTTAGCCTGTCGTATTCTTAGCCATTATTTTTACATCCACAGGTGAATCTTGTGATTGTGTTAAACTGCTCGGTAGTCTATAATATTTTCCTACTTACTTAGGATCAATTTTTTCAATATTTTTTTATTTTTTTCCTTGAGATTTCGTAATTAAAATTACGTGAGACGATAAAAAGAACAACTGTGGAGGTATTTAGGGGGATTTTGGAAAGGATAATGTTGTGGAGAGTTGCAAAAAATATTTGGTTTGATAACTACATACCATAATTGACGTCAAAAAGGAAGATTAATGGAATTAATTAATATTGAATTAAAGTTATTCGGTTGGAAATAAAATGATTGAGTGTTCCCAAGGGAACCAGATTGTGAAAGTAACAATAAAAAATGGAAGTGTTGGTTATGAATTAAATTCTATTTTCCGTAACATATTTTTCATAGCTCTTCCAACGGAGAAAGTAAAGTCCAAAAATGGCTGATTTTGATCATGAAGAGATTTTTGTTTTCTTATAGAAGAGAAAGGGTGAGTTCCACACGTAATTAAACTAAAATAAATGCATTTGTTTTACACCCTTCAGTTTTCAAAAAAGAAAAGTAAATAATTTGCAGCATTAAGTTAAATATGTTCTGCTGCATTATTCAGCTAAACCATACAAATTACAATGGTAGAATAGCATACATACGTACTACCCCACATGCTGTTCCCTGGCGAGGAAGGCAATGTGCAAATAGTTAATTTTTCTGTAAAACTGATTCTGGATCTGTTTTCAATACATTGCTCCATAATGCCCTATCATTGCACATGCCGCGTCTGCGATGACCACTTAAGCTTACTTTTAAGTTCAGTTTTCAGTTAAGTGCACTGTGTAGACGCCCTCTCACCACTTACGTAGCGTGTCCATTTAAGTGGACCCGGGGACCCCTATTTAAATGGCCTTGGATGATATCGATAGTGTACCGTGGAGGTGGTCGAAGTCTCGTCATCGATAGTTCGAGGAGTTATGATAATCATGCACATCATAAGTGTGTTTAAATCATTTATATGAGGATTAAAGTAGTTGTGCAAGTGCTTTTCTTCTTTTAAATTTGTTCATGGGGTTATACGAGTCTAGAAATGTCTTAAGTTACTTCTCGGGCACATGATTTTTTCGCGATGCTAATTTATTTCCATTAACACTAGGTAGAGCTGAGGTAGATATATTGTCTGCATATAGACACTCGTAGCCTGCATTTAAAACTGCACCTAAGTACACCCTACTTAAGTACACCTGTAGTGTAGATGAGGCAAAAACTCTTTTGATTCAGTCGCACACGCCCTGATGTTTTTAGCCTCTTAATAGCCATCCGATGTTTTTACCCTCTTTATAGCCATCCGATGTTTTTAGCTTCTTAATAGCCATCCTCTTGAAGAATCTCTTCCAGCACATGCATCTATGCATGCATAAATCCATCACACCATTCTCTTTCGGAGTAAGTAAAGGCAAAGAACATAGTTATTGCTGTTAGGGTGATGAAACTGGCTATCTTTTAAGAATTTAACATACACACCTATTTCGCTTCTATTATACTCATGCACGTATGGGTATATGCGTGAGATATGTGACATGCTCTCCTGCTGTTAAGGCTATAATAATACTCCTCCTCTTAATCGTCTTTTCCACCACATTCACCCATGACAACCTAAGTCTACCCCTTATTTTCACACCATTCACTCCTCTTTCACATATCTGTGTAGCCATATGAATCTCATCCATTCTCCGGACATGGCCATAACAAGGAAGTACGCTCCTTTCATAAATTTTCCTTTACATTATCACCTATTCCTCATTTTTTCTTGGTCCACTCATTCCGAATTCAATCCCTCCTGCTTTAATCGCTAGCAATTCTCAGCTACCCTATGTCTAAAATATTTAGCCTACTCCAATGCTCATCCTGGCACACCCACGTTTAGCTGCCATAACATTAAGTAGGTTTGCCTCTTGCAGGAGGTTTGTGATAATGTTTGGCAAGTTGCTTGCAGAAACAAAGTGTTGCCAAATTATACAGCAACCAATCTGTCTCTGCACGAAATTGTGAAAAACATTTTCTGAGTTCAATTTCCCGCAACTCTTGCAGAGAAAGTTACGGAAGTAACCTGCCAGTCTAAACCTACCCTAGATAAAAAATTCCATCCCTGATATGCAATACACGCGACTACCCCTTGACTATTCTACACGCCTGTTAATCTCTCCTCCCATTTTGTACATACGTTCGGCGAAGGGTTGATGTAATATGTTTTATGGGAAAAAACTTATCACGCCATTGTATTGAAGATCAAAATTTGAACAACATTTATATTTGCATGTAGAATAATTGAAGAGAGAATTCTTGGTGTTGCCCCGAGAGGCAAGAAACCTCACTGCGGTACACTCGGACGAGTACACTTTCCGTTCGACAGACGAGCATTATCTTGTCTTCTCATCTCGAGAACTCATCCCTTCAAGCGAAGTGTAGATTTGGGCCCAAGAAAACGGTCAACGTCCTGTTCAGTTTTGACGCGAGACCTGCGTCACGTACTTACCGCTTGCCGATGGGCAGAGAGGCGGAGATAGCCGTGAGCTCTCCCTCTCCCTACGTATAGATTTTCGATCGAGTTGATGTGAGAGGGAGCGAAGCTGTACATCCGAGGAAAAACCAATCGCAGCGGGCCAATGGACTGGTAGTCGTGTGTATAAGGGATCAACCCCCTCCGGTTAGGAGTTCTACGTCCGAGGGTTGAACGGGCTTTGGAAGTTGGAATCGAGAGAAATGGACTCAGCAGCTTCTTCCGTCAGCTCAGAACTTATTTGGTCTCTCAACATCCTTTCACCGATACTCTTTCCCTTCTGAAGGTTGAAAAGGAAATAAAAAATAACACTGAGGAGATTGTAAGGCCGGCAGCTGTGCGATATCGGTGATCGTTTTTTTTTATATAAATCCGACATGTGCCTTTTTTTTATTTGGAGCCGTGCGTAGGGCGAAAAGTCACGCACATTGGGGTCACAATTCTCGGACGCCGTGAAAATTATCGCTTTCGAAAATAACCATGATTTTCTTGCATGCTTTCTTCGATTCAGTATTGCTGAGTTGTCACATCCAATCCGCATGTGATAACTATTCCGTGAAAAATATGAAGTGGTGGTATACTTCGACGAAACCGCACGATGATTTGTCATACTCGAAAGCAAAAATGATCACGACATTTCGAAAATTAACCCCCATATCTCCTTTCTTCTATTTCATTTAGATACGATCGTAAATAACAATATTGAAGAGGTATGAAGACGTAATTGACCATACAAAGTGTTACAGTTTATCTGTCACCAAGCGATGGTTTCTTAAAGATTCAAGAAATCAAAATAATGTGAAAAAGCATTTCCATAAACGTAGCGTGTTACCGGAGAAATTACCCACCATAGCCCAGCCATAGGATCTAATATCTTGCTAAATAAACCCAGCTTTTGATTCTGTGTATTTGAACAGCAGTGAAAAATTCTATAAATCCGTTAATTGTGATAGTAAAACGTGGAATATGAAAGTTCCCATTTTATAGGCCTCTAGTAAGTACTTATATCCATTTTTTGTTCCTTTTCTGAGCATTGCGCTTCATAATTCCGGTTCCTCTCCCGCAATGCGAACGCCGTCGGACATGGAAAAAAGCTGGACAAAAGTCCAAAATTGTTTTTTTTTATAAAAACTTAAAACTTGGCACATATACTCAAAAATGATTACTTATTATGAAATATTAAGTCATTTTTCATAAATCCCATCTGTTGCATAGATACGGAGCCTCAAACATGACTAATATTTCCGAAAAAAGACCCGTTTTGATTTTTCTTCGAAAATCTTATAAGTTAAACAAATAGTGGAGTTGTGGAAGGATTTTGATGAAATAAAAAGACATAACCATCTGGCATAATGGTGCTTTTTCTGTCCTATGCATAATTTTAAGATATTAATTTCGACATTTGTGTGCTATTACGTCACAATTGGTGGATGTTTTTTTTCAGGAAAAATTCATATAAAGTAGTCATTTTAACTGGTTGTTACGAATAAGTGCTCGGAGTTATTTATACATAGTAATAATGGAAGAAATCGTCGCGATGTAAGGTCGGCAGCGTTTGGAACTATGTGGTACAGCGGTACGTACGTGCGTTTCCACGGCGTTTTGGCCCTACAGGTGAAAGTACGGCGGTACTTACAGTTGTTGTGTAAACGGGGCATTACAAACAGGTTGATGCTACAGATATCTCTACATGTACACGGAAAAATTACATTAAAATCGCAAATTCTTTTCAACACAAAAGAGCATCGCATAATATTTGGCATGATCGGTGATCAGTCTTTGTGGACCAGAACTATTTGATTTTTAAGCCACTAAATATTTTGCTGAGTATATCAACATTTTTTTTTCATTACACGTAATGGGAATCATGAATTTAGGGATAATTTTCTCATTTTTTTAATTTTTCTATGGGTTTCTTAATCTAAGATAACAATTTTGTCGAAATCAAGCGTATGCTTGTTAATGCAAGTATGCTGAGCCAGGGCAAGTGAATGTGTACATGTAGTATAATTTTTCTGTGTACATGTAGTGGTCACTGTAACACCAACTTGACTGTAACTGTCGTGAAGACTATATACATTTTTATATTTGTAGTATTCATGGTAACTGTTTACGAAATGTATTTAGTAACAAGGAAGAGGAGAGCATGTACCAATTAAAGTGTAGTTCTTCTAATAATTCCAAGGTAATACAGACGTTAGGTGATATATTTTAATTTCATGAGTATTGGTGATTGATTTTTTTTATGACCTTCTGTATCCTGATTGTTGCTCTGAAGGTGGGAGTTATCCAATTTCGGATTGTCGGCAAGGAAAAGATATTTTGAATTTTGGACATACCCTCGAAAAATAATTATAATTGCATATTTGAAGTCGAGATGCATAGCACCAAATATTCATGAGGCATTGGTAATGATAGCTTAAATATTAACTGCTAATACACTGCAGAGCCTGGAAAGGTTAAATTTTTTTGTTTTTATTCAATTACAAAACACGTTTTCAAGTGACAATTGAAACAATTAAACGATTGAAGTAATTTTACGCTGGAGCCACCATCGGTGAACTATATTATCATTACTGGGTTCCAAGGAGCAATATTCCCATATTCCCGGTATTTTTGGGAACGAGAGATTTTTTTACATTCCTGGTAAAAGGTACCTCGCCCGGAAACATCGATCGTATCTTTAAAAATCCAGCAAGGATTCCATTGGATGGGAAACTTTTTCCCACATTATCCCGTCGGAATCACTCCTCATTCCAATTACTCCATCCCAAGAAGACGCGGAAACTTGACCATTATATGAGAACTACGCTCCGGCACATCCTCGGGACATTCGAGGTGTTCAGTTCGGAAAAGGAAGACCCAAAGTCGTTTTGCATGCGAATGAAAAAGTCTTTTTATATACCTTTTTTGCTCCCCGCCTACCACCACTGTGTAAACCTTTCTCCGGTGGATGGCACCCACCAGTTGGAAGGGGGCGTTGTAGTAAAAGGTCTTACGAGGTGTGTATCTGTATATATATATATATATATATATATATATATATATATATATATATATATATATATATATATATATATATATATATATATATATATATATATATGTATGTATAGGTTCGCCAATAGGCCACGAAAATAAAAACTACACTTGACAGGCGGTGGGGAAAGAAAAGTAAAAAGAGAGAAGACTTACAGGGAACGCTTCGGGCATGTAAGTCCTTCCTCAGATTTCTTATTGTATCCGTCCACGTGATCGTCAGTATCCTCCTCCTCTTTTATAATATATATTTGTATTTACCTTGCATTCATAGCATGGACATCGGAATATGTGTCTGAGGTACTTGTGGATTAAAATATAAGAATCACACCGTGATCTTTCCTGTGGTATTTTTCACCCAAATCTCTCCTGTCTCTTTGCGGGGTTATTAACTGATAAATGATACCTGCATTTTAAAGGTCATATTGCGATGATTATTTTAATACTATGCAAAAATTTCCAATCATTGCATTAACAAATGATGTGGTACGCAGTCACGCGCACGGGTGTCAAGTTATACACCGAAGACGGTGAAATTCGTCATGAAAAATCATGTTGTTCGTATAAACCTCAGCTGAAATTCGCCTTGAATTAAGATGGCTTGGTGGTGTAACTGGCTAACACACCTGACCGGCAATTAGGACATCCAGATTCGTATCCCGGTCAAGTCAAATGAATTTTTCATGGTGAATTTCACCGTCTTTGGTGTATAACTATGCAAACAGTTTATTTTTTCTATCTTCACGTTGAAATTCAACGGTCACCATTTTCCAGTATGTAATTTGGCACGCGAAAATAAAAAAGGACACGAGGAAGGCAATTTCAGGTGTTACCATGGACAGCGGTTGATTTAGTTGCACATTAATAAATATCGTTCGATTTAAGGCCGCCACACACCGAATGCTATGCTACGCGGGAGGACTGCTCTCGCAACGGACGTCCGCTATGTGCGCGCACACACCAGAAGCTAATCGCAACGTGCTATGTAGCAAGATGGCGGAATGTTTACGTTAAGTGAAACTCCACTTTTTTCCAAGATGGCGGAAAGTGTAAAACGCACTTCTCAGGTTTGACACTTGACTATTCCGTTAATATTGGCGTAATTGCAATTATGAAGAATGTTTACAATACGCAAAGTGTGTAGAACTAAGGTACCTAAATTAGTTGCAATAGATCTGTTGTAAGTAGGTTGAAAATGAATTTGGGCTGGCGGAGCGAAAGCGCTCATATACCACAATAGATACTGCGCATGCGCCATGAAAGCTAAGCGAAGAGGAAATTGCCGGCCGAGCGATGCCCTGCGACATAGCGCTCGGGAAGTTTGCATCGGTTCGCATGGCTCGCATTTGGTGTGAACGGACAGTGGGAAATCGCTATACGGGATCTTAAGACACGTGGTGGAAGCTGGTAGCGCGCTTAGCATAGCATTTAGTGTGCGGCGGCCTTTAGGTGGCAGTAATGCTGCGTGGGCGACGATTTTGCACGCGGTACCTGTAAAAGGGTCTTCCAGAGATGCGGGGGTTATATTCCTCCCACGTCCTCGCTAGCCCTCATCATTCTGTTCCTCCTCGACGTCTATACTCTTCCGCTTCCCCCCTTTCCCGCCCCCGTTGGCTTCTGCGGGAAGGAGAACGGGGGAGGGGGGTCTTCAGGGGCTGTTACGCTTCCTCCTCTTTCCCCTCCCTCACTCCCCTTCCACCCCCACCCCCCCCCCGCCTACGCTCATACCTACGTCACTCAGGGCGGTGACGTCATTGAGAGAAGTTGGGGTGGATGGAGGCGCTATTTCGAATCGAATGCAAGGACATCATGTGCGCGGAAATGCGCCTGCAAGTGAAGCAAGCAACGGTCGTCAAAAAGGTTGGCCCACACTAACGTCAGATAACATTTCCATGAGTTAGGACAAAAAAACGCATTATGAGATAGAAACGAAAAGAGAAGTATCGCCTACCGATGTTTAAGGGGGAAGGGCTGGGTTATGGTTGTACTAATACAAGGTAGGAGGTTCCCGTGCAAAAAAATGAGTCCGTTCTGCGAATGACGTAATCCGGATGGCATGAGTAGCAGGCGACTCGAGGATTAGCATAGAAATAATGGATTAAAGCTACGGTGATTTAATTTTTATCTAGGATAGTTTTAAACAGGATAGAGTCGAGTAGTATACATTCTTAAGTGCTGGTACAATATATTTCATCGAGTATAATTAGTTAATTTCTAGTTTGAGAATTAAATATTTTTACAGCAGGAATAACCTTGCAACGGTTTATTTACAACTTATAGTTGAAATTCTTCCTGCTTTCTAAATAAGAGTTGTATTCAGCAAACCTGCACCCACTTCGTCGTTTAAATGTATCAGTGGGATATCTGAAATCATCCACCTCCCTCATGGCCTCCTCGCATTGCTGTTGTATCGAAATACCACACAAGTATGAAAAAGACAATGCACTCCGTACCGAGCTAACGCTTTAAGTATTTCAAAGTACGTCACAGCAAGGGAGACAAAGACAACTTTTACTAATACGACTGAAGTTTTATCAAAACTCGATCCGGGTTTCGATGCGGATTCACATCCTCATCGCCTGATGATAATGTGAATCCACGTCGAAACCCGGGTCGAGTTTTAATAAAAGTTCTGTTTTATTAGTAAAAGTTGTCTTTGTCTCCCTCTACACGCAAAGTTGCAGCAAAACATGGTGGCAGTTGCGCAGAAATCCCTTTTCATTGGAAATGTCAGTTCACTACTAATTGGCCCCGCACGCGGAAGTAAGACAATCCCTGTGCTAAACTATCAGAGTTGACAAGGTTGTAAATATGTATTGCCAACTTTTAATATGCTCCATCTGTTAATTATATGAACTATATAGTTCTCTGTCACTTTTCATCCTATTTCTAAGATTGCCTTCTACAAAGGGTTGCTAACAGAGATATAATTTGGCAAGACAGGCCTTGTCGGGGACTGTATTTACTGTAAAATAAGATTTTTTGGCAAATTACGATGTCAGCAGGGTATCTTCAGTTGTCGGTAGGTGGAAAAATTGGGCCTTGATCCAAATTGTTTATATGGACTCCACCGATGGAGTGCAAACAAAATCAGCATTTTTTCATCAATCATTGCTTGAATCGTATCTACACGTTGCTGTGAAACGCGTTGCTGACACTTTTCCGCCCTATTAAGTAAAATGCAGTTTTTATATTTTTCCTTATGTTGGCAGCGTTGCCAAACCTGTTCCTTCTTCTTCCCCTCCGCTCCTTAGCCAACCCCTTCTACCCGAGACTCCCCCTCCTTTACGTCACGCTTTTTCTAAGCGATGGCCACCGTGTTTCACTACCACTATCGTGTTCTCCCTCATGAGCTCTAAGATCACCCGTGTGCGTACGGGCCTAACCACCGCCGCGCCGGCCGGGCCTTAGGAACACTACTATCTTTCATAAATTTTATTGCTTTATGTTGTCGTCTGAATTTTGGAACAGGACTTTCAATAATTAATTTTGGGTGCGTCTGTACTCATCATAAATTATTTCACTTCGGAATTGTACTCTTTGCAGATCAGTGGTTGATTTGGAAACGGCATATATACACTGACACTAGAAGAGTTTTATTAGCCTGATAAGGTCCTATTAAAGTCAACTAGCACAGTAAATATAATATTTTATTCTTGGAGAGGATCTCTGAAGCTTTATGAGCTAAGTAGTCATTTTATTGGCCACTAAATATCTTAGGACCTATTTATAATTAATAATTTGATGATTATTACAAAAACTTATGCCCGATAGAGGGCCCTGAACCACAAATTCGGTTGTATCCTGCTTGTCCTCCCACCTGCATGCCATATGCAAAACACGGGTTGCCTACATTAATGGAGTGGCAAATTCATTGCGAGATTGTCGTGGGATCGAAGGTGTGGTTGGTTATTTCTCGGTACCTTCGGTTAACGTTGGAAACCAGTGTGAAATATATGTAGTAACAAAACAATACTTGAAACCGAATTTAAGAAGGGAAAAAATATTTTCCGACATATTCAGTTGCATTCATTCGCTCTGCTTCCTAAATATCACCGACCAAACTTTACCATAGGCTCCCATCTGGCACCGGCTCTTATTGAATATCCTTTGGCTATAAGATATTCTCATTTTTTAACTATAAACAATGAAAGAAAACTCGTCAAAAGGTTGTTGTAGGATTTCAGGTTTTCTCGGCAAAAATGTATCTCAGGGATTTCTAGGGTTTTATACAGGGTACTATGGTCTATGTTGGCCTTACTACCCTATGTGAAACCCGATAAATCCCTGAGATACGTCGAAAGATTGGTCTCTCTTAATTTTATTCGGGTGCTTATCCACGAGAATGGGAAGTAAAAATTCATGCATAAAAACTGTTGGTTAATATCAATTATTGTTGTTATTATACGGGTAATCTACCAGCGTGGGTAGGTTTGAGTTGAAGAGTGTAAAAAATCCTCTAAATTATGACAGTCTTAGTCTTCTATGTACCGGCGCAATTTGTTTCTCTATCACCTCACATTTCCTACCTGTCTTGTTCCAGTCCATAGATCCTATTCTCCTTCTTCCCTTTCCCCGCTTGCTCAACTTCCTCCCCTCCATCACGGCCTTCAGCATCTCTTCGTCTCTCATCACCTCTCATATTCTGCCTTCTATTATGGCTGTAAAAGTATTAGCCTCGGGTACAATTATGATTATTAGAAATGATCTACCGGTACAGGTAGGTTTAGATGGAAGTAGGAACTGCTAAACTAAACTTTACTGACTGCTAATCTGTTACTGCTGATGGTCCTTCTCTCCAAAAACTATTTCTTTCTTCATCTTAGCATAATTCTATGTTTATTTATTCCGTCCATGAACTTACTCTCTTTTTTGCTCTTTCCCCGCTTACCCATCATTCTACCCTCTATTAGAGACTTCAACAACCACCTACTTTGCCTACTCCTATTACCCTCCAGAAGTTTCCTCTCCTCATCCACCTCAATAAGCACTTCCTAGTTTCTCTTCCTTTCCGTCCAACGCGCTTTCTCAATTCTCCTCTTTACCCACTTCTAAAATTTCAATCAAGGGTTGGGAACTAAATTATTATGTATTTCCTTTGCCGTGAAGTAAAATAGGGGAAGTTTAGAGGAAACAAGTTCAAATAAAACCCTGATCAGGGGAAGAGGCAAGCTCATAGGTTGCAATCTTAGGCGTGAGTCCATATTGAAAAAAATAATGGAAGGAGAATTGAATGTAAGGAATTATCGACGTGAGCAAGATGGAGTAGATGGAGTACAATGGAGATGGAAAACATGAGAACAATCTAAATTATCGTTTAATGAGAGACTTTTGAAGGAGTTATTACTATTATTTTGCAGAAGAATGAAGTGAATAGATCTATAGTTGCAATATAACCTTTTGTTTTGAGGACTTATGGTGATGAAGAGCATGTGGTAAAATTTTCAAGAGGAAATCGACGATAATTACGACATAATTTCTCAAGAGCCAGTACATGTTCTTCTATATCATGAACCTGGGCGTCTATTCTCGAATTATAAGACAGATAATGCATGTGAAAATAACATCGCTATCGCATGATTTCGTCGTGAATTCTATATTGCCGAGTTGTCACATGCCGTCCGCATTTGACCATGATTGCGTGAAAAGTGTTCAAATTAATGGTGATAATCAGCCATAATATTTAAATCGTAAAGTTAGCTATGAAATGCTTTACAAGGATATATTTTGGCGCTGCGCTGAGAAAATGCACGCAACTGCAAAGTTCCTGGTTTCAAATGTGACATCAATTTGCTATAATGTTGCTTGTAGTAAGAAGTCAGTTCACGCAAGGCAAAATGAATCCGAAAATTGGTATCTCGAAAATTCTGCGTTTTAAAAAGTTCGTGTGTCGAAAAGTTCGTATTTTGAGCGGTTTGTAAGTCGAAGTACCACCGGAATGTCATTTAAAAAGTTGAGGTTTTCCGAGGCTGTGACGTAAAGTACGTGGAATAGCCGAGAGCGAGTCCTTCCTCTGAATAAGGTCCTGATGGCTTTTCCATGAGCTATTACTCAAACGGTTTCCACTCCCTGTTACCGTCACTTCTCCTTTCTCGATGAATCCTCACAGAGTCCCTTTCATTGACAGCCTACTTGCATTACCGTCATCGTAGACCCGCATCGCATTGAGAATACTCGAATGTTCGATTGCACTCCTGTCGAGTGTCGCCATATCTCCCCCAATGGCTTCCTTCACTTCAACTCAATACCGAACCGCATTTTTATGGTTCAGTGGTGCCATTCGATGCCTTCGAGACTTAGGCTTAGGTAGATGATTTTGTGGCATTTCTACGAGTAAATACCTGCCGAGTAAACTATAATTTTGCAAATTTGTCTGTTGTTTGCATAATATTATTGAAAATAAATATTTCTGTTTTTTAGAGACGATTTAGTATATTTTTCTTAAATCATTACCTACCGAGGAGGTTAGGATTATGTGAATTTTCCTGTAGATCTCGCTGAAATTTTATTGCTCAGTAAATGTCCATATTTTTTATATGGAAATAGGACAAGGTTTAAAAAAAGTTAGTACCGCCAGTATGTCTTATTTTTAAATATATGATAAGTAAAAATTTTCAACCGCCAAAACATTGATTTTGGTGAGAAAAAAACACATATATGTGTGATTTATGTTGAGGTGCGTTATCATTAACTCATGGGGTCTAAAATACCTCATTCAAAATATTTCAAATTTTTGCGCCAAATTAGCTTTCCTTGGGTAAACATGCAATTTAACTGAACTAAGGGCAATATTATCATTTATTAAAACCTAAATCTAGCCGTTCTAGAGATAGCTCTTGAGTCTCACCTCCAATGGTATTGGTGAAGAGCATCATGATCTAGTATTGTATTTATTTCATAATAAAAGCTTGGTTATTTACATTTGTAAATATATACAATGTTTATGTAAATAGAGAAACAAGACGGGCCAGCGTGGATCAGGCGTAGCGTACTTGACTCTCAACCTGAGGGTGGCAAATATTGACGGCAAGAGATGGCAAATATTTTCCTGATTTTCTAAATAATATATTAATAAAACTATCTCTGAATTATAAATCTGTAACGAGACAACGAGAATTTTCTCCGCCCTAACTGCTACCCAAAATTCCTAGCACCAATGCTGAGAGACAAAAGTCTCAGCAGAAGCGCTAAAGACGCAGATCAAGAAGATCTATCCATTATCAACTGCTACAAGCTTCGATCGAGAGATATCTATATTCACGGAATCGGCCTGAGTACTGCGATGTGGAGGGCAAAGGTAAACTACCATATTAGGGAAAGAGACATCCTACAAGCGAAAAATTACAAGCCGTTATGATTTCAGCACGCCATTAACAGTGGAAAATAGGTCCAAGTTGCCTCGGATGCCATGTATGCCGTTAATGTTAATAAATAAAGTAGAAACTTCAAATAGTATGTATCCATACTGTTTTTTTGACACTACTGACCTAGGTTTCAACGAATAACCGTCATTTTCACCATAAAAAGGCGGTTATCCGTTGAAACCTTGGTCAGTCATATCAATAAAACAGTGTGGATCAATGATATTTGAAGTTTCTTCTTTCTTTAAGATTTCCATAAGTTCAAGCAGGAAACTTATTTTAATTATTGGTATTTATATCTTTTATTTATGCATATATCCTTACTTATGGTGCCCTTGTTCTATGCTGCTAAACTGCAGGAAACAATGTTTTGAATTTCTTTTCATTCTTTGTTAGTGCCCTGCAAAAATAATGTGTTAGAATTACTCCCATCTTAGCACACCCATACACTACTTGCAATGCATTCACAATGTTTTGACTTTGGAGAAAGCTTAACTTAACTTAAGCTTTGGTAATTAAAACATCGCCCTTAGTCCGCAGGTTTTAAAAAAAATCTAGCAGTATTCTTTGTCACCCGGCCGGCGATACTAATTTCAGGAGTATCACGTATATCATAGTTCCACTTTATGGAGCATTCATAATTTGCCTCGCGAGACTCAATGACTTCCGCGAGTTGCTCTCTCTTTCTTTCTTCATCGGGAACGCCGGAGTCGTAAATAGTAGGACCCACCAACTCCTCAATTTGTTACCAGAGGTTCCTCAGGAATTTTATTTTGGGCAACTTTACCGACTAACTGGCATTTACATCCTCATTGTCCCGGAGCCGTTTTAAAAATTTCAAGTAATTTCCAGGAACTGATACGGCTAATGGGGAAAAATTCACGCATGGATGATAATTTTGACTACTGAGCATGAAAATATTGAAAAGACTTTTATATAGTCATCCGGGATATATCTCCTCCAGAAGGCGTGGAACTAAGCCACATGGATCTTGAAAGCTTTGTTGTTCCTCACCTTTGGTTCATCTATCGCTACAAGAAGGTTATTTGCAATCGAATTGAAAAACGACGTGAAAAATTTGGAGGCCTTTGATTTATATTCGGACCACTACTACTGAAGGATTCCCCGCGCTGAAAAATTACGCTCACCAGCCGCCACGCCGCCTAATGTTATTTATCAGAGCGGAAATTTGAACCATGAATATACTGTGTATATAATAACAATGTATACTCATGATTTGAGCCTTAAGGTGTCGCGAGGCTCATCCCCACTAGAACCAAGACCTTTTATTATCAGGGGATTCCCCTCTTATAGCGGTCCGCTTCCATGATATCGTCCGCTCAGCCAATTAACCGGAACCCCCAAGGGAAACAAAGGGGGTTTGCCAACCTTCGGGCCAAGGCAAGCGCCCTCAGCTACGAATCGGGAATAATTGATCTGTCAAACACACAACACGGTGATCGTGAGCCGCTAAATTGCAGGACTCGCCGTGTCTGTGTAAAGGCGAGAATCGGGTAAGTTAAGTAGCTATAGCGTTACTGGCTTCCAATCCTGATTATCTCTGATCGAATTACGTCAGGGATGGAGATTTTTATTTTGGTGGCATCCCGATTCCTTCAAAGGTAGCGAAACTTAGTGGCAGCCACCTCCGCGAAGCGTGTAGTTTAGGAGGGGAAAGTTTGTGTAGAATAAGTCGGCTAAGGAGTGGAGGTGAGAGGACATCACATGGTAGGCGACGCTGCCAACATAACTTTTTTTTTAACTTCAGAGGGCAGGGAAGTGCCAGAATCGCATTTCATGACCATTTCCACGATAAAATCGTAGCTGCATCAAAATACGCTGATATTGCTCGCAACCCATCGGATAATCTCATCTAAATAATTGAATTGAACCGCTGAAAAGAGTTATAAGGTAGATGTGATTAACAGTTGGAGCATTCTAAAGTTGGTAATGATGGTTTTCGACCTTGGGAGCTATGATAGTCAAACACGGAGTCTACCTCGCGTGGAGCCAATTCTTAGTAATTGGAATCTACCACTGGAAAAGGGCCCTCTGTGTAACTGCCAATTTTTCACTACCACTATGCATGACATTAAAGCCGTTCTACGTTGAAATCACCTCTTTAGGAAGAAGCAGTCCGTTAATCAACCAATCGACAGTTAGGACATACAAATGATGATGGTAATAACGAGAGGTTGAAGAAAGTAGACATGGAGCGCAAAGAATTCGATATGAATAACATATTTAACATGTTGAACTTGGAAAAGAAGGTTTGTGACCTTGGAAACCCTGGTAGTCAAACGCGGAGACTGCCTTACTTCCCCTGTGCGGTTCTAGTTCGTTGGCAATTGGCTCCTCCACTGAAATGTGTCTTCTGCGTAGCTGCCACCATGTTTTGCTGCCACTATACTTGGGTGTCCTGTGAAGAGCACTTCTAGTCGCAGTATTCTGTCCGTCGGATGGGATGTTGAACTGTAGGTCTCAAGCCGTCTTTCGTTTTTAGAACAGGCTAATGCCGATGCCAGGTTTCTCTCCACCCTTCCTCCATTCCCCAAACAATTACGAACATACCCGCAACCTACTTCAATGGCGCAAAGGACCGTAGCTGTCGGTCACCTCTCCTATGCAAGAAAACCGTTTAAAGTAGTTTCAGAAAGATTTTTCCCTATTCGTAATGGAAAAACAAAATTGAATTTTATTTTTAAAACTTTAGCAGTTTCAATGAGCCTGAAATAAACATTGTGATATTTAGAAGTTGCCTTTGGAAATATCCACCTGGAACGGGAATAGAACCACGGATCCTTGGCTTGCCGCTGAACATCTATTCCACTCAGGTTCTTCTGAAATTGCTGTGGGAATTAGGAAGCCTAGTTAGCGTGGTGGTCTATGCATTTACAGAGCAAGCTAAAGGTCAGTGGATCGATTCCTATTCCCTGTGATTTTTTCACAAGGACATTTATACGTATTTTCATCGCTGATTTCAGCAGCAGTGAAATATATTCAAGTATTGTGGTATTAATGGCACAAAACTTTACACTTAATGACTGTAATTTCAGGACTTAACTATATATGCAAATTTTATACCTTAACTTGACACGCCATTTGTTTCACGCCTTAGGGGTCGTGCATAAACTACGTTACCAACTTAGGGGGGGAGAGGGGGTCGCCTAAAAACCTACAGCGTGTAACGAGGGAGAAGGGGGGGGGTGGTTCACTCATCGTAATGAAGCTGTTACAATGCACCTGTTTACTTTTCTTACTCGTCAGCATCGCGTCGACAAAACTACAGAGTTTACATTGAGGAAGGGCGCGCGGGGTGTTTCTTACACCCCAAGTTTCTACTTTTAACTCAATGAAGCTGAACCATTGCCTCTACAATGTTGCAAGTCTTCATACCGTCAAATTGCTTGCATTTTAACTTTCTCGAAAGTTAAATAGTGACCTCGTGGAAACACTTTTCAAGGCAGCAGTAAGAAATGTGGGGAGGGGAGAGAACCAATTAGATGAGCACAACACCCTGCGGCGTGATTAATGGTTGATTTTTTAATTTTAAAATTTATATCACTAGTTCCAATTGAGATTAGATAGTTCTATTATATCTAGTTCGGCTACTTAATTTGTCTTATTTCAGCCTATCTCTAAAAATAAACTCACTCAATAATTGAGATAATATTTTTGAATTGAAAGTTTCATTTGTAGAGACAACGTTACATGTCGGGGGGGGGGGGGGGTAAAAAAAATCACCGAAATGGTAACTTAGTTTATGCACGACCCTTTATGCTAGAATACGCCGTCACAACTTACGATTTTTTGCGATAACGTAAAAATTAAACCGATGAGTAATAAGTTTTTTTTTTATTGAAAAAATATGCGAAATACGCACTGTCACATTTCAGACGAGATGTATTGGTCAGGACTTACTTTTTAAAAAATATGTCTCTGGAGCCATCAGCCGTTCCCTACCCCACGGAAAACGGATTCTATAATTGTTGGCAAAAATTTCGGAAAGATGTACGAGAAATAGCTGATATTTTTGCATCATTAGAAATATTGGCAAATTTGTTTCTGAGTTAAGAGACCAAATTTATTAAATGTCACGTGAAGTAATATATCGTTCAAGCTACGGCAAAGCAGATGTCCCCGAACTTTCCCAACCGTCGCGAACCTTTGAAGAAATTCTCAGTATTCGATAGACCCCCTCGTCTCTACATATTTAACGAAGGCAAGGCAAGCTTTTGAAGGTTCATAACTTCATTTATTTATTCCGATTTTTCCAAATCCGCAGTAATTTTGATTCCCTCATTCGATGGTTTTCTCCATAATAGAGGTAAGTATACATGTCCATTCGTAATTTCTCCATTCTACTCCATGCTATCATCTCAAAACCTCCTTTCTCCTCTCCAAGTTAAGCTACTTACCTATACCCCAAACTCCATGTACTCCAAACCTATGTACTCAAAACTTGAAAATTTAAAATCACGCAAGTACCAGAGTGACATGGAGGGTACAAGTTAGACCCACATTAAAGCTCTAGAACGGATAGAAGCGGGCAAAGGCCTGCCTCAATGGAAACACCGGTTCCCGATCAGTTACCGAAGTTAAGCATCGTTGGGCTCGGCTCGAGTTAGGATGGGTGATCCTCCGATTCGTCCGAGTGCTGTTGCCCCTGTCTGCGCGTGGCAGACAGTAAGTGCGAAATGACCTTAGCCGTTGAAGCACGTTAAACAAAAATACTACTACTACGGATAGAAGCAACAAAATGAGACGGGGATACACTGTCAAAGTGACATGAACAAAGTATAATTCTTCATACGTAAGTACCATTACAGCAATGACAGATTGAGGAACTGATTAGTCCAAACAAACATGACTATGCGCACATTTCCTCATCTCATTGCTCTCCACCATTCTCTCCATTCTTTAAGAATGGCTACCTAACATCCCCTGCCACACACCCCATAACCGACCTAAATGTACGTATCTAGAGCAGGTGGAACTCGTAGAACAATAGAACGTTTTGATTACTTGAAGAGTTCCTTCTAAGACGTTAATTCTTATCACCTGTGGGAGGAGAAAAAGGTTAACTGCATTTTACTTAGTGATTTGTGTTTTTGAAGTATACCTATTCATTAGCTCTAAATGTACAGATAGAGAAACCAAACTATTACGGTCGTCACGACCAAAAATGCAATGAAAGAGCATTTTTTTCTTCCATGAACCAAGCAAATAACTCTTTTATTAGGAGGACCATTGTTGAATGGGATAATTTTCCGTCTGAGTTATTCAGTGTATCCCCTACAAACATCCTCGCAAGTGTTTCAAGAAAGGATCTATGCCAAATGAAGATGAAAAGTATATGTTAACTCATCTTCTCTGTCTTACTTTAAATTGATTTCCATATGATCGTCTGCTTTTTTATTTTGATGTCTCTTGGTCAACTCCCTTTACCCCTGGAAAGTTAAAATTTCAATAACAAATAAATATTATTGAATTAAATTCAATATTTTACAGCAATAAGGATGAAAGGAGAGATATTTTGTGGGTGGATGGGGCGTTTACCGTAAGGAGATGGCTTACAAGACCGAGGAAGTTGGTAAGGACGTTAGCCATTTTCTAGTGAAGGATCTAATTTTTGGCACAGCATTACATTGAACAGAAACCTGGTAGCCGTGGCACAAGTAGGCATTTTGTATGAATTAGAAGTTTTTGGCATATGGGTGTCTGGAAAGTGAGAATGAATATAGAGGAAGAATATGAAGAAGTGTTTGTTGTAGTGAGTGAGGTGAGAATTTAGATCTGGGCTGGGTATGTAGTAATCAAGGGTTAAGGAGTTGTCGAAGGCCGATATTCCAAATTAGAAAGCTGAAAAAGCAGGAAAGAAAGAGAGGAAAAGAATGGGCATGAAAAACGGGGTGAAGAGGGCTAAAAAGTGTGTATCATTGAGGGAAACAAAGATTGAGAAAGTGCTCGGTATGGTTGGTGAAGAGGGAGAGCTTCTGGAGGTAGATTAGGAGGTGGAAGAGTAGGTGGTTGGAACAGGTATTTGAGGGTGACGGATTGCTGAAGTATGTGTTTTAGCGGAGAATTATGGGTTTCGCGGTTAGTGAGGGGAGAGGGGTCCCTGAAGGCCGTGATGTTAAGCAAGTGGGAGGAAGAAGAAAGAGAATAGCCTTTATAGACGATGGGGATAGATAATGGAATGAAGAGAGGCTTTTCATTCGTATCAGACCCTGTGCACTAGGCAGCACTATTCAAAACAGATAGAAAACATTTTTGATATGCGCTAATTAATAAAAGAACTTCGATAATTTCAGTCGTGATTGTTTTTGCGTTGATTTTCATCAAATGTGTATAATTTAAAGTTTTTTTATTTGTGTTATAAATTGAATAATTTACTAAAATATTGTTACAGGATTGATTTTTTTAGTATTTTGAAAGAGTTCGTGTGCTATTTACAAAATACATTTGATTGTTTCAGGCTTGATTTCGTGAAAGGGAAAGATATCCATTTTGTATAATGAAACTTACTACTTTTCAACACCCTATTTAAAACACGGGTTTCACCTTGATAAGGCATCTTCTGGTACATTCTGAAGCTTCAACCTTTCCATATTGTTCTTTCTATATGTACAGAGAGAATATTGTTAAAAAAATGAGGATGTAGGTTTGACCTCTTCCCTTTCACTCCCCCTTTCAAAAATAGAATACATTTTCTCTTAGTGACCTTCCATTCCTCCAATTTTCTTCCAACTCCCTTTCATTCCTTTCCTCTCTCAAATTTTCACCCCCTCCCAGCATTCTGTACGTGAGGCTTGTGTCGGTAAACTTCAATTCTTAATCCGAATTCCAATATAGTCTCCGGATTCAACCCGGCTATATGGTGAAAATATACAATTTCTTTCTCAGTTTATCTCACTCTCCTTACCTTACCACCCTGATCCCCTCCCTCCTCTTCTCAACCAACACCTCAATTTTTAAAATAAAATTCTCTTTGTATATATACTGAATGGTTGAAGCTTCAGAATATGCCGGGAGATGCCGTATGAAGGTTAAACCGGTGGAAGTTTTAAATAACGTGTGAAAATGTACAAAGTTTTATTATTCAAAATGGATATTTACAAAGTATTCGGTCGTGGTTTTTGTAAATGCCATCTTGTGGCAGGCCAAAAAACGTATCGCATGCGCACGTTGAATCAATCCATCGTCGTTCGTGTGCGCTGATGTGTTCTGATCTGCGCTGTCTTCATCACATTGAATGGAAAGCTACCATTATAAGAGTCTATCATGTCTCCATTCATTGATGATAGAACAGCTCTTAAAATATGTGCTTACCATTTACTTCATTGCGCTGTTAACGGGTCGGTGCTCTTTATTTGTATCACAACCTTGAACAGCTGCGTATTTAAATAAACACATCGGGTGCAGAGCAGATGTGAGCGGGTGCAGAGGTAGGCAACGGAATGATCTTCGTTAAGGTGGTTCTACCATGACTATGCGAATCAAAACAAATACTTAATTTTACCCCTTAGTTTATTTGTTTTACAAATCTGCTTTCGGCGTTACCTATTGAAAACCAAAGTTAAGATGCAAAAAGGAAGATTTTTTCGCGAAATATCTTTAATAAGCATTTTTTTCATGCCAAAGGTGCCTACTTACTTACTTACTCCCATGGCCATCTATGCCCAAGCTGGGATTTGGCCTCACCAACGCGTGCCCTCCATCTTTCTCGGTCTCTAGCTTCTTCCACTGCTCCCCCTATCCGGTTTATGTCCATGTTTGCTCCATCCCACCACCTTTTTCTTGTTCTTCCCGGTGGTCGTCTTCCCTCTGGTATCCCACTGGTAACATCCTTAAGTATTGAGCCCTGCTCTGCTCTCATAACATGCCCAAGCCATCTCATTCTTCTGGCCCTGACACATGCAGTTATGTCGTGCTCTTTGTAGAGATCTCGTATTTCCTTATTCCGTTTGATTCTCCATATTTCGTTTTCCTTTGTGGGGCCAAAGATTTTCCTCAGGACTTTATTCTCGAATATAATAAGCTTCCTTTCTTCTTTCCTGTTCATGATCCATGTTTCTGCCCCATAAAGAAGTACTGGACGAATTATTGTGTGATATATTTTGATTTTGGTCTTTTGTGATATTACCTTTGAATTTAATATTTTATTACAGGCATACATGCTTTTGTTAGCTAAATTAATTCTGTTCGTAATTTCCGGTTCTTCACTATTTTTGTTTGATATTATTGTTCCCAAGTATTTGAATTGTTCCACTTCTTCGAATTTATGCCCATCTATATTTATTGTAGTCATTAGCTGATGTTCTGTTCTAGTAAAGTGCATGTATTTAGTCTTTTCGTCATTTATTTTCAGACCCACTAGTTCCGTCTCCTGGATTAGAATTTTTGTTAGTTCTTCCAGTTCCTCCTTGTCTTCTGCGAGGAGAATAACATCATCTGCATATGCTAGGATATTTATTCTAGTTCCTATTTTAATTCCCTGGTTGTTTCTTCTTACATTTTTCAGGGCATCTTCTAGTGCTATATTGAACAGCAGAGGAGACAGACCATCACCTTGCCTTACCCCCGTGACGACCTCGAATGCTTCAGATAGTTCTCCATCTATTCTCACTTTACATTTAGAGATTTCAACTGTCAGCTTAGCTAAATTAATCAGTTTTCTGGGAATGCCAAACTTTTCCATCTTTTGCCATATTCGTTGTCTAATAAGGCTGTCATACGCTTTTGAGAAATCTATGAAAAGTCCATAGAAGTCTTTATTATATTCCCAATATTTACTGATGGCTTCCTTTAAAATAAAAATCTGATCTGTAGTGGAACGGCCTTTAACGAATCCAGCTTGGTGGTCTTCTATTATGGAGTCAGTGTATTTTTCTATTCGACCTTGAATTATTTTCGAAAACACTTTATATGCGTTGCTAAGCAATGATATACCTCTATAATTTTCACATTGTTCTTTATCTCCTTTTTTGTGAATGGGTATTATAATGGCTTCCTGCCATTCTTTTGGCATCCTTTCTTCTGTCCATATTTTGGAGATTAACTTATGCAGTTCTTCATGTACTATTCTTCCACCTTTTTTTAATAGTTCAGACGGTATTCCATCTTCTCCCGGTGATTTATTATTCTTTAAGGTCTTAATTGTGTTTTCTACTTCTTCTTTAGAGGGTTCCTCGACATTAGGTTCTACATTCACGTACTTGTCGTATATTTCAATGTGTGTAGGTTGCTCGCAATTCAGCAGGTTGTGGAAATATTCTTTCCACCTGTCCATTACCTGATTCTTTTGAGTCAGTGTCTGACCTTTTTTTATCCTTTATTCCATATGTGCTTGGGGTGTAACCTTTTCTGAAATGCTTTATACATTGGTAAAATTCTCTAGCATTATTTCCTCTTCTATTGTCTTCTGCTTTCTCTAATAGGCTGTCAATGTATTCCCGTTTCTTTTTTCTCAGAAGTCTTGTGGTTGCTTTATTAGTCTCGTTATATTTTGCTTTATCATCGTTAGATTTGTTGTTTAGCCATTTCCTTTTCTTGTTTCTCCTGTCCTGCAGAGCCTTCTCACAGTCCTCATCAAACCAAGGGTTCTTCTTGGATTTTTTTGTTTTTCCACAGACTTCAGTTGCTATTTTTAACAGCGTTTCTTTAAAAGTGTTCCAGTTTTCGTTTAGATCGTTATTTTCTTCCTCATTTTCTGTCATACTGCTCAACAACTGAAATCTGTTTTCTAGCTTAATTTTAAATTCTTTTGATATTAGCTCATCTGTTATCTTTTCCAATGCTATCTTTTCTGTCTTATTTTCTTCCCTTTTCTTTACCAATGTTATTCTCTGTTTCAATTTGACCAGGACTAGGTGATGATCTGATCCGCATTCCGCTTCCCTTATACTTCTAATGCTGGTTATGCTACTTTTGTTCCTGTTGTCTACCAGAATGTGGTCGATTTGGTTTCTGGTTCTGCCGTTTGGGGATATCCATGTTTCTTTGTGTATGTCTTTTCTTGGGAAATATGTGCTCATCACCTTTAGATTATTTGCTGCAGCAAAGCTGCATAGTCTTTCTCCATTGTCATTAGTTTTATCGTGAAGGCTTTCTTTCCCCGCTACTTCCCTCCATACAATCTCCCGTCCTATTTTGGCATTAGCATCTCCTAACACAATTTTGAGGTCATATTTTGGAAGCTTATTCATTTTTTGTTCTAACGTTTCAAAAAACTGGTCCTTCTCCTCTTCCTCAGCATCCTCTGTTGGTGCATAAAATGTTACTACAGATATGTTTTTGAATTTTCCCCGTAACCTAATATTGCACATACGTTCGTCCTCAGCTTCAAACAATATTACAGAATCAGATATTTGTTTGTTTACAGCGAACCCTACCCCTCTATGAAACCGGTTTTTCTTGCACCCACTGTAGTATATGTGATAGTTTTTCTTGTTTATCTTCCCTGACAGTGGCCATCTTGTTTCTTGCAGTGCCACCACATCCATTTTATATTTGTTCAGCTCTTCCGCTAGTGAATCGCTTGCTCCGGGTGCTCCCAATGTTCTAACATTCCAGGTACCATATCTCAATATCCTTTCGGGCCGTTTCATAATCCGTAAATCCTGTCCATGATCCGAGGCACATTTGTGGTGATACGTAACATTTGTTTTTTTACGAGGCGGGTTGTCAGCCCAACGCTCAACCCTCAACCTGGAGGACCAGGGTTTTTAATCGAGGTTTTCCTTCCTCTAGCCTTTGGCGATCCAACGCCTACCTACAAGGCAGCAGTGCTAGTTTTGGTCCGCCCTGGGTATTTTATTTCCCCAGTACCCCCCATATCTGGTGAGCGTTCCCCTATCCGCCACCTGGGGAGGCGCCCGATGGGAGACTAGCAACTCCTCACGGGAAGGTGCCAACTGCAGCACAATTTCTATGGAATTACCAAATTTCGACTTCAATTATCGCAATTATTGGCTAACAACTCACAAAATAAGGTGGTAAGATGCCTATATTTTATTTTTATTATATTTATCGGTATTGCATCCTTCCTATAAACAGTTTTCCACGAAAATATCATTTATGTTAAGTGGATAAACACTATTTTCCCCCTGTTTACCCCATACCCCCTTTTAACACCATGTAATTTTATGTTCTATTTGTGAGGAAAATAGCACGAAAGGGTGACACTTTTGTTGTTTATATCTGATAGAGGACGCGTTTTTCTATAAGCAGCCAGAATATGAGCAAAATGACATTGAAGTCATTTTACGGGGAACTACCTTAATTGCAGTTGCGATTATTGTTTTCGGGTTGATTTTTAGGAATGCCGTCAAAACATGGATAGTGTAAAATTTTAATTTTCTGTGTGGCAATTAGCATGGATATATATTAAGCACCTAATTTGAACCAATCATTCAAATTTTTTTGTCAAAGTATTTAGTTATTGACTATTTTTTGTATAGACAATGTTACGTACTCTGAACTACCGCCAGTTATTGTCCCACTGACCACCAGACATTTTTGGGGGAAGTAAAATTATTACCTTGGAGCTTGTGATGCGAAATAGTTGACGATAAAGGGACGAATCACGTGCGAGAGATGAGCGAGGATCAAAAGATGAAAGGCAGTTTCCCCGACCGGACTGCATTTCACGCCTGTTTTAAAACCTGATGTGGGTGGAGGGATTTCCACCCACGCCGGAGGCTGTTACTAGATTTCGGGAACTGGCCGGTGGGATTAAATCTAATCTTCGGTTTGCTTGATTGCTGTTGCGGATGTCTGCCTGCCTCCTGAATTTCCCACGAATCTTTTTCTGAAACCCAGGTGTTCGACTATTTCCGAGCAATTTCAATATTTCGTGGATAACTCACTCAGAACTAATTGCCTTCGAGAGTTCGCTCTGCGGGCACGTTCAGTTACTGAAAGATACCCGGCCTTTGATATTCACCTAGTTCTATTGCATCAAGACCAACCGCAAATCCATCAGATTTTCATCCCACACCGTCATTCTTTTGGAAGAAGGATGGAAATTACAATGGTCTTGAGTACACCCTTGAATTATTCCTCTTTATTTTCCAATAGTTAACTGTATCCACGTCAACTTTGCGACAACTGCATTGTAATGGAAATAAAACGTAACTTACAGTTAGTTTTTTTCCACATCAATAGCTTTTATAGCACAACCTGGGTTTCGTCGAGGATCGAAATATTCAGGTGAACCATACCTGAAGATGTTGATCTTGCAATAAAATGCGATCTTGTTGGTGTAGTTAATTGAAACCATTGATTTGTAAAAACTAAGTTACGTGTTACTTCAGTTTATTTTTTCATAAAAAATGGCTATTTATTTAATCCTAGCATTTTAAGTGTGGATTATCACGATCAAGCTTAGTTTGAATTATTGTGCTGTGAATCATTATTTATGTGATGTGTTTTCGAGCATTTTATATAATCAGGCATTAAGGCGAGCTGAGAATCGTTCTGTTAGTTTTTTTATGTTCAATCAGCGTAACGTGAGAACAGTTTCAGTCATGACAAACGTCGGCCACGAACGCGGCAAAAACATGTTTCCGTTCTTCGTTTGTTTATACTTGAGTTAGCATAAATTTCATTTCATTGCTTTATCTTCTTAAACTTGTTGCTAGAGGCGTATGCTGAAGAGAAACTTGCCGAATCGGAGTAAAAGCAAGAAATCTACTTTATTTTTGTTATTTGTTTTATCTTTTACTTTTACAATATCCATACGTTTTTTTTATTTATAAATTACTTATGCACAATGAAAATCGTCATTACCATCAGGTAAACTCATCATTTAGTGCTAAATAACTTATTCATCAAGTGACTGACTCATCAAGTGGTTCATTATATGTTCACCATCTTCGTGGCGCATGATATTCATTAAATATTTAACACCATCTATCAGACATTAGAGAAGTTCCTTCGTTACTGTGTGAGTCATAACAATTACTGAATTCCACCTTTTCGTTTATATTGGTTTTAATATATCGCTTTCACTAATGAAATGCCTTACCTATAAGGAAATAATATTTAGATGCAAACTATGAAGATTATTTGCCAATTATATTTGTAATGAAAACTATTATCCTGCCGTATGAGTCGCATCACCATCTATATTTAACTATCGCATTTTTACTTCGGTTTCCATAGTAACTGGCTGATGACTCATCAACTAAGATGGTAAGTTACTTACCTCAATTGTATTATTTTTCGACCTCCAGGGAATTTTTGCTTCTTATCAACAGTTTTTCGCGAAATTAGCTTTCGTGTTGGATGGAGAAGTACTATTTTTCCCCAGGTTTAAATAATTCTCGCATGAAACATCATGTTATTCAAAGTTCAATTTGCGAAATATGTAGCGTGGAAATGTATAATTCTTAGTCCAATATCACATAGGGGATACATTTTTCTATAAGTAGCCAGAATATAAATTAGATAACATTTAAGTCATTCATACGATGGAACTTTTAGATACGTGCTGAAGGCTGACGCTGAAGATCACAGACGAAACAGGTCAGAAACGATGAAGTGGAAGAAATAGTAGGAGAGAAGAAAACCATTTGAAGCACGATCAGTAAGACAAGTTCTATATAGATACGCCGCACTTCGAGGCACGGCGAATTTTTGAGGAACATAATAGATAGGAAAAGACCCACGAGGGAGATTGAGAGAGAGGATACACAGGCCACCTAAAATGGGATATGAAACAGAATGTCCTTAATGACACAGAGGGGTTAGAGGTAGTCAGAGTAGAATGTGGAGGACTGCTATCAACCAATCTCATGATTTAATGACTAATGATAATGATGATGTTTGATCTTATATGATTTTTGATCGGACTCAAAATAGGCGCTTCCAGTTTTTTCTATAAATCCTTGGATCTTCACTGGACACATTAATTGGCACAATCATCAAACCTAGAGCTAATTGATATTTTGTAGATTTTATTAGTTCACTATTAACAGAAATAAACAGTCTGATCAGGAGATCAGGATTTCTTAGGTTGATGTCTGAAGGAAAATATTTTGGCAACGTGAGGTCTAAATGCTAATCGGTACTGAGCTAATTCAAATCTATTCAAATTTTGATGACTGGTATAAGGTGTTCTTAAAGGAATATTAATACAGAGAATCCAAAATTGCAAAATTTGGGTAAAATAGTTGATAAGTAAAGGACCCAACACGGCTGTCAATATTGTTCATGGTAACTAAAGATTTCCCACGTTTACGAATAATTAACTCTTTATCTGGAAAGCTTTGGTCAGCGTTGAGGGTAACAATGGCACAAACTTCATTCTGAAGGGGGATGTTAAACCTCTGTGATCAACGGAATCAGGTATTGCAAAAAGCAGCTTGACATAAGGCGGCTCTACACCTTCTTCAGCAGCGCGTCTATTAGCTTCTTCTTCTACTTCCCGCATTATCATGAATCCAAGAGCAAACGGATTTTCAGATCTCAAAATACGTTCCAAGAGACTAATAAATTCTCGCTGATACCATGATTAATGGCATTGTTTATGCGTGCACTAAGAGCATCCTGATTATCCAAATGTATATCTGTCCATATTGAAACCGTTCAAATTATCCATCATCATTTTGAGTAGGGCGAGCTGCTACATACAGTTTGTGATAAACTTGACCGCTAGCAATATAACTATAACCTCGACCGTTGACTGTTCGATTGTCATCTCCTGTCAATGAGGCCATTGCAAAACATAAATTTAAATTTCAAATCCTTTCATAAATGTCATCAGAAAATGGATGACGTTGAAGAAACGATCGCACTAACTCGTTCGGAAATTATGGATGTGGTAGATCTATCTTACCATGCAAGCAGCAGTCCCCAAACGAATCTCAATGAATTCGATTTCACTCACGTTTTTCGGAAAAATGCAATGCTCCGTAATGAATACAAGCAACATAAAAAGGTTGCAAACTATGGTAAGAAATATCTGCCGTTGTAGCTGCCTTTAGCAACATATTCGGTTTAGCCGTAATGCTTGTTGTCGTCTTGAATTTCTCCGGTGTTCTTCTTCCAATCGTTGATATTGACCATCATCAAACTCTTCTGTACGCCTCTGAACCACTAGTTCACGCATGACTTGAAACTGCTTATTTTTTTGTGAGTCTGATTCTTCTGTTCTTTGGTTATTTTGTCGTTGCCTAATCTTTTACAAGCGTAGTTCCCTTTGTTCGTTTGATTCTCCACTTCTCTGGATTCGTGCAAGATCACGTAACATTTTTAAATGCTCTAAACGATCATCGTAATACTCATATTCTTGCCTCATTCTTTTCTGATCGTTCCTCTCTTGAGAATAAGAATCATTTAGTTCAGTCATTATTTCAAATAACTTATTTTTACATGTGGTTTTTGCTATCCGGCTTGGTCTTTGCTGATGTCAGAAAATATGAGATTTCCGAGCTAAAAACTAAAATTCCAGGAAAATTCGATGGGTATACGGAAATTGAATGCATTAATTAAAACATTTGTTCTTTCATTTATCTAAAAGTAACATTTTAAATTTTTATCAGGAGTATAAGCAACTAAACAAAGCAAACAAAGAAACCTCTGTATACCAAAAATGAAGTAGCCTAGCCTTTTTACATGTTAAAAATGCAAATTTCTTTTGCCCAATATATTGTAAAAAAGAGCTTTCCCAGAGTCAAGACCTAGGTAAAACGCCTTTTCGTACCCTATATTAGTTAATTGTTAACTTTAATCAAAATCGTTAGAGCCGTTTTCAAAATAAAATTTACATATATACATAAACACACACACACACACACACACACACACACACACATATATATATATATATATATATATATATATATATATATATATATATATATATAAATAGACTATGCCACAGGTGGGGTGGAATTAAATATAAACACATAAAAAAAGAACACTCACAATATTAGTTGATATTTCGGTTGCTAGAACCTTTCTCAAAGGAAGACGGATACAGAAATCTGTATCCGTCTTCCTTTGAGAAAGGTTCTAGCAACCGAAATATCAACTAATATTGTGAGTGTTCTTTTTTTATGTGTTTATATTTAATTCCGCCCCACCTGTGGCATAGTCTATTTACATTATCGCGTGTGTGATTTTCCACGAACTCGTATATATATATATATATATATATATATATATATATATATATATATATATATATATATATATATATATATATATATATATATATATATATATATATATATATATATATATATATATATATATATATATAAGATTTGCTCGTTTAATAGTATAGGAAATCACCTACGCTTTAACATTGAGAACTTAAATCCATCAGAATCATCATTCATTTCATATGAGCCTAGTAGAGCTTCTCACCCTGTCATACACGATGAGATAAATGCACTTGTAAAAATAAATAATGATTTAGGAGTTCATTCCCTGCACTGTATTATAGAGAGGGAAAAAGAGAGAGAGAGCACTGAAGCCGTCGTAAGTATATATCCGTCGGGGATTTCGATCGAGGAAAACGAGAAATTTACCGTTGATGCATGTCTAGAGATCAAATCCTGGAATATTACTAATCAGAGCATTACGGCTCTCGAATTTTCCTCGATTAAAACCCTCGCTCCTCGCTTGAGGGATGACTTAATGGAATCATCCGCTTTATGGGGGAGCTGGGAGGAAACCCTAATATACGTTGTCGGTTGGGTTGCAGGCAGGCTGACGTTAGGGTAGGTGGGGGAAGGGTAAGAGAGGATAAGGGAAGATTCAAAAATAAAAAGGTTTGAGTGGGGGGGATAGATAGACCTCCCCTCCCCTCTCCACCTCGATATTCCACGCCTCCCCTGTTATCCTCTTCAACCCCTACCCCCCACTTAAACCGCCCGTTCTGAAATGCGATTAGGGGTTATCGGGCCTTTACTCTCCATATCCCGCCTGGGAGTATCCTCCCCACTCCCTCCTCATACCCTTAAAGGGTCGCTAGTGCGCGAGGCTTCAACGGATCGTCGGAAATTAACTTGATTTCTCCGTATCCTGGCCGGCAATTGAGAAGTTCAAGTTTGAAGCCTGAGTCGAGTCGGTGTAAATATGTTTTTTGCAAGGAGTTGGTTACTTTCTCCAACCATGTAGATACAGTGCGATCGCTCGATATCAAGGTATTGCATGGCAGATTACAAAAAGTAATATCTTCCTTTGACTTAACCAGTTTAGATTTAGTTTTAGGTCACTGTACCGCACCTGGTTCTGGTCAATTTTAAGGCCCTCTCCGGTCGGTTTCTTTTTTTCAACGAAGGTTGCCTTATTCAATAATGCATTTTACTATTTTTTGGAGTGATGTCAGCGTGCTGCTATTGGAAATACAGAAATTATTTCTTCATGCGTCTCCTTTCTTTTCATTTTAACCTCTTACTCTTCTTTTTCTTTATATTTGAACTTTTAATTTTCCAAATAGTGCCTTTCCCAATCCTTCATTGACAGAATTTAGTTATTTTTTTGTTGACAATGTTAACTTTAGAATTATTGTTTGGCATTTTTCAATTGATCTTCTTCTTGATCAATTGGTCTGAAAAGTCTTCAATTATTCTTCCGGTAATGTTTAAATATCATTTTCTACACTCATTTCATAGATTTTTCATTTTCATTATTTTTTCACTCTATTATACCTTATAATTAACTAATATATCTGTTTATTTCTAATAATATTTGTTGTTTATTATTTTGCACTCATTTTATGATGATAGCTTTAATTCAGGATCTTCTTCAAAGCTACCTAACTCAAATTGCAATTTACAATACTATGTACATTTAAATTGCATATGAGCGATAACCTATCGATATATATACGAGTACAATGTGAAACCGTGAAATACTGAGAAATATTATTTCCCGTTTCTTTGGGATACAGATTCACACCAAGAGGAATGCGTCACGACATTCACTCGAGTTCATTACATTTCGACCGGAAACTGAGAGGTTCGAGTTTGTGGCTCTGTCATTAGTGCTGAAATTTTTATTCTATCAACTTCTTCCATTCACCGAAGAGATTAATCTCTTGTTTATCAATCTCAGGTTTGTTATCCATTTAAAAAACCTCAAAGTGAATTTCAGCGGAGGGTTCATAAGAACTAGATTTTCTCGTCTCTAGCCCACAATGTAGCACAGGAGATGTTGTTGAGTTTGATAAGCCACATTTGTGAAGGATAAAATCAACATTTGCGCTTCAGAACGACCAACCTCTGACAATATCCAAATCTATGTGCATTTTACATTGTTATAGAAACCCTCCTTTATTTTAATTTCTGATCGCTCTAATTTTGCGGGTCCTTATGTTTTCAATTTGTTGCTGTGAAATCAAAATTTCCATAGGCATTCATTCATTAATTACAGTAATCTACCGGTTAGTGGTAGGTTGTGATGAAAGTCAGAGAATATCCAACAAACTCTTACACGTGCCGTGCCCTTTCTACATCTAGTATTTCTTTCTTCATCTCAGCATAAGTCCCACCTTTCTCCATCCCGTCCATAAAACCTATCCTCTTCCTTCCCCTTCCCCGCTTACCCAACATCCTACCCTCTATCACGGCTTTCAGCAAACATCATTACCCCTTCCAGCCACCTACCCGGTCTTCCCCTAATCTCATCTATAAGTTTCGTCTCCTCAACCACCATGTCAAGCACTTCCTCAATTGTCTTCCTTTCCGTCCAACGCACCTTCCCCATCCTCCTCCACACCCACATCTCGAAAGCCTTCAGTCTATTTTCGTATTCCTTTCTCAAGGTCCACGTTTCTGCCCAAACAACGCCACACTCCATATCAAGCTCTACACTAGCCTCTTTTTTACATCCTTACTTAAGGTCCCCGTCATCAGCTCCCTTCTATTATTGAGCGCTTCCTTCGCTAGCACTATTCTCCTCCTTATGTCTTTGCTACTATGTCCTGTTTCTTCTAGCGTACTACCCAAGTAATTAAATTGTTCTACTTGCTCCAGTTTGTGGCTTCCTACTCTTATCACCGTGCTCGCTTTCTTTGTCCTACAGAATCTCATTACTTTTTCTTATTATTAATCTTCATCTCGTATTTCTCGCACTGCATTACCAGTGCATCTACTAAAATTTTCAATCCTTTCGATGACCGACTGACCAACGCCTGGTCGTCTGCAAATTTAACCGACTTTATCCGCTGGCCTCCTACTTTGGTTCCCACATCTAGTTCATCCCATGCCTCTCTTACCATTTCCTCAGCATAGATGTTAAAAAATAAAGATGAAAACGGGCACCCGTGCCGCACGCCACGACCTAAACTGCCCACCCTGATTCACCGTCAGCTACCCTTACCTGATCCCTCAGCCCCATATATAAGTTTCGGATGAATCTCCTATCACGCCAATCTATTCCTATTTTCACCAGTACTATGTTTCCCAGTTTTCCTCGGTACTTCCCATTAGTTTCTACTAGTTTACTCTGTCAAACGCCTTTTCGAAATCTACAAAGCAAGCGAAAACATCCTGATTATGATCTATGTTTCTATCTATAAGTGTCCTCATTACCGCAATCGCGTCTCTGGTTGCCCTCCCCTTCCTGAATCGAAATTGGTCATCGCTTAATTAGTAGTTTGCTCTGCTATCCAACCTTCTATTTAGTATTCTAAGCAAGAATTTTGCCGCGTGCGAAATTAAACTGATTGTTCTGTACTCCTCGCATTATCACGCTTTCTTCTTCTTCGGGATAGGTATTAATACTGTTTTCACGAAATTCTCTGGTCATACTCTTTCCTCGTAGATCCTGCGAATAAGTTCGAAAAACGATTTTCTCCCCTTACTACCTAGATTCTTCAGTAGCTCCAAAGGTAGGTTATCGGTTCCCACGGCTTTTCTACCCTTCATCTCTCTAAATGCCCTCTCTATTTCGCTTTCAAGTAACTCTGGTACTAGGTTATCCTTCTCTATTGTTCCTTCATCATATATATCTCGGCTAAAGGATCTATTCTCGCTGTCATATTGCTCCTCTACGTATTCTCTCCATCTTTCCTTGAAATCTTCCTGGTCGATTAATATCTTCCCTGTTTTGTCCTTAACCTTTGGTATCGTTTGACCTCTCTTACCACCCGATAACATATTCACCTTGGCGTACAAAGCGCCTACTTCCCCCTCCTCCTGCATATTTTCCATTTCCTCGCATTGTCCCTTCCACCAGTTTTCTCTTGCCCGATTGGCCACTCGCCTGAGTTTATTATTCAATTCCTTGTACTTCCTCCTGCCTACGTCGGTGTTGACGTTTTTCCATATCCTTCTCTCCTCCATTTTATTTATCATTTCTTCCGCAACCCACTGCTTCTTAACCCTCTTCTTTACCGTTCCTATTGTTTTCTCTGCCGCTCCTGCGTTGCCTGTTTTTATAACCTCCCATTTTCTCTCTATTGTTCCCATCCGCTTTGCTTCGCCTATGTTCTTTTCTACCAGCTCATGTATTCCCTTCTTTTCAACCCTTTCAATGCTTCAAGGTTCCACCTCTTTATCTTCCTACCTTTACAAAACCTTTTGAATCTAACTTCACACTTCATCATCACCAAGTTGTGATCTGAGTCCTCATCCGCCCCTGGATAGCTACGCGAGTTTTTACACTGTTCGTAAATCTCTGCCTTACCATTATATAATAATTTGGTATCTCCCAGTATCACCCACCATTTTCCATGTGTACATACACCTGGGGTGATGTTTAAACTGTTTGTCACTGCTTATTTATTTCTTCTACAAAATTCAACTGCCTTTTCACCGCGATCATTTCTTTTTCCTAGCCCAAACCCTCCCACTTCTAATCCATCCCTCCCTTCCCCCACCACTGCATTCCAGTCATCCATCACTAACAGGTTTTTCTTTCCCGGCACTTCTCTAATTATTTCTTCTACTTGCTCGTACACCTTTTCCACCTCTTCCTCCCTATGGTTGCTCGTAAGCATTTATACCTGGATCAGTACGAAATTCGTCGGCCGTGCTTTTATTTCTACCAATAGTATCCTGTCGCTTACTTGTTCAATGTTTACCACCCTCAGCCCCAATTTTGTGTTCAGGACCATGCCTACCCCACGTTGACTATCATCTCCCCCACTATGGATTACCCTGTAGCTATCACTCCAATAGTCCTCGCTATCCTTTCATCTCACCTCGCACAACCCACAAGCATCTATTTTTCCTTTTTCCATTTCCTGCTTAATGTTTTCAAACTTCCCGGCCCTCATCATGGTCCTTACGTTCCAAGTTCGATTTTTACCACTGTTTTCCTCCTCCTCTTCCTCTTTTTCTTCTTCTTCTCCCTCCTATCCCTTGTATCCGCCGATGATTATGCTGCGCAAAGGTTTTGTGTGATGACGACCGCGGGGGCCTTGCCTCCCCCGGTCACGACACCCACCCTAGTGGGCGGCGTCCCTTAGTTGCCAGGAATCAATTCTCTGTGAATGACTTTCATATTCTAGGAAGTGGTAGTTGAGAGGTATTCCTACGCCAATCAACGGTATTTTGAACGTGCACCATCACGGAACTACCTTTCGTCTGGCTCCTACCCTTCGACCTATCTGGCATCGGTGGCCCTACCAGGAGCAATAGAACTTGCTCCTGCCAGTCCAGCTCTAGGTGTCATTGGAACGCACAAGCCCTTCCACCACGTCAAGGTCGTAGTTCAAGGAAGAGTTCCATAGGTATAATACATCTAAGTACTACCCTGAAAGTCGCCACAGTGGCGTGTGGCAGGGGGTGTTAGGAAATCAGCCATGGAAAGGGGGGGAGGGAAAGAAGGGGGAGAGGACCAGGTCTTTGTGTTAAAGATGAGTTATAAGTTAGTGTCAAGCTGTTTTTTTGTTATAATCCGTAGTGGTGCAAGGAAAGAAGGATTTTTTACCTGCCAGTTTGACTGTGTACGATTCTCTTTTATTTTGTCACTCCGATGAGTTCTAGAGATAAAGCGCGAGGATATATATATATATATATATATATTTTTTTTTTGCGTCATTTTTTACGCCTATTTTACGCAAAATTCTCCTCATTGCAGTTTTTCAAGTAATCTTAGCCCAGCGTGTAGCTTCCGGGTTTCAAACGGTTTCCAAACTAATCCTTCCATCAAATATGAGACGTTTTCTGTACGCTCGCAGCAGTTTTTAACAACGCATGCGTCTTTCTTTTTTATTTTATTGATTTCCCAAATTTAATATTTCTGTGCGGGTTCCCAAGTGCTTGCGGATATTCAACCAAATGAATTGTATATCATTGGTAAGTCTTTGCCTATAATTTTTATAAAACACGAATTATCTTCATAGGTGCTCTTGTCGCAACAATTTTTATTTTTGAATATTGAATCTCAGTTAATCTCTTTGAATCATTTACCTTTAATCACATCTTCCCCGTTCCTCTCTGCCCTTATCTACGTCCTCCCAAGATTCTTCACCCTATCACCTACTTCAACACCTACCAAAATGCCCTCTGGTTGGAATAATAAATCCTTAGGTATGAATAAAAATGTTTAAATGTGATAAATCAAGTAATCGGATTCACTACTACAAAGTAAAGCCTGAAACTTAATATAAGCATTTGTCCACTTTGACAGATGTTCCCCTCCCAGTTGTCCTCACCCGGAGACCTGATTGGGGGACAAAGTATTTTACCTCCGGAATATTTTACCGGGAGGAACGCCATCACGTTATGTTTTGGTGGATTCAAAACTCCATATTCTAGAGATTCTAATATGACGGATTTCCTTTGCGTTCATCATCTCAGTACTCCGGTCGATTCCGCAAACTTCACTCTCACAAGAAACTGTGGCAGTTAATAACGGACCGGTGTTCTTGATCTGCACCTTCAGTGCCTTCTGCTGACACTGCTGCCTGTCAGCAGTGGAGCCGCCGGCGCGGCTGAATAAGATCGTTGATTTGGGGGGTGCGGATTGTTACTTTACTGGGATCTGAGGGGTATGGAATACCTTCATTTTTTCCTATTATTCCAGAAACTGCCCCCCCCCTCTTAATTCGCCTCTGAGCCTATTTGGGTATCATGGAATATATGGAGATTTAGTTGTCTCTTTCCTAAAAAATTGGGATTTTTCCAATGATTCATTTTTCCAAAATCAGGGTTTGCCGTCACTTGATCTCGAACTTTTGACTCTCAGTTCGAGAGTCGAACACGCTACTCCAGGGCCACCCCAGCCCAGCTGTATATAGTGAGCTTGCACAATGTTTGATTGTATAGATGTATAATAGTGGTGTATCCTACGACAACCGTCCCTAAATTACCGTAGTCGTTGACGCACCCCGAACTTCCGCTACTATAGAGCTTCTCGCAATTAGATAACTGCACGTACCTAATGTAGTGCGCTGTTGCCAAACTTACTCTCCTGTACTCACCTCTTGGCCACGCAGGTAAACATTTCCAACACTGCCCTAAATTTAAGTAGGTTACCTAAGGGAAACATATTTGCAGAATGGATCAATCCGGGAAGTGTAATAAAGACACCGCAACAGTACTTATTAATTTAATTTTCCTGCATCTATTGGCAACACCGCACTTCCGGCCTTATGGAGAGTTACAGAGGAAACGAATCTCTCAATAAGAATCAATACTGTCAACTAAATTTGGAACGGACTACGTTAAGAAATTAACGGGAGTTGTTAAAAATGCAAATGAAATGACCACGCCCAATTTTCTTAATCCTTTCCAGGTCACTTCCTGCTGCTCCAAATGAACCAGCCCTCACCGCTGCGGTCCATTGGGCTCTCCCGGGCCGTCCTCATGCGGGACTTCCCCCGGGTTTGGAGTCCGCAGTTCGAGATGACGGGCGAACACTGCAAGCTGGAGATGATGATCAACATGGCCAACATGGCGGACGGCAGCTACAAGGTAAACTTCCTCCTTCTTCCATAAGCTCCTTTACTTAAAGCCACCTATGGGTAGATTTAAGTCCGGGTTTTTAATCTCTGATAAATATTTTCTCGATCTGAAAATCGAATTTAAGGTGGTTGGAGTGGTAATCGTGGGCCATTGAGTGCTCATTTTAAATGTTTTAAGTCGAAAAAAATTCTTCGACCAAATTTCATTCAAGTGCATTGTTAATGCATTAAAACACCATAAATTCAATAGTGTAAATGATTCAAGATTTTATGTTTTTAAATTTTTTTCTTTAATTACAGCACGTTTTTACTTGAATTTTCGGCGCGGTATTCGAAATTTAGACATAATGGTATTGAAATATTTTTTCGAACAATGGGATTGGCATTTCACTTTGATATTTAATAGCAACTATATAATAATAAAAAAATGTATCACTCCGCGTTTAGAAGAAAATCTGTACATATGTAATCGAATTATTACGAAATATGTCATGTGCCATGAGGACATGTGTTAAAATAATATTTTATTGCAAAAAAAAAACAAATTGGTGTGATGCAATTTTTTTCACTTTTGTCTATAGCTATCAGTAATTAGAACACATATGCAATATTTCACGCAAATCTGTACACTAAAAAATCGCTGCAAACGCCTTAATACATTTTTCTATACTAAGTACTCAAGTGAACCAATGTACAGTTTCATGTATTTTAGAAATTAAAAACTATCGTTTAAAACTAGGTTAACGTAAATTAAATGAACACAACATTGTGAAGGGTTTCTTGGATGCTCCTTCGGGTT
Source organism: Pyrrhosoma nymphula (assembly GCA_963573305.1). Lineage (NCBI taxonomy): Eukaryota > Metazoa > Arthropoda > Insecta > Odonata > Coenagrionidae > Pyrrhosoma > Pyrrhosoma nymphula. Next base: position 49,067,212 of record OY754337.1, on the reverse strand, counting down.
AGAGGCTCCATGCCTGCCGACTACTCGTTATTCATCATCAGGACTTCTGAATGCCGTTTCTCGAATTTGGCTGCTCTTAAATACTCTCGTCTTCGAATCAAGTGTCGGATGATTTGCTGTACCGTTGTCTCACATTCCCAAATTTTGTTACATTTTAAATGTATTTTACAATCGGTTTCCAGGTACTACAAAATTACTTTGTAACACGCTTGGCTATGGAGATCAACTGACCAAGAAAGCCATCGAGATTCGTCTTGAGACAATTAATTTTAACCGAGACACGGACTTCCACTTTACTAAACTTACACTTTACACCCTCGATGAATTCATCCTGATAATACGCCGGGAAACCACTAGACCCTTCTTTGTTAACACTGTATTTTATTGAAATGAATCATAGTTTCGTTGGACCATGGTCAATATCACTGTAATACAGATTTTTGAGTATCAGGCGATAATTTGTGGAAATGTGTGATTTGTGACATTGATAATGGCAATGTTTTGCTGAAACCTAGGTCGGTTAAGTGAACTTTTTGTGGAAATTTACGAAGTGTTTCTGTGATAATGCTGACTAAATTACAGTGTGAACATCGTAGTGTAAATACTTCACATTTCATTCTTACGATAAAATATTTCGATATTGTCAAGCTGGAGACTATCAACTGTACTAAGGATTATTTTTATCATGGTGGCATGATGGTTTTATCTAATATGACCGATAAAAACATGGAAAACAAATTACCGGTTTTGGAGCGTTAGTGGCGAAGTGTCATGGTCGCCGTTTGTTGTTACTATTCGGAAAATAGGAATCGTCAACTATTTTCATCGGAAAGTATTTTTTTGCGACCAATTCTCGTTTCCCAATATGATTAAATATCCTGCCAATGATCAGGTTATGTTTTTTGGCAATTTTGACGGCGATGACGAAGACCATGGCTAATTTTTATGATGACGAGGAGAGAAAATCGTTGAGACACTATTAAATCCGACCTTTGGCACTCAAGTTATTGAAATGGAAGTCATACATTTAGTTATTGGTTTACAACTTGTGCCTGTTTTGCTTTTAAAGTAGTTACGAATTACGTATAAAAATGCACTTTCATTTCAATGTCCTTAATGTAGCTGGTAATGTGAACATTTACTGAAAGTAATTAATCGTTACAGGCATAACTTTGTAGAAGTTGGTAACATCCATGATAAAAAACAACTTAGTTTTAATCCACACAATTGTGTGGATTAAAACTAAGTTGTTTTCTATCATGGATTTACTGAAAGTGATAAGCTGCCAGCAGATTTCGATAACCGCATCTCTTGGTTGAGAATCAACCTGTCTTATAATAATTAAGAAAGCACTCACATTTATATTTAATTAAAGAATTCTGGTAGTATTATTGGTCTGGAACAATTCGACTTTTACTCAGCCTGTACCAGAACATCGGAAACAATAAATATAAAAACTTATTCTTGCATCATGCTTGCTCTAAAACAGGCTGCTCCTCCTACTTCCTGTTTCAACTGCTATATCACCACTTCAAAAATCAAATAAATAATTATAATTCCAATTTCCCATGGACTCATTCTTTTCATTATAAACTCCTAATACAATAGAAAAACTTTTAAGCACAAGAAATATTTTACGGCAAATGCCGTTCTAAGAAAATTAAATTATAACTTAAGTTTATAAATTAAGAACATGAAAAATAAATTTAGCAACAAATTTTGAACGAGAAATAATAATTTACGTCAATGTATAAATAACACGATAAATATTGAACTCCAATGGACGTAGACAGTTTACGTCTATTGGAGTAAAATGTCTTGTGTACTTACACTTGAGACCGTATAGCTCGTCAACCTCATATAAATGTGAAATTTAGCCCAATTAAAAAGGAATATCCTTTGCATTCAGGAGTATTTAATATTCTGGTAGGCTGATCAGATTTACAAATAGTCAAAACACTATTTACGAATACCGCATCGAACTGCCCACTATGAAGTTCCGCCACAACCATGGTTCGCTCCAGCTACCCCATGTTTCCCACGGGAGCGGCTGGAACTTGGCGCGAGCGAAAGTGATGACGTCGTCTGTGACGTCTTCACCGCTACGGCAGCGCTCCAGAACCCCAAGTGGAGCGCTCGGGAGCTCGCTACAAACGCTCTAAAGGCCCAGACGAAGAAGAATGCAGACGAATCTCTTGTTTTTTTATTATAACTTCTTGTCAATTAAGAAGTTCTTCTTACCAATTAGGACGATGCTGACACCAATAAGTAATGAAAAACATTCGTGAAGTGTGTTGCGCTATTACATGTATACTAGGGGAAAAGCCTGCTGAAACAGGCTAAAATATTGGTGAAATAGCCTAAAAGAAATAATAAAGTAAATAATTCAAAAGAAACTAATATGTTTTTTTTAGATGAAAGCAATGAATGTAACAATGGTGCAAATTTCAGGAGTATAGGTCAAAATTGGAAATTTGCACCATTAAATAAAGAGCTCGAGAATAAATACCATTTGAATGTAACAATGGTTCACGATATGTAATATCTAAATGTTAGAGATTTATTTATGCACAACATTTTTTGGTGAAGTAGGGGTAGCTGATTCTAAGCAGTTTCCCTTGTGTGTATTTTGAAAAATGCATTCGCCCGCGCCATATGCTAGTTCATGGAGAGCGTATATGGGAGCTCGCTTGCCATATGTTGAAGGACATCTGAATCACTACGCCTAGCAGCTGAATCATACGTACGCACGCGTAGCCTTTCCTATAGTAGATGTCTCAGACACATGGACCTTTGGAAAGCTGGAACTAAACAGAATATAGGTTTTAAAAACTTGGTGCTGGAGGCTTATGGAGATGAACAAATGGACGGGTAGGATCAGAAACTATGAAGTGTTCGGAAGAATAGAATAGGATAAAAACAAATGGAGACTATCAGGCAAAGACAAGGTCAAGATGAATAGGCTACACGATGAGACACAACACATTCATTAGGAATATAATAGAAGAGGTATCTCCAAAAGGAAGACAGAGGGACAAATACATGGACCAACTAAAATGGGGTATGAGACAGGAGAGCTACATTGCATTTGAATTGAGAGCTGCAGTCGGCCAATCTTAGGATTGAATAACTAGTAATGAATAATAATAGTAACACTTTATTTGCCCAGATTACTGTTAAATTAATTTTAACAAAAAATAAGGCACGTCATATTCATACCTATATATACATATACTGCGAGGGTTGTCCAAAAATTAAAGGCCTTTATTTTTTTAAGTCAGGAAAGTTTATTTTTACAAAAAAAGCATATAAAATTGTAGGTAAGTATTCCCGCCTTGTTTCGAGGCAGTTTTCAATACGATCCGTGCATTTGGTGAGCCGTGGCACAAGGTCCTTAATTCCCTTGTCAAAGTCCGGCGCCTGCGTCCTCAACCACATTCTCACTTCTTCCTCCACGTCATCGTCGGTCTCGAAGCGTTTTCCAGTACTGTCATGGCCTATTGGCGAACCTTTCGTTATGATACATTTTTATATTTGCTGATTATTTTCCTAATATCATTCACTATTTTGAAATAAGGACCAGTATTGTTGCCGATTGCAGATGATAAATGGCATTTGCGCAAGGAGCATTTATGGACCTTTGAACAATGGAGTCTTTTTTATAACAAGATTCAGAAATGATGACTCTTGGTGATTGAAAAACTGTTTCGAGATCGAACTGTTCATTTTCCTTTATTTTGCAATCTAAAACGCGAAATAAAAATGTGAAGGGTGACGCTAAAATATAATTTTCCTTAATTATAATAATAAAATATAATTTTAGAGATCATGCATTATAAATTCCTCAGTAAAACGTTTTTGTAAAGAGATATTTTGGCAATTTAAATACCAATAACTATAAAAATAAATTTAATGATATTTATGTACAGCAATACTTTACTAATGAATAACAGAACAGCCTATTTAAAAATAATTAATTAGGTTTTTGACGTGTACGATGAATATTGATTATGAGGGGTTTCAAAATATAATTGTTTTTCTTGATTGTCACACTTTTCCCTTTTTACATGCCTTCAAATTGAAATGCTTTTCAATATTCGCGAAGGTAATTAACGTATGCCTTCAGTCAATAGGGATTTAAATTAAGATTTGATAGTTTTGAATGCTACAAAATGACTGGATAAAATGAAAATTGTGAGAAAACAGGTTTAATATCAAACACATTTTTTTCAGGGTGAGTATGCGTTGAATATTTTAAGGCGAGTTCATCGGGAACGCTCGGATGGAAATTAATGTGATTTAGTTAGACTAGCGAAGGTATTATATTTCAATTAGAGCAAATTCTAATCAACGCAAAAATATTTTTTTGTTATTGTAACGTACGTAGGCCACGTTATGATTTATTATGCAAATGTAATAAACAGCAAATATTAATTCGGTAACAATGAATTCGGTCTGGATGCAAAGCATGTGATTGATCGTTTTCTCTTTAATTAAACGTATATGGTTTTGTTTTAATGATTAACATACAGCTCAAAGTTTCGGTGGTGAAATAAAATATTTATCATGGTTTTAAAATCGTCTCTATCTATAAGAGCTTTCTTTGCTGTTAGGAAATTGGAGATACAATGACAGCAATGTCAAGTTTTAAATCCCCTGGTTACGTTTATCTTAGCACGGAAACCGAAGTCAATATGCCCTCCTAAATTTAATGTTATTTTGTGGAAATCAACATTATACGGTATGTTATAGATGATTACGAAGTCCACACTCAAAGTTTCCATCACATCAATGCCAAAGCCATCAGGTGGTTTGAGATTACATGAGCGTGGTATCACATAGTATGAAATTCGCTGTATTTGCCCTTCATAATGTAATAAATAATCCTTATAATCCCTAATTTATATGGCAGCGTGGTGGCCTATTGGGTAGAGTGCTTGGCTACTGGTCGAAGGGACCCGGGTTCAAATCCGGGTGAAGCTTTTGGACGCCCCCGAACGAAAAATTCTCGGAGTGCGAGGTGACCCAGGGAAAGGAACTGGCCCCCCTACCCTGAATGTGTGAAATTCACACGCCTGTTGCTTAGTCCGGAGTGAGCTCTAGCTCTCACCTATCCAAACCAACCTTCGGGTTGAATCACTGAGAGTCACTGAGATAGAGCCCTTAATTAAAAGGCATTAAAAATCTCACATTTCTTATGGCTCCATATTATAAGACACCCTACTACTTTTCAAGATGGTTGTCAAAGAGCTTTCTTTAGGAGGTAGCAAGTACATTAGAAGGAGAATGGTGCTGGCAAAGGAAGCGTTCAGTAATAGTTGGAAGCTGATAGCGTCGATCTTTGGTATGGATATGAAGAAGAGGCTGGTTAAGAGCTGGATATGGAGTTTCGCGTTGTATGGGGCAGAATCGTAGACTCTGACAGAGGAGGACGATAATAGGCTGCAGGTGTTTCATATGAGGGGGTGGAGGAAGATGGAGAAGGTGTGGTGGATGGAAAGGAAAACAAACGAGGAAGTTCTTGGTATGGTGGGTGAGGAATGAAAGGTCAGCAGGAGATTAGGAGAAGGCAGAGTAGGTGGTTAGAACCGATAACTAGGGGCGAGAATTTACTTAAGTTGTCGGTAGTTATGATGGGCAAAGGGTTACTTAAGTGTGATAGAGGAGAAATATTGGGTAAGTGGGGAAGGGGAATACATAGAATGGGTTTCATTGACGGGATGAAAGAGGCTAGGACGTATGCTGAGAAATAGGTATTATAGGTGGACGGGGCCCTGCACTAGGAAGGGATTTAGTAACTTCAATTTCAAACCAACCTTAGCTGTTAGATCACCTCATAAAAAATGGTACACATCTGCCTGCCATAGGGATATTATTAAAGACCTAAAACGAGAAAGTTCCAACGAAGAGGTTGTGTCAGAAATAAAACTGTGTTCTTCCCGTACGGTTTCTCAGTTGTTTTCAAGAATAAAGTTACTAATCGTAATTATATTTTTGTGTTTACAGTGTGCGGAGTGAAATTAATGAGTCTATTTAACCCTTCAGCGGGCGCGCCTCTGAGCGTAACACTAGCGGGCGCGTGGTGCGCTGAGTGCGCCAATACTTATACCATCCCCCTATACGTACGTTTTACTGTTTGATACCACTTGATCTGTTCATAAGTACACCATTTACGAATATTAATTACAAAGAATTACTTGTGAGGTCAAAGAAAAATTATGTTTTATTGATATAAACAACATTTCGCATAGGAGAACATACAAAAATCACAAAAATTAAATATCATGCATCACACTGCAGTTATATCATTGCTGCATGGCTCACAATGTGTCGATGTTTAATAATGCAATTTACCTACAAATACTTTCCATGAATCACACTCCATCGTAGTATTTATATTTTTTCCCCGACCTCAGGCTACACATCAACTACGTTTTTAACTGATTTTTCAAATTCTTCATCATTGTTTCCCGGCTGGTATATCGATAGAAATGAAGTTACATCCCTCGGTAGACTGTTTATTTTAGAACGCTGTACCAAGTGCTCGTTCATCAAGATTAATGACAGACGCTTTCTAGAATACTCTTTTCTCTTTTTTTATTTTCAGCGTTGGCATCGTTGGCATAATGCAGAACTTGCTCATTTATTTCGGCTATATTCATTAGAGCAAAAAATAGAGCCAATGGCCACCTCCTTGTTCGTCGGGAAACAATATGTACTGCACATTTGATCCACTGTGTCCACGCCTCTTTTGGTGATGTTTTAATCCGTGACAACATGTGGTGTTGTGATCTATTCTTCCGTTTCGTGAATTGTTGACAAGACTGATTTGGTTTTTGCTGGCGTGTCAGACACCAAAGTTATATATTTTTGAAATGCAAATATAGAGTACCCAAACACCCGGTCTTTTCTCGGCAAAAATTCAAAAGGTATTTCTCTCTTGTTTTTACGCATTCTGCCAATTAGAGTAATTATTTTGTAATTCAGCAAATATACTGCGAAGGGATAACTGGTGTACTGATTGTCTACCGTAAGATGACGAATTGTTCCCTTTATATGGCAAATTAATCTTTTCACAATATCTCCTAAGGAATTCGATACCAAATATGGCCAATCCATTTGTTTTCCATAGAAAATTTCTAGATTGTTGGTGAAAAATGGTTTGGCTTCGCATAATGCAAAGATTTTTAGCTCATACTTAGCCGGTTTGCTGGTAATGTACTGAATAAAACTGCAACTTCCCCGAAATGGCTCTAACTTTTCATCTGCGGTAACAAACTCACTGAGGTTATAGGTATTCTTGCAGTTCGCTGTGTGCAATTCCAAAATTTCTGGCAAAGCAGCCAATTTGTCAGTTCTTTTTCGCTCTCCCGTGTAGATGAATCATCAAAACGTAAACACCGCAAGAGAAAGAGAAATCGTTTGTAGCCCATACATGTTCATAGGATTCCTATACCCGTTCCATCATTACTCCAAAGTTCCTTCACATTGGTATGACTAGTTCTCTTGACTCCTAAGAGATAAAGGAGGCCAAACAATCCCAGCAGTTCACTCCTACACGTTTCCCTTGAATCTCTATTCCTGCTGTATTGAATTGTATCTCGTTTCCAGCAAATATATTCGTTTGTATACCTCACAACAATATCAATCATGAATACTTCGTTCACGCAATGAAAAGCTGAAATTTCATCCTTGATACCTTGTGGATGAAACTTTGGCCCATGAAAGATTTTCACAATGTTTTTGCTCTTGGTTTTTTATTTTTTCTGCTGCGGTTGTTTGTGCCATATGCATAAAATATCTTTTGCAATAAAAATGTCGCGTCTACTATTGACACTCCATTCATATTCATCCTTTTGGTCAAGCTCCTGCTCAGAAACCGAATTATGGTCCGAATGAACAATATCTTCATCCTCAGAGTCAGACTCACTACGCTTATCAATGGAACTATCCTCACTCTTTTTCTTTTTTAAGCCAGACTTTCACAATTTCATTTGAATTTCATTCATCAAGTGAATTTTGCCCTGTGAATAGTAAAATACCATGTCACTTCAAGGTGCACGATGCTAAAATACAATTCAATACTAAAGAAGTGCCCAATTAAAAAAATATGTTTTTAGTACGAATTAGGAATCATGTATCAGTTATATCTCGCAATATTGGAAATAGAAAGCTACAGATCAAGCGGGGGTCTTCGTGATTTTTCGAGCTTTTCAGCTACAACTGGGACAACGCCTTCTACGGAGCATGCAAGTCTTAAAAAATGGTGCAAGTTCATCCACAAAAATTGTAACGAAGCAATTACTCATGATTTCAAAGGAAATACACTGGAAATGTTATTCAACAAGGAAAAAAGTTATGTTTCGTAAATTTATGTTTGACTTACTGGAGAGTGAACTTCAAGAGATGAAACGTATAACAAAAAGGTCCTTGCTGTTAAATGCACTAGACTAGGAGTAGAACATACTCACTAGGATTGAAAAAGTATGATTGGTATGAGGTCGGAACCACACTGCAGTGTGGCTAACAGACTTGCCGTTCCCAGCTATCGGAATATTACAATGTGGAAAAAAGCAATGTAACACGATATCGACAATATAGTAAATCGTAAATTTATATACATATTACAATATAGTAAAGAGTATTTGATACTCAGATTACTTTGTATAAAATAATGAAAGATAACCTCTAGCTAGCATGTAGAAACCAAATACGTGTGAGTCACGCACGAAAAACTTTGAAATAAACACTAATATTATGTTAGGGCTGAGTTGAAGACATAGGAAGCAAATTAAATATATTTGAATAGGAAAAAAAGAATATGGAACGTGAGCAGGTTATCGTTGTGCTTCAAAGTTATCTTTTAAAACCATCCATGAAAAAAATCGTGACACTAGCGGGCGCCAGGGTGGACTTCACCAGAATAATAATGCCCACAAGCATGGTAGTGGAGAAAAAAACATCACATTTTCACTAACAGAAGCACGACGAATATTTTAAAGGAATACGTAGCAGTTTTATTAATTTCATACCAAACATTTTCAATCACCGTGAAAATTTGCGTGTGTGTGGCCCCCGTGCGCCAGTGGATGAATTTTTCGGTGTCTTTTCCCCGTGCTTGTTGTAAGAATGTGATCCTTTCTACGAGGACTTCGCGCATCCGGTTACTTTTCCACGTATTCTTTGCACATAATATTTACTCTGTATCACAACATCCACGCTCCATTTGCTGCTTGGATGTGGCAAGTTAAGCGCTCGTACATTTAGTTCGGTCTTTTAGACCATAGCGCTACCACTGACTATACTCCATCGGTCATTTTGACCATAGCGTGAGCAAGGCGTCGGCGGAATTCAAGGAATGTAATTTAAACTGTAAGTAGCATTATCACTATAATAGTCTTCACCTGTTGATAAACCTTTGATGTATTAACCATAGGGTCACGGGCGTAAATTGAGTAAATATTTCATTTTTACTAGCAAAATCTTCCTAATTTTAACTAGAGTTTTCCTGAGGAACCTAGACGGACACAAGTGAGGAAAATCCGGTGAAGATTAAGGTTTTAACTTAGATCGAAAAATGTAAAGTATTTCTACTACAAGCATTTTCGTGAAAGCCAAGTTTATGAATAACTAATATTTACTGTACCGAGTTTATTTGAATCAAACTTTTATTTTTCCAGCGAAATTGTATCCTAAGGAACCAAGATGGATCCGTACGAGGAAAATCAGGCGAGAATATTTTTAATGTTTCGGTATATCCCCGATGAGGAAGTACCAGAATTTGACGAGGATGATGACGATGATTCCGAAGAAGTGCATGACTCCAGTCACACTTCTGACACCGAACAGAGCGGTGAAGACCTCCCACCCGTAGATGGAAGAGAGAATACTGCGAATTTTTACCTAGGTAGGGAAAAAAGACCAAATGGTCCACTAGCTTCAAGTTCAAGAACTCGAGCTCACAACATTGTAACTCGTTTTCCTGGAGTTTTTGCCTCATCCAAAAGCGCAAAAACATTTTAAGAGTGTTGGTCATTGTTTTTTTCTGATGAGTTGGTCGAACATATCACACAGTACACAAACTTATATATTCAAATTATTAAAAGTAAATTTGTTAGGGAGAGGGACGATAGAGATACTTCAGTCAAAGAAATACGTGCACTTTTTGGCTTATTATATAAAGCAGGGAGCATGAAAAATTATCATTAAAATATCGACGATTTGTACAGCTCAGATAGATGGAACTGGTGCTGACGTATTTCCTACCACTGTTTCCAATCATAGGTTGCGTTTTCTCTTGGGATGTCTCAGATTCGATGACATAAGAGATCGATCCACACGAAAAATGCTCGACAAGTTGGCCCCAGTTCGGGAAATGTTCAGAGATTTTGTCTCGGCTTGTAAAAATAATTTAATAATATGCAACGATTGACGAGATGCTGGAGAGCTTCGGAGGGCGTTGTGCATTTAGAGTTTATATGAGAAACAAACCGGCCAAGTATGGTTTGAAATTTATTCACTCGTCGATGCCAAGAACTTCTATATTTATAACATGGAAATATATCCGGGTAAACAACCAGATGGCCCTTTCAAGTTGTAATCCATCCTGTATCATGCCCATGTATCATGCCATGTATCATGCCCAAGTCCGGAAATAAATCACAATTCAAATAAATACTAGAAAAATCATAATAAAGTACAACATAACAATAGATAACCAAGGACGCCTAAATAAATCAATATTTACATCGGAGGAGTTCAGGACGACGAAAATACATAAATAAGCTACAATCAGTAACGGGGGACGCTTAGAAGAAGAACAGATAACAATAAGCAGAGATAAGTGGAGGAGCTAAGATCGGAAAGGCATGCGAAGGGAAGAAGTAAAAAAGTCTGGGGATAAAGGTGGCAGGAAGCGGAGACTAGGCGGTATCAAGGTGACGAAAGAGGAACCAGAAACTTTATAGAAAGGCCGGAAGGATTCGGGCAGGAGACCCAAAACATAAACCAAAACGGCCCATAAATCTGACGATAAGGAAGGAGAGAGAACGCAAGCCCCTACCCTTAGCCGTGAGAAGCGGAATACCCAACGAACGATAAGTGTAGCCTTTAAGGACAGTAGAGGAAAGAAGGAAAGAATTATAATTACCTCCATGGCTAAAATTATTTTTATCTGAAAAGTAACAAAAAATGTAACGAGATTGGAGCAGAGATTAATATTGTAATTTGGGCCCTATATATATCACTTAAAAAGCTCTGAATATTGTTGTTGCGTATACAAAGGTTTTGCATTTCTCATTAAAAAAGGTGTTATGCTATTTCAATGGTTGAACGAAGTGTTTTTATTTACGTGTTTGTGTAATAATAACCATTATTCCCTTCAGCAAGGAAGTAGGGTTTTCATGTTTTGTGTAATAGCGAAGGTTTTTGAATTTTATTGTAATAAGAAAGAAAAATGTGACCGGGAGTAGGTTACAAAGTATTCAAATACACCTTTTGATGTTGTGCATCGCTTCGTATTCTCGGGGACTGGGCGAAACATAACAGTGGAAAACTGGTTCTCATCCATTCCTCTGGCGGATTGATTACTCAAAAATCATAACCTCACCGTAGTAGGCACTAAGAGGCGAAATAAAAGAGAAATACCAATTGCCTTTACGCAAAAGAAAAACAAATATGTATTCTGGTGTTATTGGTTTCGATAAAGAAAAAACATTGGCGTCATATGCGCCTAACAAGATAAGACCGTAATTCCCCTATCCACTTTTCACCATGATGCTGCAGAGGATGATACAGAAAAGAAGAAGCCAGAGATCATAAGGTTGTATACAGTATTTCTCCGAATATAAACCGCACTTTTTCCCCCAATTTTGGGGCCTCAAAATTGGGGTGCGGCTTATATTCGAGGTGCGGCTTAAATTCGAGAACTTTGTTAAAAAATCGTAAAATTGACAGATTTGAGCAAACCGGCCATTCGGATTCACGCGGACGCCAAACTAAACGCTAAACTCTAAAAGCCTAAGCCACGGGGAAAGTAAGAAGTAGCGCTGATAAAGGTCTAATTGGTGCACAATTTATTCATATATTAAAGGATAATATAGGTAACATTGTGTCACAGTTACATAGGTAATGTAATAACAGATGCAAAATTCTAATGCCTAATACTGTAGGTAGTACGGTATGCACTTATAAAGGGTGCGGCTTAAATTTGCGTATTAACTTTTTTCCCTGTTTGAGACCCCAAAAACAGGGTGCGGCTCATATTCGAGTGCGGCTTATATTCGAAGAAATACGGTAATATTACAAAGGGAGGAGTGGACACGGTAGATGAGTTGAAAGCGTCCTACATGGTTTCGAGGATTTCCAGGCGTTGGCCTCTTCGATTTTTTTTTTACTATGATGGACATCATTGTCATAATTCTCAAGTGATATATGCTTACAATGCCAACGGAAAGACTGAAAGATTTACTTACTTGAAACATTTAGGGTTTTCTCTATTAAATGACTCCCTGGTATAGAGATATTCCATTTCTACACTGGCTATTAACCTCAGGAGTCAAGTTAGGAGGTATGCAGGTATGCCTGAGCCAGATCCGATGAGACCTCATCGTGAGGTGACAGGGAGATGTGGAATATGTCCTTCAGCTAAAAATCGCAAAACACAAACTCATTGCAAGCCGTGAAACAAAATGTGAGCAAGCAAGCAAGATGTGAAACCTATATATGCAAGGAACATTCATAATTATGTTATGTGTACAGCATGTGCAACTGCTGAAAATGAAGGAGATTAATTGTTTTTACGTGTATTTTTATTCACAACAAACTTGTGATTGTACACAAAAATGTACCCACATTTTTACGGAAAATAGTAAATAGTTGTTTTTTACGTGTATTTTTATCCACAACAAACTTGTGATTGTACACAGAAATGTGCCCACAGTTTTACGGAAAATAGTAAATAATATATGAAACAGTCTTTTAAGTGACTTTTGTTTACAAATAGATCTGTTTAGACGTAAAAATTTCTGTCCCCAAATACGCGCTCGCATTACGGGGAATCGACTATAGCGCGACCCATGGTGTGGCAAAGGGAGGCGCGACTAACGCCGGGTTAAGGGTTAAAGCCTTGAATTTACTTATATCAGTGAGTTCCTTTTAATTTCATTCTTACATAGATAAGGTTTTGCGGTGCTAACTTTACTAAATCTACCTCATGCTTCTTACAATTGCTTCAACTTAAAAATTGAGTTTGTAGGTATGTGGTGTAGAGAAACATTTCGCGTAAACCATCTTAAGTCAACTCGATATTATTAAATCTGGGATAGAGTAATTCCTATTAGGAATTACTCTATCCCAGGTAATTCCTATCTAGAGTAATTCCTATTAGGAATTACTCTTAGGAATTACCCTAGACCAGGAAGTAGGGTTTTCTACTGATGGGATTTAAACCAAGGATCTAAGTAGATGATAGTTTCGGACCTTACTTGGTAAAATTCCTTGATATCAGGGATAGAAGAATTAACATTGCAATTCCACATGGTAATAGGTTTATTGACACGAGCGTTTTCGCCGCAGAGCAGCATCTTCAGGTCACCACCTGAAGATGCTGCTCTGTTTCTAAAGTGCGTAGCAGTTTTTCTAAAGTGCGAAGCACTTTTTAGATTCTTTCCTTGAAGTTGACGTTGGAATGCGGTGTATGATATAACTAATCATATTTTTGTCTGTTATTGATTTAAAACAGTTGTAAAATAGAAAGGTTTTAAGAATAAAATATAGTATAGGCTGGTGTTTTTAAATCTATCTAGGTGATGCACCAGCCTGAAATCGTCTATGCAAGATTCCGAGATTTCTTATGAAAATGTAGCATGTGGTTTAGTGCTCATAAAAAAATCTCTTCAGTGACGAAAAAGAAGTAATATTTTCTTGTCTCATTATTTTTCAGGTGGTCATCGAGGCGCTGAACACTTCTTGGATAGTAATGGACAAGCCGGGCAACGATAGAGCCACGTAAGAACTTCATAATATTTTATGTACATACCTCATGAAGCCCGTTCATTCTGACACATTTTCAATCATCAAACGTTATGTTAAGATTTAAATCAAATTTTCGAAGAACCACTTTAAAATCTAGGGAACTTGAGCACTACGGTCTCTTAAAGTGACAAGTAGTAAAAATCTTCAATGGCTGTAATAAATTGGCACCACTCGTCAAACTTACACCATAATTGCTGTGTTGGTTTGCACACACTTTTCTAGTTTTTGTGCCGTTTTTTGACTACGCTCCTTTGAGCTAGATTCTCCCAGAAGTTGGGCCCGTTTGTGTATGTGAGTGGTTTATTGAGTGCTTGAGTGTTTGTGTTCATAACCCAGACATCCTTAGCGGAGCATCATTAGCCCTAGTGATGGTTCCCTATTCGGGTTGAGTGTGTGTGTCAGTGGTTGTCACTGGCGGTGAAGTAACATTCCGGTAAACTACCACATGCCACATTCTAGAGAGAGGTGGTTGTTGGTCACGGGCGTGGATTTGCCCCTTGTTTCCCGCAAACCAACACAGCAATTGTGGTGTAATTTTGATGAGTGGTGCCAATTCATTACGGCCATTGGAGATTTTTAATACTTGTCAACAAGCACTTTATTTGAAAACTTGTCGGTATTTTTCTTTTAAACGCCAGTTTAACTTCTAAACTGAAGCCGTTTTTATTTTTTCATTAGAACCTCATTGATTTGGAATTTTTTAAAGTTAAAACTATGCCTAGTATTTATTTTAAAAAATCAGTTGAAACATTTTTGTAGAATATTAGTGGGAATATAAAAAATTAAAAATCAACTAGAAAATATTGTGATTTCCTAAGAAAGTTTAGACTTGAGGGCGATCGGGTAAATCAAGATTGTCACCCTATGCATAAAATGAAAGACGTGTGCAATTATAATTGAGTTTTTTTGGAATTTGAACATTTTTTGATTTGACTATGATGAAGTGATGTCAAATTTAAAAAATAGTTTCTCCATTCCTACTTTTAATGCTTCAATTATATTTAATCTTCTTTCTCACGAATCCATTACGCAGGTGGGAAAGACAGAATTGCACCCTGGGAAGGATAAACCAAGAGTTTCACGTGATGCTTGAAGTCATCTCAGGAGGAAGAGTTCCCGCGCACTTCGCCATCGACAATATTAGGCTCAACCGCTGCTTTCCAGGTCAGTGCCTTTCTAACCCACCAACCCCCTTCCCCCCGTACCGTCCGTCATCCTTAGTGTACCTTGGGGAAGGTTTCGTAAGCCCCCGATATTGAGGTCCGCGTGCAATGAGTTAGGTTTGCGACGGACGGGAGGTGATAATCCGCTGAATGCTGAACTCCGGACTGGCAGGCAAAGAAAATGTCATTTGCCCACAGATTTTGAGTTCTATGAGAGACATTAATTCTTAAAAGTTTTTCTATCGCAAAATCACTTAAATTTCATTTAGTTTATGTTCCGTAAACTCACAAAAACTTGTCGTCTATCGAATATAAACAATTCCCGAAACATTTCCTACTATAGAATTAAACAAAATTTTACAAAACATTTCTTCCAAAATAAAAGGATGTAGTTATATCACTTCTGAAATGAATTTGATGAAAATACTTAGAAATTGCCATGGGAAAAAATTTCGCCACCGACTTTTGGCTTGCCGGGCCAATCCTCAGGCCACCCAGGATAACTAATTATCAAGGCAGTTTTGGACGGATTAAGGAAGCTAGACGTTCAGAATTTACAGTCGATCAAGGATCACACTTGTAAGGTAATATGGACTTCAAATAAGCCACTTACCCCAAGTATAAATCCTGTGGCATCACTTATACCGTGATTAGCAATGTATGATGAGGTTTCACTTCTGCCGGCAAGCTGGCGAAGAAAACATCTTGGGAAATGATCCACCTCGACCGGGAAATCAAACCACGGACCTCTCTGAACCCAGGCTTCCTAATTCACTAGGAAATTTTGGAAGGATTTGAGGCAACTACATGCTAAGCCCCTTAGGTTATTCAGATTGTTTCCCAAGGCATATAAAAGTATGTTTCATCACTCTGTAGTATTGTGCCTGTGTTTTAATTAACGCTTAAAATTAAACGGCTGACTGCAGTGTTTATGGCAACGTGATGTCAAATTGAAAGCCAGCATGGCCGCGTACTTTTCTCAGCAAAGCGTTAACGTCCGTCCTTCCCATGTGTTTAGCCGACTTAACGTGGTTCCTCCGTGAAATGACTTTCACTTCATTTAAGTCATATTCTGTCAATTGATAGAAAAACGTGTCCTCTGTTTAACGTTAACAAGTAAGTTATACATTTCCACCTCAGTTTTTCGCAAATTAAACTTGAATTTATATGGTGTTAAATACAAGAATAGATCAACAATGGGGAAAAACATTATTTTTCTTTCTGTAAAAAAATTCTTCTTCTGGGTGAACTAAATAAAATAACGAGTTTTCCCAGGAAATTGAATGGTGATAAGGTAAAGGCACCAATCCATCCAATGAATGTTGTTTTGAAGGATTTGATGTTTTCCCGGCGAATAAGTGCGGCGAATTGCTCTCTTGCTTGCGGTCGGGTCAGGCTCTCCATTTCTGCCGAGGCAATTCACCGCCTATGTTGTTTTGATGCAAATAACCAAGTAGAACAAAAATTACCTTATTTCGATAAAGTTGATGTACCTACTGTTCATGAACATATGAAAAATTTTTGTTGTTTCTGATAAACAAGAAGTTGAAGTTTATTACATATTTTTTCATATATTTCAAGGCGCTTTGAGTTTACGATAACAGCAAAAGCTTGAAATAAATTATTTTCAGAATTAAATTTGTCAATATTCTCTTGGAGTTTTACAGTTCATCCCGTATTAATTAGACTCTTAATTTATCTATTGGCACTCAAACCAATTATAAGAGTATTTCAAGCCTAGTATACGTATTCAGCTAAACAAATCGACATAAATTATTTTTTTTAATGCCATTTTTATCGGAATGTAAGTTCCTAGCGCATATAAATATTTAAAAATTGATTTGAAATGATTTAAAAATTGATTTGAAATGATTTAAAAATTGATTTGAAATGATTAAAAAGTTGATTTTAAATGATTTAAAAATTGTTTTTAAATGATTTAAAATTTATATTGCAATGTCAACAAATTTCATCTAAAAAGAACGTTATTTTCAGATGAATGACGAACAAATTTGTGTTTAGCATATAGAATTTTTTAAGGTGTGGAGTATATTCTTTCATTTGGCTCCTCGCACCGAAGTAATATTGATTTTCAGTTTACACACGAAATTTGAGTTCTCTGGGGGGTATTTATTCTGAAAAGTTTTTACCACCGTAAAGGCACTTGGAGTCGCAAATTACATAAATTTCTTGTTATTAATGCAACGGCATCGTTGCAAAATCTTTATTTACATTTTATAACGAGTAAACAGTAAATATAAAAATAGACGATATTGCGCTTAAAGACATATTTCATGTGAACAATTGACTACGCTAACCTTAAGTTGGGAGCCTAATGCCTTTTAGGTCAAATGTAATTTACCCTTAGAAACAATGTGACTTCCATTTGACGTATAAACAGCAAAAGTATACAATTCCACGCCAATTTTTTTCAAAGTAAATTTGAGAAAGTGCATGGTTTCAAATGCAAAAATGTGTGAGCCATGGGGAAAATAATAATTTTCACTGGAATGTTAATGACTTTTTCTCGGAAAACTGTTAGTGAGAAACAAATACTACCAGAGAGTTGGATTTTAATGAACACTGATCCATCCACCAATCCATCTTAGACTTTGCGTTTTTAGATAACTGCTGAAAAAAATGATATAAAGCCCATTAGTTCGATGGGATTAGCAATGCAGTCGGCACCTATAGATGGATAAGTTTTCGGTAAAAATATATTCGTCCACTTATCTTCATGCTTTGTATCTTATTTCTGTTTTATAATAGCTAAAATTTGCCATCAGGAAAAGCAGAATTTTTAAACAAAAATGTAAAATTTAACATTTTTTTTCATTCACATATTCGCGGCCAAAGTTTCTAAGGGTTTTATTCCAGTCACCATTTTCTTTCATTTACTCTCAAACCCCTAGTGATGCCGTATGGAATCAACACGTACTTATTCACTATCCTGCTTGTGATTCATACTATTAGTTTAACGAAACCAATTACGTGATAGCTAATTCCTCCACGTATTCCGTAGGCTTGAAAGAAAACTTCTGCCAGTCACTCAGTGCTGTTGGGTGCATCATATTTCATTAAAACTGAAAAATATCTTTTTTAATCCCGTTTATGTGAAATAGCCCACGAAGGACGGTATTACTTATCAAACCTCGCTGAGCCGTTTATTTTTTCCAATTTCCAAATCCCTTTTCAAAACTCATATTTTTTCATCCAATCTTCATACCGTTCGAAATTCCTATTTTTCTCCTCCTATTTTTCTCCTCTTGTCCAACATCATCGTTTTTATTTCGCCCTCTTTAACGCGTGGTCCCTCCTTAATAAGTAAGCCTACCATTCTTTCAGCTTCTTCCAGCTATTTTCTTCTATCCGCTCCATTTGGCACTTATAAAACTTACTCAATTTTTTACATGCCTGGGCATTAGACCCAACATACTAAGTCGGTGCAGTGCCAAGTGTGGTTAGAACGTACTTCATGTCATTCGTTTTGCTTTTTATATTTTTTAGTTTTGTAGAATATTTTACTTCCACAGATTAATATATTAATCTATTAAAACAAAATAATGTACAAAATATGCAAATTATTTGATGAATATACTCTCAATGATACGACCCCAGCGTCATTTTCATTGAATCAGCGCATTTTGGCTCAAATTATTTCAGTAGTTTGCCAATAAAAAGGACTTAAAATATTATCTGCATTACATTTTCGGGAGTTTTCTTCTTTTATGAATGTTTTTGTGAAAATGGCATATTCAATTAGATAGAAACATACTGCTTTGATCCATTTTCAACCCATTCTTACAGTTAACACCATGTAATTTCTAGTTCAATTAGAGAATGAAATTGCGGTGAAAGGTATGATTTTGTTTTTCCTGTCAAACAGAAAACACTTTTTTCAGTATGTAGCCAGATATGAATATCAAGACATGCGTAGTATTGTGATGGAACCATCTTATTTTATTCACTCACATTTAGGCCTTTCAATGCAACATATAAGCTTCCTTTGCGAACGCAATGTTTCTACTGCCCTTTCTACTGGACCCATTCTCATTTAGAGTACTGCCCTCGATAAAAACTTCCATGTGTTTCAATTTCTTTGTCTCTCCCATTAATCACCCTAATCAGCATGTAGTTACTCCTCAATATGGTCTCCATCTTGTCTTTTATTCCCTATTCAATTATTTCTTGTCTACCGGCAAACTACTCTCTCCTTACCTGACATATCTAACACGTCTACTTTGGTTGACGTAATAAATCCAACTTACTCCATCCCATCCTTTTTTAATGCGTGTCAATTACACTTTCAATCCCACGCTCATGATTGATCACCGTTTATCAGCTCAATTATTCACTATAAAATCGGGTGTTTAAACTTAAAAATCAGGTTAAAAATTTTATTTTCCTCTTTCGAATTTTTCTCTAAAGTAAATTTCTTTAGAAACTGAGCAGCAAACTGCATTCTGAACCCAAGTTGGTTCAAGCATAGGACAATTCTTTCAATTACATACCTTTATTTTACGAATAACTGACCATGGTTTCGGCACTATGTACCATTATCTAGGCACAGTGCCTAAACCATGGCCGGTTTTTATTAAAAATGAAAGATAGGAAAAGAAAAAAGTGTCCTATTTAAAAATTTCTTAAAGATATTTTTTTCCATTTGGTTACGCCTGAGACTTTTGCTAACGTTAAGGTACCTCCGCCGTAAAATTACTTAAATGCCATTTCATTCATTTTTTAATAACATGCAGATACCTGCGGAAAAAAACTTGATCTCTATCTGATACGAACTGCAATATGTTACCTTTCCACGCTATTATTCTCGTAAATTGAACTTGAAACTCCATGTTATTCAATATTTGAATGGGAGAAACACGGGACCAAAATTGTACTTTTCTACACATTATAAATACCCCCTTTGCGGAAAAATGTTGTTAAGAAGGTAGGATTTCCGAGAAATTTGATAAAAATAAAAATTTAGGCAACTTACCACCTTATATTATTTCTTCAGTTATTTGGGAATAATTATCGATAATAACTGAAGTCAAACTACTGTAAACCCATAGAATACGCGTTGCAATTGGCTACTTTTATTTGAAAAGATTTATTTTATATATTCTTGCAATCATCTACATATTTTATACCCTTATATTTCATGTAGCATTTCGTCCGAGAAAACGGGATTTTTTAACTGAATGAATGTGGAATGAAGGTGTAATTTAGTATTTGTTTTAACTCACACTGTCACGGTAGAACCTCCTTTACCCTGAATGAGGTTCGATGGTTCCGCTCAACTAAAAAGAATTTGGTGAAACTTTCTCGAAGCATTAATAACATTGTTGTCTTAAAGCTACCTGAAGTTTTTCAGAATTATTTTATGCATATTTCATTAGATATTTGATCGATACAAGTGGACATGGTATTACACGGGTCCTTATGAAAACGCAAAATACGACTGGTTTTATTCATCAGAAAGAACCTTTTCTAGTTATAGTATAATAGATAATTATGTAATCATTTATATCATCGCTAGAAAAATTTTTAACAGATCCTTACTTCGAGCGTTTGTCAGACCCCCATGCATTTATCATTGCTTCTTTTTATCTGTGCGATAAAAATTTTTGCTTACATCGGTACCTTCAAGAACCTTGGTATTCATCCATAAAAAATAAAAATCTTTTTTAATTAATTAATAATTTCAATTTCACTTACAATGTTTAAGTCATGTGGGTCACATTGACCCCGCATGCATGCTAACATTGCACTTTCTGTCCATTGTGTCCATATAATTCGGTAATTATTATTAATGTTGACCATATTTAAAAAAAATGTATTATTCAATATGCTATATAGAAGCTATTTTTTGCGAGAAAAAAATGTTAGAGCATGTAATTGCGGGCAATTTATTAGAACTCCATGAAGATATTCGTAAAAATGAGGACGTTAAAAATAATTATCACTTTTAAAGGTAAAATTAATCGATATTATTTTATAAATGATACTGTTGTAAAATGATATGTATCTTAACTCGGGTGAACGAAGTTTAGATGTAATTATAATTCATCAGTAATTTATTTTGAATTTTGGGTTTCTACCGGACCCCAATTAACGCCTCCTAGCGTGACTAAAAGTGAGCGCGCCTTCTTTAAATTGTAAAATGCAATTTTGTCCTTCATCGGAATTTGAATAATTTATACATAAATAAATAAATTTATTGCTGTTCAAGGGCTTTGTCCTATCGAACACATTCAATTATATGTGAAAGAAATTATCCAAAGAAAAATAAAAAAAAACTTGCCAAATTAAATACAGTCTGCTGATACATAATAAATAAGCAATATGGCGATCATCGTACCTTTCGTGATATAAACATTTTTACTTTTAAAACAAACAACTCGACCAAACCAGTAAAAAATAATTAAAACAGCAAGATGGAAAGTGTGGATTAATAGCCTTTAGCATTATTGCACATTTTTATAATATTCAGATTTGACATCTTCAATTACCAAATTAATCGGTTGTGGCGTTACTTTGTGGAAATTGAAGATATAATTCATTGTCAGAAAAAAACGGTACAAAATCCCACTATTTATTTTATTGCTGTCGACCGGCTTCGACGACTAAAGCGTCATTTACAAGATACAACTGTTTTGTCTTGTAAATGACGCTCTAGTCCTCGAAACCGGTCGACAGCAATAAAATAAATAGTGGAATTTTTACCGTGTTTTTGTGACAGTAAATTCTATCTTCAATTACAATAATGTCTTTTAAAATAAATACGTGAACATTATTCAGCTGAGACATAAATTAACAAAAGAAAAAATAAACTTGCCAAGTTTGTCGAGAAAAGCACCTTTCGTGTTATAAAAAAGTTTTGCATAAAAAAATAGACATTTGACTTTTAAAGCATACATATTGACCAAAAACGGTTTAAAACAAAAGCAAGATGGAATGTGTGGATTGAAGACTTTTAGCGTTCATAACCCTGAATGGAAATATGCCGTCCTGGCCACAAGGACCAAAGTTAATTCATGTTTTAAAATTATTTTTAATACTCCCCACAGAGATACCGGTGGACAACGGGTGCACCGCTGTGACGCAGTACCGGTGTTCTGATGGCCTCTGCTTGGACCGGAGTCGAGTTTGTGACATCGTGGCTGACTGTCGCTACGCCGAAGATGAGACCATTTCTGACTGTGGTGAGTGTAGGGTGGTATATCCCAGAAGATGTTTTTTTTACAGAAATGGTTGACGCTCTAAAGTTACTTAAGAGCTTAGCTTATGGTAAAAATTATAAGTTCGTTTTCCAAAAAAATAGTGTGGACTGGTCACCGTCTATTCATGCATCAAACTATATAATTTTACATAGCCATTTCTGTCAGTCTGTAACGCTGCTAGGGGCACTGCGATCAAAAATTCAATTTTATTGAAAGTGAATATCATTTGTATATTTTTAATATAGGTATTAGATTTGAATGATAGATCCAAGCCCAAATAAATTCGTATTAGATAATAATTAGATTTTAAATCCAAATGGTTTGTGAGTATGGATTTAAAAATTAGATATATAAATATATAAATAAATATTCCCTGAGATATGTGATGCATATTTAACTTTGTTGCCACGTTGTTATAAAAACATATTGATATATTAATTGAAAACATCGTCTAATCGTTTAAATTAATAGAGTTAAATCATGGTAAACATGGCGGCTTTTACTTACTTGTGTTCGGAAGATTTCTAGTTTACCGTAGTGCATAATCCTCTACATAGCGACTATTCACCGTTGTAGTAGACTATGCCGTCTCTATGCTCGTAATTTCGGGTGAAGAGTATGGATTCACTGAAAAACACAACTGAAACAACTTACGTGCCTGCAGCAGTATTCGCGTTTTATAATCGTCTAGATTGTTACTTTAATCGATGCATCCTCCTTTGAATGAACATGCTGGCTGTATTAGTCCAGGAGAACTTCAATTTTCACCTTTCAGTGTACTGCTGGTGTTTTTCTGCTTGAGCCTGTATTTTCTTAATTCTTATATCAACAACGATTTCAACTGACTTCCGTTCACATGAATTTGAAATACCGGTAACCGGTGCCAAACATAGTAAATCTAGTGAGGTAAACAATTTTACTACAATTAGCGCTGAATTGCGTTCACACGACGAATTTTCTTGATAGCATTCCTGTCACATAATTAAGAAACAATGGCGAACGTTAGGATAAATATTTACAGAAAAATCAACGCTCAAAAATAATTTAAGAACCTAGAAACGTGAAATTAAGTTTGAATTTTAAGTTTCTTCAAACAATTAGGGCGCTCTGGACGCCATCAATTCGCTTATTTAGAATTAATGACTTATGTTAGAACCATTAGAACCAATGCATAATTATGAAGTATGCGTTCTAAATTTACTTATATACTCAACGTGAAATGTAGATGGAAATTTAAGTTTATAGTTCAAAACAATCAGTGTGAACTAGTCGCCATCCTGACGCATATTATGAATAAAAGAAAAATGCTAAGACATGTTTTTAAGAAGCTTTGGCGCTGAAATTACTTAAAAACTTATCATTAACTTAAGGCAAGTTTTTTAACTCCTTCAGTAAAAGAAATTGCAGAAACTGTTTTCATGGATTTTTATTATATGAATCAATGACTAATTTTTAGGGTATATCATCCTTATTGCACTGAGAATCTAAGGTACTACCTAATGATGACCTAGTGCGGCGAAACTAAAATCATGAAATAAATATGCCTTGATTTTACGTCTAACCAGCCGTATTTGATGCTATTCTATCAGTAACTGGGAAATATTTCTCCACCCACACCATTATAATAATTAAATCTTGATCCTCGATTCAGTTATATGTTAATTCATTTAAGTAAAGTAAATAATTTACTTTCATCCTCCGCAAAATAGTTTTTTGTCTTTCCATTGTTCCATAATTGTCTACTCTTATGAAAAATCCATCCATTGATAAACAATTTTCCATCTAAAGATGGAAAATAAAGAGAAGAATAAGTTTATGGATGAAGTAGCGAAGTTAATATTGTTTATATTCCTGCTACTGTTAAATTTACATTTTCAAAGCGATCTGTGAATGACCTCCAAACACAATACTGATAAACTTGGCCTTCTGTGGTTATATTTCAATAAGTTCCACATTCTTTATTTCTTCAGGCTACATATTTAACGTCTTTGCGCCTAATTATTTAAATTATCGCTTGAAACAAGTTGAATGCGGTTGCCTTAATGGTAGGTATACACGCTGTATCTCGCAGGCGTACAATAATGTATGTTTTTGAGTACTTCAAGGCTCCGCACTTTGAATGTCATTGACCAGTGATGTCTACGGCATATGTTTACGCACAAAAGAGTTATGAAATCTTTTAGTCAAAGAATTCGTTCAATACGTGTTAAAGAGACATTCGATACAATTATAGGTCTCAGTCGACCACTCAGAGCCACAGGTGACCATTTTTTCTATCAAGTACGAACTTTTCAAAAAATTAAGGTTAGTCTACAATTAATTGAAAAATAGAGTAGTTATCAAAAAACCTTGATTGTAGCAGCAATTTGCGGACACAGTTAGGCTGATATTCATGTTTGGCATAGAATATAATGCGACGTTTTCTGATTACTATACCTATGAGCCGTGGTGGCACTTATTGTTAGTCCCCTATGGCACTTGGCCAGTCAAAATTATCTCTTAACTAATTGGTGTAATGGTATGGAGTTTAAAGGTGAGTTTACGCTGTCAAGTTCATTGTGCTAATTTCATACAGCAAGCGACTTTCGCCCTAAATTGAACGTGTAAATGGCTCTGCAAGTCCGCTTGCAGAACTTTTAAAAGTTTCGGCAAGTCGCTTGCAGAAGGGTATTGTTGCCAGTGTTAACGGCAATCGATCTGGCTCTGCACTATTGGGAATAATATTTCGTCGGATTAAAATTTCCCGTAAGCTCTTGCAGAAGTAAATTTTGAAAGTAACGTGCCAGTGTAAACCCACCATAATACGAATGAATCTCATAGGTAATCAGGATAGCGGATTCTCAAGGAACCGCTAGGGAGCTTCATAATTTGCACAAAATGTTATTAAGTGACAATTGACGAGCTCAATCGCCCTTGACAACTGTTAAAATGTTCATAATTAAATAAACATAATGAAATGATATTCAGTGCCCCTTGCCCCTTGATGCCCCTGACGTGTCGAGTTTCTCCCTAAATTTTATCCCAACTCCCTAAATTTTATTCTCCCGCTCGTATCCGTCGTTACTCTGAGCACCCTGGTGGGCAGACTGAGAATTAATGACAAATTGAGCATCGCCGTGCTCTCAGACTATCGCTACAAACTCATACCTAAATGTTTGTGCCTTTATTCAGCTAATTTCTCTGTTACTTCCAATGTCTTACAGCCAAGTTGCCGCCGTACAGCAGGTGCACCTTCGAGGACGGATGGTGCGGCTGGTCAAACGTCGAGGACAAGAAACTGAAGTGGACTCTCCAGTCTGGACCAACATCCAAGGACCACACAGGACCCACGGGCCCCACAGCTGACCACACCTACGGAAACGCCACGGGTAAATAGCGATTGGAACGTTGTTAAAAAAATATATATATATATATTTACTTCATAATATATATATACCCCATCATTCGAAAACATGACGCTCAAAGGCGCGAATAAATTCATGCAATCATAGGAAATGGAAATGGATAGGAACACATTAAAGAACGAACACAGGGTTTGGTGGGGAAGATGAAAATACAGAATCCAGACAGAAAAAAATTCACCTTACTCACACACATGCATATATATATACACGTACCTGTCCCGTTTAAGGTAGTTTGAGTGAGATATCATTTCACATAAAATTCAGTGAATTTGACCTCATCTTAAAGAAAAATATCTCATCTTACCAATGAAAACAAAATATCGGCCACTTACAACTATACATTTCAACTTAATTTCCCAAATATTTCGGCCATTTTGCATGGAAAATGGTACTGGTATACACTCCAGAGAGGCTTCGTTTGAAAAATAAGGAATTTCCAACGCATATTTGCTGTCATAAATTTAAAAGAGCGAAGTTTGCTTACATTATCAATATTTTTTTAAACTAATTAATTACTCACAGCAGTACGTTTTACATGTTTGTAAAATAGTCTTCGGTTTTGAAGGCGTTTTTAACATACGGAGTGAAAAAAATTAGTCAAGCTAAATTTGACTGAATTTTGATTGTGACTTATGTATGCATCTAGTTTATGACTGAGAATTTCAGTCATACAAAACAATATTTTCTCTCTCTTGACTAGGAAACAAAATCTTGCCTAAAACACCTAAACGTGAAAAAATGGTAACGGCCGCGTTGAAATTCACGTATACCACCTACGCCTACAGTAAACCATATGCCAGGACAAGTTTGGGTCGAATAGGGAAGTGGAAACGGACAAGTAGCGGATTGACATAAGAAATTGTTTAAGGCTTAACTTTGTGGAAGTCACAAGCATCCATGATTAAAAATTATTTTGTTTAAATCCACACTTTTTTATTTTAACTAACCGACCCAGGTTTCAGCAGCTATGTGCCATTATCAAAGTAAAATATATTATTAGGTTGCCAGGTATATATGGTTGAGGATAAGAAGAAATAAGGGGGGAAGGTGGGGGAGGAGTATGGAAGGCTGAGTCGAACACTGGTGATTCAAGGAGGTTGAATTAAAACAAATAACACAGGCCTGCGAAATTGAAGTTTATGAAAAATACAAGAGAAGTTTTCGTTGAGTTTTATGTTATTTGGTGTGCTGATTTCGAAAATGACCTCCATTTTTTTACATCACGTAAGGATTTTTTTGTAAAATCGATATCGATATTTTTGCTAAAATCCTATTGAAAAGCAATAATCTCGAACAATTTTGGATGTACTAACTGGAAACTGTGGTTTTTATCCATTTAAACCTATGTAAAATAATCGATTCATGGTGAGGCAAATTGATTTTTCAGAAATCGATTATTTTTTATAGGTTTAGAATTATGAAAACCACTATTGCCAGATCGCACGAGCCGCCTCTTGTCGTGAGAAAAACAAAACGTTCCCTCGAGTTTAAATATTTAACATAAAATTTTGATGCACTTTCTAGAAGAGAATCACCAATATACTATTTTAATTTGTTTTTATTTGGGTAACTTACATAAAATATACGATTGACCAAGTTTTGAATTCACAAATTTTTAATTAAAACAATTTTGCTGTTATACCCACGTACATGGCAGGAACAAAAGTAAAAATCATCAGAGTGGTTTTCGGCTCCCTCCATGTCATAGGAATTCCAAATCGTAAAGTAGTCTTCTTTTCTTTGAGCCATAGGCGTAGATCATTCAGACACTGTACAAAAACGTTATGAGGAGCCCACGATTTGTCCTGGTCTCCGAGATTCATGTCAAAATACGCAAGATAAAGTTGTCTTACAAAGTCTGTAATGCTCCTCATGCGATTTTCAATAACACTATATTCGCCGCGTATGTAACAAAAGTCATCTGGAAAATTTTCACAACGTCTCGAACTCGAAGCCATGTTTCACGAAACGCACAGAGAAAAGCAACCGTTAAAATTGTTTCTGTGATGAACTTTCCACTTGTCAATGTATCAGCGAACGCACGACCCTACACATGAAAGAAAAATTAACACGAAATTAAATATTTCCACGTCTTTTATCGTACTACGAACACGGTAAGTACACGATCTTCTGGGCTAATGAGAGATACATTGAATCCCTTATGAGGACAACTCTTTTATATCCTATCTGATGACTCCATAAAAGTCAAGAAAATTCAGTCTTAGGAAAGATAACACGTTCAGGATCCATCCAGATGAAGCTCGAAAAAATAGAAGGTGATTGCCGATTGCGCTCGTTTAGTGAGCGTTCTTGCGATGTCAGGGAACCATGATACGCAACTGAGGTAAGGATTCGCGCGACGCTATTTGTAGAGAAAGATTGCGACGGGGAGTGAGGGACGGTGACGGGGAGGTGTCACAGAGGGGTATTCTGTAGGTTTCACCACGATAGAATGATGGTCAGGTAGGGAGGGGAGAAATTCAACGCCGAATAAAAAATGATGGTAAATGTTCATAAAAATCCAAGTAAAATTGAATTTTTTATAAAAACCTGACGTTATAGAAATTTTTCATTGTTATTTTTTAAATCAGCACCAAAAAATACATAAAGTTCAGATATCAGTTCCCTTGTATTTTTTTCATCGCAGCCCTTGTAACTTATAATCATGGTAGCGCATTTACCTACGCGTGTTGGAAAAAGAGGCCGATAAAATCATTGTTGGCAGCCGTCACCTTTGAATTTGTGGTGAAAACGCGAGGAACGGAAATTGTACCTGAAAAAGAAATATTTATTAGGTATTGTTGGAATTATTTTTATTGTGTTAGGTATTGTTGGTATTAGGTACAAGTCGCTTAATACATTATTTTTACATAAATAACTAATGAACTATTGTGAAACATTGTATTTAAATAATTAATTTCTATTTTTAGACAAACGTATTTGAATAAACTGATTGATTGACTTTTCATTTTGAAGCCATTGTCAGTCATAAAATAAGTATGAAAATTATAAAATGTTAAATCCATAAATTCCATATTTTATGCCAACGGTTTCAACATCCTTGACTTTTCCGCCTTTGCAAGTCGTTTGAAGTTATTATTCTCTTTCTCTCTTGTTGTTCTTTGCATCCATCAACCTCTAATATCATACCTCGTCGTCTGAATTGTTTGACACTGGTTTTTTTCTCCCTGTTCTTGTCCTTTCTTTGGATCTTCCCCTTCCTCTTTTATCATGAGTGCCATTTTGAGACATTCTACTCATTTATACTCTTAATACACGCCCAAATCCATCTTCAAAAGCTTCCTCCTGATTATCTCTTTAACCGGCTTTACAGTAGATATTTCTATAATTTTCTCATATTTTATTATATATACATTTATGTTGTGTTTACGTTAGTAGTACATATTTAATATATGTATATCTACATTAACATACTACAACCACATGGTGGGATTGCAGAGTAGTTTGGCAAGGGGTGTTAAGGACACCAGCCATGAGAAAGGGAAATAATATAGAAAAGTAATTGGAATAGAGAAACGATGGATATTACATTAAGAGTGTCTTGATGTTTCGCACTTCTATTTTTTAAATCATTAATGATGCGTGAAGTGGTAGTAAGCCTGTCAGCCAAGGGGTAGCAGTCAATGATTAGTAGGTTGGAGATATATTATCAAAGGTATGGGGTGATGATAAGTCACAGAAAGACGATGGTAATATGATTTTCTGGAAGTAAGAAGGCGTAGTGGAATGCATGAGATGGGATGTAAAACAAATAGAGCAGATTGAACAATTTACGTACCTAGTTAAGCCATAGAGGCAAGTGGTGAGGGACATTTGGGGGTTATTTTGTAGTGTCACTTAAGTTAGAATACGTTATAAACAACGGAAAATTATTCGTAGTTCCACTCCGCCACCCAGGCGGCGAGACCATCTTCGGCTCTCAAGTGGTGATCTGCAGGTCATGTCATTGACTCACCCGCTCTTTCGACTCTTGATCCGTTTCATTTGCCTCCGTTTTTCATTAGTTCCATCTCACCTGGGGGGTTATTTTGTAATCTCACCTTTTTAGTGACTCTTAGTGGAAAGGCGGGAGATCCGTTTCGCTCTCTTAATGATCGGCTCACGAACGGTTCGTGGATTGTCGAAGCTTCAGTTACCTTATATCAAATAAAATATGCCGAGACTAGCGAATACCCAGATTGCTCAAAATCTTGGTGAAGAAATCTTACACTGTACATACCACGCAGATCTAAATACAGTCAAAACTACAAGCGACATGTAAGCGATCACTCAATATTTAAAAAAAATTAAGTGCATCTTATTAGTGTTCGATTCACAAGCACGGGAAATATCTACCAAGAACGTAGATTTTAAGGCAATATTTGTTAAAATTATGAAATTATGGTATAAATAACTGAATTCCATTCTCCATACACTGGCGGATAGGCACACGAAAACAAAGGTATCAGCAACATTGTTTGGGAAATATTGATACGAAATATATACACTGAAAATTCAAGCCAATAATAACATAAGCATTTCAAACAAAGCATACCTTCAAGTGCCCAATATATTGGAGTTGAAAATGCTGAAGTTCTTCACGTTTAGCAAATTACAACAATACGATTTAAAATCGTTTGTATCTTTCGCGCCCTTGTTTATTTTCCAACTCAAGCTTCAAGTGGAAACGATGGTGGCTCCATGTCACGTTCTTTATGACAGGTGAGATGGAACTAATGGCAGGCGGAGATAATGAAACGGATCAAGAGTGGAAAGATACGGATCAAGAGTAGAAAAATACGGATCAAGAGTCGAAAGATACGGATCAGAGCGGATGAATCGTCTAAAAGACCAGCACATGACCGGCAGTTCACCGATTGAGATCCGAAGATGGTCACGCCGTCTGGGTGAGGGAGTTGAACTACGAAAAAGTGAGATTTTATGGCGTATTCTCACTAAAGTGAGATTACAAAATTACCCCCCTGGAGTGAGGAACGTGAAATGGAACCACCATCGGACCTTGGCCGGCCGTGACCCGATCATTAAAAGAGCAAAACGGGTCTCCCGCCTTCCCGCAAAGAGTCGTTAAAAATTTGAGATTACAAAATAACCCCACATGTGTGGAATTAACATAGCAATGGAAGCATTTTCGAAGAGAATTGAGTTGATAAGGCGAGATTTGAGATGAGTCATAAAGAAGATAGTCAAAATTCTAGTATGGAGAGTGGCACTCTAAGGGTCGGAAACTTGGTCATTGCGGAAAAATGTGCGTAGATTGGAGGCACTTAAAATATGTTTCTTGCGAAGAATGAAGGGGGCTAGCTGGGTAGCGAGAAGATGAACAAGGAAGGGTGGGGTATTAGAGGCAAGATTGGAGGAACTCAAAAGACGCTTGAGTGAGTTATTAAAGAAAAAGCGAAGATATGCCCCAAATATGTGAAATTTGATTGAATGAATGGTGTCTGTGAAGGAGGGATTTCTTCTACGATATTAGTATTTTATTTCGGTAGAAAATGTCCTGCCGTGTAAAATATTCAATGAAGAAGAATAAACTCTGGGAATGGTCTTCATTAAATTTACAAAATGAAGTACGGAATGCGGGACTCTAGTTGGATGATCACATAGTGTAAAAGTACTTATAAAATGAAGTTAACTATTATTAAATTAGAGGTGTGACTGCACCACCAATAAAATAGAAGCAACTTTGTGAAGACCACGCTTAAGTTTTGATTCCAACTCAGGTTTCGAAGCTTAACAGTCATTTTCATGGAACTATGAATAAGTATCTGAGTCAAATATATCTAGAAATAATGAAATAATTATGGAAGACGAGAGTAACTCAGAAGAAGAGTGTGGAGAAACAATGAGAGAAGAGGGAGGGGGAAAACTATTGAAAACATACAAGAGGAGAAAAAGGGGGGAAGCTTGTTGTAGAAGTTTGTTGAAGTTGTGAAGTATGTTTGAATTGCAAAGATGAGAGAAGTGGGCTTAGGTAAGGTCATAACTGAAGTCACATGAGTCATAAAAAGGAAAGAAAAATTTTTGATGTAATCTTTATCCTAAATTTATTATAGCGTGTCCAAGATAATAGCGAAGATGAAAGAAATGCAGCCATTTCGTAAATACGTCCAATGAAATATGGGAAAGGGATTCGCGGGACCAAAGTATCCATGGCGACGGCATCTATTTTATCATACTGTTGTGAAAAAATTGTTTATTTTTCATTTCTTTCGAAGCCAAATAAGTGTGTTTCAACTTCGTTATTATCTTTTACAGACTGTAGGCATTAAGTCTTTTACAACCCCCTTCAGTCTTGGTCTTTCCATCTCTTGCGTGGACATCCCAGAGATCTTCACCCTCTCACTCTATATTTTTCACATTTGCTTGCGTATTCATTCTTCATCTATTCCTTCCTTGGTAGGTGTAAATACGCGATAAACTTGCCGGAAATTTGTACCAAAAACTGTCATATCGTCATGTACACTCTCCGTCTATATTTGAAGTATCGCATTCTTTTGATTGATGCCTTGTGCGCTGAGGTTTTTCCTTATATCCATATTTATTTTTATGTCCGTTCGTGTTCAGCCAGCAGTTCTTCTAATCCATTTCTTTGAACAAGTTTTTTAATCATCACTTATCTGTTTTGGTTAATGTCCAGTTCTCGCTGCCGTATATTCTACAAAGCATTACCTTTGTTTCATAAAATATTTATTGAGGAGTCTTTGCTAACCTTCTTTTTTTTTAAGTTTGCTGTATTTATAATTAAATCAACGCATATTTCAGGCCAAGGATAACCTTAATTTCTTTATATGGCAGCAGCTTGCGATATGAAATACAAAAATAATGTTCAACTGAAGGTGACAGTTTCTGAGTTTACTTGGTTGAATTCCTTTAAGATGAGGGAAAATAAATCACTGCTATTCTACAAAATTAAAAAAATATGGAATTCCAGTTTTTTTCCCTCATCGTAACATTGAAATTATAGTTACAACTTCAGTTCTATTACTCTCGCTGATTTACGACGTCGCAATTAATGGGTATGTACGATATTTCCTGCACACAATTCGCTGCATTATACCATTGGTTTTACAAATTTAATTTCCTTTTTTATTAAATTTAAAAACTTAAAATGTATAAAAAAATACAATCACTTAAATCGTAAGTGTAGAATACACGAAGTGCTTTTCGTTTTGTTGTGTACTTTTAGAATAATTCTTATCGCAGTATCCAATTCTCTATTCCAGGTTGCTACGCCTTCGTGAGCATGTCCTCTGGAGCTGGAGCCCCGCCTTTGTCATCCGAGGCCACCCTAGAGAGCGTCACTTTCTACTCCCCGCCTCCGTACGTGAGGAATGCCTCTTCACCGTACCACAAGAGCTGCACGGTAAGTCATCAAATGACTGCATAATATATTGCACTGAAGAAGAAGCTTCACTTTGAGGAATCTGTCCAATGTGAAGGAATTATCTCCATGAAATTGCTTTTTTCCCTTGCAACCCCCCACCCTCTTCTTGATCCACCTTCACCGTGGTCAGAAGGTATGACTGAATTTCCGGAATTAGGATTGCGTACTAATTTTATTTTATTTATGAAATCGAGAGTTAGTAACAAAAAAGAAATACATAAAACGAAATCTATAAAAAAATATTCTGCAATAAATATTAAAAACATGAAACTAGCTATAAAAACCATACGAAGGGCATACTTGAACGCTCCACTGAAAAAGGCTTTGCCGCCATTTTGGTTTCGATTTTGACGTCACTAGGCAGTAAACATCGTACTTGTGTCGCTGAAAATACACATTAAACTTCTCAATACTACACGTACACTGAAAAATATTAATGAATTAATAAAAATAAGCGCTTGGTTATGATTCCACACTTTATTTGAAACAACACGACCTTGGTTTCGGCTTATCATGCCATCATCTGTTTGATGATGGCACGATATGCCGAAACCTAAGTCGTGTTGTTTCAAATATGGTGTGGAATCATAACCAAGTGCTTATTTTTTTCATTCATGATGAAGGAGTTCCACCGAGTAACGCCAGAGACAGTAGAAAATATTAAATTTTCATTATTTACGAGTTTTCATTCAGTCCTATAATATTGGAAACATTCTACCTTACCCGTTGTGTCAGGAACTTCGTTTCCTTTCCTTAGTTTTGGACAATTATTATTGCAATTGGGCTCTTTCCAACCATAGTTTGTTTTTCTGTAATTCGCATTATCTAATAGTTCAGTGAAACTATTGCTTTTTGTGTAAGTGACAATTCCCAGGAGCGGCATTGTTAATTATGATAGTTCTAGGATCGAAGCAATTTGAAACACTCCTTTTGCTAGTAAGTCATATCCCGGATAATCCTGCTTGAGGACTCCACTCCGCAACAAAATCAATTGCCAATTTCTATAGATTGCAAAAGAAAATCTTTTAAAATGGAATAAGTGTCCTTAGACTTCGGATCAATTTACTTTGATTACAGCTGGTTCCACTGATTTGCAAGTTTCTACAGCTTTCAGTTACGATTCATTAGGTATCTACTACACAAAAGGCTACGCGTACGTACATATGGTTCAGTTGCATGACGTAGGGATTCTGGTGGGCGCCAATAGATGGCAAGCAAGCTCACATATACGTTTTTCACTAACTGGCACATGGTGTTGGTAGATGCATTGTTTAAAATGCACACTAGGTAAACTGCTTGGTAACAATTCCGCCTAATTCCCCGAAAATTTTGCATGCAAAGAAATCTCTAACATTTAGATATTATTTATTGTTTAATATAGCTAAATTAATTTTTTTCATTGACAATAAATTTTCATGCATTAATTTCTATTCTATTATTTAATTTATTAATTACCTTTTGGCTATTTCGCTAATATTTTAGCCTATTTTAGTAGCCTTTTCAACTAATTATGTTAATAATAGAACCAACAAAGTCTTTTCTGCCTGAGTAACATTCTTCCATCGTTGGGTTCCCCGGCGTTCAGATGAATGCTTCTCCATTTCCGGGTTTACACCACGTAGGTTGCTTTTTCAGACAATAGTTTCGCCCATATTCCAAACGGGCGTCTTCAGGTCAAAGTACCGGGGCATCATTTCGTTAGGTATCCTTTACTTTGTTTATTTCTGTGGCTTACCTAATCAGCCTAGGATAATATCGTTGCTCTTTATATATCAATTTGGCCTCGTCAAAATTAATATTAAATGAAACAGAAGGCCTATATCAACGCGGCCGAAATGATGACCAGGTACTTCGACCTGAAGACGCCCGTTGGAACACGGGCGAAACTGTTGTCTGAAAAAGCAACCTATGTGGTGGAAACCACGGAAATGGAGAAACATTGCAACACTCTGTTCGAACATTTTCCATTAGCTCCGTTGAGGCAACGGCAATCTTTTGGCCTACTATTCAAAAACATCTGACGATCGAAATTTGGGTGTTCGAGCATTTTTATCTCGGAGGCTACGTAATAAGTCTTGTATTCATATCATTTTATTAAATCACTTATGTGATTCTTATATTAACAACGGTTGTCACGATTTAAAAATTCGCTCCACTACAATAGAGTATTTGCGTAAGTGAGGTATTTTGTTGAAATTTATTATAGGAGTAGTGTTTGGTTTCGAAATGCCACGTACGAAATACCAAGGTATAATTCCAACTAATTAATTTAATAAATAGCTTTTCATATGCATTGTTTTAGCATCGAAATTGCCTAGGTCTAAACACCCAACCATTGGTTCTTCGTAGTGTGACGTCATCTCCCATATTAGCAGAAGCGAAATAGCCTAGCTGTGCGTTGAGAGTGAAATAGTATTTGCCTTTTAGAAGTTATTTCGATCTTTTCTAATTAATAGCTAAAGTTTCGTCCGCACGCTAAGACTACACAACTCTCCAAATCAACAAATGGTCGACTATGGGAGATGACGTCAGAGCCTGCAAAACATGGCGGACCAGTGTTTTGGCGCAATAATAATTTATTAGATTTTATTAGCTAATAAAAAATTAACGAAAAGCCTCTCGAGCGTCAGAATGAAAATTTAGTGTCTGAAGTATCGATAGATTTTTTAGATGTCACTTCCCAAAAGTGTGCAAATACTCTATAGCGATGAATCTGTTCCCCTGCTACCCCCTATTAGGTTTGCAGGGAACATTGTGACGATATTCCGTTAGCGTTTCCGCGTAGAATATATTCCGTTCATTTAGCACAGTGTTTTTCAACCTCTGGGTCGCGACCCCCAGGGGGGTCGTCAAGGCTTGATTGGAGGGTCGTGGTCGCAAGCCAGGTAAAATAAAAAGCAAGGATTATAGGTCCTACATTACAATAAAAATAAAAACATTTCAGAGAAAAGTTTATTTTTTAATATTGCAATCTAAACCAACACTACATGAATGATTCAACAATAATTTCAGTGAAAAGGCTGTGCCTGTTTATTTTTTACTAATTTGTCGATTCGTGGGTCTAATTTTGAGACACAAATAGGGGGGTCGCAGGGGGCTGCATATTTAAGAAGGTTGAAAAACACTGATTTAGCATACTGTATTACCACAACCAAGCCCCTAGGATTAGTCTTTAATAATTTCAGAGCTTATCTACTTAGTCTCGGCTATAAATATGTCCAATTAAACAAATCATTACCTACATATATTAAATGGACACAGTACGGCATATGAACATTTTAAAACTTAAATGAGTTTAAAATATTTTTCATCAAAGGAAGTATAGTGTTGCTGCCCGAAAACTGGCGACCCAGCTAATTACTATAGTCACAGAGTTTACCTTTTTAGAGAGGCCAAAGTGTATTTCTCCTTATTCCGCTATTTCATGCAACGATTACATTCAACATGATCTTAACAAGTTCCTTAGACGCAAAATTTGTAATCATTGCCGTACGCTGAGCAATACATGAGGGATAGTGTATGTTTTAAAGTGCTAAAAAAGGAAAATTAGGAACCAGTTGCTATATATAGCGGACGAAATTATAAATTCTTTACCTGACGACGCCTCCAGGAAGAGAGGCCAAACGTTGTAAAATAAGCAAGCAAACGTGATGGCTATCGAAAATAATAAAAAGAAAATTGACAAGTAAGTTTAATTAAAGATTAATCATAACTTTCGATGAAAGCAGAGGAATTCTGACTCATATGCATCCATTTTGGTCATCCAGGAGACCAAAATGAATGCATAGGAGATATAATTTCTTCACTTTCATTAGCAATTAGGATTAATCGTTTATTTTTAAAAGAATAATGAATTTCATCGGTCACGCTCATCTCAGTAATCCTCGATGTTTGCCGCGTAGACGTCGA
Source organism: Pyrrhosoma nymphula (assembly GCA_963573305.1). Lineage (NCBI taxonomy): Eukaryota > Metazoa > Arthropoda > Insecta > Odonata > Coenagrionidae > Pyrrhosoma > Pyrrhosoma nymphula. The sequence goes on along the minus strand of OY754337.1, from coordinate 49,030,077 downwards.
TAATCTTTGGTATTTGTCGGAAAGCCTCGATTTCGTCATCGCAATTAGCGCGGAATGCGAGATTTTGCAACCTCGAACTTGGCGACGCTGTCCATTGTCGGTAAGAAAACTCCAATTCGTTCGAAAATAATCCCTTGGTTTGGGGGACTGGTGAATTGGCTGGCACTACGGAATGGAAGTTAATTATTTTAGGGCGTGACAAACATGGTCTTTTGTGCCATCAAGGGCAAAATACATTGTCCTTGGGGCTCAGCTCCTATAGGACAAGAATGTTAATTTTCATAAATAATGTGCCATTTTTTTCAAATTCTATAACAAATACTTAAGCATGAGAAGTAATGAGAAAAAATGTAAATAATTATTACAATTCAGCTACAAGGGAATTATGTATGTTTAAAAAATATGAGATTTACAAATTTATATAGCTATGGGTGGGCCATGAATAAATGTGACATGGGTGGAGTTAATGAACATGTATGATAGGAGCGTGCTTTGTTGGTTTGTGCCATGTTGATGGAAGAAAATGAGAGTCAAATGGCGAAGCAGATTTGTGATAAGTGTTCAGAAGAGGGGATATTTTAATTCTTTAAAACATTATTTTACTATTCAGCTATTCAGGCTTGATATAGTGGATATTCGTCATTAAGAAATCAAACAGAATAGCACTTTTCCACAAAATTTAATACACAAAGCACAACGCGTTTAAACTCACTGTCATCATATTGTACCAGCTTATCTTACCTTGTATCTTTAGTCTTGTACCTGATGATGACTCAGTGAGTTGAAACGCACTGTGCAGGGTGCATTAATTTTTGTGGAGAAGTGTGATTCTGTTTGATTTCATTATAAGCTCTTTGATTATGCCTCTTTCTAAAGGGAATGGCATAATCGGAAGGTATGTACATGTGTATCTTTTTCGATTTCAGCCACGGTGCGGAAGGTTGTCGGGTAGAAATTAGATCTGGTAGTCAGTACGGGAGAGGTAGAAAAGGTAGAAGTGGGGTAAGAAGAAGGGAGAATGACGGATTTGGGTGGGTAGAGTAGGCCCTCCCAACATCCTGGGGACGTACTAGTGTGGGCGTATTCCCTAGAATGAAAAAAAAATTCTTTTTCGGGGGATATGTGTGTGTGGGTGAAAGTTCATGTGGGACGTGCAGTGGGCAGGCGCATTGGATGACGGGAAGAGTAGTGGGAGGTAGAAGGTGGGGGAAGGTGGCCAAGAGGGGGGAGAAATGTGCCCATGAGGTGCGTGGGCACGACATTTTAAAGGGGGCGTTCCTTCCTCCGGCACCCTCTCCCACCACAGAAAACGATTTCGCTCGTCCTGACCTTTGGTGTATCAAGGCACGCCGTGTGGTGTATTATTCCCGCGCATGACAATGCGAGGACTACTCCAACCCCAGTCCCCAGCCCCCTTCCAAAAGCCTCCCACTTCCCTTTATCTCTATTCATTCATTCCCACTCTTCCTCCCATCTACTTTAGGTACTTAGATCGAGATTTTTCCCCAGTCATGATAGAGACTAAATTAGAATTTAATTTTTTTATTACACACAACTGCAAAAAGCATGTAGTAAGTATTGTAACAGTAATCACGCACAACTTTGTTTTGCATGACTGAAATTCTCTTCAATTTACAAAATATAATTGTATAAGGTGTGAACTTGTCTCGATTTTTCTCGCCGTATGCTGAAAAATCAATTGAAATCGAATATATTTTTTGCAATTCTGTAAAAATTACTGCAGTGAGTAACTGATTTATTCTTTATAAATAGTTGAGAAAGCATTCAAATCACGCACTGTAAAATTCATGAAGAGATTTAATTAATATAAATTCTTCAGGTTTTACAAAAAGCCTCCCTGGAGTGCATACTTGTACCATTATCCATGGAAAATGTCTGAGATTTCTTATATACCGTATTTCTTCGAATATAAGCCGCACCCCGTTTTTGGGATCTCAAACAGGGAAAAAAGTTTTTACGCCAATTTAAGCTCCACCCTTTTTAGTGTATCCCGTACTGCCTACAGCATTAGGCGTTAGAATCTTATATCTGTTTTTACATTACCTATGTAACTGTGATACAATGTTACCTATATTATCCCTTAATATATGAATAAATTGAGCACCAACTTGACCTTTTTTGGCGTTATTTCTTACTTTCCCCGTGGCTTAAGGCGAGTTTAGCTGGCCTCCACGTGAATCCGAATGGCTGGTTTGCTGAAATTGGTCCTTTTTACGATTTTTTAAAGAAATTTCTCGAATTTAAACCACACCTCGAATATAAGCCGCACCCCGATTTGAGGCACCAAAATCGGCTTATATTCGGAGAAATACGGTAATATATCTCGAAAAGTTAAATGGCGAGTGGCTGATAGTTTGTTCTCATTGGAAATATGAGACATATATCTTTATGATGAGACCTAATTCATTGAATTTTATGCGAATTTATATTTTGGTAAAACTACCTCAAAGTGGTTTCACCTTAAAATTACAAAACTAGGCATATTTGATTCATTGTCTGACTAATTAATAGAAAAACGTGTACTGTATTCAATTCGTTCATAAATGCTCGTAGTTTAATCGTTTCATCAGCTGTGTTACTTTTCTCAGCTCGCGGCAATTGTTTTACGCACGGAGCGGCCTTCCTTTTTTAGTTTTTTTGTTTATTACGCATGTTGTATTTCTCCGGGCAGCATAAGAAAGTCTAGTGTAATACTCGAGATGTGGTTTAAACAGAGAAAAATAGTATTTTTATTTCGGTCTTTATTTCGAAGACAATCTTTTTTAAATACTTGATGAATTCTAGTCTTTTTATCTTAGCGCCACAAATATTTCTTTTTATATTTCCCCCCGTCAGGTCCAAAGCTAATGATACTTCCCTGGTATTTGATTTTATCTGATACATTTTTTATTTACTTCCAACATGTCTTCACGGTATGATGATCGATATCTGTGATGAATAGGTAAAACTAAAAAATTAAAAAATTAACTTTCCCTGGCCACTAAGTCAGCATTACCATTGGTTCGTTCAATCCTTAGATTGGTTAACTGCATCCCTCCATCCTTCCCTATCTAATTATTTTTCCTTTACTCCCACGTGGTTCCTTTTATCTACTTTTATCTTTGTGTTCCTAGCATTTTTCCTTTTGGATTTCACTTGGGACTTTTCCATACCTATTTTCCATCAATTATATTACTCGCAAACTCATTGTGCACCAAATATGTACAATCCATCTGGTTCTTCTTTTCTCTATGGTGTTTTATATGGTCCCTTCCTCTAATTATCTTATTTAAATATCTTAATTTCTCATTTTAAACGTCTATATAATCTTTAACATCCACATTCAGCATCAGGTTTTGAGTCCTATTTTTTTAAGGGTTGGGATCACGGTTCCTTTTTTTGCATTGTCGTTATCGTCATATATAGCGCCAATTGTTGCAGAGGGGAAATGTTCACATTTACTGTCCTAAGACCTTACTCTATCAATCAAAACTAGCATTGCCAAATTTTCAAGAATGAATCTCTTGTTTACTCTCTCAATAGCGAAATTGAAAAATGACGGTCACGTGAACGCACGCGTTATGGATAACCGTGGTTGCGCCCCTGATTTTCATTGAAAATTTCTCATTAATCCAATCCATAGAGTCGTGTATTTTGTCTGAGTACCAATGTCATACGTTACCACACTGTTTTTCTCTCAAACTGAACTTTAAAAATAACACTGTTTTAAATTTGAGAATGGGCGTAATATGAGAAAAATATTATCTTTTTAACTATTATAAATATCATATTCGTGAAAAACTGTTTCTAAGTAGTGAAAACTCTCGAGAAATTGAATAAAAAATAATTGAGGGACCCTACCATCTTTTTCCTGTAGTAGTTACTAAATTACTGAAAAAAATATGTCTAATGCGGTAATTTAATGGAAAAGGCGCTGCAATGGCGTTGAAAAACCTACATAATCGCTACCTTAATATTTTTTTTCAATTGCTAAAGTATTTTATCTGTGAATGCAAAAGTTTTAAACAAGTAGGTACACAAGAAAAAGGTTAAACTTTAACTGGGAGCGTTGAAAGGTTGAACTTAGCTAGTTCCCTCGCTAGGAAGACTTATTTATCTAGTGCGTTTGGCTATGTTCATCATCCTAATTACTTGTATTTCGTGACTTACTTTATATTTCTTCGTTTCCAGATGCTTACTTTGGGCAATCTTTAATCTGGAAAAGTGCTTCGTTATATAATCGCAATTTTTTATGTAAAGCTTCGAAATCTAGCGCATGTGATCTCTATCCCCGATAATGAGGTCAATTCCTCGATTCACCGACCCTTTATTTCTCTTCAAACTCTTATAAATGGCCAGAATGTCGTGGAGCGAAAAGTGTCAGTCGAGGTGTGGGCTTTGCAGGGGAATCAGCCGGCCCACAACTGGCCCCACTCGCTAGCTCCGCCCACGTCGGAAGCGCTTTAAGGCGTGGGCGAGGGGGTGGGTTCGAGTTCCCTCGCGAGATGGCAGCAGCTCTGAGGGATGAATTTGCGCGGGATATGTGGCGCAGGCGTGGGCGTAACAAATGGCCAGAAAGAGAACGCCGGTCGAATGGGCCAGAATGTTGTTTGAGGGAGGGGACGGGTGATTAGTGTGAGGTAGCCCAACCTCCTCCAGACCCATATGACCCGGACAGTTATTAATCATTTATTGCCGACGAAATGCGTCGAAGGAACGATGCAAAAGTTGAAGGGAAGGCATCAGAGTTAGGTCCTTTGGTATAGTTCACCCGACCGTCCAAGAACCGATCAAGATCGGCCACTCCATGTCTTTCTGTCCCTTGTGCGATATCGCGTTCCGTCTTACACAAGTGTTCATTCACCAAAACTAAACTATACTTAGAAATGACCCCAATGCAAAGACGACGAAAATTACCCGACCTCCCATTTCTCCAGGAATGCATGCAACAGATCCCTACAAACAAAATAATGCATTGAAAATGCATTTACAGAAATGCATTTGTATGAATTCAAAATACATTTATGATAATTATTCTAAATTCATTTAAACAAGAAATGTTTAGGGTATAAGTAAATAAATTTCTTAAATTGGGAAAAGTTTCCTGGGTTTATAAGGTGTTACATGAAAATGTATAATATCAATTCATATTAAATGTGATCAAGTTACATCATAATTCTATAGCAAATTTACTTTACAAATTTACTTCAGCGTATGTAGTAGGTAATGAAAATGAACAATGTGAAACCATTATCTTCAGAAACTTAATTACGTGCAACATTATTATCATAGATTGAATATATACTCTTTATTTTTGAATTATTATGTAACGATGATATTTGATAATGTCTTCATTTAAAAATCATTGTATTAAATGCATTCAGGATATCCACCTGTCCAACTGCCACTTTTATGTGACCAAGAGAACCTTATATACTTACCCGACTGTTCGCCTCTCACCTTCAATTCTTTCTTTCCTCTGAAATGAATTTCTCCTTCCGTATCATAATTTAAAGCAATGCTTAACCGACAGCTCCTTACAAGACTCAATCGAAGTAATTGTGCCCTCGTCGCAATTGTCAAAGACAATTTAATTGCATATTTAATATGCATATTTATGTAATTCCCGTAAACGAATTAATATTTTTACTTTGTTGAACTCGCTTGTTCACTGTTGACTTAGTTTCTTGGTTTATGACTCGTTAAAATCTAATTTAAAAGTCGGTTTGGCTTTTCTTAAATTGGTTTTTAAGCAAGTCAGAAATTTGCCGCAGATTTCTTAAGGTGGGTCTATTATACTTCCAAGCCGCCTCAATTAAACGGTCGCCACCTGTGGTCACCTACTGGGGTGGTAGAATCCCAACGGGAAACTGTGAAGGCGGCCCTGACAAAAATGGAGTGGGGAACGATTATCCTTGGGTTGGGATGGAAAAGATTTACTCAGTTGTCCATGCAGGCTTGAACGTTTAACAATGCGATAGTCTTAATACGAAAACAGCATCAATAGTTGTAAATTTTTTACTTACATAAAAGACGATTCTTTGATTTAAGTGGGCTGAAAATCCTCATTTCAGAATCTACCCTTCGCAACGACATTTCGTAAAAACCATAGTTTTGCTATTTTTTATTTAAAAAAACACCACCACTTCATGATAAAGTTACTCCACTTAAATCAACAAATGATTCTTCATCTACAGAAGACAAAAATTGAAATTCTCAAGCTGTTATGACAAAGCCGTTACTGGGTTAGAGGGAAATGTCTGAAACAAGCTTCTTAGCCCCGGTAGAGAGCCACCTTAAGATATTTGAACGAGAAGTGGGCATGAAATCACACGGGCTCTTATAGAAACGCAAGGATTTATTAATCAGAAAGAACCTTTGATAATTGTTCAATGTATAATACGAGGGCCGTTTTTTTTTCAACCTCCGATCACCCAGTATGGATGCCACGCGAGCGGCAGAAAGCGGGAATGCACTTGTAGGCAACTGCGCAACTCTGGCACTACACACTCCGCCATTGTCGACATCAAAGCGTCAGTTTGCGTTCCGCTACAACCACGTAAACATGGACGCCGTCATTGATTCTCCCGCCAAGTGCGAATCGTTCTGATCCATAACAATGCTCGTCCACACACTGCTGGTGCAACTCAACGGCTCCTCGACCAATTTCAATGGGACATTTTCGATCATCCGCCGTATAGTCCTGACCTAGCACCCAGTGCCTTTCATCTTTTTCCTGAGCTGAAGACATGGCTAGGAGGGAAGCGCTTCCAAACCAATGAAGATCTTCAAAACAACGTCAATGCTCATTTTAATTCACTGGCGGCAACATTTTTAGAAGAGGGCATTGGAAAACTTGTTCGCAGATATGATAAATTTCTCAATCTATTTGGTGATTATGTTGAAAGGTAACCGTAAATGTACCAAACTTTTGGTAATAAAATGATTGTTTTACATGAACTTGTCTTTCATTTATAGCCTATCGGAGGTTGAAAAAAAACGGCCCTCGTAGATTTATATCATCTGAGAAAAATGTATAACAGAATTTTTCCCCGAGCGCTTGAATAAATCACTCGTGTGCGTTGTGGACGATATAAAATTGGCACCACAACTACGGTTCTTGAAAGTGGATGCATAAACTGCAGGATGCAGAAGAAAAGGCGCAAAAACCCGTGTAATTTCATTCCCAATTCTCGATCAAATATCTTAAGAAACCTGCGGAAAATAACTGAAAATTTGCAGGTAGCTTTAGAATAATATTTTTATTTCTTTCAGAAAGTTTCATTGTATTCTCTTACATTGAGTGAAACTACCGAACCTCCTTTATTTAAAATTTGACACGGGCTCAGTTTCAACTCATTAGGTTCCTCTCCATTATACAACACACGCTAGCACCCGATTTTTAGTGCAATTGAAAGCCTGAGAGTCAAAGTAATACAAGTAACATAAACACGAAAAACGATATAAGTGTGTATATTCTAAGTTGGTACCGTCGTGTACCTTCAGGTAGCTACAGGAAAAGGAATACATGTGTTCGAACGTATGGTGCTGCGATATAGCCGCCGAGCACTTAAGCTACTTTGCTTTTCGTCATTTCTTACCGGAGTAAAGTGATACAGGTGACACTGGACGATGTTTGTTACTTGTATTACTTTGACTCTCAGGCCCTCAATTAGACACAGTATTTGCATTTTTCTTTTTTGCCTGCTTTGTATTTTCAATGGGCTAAATTTTTTTAGACTAATTGCTCTTTTTTTATTTTAAAAAGTTTAATTTTTACAAGGCAGGCAGTGAATATAATGTAATATAATATTTATTGCATAAAAAGAAGTAAATAAATATCCTGGTCCTCCAAAGCCAAGGGCTTGTCTGCAGGTGCGTAGTTAGTATAAATTTTAAGTTGAAAATCAATATCTTGCTTGTACCAAACATAAAATATTATTGACGTATCGAAAATATATATTGGTGAATATACATAAATAAATAAACCCATATATATGCCCTAATACTCTTTAATTAAAGTTTAAGTAACTCTTTGTTAAAACAATGATACATAATTACAAAAATCGCCTATAAGGGTGGATTTAAACTGTAAATGTATTTCCTCAAGTGTATTCTGTAAGAGCTTGCGTGGAATTATACTATGTCAATAAAAATTTTCACAAGTTGGTGTGAAGGTAGATTGGTTGCTTTTTACTATGGCAATAATACGCTTTTGCAAGTGACTTGTTGAAACTTAAAAAGTTCTGAAATCGTACTTGCAGAGCCGTTTACACGCGCAATTAAGGTCAAACGCGCTTGCTGCAAGTAACTTGCGCAATAAACTTGCCATCGAAAACCCACCATAAGAAGAAACCCACCATAGAAATACTATTCCCATGTATATGCTGTGAATGGTGTTAACATAAAGGCGTTAGATGAAGTGAAGTATCTAGGAGTTACGATAACTTCGGACCTATCGTGGGGAGCACATATAAGAAATATTTGTGGCAGAGCTCTGAAGAAGCTAGGATTCGTCAAGCGTATTGTGGGAAGATTTTCGGATGAAAAAGTAAAAGAGAGGTGCTATTTCGCACTCGTCCGACCACACCTTGAATATGCAGCGAGCATATGGGATCCAGTGCAGAAAGACTTAGTCCGGGAACTTAATAAAATACAAAGGAAAGCTGCGCGATTCGTCAAAAACAGCTACGGGCGTACTGACAGCGTTACACAGATGTTAAACGAATTAGGCTGGGAACCGCTAGAGACTCGGAGGCTACGCGCTAGGCTTAGATTGCTTGAACAATTGAGAATAGATATCTTTCAGAGCGACACGGAGAACATCATATTAGAACCCCACTATATTTCCAGGTCCGACAGAAACGATAAATTAAGAGAGATATTTTGCCGAACGGATAGGTATGGGAATTCGTTTTCCCCCGAACAATAAGGGACTATAATAAATGCTAGGCGTAATTTCATTAGAGCGTTTCCTTTTTATCTTTAAACGGGTGGTGTCCTAACACCCCCCGCCACACGCCTATTGAGGCGGCTTGCGGGGTAATATGTAGATGTAGATGAAGAAAAAATGTTCTGTCGCGCCATAGCGTCTAGCATAAGGAACAAAATGGTTAATATTCTGTTTGAAGGAGAGCTTGTGGTATTTCTCTTTTGAAATGACTCCGGTAAGCAGGAGATAACTTTCCTCGACGTTTCTCTGTACAGCAATCATGATTTCCATACAGTTGCTCGCTACGTGGCCCGTGGGTTAGAATGTTCCCTTAGGAACGCTGGTTGGTAACCCAGCATTTTTTTAACCAGCGTGAGGTGAACGCAGTGAAAATATGGCATATACGATATTCGACATTGAGAATCGAGTGTAGCGCAGCCCTATATGCTACACGTTCCCTTGCTGCAACCTTTTGTTGTATCCTATTACCTACCCCTTAGTTATTTTTCGCTACACTGAGGCTATTGGATATGTGTGCGCGCGGGAGGGGAAAGAAGTGGAGAGACACCTGACAGTCTGGGGTGGTCGCCCAGTAGAGGTGGGAAGGGGGTTGGTCCGCAATGCTAAAATTACGACACACCTGATGGTGACGCAGGCTCGTTGAAAACCGGGCCGCGAGAAATAAATCATTGTCTTCCGCGGAAATGGATACGAAGTTATTTAAACCCAAATAAAAAGGTGCTGCTCGTTCCCATTGGAGTGACGGCCGAATCACAGTAAATCACCATGCCAAGTGAAAAATTAAAATTAAACCATCAGTGTCAAGGCGTCGACTATTCTGTGTTTTCAGAGCCAATTTTATTGTTGCTGAGCGTTCAGAGGTAGGCGACCACAGTCAAGAGGTTTGAAATTATACGGAAATCCTAAAATTGGTACTGTTTAAGTCATTAATTTAAAAATTTGCGTAGCATGCATCAGGCGTTATTCTGAGCCCATCCTGTCCATCCTTAATGCTCTTGCGTTATTATTCAACGCAAATGATGTTTTTTTGGTGACGTAATCTGTTTTAATCTTCAAACTTCATCCGTTCATTCATTTATCATTCAATAATGGTTTAGGATAATAGACGTGGGCAACCCTCGGCCTGCGGGCAAAATCTGGACCGTTTCCCATTTCCTAGTTTCGCGAGATTTTCATTATTTTATCAGATTTATGAGACTATTTCTAAATTATGTAATTTAAAATGTTTTTTACTAAATATATGAATAAATTTATGTACCCTATCCAATAGCACATGAAAAATATAAGCCCAAAACTGATGCTACGTTCTTACACAACGTTTTTATACAAATATTTACTGTAAATTTAATTTTTTTAATTTAAAGTTTGCAAACCTCATTTCATTTGCAACATTCAACTAAATATAAGTCGCACGGTACGCAATACAAGAAAAAACCTCACAGTGAAGACCGAGAGACAAATTCATAAGCCAACTGAAACGGAAAATAAAACAGGATAGCTACAACATCATAAAGGATAGGGTAAAATTGAGGGGTGCTGTCAGTCAATCTAACGATTCAAACATGTTAAATAAGAATAAGTTGTGTTACACGCTTTTAATATCCAATAACCCAGCATGGTTTCGGCACTATTGACCAATTTCAAGGGGTTTTTACTTGGGTTAGCGGGCCTATATAAATGGGAAAACTTTCTAGAACAATTTTCTAATAGTTAGTACCCCCTTTTAACTAAACGGAAAACGTAAGTTTATTTAATTTATGGCTATGTATTCAATACCAAATTACCTCTCCTCAATGTTCGCTAACCATTTCACTCTTGATAACTCACCGCCAGAGTTGACGTAATTTAACCTTGACCACCGTTGCTTCAATTCTTCCCATTTCCCCGACCAGTCTTCAACTCCGTTGTTTCACAACTCTTCCCTCCATATGTAGAAATTGCCACGAGAAAAAAATAAACCGGGAATACAATCACGGATCTGCCTGCACCAAAGTTCGGTGGTTCGATTCCCGTCCTGGTCAATTTTTTCTCGTGGAAATTTTGGACAATCGCCGTATTAGCGGTAGTCATGAATATCTTCATACCCTCCCCCATCTTCTAATTTGACATATAAAGGCCTTGAAACACGATAAAAAAACTCCATGGAAATGATGAATAGGCCCAAAATCAAGCTCGGTTCTCTGGGATAGTAAGTGTGGAATAAAATCTTGCCTTCCTATTGAACATTTTTGGCTCTAAACCATTCCACAAAATGATGCCGGAGGCCTTAGCTAATCATTTTAGGATTTAATGACCAATCAGTCAACGCCCAACGAGCTCGAGATAATTATTGCAGGAGAGGGGATTTATTAAAGATGTTTATTCTTGTCATTGATTTTGGTTTTATATTTGTAATCACGAGAACATAGATGAATAATCCCAAAACTTCCATCCGGCCGCTTAGTCGTCCTACTTCCAACACTGTAACAGAGTCCTTCATTCCTCTCAGGTCTCTTTTTCTAATGGTCCAAGCTTCTGATTGGCGTATAGCCACGCCTACAATTTCTTTCAGGAACTGTTTCCTTAAAGTTTAGCATGAAGCTAGTATTATATCCAGATGACAGTGCATACAAAAATAGTAGCAGGTAACTTCCTTAAATTCCAATGTAATTGGAGATGAAGAATCGTGAAACATATACAGAAAATGGCGCCATAATGGATTGAGCAATTAAAGAGTTAGAAGGACGGTAATTTTTCTCTAAATATTCGTAAACCAATGATATAACACAAAAAAATATTTTAGAAAACTCTTAACATTTTCATGTTAACTTAAAGTAACTCCAGAGTTGTTAACTAAATCCTGGCATCCTTTTGAAAAGTCTTTCAGTTTCTTCCATCAGTACACCTACATCACTATTAATGCTATTCTGTACATTTTCTACACTTTTATTTCCATTTAACATAAGCCTGATGCTTATTATTTCTGAAGAGTCCATACAAATCCCCTCTAACTTCGAATGATGTCGTGTTTAAATCATCTGCGACCTCCCTTTGCTTAGTATACGATTTTGCTCCCTTGTCCTCCGCTCCATCTTATTGAAACGATTTGTTTCTTTAAACGTAACCCATCAAACAAATAGGGTCCCAACCCATTATTATTTATCGTTTCATTCCTCATCATTATATTCTATTTTTAATAAACTCCCACATCTTATTTGTGCTGTGAGCCTTTAAATTCCTCAATCCTGGTTAAGGCAATTTCATTATTAATGTGCGAAAAAACGATTGTTATATGGGAGCTATGATTTAAATTTGAGATATTTAAGTTTTGGCCTACGAACTCCTCAGGGAATAAAATTTTATGTCATGAACATAATATTTGACTATTTTTGCTCACAAATTGGATAATATTTAGTGTGCCAGGTAAAAGTTACTTGTGTTCACGCACCACCTTCATTTAAGAATTTGCATTTTTTACAAATTCTTATCTAATGGCTTCGAATACGTTGTACAACTATGAAAAAAAACGTTTTTCGGCGCACTGATGCAAAATACGACGTATATTTTCTTTAGAGACTGAAGAGGGTTATTTGGGGGATATTTATATTTTTTTAACGAACACCCTTTTAGACAACTCCTTTAGGCCCTCCGGGCTGCCCCGTTGGTTCCCTAACCCACCCCTTTGGTGATTGGTTTGCGTAAAATTACGGCGATTTGGCGATGAAAGTCGGTATCTTCCTTATGGAGGCACTGGGATGAGGTAGCATTGAAGTTTACCCGTCCCTCCAATCTCTAAAACTCGTTGATAAGGTCTACCCGTTGCGAAAAGTGTGGTTCGGTCTGCCATTCACCGAGTCCCTACAGTTCAGATGCCAACACAGCTTTCCAGAAGCTTCGGACGACCGACTAAAACCTAGAACTAGTTATAGGTCCAAAATATTTCTAGAAAATGTTAACATGGATTTCTATTTATTGTGCACTGATTGGCAATATTAAGGAACTAAGATTCATATTACGTGAAAAAGTATTTGGATTTCATACCGTATAAACGCGTGTAAGAGGCGCACCCGTGTAAGAGGCGCACCCCTCTTTTTATGCGTCGAAGTTGAAGAAAAAATTTTGAGTTTTTTTTTCTTCTATTGCGAGGTTTTGCGGGCCTAACTGCGAACTTTCGGCCATTTTCAAAGCCTTCCGCTTGCGATATTCTCTTATAATTTACGCGGCATTTTTCATAGGCATATATAGACCCCGGAGGTAAGTATTCACTTGGATCTTAGGTTTCCGCGGCGTTTCTCCATATTGGTAACGGCTTTCGGGCGTTCCGCTACAAGACAACGCGGAGGAACGCCCGCGTGCCGCTTGCCCGAACGCCGCGTCACCCTTTATGCCACTATTTACCGAATCCAAATGACTCATGCACAGAGAAAAGACAACTGGTTTTCCCCCGCAGGTAATGCTCGTAGTAGACTCCCTCACGCGCCTTACGGATAGCCCTCTGACTGGGCAACAGCGCGCGCCTCTCCCTTTCTCTTCCGTGCATGCTCCTGGCAGTTGAACGCGCTCTTTTTCCAAAATAAATGTTAATCGATATTGGTTAACCAACGAATTCCTTTAAGATTTTATAAGTGGATTCATGATGATGAACTCGAGAGCTTGAAGAAGGTCTAAACGGCGGTTTTCAGGGATGCGCGGAACGGAAAATAACGGATCCGTGCATTTGCATCTATAACTAAAATACTAATGCATTAAATAATATGAAACTTCGTATAGCTGTTAGGAAAGATCTTTGCTACAATATTTGTAAAGTAAATTTCGATATCTTGATCCGTGTTGTTATTACGAAGCCGTAAATACAATGCAACCGTCCGGTACCCGGGAAAATGCGCTAAAATTCTGTTTTCAAGCACACACTGAAATCTATATATCCGGTAAAATGTTTTGTACACCATCAATAAACGCAGAAATAAACAAGCTTTAATTTGATGTACTTCATTTTAAAATCGATTGAGCCATCTCTGAGATATTAGCCTTCAAACGCGGGTGACGGAATTTTACAACGGACAGATTCGTGTAAGAGGCGCATCCTCATTTTCGGCTGCGATTTCTGGGAAAAAAGGTGCGCCTCTTACACGAGTTTATACGGTATTTGGAACCTGAGATTTGATAAAAATATGAGATTAGGATTCGATGGATGCTGGGTTCGATCCAACTCTAATCTCTAGTATTGGCTTTCTCAGCTGTTCATAGATGCTGATGTGGCTCATTGATGTGAGTTTATCGGCGTTGGGAGCATTTTTTGCGCAACGTTTCCCTCGCGTAAAGCTAGCGTCTTTAGGAGCTAAGTGAATGTTGCTGCTTTATTGCCGTCTTATATATGTCGAAATACGGGCATAAAATAGAATTAGATTACGGAAAGGTGTTGGTAAAAAAAATAATTTTACCTGCCCTGTTTGATTCTCGAGTCGATAGAAATCGCGAAATGGCATAATACTTTTAATCGTGGTTTTCAACTCTCCCACTCCTGGAAACGCTTCCTGACCGGAGAACATGACGTAGCGGACAGATAACAAAAGCAACAATCACTTTGTTCCTGAAGACGCTCACTGCAACGCGAAGGAAACGTTGATCCACAAATGCACCCGAATCAGCGAAATCAGACAGTGTCAGAATTAATAAAATCTCTTTCATTTTACTTTGTTCTCTAATGCAAAAGTTTTTTTTTACGTCAAGATCAATTTCTCGGTTAAAAATGAATAAAACGCTGCCTTCTTCTTATGGACTCACAAAAAATCTGTATCTTGATAAAGATAGGGCCACGGGGTAACGTCCTCGCCTGCCAATCCGAGGGTCGCGGGTTCGAGTCCCGCCTTGGTGGATTTTTCTCCATCCAGGACATGGGTGTTTGTGTTCTTCTATTGTTAATGTTACATTACCCGATGTAAGAGGCCATTGCGAGCTGTTTTCGGGGTAGTGGAAAATAAATAAATAAATTGATAGGCACATTCCATTATTTGCTGTGGCAGAGGATTCTAATTTTGTCTGTCCTTGTGCGTGGATTGGTAGGACCTTCCCGCTGTGGAGCCGTAGGTCTAAGTTTTATTTGAATAAGACGATTCTATAGTCATCACAGTTGTTTTTATCACCCTAGAGGGGGGTGGGCGGCAATAACCGTACCGGAAACGGTAATCATCTGGTGAAATAGATCCATCCTAGTGCGAAATTGCCTCGGAGGTAAAAAGTCTCTCTCACGCGATCAAACATACCAAAAGGACTTTTACATAATGGCCTTTAAGCATGTATATAATAGAGGACTTATAATAATTGCGGATATATTAGACTTTGATATTCGGGCAGAAAAGCTTTTTGCAAAGGTAAAGCTAATTTATTGCTGGCAAGGTACCTACTTTCATGAGCTTCCCCGTTGAATACATTCGTCATTAGTCGCTAATTACATCATATCCGTCGGTAAGTCTTTTCTATAAATCACCGCAATCGTTTTTAATATCAAATTTCTATCAATTACGCTTAACTTGAGGTTAACTTTAATAATAAAAATTACTCTTTTGCTTTGACTTCCAAGGGCTTATCTGCAGCCTTACCGGGCTGTCACGTCACAAGTCATGGACATGCTCTGGAGACTACATTCCCTGCCAGCATTGTCACTGTTCTATACATGCTGTAGGGACCTAACCCAAGGCAGCGAGATTTTGGAATGGTGCAAAATATGCGAGGTTCATATTATTTTTTCTTCCTTTTACCGAGAAAATAGTACCAGGCTGAGCAATAAATTGCAAGCCTTGGTGGCTGTGTTTATATTAAATATGTACTTAATTAACTTATGTAAAATTTATGAAACCAAAAATATTACTAAACTTTCATTATTTAAATATAAATTTTGTTTGATTTTGTTAAATTGCATATTTTGATATTTGTATTTATCCATCTTATGTATTCCATAACGAAATAATTTGCATAAATGCAATTTTTTATTAGAAAGAGAAATATTCCTGTATAATAAATAAATAAACAAAAATGACATAAAGGATTGAGCAGGGGACAGGTTGGAATGGAAGGCAGCAGCCAACTAATCTTTGGTCAGAATTAGTAACGATGATGAAGGATAAATTTTCTGCTGTTTCTTCCTCAGTTTAAAAAAATTTAATCCGAGTTGCTGCTTTGGCTTTTTTTATTCCCACCAGAGAAATATGTGATATAGTTACTTCCTGCTAATTATATTGAAAGGAGTTTTATTGATGCTCATGTTTCTCGAAATAAAATATATTTTCGGGAACCGCAAACAAAAAAAGGTGATACCCGCTGCTGAAACCAAAGGAGGAAGCACGAATAAATATTGGAAAAGTAAATTAAAAATAAACAAGGCAGGGGTGAAGCTATTTATTTATTATTATCAGAAAATTTGCATTGTGTACTTCATATATAGGGAGTTATGAGTGATGAAGGTGTCTCGCGAATCAAAAAATGGTTGTGAACCGCTAACCTATTGAGGTGCTCCGCATTTGAAACCGAAGGAGAAAACACGAATAAAAATTGAAAAAGAAAATTAAAAATAAACATGATAGGAGTGAAACTTCTTTTCCTCCTCCCCCGGGGGAACAGGATAAGGTGGTGGTGGAGGTAAAGAAGAGAGTTGAAAGGCGCAGAAATAAGTGAAACTGAGCTCGTAGTAGTCAACCCCCCGAACTCTCCTTGTAATAAACATCTGTGTGCCTCCTTGCCAGAGACTCTGTGTACAGGTGTTCACGGGACGAGGAGAATGGTCGTGAAAGCGTGGCAGTTTCGGATCGGACAAGGATGAGGATACATAATTGGTTGGGTTATTGGGGGGAGGGGGCAAAGCTGCAAAAAAAAGAGGAAGGGGCCGTCACAATAGCGGTCATTTCTCCCTATGTTGAAATCAACTTTAAAAAAATTCAAATGTGGCTCCTCCTCCTCTCCATTTTCATCTCTTCATTAACCCTACCCACCCTTGCACACTGAATAACGGTAGTTGGCTGGAGTTGCAAGCATCAAAAGGATGCTGGTTGGGTTGGGAATTCAGCTACTGGAACGAGGAAAGCAAGGCTAATCGTTCAAGTAGGATGATGCGAAGTAGAGCATTTTTCACAGTTTAATTACCTATTATTTTTAGAAGAATGTGGTCATGGATAATAGCCATGCCACATATTCTTATAAAAACTTAAAAATGTGGCCATGGTTATTTTCCATGGCCAAAATATTTATTCAGTCAATTTATTTATGTAAATAGTTTACTTTTTTCAACATTTCAGTTTTTTTTGGAGAAGAGAAATATTCACCAGCGCGGAAGGAGATTAATGATGGAAATTTTGTACAATGGGCCGGGAAAAAAAAAGATACAAAGGTTACATAAGGGAGGGATATCGCTGTTAAAATATGCATGTAGTTGTTGAGGAAAACGCTAGAGAAGGCCGCTAAAATATTAGGTAACGAAATTTCACCCACTTTTCGCACTACTTTTTGAGATAATTGCCGAAAAATACCAGTAGTTTTTTAAGGGAAATGGTACGGATATGCAATCCAGAGTGACTTTATTTAAAAAAGCGGACTTTTTAACGCATAGTTCACTTCATAAAATTAAAATTGCATAGTTTTTTATGGATTTTCAACTATTTTTTAATATATCAACTACTTCTCGGAGTTATTTTTACGAAATCGCAAAACATTCAGTAGTGAAATCATTTTCAGCGTGAGGCAACAGCAAAATGAGTCACGTTAAAACCTTATTTCTACTTATGGTTAATTACTGATTATATCAGTGATATAAAAGAAAGTTTTTGCGTCATTAATAACGCAATGTTAGCATGTTTTCTGCGTGCTTCCTACAATAGAGTATTTGCGTAAGTGAGGTATTTTGTTGAAATTTATTATAGGGAGTAGTGTTTGGTTTCGAAATGCCACGTACGAAATACCAAGGTATAATTCCAACTAATTAATTTAATAAATAGCTTTTAATATGCATTGTTTTAGCATCGAAATTGCCTAGGTCTAAACGCCCAACCATTGGTTCTTCGTAGTGTGACGTCATCTCCCATATTAGCAGAAGCGAAATAGCCTAGCTGTGCGTTGAGAGTGAAATAGTATTTGCCTTTTAGAAGTTATTTCGATCTTTTCTAATTAATAGCTAAAGTTTCGTCCGCACGCTAAGACTACACAACTCTCCAAATCAACAAATGGTCGACTATGGGAGATGACGTCAGAGCCTACAAAACATGGCGGACCAGTGTTTCGGCGCAATAATAATTTATTAGATTTTATTAGCTAATAAAAAATTAACGAAAAGCCTCTCGAGCGTCAGAATGAAAATTTAGTGTCTGAAGTATCGATAGATTTTTTAGATGTCACTTCCCAAAAGTGTGCAAATACTCTATTGGTTTAACTAAAAAAACAAATTCACATATGGTCTTTACTATCTTCCGAAGAAAATCTCGCTTAAACAAACTTGAAGTTTGAAGGTTGATTTCTTGAATCGTCTTCATCCTTAGCTACTTAAGCCACACGGGATTTGAACGGTTTTCCAAGTTGATTCAAATGACTTACCTGCGAGCCACCGCGTCAAGAGCGGCTCTTCATGAGCATATTCAAATGACCGGTTCTCCACCGCAAATTATGAGCTAACTGCGTGTGACAGTGTGCTGGATCGCATTCAAGAGGATGGAAATGAGGGTTCAAATGGGTGTAGGCCCTTAAGGGGTGCGAGGAAGATTGATCTAGGGTACACGCCCACTGCCCTCAAGGACTAAGGGACCCTCAAAGGGACTAGGGAGGTCACATGCCAAGACGCACTGACGTTTTTTTTTAAATGACTCATTAATATGCCAGAATTCATGTCTAAAAAAAACTCCGGATTAAAGCCTGTGGCCCACGGCCATTTTTCTAACAGATATTTTCGGGAATCGTGTGACCTGACGAATTTTATTGAAAAGTTAAGGTGGTTGTTGTAATTTTTGTTTATTTACAGATTTGCGTGAAACTTTTCATGAACTTTAAAAGAAAATTAGTGATATCTATAGTGAAAAAATGGCATCATACGGATTTGCTTTTTTGGTAATTCAGTGCTATTTTAGCACGTAGCCTTATGGAACATGACATATATTTCGTAATGGTTCGATTAAATATGCTCACATTTTACTCGAAACGCGAAAAACGCATACATTTCATATTATAATAAGTGTTGCTAACAAATATCAAGGTGTCACGCCAAGTGCAATATTCGAAAACTACATATTTCATTATAATTTCACATAAATTATAAATACCGCGCCGAAAACTCTATTCATAACATGATTTAATTGAGGAAAAATATTGAAAATATCATTCTTGTATAATTTCCATATCTGCCTATATGGCGAGTTCCAACGCTTAAACAGATGCACTTGAGTGTAGTGTGGTCCAAGAATATATTTTCGGCTTACTTAAAAAAATATTAAAAGTGCTCTCGATGGCACACGATTACCGCTCCATACACCTTAATCAAGCAAATTTCCTCACTGAGTCTGTAAATAGCATCGAGGTACTGATTTATTACTTTTTGTTTGTAATGACGTTGTAATAATTCATCCGAAATGCAATTTAGAGCGTTTTAACAAAAATGACTGCTATAACTTGACTAAGGTGAAAACATTTTGGCAAGATTAACTTCTCCATCAAATATTTTCGAGCTATAAAATGTTCCGTGGGACACTGTACTAAAACTGACAATGAGATATGTATTGAAATCTTTTCACTACATCTGTGAGACCTACCATTATATCTCCCTCTAAACCCCTTCTCTTTCCAGTTTCCTCTATTCTTACTGCATCCTCCATCATCATCCCAGCTCATTCTTCTTTATTATCATATTCCAATGCCATCAACATGTTAGCCAATCACTGTATTTCTATAGCTGATAGATGCAGTATAATGAGGGAGGTAAACTTCCGAACTGGCATGAGTAAATATTTTTTTTCCTGCGTATCGCAGTCTAGTTATCAGTCCGTGGCCTAAGTAACTAACAATGGATACTATTTCTGTGCAAATAATCAAATATAATGAAATATACGCTATCCTTATGAATTCTATATGCCGAATATTAAATACCTATCCGATGCATTAACTCAAGAGAATAATTCAATAATAATATACGCATCTTGCAATAAATATCGACAAAAAGAAATAATAACAGTAACGCAGTTATTGACATGTAAAATAAAACATAAATATCTTCAAATAAAATAAATCATTGATATTATTAGCTTAAACTACGTTCATCTCAGCAAAAAATAATATATATATATATATATATATATATAAATAAAAATAAACTTTGCCACAGGTGGGGCGGAAATAAATATAGAAACACAAAAAGAAGAACACTCACACACTATACGTTCTGATATTACGACAGCCGAAAAGCTGTCTTTCTCACAGAAGGAAGGATACAGAAACTGTATCCTTCTGTATCCTTCCTTCTGTGAGAAAGACAGCTTTTCGGCTGTCGAAATATCAGAACGATTAGTGTGTGAGTGTTCTTCTTTTTGTGTTTCTATATTTATTTCCGCCCCACCTATGGCAAAGTTTATTTTTATTTAAATTATCGCGTGTGTGATTTTCCACGAACTCATATATATATATATATATATATATATATATATATATATATATATATATATATATATATATATATATATATATATATATATATTTTCACACAAAACGAAAATTTCGCCAATAGGCCACAACAATAAAAACAGTTGACAGGGGGTGGGGAAAGAAAAGTAAAAAGAGAGAAGACTTACTGTACGTTTCGGGCATGTAGGCCCTTCTTCAGACTTTTCCTATAGCTGAAGAAGGGCATACATGCCCGAAACGTACAGTAAGTCTTCTCTCTTTTACTTTTCTTTCCCCACCCCCTGTCAAGTGTTTATATATATATATTTGCATATCAACAACGATAACGCCCCATTTGCATTGCTAGCTTTTTACCATGGCAATCCATCACAAAGTTTAGAACGATTAATGCGAATGCCTGGTAGGCACCAACTATGGTAGCTTTTTCTTCCCGGATAAACTTACCGTAACTATTTTTCTAGTATGGTTAGAGGCTAGTAATGCGATCGGGGCATGAGGTACATTTTCTTTCATTTGATTCTTAGCACCAAAATAGCGTAAATTGTAAGAGGGTTGTTGATTGCAGGAATAATAATAGATCGAGAGACGAAATAAACTCCGTTGATAAGACAATCCTTTTTCACTATCTTATCTCCCTCATTCATTTTCTGGCGTCCGAATATCCCCTGCCACACGTCAGTGTGACGGATCGTAGGCTAATTTGTGACTATGAATCTAAAATGCAGTATGACCCAATTATCCGCCTTGCAAGGCTTTTGCTGTGGTTTGGGGCTTTGATATGGTTGATGTGGGCATGGTGGTCAGACAAGACTGCTTTCGTTTCATGGCTCAGCAGCTGAATTGCTCCAAACCTCAGCTCTATCTCGACGGAATCTCTCGGGATATTGAGGCACGCGGGAAGGTACCTCCCTTGGCCTCTTATCTGCGAGAGACGGGCGGGGGCGGTGGGAAGGGTAGCGGTCGGGGAGGAAGACCTTGCATATTACCCCACAAACCCTAACGTACATCGACGCCCCCTTAAGGGAGTTCAATATCTCACCGGCCAAACAGAAAGGAAACCGCCCACGGCCGCTTTACCCTTGGTCAGTGCTTGACCGCGGTAATCATGTCCCGATTCGATGTAAAGTTGGTTTCTTGGTAGGAGGAGCCGACCGACAACAAGTTTCTTTTCTCCATTTACGGTCGAATGAAGAAATGGCGTACGTATATCTGAAGCCTCCGAGATGTTCAGGCCGTAACACTACTGTTATTTAGTAGTGTTACGAAAATCGCAGGTTATGCGCTTTGATTGATCTTCTTATGGCGAAATTCCATAATGTTAGGCAATCATTTTTAACCATACGCCGCATTTTAAGAGCCACTTTATCTTTATTAACATTAATTGAATTTGGGAAAGCATAATCATTATTTTAATCAACCATTTTAAATTATTAGGAAAACTTTTGATAAATAATTATCTGCATGTCCATCGCATTCTAGATCTGTAAACACGTTCGATGATGCAAATGAAAACGGTATCTGTTCACAAAATGATGTTCATGAAAGTATTTATAGATAATATAAGTTAGATAAGTATTAAGATGTATAATCGGGGGTTGGAAAAGGAACAAACTTTGCTAATTAATTTGTTTTTATTCACGACACGGGTTTCAACAGTTTATGTCATTTTCATCAGAATATGACATAAACTATTGAAACCCGTATCGTAAATAAAAAGAAAACTCAGTGAAATTCGCAAAGTTTGTTCCTTTTCCTTCATGGAGAAATGTCACATACTTACCCCTGACAACGTACATTTTGCATTAATTTCGGGATTGGGAGGAAGGTAAAGAGACAATCTATTATTAATGTATGGCAGCATAGTATCGAAACATCATAATATAATGTTTGAGGACCTCTAATGCTGGCCTGTGGTGGAGTTCCCTTCAATCATATCATGTAGGTAATTTCAATTTTCACATGGCAAGTCATGCATCTTTCACGAAAATGCATGTGTATAAATTTACATTTAAACCAAGACAAATTAGACAAGATTTTCTTAAAGGAACCATTTTATAATATTTAGCATTTAAAGGTTTATGATTAAAAAAAACATTTTCATTAATTCAATATATATACAAATGTATGCCGATCTAAAATATTGATTATGCTTTCCCAAATGCATGTAAATTTTGAATAAAGATAAAGTGACGCTTAAAATGCGGCATATGGTTAAAAATGATTGCCTAACATTCTGGAATTTCGCCATAAGATCAATCCAAACGCATATCCGGCGCTTTTCATTGGACTACTAAACAGGTGTTAAGGCCTGAACATCTCGAAGGCTTCAGACATAAGTATGTAATTTCTGCAATCGACCATACCTGGCGCAAATGACTTGTCAGTTATCAATCGGCTCCTCCTTCCAAGAAACCAAATTTAAATCGAATCGGGACATGGTTACCGCGCTTTTCATTGGACTACTAAATAGGTGTTACGGCCTGAACATCTCGGAGGCTTCAGACATAAATATGTAATTTCTACAATCGACCATACTTGGCGCAAATGACTTGTCAGTTATCAATCGGCTCCTCCTTCCAAGAAACCAACTTTAAATCGAATCGGGACATGATTACCGCGCTTTTCATTGGACTAATAAACAGGTGTTACGGCCTGAACATCTCGGAGGCTTCAGACATACGTATGTAATTTCTGCAATCGACCATACCTGGCGCAAATGACTTGTTAGTTATCAGTCGGCTCCTCCTTCCAAGAAACCAACTTTAAATCGAATCGGGACATGATTACCGCGGTCAAGCACTGACCAAGGGTAGTAGCGGCCGTGGGCGGTTTCCTTCCTACTTGGTCGGTGAGAGATCGAACCCTCTAATGGGAGCGTCGGTCTACGTGAGGGTTTGCGGGGTAATATGCAAGGTCTTCCTCTCCGACCACTACCCTCTCCCCTACCCCCGTCCGTCTCTTGCAGATTTGAGGCCGAGGGGGGCACCATCCCGCGTGCCTCAATATCGCACGGGACTCCGTAGAGACCGAATTGAGGCCGCATTTCTTGTATGATAATTTCAAAGTATTATCCACAAATAAACCACAAATATTTGTATTCAGTTGCATACTCAACCGGGATGCAATTGATTGACGCAGTTTCTTCCGTTCCAATCCCCAGAGTGATGAACTATTTCCCAATTACATCTAAATCTGTTGCGTTAGTCATGAGGGAAGAGAAACCTGGCATAGGAATTAACTCGCTCTTAATTAAAGATGCCAATGGGTAAACTGAATAATAAAATCTTTTCCAAGTTTTTTAAAAAATCTTTTTGAATGCGGTGGTCGCAGGTCAACGTTAGCATCACCGGTCCCCAGTGCTGGTATACTTGGCTGTCCATGGCTGCTCTTGATTTCTTTCACCAACAGAGGGCTCCTTCTCCCACAACAGTTATTTTAATTTCTTTACATTAATTGGTTTTCTCGCATGGTTGTATATCTTGTAAAATATTTCGATATACATGAAATATGACTTTTTTTTAATGCAGAAGGGATGTTGATGATAATTCGCTTAATATTTATGATTTTGATCCAGTAGGAGAAGTAAAACGGTTCATGCTTACTCCAATGTTGAAGAGAATGAGTGACTGACTAAACTTTTAAATTTTGGATCCGTTGTTGCTTTGCGTGTCTTCCATTTGAAAATTATCCATTAACGTATCAACATACTGAAAACGACGTTATTTCATAATATTTTTTCCAGCGTCAGTACAGTTAAATCTCTCCTTTCCAGCATGAATGGGTAAATATTTTACAAAAAAAGAAACATTCCGACTCAACTGGACGATAAAATAATAGAATTTGGCACTCACATCAGACGTTAAGAGTGTGGATGACCTTTGAAAGTGTCAAGTTTCAATCTGCTTACCTCGTGAGATTTACTGTACTTTCGGTTAATGTCCAATTGATGCATAAGTGGCGTCATCTAACGGTTGTACTTAACCAGATATTAAAACCATAAAACAGATCAAAGTTAACTTAGCTGCACCTATCATATTTCAATGGACCGTCAGCCCATCTTTTTTGACCAAGGATTAACTCGCGTTTGACCTGTCAATATTAGCTCTTGACCATAAAAAATGGCTCAAAATTGACCCATGCTAATGTCCTCACCGAAACTCACGTTCAATGTGTTGACTATAGCTTCTAGGCTTGTGCGATGAGTCGATTAATCGAAGTCATCGACGATGATTTTAGTCATCGCGGAGCGATGACTGTAATCGATGACGATGAATGTCATCGATCATCGATGTCGATGAGTCGATGAGAATCATCGATGCCGATGAGTTGATGCGAATCATTGATGTCGATGAGTCGATGAGAACCATCGATGAGGATGATCGATATCCTTATATCACTATTTTTTCTTCTTTTTTTCCATTCATTTGAACGCCTTAGATCTAAAATGTATGTATTAAGTACAAGCACCCCAGCTATTGCGCCTTGAGGACGATGACAGGGCCACAGTGGGATGTTTGGAATTCATGTTTTTCCTCAAATTTGTGGTAGACGATACAGAAATATGCGATCACGTTCAATCACAGTTAATACGCAGTAGCAGTGGTAGCATTGTATTCGTTGGTTGCACTGGTGCAGTTGCTAGCAGCGGTAGCAGCCTGAGCTAAATCGGATAAATTCACCGAATTCACAGTCACAGTGATTTCGATTATTTAGTCACAGGCTGTGATTACTACTTTTCAGTATCGGTTATTTAAATAACAGCGATATATCGCTCATCACTACTGCACAGTTCATCGAGAGTCATCGATCATTGGCATTCATTGACCATCGGCATTCATCGATCATCGACATTCAACGATCATCGCTATTCATCGATAGTCATCGATCATCGTATACACTCTATACGATGATCGATGAAATTTTTTCATCGAAAATCGATGACCAAAATCGGTCATCGCACAAGCCTAATAGCTTCCCTGGTTACCATGCAAATACCCTCACCGAAACTCACTTTTAATTTGTAGAGTTCAGCTTCCCTGGTTATCGATGACACCATGTAAATTACTCGAATTTATGTCATGTAATCGTTATCTTGGGCTTCTCATCCCGTAATGACGAGTTTGCCGTCGATATATCACAAAGTGCACTATGGATACCAAGTACGTTTTTGGCTGTTATTTATTTGACGCTCGTAATGCGGAAAGGAATTAACCGAAGTTAATTAATCGATTTGTTCAAAGGTAATAATAAAATAGCAAAAATCTTTATTACGTGTGGGAATACACATGCCCGGATTTGCGTAGCTGGTAGGTATATGTTATCATTAGGGTTATCTACCGGTTAAGGTAGATTTAAAAGGAAGAGGGCAAAAAGTCCCCTAGATATTTACTGGCTCAGACCCCTATTTCTTCACACAATATTTCTTCATTTCGTGGTACATCCTTCCTCTCTTCATCCATTCCATAAAACCTATTCTGTTTCATCCTTTTCCCCGCTTAACCAGCATCCTCCCCTACGCCAGGATCTTTTGCAACCCATCCCCTCCCCCAACCTGATCCAAACACTTATTTTGCCTCCTTCTAATCTTATCCAGAAGTTTCCTCTCCGCCCCACTAGACCAAGCACTTCCTCGTCCGCCTTCCTTTCCGTCCACCGCACTTTCTCCATTCTCCTCCACACCCACATCTCAGATGCCTGCGCCGTATTCTCGTCTTAATTTCTCAAAGCCCACATATCTGCTCCTTGCTTCACTACGCTTCATTTTAAATTCTTCCCCAGACTTTTCTTTGCATCCATGCACAAGTTTCCTATCCTCAAATTCTTCCTATTGCTGACGGGTCTCTTATGTAAGAATGTAAAAATAAAGTTGGCGAAAGGTTTAGTAAGGAATGCAGCGCTGTGTCGTGCAGAAACCTGAACTTTTAGAAAAGACGAAGAGAATGGGTTGCAAAAATATGAACGTTAATACCTAATACAGTATTCCTTGGTATGTGTTTAGTAATATTATAAAAAATCATGCTCATTACATGCTAAAGGTTCACATCAAGTACGTAAACATGAGCTTATAATCACACTAATAATTGACTAACTCGCACTAGCATGTAAACACCTATAATGATACAAGTAAAAGTAACAACTATGTATTATCATTATGAGCATTCAAATGGTCCTCATCAGAAATCACGATTTGCATGCATTGTCAAAATTGCGTTACATAGAGCAGAGATTCCCTTTGATAATTGCGTGAATAGACAAATGATTGCGCGGAATGTAACCCATACTCTTGTTTGGTGAGTTATTCCTCGTACAATGGAGCTCGTATATGTCCGGACTACGCATTCATCGGCACTAAGTCTGTATTTCATGTTAGAAATACAGCTACTGCTACTTAAATGCTGGAGTGATACCCGTGAAATCATCTGAACTAATTTCTTCATCGAAATTCAATCGTCTCTTCTTAAACCTGGTGAAAAAATATGATGCAAATTGTTAAACCTTAAAATCACTTTCTCCAACCACTGCTTCTCCAGAGTCCATTTTATGGCAACAAAACCTGGGTATACTATGATAGGCATAGAAGTTGTTGAAATGAAATCACAATGGGGTACTCAGTAAAGTGTTTGCGAAAAAAGTAGGAGGGATATGGTTTGAAAGGTTAGAAGGGTCACGAATGAGTGTTGATTGGATACCCCTGTACGGAACGTTTATAAAAGAAACATACTTCTTTGGCATGAACATATCGAGGGAGTGAATGAGAATCGAATAGCGAAGCAGGTTTACGAAAAAAGATTGAATTGTATGAGAGGAAGGGGCATACCGAGGAAGTCATGCTTTAATGTGGTGAAAGAATCCCTTAGGGGTAGTATTAGGAGGACTCTTATCTTAGGTATCTTAAGAATAAGAAAGCGAGTGTAAGGTAATGCAGGAATGTAACAGAAGCGAAAGAGGTATGCAAAGATAGGTACTAGACCTAACAGCAACAAAGAAGTTCTTTGACCTCGCCTACCCCGAAAGGGAATGCCATGATGTTCATCTTTGCATTGTAAAATCTTTGAAAACAAGTAAGTTTCTCTTTGCGCAGCACTTCCATGGATGAAATATTGCTTTAATGAATACGTATTGTGGAGATCACCTTATCTGTCTGCTTTCATTCGTGCATGCAGTAGTTCAATTTTCCCCTGTCTGCAACTGATGCCGCTTAAAAACTGCGAGGTGGAATTTCCCCAGAGAAACAGCGTTTTTGTGGAAAGTGCCATCGGGACCCTCCCTGAACTAAACTGCACATCGTTCCCTTTAAAGTGAGTGATCGCCCCGCCCTCGGCTTGAGGAGCGGGATTCTAGAGAAGCTCAGGGAGTGGCTCCACAGGTCTCCCATCGCATTTCTTCGCTGCTGCAGCGCCGCCCGCTCCCTTGCTGAAGGGCGTTGTTCCGCATAACCTCCCTACCCACGCCTACCTGGAGGGCACTCGCCTTGCAGGACGGTCTGAAGGATGAGGGAGCAGGGATCCGCAAGCAATGTGGTTGGAATCGATTCTTCGAAACACTCTACATCGAGAACTATAATGCCGATAAGATCGAGGATGACTTAAGGTATCACTCCAGTTCTCTCTTGTAATAGTATTGGGTTGGTATTTGGATCGTATACATCTGTGTGTGTGGCAGTGGGTGGAGTAACTTTGTGGAATTTCGATATGGGAGAGGAACATACCTGGTAATACCTATTCCAAGAAATAATCATTTGTAACCAACAGTTTATAAAATATTATCAAGCACTTTCCTGCACAAAATGACATGGGTTGCAAAGATTTCTGAATAATGCTTCTTAATTTTTCCATTATTGTTTAAGGAAGCAACAATATTTGTTTACAAAATGGAAACAGGCAGGGAAACTTATTATATTGTTGTAGGTTGTTTGGGCTTCCAGCCGGGTTAAACTCTTCATCTCTGCCAACGTTTCGATGTACGTGTCGTCCTGTCCTGCCCTGATGACGATGGACTACACGTACATACATCGAAACGTCGGCAGAGATGGAGAGTTTAACCCTGTAGGAAGCCCGAACAACCTACGGCAACACAATTCGCCGGGAAAGTCTCAGATCTTCTTTCAAACTTATTATACTGCTACTTCCTTAGCTACTGGGTATTCCAGGATAAGCATGTGTAGCCTTACTGTAGTGGATATGGGGTGTTTGAGAAGTGTTTTCTGTAAAAGCAGAAAAGATTAGGGTTAGGAATGATTGGGTGAAGAAAGCATTAGGAATGGGTGCGCTAGTGATGGATGTGAATGAAAGGAGCGTGCTCCGTTGGGTTGGCCATGTTGAGAGAATGGATGAGAGTCGAATAACGAAACAGATTTATGATAGGAGTGAATGGTGTGAGAGAACGGGGTGGACCGAGAAAGTTATGGGTAAATGTGATGGAATAGACTTAAGATGAGGAAAATTAAAGGAGTCTGAAGAACATGGGGTCGAGTGCGAAGCATTCCAAGATTGTGACCGAAGCTAACGCAGTATGTACGGTTAGAGATGTAGGTATGGAAGAAAAGAACTAAAACAAGAGCTAATTTTACTGTTCTAACGCTGTGATGTAAGCAATTTTGACTATGCCTACCCCGTAATGGAACAGAATGGTGGGTAGCGTTTGTATTGTTGGTACGTTCTTTTGCACATCAATTGTTGCAAGGTGCAGGTATATTATATTATTATCGTAGTATCTTGAAGAAAAATATACAAGCATATAATATACACTTAGGAAGGTTCGTGTAGGAGGTCGAAACGTAGGAGATTGAGGCCTATATATCCTAAGATAAACCTTTTGAACTAATCTCCATTTAAACTCTAAATTTTATCTCGATTAGGCATACCACCAATAACAATAACTGCCATTTTTACTGACTACAATCGCGACGTATTGGAAGGGCTTGGGCAATCCATTTGACCATGGAACTGGACTGTAAGGAGCAGTATTTTCTCCTGGTAGGGCCACCCAAGCCAGATAGATGGGTCGAATGGTATTCGAAAGATCTTGGCTGTACCCTCATCGTCTGTTCCTCAGTGGCTACGTTTAAAAAATCGGTCGGTGTCTTATCCAATTGAGGTGACGTTTGAAGTGGGGATATTTAATTTTAAAAGTACCTTTTTGGGAGAAAGGTTAGGGGAAACCAAACTTCTTTTACCGGTGTGTTGTAATGCGCGGTAATTATAATTATTTCTCCTATCTGACTGTACAATCAAGAGACTGAAGGAATATAACCTTACGCTACCCTTTGCCATTCGATCTACCTGTGCTTTCATTAATTATTTCCCTTGATCTACAAAAACATGTGTTCTGTACAGAAACTGGGGTGCTAAGAACGCCAGATTTTGAATAACTAGTGCTCGAATTCTGTTTTGGTCACTTTTAAACTGAATTTTTATTGGTCCAGGTCCATATTGAGTTAGTTTGATATCACTACTCTAGTAGTTTTATTATATAAAATAGTCTTTTGAGTCCAGTCTTCATTGAACCTCCCAAGTGCTGCTTTAGTCAGCCACTCAATCTATAGATTTCTCATAACTGTCAGTCCTTCTACAAATGATCGTCAATCAAAGAGGAAATCTAAACACATCGTTTAATTTTTCTATTATGTTTTTTCTGTTTCCGATTCTGCAGTAATATAATCGACCTATTATACATTGAAGAAAGAAGGATATCAATCGATGTTAAATTTAAAAAGATGTGATTAAAAAATCGATCTTTGATCGCCCTAATGTACGTGGAAGAATGCTGAATAATAGGATCGATTTCCAATTTGTATTCAATTTCCAAACGTTTCAGGTAGGAAAAGTTATGTCCTACCCTGCCCACCTGCGATTGAACTCTGGCATTTATCGAATAGCAGGGTAATACCGGAAATATAAACTCCGATAAAACTTATAATTTGTCGAGTTAAAATGTTTCTTCGGGTGAGAAATAGTTTAAATCAAAGTACTTAAATATAAAATAAATATTTTCACCAAGGTTGTGTAAGACTTTACAGAAATTTTATTAAATTTTAGGCGGTTATATTTTGTATGCCACTATCGGAGTCCTCCTGACCCTTATTCTGTCTCATTAGGATGGTCTCAATTGGAAAACTAACGCTGAACATTTTTCATAATTTTCTTAAACCTTGTAGATGCATGATTGATTATGGCCTTTGTGACACTTGTTAAAAATAAATGGATAACAGGATTAATTATATTTGCTATTAATATATTATACAATGATTATAAATAGATATTGTTCACTTTCTTCGTGACCTCACCCACATTTCTCAAATCCAGTAAATCATTTCGTTATGTATTAAAAATGTGAGAAATCATGCTATTTAACCTATTATCTCCATAGTTATTGTTGTATTTAGGAATATCATAATTATTTACTATTCCAGTTTTCACACTATGTTCCTAATAATTCATTGTTTTATACTTGCCACAAAAATAGTTTTCAACTTCTACTATAATTATTAGTTGGTCTTAGAGGCAATAACTTAAGTGAAACATGCATTTGGTTTGCCTTTATTTTTTATTTGCTTTCAATCTTTCAGACATTTATTTTTAAGTTCTATTTTTCGAAGAAAAAAGCTTATTTCTGTGTTTTACTAGTGTGCCTTCATTCAGTAAAGCCATTTTTAATATAGATTACACAGGTGAAAAATATGCTATTATTTCCATGAAGCAGGTAGATACTTAATGTAATACTAGTGTTGCTAGTTAATATCATCTTAAAATAATAACTTCCTGCACAAATATTCTGGCCATCACGAAGCATCATGATGTTATTAAAATTCGTGGCCTAGGAAACTCGGTCGACATTTTGGTGCTCCAACTGAGGCTGCAGAAAATTTAATTTTACTGCGATTTAAAGGTTTATTGCATTTAAATATACCGTTTATTTCTTATTGCCATGCACGAGTTATCTAAGGGTACTTATAAGTATAAAAGAATGAATAACCCTCAATTCAAGCCTTCACTTCCATCCTGCTGGTTTTCATTTGGCGAGTGTTATACGCATCGCCCATATTGGGACGAAATCGGTTTTTCTCCTCTGGAAACAAGGGGTAACCTTCGACCTGCCACCTTATCAACGCGGGGAAAAGGTTAATACCATCTGTCGTGGCAGCCGAGGGTCATCACCTGGCTTTCCTTTTTTCGTAAACATTGAGAGAGTGAGAGGAAGGTCCTAGGTCTCCATTTTTGTGTGGGAAGAACGAACCGCCTCTCAAATTAAAAGACTGCGGTAAGCTCTGAGGGGATTTATGATTAACTTGGATAACCAAACACCGAATGAGGATATTCGGAAATGAAAATTTTCATTAAAAGAGACTATCCAGAAATTTTAAATTCTATACGTGGCATTCTACCTATAAGAAATGGATAGATACAACAGATAATACCTATCCAAAATCCCAGCGTTCTCTATGGCAATAATCTTTTTAAGCCTTTTCAATATTATTACTTTAGATATATATCACGCACTACGCGCAGAAATGTCATGATAACATTTGTAATTTTGTTGCTTATAATATTTTATAGCAGGTTTCTCCAAAGTGGTCGATACAGACTCCCAGGGCTTGATACGATATTGAGACGGCTCGATACCGGCTGGGGAGTCATTTTAGGGTCGACGGAGGAGAGGATATTAGTAATTACTCATATAGAGAATGGTTTTCCGGGTTTATCCATTTTTGATGGAAAATATTTCGCCAACGTTCCAGCTAGCTTCCTCAGGTTCGTTGGATTGTCGATGCAGGGTTTGATCCGTCCGTTTTTCACGGCCATCTTATGGTATTGGAGCCGGAATTTTAGTGGTCTTGAGGTCTGGCCGATGTAGGAGTTACCACAGCTACACTTGATTTGGTATATTCTTCCAAATATGTCTTCCGGGAGGTGGTCCTTGGAGTTGAGGAGGATGTCTGTCGTTTTCGTGACACACGTAAACCTCGTCATGACGTTGTATTTGCTAAGAGCTCTTGCGATTTTTCTGTGGTTCCGGCGACGTACGGCAGGATAACATATGCCTGTGGTTTTTCTTTAGGGCTCTCCTCGGCGGTCCTTTAAAGGGCCAACCGTGTCCTCTGGTCGTCATTTTTTATTATGTTCAGGACTGTTTCTCAACGGAAGCCATTCATCTGAAAGGTTTTTAGGAGATGCTGTTCTTCTTTGGCTATGGAAGCAGCGTTAGATAGAGAGCATGCTCGGTGGAACAGGGTCTTTATAATTGCGTTCTTCTGTCGAGGGTGATAATGGGAGTCTGAGTGGATATATCGGTCAGTATGTGTCTTTTTCCGGAAAACGGAATGTCCTAAAGTCCCATATTCTTTCTTCTCAACCAGGACGTCCAGGAAAGGCAGGCGATTGTTCGTTTCCATTTCCATGGTGAAGATTATGGCGACGTTTTGTTCATTAAGGTGTTCTAGGAACTTCTGCAATTCACCTAACCCATGGGGCCATATCGCAAACGTGCCGTCCACATACCTCACAAAGAGTTATGGCTTTTTGCCCTATGACTTCAGGGCTTTGCGTTCTAAATCTTCCATGAATAGGTTAGCGATTACTGAGGAAAGAGGAGATCCCATGGTGGCGCCTTTCGTTTGACTGTAGAACTTCCCATGGCGCTCACGATGGGTCTTAGAGGTATTCCTTCCTAGTGGATTTTTGGTAAACCATAGAAATTGAATCGGCTCCTAAACCGCCAAGATTGGACAAGGCAAGAAAGATGGGCAGAATACTTCAACGAACTGCTTAATAAGGAAGTATCCTCAGAGATCTAAGAGCATCCACTAGTTCATAGTGTAGAGCAGGATGTACCCATCCCATCTATAGAGGAGGTTACTGAAAGTGTGAAAAGGCAAAGAAAATACAGGGCATAAGGAGAAGATGGTATATCAGCAGAATTGATAAAAATGGAGGCCCAGAACTAATGGGAGCACTACACCAACTGGTCTGTAGTATTTGGAAATCAGAGGAGCTTCCAGAAGAGTGGAGAACTGGATTGATTTGCCCAATATTTAAGAAAGGTGATACGTTAAATTGCAATAACTATAGAGGCATTATGCTACTGAATGTAGCATATAAAATCTTCACTAGTATTCTCATGAAATGAATAAGTATCTATGCCGAAGACATTCTAGAAGAATATCAGTGTGGCTTTAGATGTGGAAGATGCACCATTGATCAGATATTCGCAGTGAGACAAAGAATGGAGAAGTGCTACGAATACAACATTGATTTGTATATACTCTTCATTGACTTTCGTCAAGCTTTTGACAGTGTGAATAGGAGAGAAATTATCCATGCTATGAAAGGTTATGGTATTCCACAAAAGCTGGTTAATTTGGTTGAGATAACACTGAAGGAATCCCAATGTAAAGCCTTTGTTTAGGGTAGAACAAGAAGCGCTTTGAAGTGACCTCAGGGGTAAGACAAGGACATGCTCTCTCAGCTGTGCTATTTAACTTGATTTTGCACAAGGCAATGAAAGAATTGAAATTAAGGGGAACTATTGTTTATAAATCCGAACGAGGTTTTGCATATGCTGATGGCATATCTCTCATAGCAAGAAGTGTGAAGGATCTTAAAGGAATATTTGTTTTCATTGAAGATATTGGGAAAAGAATGGTCCTCAATGTAAATGAAGATAAGACCAAATACTTGAAAATGTCTTCTTCACAGGACAGACGAGAGCTACAAAACCTAATTATTGGGAATACAATTTTGAGGGCGTCAGAAACTTTACCTACCTTGGAGTAATAGTAAATAATGAAAATAATATCTCTGAGGAGATAAATCAATGGGTAATGCAAGGTAACAAGGCCTATTTTGTAAATTTACCCATCCTCAAATCAACTCTTCTGTCCAGGAAAACTAAATTGAAAATTTATAAAAAATTGATAAGATCAGTAATTACATATGGAGCTGAGATATGGGTCCTATCCAAACAAGATGAAGAAACATTAAGAAGATTTGAAAGGAAAATAATAAGGAGAATCTATGGCCCAGTAAAAGAAGGAGAAACGTGGAGAATAAGAATGAACTTTGAAATAAATGAAATATTAGAAGAGAAGAATATAGTTAGGTTTTCAAGGTCATTGCGACTGTCATGGTTGGGCCATATTGAAAGGATGGAAGAGTATATAATACCCAAATTGTTAATAAATAGCAAGATGAAAGTGAATAGGAGGAGAGGAAGACCACACAAAAGATGGCTGCAAAATGCTGAAGAGGACCTGAAGACAATGGGGATTGGAAGATGGAGAGAAAAAGTAAGAAGGAGAGCCGAATGGGGGCATATAACTGAGGAAGCCAAGGCCCACACCGGGCTGTAGAGCTGATGATGATGATGATATGATTTTCTTTAATTACCGGAACTTTTGACAGACCCTGTACATGTCCATTAGTGGGGCACTCAATCCACAACCTTTCAATATCTATCATCTATGCAAAAAAAATATATAAGAGACATTTCAAGCGGGATGAGGAGTTAGTAGTCATGATAAGTTATTATACACAAGTACAAAGTCTAGGCTACCAAGCGACATTCAGTTTCGTCTTCAAACCTTGATATTCATGTGGCTATAGTACTCGCTTTCAGTGGTATAACTTTGCTCAAGCCTCCGACGTTGGTGGTCCAAAAACCTTTGCATTAAATAGTGAATAATTTTTTTCGGTGATGTACACAAAAAAGTCTTTATCGTAAGCGCTCATATTGGTTGCCTTGTGTTGTGAATCTGTAGGTATGGTATATTGTAATGTTAAAATCTCTTCTCTCTTTCCCTCTCACAGATTCGCTTCTATTACCACCAGTTCGGACCACATAGTGGATCCCTTGGTCTTTATTTGGTGGAGTTGAATCCACCTCATGGGGAGAAGAAGACATCACAGCTGTGGTGGAGTTTCGGAGACCAGGGGGATTCGTGGCACAGAGGAACGGTGGCCCTCGTCAACGTTTCCTCAAGGTAACAAACTTGTCCACTGTTCCGGCCATATTCCTATACTGCATTTGTCCACTCTAAATGATGTTACCTCCCCAGTGGCCCCTACCCGGAGATCCAATTCATCTTAAGAGATTGGGTGGACGGAATATTTTACCGGGAGGAATGCCATCACGTCATCTATTGGTGATCGCGAGGCTGAATTTTCTAGGGAGACTAAATCGATGGTTTCCCGTTGGCTTCCACATTGCAATACTCCGGCTGATTCCGTGAATTTCACCCTCCCCCGAAGATGTGGTTGTTGATACTGGAGAGAACTTCTTGATCTGCACCATCGGGACTTCTGCTGAGACTGCTGTCTCTCAGCAGATTTGACGAGAATACCATAAAGTCTAAAAATCCGGATTTCGCAAAAGTTATAACAGCCGTTATCGTGTTTCTGGCCATTCTGAATGTACTATGCAGCCGACACAGCTGCCTACCAGCTGTGTAGCCGGATAGCATATGGAATGTAGAAAGTTCTCGCTGTATCGTCCCAGATTTTTTTCTATTAATATATTTTTCCAAAATCGTTTACTGTCACATGGTCTCAAATCAGCGGCTCTCAGATCAAGAGTTGAACACACTACCCCTGTGCCGAACCCGGCCTTTTATTGGATAATCCACCCATGTGCCTTGCGAGGTCACATGGTTTTCATCAACATGTTGATTTCAGGCTTTCATCCCCTGTCAATGTGTTCAGGATGGGCCCCACTAAAGAAGCAGGCGCAGGCTTCCTCAGACACAGATCTTGAATCTGTTGCTCAGTGATTTCTGACAATTTTTGATATTTTTGGAAGTGCTCTAAAAGGAAAAATGTTAAAATTTTACGCTCGTATCAAACTTTAAGCAGTTGTTCTCTGAGAAAGGAATAGAGATAACTCTGATTTGAAGAGAAGACCGTAAAGTGTGAAAACCCTGTTTGCGCCATAAATAATTACAGCCTTTTTCACGTTTGGCCACTCTCATTGTACTCTTTAGCCATGTTAAGATGATCATATACGAGGTTATTTAATCGGAAGTGGTAGTTTGAATAGTTAAAATAACAGTCGCAACACCATAATTATATTGCTATGGATCTTGTCCCGAAAATTGTTTAAAGAAGCATTATTTAACGTACATGAATTTTCACAGAATTAAACGAAAATGAAAATCCCTCTACATTTTGGAGAAAGAGAAAACAACTTCCTTTTCCTTTTAATGATATTGAAGGAGATATTATGCATGAGTGATACAAGTTTCTCTTCAAAATTGATCGTCTAAATCATAACACCGTTTTTTTATGAAAATAATGAGTATCATTGCCGGCCAATGAGTCTCAAGTACTTAAAAATGATATTTCAAATATAATTTTTATGCAAATGTGTTTATAATGGAATGGTGTCAAGAAAGAGAGTACCTACGAGTCCTAGAGTTGATCACACGGTGCGTACGTTTGGCAACGGCTTAAAGGAAATAGCATGCGTAAGTTTGGCCAGAACTGTCATCTAAATGGGTAACGCTCTCTGCTACTGGATAAAACGTTAAGAGGACTGTGTGAAATTTTCACTTTCATTATTGGCGGTAATCTATCTCTTTTTTAATGCGTCACGCTCTTTAAACTCCCGTAACAACGAGAGCGGATCCCTCGACGCTAATTATAATTTATATCACAAACCTTCCCCCACTCTCTTGTTTCCCATCTGTCTACAATCCCTGATTCGTTTTGCGTAATTCCCCTAATAAATATGATCTTTGCTTCTCCGAAGTTTGAGCCTTTCCCTCTCCTGAGAACAATTTCGTTCCTGGAGAAACTTACGGGAGACTTCCGCGTCAATTTTCGAAAATCAACACATTTAGGAGCGTGTTTGTCGATGCTGGATGGCAATCTTTCGGGAGTTTATCCTTACCAATAAGTTTTCCTTCTAGAGATGGGAGGTTGTTTAAATATATCGATGAATTTTTAACATGTACTTTGATTTATTCCAGCCTGTAGGATTTAAAAATATTAATATACAGGTGATATCTGGATACCGATCTTCGATCGGATTGCAATCGTTCTTCAAGCAAATTCATGGAGATAATTTTTTGAACTTCGCAAAGAGGGCTGAAATCGAAAAAAGCTGGGCAAAATACAAAAAGTTCTTTTTATTCTTATTAGGAGATAAAACTTAGGATAGCCATACTAATTATTTGGTGCATGAAGTAATGAAAGTCGTTTGTTTCAGCTCTCACGCATTTATAATATACGAGGGCTTAAATTTTAACAAATTTTGCAAATAACGCCCAACTTCAATTTTCTCTGAAAATCACAAAATCAAGCTGATATAGAACCTGTTAGGACAAATTTGTGGAATAATAAATGATACTGGCCAATAGAAACATTTTTAAATTTAATATTTCATAACTATAATGTGTCTATCGTTATTTATAATGCTGTTGTAAACAAAATTACGGACCATGTTTTCAATCAATTTTTCGCAGTTATATAGGGAAAGGGTTTGTTTAGATATCGATAGACATGAATATACTCGCACGCGAGAAACTCCAAGACCTCTTTTAAATTATTTAAAAAAAAAGTCTTTTCGGGGTTGGTGACCCCGAAAAAAAATCGATTTTTCTAATATTTGGCGGTGTCCGGCTCAGGCCCCCAGCAGCTCGGTGTACAGCGGCCTATAAAGGCATATATCCTTCCCAATGGCAAAATTGAAATTAAATACGATTAAAAACCTGCGTAGATAATAAATTTAACATAATGCGAGGAAATTGATTCATGTTTATGTAATCGGGCAGTCATTAATCTAAGGGGTATGAAGACGCATCGTTGAAAATCATGTTGTTAAAAGCCCACCAATCACTCTTCTTCCACAATTCCTTCGCAAGTATTATTTTTAATTACCAGCTGTTATGATTATTTTAATGGTCACCAGGATAAATATTAATTCTTTATGATTAAGAAATACGGGTGTTTTTGTATATTCGATTTGCTTATCTAAAACGGACGCAAGAAAAAAAATCAACTTTTTCTCCCAATTAAGTCAAAGTCTCCTCGTCCTAATAGTATATTAATGATTGTGAAATGAAAAAATCTTACTTAAAATCCCCATTGTTTGCCATGCTTGATAATCGATTAGTATATATTTTGTAATTGCTATTCCATTGTACTTTTTGAATCCAATCTGCCATCATGCAATAAAGGAAGCATGAATGATTATTCTGTACAAGGGAGATGGCAAATTCAATTCAACCCTCGCTAATGCAAAAACATCAAGTAATATTAGTTCTAACTCCTAATTTTAAGAAATACAATTGTTGAAAAATATATTAGGCGTCGGTTTCATGAAATTGTAATCGATCACACAGGTATATCGGCTTCATAAATGTTTCGATACATCGGGAAACATATTCCAAGTATATATCGATATAAACCTCTCATCCCTATTCTCTGGTATATCCTTTTGCAGGTATTACTTCCAGTTCGAGGCGAGGAAAGGCTTATCGGTGCTGGGTGACGTCGGCCTGGACGACATTTCCATAAGCCCGGAATGCTTCGGCATCGGTGAGTGCACAAATCCGGCTTTTTTATTTTAGTTATTTTACTTAATCATACAGCAACATCATACCCCCAAATTGCTAGTGTCAGTTGGTGGAAATGAAATAACGACAGGTAAATTGTTCGGTGTCCGTTCTTCCCGCGAAACATAAAAAGGATTACACATGCTGTTAAATTGATAAATTTGAACTGAAAGATAAATTAAAATTTTTTCTCACACATAGAAACTAATTTAGTATCATAAAAGGGAAAAATATTTATTTACGAAAATTGTGACCCATGGTGTTCCACGACATAAAGTTAGATCAGGGTGCGAATTTTCATACTTCGGAACTATAGTAAAAATTGTGCATAATTTGGGTGGCTTAGTGGTCTTTGAATCTACCTTATAAAATTTACCGTGTTTTGAATCCCGGTCCCAATTTATTTGATTATCGAGGAAATTTCAACAAATTAAGTGAAGTTGCATATGAAGTGTGCTAATTGGGAATTAATATAAAACAATTTTATAAAAAGTAGATCAAGGGCAATGTTATGGTACAGTACTTTTAAATTTCCAATAGCACGACGAATTTTAACATTTCTTGAAAGAAAAAAGATAACCTTACCTTCATTTTAAATAGCACGCCAACTTTTAGTACATTTTTAAAACATCACACAGAAGATGGTTAAATATTTTAATAAAGCTAGCGATGAAATGGTAGTGATTTTGTCAATATAAGATGTACTTATATCTTTATTTGTATCTGAAATACCGATGCAATTGCAAATACAAGCAGAATTTCTTATTTTTCGTAATCTCTTACTTTTTTCGTTTACAATATGGTGCTCTGTAATTTGATTATCGTTTTATAGAAAGGTTCCACCTAGAGGTTGTGAACGGTTTTTTCACTACTCAGGTCGCATTGATACATGTAGAATCTTTTTTAAATTATAGAATATAAGAACTAATTAAATATAAGAACTTATTCTCTTATATCGACCACAATATTAGAGTAGAATATAAATTTGGAGTATTGGTCATTTTCTTTGTAATAATCAACGCTCACTCATGGATGCGAGCTAAATGTGAGCCTTGATTATTAAAAATAAAAAGACCTATACATCAAAAATTATATTCTACTATTAAATTACTCAGAACCCTTGAACGATCTTCTTTCAAGCCAACTCTTACTGAATGGGCTAATTTTATTTATTGAAAATTAAAGTAATTATTTAAAATTCCATATTCATCATTTGTAACTCAATACTAAATGTTGACTTTGTTGACTGCAGCCCTCTGCTATTCCACTGTACACTTTTTAGTGTTAAATACGCTACATACACTACACATAGCGTACACTTTTTTAGTGTACAGTGGAATAGTAAATAATTGTAAACAGAGTACAGTTCATCTTCCGGATCTGCCTCCAGCACCAATATGTAGCACACACTTTAGTAACTTTGCCCTTTCGCTTTTTCTTTTTTAGGTGTTCCTGCGTCAGAGATAAAGGATTGGTATCCTGGGCAAGATGTACCGAAAGGTAGGTGTCTTTTTATGGTCACATGGAATGATAATCGTTCCTTAGTATTATTTTTCAGGTTTCCGCGTTTTTTTATTTATTTTCGGTATCCATCGTGTTTATTTGCTTATTTTACAACTTTTCCCCTTTCTTCCTGTAGGTCTCGTCAGATAAGGAATTTTTGTTTTAATTTCGGCCGCTATATATAATACCTGGTTGCTAAGGCGCATTGTCCACGGCTGCGTTAGTTTTAAATTTAAACTGAGCGTCTTGATTGGCTGGAGTTATTATGTACTCTCTTTCACGTTGTCGAGGGATTGTGACCGTCTTCCCGGTTGAAGTTCTTCGGGTTCTTCATAATCTCCACGGCTTCATTTATGAGTCTCGGAAAATATCAGTTCTATCTTGCCGGAAGTTCAACCTTTTCAAAGTTAATTTTGTGCCCAGGTTCTGACCAGGCATGTTCTGCAATGGCGGAAAGACGAAAGTTAACCCGGAGAACTCCAACCGGGAAGACGGTTACACACTCACGACGACGTGGAAGAAAGTAATAATTCCGACCAATAAGGACGCTCAGTTTGAATTTCAAACTGCAGCAGCCGCTGAAAATGCGCCTTATCAAACCGCTACTATATATAGCGGCCGAAATTCAAACGAAAATTCTTTACCTGACGACGCGACGCCTCCAAGAATAGAGGCGAAACGTTGTAAAATAAACAAACGCCATGCATACCGAAAATTATCAAAAGAAAAATCGCTAGTTATGTCTAAGATTGTCGTCAATGCTACTTATTTATATAATGTATGTTTCATGGTGAGTACTTCTGGTACTTCTTGATTGCGTCGTTTTGTACAGAGCTCGATGTTTTCATTATTCATTTCCCGTACAAGGAGTATAGATTGAATCAAATGGTGTCATCCTGCCGTCTCAACGGGAAGTGTATTGTAGTGGCCTTGACATTTTTCTTGACTCTAGAAAATGGATAAATCTTGAATTAAGCACATTATATTACTCGGTTGATGAATTTAAAATCGTTAGTTGGCTTTCCATTAGCTCCCTTGCAGGCATGTTTTATCGCACTTAACGTCGTTAAAAAGAGAGACTTGAAAACGTATTTGCATCGATGAAAAAGCTTTTAATACCAAATTGTTGACTCATTACGCTCTGCTATCGGGTCAAATTAGGGTATTAAAGGTTAATGGGGCTCTTAAACAAGGTGTCTCATTTCGGGAAATGCTAAAGTTGACGTGCTCAACGAAATTTTCCGTCTCTCAAACGATAAAACACGTTTAGCCAATCTCTTTTTCGATGTGAAATGCACCATCATGTTACAATCTCGTATATATATTATACTATTTAATTTCACCCTTAATTTGTGCTTCCAAACAAATAATCATTTGAGTGCTTTTCGGGGCAAAATGCTTTTGACGGCGCATTTTGGCAGCAGTAGGTATTTATTAGTATGGCAGCTGAATTTTGACTTCCGCCTTGCTTGATATTTGCACTGTAATGCTATCAATAGATTCTTGTTATGTATTGTCATATTCTCAAACGGGAAAAAACTGCTTTTGTCCTAGAACACCCCTGCCACTCCCTACCCCGCCATATTCGGTATGGCCTCGGTATTTCTGATCTACTGTTACGAAGTTTTGACTTCACAGCCTTGAAAGTTTCTCATAGTATCTGCCATTCAAAAGCTGACATTTTACGAGGGCTGTGACGTTACATTCACGGATTATCCGAGAGTCTAGCGTGTCGAGTCCTTCCTGAGTAAGGTCCTGTAGAAGAACTCGGCCGAACCTCGGAAAATTCGTAGATGTAAAGTCACAGTCCCCCAAAAATATCTCGACTTTTGAATAGCCTTATTTTAAACTATCGAGGCTATGACATCAGACTGATGAAGATCAGAAATTGCAAGACCATATCGAAAAGGGCACTTGGGGAAGTTATTCGGATGGGCCGTGGAAATTCCGAGGCTCGACAGTGACGAAATTTAGACGTCACAGCCTCGTAAATATCAAAAAGGTCCATTCAAAAGTGAGGTATCTCGGGGGCCGTGATGTCACATTCACGGATTATCCGAGGTACGACAGTATTTAGTTCTTCCTTAGTAAGGCCCCAGGGAATTTAATTCGAATTGTCAATAAAACCATAGGAATTTAGGCTCCTATTCATGCATTTTGGTCATATTAGGACTTTAAACCTCGGTCAACTTGCACGTGCTTACCAGATGTAAACACTCCCTGTCGTTGGTTCCCTGGATGGCCGCAATTCATATATAGGAGTCTAAATTCCTCAGATTTTATTGATAATTTGGATTGACCTTTAATTTATAAACATTTTTTAATTGCTTTCTCATTGAATTTCCCGTGAAAGGACTCGAAACAATTGAACCTCAGAAAACCCATGAATGTAACATCACTGTCCCCCAATAACTTTTGAACAGCCCTATTTTTAAAATTCTAAATGTTGTCACTGTCTATCCTCGGATATTTCGAGGCCATATCTAGTAGGGCACCATAACAAGGCCACTGGATGTTCGATGTTTTGATACTCGGAATCAAATATCGCTGGGGGTCCTATTCTGCACCCACGCCTCTCTCTATATCTCCCAGCTGTTCGATCCCTGCAGCGACGGCCCCACCCCAGTGCCATCTCCCGGGAGGGAATCT
This sequence comes from Pyrrhosoma nymphula, assembly GCA_963573305.1. Lineage (NCBI taxonomy): Eukaryota > Metazoa > Arthropoda > Insecta > Odonata > Coenagrionidae > Pyrrhosoma > Pyrrhosoma nymphula. Next base: position 48,986,800 of record OY754337.1, on the reverse strand, counting down.
CAATTTCCCACCCACGCGCGAAATGCCGATCTTCTCCCTCTCCTCTTACGTAAGCCTCTTAGGAACGGACATCCGTCCTTTTATTTCCTCTCCTATTCTTCCCTCTCTTACCCACGTCCGATTTTGGCATTTTGGACTGAAAAGAAACTCGCGATAAGCCAACTTCTCTATCTGGGATGGGCCGGATTCTTGAATTTCGTCTGAGATATTTTTTCAGGGATATCACTATTTAAAAAAACAACAAATTTGAAGGGATTTCGGTATAATGCCTCGCCAAAATTGTGGGGAGCTCTAGAGCTTGATTAAAACGTTTCCCGTGAAACCATTTATTTCGTCGGCCGTTTTCTGAGAAAATTTCTCCATTTGCAAACAATCATTTTTGGGAGCAGTTTCCGGATGGCAAAGTATCAACAATAGCTCATCTGTTAATAATCTATTTACGTCAGATTTATATTAATATCCTCGAAACTACAACTTCAACTGCCCTTATAATAAACTTCATTGTTGCAGGCTTCACTTTTTATAAGTTATGAACGTTCGTGTTCAAAATTAAGTAAAATACTTCAGACATTATTAAACGTTGGCTGCGTTTTTAGCTGTCAAATGCGCTATTATTTTAGACACACTTAAGCGTTAGCTTGGCAACGGCGTTCTCCGTAAGGCACACAACGTCAACTAAATATGGAACGGCCTATAGAGATGTCCCCAGTTTTATCTAAGTTGTTTATTTTCTTCTGTCAGTGTGAACCTGTAATTTCAAAAGTTTACCTTCTTCGTTAAAGACGGCTTGGATATGATAATAAAATTGAAAAATAAAGAATCCAGGATTGGTTGAAATAAGAAATAATTTCATCAAACATGTGCTTCTGTCTACGAGCCATCTTGCGCAGGCTATGATGAAAGGGGTTCATTTAGCGCCACTGTTGCTTCATTAAGATGGTTCCACCGCGACTGCGTGAGTCAAAACAAATAGATACTAAATTCCACCTTTTTGTTTTAAAATCCCAGATTACGGTGAATACATGCGTTACTAATTGAGAACAAAAGTTAAGGTACAAAATATGTAGATTATTCCGTGAATATATTTTTAATGAGCGCTTTTATCCAGCCATAAGAGCCGATTGCAGCGCCATTTATATGGAATCACCACATTGTGACTTAAAATACCGCAGTATCTCACTAATAACTCACAAAATACAATTTTTTATTTTTATTAAAATTCATGGGAGTGCTTCCTTCTTTAAAACAGTTTCCTTCAAAAATAGCATTTAAATTGCATGGAAAAATACTATTTCTCCCCATGTGTTTACCGTCTCCCATTTAATGCAACGTAATTTAAAGTTGTTTATGCGAAAAAATGGCGTGAAAAAGTAATATTTTGTTGTTTATATAATATAGAAGACAGGTTTGTCTATAAATAGCCAGAGTACGAATGACATTGAAGTTATTTTCCGGTCTGACTACCTTAAATTACGAAAGAGAAAGTGTGTGACATAAAATCTTTCGCCGCTGTTCTGGTCAACCAACGTATGATTTACTTTCATTAATGCAAGACTGTTTCAATCAACGATATTCTTGTGCTTCGGGACCCCTTATTTCCTTAATCATTGTAAAGTGGAATGAATCCTTGCGACTACAGCTCTTCTTTAAATTTTGCTCATCTTCATAATGATGTGGCTATACACACATTTTCTGTCTATATTTTGTGACATACGCAATTCAATGTGTACGTAGCACTGTCTGAATAAATATGTTCTCCTCTCCTATAGCTCCAATTGGCGACGTGCTTCAACCATCGCTGTGAAGCATGAATAAATAAGAAAGCATCACTCAGTGCGTTCGGCCAATTTAACTTCCTCACTATCCCTGAAGATTTATTTAAAATATGATGGGGTTTTTTTACTTCAGGACACACTAATGAAACACCTCCCAAATTTAAAACAGAAATCAGAGTTATAACCCCTTATGAGATACGTATTTAAAGGTCAATTCCGCAAGAGACATAATTTTTATTTCCGAACTACATCTCTAAAACTGGCTGTAGCGACAAAGTAATAATGAAACTCTTTAGAACTAAACTGCCTTTTTCTCTCAAGCAATTGAATGTGGTGAATTGAATGTAGTTGGAGCATTCAGCTCACCCTGCTTTCTTGAGGGAAACAATTCCTGCCTCAAACACCATTAAAGTGAATTGATGATACTATGGGAGCGAAAAATATGCACATATTATATTAACTCAATATTATATTAACTCAAAAATATATTATATAACTCAATATTATATTAACTCAAAAACAAATATTATGTTTAACTCAACTTACATAATTTCAACGCTCAAATAAGTTCGCTATTCGTTTGTTCCAGCACAAGCAAATTGCTATTTGCTTATATTTCCAAAAAAACCATGCGGTCACGTGGTCTGTGACCTTTTTGGTCCACCCGTGCATTCATTACAACAGCGAAGGTAGCGAGATATTGCGTCAAGAAAGCATACGTATCATAGTTTGAAAATTAGCTTCTAAAAAGATACAGCAAATAGTATCTAAAGTACGGATACAGTTTTTTTAAAAGGATACTATACCGATAAAATGAAGGACAACATAGCGTAAAGGCTTTTTTCAGCATCGAGTGTATATACATGCTTTATGAAGCGTTGGATAGCTAATTAGACATTTTAAATATTAGCACTTATTAATATCAGTATTTATATTTACTCTAAGTACAAACTTGCCTACTTCCCTCGTGCATTTAATTATAGTAACTAAAAATTAGCAAGACACATGCTGCTTAAAAAAACGTACGTTCAATGTGTAGAAGACTCATTTTTAAAGTGATATTGGTGAAGTGATAAAGATGGTATTTACTGCCTAGTGACGTCAAAAAGGCGGCAATCCTATTTCTCAGCACCGCGTCGTCAAATACGTCCATTCACCTCGTGAAAAAGCTAAATTTACGTTTTCAATATTACTATCTATTGATTATCTCATATATTTAATAATTAAATGCCTCCTTGACCTACGAAAGTGAAACCTCTTTTTCTATGAAAAATGATCCATTTAGCATATCTAAGGTACACTATTTGTTCACAAATTTTATAAATAATACTATTTTTTGTAAATTATTTCCATTTTCCAATTGCCTATGTCTATCAATGTTCTTAAATACAAAACTTAACCATTCAATATGGCTGGATGTGCATTTTAATGGCTTCAATGCTCCATCATACCCTATATTTCCATCTATTTTCTTCTTTAATCTACACGAGACACTAATTTGTCCGAACACAGCTCACTTACCGTACCTTCCCTTTCCATTACCCTTTTAACCAATCCCCTTGCCTTGGTAACACCGTCTGCCCTTTTGCAGCCGATCGCAGGCTATATAACGCGTAAATGTGCTTTTCCATTCCCATGCCTACCCACACCACCTCTTTCCCTAGTGATTTGTTATGGACCCCAGGTGTACCAAGCGGAGCGTAAATATTTGGCCGAAGGAATGATCTAAGAATTAGGTAGATACTCGTGCCATTTGAGTGAGGGGCAGAATGTATTGGAAATTTTCTAATTTAAGGTGTTTGTAACTATTTTTTTAAATGTACAGATATGAGGTTAAACTTTGTATACCTGTTCTCATTAGCCATATCTATAGATAAAAGTAATAAATTACATCATACCGATTTTTTTTAGGCAATCCAATTTTATTTCAACAAGTAACCTTATGTCACATGACATAAATTTCGTAATAATTCGATTGCATATATGTACAAATCATCTTCTAAACGCAATTTAATAGAATTCATATTATTACAATTGGTGCTAATAAATATCAAGGTGTCACGCCAAGTCCAATATTCAAAACTACATATTTAAATATAATTTCGTCGAAATTTCGAATACCGCGCCTAAAACTCCATCATGCTTTAATTAACGGAAAAAGCTAAAAATGTAAATCTTGTATAATTTCCTAGTATATTTAATGTCTTGTGTAATACTGCCTGTACCATGAGTTCCAACGTTTAGACAGATGCATTTAAAAGGAAATGTGGTCCAAGAATTGATCTCTACTTAAAATTATTAAAATGTGCAAAAAAATGACCCAAAATGACCACTCCAGCCATCAGGGCCAGTGCACGATCAGCTTTAATATAAAACATGAACTACGTTTTGAAAGTACTTAGTATTTAAGAGATAATCATTTTTTTATATGGTTATTAAATTTCATGTCGGATATGAAATATTGATTATTATCCATAGATTAAAGGGGATAAAGAAACCACTCACTGCAATAACAGGAATTATTGACAACATTGAAATGCGCTATCGGCACTATTGAATGGATCAGTTTTGTAGTTAAATACTCTAGTAACTTATTAGTAGTGGAATTGTCACAGTTCTCATTGGAAATAATTCTTTAAAAAGTGCTGCATTATTTAATAAATCCATGGGAAAACTGCGCGCGATGGTCATGTAAGGAAGCCCTTTTGTCATGAAATAATCACAGGCTTCAGTTTCGCGCGTCAACACGCCAACATTTTTCTCTTCTTTCCAAAAGTAGTGCCATTTCTATCGAGCAAATATTTTTTGCTCCTGTAGTCATGTGCTGATAACTCGAGAAGTAAGATGGAATGTAGTCTTCATCCCTCACTCAGTGATTCAACCCGAAGGTTGGTTTTTGATAGGTGAGAGTAGAGCTCACCCCGGACTAAGCCACAGGCGTGCGAAACTCAGGGTAGAGGGGCCAGTTCCTTTCCCTGGACCATCTCTTACTCCGAGGATCACTCACTTTTTTGTCCAGGGGCGTCCAAAGGCTTCACCCGGATTTGAACCCGGGACCGTTCGATCAGTAGCCAAGCGCTCTACCCACTAGGCCACTACGCTCCCCATAGTCTTCATATGAATGCCAATCAACTTCCTGAAAATATTTAGTTCTTAATAATAGTTTTTCACGAAATTGGTATTTGTATTAGATTGAGTGACATTATTTTTTACGCAGTTTCAACCATTCACGCTTTTAACATAATGTAGCTTCATGTTCCTTTTGCGAAAAATATAGCGTAAAACATTCAGGATTTTGTCCATGATATCAGAGGACACTCTTTTCTATAAGTAGCCAGGATATTAATTAAATGACATGTAAGTCGTTTTACGGTGAAACCATTTTTAGGTAAGGTACGGGAAAGCCAAAGATGAATTAGTTGAAGATTAATGCAAATTGTCAATGAACGCAATGGGAAATTTGACTCCTATGAATGCATTTCAGTAATACACGTGACCATCGAGTGGGAGAGTCGTCGTCGAAACTTTGATTAAAAAATTGATTTAATCTTTAATATTAATTTGTTTGTCAATTGCACTTTTCTCGAACTAAAAGATGGTCCAGGTAGGGATCTCCTATAGTGGGTCATCCATCAGCTGTGCTGCCATTTATTTTCTCTCGCAGCTGATTTTTTAATGAGGCTTGCGGTTATCCTTTGTGTCTTATGTTTGTATGCTATATTTAATATTTATTCTGTGCCGGGTACCACGGGCATGCGGCGTACTCCAGGCGAGACGTAAACTGGCGCAAAGCAGTGACACTCTTTTACATTTTTGTCCGAGGGACACCCAACTATTTATATTCGGGACGCATTGGTTCTCCGGGTAAAGGGGACATGGGAAGGAGACAAAGGGAAGTATGAGAAGGATGCAGACGTGCCTCTGTCGGCAGGAATGCAGCCGTCGCGTCGGTCCTTCCCGAAAGGGAAGAACAGAAAATGTTTTCTCAAATAAAAGAATCCGGCATGCTCCCCAAAATTAATTTATTTACTCTTTAAGTCCATTGCTTATTTTTTAACTCCGAGCTTGCCAGTGGTTGTTATGTCTAGGGCTAGTGATTTTTAGTAGCAGTAACGATAAACGCGAAATAAATACAATATTGTAGAATAGAACTGATGATATCAGGCCTAACATCGTGGAAATGATGGATATTCATGTTAAGAAAAACCAACTTTGTAGTTTCCACCAAGTTTGTTGATTTGTCCAAAATTTACAAAGTTGGTTTTTCGCGTACATGGACAATACTGTATTTTTTGCGACATATTGGCGATTATGCCGAAAAAAGTATACTTTCACCTATTTCGGATGGCCTTAGAATTTGAACCAAAGTTTGACTTCATTGGAATGCAACCCATTTCCATTCCACAGTTCATTGCCCCTAGCCCTGTTTTTATTTTCATGAGTGAGACCGACACACACATCTTTCATAACACATGAGCTAAAACCGGCCACATACTGATTGTGATACACAGGACGAATTTCATCGTCTTTTTTTATTTTCAACGTCTTTTTTTATTTTTCTGTAATGCATGTAATTTTTAACATATAACAAATATGAATGATATACTTTTTGACACACGAATTTCTTACGGATATATCATCATACTATAATTTTCCGATTTTCACAAAAAAACCGTTACACTCGTAATTTTTAATGTTATCAAATACAAAACCTTAAATTCATAGTTCTAAATCGTTCGTTTCTAAAAATCGCCATCAGTATGTATGAAAAACAGTAGAACCATATATGACATCGTTTACACGAAATACCTGACTTTGTCAACATACACACATACTTGAGCAGTAAAAGCTTAGCTTCTGAGACTATTTTTCTTTAAAAGTCGTTCTTGAATTGACATTGTTTCGAATTCGAGAACGCCTAAATCATGGGGAAAATAGTATTAGTCTCCCTAACATACATTTACATAAACAACTGAATGTAGAAAGTGAATTCTCTAAGAGAAACGAATGGTAATAAAATTTATGCGATTTCCCATATTATTTTGTGAATTATTAGTAAACAACTACGGTAATTGAAGTCAAATTGTCTTAATTTACTAGAAATGGATCCGCAGACGGCTTCTATGGCTGGAAACATTGTCATCATAAAATATATCCTTCAGCTTATCTGCACTATTTTGTGACTCAATGCAGTTGTATGTTATTTAAAGGCATATTATAAGCTAAATACAGTACTTAGTTTTTGCAATTCGAATGGGAAGTTGGCAATTAAGTGTCTGTTTTGACTCACACGGTCACCGTGGAACCTCATGCTTGCATATCCTATCCGGTTTAAAGTGGTTCCGGCTTAAAAAGACTCAAATGCCACCTAAATACAAATTCTTATTTGTATTTAGGTGGTATTAGTGGCACCTAAATACAAATTCTAATGCCATTTTTGCAGAAAGATTTGTTAATAGGAAAAATATTCTGGAAAATGGAATTTTGATGAAACATAGACAAAAGAATTTCTAGGATTTAGAGTAACTAGCAAATAACTACAATAACCAAAGTTAATGTGTGATAGCTTTGGAGAAATAACGCTGCAGTCGGCTCTTTTGGCTGTAAAACTTGTTCATTAAAAATATGTTGGATGAACAATCTACATAGTTTGCAACTCAATTTAAATTTTAATGGCCGAGGCATGTCATATGAGAAGCCCGTAGCTTTTGAGCAGTAAAAATAAGGAAAATGTGGAAAGTAGTAATTTTTTTGACTCACACAGACGCGGTGGAAGCCCCTTAATGCGCGAGCGAGATTAATAATTCGCCGAGCCCTTCTCATGTTTCACGAAGATGGGGGATTACAATCAACCCTGAATTCAGAATCACTTCCATTTTTTTCCACTTTTTTATTAAGTGCCATCGATCGTTTCGGGCACCCTCCTTACCACTTTACTACCTCAAAACATTTCCCGACCGTCAGACGGAGCGACTTGTGGACGCAGATGCCACCGCGATCAATCACGAAGGGAGAAGGTTTGCGGCGGATTGCGGGAGACAGAGAAGCGAAAAATTAAACGAAACGAAAGCGTTTTGAAGCGACACTTTTATTTCTTCAATTTAACGTGGGTCTCAGTCTCCAAGGAGGTTAAAATTAAATGAAGGAGGCATGACCGTGAAAGCTCAAGGGCGAAAGTGAAGCAAGAATAGGGGTGCTTGGGAAGAATTTTGTGCCGAGTAGGTGTGGCCAAAACCAGTCACAAACATCGCCTTGCCTGTTGTTTTAAATATAGATTTGAGGAATATCAAACGTGACCGCTTGAAATGTAAGCCAGGGAGTGAGGTATCAACTGTGCCGACTGTAATGGCGAAATTATCTTCAAGAATCAATCTGGATGTCGCCTCCATTTTTTTATAACCTCCCTGACAGTCTCTAAATGACTCGGATTTCGTATTTCAAAACTAAAAACAATGAGTCCACTAGGGTTGTTCCACCGTCAAATGTAACTTATTTTATATTGTAACCATTTATAGCAAAACGCGTCCTCAACTTGGTGTGAAAGAAACATACCTTTACACGCTATTGTTTCTCATGTGAAAAACTGTTCATAAGAAACATATGCTCTCAGGACATTCAATGGTGGTAGATTTAAGGGAGGGCAACGGCCTGCCACGATCGAAACACCAGTTCCCGATCAGTCACCGAGGTTAAGCATCGTCGGGCTCGGCTTGAGTTTGGATGGGTGATCCTCCGATACGTCCGAGTGCTGTTGCCCCTACCCGCACGTGGCAGATAGTAAGTGCGAAATGACCTAAGCCGTCGAAGCACGTTAAACAAAAACACTACGATTTAAGGGACCTTTCCAATTTTATTTAATTAATTAGTGAATAACAACAGGAACTGAAGTCAAAATGCGTTACTTCGATAAAAATAGCGCTGCAGTTGGCTCATACAGCCAGAAATGTGTTCATTAAAAAAATGATCGTCGAATGAGCTGCATATTTTGTATCTCAATCTCGTTTCTTAATAGCCATTGACTGCTATCGGAGACATCAATGATTTTTTGAAACAGTACAAGTGAAAACTTTGCTTTGAATATTTGATTTGACTCACACAGTCTCAGTGGAAAATCATTAAATTGCTTTTTCCTAAATGACGTGGTATACGGATGCCAAAACATGAATAAATGGTGAATCAATTCAATGATGGACATTAATGATGGATGGATGAGCATTAGTTTGGCCCAGGTAATGAAGAAAACGACAAGGTCGAAACAATTCTATCTGCTCCAGTTGGTGCCAATCTGAATTTATGATCAATCGCGCTGTCTTTGTTCTAGAGAATCTTATTACTTTAGTATTCTAATGGTAGATCTGCTTTCCTTGTTTCCGCGCAGATTTTCTGATCAATTTACCGATATTTTCAATCCTCTGAATGACTGACTAACCAACGCCTGGTCGACAGCTAATCTTACCGACCTCATAACTTTTCCTGCCAGATACTTTTATTCTCATTTAATTTTCATTATTTCCTGAACAAACACGTTAAAATGAAGGCAACAACGGTTAAAACGACGACGTACCCAACGACGTACACAACGTCTTAAACAACGACGTACGCAACTGCCTACCCTGATTCTCTGTAAGCCACCCTCACCTGTTCCGTCTGGGGGGTTATTTTGTAATCTCACCTTTTTAGTGACTCTTAGTGGAAAGGCGGGAGATCCGTTTCCCTCTCTTAATGATCGGCTCACGAATGGTTCGTCAATTGTCGAAGCTTCAATTACCTTATATCAAATAAAATATGCCGAGACTAGCGAATACCCAGATTGCTCAACATCTTACGGAAGATATCTTACACTGTGTACATATAACGAAAATCTAAGTACAGTCAAAACTACAAGCGACATGTAAGCGATCACTCAATATTTAAAAAAAATTAAGTGCATCTAATTAGTGTTCGATTCACAAGCACGGGAAATATCTACCAAGAACGTAGATTTTAAGGCAATATTTGTTAAAATTATGAAATTATGGTATAAATAACTGAATTCCATTCTCCATACACTGGCGGATAGGCTCACGAAAACAAAGGTATCAGCAACATTGTTTGGGAAATATTGATACGAAATATGTACACGGATAATTCAAGCTAATAATAACATAAGCATTTCAAACAAAGCATACCTTCAAGTGCCCAATATAATGGAGTTGAAAATGCTGATGTTCTTCACGTTTAGCAAATTACGACAATACGATTTAAAATCGTTTGTATCTTTCGCGCCCTTGTTTATTTTCCAACTCAAGCTTCAAGTGGAAACGATGGTGGCTCCATGTCACGTTCTTTATGACAGGTGAGATGGAACTAATGGCAGGCGGAGATAATGAAACGGATCAAGAGTCGAAAGATACGGATCAGAGCGGATGAATCGTCTAAAAGACCAGCACATGACCGGCAGTTCACTGCTTGAGGTCCGAAGATGGTCACGCCGCCTGGGTGTCGGAGTTTAACTACGAAAAAGTGACATTTTATGACGTATTCTGACTAAAGTGAGATTACAAAATAACCTCCCAGGTCTTAGAAAATAATTATTTAAATATGGAATGGACCCTTTAGTTCTCCTCCCACCCACATAACTGGACAGTTTGGGTCATTCTTATTGCTAATAAGCAGAAAAAGTGTGATCATTAATAACTGATAAATTCTTTCCATGCAACTTAATTAATATCGCATTAATATTTTTTATGATTAGAGGTTAAAAATTGGCAATATTTCATGTCATGATGGCACTCATATCATTTCAGACTGGTAAAGGGAAACGTCATCGAAATAATAGTAGCTGAAACCGATGCTTTCAACTTTTTTACATTTCTATGAAAAGTAATTCAAAGGAATAACAATGAATAGCACTCCGTCAAGTTCACACTTAAAATTAAATTCCTATCCCATTAAAACAAATAGTAAGTAAGGCCTTTATTTTCTATTTCCTGATGATCCTCATGCCACTTCAATCATCGGCAGCAATATGAAAATAAACCCTGAGTGTTAAACATACGTTATACCAATATGATTAACTATTAAACAAAAGTATATAACTTAATTCCAAATAATCTTGAAAGAGTGATATTTATGAATGATATTTCGAATCCGGAGGCCCCATGCTATATTTTTTGTGGATAACGGGAATAAGACTTGTGAAATCCCTTGGATGTATCAATACCACATTCCATCCCTGAGCCCAGCTAATTTTAGTGAAGCTTTTGATCAATAGCTCTTTGAAACTGGGAAAACTGGGCTCAAAAGAAATTCCTCCCGATTATTAGATTTAATCCTACCAAAAAAAAAACTTAAAGCTCTCGGAAGTCCGTGAATGTTTTCAAACGCAGTCTTCAGTTGGGGTGTAAGTTTTAGACGGGCCCTGGATAAAATTTCGCATTCCTAAGCCAACATGAAATGCTTTTGAATGATGCTGGTACCTTAAGCCCTATGGTATCTACTCCTTTATGCCCACATAGTTTCCTAATTTTCATTCCGGCAGAATCGTTTGCACTCTACGTATTTCATGCTTGTTCAAAATGCTCCATTACACATCATCCTTCGTTTCAATAGTATTTTTTATCATACATCCTGCCAAACATGTACTCTAACTGGTGTGAAACAGGAAGATTTAAATTAGTAATTGCTGCGCATCATTTTCTTATTGCATGTGGTAAAATTAAGAGGGATATGTAGTGTTAGGAATAAGTGGGTGATGTAAACAACGAAGAATAAATGAAAGAATGTGAAGTAGATGTTCCGGTAATGCATAAATTAAAGAATCACTTTGATTGATATATGAATCTGCTTATTACTGCACGGGAAAGAGTCCCTGCTCTTCTTTGGTGAGTTATTATTTGCTACCTAGAGTTCTCATACGTCTCCACCGCATATATTTTGCCATTATGTCGGCATACCCAGTTAGCATTGCAACTTTTGCTACTTACTACAAAAGCAATAGTCATTGGACCATCTTCAACCAATCCTGATTCTTAATTCAATCGCCTGGTTTTAAATGTGGTTAGAAAAATAGCATACAAAGAGTAGAACTTTAAAATCACCGTTAGCGAAAGTGTTCTCCCCCAAACTGTATTGCATGGCATATATCCTGGGTATGTCATGATGGGCATTAAAGTAGATAAAATAAAATGGGATTGGGCTACATGAAAACTGTTTGCGGTGAAAGAAGGATGGATGGATGGGAATGAGTGTATCATGAAGTGTTCATTGAATGATCCAGTTATGGACTTGTATGAAAGGAGCATTATACTATGTTGGATTCTTCATACTGGAAAACCTTGTAAATCATGGTGAGCCCTATAGGCGTGAGAGGAGGATAAATGCAGTAATTATGGGGTATCTGAGAAATTTTTGCGGTAAAAGCAGTGGGTATAGGGTTAGGAAAGTGCGTGGAATGGATGCTCCGGAAACGAATTCATACGAAAGGAGAGTGCTTCTTGGGTTTGGCCATATTCAGAGAATGGGTGAGAGAGGCATAAATACATACATCTGTGATATTTTAGTGAATAATGTGAGATTAAGGGGCAGTCCGAAAAAGTAGTGGGTGAACGTGGTGGAAGTGATTATTAAGAGGAATTTAAAGAGTCTTTAAAAACAGGAGGTCGTGTCAGAAGCAATGAATGAATGCTATGTAACCATATGATTACTTTGTCTTACATATTATACTATTACTTTGGCATTATATTACACATTACATATGATTATAATTCATATATTTAGAATGTTATGCATTGCGGTTAATATTAATCCCTAATCTACATGAAAGTCGTAGAACTTTGAATGGCAGTCCTTTTGGAAACTGGTACCGTTTGGCATCGAGGCTATAACACGCTTTTTTGGCATGCTCAATGAAGTAAGCTAGATCATTCGAGGTTATGTTCTCTGAAATCTCCTCCGATGGTCTTAAAACTCGGAAGATGCGGATGGCTTACTTTCGAGAATAAATTGTAAAAAAAAAGAAAGTTATTTCTATAGAGAGTTCCAAATTTAGTGGCCTTATGAAGTACGTTGTTGCCAAACTTACTCTCCGTGTTCTCAACTCTAGTCAATTTAGGCAACTTTTCTAACAACACGCGAAATTTAAGTATGTTACTTAAGGGAATATTGTTCGCTTATTAGAAGAATCCTGGATCTTCAGTTGGTATACAGTGCATAACCATGTTAAATCTCCAACATCTATTGACGACATTGCAACTCTGGCATTGTATAGACTAACACAGGAAACGAATCTCCTTAAGAGCCCATTTTTCCAACTAAATCAGGGAAGCCCTATATGCTTTTACTTTATGTTTTGACATGTTAGGGATCAAGCATATCTGTATCTCGCTTTTCATATGGATATCCGAGCAGATGGTCAAAATCTGACACTCGTTTGCATGAGCTTAACTTGCTTGGTACGGCCAAAGCATAAGGTCCGTCAACCTTGAATAATACAGAACCGCAGTTAATCTGGACTCAGATAAACGAAGCTCTACTGTACTCCAAAAAAATGTTCTCATTGCTTTCGATTAGGAACAGAAATGAAATGCCCTAAATATCCCAGCAAACTCGGAACACCTTTCGAAACATTAAAATTTGCTGAAATCTTTCCTGGCTGCCTTCAAAGTTCCTTCTCTTTCAGTTTAACGTCCTGCTTCTCATCTGCTGCTACAAACAGCCCTCTTCGCGGCCGTTGAAAATTATGGGAATAACTTTCCCCTATTATCACGTCGATGCGCGAATAAAATAATAAAAAACAACAAAGTTATAAAAAAATAATTTCATTTCCCCCTCTCTCCTCTTTCTTCCCCATGCCCATCACGTTAAAATAAAATATCAAAAAAATACAAACCGAAACAGTGAATACGGAATGAGTGGACTTTTTTTGTCATGTTTTTCTTTCTTGATTTTTCTTTATTTTGGAAAGCACCCATTAAGATGAGATCCGCGCAGCAACTGCGTCCATTATCGGCTACGTCCACGCGGGCCGTCTGGTGGGAGTCCATCTGAGCTCTCCTCATCACATAAATCATCCACTTACTATGGAGGAAAAAGGAGTGTGCCATCCCTCCCTTTTCGCAGTTTATACAGAATATGCATGCATAAAAAGAATGTGAAGGGATAGAAATTCAAGGACGGTCTCATTTTTAAGAACGGTGAAGTAAGCAATGCAATTCCCCTGGATTAATGTTTTTACTCTTTTGAAATGGCAGTGCTTCCTTTTAGCCTTATCATGAAGGAATACCACCTAGTCAACCCCGGAGGCTGTCACCTCATACCACACCAGGGGTTCACAACCTCTGGGGAATATTCCTGCCATGGGGAGAATTTAGGGGAGAAATTGGTACATTCATAGAACTGCGGAACTGGCCGCGCAGTAAATTTAACGGAGTCACCCGCTGGTGGTCACACAAGGGTGTGAAATTCACAGTGAAAAAATCATTCGCCTGGACTGGGATTCGAACCCAGACCCCCCGATTTCACACAATTGTGTGACCACCAGCGGGTGACTCCGTTAAAAGTTACTGCGCGGCCAGTTCCGCAGTTCTTTGAATTTGTCAAAGTAAACACCTTTGTGTTTAAAGTTTGGCTTTACCTCGTGGAAAGTAGCGCTTAGCGTTCGCACACGGGTGCTTTGGCATTGTATGCACGGTACCTGTGAAGACATTATGCTCCTTAAAGACTCCCATGAAATTCACAGTGAGGGTAGCTTAACTGGTAGAGCACTAGGTGCGAATTCGGGGGGTCCGGGTTCGAATCCCAGTCCAGGCGAATGATTTTTTCACTTTGAATTTCACACAGTAATTGGTACATCTATTCAGCAAAAAGTGATGTTTTGTGGCGTGTCTTAAGTATGTACATTTTTTTACATTAGGAATTAAACTATTATTTAATTAACTAGGTTTTAAAAGGCGCCCGTGGCGCCTAGGCCTGGGCGATATTGATAATTCAATATTGGGATACGATAATTTTAGCATATCGTCTGGTGGCGATATCGATAACTCATATCGTGACGGTAAATATCGTCTTATTGTGCCCCGATATTTTATCGGGGCACAATAAAATATCGGGGCACGATAAATATCACGATAAACATCGCGATAAAATATCATGATATCGCGTCCCTATAAAATATCACGATATCGCGCCCCGATAAAATATCACGATATATTATCACGATAAATATCACGATAAAAGATGGTGATATTGCGCTCGTTCAAATATTGCGCAAATGCGCCCGATGAATTATCGTGATACTGCGCCGGTTAATCGTGTCGGAAAAAGACAGCCGTTGGGTTAGACTTCGCTTAAGCTGGAGCAAGCACGTTTGAAAACTTACTATTCTGATATCTGCTAATTCAAATTCTCAGCAGTTCTCTCTTTCTCTTTCAATTTCAGTGGTCCGATAGTTTATAGGTGACGTCTTGTTCAAATTTTGGAAGGAACTGAAAACAACTGTTTGTACATTAGAGTATATATTGCCCACTGATCTAAATATACCGAAACAAACTCAGCAAGG
This sequence comes from Pyrrhosoma nymphula, assembly GCA_963573305.1. Taxonomy (NCBI): domain Eukaryota; kingdom Metazoa; phylum Arthropoda; class Insecta; order Odonata; family Coenagrionidae; genus Pyrrhosoma; species Pyrrhosoma nymphula. Next base: position 48,971,488 of record OY754337.1, on the reverse strand, counting down.
AGAGCAATATCACGATCTTTTATCGTGATATTTATCCAGATATTTTATCGGGGTGCGATATCGTGATATTTTATCGGGAGGCGATAACATGATATTTTATTGCGATATTTATCGTGATCACGATATTTATCGTGCCCTGATATCTTATCATGCCCCGATAAAATATCGGGGCACGATAAGACGATATTTATCGAGCAAAGATATATCGTCAATTTTAAAAACTCAAAATCGGAATGGCGATATATTAAAATATCACGATATTTTACGATATATCGATTTATCGCCCAGACCTAGTGGCGCCCAATTATTCGAGGAAGATATTGAAATTAAATGACACTTGATATCATGAGTTTATTTCCAACACTAAAAAAATTACATTCTTTCCGTTTATTTCTCACGTTGCGTGTGAATTGACGATTATCGTTGAGCAGTGGACCTTGCTGAGGGTTGGGCTTGATAAACACTTTCACTTGGCGGGAATTTCTCGAGCGAGAGAGAGCAACGTACAGATGTCCGTGTGAGAGTTAAATTTCGCTGTTTGGAGTTAAATTCCGAGGGGAAACGACCTGACTCTGCGACTTGCTGATTGTAATCGCATGTGCCGGAATCACTGGAAATTTTCGTCGTCGCAAGATGACAGAGAGCCTTGTCTCATTGTCAGTTGGAGACAAATTAGAAATGATTCTCGCTTTTATGAAATTTCTTGCAAGCAGTTGAATAACTGCATTTTAAATTTTAAGTGACAATGGCTCCATCTAATAACGGCCTTTTAAAACTTAAGTGAATGTGGCTCCATCGAATGACAGCATTTTAAAATGTGTCTGTGGATCCTATCGTTACAGCGTTCCTGAGTCAATGAGTGAGTAACAAGGGATAGACATTTTAGATTCTTATATAGACATTTTCTATTGCCTAGGGGGAATGATATTCTGAACTGCGGTGTAAGGGGTGAATGGAGAAAAGCAAAATGTGAAGAACCACAGTTCTAGATCTTTCATAAAAAATACGGCGTTTCAGGAGGAATCTACTCAATTTATAGAGGAGGTGGGATAGGTGATTTTCAGCATTTTTCCCTACAAAAATGGAGTCGCAACTCCTATATTTTTGAGCATTTTTGAGCAGTGACGTGCGCTAATTATAAATAAGTAAAACTAGTCCAAATAATTTATAAGATCTGTATCTTTTTTCTGCCAATCCTTATGGTAATTGTTTTCAATTTCAAGGTGGACACCAAAATTGTCAAATGTTTCTTCTTATAAAATGAATGGTTTGAAAAACATTTTTATTTTCAAAGATACTAAAAACTTTGCATTAACAAAAATATCAGAAACTTTAATTTTCTTTCTAAACTTGGTTATATGGTTTTCTTATCTTCATTTTTGGCGTAGATATGGCATCTTAACACAAACGATAGGTACCGTTACATAAGCACATTGATCGATGTATTTTTCCCATGCAAGGAACTGGCTTTCATTTGCCGAAAAAAGACTGTTATCTTCATCTATCTAAGCCTACGTTTTTCTTTTGACATGCATCGAAAATATTAATCAACCGCTGAAAATGGGATAGAGGCATTATTGTGGGGTAAATAAAGTAAACAATGAAGCGGTAACAAAGTCTCTAAGTGGGGACTATCACTATAGATTGACTGTCGAACGTATTCATGGAGATTTATTGTTATGAACAATCTGGACTCTAGTCCATTTCTATTGACTTGGCGGCTGAGAATTCGGCCGTTCTCGTCAGCTCTCGCTCACTCTCGCACGGCAGGGGAAATTTGTGGAATGGGCGAGGTATGGGAGGGACGAACGCCAGCAAGGCGTTGCCACAGTCACAGGAATCGCACAGCCATACTTTAAATATCGCTGATGTAAACGTAGAACACGTGACAACACGGCAATGAGAGAGCAGTTCTTCGCACGACAGAAGGCAGAGCAAGACTGAGGTCCCGGGAGAAGGAATTTCCCCACCTATGTTCCTATTGGCTACCCCAAGACCACATGACTGGGCTCAAGCTCCTCTCCCCGGCTGGCCCCGCCTTCCCAGCCGCCAAGTCATTTGAAAAGGATTATAGTTTTACTTCATTTTCATCTTCGTTTCAGTTGATTGGTGCGCGCTGCTACTTTTTGGCGTTTTGATGGAAACTGCAAAAGGCTTCGAACTAAATGTTTGCGTTGCCATAGCTCGGTAACTAAGGACTCGACCCCTTGTTCACAAAACAGAAAAATTTTAAACAAGCCTCCCCTATCACCTCCAGAAGTGACGCAAATTCCTCCTGAACAACGGTACACTCCAAAAAATTAAATTATATTTTGACCGTGCATCTTAAGGAGGTTACACCGCAACCGTTTGAGTAAAAAATATTTAAATACACTATACAAAGTATGCTGCTTTCACTGGTGACTTTTATTAGCTATTATAAAACAAATCTGAAGTGCAAACTATGTTTTATATCCTACGAATATTTTTAACGAACTTTCTCTCCAGCCATAGAAGCTAGATGCTGCACCAGCAAGCGGGCAGACTAATTCCCCAGCGTCAGCCATTAAAATGGACCCACCGTCGATTTTAGTTTTGAAATACGAATTCCGCGTCATTTAGGGACTATTCCCATATGAAAAGGAAGTAATTAAAGTGTTGCGTTACACTTGCTTTCTTTTTTTTTAAGGAGGTTGCGCCACGACTAAGTGTGTCATAAAAAATACTGAATTCCACCTTTATCGCTTATACTGTTTAATAAAATTTCGTTTTTACTGATAGAAGTCTTCATAGCAATTAAGAAACGAGATTAAGATACAAAATATGTATAGATCACTGGACAACTACATTTATTAATAAACACTAGTGAACTGACGCATTTTTTTTATTCCACGGAAAAATCATTCTCCTAAACCGGGACACAAACTCAGATTACTCGATATCGCGCAGAGTGCTTTATCCAGTTAATCTACCGATTCGTCCTTATCCCTTGTGGATTCTTCAGGGCTTTAAAAGAACAATTTGTCCAGGACTACCGAACATGCTGTCACATAAGCAGTTCAAACCGTGCGCATAGCGCCCCTGTCCACAAGGTTATTGTCAAATATGGAGGTGAGGTGTTCAGAAGCCACTGTGAGATGTCCGCTCTTTTGACGAATTTAGAGCACACCGGGAATAGCCACGATATTACCTTTACGGAGTTTAATAGCAAGTGCACGTAAGTACGTAATTTCACAGGAGAAAAATCATGCGGCTGAATCATCATTATGAAAGCGAATGAATCATTATCAAGGCATTTGACATTACTATGCACCCAAGATTTCCGCTGAAAATTATAATTGTATGTGTCATTTAAAACTTATGGAAAAGGACTGGTTTCAACCTCCTGGTTATGATGAATTTTCACGTTTTCAAGATTTATGCGTGGAGTTTCCTAGCAAAAATTCTTAAGACTGCCTTCTAGTTAGATCTGTTTAAGGGATAATAGCAATAATGTTCCATGAGTAAACATCTCTGAAAGTTCCATAGGTCCAAGGAATCATCCTTAAGGGACATCAGAAAACGCCGTTGCAATCAGGACTCTTTTATACCGTCGAGAATACTTTATCCCCTGCCATCCAGGCTTGCAACTCAAGGATTCGAAAGTGGGTCGTCCCATCCTTGTGTGTGAATCCTCCTAAATATTCCGATCTTGTTGTTCTATTGATTTCTCTATCTTCTCCTAGCATGCGGAAGAAAAATATGGGGGTAGAAAAGGGGCTCTGGGAATGGATAGTCGAATAATTTCTTTAGCTTTCCTTTCACTTTATATTGTGATCGGCTGCATTTAAAAATTGGGCGTAAAGATATTTGTAGGTGAAGGCAACCAAAACCAATTCCCCAGAGGCATGCACCTCCATCCCTCCAGCTTCCCACAGATCACCCGATCACCCTCATCTCTGTCGTGTTTTCCCTTGTAGGTAGATATCGGCCCGATATCATATCATCTCGTCGGTAAATTTACGGGGTCGTCAGTTCAAACTGCACAGGGTACCGCGTACACCCCCATCGGATTGAGTGAAGTTTTGATGAATGCCTTTAGAAAGGAGATGCGTTTGGCAGGGTGGATCATGATGAATTGCCTATTGATAGGGTCTGGTTCAACAGTAGCTCTCGGAAATTAAATTAGTGGAATGTAAACGTTCAATTTAAGCCCCCCTAGCTCTCAATCCTACCACAGTCTATTGACTCATTTCTTTTTTTATCAACATTTCCATCAATGGCCTGATTTCTGGCCGTAACAGGATTAACCATATGCGTCTTCCAAAACCTTTCAAAGTATATAATGCATCTAATGAGCTATGGAGAGCTTAAATAAAACGTTGTGCTTGTTGGTAAAGTAATATTTTGTTCATAAATATTCCAAGCGCGTTCAAAATTTAAATTATGTTTTGAAACAGTGTATTGAAAATAATTCAAATATTCAAATATACCAGAGTTAAAATGTACATTACAATTTATATGTAAAATAATATGTAATAATTTATGCCAAAGATTCTTATAAGCTCCTCCCGATGCTCCAATGACTGGCTCATACGAGGACGCACATGATAATGTACACACATACCAATCACGCTATTCCCTTTCGAGGTAGGCAAAGTCAAAAACCTTATATATTGCTGTTAGGGATTAAAAACTAGCTCTCCTTCAATAATTTCTTCATTAATGCCCTATACTTGCATACCTGCTTCTATTATCCTGCCTATCTCGCTTCTATTATATTCATGCACTGCTTCATAAAATCTCTCATATTCTCGTGACCCCCAATGTTCATCCTAAATATCTTCTAATACATCCACCCATAACATTATTAGCCTACACCTTCCTCTCACACCATTCACTTCACTATTAAATATTGTCAATTAAAAAAATATTTCAAAGAAGCTCTTAAGTTGTTATAAATCACAAATTTTTAATGAATAAGGAATTGATAAGGACTATATTTTACGTACAATTTTATGATGAAACTTTTCATCTTATCTGCAAACGTCTGCATCTGTATATTATGACAAGGCTTTAGAAGTTTTTTTACTAGTCCCCATTTCATTGTTCATTTGGTTTGATACATGTAATATGAGGGTGGTCCTTATTTGTAAGTGATTTTTTTTCTGAATTTTTTTCTTAGGGAGCTCAAAAATTTTTATCCTTTTAGTAATAAAATAACCTGCTTTGAATACCATTTGAAAATCATTGAAGAAGATCGATGTTGGAAAATAATAAAATTTTATTAGCCATCGTCAGTGTTTCATAATTGTATATTGCCTTATTCAAGGCTGTACGAAACATTGGTAATTAACATTGGATAAAATATTTCATCCAAATTACGTGGAGTAAATGTTTAACTGTGAGCAATATTTTGGAAATTGAGTTTGGTTATTGTTTTGATTTGTTCCTCCAAAAACATTAGTGGGGAGTATTATTGTTAAACTTGACAGTGGCAGGCTTCACTTCGTAGAAGTTATTAATGTTGAGTATTACTGTTGTTTTTTTTGTCACGAAGGTCGATCCAATTAAGCTACCGAGGCATCCTTCTCTCCAATGGATTTTTTAAAAATATTATCGAGCAAAATTATCAAATTCACAATTAAAATTGTTCATTCATTTTAAAGTCGAAATTTAATTCATATTTTTAAATATACAAAATCCGCAGGGGATTAGGAAGCCTGTTAACTAGCTGAGGCATTCGGTATGATATCGAGAGATCCAGGTTCTAGTCCCGATCAAATGGGAGTAAATTTTCCTCTGTGAAATTTCGCACGTTAAACGTTGAGATAATCTACACAAAACGTATATTAATGAAATCTTACTATAAAATTTTAATGACTGGGTATTTTTACTTATTTCACAGAAATAAGTGCGTGTTATACATCTGCTACTTGTAAATTCCATAAGCGTTGTCGCATTTAGTGTGGATCTCTTATCTACCATTGAAAGAAAACACACCTCGTGACAAATGTGACGCTGAGTGGTATCTCTCGTGGGAGTTCCCCGTATACAAGGCCCAGCTGATCCATTCAAGAGATCGAGGAGACTGATTTCCGATCCCTCTCCAAGGGGCAGACTTTGTATGGGGGTCGGGAAAAGATAAGATCCACTTCCGTGGGCCGAGGATGGAGGCGACCTGGGGCGTCGCCTTAAAACTCTCCCCCTTAATCCCGGTCGCATCTCCCGGGAGACTGATCCCGTCACTGCCCACCCCGGTTCAGACAGGGATGGACGTTTTCCGCATCTCCCACACACACGCACATCCTTCATCCCAGAGTGTCAGCTGCGTCCGGCTCGTCAAACTGAACGTGCCTCAATCAGAACCAAGCCGTCGTGAACGTGAGACATGGTTCGAAGATCGGTTTTGATATTGAAGTTGACAGAACCAGGTTGCGGACGTTTTCCCCACAAAATATATCAACATCGGCCACATTCGTAGAATTCAATTTAAAGCCGATATTGTTAAGATTGTCGTTCTCTGACGCTGTTCCGGGAAAGTAACAAAGTGACAGAAGAAAGTAAATTATCTAAATGGATTTGATATAATGGTCATGAATCTCTCGGTCGTTCATCTGCAAATAGATTTATCTCTGAGATAGGTATAGTTTTTGGATGATATCAATATTTTTTAATACTGTACTGTGCTATGATTGTACATGCCGGAAGCATGAAAAGCCTTTGATACAGTTTTTCAGAATTATATTTGTCATTACTATTAATGCATATGTAATCTCATTACTTTATAGTTTATGCTTTATTGATTTAATTTCCCTGTCCTCACTCACGCCACCTAGTGGGAAATAATTTAAAAATAATATCTTGCATTAGACATCGACAACGATACACACTACCACTTCTATCGGCTAATAGAAAGCAATAGCGTAATAATATATACTTTTTAAAGATGCTGCCAAATCTAAATGTCTATATTTCCGAAATGACACAAATAGCTGATAAACGACGATCAGATTCGTCAGGTCAGCATATCGAATCAGTTACGGTAATTTGTATTTTTATCTCTTGGTTATTTGCACCAACATACTGTCAATTGCTAGACTCGGTGCAATTGATGATTATTGTCGGATTACAAATTTACTTTTTGCTTATCCTGGAATTTAAAATCAATGTTGGACTACATGTCCACATGCTTGAATCACTCCTGGGTAAAGCCACCGAGAATAAGGCAAGTTAGCGCTGAGGAGACAGACACTGTGTGATATGTGCCAACAGAAGAGCTGGACACAGTTTTATCTTCAGACTGTTTTAAACGACGCTTAGGTCATCACTAAAATCAGCTCCGTAAACAAGGAACCAAATTCGGAAATCAAATCGAATTCGATGCCTGAGAGTATGTGTGTAAACGTTGCAAATTTCAGGGCATAGTGGCGCTGTCCAAAGGTTTGCTGAACTAATCTACCTAAATCGTTCCCTCCGAGATATACAGGCCTTAACACTCGAATTTTGATCGTTATCTGTTTTAAATAATAGGCCTAAAATTTTCAATTCCCTTCACGAAGCGAAGGGGAAAACAATTCAGCAGGATTGAAAACTCATGCAAGCCGGGGTTATGAGTGGGTAGGTGGTCTCATTAAAATAATGTGTCGTTGCCTTCGTGTGCATGAGCGAAAAAAGTGGGAAATTTCATTTTTCCAGGAAATTTCCTCGGTATTATGCGTTGGCTTGTCACGCCAAACAAATTGAAAGACATTACCCGTTATCATTTCCCATGTTTTGTGATTTATCATTTGTATATTTCCTGTAGATTTTGGCTTCTACAAATACTACCAATTAATGCTTTTAAGATTCATTTGGATTTTCAATATGTCCAATCATAGACACCCGTAGTTCAAACATCACGATTGAGATTATTTCTGTGCAATTCCTTCAGGAACTCATTTCTACTTCAATTTCATCCAGTATTGTATTTAATCATGGAATAATGGTTTTTTGGTGTATATTAAATTTTGTTACCAATTACTTTTAATTTCCCGAGGAAGGCGACTGTGAAATTATCTTTTAAATTTAGAAACTTGTTTCACACTTGGTTTTGCTGTACCGTATGTTTGAATCCGGCTGCTTTTTTTTCTTTTTCAGCATTCGTAAGTGCCTTTATAAAGATTTATTATAATACAATGACATGCTGCTTAATGTATTAAATACCATTCAGTTTAAATTAATGTAAACACAAAAAATTTGTGTAAATTTATATGGTTGAATGGTTGCAGTTTCTTATCTTGTTTATCGTAAAAACATGGTGATGTTAATCAATTCAATTGTATACTAAATATACACTAAGGGTCCTCAACTTATCTACCAAAATACACTTTAGACTACAACAAACATTTAAAATACATAGAATTAAAATAATTTTAACAAACAAAACTGGTTTGAAATAACTGTATGATTAAATAACCATAGTCTCTCAAACTTTTTATCGTATAAATATAGCAATACTGACCCTCTGATGGTAAATCAATTAAAATGTACTATACTTATACAATTAGAGTCCTTAACTTAGCAACTTAAATGCATTTAGGTTCCTTGTTATGTTAAGTCCCTCGCGTAATACTCGCTATTCCTCACACTCCGTCTAGATAGGTCTGATACTGATAGGATAGTAGCATGTGGGGGATGAATTTTCTCTTCTAATGACCAAAGAGATTCCTGTGCTCACTCAAACTACCTTCAACAACGGCGCAAATCAGGCCTTATTCCTCTACAGCTGTTTTCCTCTCCACAACAACTATGAGGGAAATCAAAACATAAAACCACCGTCTGGATTTCTATCCCTTTACCATTTCGTTGAAAAAAAATATCCCGTTGCTAACGGAAAATCTTGGGAAGCGAAAAAAAGTGGATAATTGGCTCACTTAACTTTTTATTCCCAGAGGCTTTCTGAAGCCTCCTCGGAATAGAGGGTATTAGAGTCCCTTCTGAAACCTTGCTGCCGCTATAACAATTTCCCTGGGAGACGGGTGAAAGTTTTGAGTGTTTTGCAGTGATAGATTGGGACCTGTACACGGCCCATTAGTTCTCAATCAGCGGCAGTGACATTGGGGAAATAGAATAAACGGAAGGAAAGGGAAATTTGTTCGTTTATTTTTCCCCAATGCAAAAAAAATATAATAAACCTAGAGCTGCAACGGGGAGAGATGGATGAGACATAATGGAGGGTCCCTGGATTGTGGGGTTATCCCTGCTCCCTTGACCACCCCCGAAGAAAAAAGAAGGGAACGAATTCTGAGGAAAGACCCATATCTCAAATGTACGATTGAATAAAATAAAAAGTTGTCTGAGAACAGTATAAAGCATAGTAATGGCTTGCAATCAAAGTTTCATGTTGGAATGATGGTTAAAAAACAGATTATTTATAGTGAAGAGGAGAAGGATAATAAGAGATGGTCAACATTAAACTTTGCACATTGAAACTTGAGCTCAAGCTTCGATGGTTTATTTACGTCTAATATCAGCCAGCGATTACTTTTTTTGTGTGGATCATCTCAATTGGTGACTTTAGTTAATGAATTAGGGAGAGTAAATATTATGTGATGGATTTGAAAACAAGGTATCTGTTTCTTAGAATTTAGTCGACATAAGAGGAATATAAACCAGAATTAATCAAGCAAAATTTATTGTACATATTAGAATTGCTTGACTGGTTTTATAGTAAAAAATATTAGAGAGAGCGTTTGTACATTTTTTTGGATATCTACATTAGAAATATGCCATAAAATCAGGCTTGTACTTGTGGTATTTCATCATTTTAACCATAAAACCGTATCGCATGGAACTTTACATTTGAAATTGCTTCAAATTTGTGTATTTTCATATTACCAATTTGGTACCTCCATTTACTATTTTACGCAATGATTGTAACGCGTATCCACCTCGTTGTTAGCCAGTTCCCTAGGCCCATAGCTTCAAATCATTGCCTTGCGCTCAAAGATTTTTTGCGAATTCTATGTTTAGACGTGAAACAAAAGGAAAATAGAGTAAGTTATTTATTCAGGACTAACTAAAAGCTTGGGATAAGAATATGAGGTAATTCCGATTTAAAGTGATTACTAAAAAGAAACATTTAACCAGTTGTTTTAAAAGAATAACGGGCAGTTTTGTTGTTTGTGGCTTCTTTTCTGAGGGTGATATGAATTAAACATTGCTGAACTATTTCATCATTTCATACCAAATAAACTATCCAAGAACCAAGCCTATTGCTTGATCCTTCGCTTAACTTGTCTTGGGAGTCCATAGCTTTTTATTTTACTCTGACAAATGAAAATTAGACAAGATGCTCACGGTGGACATTGCTTCCGAGAATTCTTTTCTTGAAAAAAAAGGCAATTTTTTCTTACTGCTCACCACTATACTTAGCTCTCAACTGGTCGGGGTAAAACTGGCTAAGAATATGGCTTATTTAGTAGACAATTATTTCGGGTGACTGATATGAAACCGAAGAAGCCATCAACATTTTCCTTGAACGAAGAAATTTCAATGGCGACACTTACTTTCACTAAAGTAGTGCCTTTAAATCAATTATTAAATGCATCAAGAATGTAAGGGAAGGCGGTAAAATCAGACAAGGGTGGAGCTAATCACGAAATACCAGATACCACGTTTTGGGTAAGTATGTATTTAGCGTTAAAATTTGAGAGTACGACGTATTCATAAGCTCTGAAGATAATTAACAAGTCGTTCTTCGAAACGCCGGCAGATATGGAGCATCTAACTCGGTGGAACACCCGAGAAACATTTTTCTTTCAATTCTTACATTAATTACCGCTTTTGGCCACTCTCGATGTAGGTACCCTGTGTCTGTACTCTTACCCACTGAGCGGCGGCTTGCGGCTAAGTACGTAGATTCAAGGTGGTTGAGGGTAGCTCTCGGTGGATGGTTAAGAGAATTGTGTGGGGCTTTTGGGAGCAATTGGAACGGTACGGTTTCGAGGAAAGGTGGAGACACAGGATGTTGGGTGGTTACGAGTTTATAAAAAGGCAAGGGGTTTCGGGGAAATCACTAGAGGTGCTCTCAAGCATCCAATAAGGTCTTCATCCCTCTCGCTCTCCATCCTCCACTCCTCGCCTTGTGATGTGGGCCTCCCTACTGGCTCGCCCAACTTGCTCTGTTTCACCCCCCAAGGGTGGAGGAGTGGCGGATGCCTGGGAAGACCCCAAGGGTGGAGAGGGAGGACAGTGGTGGGGCGTGGCGGGGAATGGGGTGGCGAGGGGGACCCAGAGTTATCCCGCCCCAGCAACTCCTTTGATGCCCGCCCACGCGCCACGCCCCCACCACGCCCACACCACGCCATTCCCTTCCTTCCCCTCCACTCCCCACCCCGCCATCCACCACTTCGTCCTTCCTTCGTTCCTTATCCAGGGTTTCCATTCATGTCTTCTCCCTTCCATTCAGGGTCCTCCTACTCCTCACTCATAAACTTTACTCCGTTTCGCCAGGGGCTTACTGTGTCCCCGGTTCCCTGTCCTCCTTTCTTGACCTTCGTACATGGACACGTATTGAGTGAGCAACCCAGCCCTTAGAGATAAGAGAGCAAATTGAGGAGCATTTAGCAAATTCGTGAGGATGAATCCGATGTTACCAGTCCTAACTTCGTATAAATTCACGATGCCTGAATCACTACATGATAACGTTGTAATTTCCGAAGTTGATTTATTAGTTTTACACCGGTTTTATCGCGAAAGCAACATCATCAGGTCTATACCCGGTGTCATATTATGTCATGTGTAAAATAACCTACCGATGGGTAGCATTCCGAAGGTAAGTAATAGTTACAGCAGAATTTTCTGACTATTTAACGATATTTTTCAAGTTAAACACAGAAAACGTAAGCAATTTGATCTTGCAGTAATTTAATCCGTAATACTTTCCACGTTTGACACCTTTCCTGAACAAAAACAACAATCACAGATACTATAATCGGAGTTTTTTTCTCAATCGAATTTTAGCTGCCGTCATCTCAGCTCCCCTACTGTTTTCAACGCTCCAAGTTATACGAAACGAATGGAAAATAGGGATGCGACGTTGTATTGCGAAGTGTGCAGCGGAATTCTATAGCTCTAATCAGATTTTTAAAGTTCAATTTGTTACTGAATCTTTCCTGCATTACATCTCTGTTAAGGAGATTCCTCCGTGACTGTGTAAGTTTACGCTATTACTATTTCCCACCTTTTCTTTTGAATTGTTTAAAAGATATTTCTTCAATAATGAAAACCTTTAGCTAATAGAAAATTAAATTTAGGTACAAAATACGTCAGTAATAAGGTGTTTTTATTCTTAATGAACGATTTTGCCGTTGAAGATGACGAACGTGGCGTAAATTCTGTTGAATTAATGAATTTTGAATTCGGTTTCTGAAGTTATTTCCTAATATATATCTTAAAAACTAAGATGGATTGTTAGTTTAATTGACATTATCTTAACTGGGAAATTTGATTCTTGTAAACAGTTATGAATGAAGAGCTCTCGGGTTTCGCACCAGGCCAGGTTCTCCATAACGTCCTACGTTTCGACGAGCGACTCACCCATCGTCTTAAGGGATCCAAGAATCCAATTATCTGGTGCAAAACAAGAGAGATTTTCATTCACATCATTGAATAGGAAAGTCATACATAATAAGCAGTCGTTCATTAATATACCATTTATTTTAAGGTGGGTTCACAACGTCAAGATTATTTCGAAAGTTATTTTAAACTAGCGACTTTTTGCCGTAAATTTCACAGGTTAACGACTCTGCAAGTCCGCTTGCATAACTTTTAAAAACTTCGGCAAGTCGCTAGCAGTAGTGTATTTTTTCAACGTAAATGGCTACGAATCCTTCTCTGCACTAATTTGTGAAAAATGTTTCGTCAGAGTAAATTTTTTCCGCAAGCTCTTGCAGAAGAATTTTGAGGAAGTAACTTGTAAGTGTAAATTCACCCTTGGACATAAAAATGTAATTTTAACCACGTTTAACCCAGTCTTGCATTTGACATCACGTAATTTTGAGTCCAATTTGTGAAAAGAGTACGGTTGATAGTTAAATAGTATCCTTAATTTCAAATAAATACAGTCGCAGGGGTCTAAATGACCCCATCGCTGGTGCTTATTTTGAGATATTCACATATAATGCCACTTTGTTCTGTTTAAAGTTCCTATTCTCTACCATCCTTGTCACCGCTTAGCAAGCATTCTCCATTTTGTCATTCTTTCCAAAATGGCCTTCCCTCTCAATAGGGTCCTCCAATTTTGCTCTCTCCTTCGAATCTCCGAAATGTGTTCCATATTCCGCCCTATACATCCTTCTGTAATACCTTCTTCAAACCTTTTCTCCAGCTTGCTAAATCTTCCTCCATTATTCCCCACCTTTCTCACTTGCCGATTACCTTCAGCCTACTCTCATTCTCTCTCCATCGCAAGGGACCGTATTTCTGACCCATTCCATGTTCAGGAAGGAAAGTTTCCCTTCCTCTATGATCTAGTTTCCCCTTCATCAATTCACTTCTCCTCAAAAATGCTTCCCCGGATTACGCAATTTTATTATCCATTCTCTATAATACGTCCTACATACATGCCGTTCTAACCTGCCCAAAAGGAGTGTTATTTTCAACTAGTTATGGTGGATGGAGCAGTCATCTTAGGTCTTTTATTGCACATTTTAATAATTTTCGAAGTCGAAACACATTCCTGGACTTCATTCAACTCAAGCGCATCTGCTGAAAGTCACAATGCAAGCAATGATACAAGAATTATATTTTAAATTATTTTCCTCAATTATAGCACGTCATGACAAGAGTTTACGGCGCGGTATTAAAAAATTTGACTAAGTAATATTGACTTATGACGTTTACGAAAATTGGACTTAGCATGACACGTTGATATTTATTGTCAAAAATTATATTTATAAGAAAAATATTATTTCGCATTTAAAAAAAATCTGTTGGAATGTTACTGAGTTATTACGGAATATATATCATTTTTCGTAAGGCTACGTGTTCAAATAGCATTGAATTACCATAAACCCAAATCTATACTATGAAAGTTATTTCACCTTTATCTATGGACTAGTTTAAAAGCCTGCTAAAACGGGCTAAAATATGGGCAAAAAAATAATGAATAAAGTAATTGATTAAATATAAATTAATTTTTTTATTGTTAATGAAGAAATTAGGCGGTGCTGTTACTGAGCAGTTTCCCTTGTGTACACATTTTGAAAAATGGGTACGTCCGCGCCATGTGTCAGTTAGTGCAGAACGTATGTAGGAGCTTGCTTGTCATCTATTGGCAAACATCTGAATCCCTACCCCTAACAACTGAATTGTACGTACGTATGCGTAGCCTTTTATATGTAGTAGAGTAACGTATGAGATATCACTAATGAGATAACGTATGCACATTGTCACGCAAATCTGTTCAAAAAACAAATTCACACCAGTCATCTTAACAGAGCCAAATCTTTAATTTTTATCACACATGGGTCAAACAAATCATTCTTATTTTTGTTAATATTCTAATATGTTATATTTTTTTAATGATATAATAGGGAAATATGACGTTGGCATCAGCCTAGTCTTAATGAAAGCCGATTAGGGGACCGCAGTGTTGCGTTTCGTTCATTCCGAGGGACGGAGCTATGCCCTTGAAATACCTACTCACATAATACCATCCCAGAAGTAACCAGGGTTCCTCTGAAAAACATCCAGGCCCTCTGTATGGTATCAAGTACGTCTACCGTTATAAAAAGCCCTATCCACACTATTTTCAGCAAAAGTTAACACTCGAATCCAATTGGCAATAGAGTTGTTTTGAAACTCGTTCCTGATGACACAGCCTATGCTCACATGCCCCCTTACATTGTTACCACCTTTTTAAGGAAGCAAAAATTGAAGTTGACTATAGTGTAGTCCTCCCCACATTATTTTATTGCAGCGAAAGTTGGGTCTGACAGCGTAAATATATGAGTGGGGTAAATGAAGTCGGTGTGGGGTGTCTGAGAAGTGATATTGGTCAAAGTAGGTTTAGGAATGAGTGGGTGATGGAAAAATGGAAAATTGATACTCCTCTAATGGTCTCAAAAGAATTGAGTGGGCTTTGTGTTTATGTTTACGTTGTTAAAATGGTTGAGAGAAAAATAACTAAACAGATTTATGAAAAAAGTAAGAATGGGGTAAGAGAACGCGGTAGACCGAGAAACTCATGGGTGAATGTGGAGGAAGATACTCTTAAAAGGAGTATTAAGGATGATAAGAACATGGGTTCGTTAATGAAGCAATGCATGAGAGTAACTAAAGAAAAACAGAGCAAGGATGTAATGCAATACAATACAATATTTACTTATTCTTCCCTGGGTAACACTCATGGAGTAATTATAGGTACAAAATATGATATTTGGCTCAACAGTATGGTTAAATACAGTATACCTAATCATGATTATATATTACACAGATATAAGTTCAAAAATAATATTGCATACCGTACAGTGGTACATTAGAAAATCACACCACCTCTGCATTAAGAAGAGAAATATACAATTCGCTTTTAAATGTATGCATGGAATCCATTTTTTTAAAGGTTTTTCGGTAAGATGCTATATAGTTTGGAGCTGGTGATTTAGGTAAATATTTGTTCTTCATGGAATTGCGTAATTTAAAATCATGGGTTCGTATCTTCTTGGTGATTTTAGACCTAAATTAAATATTTCGGAGAGGTAATTTCGAGTTCCCTCCAGAAATAGATGGAATAGTGAGGCTCCTAATAGGTATTTCCTTCGATCACAAAATGTTTGCCACACTAGGTTAAATATATGCTGATACCCGTGAGTTTCCCATTCGAGATCGAAAACAAATCTTACACAAGAATTTAGTAATCTCGATATTACTGCCAGGATAAGGCGGTATGGAAGAAGTTGTTTAAAACTGAGCCAGGTTTACAGGCCCAACACCTGGAACTAAGATCTTTTAACTGTACCTACCCCAAAATAGAACGGCGTGGTGGGTATGTGTGTATGCTACTGCTTCCACAGTGCTCTCAAACTCAACTCCCTTTATCGATGTGTTTAAGAACCCTCCCCCCCTTTTTCACCCTCTACCTCGCCCCCTAGCGCTGGTACAAGCAGCTGAGTGGCCATCTGCCATGTTGTGAAGTGCCAATCAAAAGGACCACTTGAGTAGACCCCGTCACGAGTGTGCCACACCGTCTGCCTCTCATCTCTAAGTCCCTCCCATGTAGCACCCACCCTTCTCAGTAGCAGGAAGCCAATTTCGGACGGAAAAGCGGTGGACCACGGAGCCGATTGACAGCAAAGAGGATAGTGACATTTGGTAAAATCGGAAAGATTCTTTTACGATCTACAATCATACCTCGGTACTTCGGACTAAAAAGGGGAACATCAGTCCGATGAAGACGATCGTCTGTAGGTACTGATACTAAGGTAAGGTTACGTTAGGAGTGGCTAATTTCAACTATTAATTCACGAAAGACTAAGGAATAAATGTAGTGGGAGATTTCCATTCGCTCTTGTTAGCTAATGAGTGAGTGAGCTCATAAAGTGAGCGAGCTTCGCAACACAATAGCGCACTTGCCTTACATTAGTTACAGACCCTGCAGAATGGGTAGCGCACTTCAAAACAGATCGGGAGCAAAATTGATGTGCGCTAAACTACGAAAAAACGTCCTTAATGACATCCGTGATTGCTGTCAAGTTTGTTGATTTTCAGTTAGGGTTTCAAACATGCATGTTGTAGTGTTTTTTATTGCTCTATGATGAAAATCTTACGTTTATAATCATTACTTATATTGTGAATGAATTCAACAAATTTACACAAAACATTCGGCCTTCACTATTGTGCACCCACATAGTGCTACCTGCCGGTAGGTTGCCTAACTCTTAGCAGTACTGTACTTTTTAATGGAGCAATGAGCTGCACGTGTTGTTACACTCATGTAAACCAGGGTCGCTATACCCTATATAGAATAGCGACCTTGACAGAGAACGCTTTCCGCAGAGCGTAGCGTTCTCAATTGGAAATCCGACGTAAATTAATGGCAGTTTATTTTAATTGTATCTGTGAGAATTGTTCTATTTCCCGGCATTTCTGGAATCACAGACCGGAATTCCTAGTATTCTGGATAATTCGTTTCGATAAAAGAAATATGTTGACTCAGGCCATTGGGTGTTAGGTGAAAGGTTTGGTCGACACTAGGTAGGGGGAGTGGTTTTTAGCACGGATTTGTGGGGCAACGGAGTCAGTTTAATAGCTGATGAGGCAAGAGACGAGAGGAGAAGGCAGCTACGAGTAATCGGAGGGATTTAATGGTTCATAATGGATGGATGAGGAGAGAAAAAGGCTCGTAGTAACAGGCAGGTGAGGAAGGCAATCAGAGTATGATGATGTAAATAGGCATCAATTGGAAACGAACTAGAATGTATCTACTGATTACTTCAAGCAACTGAGTCCATCCAGATGTATTATTTGTCTCAATTCTTCTGTCTCCCATTCCATGAGGGAAGGAATAAGTTTTAGCGGATTTTAATAACTAGGAAAGGCAAATTGATGAGGTGATTAGGTAACGGGATATTTTAAAACCAAGGTGTATAAGAGTGAAGTTTAGATTAAGTATTCTACAAGGTAATGTGGAAGTTGAAACGTATTTTATCACTAATGAAATATGCTGTTAAAGATAGCTGAAAGTTTTACTTACTGCGGATAATATTCTGTTTCATCTTAATTATTTGAGATGTAAAAGAGAAAAATACCTACGTGCGTTCGATTATTGTTATTATTATAGTAAAATGGATTTCTTGGAAATAGGGGAAAGATTTTCCTATGAGATTAAGTGCGGCGTAGGCATATGCAATTACGCATTATTTGTTTCATTATCTTTTATAATATTTTCATTCCTTCTAAGAGGAACTCTATTAGAATTGAATCGTGTCTTTGTGCCATGATGAAAAAGATTTTGTAAACTTTCGTAGCATTTTCCTGGAAATAAAATAATGAAAGAAATGGAATGGAGAATTAAATTACTTTTCCTGACGAAAAGATTATGTTTGACTTTTCAAAAGCTCTTCTTGGCTCCCATTCCTTTAAAGACGTTCTTTATATAATAACAGCCCGCGGAGAATGGCTTCAGGAGAAGTCAAACTCAGACGCTTGTCATCTCTCAGGATGAGATGGGTAAAATTGATAATTGAATGAGGATAAAGTTTAGAAAAATCTATCGTAGGTGCCCAGGTAAATATTTACTGCTCTGGAGGGTTATAATGCGAATTTGATGTGTATTAAGGATAAAAATGCCAACACTAATATAGTAAATAGCTTGCTTTTCCAATGCACCCACTTTCGCACTCACAGGCCAATGGAGTCCGTTTTCCATGGGACTATTAATAATAATATTACGATTTATTTAGCATGAAGCTATTCTAAAATACAATTTTAGTTTCACAGATGAAAAATTACAATTTTTCACTTCCAATAGACTAAAATATTTTTCTAATGTGTTAACCCCAAAAATGGTTGGGGATGACCCGATTTTTTCCGATACACCCAGTTGAATTACGCCAAATATTCGTTTTTTCAATTCCACCGTCTCTGGAAATCCTCGAATAATCCTTTCCTTACCAAACTATCCACAGTCTTTAAATGGCACAAATGACCTTAGTTGTCAGTTATTTTTAGCAGATAACCATCTCCATGGATCAATCAACATAAAAGTAAGCGTGATATCGCAAGAAAATAACTATCTTGAGTCCATGAGAGGAAAGATCACAAGCTTGTATACTAGGGAGGCGAGAGGTATAGAATAAGGATTTTAGATGAGTTGAGGTGAGGTAAGTGTGCAAGACTGTAAACAATTTACGAAATTAGAGCTTAAAGGAGGAAAACTGTTCGCTAGCCATAGATTAAACGAGGGGATAGATGGAACCATTTGGTACAATTAGCAAATCTGTTTATTGAAGCCTTTTACCCAGATTAAAATGCGCAATTGGCTATATAGAATGGATCATTTATGCAATTAATCTGCGGAAAACATGGGTACAAGTAGAGGAATTTTGAGGCACCTTACTTAATCCGGCATACTGCAGTAGATCATATAACGTGAATATAGTTAGGGAACTACACTGCAGAACGGAGAATTTAAAATGTCATTTTTCCCGCGACAATCCTTTCTTAATAAGTCTTTCGTCTTATTTATCAACAAAAATGCAAACGTGTTTATCAACAAAAATGCAAAATGAATATGACTTTAAAAAACACTCGCGTATTTATTATTTTGAAAATTTATGGATAAATTACGAACGAAGTCCATGTTAGGTGGATTATTTTTCGAAAAAATGAACAAACTTCAATTTCACGAGTTGACATACTGCATCTTCTTTATAGTATGGTACAAACTGTGGAATCATGATGTCGCGCTTCCATACTTGCACGTACACCATCGAGTTGATGTCTACGTAAATATTTTGAATGACGAGGAATTCGTGTATATTTCCTTTCTGTCTCAACGGAAGACCATCTTGGTGTGGCCATGCGAAATTCGGGGAGGAGAATTTACGTTGCTCCCGGCGACGGCGTGTTTACTTATCCTGAGAATGCTTGAGATCGTTTTCTCCTCACAGGAAGCATCTGAGACAACAATCAAAGACGAGTCGACGTGTGTGGGCATCCCTCGATTGGGATCTTTACGAAAGGTCATCTACTTCTCTCCCTCTCTTTCGCCATATCGTATGTCTCTCTAACCCCTCATCACCATCCAAGAACGTCCGAAGCCCTCGTTTGAGAAAGAGCGTGTCGTTAAGGAAAGGAAAAATAAACAACCAAGAGTCTTGTTGGGTCTCTTTAGGGCGTTTTGTCCTTGATATACATATACACAGGGTCCTTCAAAAAGTACTTTCCAATTTTGAAAATTTATATAAATCCATCCAGACGACTTATTGAGCTGGTTTTGGTATAATTTTCTGGAAAAATCGATCACACTTTTACTCACGTATTTCATTAGTACCGAATTTCTCCACCGCAAGCGCCAGCGATAGTCGTACCGAAGCGCTCGCGGTGTGTTTTGGTGTGGAGAATCGAAATCTGCTGAAACTGTGCAACGAAGTTTTCGTACTAAGTGTGGCAGAGATCCTCCCAGGAGGCCTACCATTGGTGATTGGCGTATGTTTTGTTGAAACCGGGTGTTCAGTAAGCCATAATAAATCCTCAGGAAGTACTCGTGTGTCTGACGATGTCTCGTAGAGCAAGTGAAGTAAAGATTCAAAAAGGACTTAGCAGCTTTTTAAATTCATATAACTTTATTCAGACGACTTATAGAGCTGCTTTTGGAGTTATTTTGAGTAAAATGCATCAATATTTTTACCTCATAGTTAGGCTCATGGTGACTTCCCTTTCTAAAGTTGTAAAGTCTTCTTTGAATAACTCTACATATTCTATAGTATCGTCGATGCACTATTTGAATGCTGCACTTCAATGATCAGAATCATTGACGATTACATATACATTCATTCATCGCATTCCAATGAAATGTATCGTCGTATCCCTGCCTCTTCACGAGATGTGTTGGCGAAAATTAAAAAGTTAACTAATGAGTCGAGTAGATGGTATTGATTGGCTACGCATCTTTCCTCTCAAACTCTTCGTAAGTCCGCTTCGATTGGTAATCCTCTCTATTCATTTGATATTCATCATTCTTCGATTAAACGTTATTTTCATTGCCTCCAATCTCATTTGGTCTGGCTATGTTATATTCCAGGTTTCACTGCCAAACAATAGCATGAAAATACCCAAAATACCCTTCTTCTCTCCCCCTCGGAAGAGAATTCTCTGGAATTCAACACTTTAAGAATTGGAAACCTTATTTATGCAACCAATATACAAATGTGAGCATCAACCAGTAGGTACTTGTTGGATAAACCACGGATATGCCAGCAAATAATTCCTTATGCCACAGTGCTTGTAAACCTTACATTGTCCTACCCTATCTTCCTTCTCTGCTCTACACTATTATAGAGCGATCCACATGTAGTTGACAGTATGAGACTTATGGAGAACACTGTCGTCATACTTCCACTTAGTGTGCTCACTCCTAGGCTACGTAGGCAACTATTCCCAACACCGCGCTAAATTAATGTGCATTACCTAATGGGGAATACTTTTTGCTCATTGAAAGAATGCTTAAGGTGCAGTTAGTATACAGCATAGCACCTTGTTAATTTTCATGCTGCTATTGGCCACATCGCACCTTCTAACAAATGGATATTAAGGTTTTTCCACCGTAAAATTACTTTAAATTTCAATTCATTCATATTTTATTTTATAGAAATCGCTTTCCTCTATCTGACATGAACAACAAACCAATTCAAGGTATTTTATTGCCTAATTGAAAATGAAATTTCATAGTGTTAAATGGCTAAGAATGTGTTGGAGCGTGGTGGCATAGTGGGTAGAGACTGATCGAAGGGTCCCGGGTTCAAATCCAGGTGAAGCCAGGACGCCCCTGAACAAAAAAAATCCTTGGAGTGCGAGGTGGCCCAGGGAAAGGAAGTTGCCCCCCTACCCTGAATGTGTGAAATTAACACGCCTGTGGCTTAGTATGGGGCGAGCTCTACCCTCAACTATCCAAAACCAACCTTCCAGTTGAATCACTAAGTGAGTGAAGAGTTGTAAAGATCGGGAACGGGGATGATGAATTTGCAGTTTTGCTGTTGCATAGCGCGTGAATGCTAATACTAACGAAATCTGAATTAAATAATTTATTAATACATATATTGCGCTGACGAAGGCTTAACCATGGGGAAATGGAAGTTTAATTAAGAGAAAGCTATATACTTTCCACAATGATTTTCACAAAAGGAAACCGATTGAGGTTTTGATAGAAAATTGCCATTCTCAAGGTTAAGAAGGACAGTTATCTGTATGAAACTATGTCGGTTTCTTAATTTCATGTATCTTTGATGTGTTTTTGTTGCATTTTCCTCAAATTAAACCTCTTTCTTGCCATATATAAGTTAACCAGGTGCCCTAATAACTCCTCTGGGGTCTTAGACATACCCCAGAAGAATTAGTAGGTACTTTCTTATTATATCATTAGTTGGTAAATAGTATATTAATATTGGGAGGTATCATGTGCGTACAATATAACAAGCACATTGATATCTACCAACATAAAAAGGGAGGTATCAGGCGAGATGTTGTGAAATATGAACATAATAAGAACTTAGAAGATGCAATTTTCCACAGATAAACATTTTTATTCGACCTGGGCTTCGATGCACTGCATCATCATCAGGTACATACATTTGTAAATCAAAGTATATATACAAGAGAAGGTGGGTGGGGGAGGTTAGGAAATTGGAGGGAGGGAGTGGAGAAGGGGAAAAAGTTTCAAGGGG
Source organism: Pyrrhosoma nymphula (assembly GCA_963573305.1). Lineage (NCBI taxonomy): Eukaryota > Metazoa > Arthropoda > Insecta > Odonata > Coenagrionidae > Pyrrhosoma > Pyrrhosoma nymphula. Next base: position 48,949,103 of record OY754337.1, on the reverse strand, counting down.
AATAGGTCCAAATGTTAACGATATTCTTGTGTAAATAAAACTCCCTCCCCCTTGAAACATTTTCCCCTTCCCCACTCCCTCCCTACACTTTCCTAACTTGCCTCACCCACCTTCTCTTATATATATACCTTCATTTTTTCAAATGTATGTACCTGATGATGATGCATCGAAACCCGGGTCGAATAAAAAATTTTATCTGTGGAAAATTGCATCTTCTAAGTTCTTATTATCTACAACCATGACCCTGTCGTTATCCCTACATGCAACTCTCACACATTTATCCATAAAAACATTGAACAGCGCGGTGACATCACACATCCATGCGTTACGCCCTGTTTTATTTCACACATGTCACCCAAGTCCCCATTTACCCTCTCACTTCGATTACTATTATCATGCATCGCCTTCATAACATTCAATAACTGCTCATACACTCCATAGTCCTTCAAATCCTTCAACATCTTAATTCTATTTACCCTATCATATGCCTTCTCTGATTCCGCAAATGCACAACACTCTTTCTTTCGGAAGTCTATACATCTTGCACGTTTATACATAGCACTTGCTGAAGTTTGAATAGCTGATTACGACATTCCCTTCCAAGCGTAAACCCACTCTGTACACTCCAGATTCTTTCAGTAGTAATCTTCCTCACTCTTACAGTTAATATTTTACTGGAATTTTTTCATGGAATACTCAATAAACTATCTCTCTATAAATTTTACAGTCGCTCTTCCCTTCTCACCTTCTGAGAATTAAAATTTTATTTTATTATTATTTGTTTTGAAAGATAAATCCAAAGCTGATTGATGTGAGATACTTTTGGGTTTTATGCATTGGCAAGTTTGACGTTGTCCGTCGCAGATAATGAATGCTTTTGCTAACGAGCCATGAAATCGGTGATTCGAGGAAAAAAAAGGATCTGTGGTTCGTGGGCGTCGGGGAACATGGGAGAAAATATCATCAACCAAAGGACCAGCGAAGGAGAATTTATGAGGATAATTTACGTGGCAACCGAGGCACCCGAGACACACCTATTATACTTTAGGAGGAGAAATTCAGTTTAAGCAGGAAATTGAAAGGATGCAAGGGATGTTATGAGCTAAATTTTCGTTTTGACTAACACAGTCGCGGTGGATCATTCTTAATTTCTTCTTGATCTCCTGTTTCATATCCCATTTTCTTAACCATATGTGTTTGTCCCTCGGTATATCTCGTTTGGCTTTCCCTCTATTGTGTTCCCCAGTCGAAACGGGAACGTTCGGCGGTGTGTGCTGATTGTGTTGCGGGAGTATACTGGGAGCGTTGAGCAGAATGTGAACGTTCCACGACAGCTCCCCGAGCACTCCGCGACTGTCGACACTTCGGCTTACCGGACGCTCCCTCGCCACTACCGGGTTGAATCGCACTTTGACCGCTCGCGGAACGCTCCCGAAGCACTCCGCAACTGTCGACAAATCTGCTTACCGGACGCTCTCTCGCCACTTCCATGTTGAAACGTACTTTGACCACTTGTTTCTATCTTGTTTATTCTCAGTAATATTGCATTTATATTCGTACTATGTGGCAATATATGTTTCAAATAATTAATCCCTGAAGACTGTTATCATGATGTAATGGTATTTCCTCAAACTATCTCGAAATTTCCATTTAATAATAATTAGTTTTCGAAGTCACTTTTACGCACGGAATTGGCCAGATATATACCGCTTTCATGAGGCGGTTAGTATGATTTCGGGTATGAAAAAATGTGTGTAAAACCGTAGGGTGGCTAAAAAGTTAAGTTATGTACAGTGCCATTAGGTAGATATTAGGAAGGATATTTAAATATTAAATCATGGCATTGCGTAGTATTACATTCATGGTACTTAAATGAAGATTATCATTTTTTTTGTTAGCCCATCGTTGGGGAATTGTTTGTAGGGTAACCGTGGGTTCCCGCAACACTCTCTCGCCTGTACCTCGGCGCTCCCTGGAGCGCGTCGGACGTTCCCAGGCCACTCGCCGCACACTCATCTACATCTACATACTACCCCGCAAGCCGCCTCAATAGGCGTATGGCGGGGGGTGTTAGGACACCAGCTGTTTACATATAAAAAGGAAACGCTCTAATGAAATTACGCCTAGCATTTATTGAAGTCCCTTATTGTTCGGGGGAAAAATGAATTCCCATGCCTATCCGTTCGGTAAAATATCTCTCTTAATTTATCGTTTATGTCGGACCTGGAAATATAGTGGGGTTCTAATATGATGCCCTCCGTGTCACTCTGAAAGATATCTATTCTCAATTGTTCAAGCAATCTAAGCCTAGCGCGCAGCCTCCGAGTCTCTAGCGGCTCCCAGCCTAATTCGTTTAACATCTGTGTAACGCTGTCTGTACTCCCGTAGCAGTTTGACGAATCGCGCAGCTTTCCTTTGTATTTTATTAAGCTCCCGGATTAAGTCTTTCTGCACCGGATCCCATATGCTCGCTGCATATTCAAGGTGTGGCCGGATGAGTGCGAAATAGCACCTCTCTTTTACTTTTTCATCCGAAAATCTTCCCACAATACGCTTGACGAATCCTAGCTTCTTCAGAGCTCTGCCACAAATATTTCTTATATGTGTTCCCCACGATAGGTCCGAAGTTATCGTAACTCCTAGATACTTCACTTCATCTGTCGCCTTTATTGTAACACCATCCACAGCATATACATGGGAGTAGTTGGACGACCTCCGCAAGAAATGTACCGCCGTTCATTTGCTCAGATTAAGTTCGAGTCCCTACTCTTGACATGAACGTTGTTTAAATCCGATGATAGAGTTTCAAAGTCAGAGAGAACACTCCTCCGCGGACCAGTGTCGACGCTCCGCCATCGTTTTGCAAACGCTGCCAGTTGGCCATAATCTGCTCTCCGAGCACTACCGTGACATCTCCTAAATGCCCCTACAACACTCGACCGCTCCTTCCAGAACACTCCGCTCTGACGCTCCCCCAACACTATCGTCGCTCCCGTTTCGCCTGGGTCCTTACAATTTTATTTTCTCTTAAGTGTGGTCTATCCATCTGGACCATGTCTTTATGATTATAGTACCCATATGGTTTTCCCCTCTTCTATTCCTCTGTAAACCTCCTCGTTTCTCATCTAATTCATCCATTTGATCTTTATCATCCGCACCTTTTCCATCCTCAAGTTTCTAAAGCTTCTATTATCATATGTTCCATTTTTCCAAATGCCCATGTTTTGAACCATTTAGTGCGATGCTTCACAAGAATGTTTCAATGCAATGCTTCCATACTGGCAATCATTTTTTCTTTGAACACAACAGTTGTTATTTCAACGTGAATGATTTATTTCCTTCTGATAATCTTCGCTTGATGCTTGTCGTTCTTCTTCCATCGTATATCATGAAGACGGGCATTACATAAAGGTGGTTTTCAGGCAAACCAATGAGATCTAACCTTCCCTCCTGGTATGTTATGCTCTGTTGAACACGCTTCCATTTGGCAAATAAAAACACCATGCACGTGGTAAGTCACCCTAATCTCTCTTCTCTCTCTCTCACTTTCTAAATCGCCACCTTTTTGTTTTGAAACTTTGGACGTTCGAAAACCGTAAGGAGTAGCCCCTTTTTATCCTCACCATCGTCTTTCCTCGTTTTGGTTAATGAAATTAGCGGATCAGAAGCAAACAGAGATAGTCTTTAGGGGAAAGAGATAGAGCCAGCCGCGAGGACTTGTTATGGTTATTTCGTGGAAAAGCCGTGGAAAAGACTCGAATTACGATCGGGGAGTGAGGCAGTTCAGCGAACCGAATGTGCAATGAAAGTGCGTGAGGCTTGCTTTCTTCCAATCCCGTGAGGCATGAATATCTCTCCTGCCCTCATTGGTTTCCTCGAGAGCTGTTTTACAGGAGGGCACTTCCATCGGATTTTATCGTCCATTCTCCTTCGGATCCCCTTTTGTACCTACGTTAACCCTTTCCTTGATGTAGTGTGCGGAAAGGGATGGGGAAATAACAGGGAACTTTAAAGAATTCGGCTTTGAGATACTTGGAAAGGGGACGTGGAGTGTACGAAAGGGCCGGATTTCGTCGAAAAAGAAAATATATGCTCCCGATTTGTTTTGTTTGTCAATTGCTTAGTTGGGTGAAAGTTATGATATGATTCACAATTGCTGCGAATGGGGAAACCGGACCTTTATATACCCTCAGGGACGTAAAATTATTTATATTTTAATTTCATCACAGGATGTCCGGTATGGCATAGTTAAATGATTCCATAGTTCTCTGTAAAACGTGCGGACCTCTGGTCAAATAATATGTGGAGCATTTAGCAGCAGGGAGCTCAATACGGTATTATGGCCATAATTCTAACAAACTGGTAAAACCGTGTATTTGTGAAAGAAAATTGATACATAAATGCATATAACGGTGCAGCATAGGTGAGATTACGAATACAAGCAAACGTAATGTGACTTTAGAATTTTAATTGATTCATTGAACTCTGTGCTTTAATTTCCTTTAGCTTGGGGCTAGTCCGGGTAAAATTGAATCTTTAAGCTGATATTGAAGAGGTTCCACGCAGGAAAAGTCATTTTCTTTGACTAGGACTAAGACCCGGATCCTTATCGATATCTCGCCGAGCGCTTTAGGCTACCGAGGTGTCCTTCTCCCATGAGGATTTTTGTTGAGATTAAAGGAGCTAGATGTTCACGACTGCCGAGCATTAGAAATATCTCGGAGCAGTCAAATAGGGCGCTCAGCACCACCGTCCATGAGGTCAAAGTTGAATTTTAAACTCTTAAGTTGTTTACTTTTTGACACAATTTGAGAGCACCGCGAATTAGCTTCGGAATTTATTTTATGGGGCCACTCGTAAGAGTACCGAATTACAAACATTCCTATTTTACAACTGACAGGCATGCAATGGCACGAAGCCGTCGAATCGTGCCCACTGTGCCACCATATGGTTGAAGTGGAATTTGGAACTGTGATATGTTTCTTTTTTGTCACATTTCGAGAGTACCACCCCAGTATGTCCTTAATAGAATCACCCGAAAGTATAACGAAGTGCAAAACTTCCAAGGAGGAAATAAGGCAATGCCTCTATTGCTGAGCAAGCTAAACCACACGGGGCGATGTTTAGAGGTCCGGGTTCGGGTCCATGTCAAGGTGAATGGTGTAATCCGTGGAACTTTTGCACATCTGTGCACTTGCGACTCCGTAAAAAGAATAATGCGGCTAGCTCACACTATCCTCAAAACTTATAGGCTGGACTATTGATGGTAATTGACGTCCATCAAGCCATAGCTGACCGCTCGTTCTGAGTTAAGTAAGGGAAAATATTGTTTGTGTCTGTTATTTTTCGTTGAATGTTCATAACCCCTATTGAACTGTGAAAATGACGCCTCTACTGTGATCATACAATCACTAATGTCCTTGCTCCCTGCCTACCTCTGGTAGAAATACGCCGAAGATCCATAGCCATATTCCTCGCTTCTCATTTTGATCTCGTCTACCCGGAGTGTTGGTAATTTTTTTCTTAGACTTACCAACAATATTATCTGTGTATTACTCGTAAATAACATTGTCTTCAGCTGATACTTAGTCAAATTATACCACTCATCATCAAATAAAACGATCTATGCTTCACCTAACTTTGCGTATTACCATCTGCTGAGCGTTACACATTTAGTAGACAGTATGGGCCTTTATGGGAGCGCTGTTGTTAAACTCCCGCTCTGCGTGATCAACTATAGGCTGCATTCGCAAATTTAAGCAATAATGTTCGCATCTTGATGGACGATTAGATGTGTCTGCAGTTGATTCATGGGCTACTGCTAATATTCCTGCTGCTTTTGGCAACGTCGCTCCTGAGGGCTTATGGAGATTTACAGGAAATGTATCTCCGTAAGTTCCCATGATGCCAATTAAATATGGAACGCCTCTATTAATATACAGTCGCGACATCAATGGCAATAAACTTACAGGTCGGAGGACAGTGGCGCCGTGGAGGCATGAGGACGCTTACTGCAAGCCACAGTCTATTCGTAATTATGGTGTCTTGAAATTGCGTGATAATAGTCGTGACATTCAGGAGTTTTCTTATACAACTCTTAAAGACATTTACTTGGTCATAGTATCCGATATTCAGTGCAGGGTCACATTGATATCATTTCACTGCAATACGCAATGAGGACAGTGTGTGAAGAAAAAATAATCACTTATAGTTGAATGAGCCAATATTGTACCTTATCTAATAGTACCTTAATATCGATTTAATAAAGGAGTGTAGTTATTTTCTCAAATAAAATTAATTATTTTTTTCGACATGTCGCCTTTTGTGCCCCAACCAATTTTCTTCGCATATTCTTTATATTTGGAATTAAGGATGAAGTGGAATTCAATACTAAACGAGATTTGCCTGCAAGAATTGTTTTTTGAGGGGGTAATTAAACTGTGGATGGGCAAACATGATTTTGCCACGATTTTCACTTTGCGCTCGGTAATCTCAGGGGATTGTAGTCCGAAAACAACTATATTTATTCTGCGCTAATTGAAATTCCATGTTTTGTGAGTGCCTCTGCCTACTCAAGGCATTCATTTTTCCGTTTTCTAATTTGAGAAATTTCATTTCGAATGGAATTCCACGTGACTATGTGATTTAAGCTTTTCTCTGAGGTAAAAATTCAGTTTTTTCAAGAATATTTAACCCCTTAACTTTTACCGACGTAAATCCAGGGATCCCTCGATCATGTTAATTTTTTCAAGTGGAAATTCTTTGTTTTAATAAAATGGTTGCTTATATCTAACGGTAATCAAAATTATAGCGAAATACTGTAAGTGGAATTTTCCGGTAGGTATAAAATTATGATATATGTAAATCTTTTGTTATATACAGAACAAGGACGGTGTTCTGCAATTTGTACCTCAGTCATAATGATGACAGAAAACTCTTTAGTGTTCTCAAATAAGTGTTAGATGGAACAGTTTTCCAAATTTTATATCAATTTAATTGGGTCTTTTAAACGGAACTCCTTAGAGGATTGTACCATTTTACGACGAACAAACTGCGATATTCCAGATGTATCAGATTCCGAAATTTGTCTTCTGAGCTATGCGATGTAGTTCGATGTAAAGCTATATGCTATTAACGAGGCATCATACGCGATGCAATGAAATGTCATTCCACACGAAATACAATTCTATACCATGCAATTCGCGATGCGAGTGAATATATTGCAGTACGTCATACTAGCCCTGTTTTTGTGTTTTTTTTCTAAGGGGTCCTTGGCATTAAGTACCATCCAACGGACGGAGTACTGCAATTAAAGTGCTCTACTCAAGTTGCCCAAGGGTTTGAATTAATTCCCTCAAATGAGTGAGAGCATTCAGTCAATTGTTGTTAATGGTGCTGTATCGTGCGTAGCCATCAATTTATAGCCTCACTGTATGCGTCTTAACTCTAAGCTACAGCAATAACGTAATGTGTAATATCAAAATTTTACTATGTTTTTAACCATATAATACTTTTGAAACACCCCTTACTGGTGACTTTCATATCGAATGTTATCTGTAAAACTTTCTTTTTCGTAAAAGGAAGATATGTTACAAAAATGTCTTTGTGTTTAAGATCCTAAACGTTATTTTGGGGAAACTATAAATATTTATCAATTTATGGCCTCAGGATGTGAAATATATGCTGTATCAATTGTTACCAGAAAGCAATAATTCTGGAGAATGATAAACAAGATAAACCTAATAATCCACTTCCCTGATAGAATAACAATCTAACCTCTTACTTTAAATGCAGAAAATGTGATAAAATAATCAGCTATGAGAATTTTTTCTCATAGCCACCGAGGTTGACGAAAATATATGAAGTAATCTACGTTGGCGATTAGTAATGAAACTAACTTCGAAGCTACGATGGAATGTTGATCATTGAAACAATTCTTGTATACAAAATGTTTCATCCTTATTACAATTGTTTTTTCTGAAAATTAGCAAAATAGATAAATATATACCTAAGGTCCTAGAATTATTATATAAATAATTACGATAACATTAGCTGTAACTTTGACAATGCTCACAATGGTTGTACAATTTACAGAGTACATAGTTTAATAATACTCTGAAAGACGAAATTTATAATATTTTATTGTTTAATACATTAATATTTTATAGCAATCTTAATTTATCCTACAGTAGTTATTTGTAAGGGAGAAAATATTATGATATAAGTGAATATAAATTGCTGCATCCAATTTCAGCGAAGTAGTTTCTTACATAAAATTATTGATTTAAATTAGGATATCGAGTAGTATGAATATAATAGTAATAATTAATAAAAAAAGCCAAAATGTTAGATAAATATAGAAAGAAATATATGAAAAGAGTAATTGGTCACCTCAGAGCAAGGTATGTTTTTCCTCTGCGATATTGATTTTAGGTATTTCACGGAAACGGCATGAGGAAAACATGTCACCAGAAACAATTGAAGTAGATTACGAAATAGACGTGCATTCTCGGTATAATCAGATGAGGTTATTTGCACGTCGACGGAGCCAGTTGGGGACTTCGCAATTCAGCGATTCTTGAAAAAATTCATCGGGGGTCGAGTTGATTCATGAATAAAGCAAAACCTCTAAATCTCATTTAAAGTTTTTATCGCGTAAAATCCGTGATGAAAGCAGAACAAATGTTAAATGTTTTTATGTTTTGCGGAAAATATAGATATTTCGCGCAATTTTCTCTCACTGTTAGTGATCCAAACAGCACAAATTTGTATGCAGAGCAGAAATATTTGCAGAACACGCATTCTTCTGTGCGCTGAAGGAAAAGAAAATTGTCAATTTTTTTATTTTGTGCAACAAATATTAATAGAAGCAATCGTATTTTGGTATATATCAGTTCAATGTTACACGTGAATGATATTCGTTTACCGAATTAATTGGTAATTTTTAATGAACAAGAATTTAAAAAATTTCTTTGATGATTAAGTTTGAAAGTATGTTTTAACATCCACTATGTTTTGGTAGCCAGTCGTTTAAGGACGGGATTACGGTTGACGTTTAATAACGTGACGGAAAAGAATGGTGGTGATCAATTAACCGTCATCTTTCTTTCATGGAGGAGTGCATAACGATCAGTGGGAATGTCAGTGCCCATTGTTGATAGTGTCTGTGTGTATGTGATAGGTAATTTCAAGGCTGCATCTTCTACGGAGATATTAACGTGGTGGTATCCCTTTGCCTTCCACATCACATAACTCTGGCCGATTCCGTGAATTTCACTCTCGCCTGATACCGTGGCAGTTGATACCGCACCAATATTCTTGATTTTCGCCATCAGTGCTTACTTCTGCAGAAACTGCTGCCTCTAAGCATTGGAGCTGGGTAGTTTTGGTGGGATGTAGGGTGTCAAAATTCTCTTTGTCTCTTTCCAGATTTTTTCGATGAATATATTTTTCCAAAATCTAAGGAAAATATTTGAACCTGCGACGACATAATAAAATATCAGATTGAGGGTCATAAACGCTACTACTGGGCCAACCCGACCCCAAAACGACTCAGAAAATACTAAGTAATTTAGTTTCAAGAAGGTTAATTATGTTTCATCGTAACGTTCTAAAGGAATATAGACACTCTGGTAATGAAATATTGTAATTATTGAAAAAAAACTCCTCTGATGGGCTGCCAGTGGCGTACCGTGACAAGAGATCTACCTACTTGGATAAGATTCTCTCTTCTTCCGTTGGTGACGCCATTAACGTCCGGCCATCGTAATTTTAGGTTACTCTACACCTAGCTTAGCGAATGCTACTGGCCTTTTTTCCGTCACGTCAAGTGATTTCCATCGTAATCTCGCCCTAACTTATTAAAAAAGGAATACCTTGACACAACGACCGGATGACAAGCGGTGGCCTTGCCTTTGCTGCTGCTGTACGAGTTTTCTAGCTGCTCGCTGGGTGGTACTTTTTCCAATTTATTTTTAAGGACGTTTGCAGAAAAAACATCGCACTGTCGCCATTATTTCTAAGAAAACTTCGTCTTTGGGTGGCTTTATTTACGTCCTTCTCCGGTGAATTAATTTTTTGCATACATATTTAATCACCACTTGCCATTACGTGATGAAGATTTCACCAGGTGGGATGCACCTTTATCGCTGATTCGGTGTGCTACTTGCAGGACAGTCCATATTCCATGCAAATGCGAATCGTGATCAATATTGTCCTGATTACTATTCCTATCTATCCTTAATGTCATAGAAGTCCGTGCTTACACGAAGTGCCACTTGCAAAGCACTGTACACTGGCAAGTTACTTCCGCAAATTTCTTCTTCAAGAGCTTTCGGGGTGTTTTGCTCTGACAAAAACGAATTGGTCACAATTTAGTGTGGGCACCGATTGGTTGCCGTTTACACTAGCATCAAAACATTTCTTCAAGCTACTTGCGGAAACTTTAAAATTTCTGCAAGTGGACTTGCAAAGCCGTTTACAGGTGCAATTTACGACAAAAGTCGCTTGCTTCAAGTAACTTGCACAATTAACTTGCCAGCGTAAACCCACCTTTAGATTTTCACAGTTTATTCTATTATTTTAAAATTTTACCTGTTTTTTCTAACCCAAACGTGGATTTATTGCACCTCAGTGGTGCTGCTAATTATCAAAAGGGATTTAAAATTGCAATTTCTAAAAGGGTTCTTAGAAAATTTATGTATTTTTTTTACTCCTAATGCTGGAAAATATTGTCGTTCGTATAGATGGTATGGTTTTTATTTTACGATCTGTTGAAACATATTACTTTATTGGATTCCCGGCGCCGCCGTAGCGGCTATTTGCGTTTTTTTCATGCATGGGTTATTGGCTTAAGCACTCTTGCTTCTTCGAATGCCATTAATTTCACTTATACCGTTTCGCTACGAACACAGTGTTCAAACAGTTCCAATTTTTCATCGTTTATTAACGGCTTGAATGTTTTTCGTGAGAGAACAAAAGTCAGGTAAAAACGGCTCTGAGACCATGCAACGTAAAAGAAAGAAAAAGGGTCCTTGGGGTCATTAGAGACCCCACTCTGCTTGAAGCAGTCCTTGGCCTATGGACGGGAATAATCTCTACTCTTTCTCCCATCGACAGGTCCACTCCTAGCATATGGTCGTGATCAGCTGTTTGTTTTCGCGGTGGATATACTAAATAAAACTATTATTGTTTCTTATTTGGAAATTAGAACCTTCGACGTACGTTCACTAGGTTCTACTGATATTTATAAATTTAAACGGAACCCCAATAAAATATTTAGCCAAATTTTGAAGATTTTGGGAGTAGCCACCGTATAACCTTTACTGAGTCACCCGCAAGTGAACATATGTGCGAAATTTCGCAGAGGACAAATCATTCGCCTTGACCGGAACCAGAACCCGGATCCCTCAATTTCTCGCCGATTGCTTTATCCAGTTAATCAACCGAGGGATTTTTGAGGACTTAATGGGAAAAAGTTGTTCAGGACTGCTGGACTTGCGATGTCTCGAAGTAACCTAAAGCGTGCGCCTAGCGCCACAGTGCGCGAGGATAAAGCCAATCATGAAGCACAATAAGGTGTTCGCTCTTTCGGGTTTCGGCCTTTCAGGTTTAGTCCCCAAAAATCCACAAGAAGGACGGTTCGGTAACTTAACTGGTTAAAGCACTCAGCGAGTAATTCAGGGATCCGGGTTTGAGCCCCGGTCAAAGTGAATGATTTTTCCTCTGTAGAATTTCGCACACTTTTAGAGATGTTGTTGGGAGCCTCCTGAACAAGGAACTTTGCTAATTATTACTGAACAATTCCGTTTTGTAAGTGCACAGGATACATTTTTGTACGTCTATATTTCCCGAGCATGAATAAAAAGTTGGATTCGGCGTGAAATGTTGGTATTTGTTAGTTACTATTATAATGATAATATATGTATTATTTCGCGCTTAGAAGGAAATCTGTACTTATGTAATGGAATTATTACAAAGAGTATGTAATGTGCCATTAAGTTATGTGTTACAATAGCTCGAAATTTAAAAAAAAAATGGGTATGATGCATTTATTTCTCTTTAATCTACAGATGCCATAATTGAGAAAAAGTATTTTAAGTTTCGCGAAAATCTGTGCATAAATAACAATTGCTACAACCACCTTTATATACCTGCATATTGTAGTATTATCTATATTAGTATAAAATGTTATCTTCGTATTAATAGTTTACAATATTTTCTCTCTATTACAGGTACACCAGTGACGCCAACACCGAACCCAGCCTTCGCCAATACAACCCGTAAGTTTCATTTCTTATATTTTTCACAGTTTATGCGCCGTAATTTGCAATAATTGTTGGCAATAATTATGCAATATTCAGAGATCGTATAATAATTGGTCATAGTTAAGCATGATCCTTTCCACCATCGTGGATAATGTTTTTGTTTTACCAAATTGGTATATTGCATTAGTAAAATATTAATGATAAAATGCTTTACTGGTTCAGCTTTGCGAAAATTCATAGTCTCCAAGTAAATAAACTATACGTACAACTTATTCATTTTTTGCACCAAGGGTTGGTTCATAGGAGATATTGCCTGTGTGACGAAATCGGTCGTAAATTAAATTCTCACTCAGCCATTTTTATAGATAGATGTTTAAATAGTTGAGGGTAGAGCTCACTCCAGACTAAGCCACAGCCGTGTGAATTACACGCATTCAGGGTAGGGGGGCCAGTTCCTTTCCCTGGGTCACCTCGCACTCCGAGGATTTTTTTTCCCGGGGGCGTCCAAAGGCTTCACCCGGATTTGAACCCAGGATTAGTGTCTTCGATCAGTAGCCAAGCACTCTACCCACTAGGCCGTCACGCTAAAACAAACTGTTAGCCATTTAACACTATGTAATTTCTTTCTCAATTAGACAAAAAAATACCTTGTGTAAAATACATTAAATTAAGCAGCGAAAATATACATATACGAGTATATAAAATAAAAAAATATACAAATATGCATATCAATACAAACTTTGTAAATTTTACAATGAGTTTTATTCAATACGACCTGTTTCATCGAATAATTGACATCTTCAGGTCTTTTAAAATTTACAAAGCTTGTATTGATTCTGTCAATATGGAATTTTATAAATTAACGCCTGAGAATATCGAGTTCATTGATTTATTTTGATTGTTTAAAAATGCGTCTAGGTCAGATTAATTTTTCGATCACGTAAAGTTATGTTTCTGCGTCGAAACATCTCTTCTTTGAGTACAACGTGCGTCTGTTAAGAAGGTTCCACCTTGACTGTGTGAGTCAAAACAAGTGCTGGTTTAAAACTTTTGTTTAACTAGTTTTAAAAACTTTGCTTTGGCTGTTGACAAGCGTTATCTATGGAAAATCCAAATTAAAGTTCAATGCAGTCACATTATTCCACGAATATATTATTCACGAACGCTTTTTTATAGCCATAGGAGACGACTGCAGCACTATTTCTATATAGTTACCTCATTTTGACTACAATTATTGCTGCTATTAGCTAATAATTAAAAAAAAAACAGGGTGGTAAGATATTAAGGATATTTTGATTTTATTTAATTTCATGGGAGTTTTCGCTCCTGCTGAACAGTTTTTCGTCAAAATGGCATTTAAATTAGGTGTTGAAAAATACTTCTTTGACCCATGTTTTCCTATTCTCACATTTAGCACCATGCAATTTCAAGTTCGATTTGTGAGAAAAATCCGTGGAAAGGTAATGTTTTGCTGTTAATATCAGAAGAAGAACACATTTTTCTTAAAGTCCACATAATGTAAATTAAATGACATTTATATCACCATACGGTGGAACCACCTCAAAATTTCAAATTTTCATAAAGAACATTATACTACTCATACCCCTATTGTTACCCTTCTTATACTCTTAGAATTCTACAAACACAGAAAACGCACGGTTACGTGCGTTATTTGAAACGAGGATTGCAGCATGCAATAGGGCTTATCGAGCTTTGTTGAAGGAACTAAAATCACATTACCTCAGTCGGTACTTGGAAACAAAGGATAATTGAACAGTGATTAGACCTTTGGTTATATATTTGGTTCAGATGCATGTGCCACTGTGCAGAAGAAGAGTTACTTAAAAGATGGAAAAAGAAATTACTAAGAAAGAGTTTTGGTGCAGCAAAGGAAGGTGGACAGTGTAAAATACGGAGGAATAGAGAACTGGAGGAACTCTACAATCATCCTAACATATTGAGTGGCAGAAATTAAGAGTAATACGGTATTTCTCCGAGTATAAGCCGCATTTTTTCCCAATTTAAGGGCTTCAAAATCGGGATGAGGCTTATAATCGAGGTATGGCTTCAATTCGAGAACTTTATTAAAAAATCGTAAAAATTACCGATTTGAGCAAACCAGCCATTCGGATTCACGCGGACGCCAGCTAAACTCGCCTAAGGCACGGGGAAAATAAGAAATAACGCTGAAAAAGTTCAAAATGGTTCACAATTTATTCATATATTAAAGGATAATATAGGTAACATTGTATCAAAGTCACATAGGTAATGAAAAAAAAGATATAAAATTCTAATGCCTAATGCTGTCGGTAGTACGGGATGCACTAAAAAAGGTTGCGGCTTAAATTCGCGTATATTAAATTTTTTCCCTGTTTGAAACCCCAAAAACTTATGTGCAGCTTATATTCGGAGAAATACGGTAGGTTAAGGTAGTTAGGGCATGTTGAGAGAATGTCTGAATATAATTAATAATGCGACTTTATTTGGGCGAGATTGAGACTGTTACAGTCCCTTCTTTCCTCTAACCCTTCGTCAAATACATTTAAGAAACAATTACAATTTGACTGTTAAAATTATAGAAAAAGCACCAAAAAAAATGATAGTCAAAAATTTATGATGTAGATACTAGAATATAAACAATGTAGAAAAATATACACGACTGTGAGAAAAACGTAAGGAATATGAGCTGATATCCTTAGCAAAACCCTCTGCAGGAAAACACCCACACATGAAGCGGAGTATGAAAAACCTGCGAAAACCGACTAATAGATAAAACTAATGTACTAATAAAGAAAGCAATGTAAGAAGTATGTAAAAATAAATAATAGGGGAGCTGATATGCACAAATAAATGTTAAATAACATATTTATAAAAATTAAATTCAAAATCAAATCAATAATTAAAAAATAAGTCATAATTAGTAAAAATGTGGTATGAAGATAGGATGGTGAAAAAGATATACCTTGGACATCCTGGTGATAGAGGTTGATTGAGAGGAATACCTCGGGAAAGATGGTTGGATGATGTAGAAAATTATCAGAGATAGATGAGAATAAGAAGATGGAGGAGGCATGCAGGAGATCGTGATGTCTGAGTTAACATTGTCGGAGAGGTCAAGACCCTACAAGGGCTGTTGCGCCGAGGAGTAAGTAAGTACAGTGTGTTGATGCTTGTTTTCTTCAGCATAGCATTCATCTGATGACTGGATATGTGCTCTTTATCAGATGAGTTCCAAAGGAGAGCCTTTTTTACTACGGTATCCTTGCAGGAAACTCCCCTATCTCAAGATAACGAGGTCAGTCCCTTTGTGCGCATTCTCCCCGCTCACATCTCCCTTACAACTTGAGAGAGAAAGTGTTTCATCACATATTCAACCCTTGAATCTAGCTGATTAAAGCTGCGAGTGGCTTGTATTGCTCTGCTCTTTAGTAAAGCACGATCAGGGGGGCAATTCTGAAACTGAAGTCACTCGTCGATAAAAGCGTCATTTGTCTCCCTTAGGGTGGGATTACGATCGAAGTTTCCTGACGCGAAGTCAAAGCACGGTGGCGTTCAGTTTTCTGTCGACTTCTCGTCAAGGAGGAATGAATTACGATAGACGAGAGTATCAACGCCGCAGAAATAAATTATTATTTACCGATGTATGCTTGTTTTTCGGGTGTACCCCGCGTACTACAACTAGATGTGATACCTGATATTTCATGGCCGTTGCTGGTCACTTTATCAAAGGGAATGAAAAAGAGGATCCTCATTCCCTGTGATAAAGTAACCAGCAACGGCCACGAAACGTCAGGTATCACACCTGGTTATAGTACGCGGGGTACACCCAAAAAACAAACATACATCTATAATGACCCGCGAAAGTTTTAACCAAGTATTATTTACCGCTTGTAAAAATGGAGTTGTAAACTGTTGTGAAGTTACTGTTTATTTTCATATTTTCAAAACAAAATTAAAAGAATCCGCTGACAATACTGAAAAACAGTGCTTCAATAAGGTAATTTTTTTCTCTATTGCAAAGTTAAAAATAAATATGGGCAATCTGGAAATGAAATGTTGTAAATAATAAGTAAAGCTCTCCTCTGATTGGCTGCCGGTAACGTAGCGTGACGGAAAAGTAAGACATTGAAGGTTTAGCTCATCGTCCGTTGACGGCACCGTCAACGACTTGCCAACATTACATTACACAACAATCACCTAACTTCGCGGAATCTTCCGTCATGTCAGTAAACGTTGATCCTAATCGCACCCTTACTGCTTCATGCACATCGGCGAGTCTATAATACTCATTTTGGACAGCATGAAAGCCAGTGCTGAGCTCACCTAATTGTTTCACAACTTTTCTGCACAGTGAGTATTTGCATCTCAAATATTTTTGCTTTGTAAAAATGTGCGTTAAGTGTGAGTGAGAAACCATAAAAATAAATTCGGAAATCTCGAGAGAAAATAAACGTCATTAGAGCCATAAGTCTCTGTGCTCTTAATTTGCATTTCTACCCAAGTTTTAAGCAAAAATCACAATTTAGGCAGTGTCGTCTATATTACCGTCTATATAAGTGACTGTGGATGCTTATTCATCATATTACCGCTTACCCTGGTCTTAAAATTGTCGACCGTCGTCAAAAATGAGTTTTAAAGTACACGGCGGGTGCACACAGACTTATTGCACTAGCGGCGTTTGGTTTCACAGTAGGTTCGCGAAATTTTTAATGTTGAAAATTTAAACGTCTCTCTTCCAAAAGGCGCACCTTTTCACAGATATGAAACTAAAAATTCGTATTTACTCACTGCACAAAAAAGTTGTAGAACTATTAGTAGAGCTCAGCGGTGGCCGCAATACTGACTTATTGTTAGTAGAATCACATGCTGAAGAGGTCGCGAGTTTGAGCAATTTTCAATCAAAACATTATGCGCAGTTTCCAGAATTTTAGTTAAATACCATAAAAAGCGTGTTTTCAGCTTAATCAACATAAAAAATGGGGGGAAAACACGGTGGTAGTTGCGCAAAACACCCTTTACATGGTACGATTTTTAGATTACTAAATTCAATTTTTAGCGCTGAAATAAGCATAATGTAAAGTTGCATCTTAACTTTGCATTTTATTTTGAGATAAAGTTTCAATCATGTTTATAAAAGACTTGGCTATATTCCACACTTCTATCATCTGAAATCCGACCATGTCATTGGCTCATACATTCCGTTATCAATGAGAAGAGTATGCGATGGCGTGCCGAAACCATGGTAAGTATTTTGGAATCATAAGTGCGAAATATAAACAAGTCTTACACCAACAAGTTTTACAATAGCTAAAAACGTGTCAACAATGTTGGGAAAATTACCCAGGTAAGCAAATCTCTTTGTATCTAAAGATTTTTTTTTCTTTTTTTTTGTGCAGATTAATTTTCTGTAAATAGTGGAATATCTTGAGGCTGTTACTAATTTTTCTTAAGTTTAAACATCTAAGCTAAAGTTCTACGTTGTTGACAGTATTCATCTCGTTGCTATGAAAATATAATAAGGGGATTATTAGTTTGAGTTAGGCTTTCTCTCTTTACATTTAGATACTATTTATTTGGGAAAAAATGTAAATTCGGAGAATTTTTTTCAGATAAATATGATGCTATACAAAAAGAATGACACCAATACTAACTAAATCAGTTTAGTAATTTTCTCCATAACTCGCACCCTTCCCCGGAAATTGGCTTTTATTAGTATAGAGGTTTGAAGTGAACTTATTCCACAAAGTGATGCCTGAGTTATTCTCTAGCGTGAGATAAAGTTTTCGATTTCATTGTATGCCTCCTCTTTATCTGTTGCTCTGTCCCTTCACATCTTCCTACTCGAAGAGTGTCTCATCACGTATTAATGTGGCTCTTTTTCTTGTCTTTTCTTCTCTCTCACGCCGTCCCTTCTTACCCTTTTCCAACTTTCTCCCTTTCACCTGAACCCTTACGCAAATCGCCGCGACCCAGTGTTGGAGATCGGCACGTGCGGAGTGAAGGGCCGGGAGGGCCCGAGGCCGGAGGATTGCACGGCCGAGACCATCGGAACGGCCCCGGTGGTCGTGCTCACCGAACCCTCGTTCTTGGCCGGGGTCCAGAAGTGGGTCGTCCCCGAGGCTGGAGTGTACACGTGAGTCCCTCGTTCGTTTTCTTTATTTCTCAATTTCTAGCCTCCTCATTGTCGGAGGGCACCTTTCTACAATTCATTGTTTCATGGTTTGAGGCTTAGTTTACAAAGGTACGTTACTTCCGCTAGTGTTTTCTTCAAAAAAATTGCGTGGAATTTAACCTTTAAGTTGGGTTTACACCAGTGGTAAGATAATTGCGAAAATTTCATGCAGGAAGAGAATTTCGACGTAAATTGCTGGTGTTAATGGTTCTGCAAGTCCGCTTGTAGAATTTTTTTTGGCAAGTCGACTGAAGAATTTAATTTTTACCGGTGTAAAAGGTAATCAATCTGTCTCGTGAAACATTTTTTTTTCAGTGCAAAATCTCCAGTCAACTCTAGTGCAATAAATTTGCGGAAGAAACTTGTCAGTATAAACTCGCCCTATTATAAAAAGTTGCTGACTTTGATGATTTGAAAAAAATACAGTAAAAAAACTTCGATTCTTAACTTTTGAGCTCGAGTGGTAAAATATTATACCATAAGCTATAAGGTACCTACGAAAAGCATTTATCCACCATCCTCTACTCATAATTACAATGATAAAATCAACAAAATATAAGTACCCAGCATGAAAAAGATTTACCCAGACTTCAGGGGCAGGGATGCTAATACGCACAACACTCACTAATCTTTTGCGAATGGCGGATGGCATGAATCCAAGTCAAATGTTATTTTTTATTTATTAAATAACAAACTTTCTCTGACTGTCTGTCCGTCCGAAAAATCCCATAAGGAAATACACGTATTGGAGTCATTATATTAGCTTTCAGTTTTTTTGCATAATTTAATTAGAAATAATGGTAGTTCAAATTCGAGACGAACGCCAAATGAAAGAAAATTTAATAAATATTTTTAATATTTCTTGCAAATTTCGTTTGCTGTTCTAAATAGTAAAAACCTTGATAAAATATTGGTAAAATTGCTTCAAATGTTTGCTGAACCGCCCCTTGACAACCGATAGCTAAGTTGAAGCCGAGTCTCATAAACAAATATACGGAATAATGGCCAATAACGGATCAATTTGGAATGATGAGCAGATTTTACCATATGGTAAGCTTATCCTTAGTTATGGAAAATTAATTTAAAACACTCCTAGGAAAGACATAGACGTTGAACGTGGTTGAATGAATGATAGTAACACAGTCATTGGGCAGTAGTGTTATGTTGGTCTACAGTATCAAATTTTTGATTAAGTGCGGCTCGGAATTGCACTTTATACACCTTGACTTATGAAAAGATCGATTTATTGCTGACTGAGGCAGAAAATTAGGGTTTTGAACGGGTATACGAAAAATGGAAGCTTATTCTGAATCGAAGACTTATGTTGGGAAAACAATGATTAGCATCTTTATAAAAATACAGTATAATTAAAAAATACATTAAATTATTATCGATATGGAGTTCAATTTAAATAAAGTGTCGTCATAAATGATGATGGGAGTTTTATAGTAAAATATTATTTTTAAACAATAGTGAGGTCTTAAGGTAACATTGGGTACATTAATTTTTTGGAATTGCGAAATCATAATAAAAGAATAATACTTTGTATATCATAAGCACTGAAATATTGTCTTGCATAAGAATGGGTTACTGCTAATTAGTATTTGAGATTTTCTTAATTAAATATTGTTTAATGGATATAACGTTTGCAAATTTTCCATTTTATTTCAAATGAATCAAATAATTAATTAATTACAAATAAGAAATTGAGAAAAATTGTTGGGATTCGGAATTGTAACAATGAGTAAAACTTTTGAAATTAGTATGTATTTATTCAAAATTTTAAGTTTTATTAATGATTGGTACATAAAACATCTGCAGATAAACAATAAGTATATATTTTTCAGCATCTTCGATGTTCTACAGATTTGTAATCAAGTATCAACGAAAGCAAGCATTTATGAGATACTTTAAACACACATTAGACGCTTTTGCCTGAGTGATAATAGTAACAGAAAGACATGGTGAATCTTGAGCAAAAGTCCCATGATTCTCTGGCTCAAAATGGCTTGGAGCGCAACGAGAAGGCGTCAAAAGCTTCGAGCATGTATACAATAGTGTAATAGTCCGTCGTCTGCAGAGCAACCACTTGGCATTTGATGCCAGACGCGATATTTCTTCCGATAGTGTCTGAATAGCCTTTTGAGCACAACAAAACCGTATTTCTTAAATAAAAGAAATTTCGTGTCCGGAGTACTTTTTGGGTATTTGTTAATTTTAAACGAATATGGCTGTTTTTATTAAAAGTATTTCCGACGGAGAAGACGCCATTAGCGATTAATTATGCTTGTTTTTAAAGTGAAAGCACATGGACATACCTTAAAAGCAAAATGTTAAAATTACCTCACTCAGTCACTCAGTGATTCAACCCGAAGGTTGGTTTGGATAGTTGGTAAAATTACCTATGAAACAAAATTTGTTAATACGCTATCATTTATACTTTAGTTGTATGGCACAAGCCTATGATGAAAATAGCTCGAAATAAACAGGGTATCTGAGCTCCAGCGTGTACAACACCTGAATGTGTATCCATGTCTGACATCACACATACCAGCTTGCTCTGGTACTATTAACAATCAAGCTTCTAAATATCGTCTGTCGCGGCCTATGTGCCAAGGGGCCATTCAAGTATTACGTTAGGCGATTTTACCACTTTTTAACCCACCCCCTCCCAACCTTACGTAAGTTATCAGACATTTTCGAAACCATTGACATAGATAGTAAACTATAGTGGGGAGTCTAGAGCATCGGCCCAGCCACTTTGACACACCGGTTCCGTAAGATCAACGAAGTTAAGCTATGTAGGGCCCGGACGGTGGTCGGATGGGTGACCATACATACCTTCACCCTGGCGCTCTTTTCCCCTGTCTGCATGTGGCAGACAGGCATGGGATCGGCATAATGGATGAAGAAATGTAAGTGCCCAGGCTTCTGTCGAAGGCCCCCCTACAAGCAATTAACAATCTATGGATGATTCTATGTCAAAATGCGCAAAAACTGACTTAATCACGGATAACGATAAAGGTTTTTGATATTTTTTGACTCGCTGTACGCACAACTCGCAAAATGTGATCTTTGAAAATGCGACATCTCCTAACTAATGAACGCAACGAATTGGTTGCACGTTTTTCTACAGAATAGCATACGGTTTTGCGTACCGCCGCGGCGGTGATCCTAAAGAGCAAGATTTTTCCTAAGAAATTAATTTTAAAATGTGATAAAAATACGAATTCAGAAGTGACATCTTACGTAAGACTGTCTAAGGCCCGCTCACTTCCTTTCGTAAGACAACGTAAGAAAGGCCCAACCCCCCTCCCTCGCCAAAACGTCTTGCGTAATACATAAATGACCCCCAGCCGGAACACCGGTACCGTATGAGAACCGCAATCGACTATGCGTTGCGGTTTGATTTATCGATTAGGAGCGTATCGATGAATGTATTGGTTGTCAGACCACCGGGCTATGTATCGGGCCACCATGAATCTGTTGGATAACCGCGAGTAATTGTAGGTGGGAATTTCTTTCTTAATTTCTTATTACTGAATGGGCCATTGAGATGAATTGCTAGAAGACTCCGACTGAAACAAGAAAGATGCGGCTTAAGTCATAATTTTTAAAATGGAACATTCCTCAGCTTCGAAAAACATTTGCATGGCGGGAAAACTTCCGATCAAAGTTCGCTAATTCCATCCGGTGTAGTGGTTGACTCGACTCAAATATTTGCAAACGGCATTATTTCTTCCCGTGCTCCATTCCTCCATCCTTGTTTACGTGCTCACATATTAAATCTCTGTTTTCCCTCTTGTTCATGTGTCAACAACAGGATAGTAGCGCGAGGGGCAAGCGGAGGCAAGGGTTCCGACGGCGTGGGGACCAGCCTCGGTTCCACCGTCAGGGGCGTGCTGGAGCTCCGAGCCGGCGAACCACTGTATTTCCTCGTCGGACAGGAAGGAGTGAACGCCTGCACAAAGGTGAGCCCAATTTCTTCTAATTCTTCGTCAAGAGTGGAGTCTTGATTTTTTAAATCGTTAATCCCTACGATGTAACTAACCTTTATTTAAACAGATACTTCCCGTAAATGTTCATCAGAAGGTGCTTGCCTTATACTTTCTTGCTTTATATCCACTAATACGTCCAATTTACCATGTTATTCAAAGGCAAGCAAGGAAAGAACAGGAGGAAGCAATATGGTGAATTTTTCAATTGTCTGGTTAGAGTTTGATGACGCAATGTCCTCTCCATGTACTTCAGTGGGGCGAAACTTGAAATCCTTGCCGTCTACTCAGATATTTATGAAGAATTGTGTATATTTTGAAGTGGTAGAAAGCATAATTCCATGTCAAATGATACATTAATGATTTCATTGTTATTTATGAAGCCACATTCCTGTAAGCCACATTTTTACTAGCTACAACAACGGAGAAAATTAAGTCCCAACATGGCTGATATTGAGCTCAAAGCCATTTGTGTTTAACTTCTAGAGGAAAAAGGTCACACACACATAAATCTTCATAAGATTAATTTTCTATTTTTACTTTATGTGAGAAACCCTTAAAAACTAAGACTTTTCTCCATTTAACAGTTTTTTTCAAGTCGACAATCGGGTTTTCAAAAGAATAAATGTTGATTCAAGTTCAATTTGGACAATAAAGAAATGTAAAAAAAATATTATGGGAAATATTCTCCAGTTTGTGTAAACAGTAAGATTTCAGTGCCTCTCCTCTGTTATAATCAATTCTTGAGGCATGTAGATAAAGTCAACATTGAAATTCTCAAATATTTGAATGCGCCTTCTTAAGAAAATGGCTACTACGATAAAAGGAGGAGGGATAATATTTTTAAAGTCAATGGATTCAACTGCCAATTCATTTAGGCATGTGCGTTCAAAAAAATGGATTTATTCAAAAATTGTCATGCAACTAATTTATTTTTCCTTGGGATAATGTGGCATGGAACAATCAAAAAATGAGAATTGAGCAAACATTTCATTTTGATCTGACTAAAAACAACGAAATAAAGATGGTAATTCCGGTTGAAAGATGATAAAACAAAATCTGCAAACCCAACAAGTTTTACAGGCGATGCAAAATTTTCTCGTTTCCGTCTATTGATCATGGTACTAAGGAAATATTGCAAAACCAAATCAACAGCACATACTAAATCCCTTATTCAAACACCAAGCATGTTGCTTTTTCCTTCCTTGAATCTGGGTTGGAGCTCATTATTTTTGGGTTATACTCCGAAAATATAAAAATTAAACATGATGTTCACGTTGGAGGTGCTTGCCAAGCAGTCTTTTCTCATAAATATAGGCCATTTTCTCTCACTGCTAGCCACTAATAAACTATCAACTTCCCGGGAATCTTGCTAAGAACATTGCAAATTGCCGGCCTGGGTGGCGGCGGGGTAACGTCCTCGCCTGCTAACCTAAAGGTCGCGGGTTCGAATCCCGCCAGGGGAGGATTTTCCACTTCCTAGGGCATGGTTGTTTGTGCTTGTCTATTGTTAAATGTTAATACCCCGATATAAAGGCCAACGAGTGCTGTTTTCGGTAGTAAATAAATAAATAAAAACAAATATGTATAACGGACATGTCGCTTTTGGCCTCTTTGTATGCACCCTGTACATCAAATCTCCCGGGACCCGAAAATTGCATTAAAAAAATAGTTATAACAAATGTTTACCTTTCTGGGCCCTAACCGCATTCCTTGAAAAATTTATTGAGAGGTAATTGAGGTATATAAGAATATTTCAATTTGGTTAACCCTCTGGTCGGCACGCCAAATTCACATGCAATGTTGGACGCGCTACGGGATTTATATCACATATGTTAATTGCAATTATTTGCTCAAGGGCATGATAAATTTCGAAGGAAAAAGACTGATTAAGGTGTTTTAAGTAAAATATTTTCTTATTATACGCAATTGCAATATGCTTAGGCCTTGACGTCCAATTCTTGGCCCTGGTCAAATTACCATGTGACATGGATGTACGAAAATGACTTGCTGACAATATAATAAAAATCAAGCACTAAGAAGACAATACACAGTTTTATGCTCTAATAATGTAAAAATGCGTGAAAAATACCAATGAAATTTAAAAAATTAAACAAAGTATCACTCATATAAAACATCACAGAGCAGTAGCAAAGTACTCGCAGACACTTCACGCTCTTTTCAGTTCTCTCTACACATGGGAAGCTCAGAAACTAAAATGTGCGGCTTTTTTGCCGCGGGTTCACCCACCAGAGAGTTGTAATCAGGCGAATGTGAATATGTATGAATCCTCGTTTCTTCGGCTCCTCGGCCTACATAGTGGAAGTATGTTCACTCTTATGTCCAGGCATTGCAATGCTAAACAAACTAATTTTACTATGCTCGCAAGATGCAATTTGTAAATAATTATACTTACTCTGAACCATTTTTACTCGATGATAGATTTACTATAATACTTAGTATCGAAGTCCAGAAGTTTCGATTTTCGTTCGAGAACGAATTTCAAATGCGATAAATAAACCAGCGTTGCATGCAAGAGCCTAACGCTAAAACACTTTTCTCGGACATTGTTTATATTGATTTCATTCATATCTCATATGGACCCAATAAAATCAGAATAAACTTTAATATAATAATAACAATTCAATCTTTGGATGTTACCTATTTTATTTCGATGTTGAAAAATGTCCTTAAAAATGACTTCATTAGATGAGTCCTCAGATACCTAGCTTTGAACTCAAACTGATTCCAGTGTGGTACCTATTCATAGCGCTAGTCAGAGTAGATTGGGAATAGTCGGCACTCAACCATGACGAAATTTTGCCGTCACAGTCTCAAGGAATATTCATTTTTGCACTTAAGCAGTAGAGTTTTGAGGAGGATGCGATGTCACCACCTCAATTTTGTCGACGTTCGATAGTTTAGGCTTATTTCTGAATAAGACCCCGTGTCTTTTATAACTCATACAAGGTGTTCTAGCAATCAATGTTGGTGGGTTGGTTCAATTCTTACCTTGCTCCAAATCCTCGAGTTCGATTGCTCATTCAATCCCTGCCATATCCTGTCATTATTCACCATAAATATCGGTTTCAAAATCTCTGGTAGCATATTTTCTCAATATTGAAAGCTAAGTTATAAATTTCTGTCGTTAGTAGCATTGTGGCGGTAATACTTGAAGGGGTAGCGTTATGAATGAGTGGTTAATGAAAGAATTAGGAACGAAAGCTCATGATGGGCATGGAAGGTTTGGGCTTTATTGGTTTGACCATGTCGATAAATAAATGGCAACCTAATAGCAATGCAGATTTATCATAAAGGAACAAATGATGTGAGAGGAATGGGTATACCGAGAAATTCCTTGGTATGTGGTGGAAGAAACTCTTAAGAGAAGAAGTATTAAGAGTCATGACACCAGGTGGGCTAGCATTAAGCAATGTCTGAGTGTAACCGAAGCAGAAGAGTATACAAGGATGGGGCAATATCGATGGAAGTATGCACAAAGAGTGAGCTTAATATACCTTTCACCGAGGGTTAAACCTCCAAACAACGAAGGGAACTGCTTGATGGGCATGAATGAATGTTCTACGTAAAAGCCATTGGATGGATTGGACGAGACAAGACAGGCCATTTTTACGTGATATATTGTATATGCATGCAGACGTCTCGTATATGCAAGCGAGCATCTCTCAAGGGACGATGGGCGCTTTATCATCACCTTGCGCAGGTTAGCGCTCATTGTAGGAGATGGGAACATACAAGCGATCATCTAATTAGGCAATGGTAACGATCTGTGCTGAAATGTTAATAAAATTGCGGGACTACATTTGTTTTCTACAAATAAGTGGTCAACTTCTTCTCTTGAAAGGTTAAACTCCGAAATGATATTTATGTTTTTCAAGTTATCATCACAATTAGCTCGTACAATGAGAAATCTCTGTATCTATTACCGTATATTTCTCTGCAATCACTAGTTTTGTCTGTTAGCGCACACGCTAACGCAGACATGGTACAGTGAGGTTGTGTTTTAATCTGCTTAGCTCAGATGGCGTCATAGATTAAGTGAAAACAGGAAACACGCCCTGCGCTGAACATAAAAAACATTTTAACGCTGATACGTGATTGGGAATCACATGATATTAATCTCGTCCATCGTTGTAATCCTCAGAATTTCGCCGGAGGTCTAGGCTACCGGCGTGACCCGCTGTCCATGGGGGTTGCCTGCAACGCGGCGATAAAGACTTCTTTCTCGACGAGGCCCAAGAATCCCATAAATGACATCAAACAGATGACGTTCATCGGGGGCGGAGGTGGTGGAGGCGGCGCTACATACGTCTTCAAGGTATGTCTTATCTTTTATTTGTTTGGCTTCCTTCTCGTCCATTGTGAGAGATTTCATTTTCTTATTTTCCTCTTTGGCAGTTTTCTTTAAGACGTTGCCTTTCATGTAAGCCACGGATGGGATGCCCAAAAGTGACAAAGTGATATGCCTTCATGATAGAGGCCTCACGAAATACCTACCTACCCGGTATTGCAATAAAAGGCTTTTAAGGTCACGTCAATACGGTTACGTGCTTTATTAAAAAAAAACAGCTCGTGCAAGAGAGCGTTCAATCCGACTCACGAGGAAGTTTTCTCGTACATCTTCTCGCACGCAATTTTTATAGCTATTTTTCTTGCGTGCAACATTTCTTGCTACTTTCCTCATACATCTTGCGTGATTTATTTTTTCTTATTTTCCGCTTCATTCAGAGGTTTTTACATGAGACGACGTAGTATTAAATTCAAGCCATGAATGTTTCCATTCATGAGTGGTATCGATGGAGCAACAAAAGAGTAAAAGGCTTCATGGACGTCTCACACGAATACCTTACCATTATTGCAATGGGGATTTAAAGGCCACGTTATTCGGTTTTACATTTTGTTAAAAAAATCAGCTCGCTCGAGAAAGCACTCACTCCAATTCGCATGCAACTTTTCCTGCGATTCTATTTTTTATTATATGCATTCATATTATTTTGTATTTTCTTGCATATTGTTATATTTTAGTTTATATTTTAATTGTACTTTACATTTCCCTCGGAGAAAACGTATTCATCTAATGGAACGTTTTTTTTACGACATATTTTGCTGAACACATCTTTTGCACTATATATCCTCAATTAGAAGAGAAAGAAAACGTAAAGCATAAGTAGCAAGCATGCATTTCAGATCCCTCGATAGCACATAAGAAGATTTCGGAATTGTGGAACGATTTATTTTGAATTCTTGGTTATTTTTTAGCCCTAGAAAATACATTACGAGAATTTTTTTATGAAACATATCTCTCCTTATCATTTTAAGAAAGAATAAACACATTTTGTGGCCTTATTTTTAAGAAAAAAGTTTTTGAATTTGTTTTTCTTCTGATCACCCATTACTATTCATTTTCCACGATAAAACTCAGACACCAAAATCATGATTTAAAATGTCTACCTTTATAAAAATGGAGAATATTTGCCGCATTCATTCTCGTACTTACTTATGAATGTGATACTTCTAAATCTTTGAATGCTTATAAGGGCATTTAACTATTTACAAGTAACTGAGGTAACTACGTACATGAGCTCGCTGAGGAAAGCTGTAGCTAGAAATTCTCTCTCGCTGAATGTCGTCCATCCGAAGTTTTCATATATATATATATATATGTATCTCCCCTAGCCATTTGCTTGGGGCTCTTCATTGATGGGGATAATGAATTTTCAGGGGTCAAAATGGAATGTCATCTTGTCGCATCCGATGAGGAGAGAGAAACCCCAAAAACCGGAGTGGAATAATAATTTGAATTCGTAATCCCAATGCGTCGATTTTGCAGGCGTGACAAGTTTTATGGGGTTTAATTTGGTTTTCCGCCGTCCGTCAATTTCCCGTTTCCCTTGGTTACAAACCATATCCAATCTCTCCTCCGCAGGGGATATCTAGAGCCTTGATTTGAGAAGTCCTTAAATAAATATTCTTTCTCCTCTACTCTCTACCCTAAACATTCTCTCACTCAAGACGCGCAGTTGCAATTGTATGAAATAAATGTTATTTAGCGTAACCTGGTGGATAAGGAGGTAGCGTAACCTGGTGGTGATAGGAGTAAACAAATAACTTTTTTCCAATTCCACAATAGTTTATTGACACTGCACATTTTTTTCCTTTATTGCATTGTACCTTATGATGTCCTAACCGGTGAAACCGGTCGTTTAATGTTAATAAACTGTCTAATTTGACAATGTTATTTTTTTACTACTTTCTTGTTGCAATGATTTGAAAAGTTTTTTCACTCTAAATGACTTTCACAACGGAATTTTCGTTACTATCGTAAAAGAAAGAATTCATGATAGAGAGGAATTAACTTTCCCTTAAATTTTTAATGTAAAAAGTAGTATATGAACGCGAACTCAAATTGGATTTTAAAATTATAGGTTTCACGTGTAAGATTTCAAAAGTATATAGATCATGCTTAGGCAGTGTTTGATATCTTTTCTTGTTAATGTTACCTAGATGTGATGTGATCTAAACTCTCGAAAATATACTTCAATACTACTCTGATAAACGTTACGAAGTTTTGCTATGTATTTTTGCACATTCACATTTCACAATGTTTCAAATTTTTGGTATTACCCAAGCAGAAGCCCAATGATTCCTCAACAGCAACCAATCTGTCCCTGACGTAACTCGTGAAAAAGTTTTATCAGATTGAAATTCCCCGCAAGCTCTTTCAGAGGAAACTTGCGGAAATGAAAATACGTAATTTTACGTGGAATTGGTTTGTTTGAGGTTCCGTAAAAGCAAGGCTTGAGAATGCTCTTGCATGGAATAAACTAATTCTCGTTATAACTACAGATGTTACTACACAAAATTCGATGAATTTGGCCTTATTATGAAGAAAACATCTCGTATATTTCCAATTATAACAATGCATTAGCCACTTACTGCTAAAATCTTTTTAGAGATTTGCCAAAAAATACCAGCCATTTTCCATGGTTATTGCTACGTGTATGCACTCCAGAGAGACTTTATTTTAAGATCAGGAATTTCCAATGCATATATCTCGTCAGAAACTCAAAAGTTTGTAATTTGATAAGGTGGAAAAGTTAAAAGCCATTGTCTAAAGATAAACATTTTAAAAGGCTTCATTACAACTTAGGTTTCGATGTTTTACACATCATCTTCAGTTCATGTTTAAAACATCGGAACCCAGGTCACAATAAACTATTTTAAAATGTTTGTGTGGAAAATTGTTTTCAACTTTTCAACCCTATATTGTTGAAATACCACGCCATATCGCCTGTATCTTTGGAATTCAGTGTTAGTTCGTATCATTTCTCCATTAAAATTAAATAATTTTAAAATTAAATAATTTACTCGTAGCACTAATTTTTATAGATTTTTAAAAAATCGTCGGTTTTGAAGGCCTTTTCAGCGTACAGAATGCAAATAATGAGTCAAGTAAACACCTTATTTATAGGAGCGCGGACTGACGGGGAACGATCAAGGGCCGCACGCAAGGCAGAAGAGAGGGGGGAGGGGTAAAAGTAAACACCACTGCCTTGGTAGGAGAGTAGCCCCAAGTAAAATTCGGCAAAGCCACCGAGGGAAATCGAAGAGCACCAGCCGTTTATCTCGTGATTTCGTTTTAAGAAAAGAGCACAAAATACTCCATAAGGAGACGTATTTCTTAGTGATATGTGACTCAATAACCAAAACAAATACAGATAACGTATTTTCGGCATTAAAAAACGTTTTCAGCCACCCCGAAAACATCAGAAACGACACCCCACACCTCAACGTAAGCTTTAAATCGTCCATACGCCAAAATGGCCACCATCTTTAAATATATCGCCATTTTCGCTACTTCCGGTCGTCAGAAGAGAAATTTGAGTTTCATCACTGTTGCCGCGGGGCTTGAGTTGTCCGGAAATGACACTTTGGACAAGCCCAGGCCAGTAATCTGACGTTAAAAAATAATTGTTGATAATTCGCCCCCCCCCCTCCCCTGCCCCCGAAATCGACCCCTATGGAGTGGATCGGACGGTACTTCGGGCAAAATCGCTTAGATTCGTCCAAGAAACAACTGTACAAAATTACATGTTTTTCCGTGTACCGCTATCACTACCTTACTCCCAGGTAGTTCTCCTACTACACTTTCGCCTTTATTTAATGTCTTTATCCCTTGGACTTCTTCTTGGGACTTTCCCTGTATCTTTTCGTCATTGATATACTTCTCAAACTCATTGTGTCTCAGAGTGCGTTCAAACAATATGGTTATTTTCTGTTTAGTGTTCCATAGGGTACTTTCTACTTCCACTATCTTCTGAGAACAGTAGTTGCCTTTTCATCCTTTCTTAGCTTGAGCAATTCTACACTTGATATCCGTTGTACTCCTGTCTCACGTGGTGGTACTTCCGAGGTAGAAGATGGGATCCACATTTTTTTACGACTTTAAAATGGAAATAATAAGTAGACCCATTGATTCCCAAGCTTTTCATGATTTGACCCGAGCAATGTTTCTGGGCTCTAACTCGGTCCCTTAATGTATTTTCCTGATGACATGCCTATCCCAATAATTTTCTTTTACGTAAAACCTTCAGGATATGATATCTCATCAACATTGTTGGAGCTGAGCCTGAGATAAATTTTATTTATATGCATACAGACAATTATTTCTCACAATAATAGAGTGTAATAAACGTTTTAGATAATTATCCTTTCCGTGTTGGGCACGACTTAAGATCCTAAAACGAGTTGTTTACCAATTCACATGTGAACATAATTTACTCAGTTTCATTTCCTCACAATGCTGCTCCACCTTGTGACGCCAAAACGCGGTCGAAATTACCAAGTCTCTTTTGAGGGCAGGGGTCACCTATCCAGGCTGAGCCCTGCATCCCATTTGAACTGAGGTATGATACCCCTCCTCTCTTCAGCCTTGCATACGATGTCCCAGGCGGCAGATGAATAATTTCCCTCGGGTAGCACGTGGTTCGGAACTTGGGAACACCTGTTTTATTTTTCTTTCTGCTTGCATCCCGTAAAGGTTCATCCATAAATTTCCTCACCAGTTGCCTCGGGATTATTTGATATTGGATTTCAAATGATTAGCCATCGAAGGAAAGGAAGTACATCTTCTCCTTTTTCCTATTAAATCCCTCAGCCGGGCATCAAAAGGGAATATCTTATGTGGCTGATCAAGTGACAAGGTGATAGCGAAATAGCCACGTAAAGTACTGGGAACTGTTCGTTATTATGATATTCGTTTGAAAATGAAGGATGTAATTAAGTTTTCTCAAAACAGTGCGAGTATCATTCTCAAAAACACCAGAAACACCAACTAAAATTCTTACATAATTCATACTCATCATGCAAAAGGCATGCACCCTTTAGAAGTAGGCACAGTCATAAGAGCTTCACATTCGGAGTAGGACCTAGGAAAATTGCTTTTTTTATAATTTATACATAATGCCTTTTATGCATAACTCTTTCGCTTCAGTTAACTCAATATTACGTTACTTATATTATGGTCTCAGTAATTGCACACATTATACACTCGCATTGTTTCTTGCACTTCCTCTTCTTCAAAGACTTAAAATATTTCTCCTATTAGAAGGATCTTCCACCACATTCACACATGACTTTCGCGGTATAACCGTGACATTTTCCTACACCTCCCCCTTTATGGCATTCACTTCTCTAAAACAAATATGCTTCGTATGTGATAATCCTTTTGCAAATATGTGATTTTTTTATTAGTTTGGTCAGTTCTGTAATACATTTATGTTTCTGTACGTCAGGTGAGTACATAGATAAAGCATTTGCGTAGCGAAAACTTCCGGGAATTAATACAATTTTTTGGCCAGTGCTCTCATTTTAATGTGCTTTATCTTAACAGTGGAGTACCATACATCCTAAGTTTTGATAATAACATCAATACCCCCAAACTCATTCATAACATTTTCCCCCAGCAACCGTACATTACAACATTGTAATAGCATCGTCTGCGTATTTTGCAGTTGCAAGTCTGTAAAAAAAACTATGTCAGTTTTCTTTACAACTATCTTCATTTAACATAAACTACAAAAAAACTGTAAAATTTGTCACCTTATCCTAGATCTATTATCGAGGATATAAATTTTCGTATTATTTCTAAATATGCCATGAGGAAGCACTTGATTTCAGAAAATTTTGTCAATTTCGATGTTGTATCTTTTTATAACCTCTAGGAATAATTATATATCTCAACTAGTTCAATAGATTATTTTTATTCAACGGTAGAAATCATTTTAGGATGTAAAACCACATTTTTAGTCATCTAGCAGTATCACAAATGCCGAGTCCTATTACTTGCACGGGATAAATTACGTTCGAGTAAGTCATTACTGTTCGGGTATAAAGATAACGTCTCATGTCCCATGACCGTACGAGTTGTGGGGTACATTAATGAACGGACATTTGCTTCGGCCCGAGTAGACGAATAGCGAACTCTTTTGAGCATTGAATATTGTGACAATAAGTCAAATGTACAATACAGTATAAAAAATGCGCTTCTAACACAGCGTCTATTTTAGCCATATCGCCTAAATCGTATGGTATATCGTCACCTTGTATTGAAAATCTTGTATCTCAAAAACGCAGTTTACAGTAGACACAAAAATGCGAGAAACAACGAATGTGGTTTATTATTTTGCCGTCTGAGTGCAGCACAATGCATGACTTACAGATTTCAGCTGACTAATACGTGAGATGTAAAGGTTTTTTAAATCTAAAAATGCAATAAAGCACTTTTTTAATGAGCTACGAGGTTTTTATTCTGAAGCGGCGATATCCCCATTGGATGCCGTGTTTCATTCGTAGATTAGAGGAGCTATATCTTTGACACATTTGCTTTGAAGATCTTTTAAATTAAACTGTCTCGTAACCTTTGCTGAAATTCACGATAAGCCGATAATATTTTTCAAAATCATTATGCGCACGAGACTTTAAAACTCATTTCCATAGGAAAAAATATGTCGGTCGCTCGTTTCATTCAACCCAGGGCCTTATAAACCTCATCATTCCATTCGCGAGATGAGGGAAAGGAAAAAAAAGGGTCGCCCAAGGATCCTTATCCGCTTCGCGAAATGAATCATTTCCTTCCTTGCCATCACATAATTCGTCCCTTCCCTCCCTCCGCTCCTTTTCAGGGGCCTTATCTCGCCAACCGATCCCTGGAAATCTCTCCATTCCATTCGCCAACTTCAATTTTTATCCTTTTCCTCCCCACCATCCTTTCCCATCATATCGCGCCAAAAAATCTCGTTTTCATTATTTACCCTACCTACAATATCATCCCCTCACTTCTCATCTCGTTTTTCCCCTGGCCAAACAGCAGCGCGAGGTCGCTCTTCCACCCCTGGTGTCCTACACCTCCCCTAACCATTCCCTTCCCCATCGCCCTATCCAACCACCGTTGAATTCCATTGATAACATCCCTAACGGCAGAGTCAATCGGAGAGTCGGATTCCGTCACTACCTAAAGCTATCTCATTTCCCTCTTCGCATACTAAACTAAAGGTAGTCAAAGCGTTTTGGTTGATAATATTTCAATGCAATATCTTCAGTGATAAATAATCAGAAATGAATTTAGAGTTCCTTATTTATCAGAGACACCATCGTAGTAATGTTTTTAAGGTCGCTCAACAGAAATATGGGTATTCAAATTTCGGCCCAGGGGTTTCGTGTTCGACTCTTAATCTGAGGATTTCAGGTTTGACACAAAGTGACGGTAATACTTTGCTGATTTTGGAAAAATGTACTCATGGAAAACTTTTAAACTAAACAACAAGAAATTTCTGCACATTACATGTTACCCAAAACTACCCAGCTAAACAGTTGAGAAGCAGCAGTCACAGCAGAAGGTTCTGATGACGCAGATCAAGAAGATCGGTAAGGTATCAACTGCCACAGCTTCGGGCGGAATTGAAATTCACGGAATCGGCCGGTGCTCTGCGACGTGAAAGGCAATGGGAAAGTACCACATTAAAATTGCTAGAAGATGCAGCCTTGCATTGACGAATAGATGGCGTTATGGCGTTCCTCCTAGTAAAATATTCCGAAGGTAAAATAGTTCCCCAATCGAATTTCTTGTTATGAACTACTGTAAGGGGAAGTTCAGTGAGAGCGGACTAATTCAGATAACCACAATACTCGGAAAAATTACTAATTGAAGATATACTGTAACCTTATTTTCAAATTAATTAAGAATTTTTTTTAGATTAATACTCAATTGTAATTGATATGAGCGAAAAACTAGCACAATTCAACGGTGAATGTTACAACCGATAAAATACGACGGAGAAACATAGTACCATTGAATTTATATTTAGTCTTTCATTTATTTATCAACTGTCTAATTCTAGTAAAACTGTAGGTATTAATAAAAAATAAATAATATTATAAAGCAACGATAATCGCTGTAAATGTTAGAAAACAAATTAAATCACCATGAAAGTAATAAAACAGCAACCATAGATCAAAGAAAAATAGCAGATGCGCTAGGAAAGCTGGTTATACTTAATGAAATGGTATACAGCTATTTATTACAGAAGTGATTTTTAGTAACTTTTTCCATCGACTCCTAATTAACCCCCTAGCCTGTATCAACCCACTTTTATGTCATATGAACTCATGGGTGTCTATATCAATTTGGGGACCCTTTGTATAAATATTAAAAATGGACCGTTTTTGAGAATCTTGCTAGAGAGGCTGAGCTTAAATCAATTTACTTTACCACACCTTAAAAATCTAATTTCAGGCCATTGGCTTTTACATCGCCATAGTGGCCAACTAATAGACATTAAATGTCTGTTACCGCCGTTGGAAGCCTGGAAAATATATCTAGGACTTTTTTCGCCTTTACTTGATGATAACCACATCGGAGGACAAAAAAAGAAAACAGACCTAAAAATCAACTATTTTTACTTACTGGCACTTAGCTATAGGAAGTGATGCTAAAATTAACTATGCAATGAGTTATAACTACATTATTCATCTTAGAATCCATATATTCTCTAGTATGTAAGTTTCGCGCAATTTCTGTAATCTTGTTAAGCGAAGAGGATGTCCAGCGCTTTTCTCGGCAGACCATCACGCAGTGCGATAGCGGGAAGATGACGCTGTTCTCTTTAAAACCGGGAAACCCATT
Organism: Pyrrhosoma nymphula; assembly: GCA_963573305.1. Lineage (NCBI taxonomy): Eukaryota > Metazoa > Arthropoda > Insecta > Odonata > Coenagrionidae > Pyrrhosoma > Pyrrhosoma nymphula. The sequence goes on along the minus strand of OY754337.1, from coordinate 48,913,466 downwards.
GGAATCGGCGCCGTGCATGCCAGAACTAGGAGGACCGTTTCGCCTGGTTTTTCAAAAAAGTATTTCCTCATCTTAACTCTGATGGCATGATGGTTAAGATGATTGTTGATATTTTGGTTCATAGCTCGGTATAAAACTCGTGAAAACCACTTTTAATTTATAAGTGAATGTTTATCGGGTTTCACACCTGGTAAGATTATTTAATTGGACCAACGTTTCAATGGTTGACTCAGTCATCGTCATCAGGATAATGAGTCGAGCGAGGATACTGGTGGTTATATATAGCCACAGATGCACCATTGTTGTGGGAGCCGTTACGCGTTCTTTGAATTTCATAAATTACTGGGCGCCAAGTGCTACTTAAGTTGAAGCCGTTGTCTCTTTTGATGTTATTTTGCTCCATCTGTATCAATATCGCTTCTTTCGTTATTCTTTCTCAATATTTGGACGCCCGGGAAAGTAGTGTGGAATTTGGGAAATCCTCATTTATTATCCTGATGACGATGGCTGAGTCAACAATTGAAACGTTGATCCATTTAAATAATCTTAGCCGGTGTGAAACCCGAGAAACCTTCACTTATATAATTCGCCGGGAAAACCTTAAATCCTTTACACATTTAATTTATTCACCAGGAAAGCATAAAAATCTTGATTGGAAATATGCATTATCACTTAGAGAAAATTAAACCCTTACCTCGAAGGCTTCATAAATCTCTTTTCCAAAGACTATGCTTCGGCAATTCATATAAAGCTGAATAAGCATCTTCAGAACAGTAGGTATCTTAACCGCTGCAAAAGAAAATATATACCTCATTAACAATCTCTGTGTAACGCAAGTATCAAATTAAATGAAGGGAACTGCACTAGTGAAGTGTTTCATTTAAGATTAATCGATGTTATCAATTAATGCAATTGGAATTGCGACTCATATTAATGCATTTTGGTCATCCAAGTGACCATCGACAGGGAGTATTTAAATATCGGAAACATGCTAACGCACGTTTACGAGATTGAAATACTTCCTGTCGAAGGCCACCTTGATGACCGAAATGCATGAATATAAGTATAATTGCCTCTGCTTTTATTGACAATTTGTGTTGATCTTTAATTTAAATTTCCCTGTCATTTGCTGTCTTCTAAAATTATATGGTGATCCGAACAATTTTATATTTCATTTTCCGACCAAGATTTTGACTTATGAAGCCATTATCAAAGCAGTTGTGCATGTTACGGAACGATTAGGTATACATACATGCAGGAAGGGATGAACGAGGTGTGGATAAGGTGGGGTGGGGAAGGGCAATGTTATAGGTCAACATGATAACTGCCTTGATAATAGCTGTCATTACTTTGGTTGGTAGGTGAAATAATATATTGCCTTGTGGACAATACATAATCTCCTTAATTTCATTTGAATAATGGATTGCCACTTAGTTACGCCTGAAAACATTTAGTCCTAAGTAAGGAAATCATTTAGCTGAAAATATTCTGAACTTGTATCAAATATCTAAAGCGTCCTCGGCAAATTGATCAACTTTTAAAAAATTACGCACATGACTACTGCCTTCAATTTGACGTGTCTCATATCCACTAAGTCACTACCTTAAATTACGAATGCGTGGAAGAACAGGACCAAGATTTAATTGGAAGGTTAGGAGAGGGATTTATTTAAGAGGAAACGATTCGATGCTTTACCGTATCATTTCACTCTTGTCAAGGTCATGAATTTTATTGAATACGATTTCATTAACCTACCAGTTCAATATTTTTATCTGTCCTACTCTATAACCTTTGCTTAGCTTAGAGATTGAGGTGTAAGAACTTTATTGTTGAACCAGCTTTCTCCATAGGATTGCAACTGCGATTCATATTTATTCGCCGTGACAGGGACTTGAACTTGTTCCTCGATATCGCGCCGAGTGCTTTAGCCAGTAAGGCTGCCGAGGCGTCATTATCCCTTGTGGATGTTTGTGGGTTTTAAAGTAACAAGATGTACAAGACAACTATACATATGATGTCACCAAATCAGTCTTAAGTGTGCGCTTGGCGCCACTGTGTACGAGGTTAAAACCAAACTCCGAGCAAACTAAGACATTTGGGAAAAATCCTTTGAGGAAAATTTTGAGGATACCGAGACTAACCACGGTACTGACATTACAGAGTCACTCGCAAGTGCACAGCAGTTTGAAAATTCCCCGGAGCAAGAACATTATTCGCCTCCAGGGGGGGTTATGTTGTAATCTCACCTTTTTAATGACTCTTTGCGGGAAGGCAGGAGACCCGTTCCACTCTCTTAATTATCGGCTCATGATCGGCTAAGGTCCAATGGTGGCTCCACGTTTATTCCAAGTTGGTGGTTTCACGTTCTTACGACAGGTGAGATGGAACTAATGAAATTGGGAGGCAAATGAAACGGATCAAAAGCCGAAAGATACGGATTAAGAGTCAAAAGAGCGGATGAGTAAAATAAAAGAGCTGCAGATCACCACTTGAGAGCCGAAGATGGTCACGCCGCCTGGGTAGCAGAGTGAAACTGCGAAAAATGTCGTAATTTTCCGTACTTTATGACGCATTCTTACTTAAGTGAGATTACAAAAAAACCACCCAGGCCTGGGTAACTCCGTTAAGGTAGGCAATACCGTGGCTAGTCCAGGAGTTCTCAAAATTGACGAATCCTATTGCTTAGGCTGTTGCTACGCTATCATTCGCATGTTTACTGGATATCAAATAAATATATGTATCCACACTTTAAGTGATTAGTTGGGTAATATAACGCGATAACACGCTGTGAAACTCGTGAAAACTATATTTAATCTCTTCGCCGGGAAGGCCATAAAATCTTTCAACATCACTTTAGCTTTACTGCAAAACATCCCGTCTTCATGACGTGATCACCACTTCCTGCCAGGAGACCGTGTGTTTTTACTTCCTCTCTCCCTAATGTCACATCTCCCCTATCTCACCCTTAATCCTCCATCCAGCCTCTTTGCTAATGAGCAAACCGTCCCCCTTTACTCGTATCAATCTTCTACCCCGTGTTTGCATACACCCTCAACCCTTTTTTCAACAGTTTCAAGTATTCTCTCCCTTCCCGTTAAGTTATTGCATCCTTCTCGTTCCCTTTATCTCTTAACCCTTCGATACACGCTCCGCTTTTTTAGAGCACCCTTACTTGCGTGGATAACTGATCCAACTTTTCGTATGAATACGCAGGCGCCTTCAGGGCAACAAACAGAGATTAGCAATAGAAGCGCCGGATTTTCCGCACACCTAAAAGCGCTAACTTAGCGGTAGCGGTAACTTTGACCGCTTCTTGTTTTGATCTTTTTTTCGACATTTTCAGTAAAACGCATATGAAATCAATAGTAATGACCTAACTAATTCATTGTAAGTGGATTTTTAGCCATGATTTGACCTAAGTTTTTTTTAACTGCATATACAGGGTGTTTCAGGAGGAAGTGGCAATACTTCTGGAGGAGGATGGGGACGTGATTTTAAGCATTTTTTGTCCTATGAACATGGGGTCGCAACTCCTTAGTTACCGAGCTATGGCAACGCAAACATTTTGTCACAAGCATTCTGCAGTTACCATGAAAACCCCCAAAAGCAGTGGCATCCAGCAATACTTGCAAATAAAAACTGGTCTAAATTGTACTTAAAGTTTGTATTTTTCTTTTTCTGCCAAAATTTACGCATATTGCTCACATTTTCTGAAGTGGTAACTGAAATTGTCAAAATTTTTCTTCTTCAAAAAATTATTTTTTAGAATAACTTTTTTATTTTTAGATATACGAAAAGGTTAATAGAGTCATAAAAATTGTAAAATTTAATTTAATTTCCATAACTGGTAACATTATTTTCATATCTTAATTTTTAGCGAAGATATGGCATCTTAAACGGTACCGTTACATGAGCACATTTTTCGACGGCTCTCTTCCATGCATGGAACTGATATTGATTTACCGATAAAGACAATTACCTTCACCAATCTAAGCTTGAGTACTTATTTTTTAACGTTGTGAAAAGAATAACCAACCAATGAAACCCAAATTTAGGTGTTTTTGTGAACCAAATGAAGTAAACAATCAAGCGGCAACAAAGATCTCAAGTGGAGATTATCTCCATGGATTAATTGTCGATCACTGGCGCTGAGATTCATTGTTTAAGAAGCTTTTTCAACTTATAAGATCTTATAAGGATACTAACTCAATTTCATCATTAATTCTTGGATATTTTGTCAATGTAATGAGAGTGAAAATGGGGGTAAGTTTGAACATGTTCATGGTATTTCGGTACGTTTCGGCGAGACCTTCACAATGACTCATGATTTTACTAGTAATGAATATGAATATACCCTTCACTTCTTTGCCTTTGAAAAGCTGTCGCCAAGTACCGACTATCGTTTTCCACGCGAAAAATCCCGAGTAGACAAGTGATTTTTTGGGTTTTCAACACCATGGTGATACAGACTCATTTTCCTGTGCTTGCATGTCTTACGAGCATTTGGTCCCCTAGAGCAGAACGAGAAGTGGGATATCTCCGTATTCATAGCGTAGTCCTATAGCAAGTTCAAGAGGAATATGCATGTTTCTTAGGATTCATGGACAAAAGTATAAAGAATGTTGCTTAATGAAGGCATACAGCCATTTCATATCCGGCGATTCCTACTTCCTCCATGGAGACATCTTGCCAGACAGCTGAATCGCTTCGTGAATGGTCGTATGGAAATGTCCATTTTTGCAGATACATCTCATTTATCGACGGAGCTCGGTTCCAAAGAGACGGTGGGAATACAGATTGTATTCTTATTTTGGTCAATAGAAAACCCCCGTGGCACTATCGAAAGCAGCTTTTAACAGTGGTTCTAAATAAACGTTTTATTTGGAATACTCAAGTTGCATGTACTCTGTGCAATTATTTTATTATGATGTCTAACAAAAGAGTTGTACCTTCCATTTTTTTAAAAGTTTGACTTTACTGAAAGGGAATGTGTCGTTAGGTACGAGACAGCAGATGTACCTACTGACAAAGTGAAAGTCATCGTTCCCTCGTCGTAGTCAACTAACAAAATGAAGGGTTACCTGAGCGTTTTATTGGTCTTAGTTCGGTTTTTAACTAGTCTACGAGTTTTGCCGACTTATAAACTTTAAGAGTTTTACTCCTACGGTTGAATTAAAGGCCTTGGGTACACCAGTAAAGTTTAAACAATGTATGCATATCTACTTTGAATACTGAACGCACTAATCCCATAAAAGAAAACCGCAACAACCTAGATGAGCAACGCAAGGGGCAGACTATCAAATAAAAAATTACATCGATGTTGTTGGAGTACCTATGTTGTAACTTTATTACAAATGTACAATAGGTGACTCTCAAACATTTTTCCTTTTTTTCTAAACCCTTATTCTCCAACAAAATGTAAGGCTTTATAAGGCCTCCACTTATACTGGATTAATTCTTAAAAAATTCTAATTGATTCAGATGTGATGCCTATTGTCTTAATCTCATATCACATTGATAGTTTACCTATGAATAAGACATGCAATTAATTAAATATCCTTATAAGATCTTATAAGTTGAAAAAGCTTCTTAAACAATGAATCTCAGCGCCAGTGATCGACAATTAATCCATGGAGATAATCTCCACTTGAGATCTTTGTTGCCGCTTGATTGTTTACTTCATTTGGTTCACAAAAACACCTAAATTTGGGTTTCATTGGTTGGTTATTCTTTTCACAACGTTAAAAAATAAGTACTCAAGCTTAGATTGGTGAAGGTAATTGTCTTTATCGGTAAATCAATATCAGTTCCATGCATGGAAGAGAGCCGTCGAAAAATGTGCTCATGTAACGGTACCGTTTAAGATGCCATATCTTCGCTAAAAATTAAGATATGAAAATAATGTTACCAGTTATGGAAATTAAATTAAATTTTACAATTTTTATGACTCTATTAACCTTTTCGTATATCTAAAAATAAAAAAGTTATTCTAAAAAATAATTTTTTGAAGAAGAAAAATTTTGACAATTTCAGTTACCACTTCAGAAAATGTGAGCAATATGCGTAAATTTTGGCAGAAAAAGAAAAATACAAACTTTAAGTACAATTTAGACCAGTTTTTATTTGCAAGTATTGCTGGATGCCACTGCTTTTGGGGGTTTTCATGGTAACTGCAGAATGCTTGTGACAAAATGTTTGCGTTGCCATAGCTCGGTAACTAAGGAGTTGCGACCCCATGTTCATAGGACAAAAAATGCTTAAAATCACGTCCCCATCCTCCTCCAGAAGTATTGCCACTTCCTCCTGAAACACCCTGTATATATAAATATACTCATGTGCTTCCAGTTTTACGGCGTTCCATCAAATATTGACATATTTTTTAAAAGATACCATTCCAGAACACTATAAATATGTTTAAATTTAACATTACCAATAACCATGAGCTATTGTTGAAATAAAATTGAATAAATAATTATTATGGAATTCGTAAGACTCGCTATGACAATAATTACGAGTGGGACTTCTTCCTTTTCTCGCTATACATTTTACATGAGTAAAGTGTAACCCCCCTTTAACTTTTACCTTATCCTTCTTTTGCATCTTTGTTCTTTACTCGGTAGTCTAATCTATATATATACTCTGAGATTCAGTGTTAAGCACTGACTGTAGTATGATATTGCCTTGGACTATTTCTTCCTTTGTCGTTATTAACTTCTTCGAATTTAATTAGTGCCAACTGATGCTTTATTAAGTATATGACCTGTTTTTTAGGCATATAAGTAAATATTTCGCAAACTATTGCACCTATCGCCAAAAAATGCACGAGTACAAGAAACTAATGTTCATTTAAAGTCTCAAAATAACAAAAATAATTCATTTAGTACCATGGGAGAGGTAGACAATGAAATTTCAAAAACGGTCAAAATGACCGCTTTGGCGCTTTTAGTGTTAAATGGTATTATCAAACTAGTGCAAATGTTAAATAACATCAGCTCAAGTATGTAAATGAATACCTTAGGGAGTATTTAATTATTTTAAAGAAAATCTTGATAGAATCAATGCAGAACGTTAAAGTTAAAAAAAAAACATTAATACCACTTTTAGACACCAAAAGTAGTACATTGAAACTTCATTTGTATCCCTGAAGATGTCCTCAAATTTAGACGAAATTTTATATTAGCTTTAAAATGTTTATCGTAACCAACATTTATTTGCGTGGCGTCTGGTAGACTATGTTTATAAATAGTAAAATATTAAGATTGAATAATGACGAAAAAGGGAAACCTTATAAAAACTTTTTTTCTCAGCCATTTAATAAGTGATAAATCATGTAAAATATGAAAATACCCTTTATCGGGAAGGTACCGGGTTTTTGCTACATATTACATCATTTGTGAATTTTTTATATTAATACCATGCATTCATTTCATTTATCAAAGTAAGGAATGCATACAAATTTAATGTATTCTAAACAGAAATAATAGTTGCATGAATTCTATAAATATATCGAGCATAAATATATTTTTACGGAATTAGATCTAATTGAATCTAGCTGCATTCGGAACACTAGTACTCGCGTGGCATTAATCAGGCTCTAGAACATGGGAAACTTAAATTATTATTGCGTTCGTTTTGAAACCTCACCCCAAAGTATGAAATACTTGGAAAAATATTTGAAATAAGAAGTTGAATGGATGAAGGAGTCATTTAAGTCCAAAAATGAATAGAAATATTTACACATTCTTCTAAAAAACAAATTCACTAAAGTCTATCTGCCTGTAAGTCACGCCTGTTCTAATTATTTTCAGGTAACCTAGGAAGCTGAAATTTGGCAGTAATACTAGTCGTGACCTAAAACAAACAAATACAAAAGTAAAAACTCGTAAAATAATTAAAATTTCTTGATTCAATCCCTCATTTTTCCCCTATTGGAAAATTATTCCTTCAATTCAGGGTGTATTTTTGCTTTATTAGGTTTCTTGCATTCAAGATATAGGGTTAAAATTTACATTGCTCGATAGCTGATAGGGTTCAAAGCCGGTGAAAAATATAGTTAAACCAGTAAACAACAGTTTTAATGGAATTATTTTGCCCCTGATACCTTTTACTTCATAAGAAAAGCATTGAACTCGGTGTAGGGGGTTCGTTTTTTAATTGTTTTAATTGCTAGTAAGTTAGATATAAGGTGGATACTTACTTTTTCGGATGGCTAAAACAATTTTTTTCAATTTTTTCCTTCGCTTTTCCCATACGTTTCAGTTTGGTCTGAAATAAGTGTTTTTGGCTCCGAAATAGTTCATTTTTTTCACTTTTTCAACTATATTTTCTACTATATAAAAGGCTGCACGTACATACGTCTAAATCAGTTGCTAGGCGGAGTGATTCAGACGTGCGCTTATAGATGGCAAGCGACCTCTCATATACGTTCTCCATTAACTGACACATGGTGCGGATATGTGCATTTTTCAAAATACTCGTCGTTTATCAAAAAACTTTTGTTTACTTTACATCAAGTGACTCATTTACTTGTTTACATCAAGTATTATATATTGCTTGACATAGTTACATAAATTATTTTCATTAAAAATAAAAAGCATACTCTAATTCATTTTTATTTATTTATTTTATTCATTACTTTTTGGCTATTTCACCCAATATTTTAGCTTTTTTCAGAATGATTTTCAACTAGTAAATTTTATGATTTCATTGCCAACCGCAGCATGGGCTTTAAATGGAGAATTATGCCTGATGTGTTTATGACTTAGGTTATGTGAGAATATCAGGGAAATATTTTTTGGGGTATTTTCCATCCCATCTTCACCATGGGTGGTTAATGAATGGTGGATATATATTGTGTCCCAACGAGTATATTCAATTTGCACGTCACATTATGAGGATTCTTTTTACCCAACAGAACATTTTTAATTATTTCTTCTTTTCGTTGAATTTCAACTCCTAGAAACTAAAACAAGCTGTGTGGCGTCCCCCAGGCTGAGGGGTTTAAAATCACCCCCCGGTCTTTTACCCGCTTGGGGCCATTATTCTTACATCCCCTTTAGCGCGCTTCTCATACACACAATCCCATTTACTCTTCCAACTGGTCGTCGACGCCCCTGTTTTCAGATATTCTTGCTCAATGCTGAGCGTCCACTTCCGAGCGTGTCCTTCATTATGTATAAGGCGTTTCACGTAGAGTCTGTGGAGGTGGTAGGGGAAATGATTTCAAGTATTTTTTTGCCAAGAGAACAGGGGTTGCAACTCTTTAGTTACCAAGCTCTACCAACGCAACATTTTCTTGATCATGCAGTTACCATGAAAACGATAAAAAAGCATTAGCATACACCAATATTATTAAAGAAAAACTTATCTATTTGCATATAAGATTAGCAACTTTCGTTTTATGTTGTACTTTATGCTCATTTCATACGATTTTTAAGATTGCAGCTGAAATTGAAAAACAATATCTTTTTCAATGCATTGCTTTTTTACCTGCAGGGATAGGAAAACATTTTATAGCCAAAACACTTAGAAAATTGCATTTTCGTTCTGCTCATGGTAAGTTTATTTTAGCATCTTCATTCTTAGCGGAGGTATGGCGATATCCACTCTGTGTTTATTTTTAAATCTAACGAAAAGGATGTTTACCACTGAAACCTGAATGGAGAAATTTGTGAGGGCTAAAGAAATTTAACAATCTAGCAGCAACAACCTCCCCAAGCGGAGATTATCCTCATCGATTGATCGTCGAACAGATGCCTTTGGACTCATGGTTTTGAAGGTGAGTTACTTAAAATAACAGGTAACTTGGGTAAAGATATAAATATGAGGTTGGATAATAGCTTGATAAAGAGTGCAGCATTGAATGGAGCAGAAACGTGGACTCTGAGATACGAGGACGAAAATAGGCTGTAGGCGCTCGCATGAGGATGTGGAGGATGGAGAAGGTGCGTTGGGCAGAAAGGAAGACAAAGGGGAAAGTAATTCACATGGTCGATGAGGAGAAGAAACTTCAGAATGAGATTCGGGGGAGGCAGGGTAGGTGACCGGAAGAGATAATGAGGGATGATTGGTTAATTAAGGCCGTGATGGAGGGGAGGATGTTGAGTAAGCGGGGAAAGGGAAGATAAGAAAAAGTAGGATTGGAAAGAGAATAGTTTTAATGGTAAGGATGGAGAAGCCTTGAGCGTTCGCTGAGATGAAGAAAGAAATACTAGATAGGATCCTGCGCATGTTAAAATCTGGAGGGTTTTATCTGCCCTCCGTTAACACCATCCTTCAACCGGTAGATTACTCTAATGAATGAACCAACTCCAGAAGTCATCCAGATCTCTTCTGAAACACTCATTATATATCCGTCATTATTTTTTTCTTCTTGGTGAGACTATCTTTTCATTCAGCCCTTCAATCTAACCTTTTTCCTTCCCCTTGTCACTTCATCTTTAGTCTTCATTTTGCTTGCTCCATTCCGTTAATTCATCACTATGTAAGCTGGAAAAAGGCAGAAAGTGTTAACACGTTTAATGTAAGAGGATACGCAAATAGTGTAGGTATTAATAAGTGGCAATACTGATCATTCGATTCCATTCCAAGTCTGTAAAACTGGTGTCAAGAGAGTTATATGAGTTAATGAAAAGTTGGGTCGTGTAACCTGTTGGCTAATCAGCAGAAACGGTGACCCGTTTTCCTCGGGACAGTATCACGAAGTAAATCGGGTCAGTGTGCACGTATAGTAATTATTCTACTTTTTCTTCAGTAAAAAAATGATAATTATGAGTTTTTTTTTATTTTTACGCAACGAAAAGTTAAAAAAGCATTTTATTATTGAAAATTATGAATATTTCTGTAGCAAAATGACTCGAATTTCTCCAGTCTACCCTGCACACATAGAAGCCAAAGCCAGCATTGGTTTTAACTATGTTTAGCGCAATTTGTCATGGTCTTAGCAAGTTTTATCCCAGCCAGTTAGAATTATTAACAGTTTGTCAACGATGAGAAAAATGGCTGTTCCTTTAAGGAAAGGTAATATAGGGAATAATGCTCATGACTAGCATCGTTCCCATTCTTTTTGTTCTTGAGTAGAGGAAAGATAATTTTATTAAAATTTACCAGGTAAGCAAATGTACCTTTTGATTCACTTTAAATCGAAGTATGCCCAACCCGAAAGGAACGGGTTGCATGTATGTATAGCATAAAGTATATCATCGTGGTTTTTATAATGCTATGAATCGCTAAAAATAGCAAGTTTTAGTATTCGCCATTTTCGACTACACATGCAGCAAACTGAGATATATATATATATATATATATATATATATATATTGCTCTAGCATATGAAAGGCCAAAGTTTCTGAAAAAAAGAGTAGATATTACTGATGAGACGTCTATCGCTGCTTTTTTATATATTTTCTGCCTTTACATCTTTCTGGCAAGGAAATATCTAAATACGCTCATCTACTTTGCTCTTAATTTAGTAGCAATGACACGCCATACAGTTCCTCATTACGTAATTGGTCGTTAAAAGTTATGCTCGTCTGCTTTGCAGTTAATCCTGTGTCAATCAGTTGTTATGGCAGCTGGTACACTGCGTCATCGATTAGTCATTACAGCATTAATAATCCAATCAGGGACGGGAGTAGGAACTTGTCATTCACTTGCCAGACTACGCTAAACGATAAGTGGGAAGTAGATTTTTCCGAATAATCTTCAAGTGTGCTGAATAATCACGACTATAGGCTTCACAATATCGTCTTCCCTAAAACATTTATTTCATGACCCCTAGACCGGAGTCCGATACCGGTAAACCTGAAAATTTTGAAATTCACTGCGTGACTCTGACGCTAGGTCGGTAAATATTACATTTTCAAAGCTTGTTGACATTTAGATGCTAGCAATAACCGCTATGAAATCATTGTAATATTCCAAGTCCATATCACAAATAATTAATTTTTATCAGGAATTTGTGTCAATTGCAATTTCAGGTTGCTAATCGTCTTCAGTATCTACCATATTTAGACTGATGAAGGATACATTTTATTCATATTAAACCGACTTTATTCAATAAGTATTTCAACTGACAACTGAATATAATGTTTTTTAAATGAAAGTTTGTATTTGGTTACAGTAATAATGCAATCTTAATGTTTAATAATTATTATTTCCATAACCTCAGTATTTAAAATCTGTTTAACTGAATAACTATTAGTTTCTGTAACACTGCTTTCAAAGCTCGGAGAAATGCTTCAAATATATCTTCATTTTATATTTTTTAAACCTTCGTCATCTATAGGCCAATTATTCCAGTCATCAGAGGTACCAGAAATTTTCTTAACAATGCTTAATTTTATCGATGCCTGCATTCTATCAATTGTACGTTTGAAACTTTCGAAAATGTGGCTATCAGTATAGGCATGGTCAATTATATTGTTGTTCGCTTCTATGACAAATACAACAACGCAGACAAATAATTCCATAAAAATGCGATATTATTATAACGTATTTCCAGTTACAGCGTGAAAATACATTGAATTCTATTCTAGAATAACGAATTTCCGGTATACCGCATTTGACATCTTGATTTAAGCTGTAGACCGTATACGACATGAAAAACTTTCAACGACATTCATTGGTCGTTCAATCCTAGGATCGTTTGACTGCAGCCCTCCATCCTAACCTATCTAATACTTGTTCTCTTACTCCATTCATCTTTTGTGCTTTCCTATTTATTTGGTTTATGTATTTATTTCTCGGCCTTCCTCCTGGGACTTTTTCCTCCACTTTTCCTCCGATTATATTCCTCACAAAACCCATTTTCCCTTAGGGTGTGCTCAATCCATCTGATTCTTCTTTTCTGTGCAGTGTTCCTTTTGGTTTTATCCTTTTCTACTCCTCTGTATACTTCTTCATTTCTTATTTTATTGGTCCATTTGGTCATTAGCATGCTCCTCCAACGTCAGGCTTCAAAAGCTCCTGTTTCCTTTCCTAACATTTCAATGTACATTGTATAGGAAAGTTTCATGTTTAAAATTGATATTAGTTTAGAATTGAGGGCCTGAAAGTCAAAGTAATGCAAGTGACAAACATCGTCCAGTGTCACCTGTATCACTTTACCACGGTAAGAAACGAAAAAAAGCGAAGTAACTTAAGTGATCGGCGGTTAGATCGCAGCACCATACTTTCCATCAATGATACTTTCGAACACTTGTATTCCTTTTCCTGTAGCTACCTGGTGGTACCCGACGGTACAAACTTAGAAAATATGCACTTATATCGTTTTTCGTGCTGATGTCACTTGCATTACTTTGACTCTCAGGCCCTCAATTTGCTCGGGAGTTCAGTTCAATAAAATGTCTTGAAACAGTGATAGTTTATTAATTCGTTGTCTGGGACTTTTACTGTGTCTCCACTTGTATAGAGTCTTTCTCGTGCCAAGTGGTATCGCACTATCGCACTCCGTAATGAGATGCATCATACAAGTGCCTGTATAGAAGTTGGCACCTATGAAGCTATTTTAGGGATCTCTCGATGAGTATCGATATTCCTTAGGCAACTATCTGCTTACACATTACTTCCAACTTATCCGCATAACTAAGAATGATGGACGTAAACAATGGATATGCCTACAACAAAAATCGATGCGTTTTCGTACACCAGTCTACTTTGAGTTCCTACAGCAATTTTGTGATAAAAGTAGAGTAGATGTAGAGTAGTTTTTCTCCTTTCCTCGCACCATTAGTGATTATAAAAAAGTGAGACTCACTCTTAAGTGTTGAGGTAGCTTGAGCGATATATTTCCCTAGTCTTAAATGTGACCATATTCCAATTTTATTTTTTAATTTCAGCATCTGTAAGAAGTATTAAGTAAATATCGTAACATTAATGGCAGGTATTTTTTCAATTCTGTAATCCTTACTGCGGTGAGTAATAGATTAATTTTTATAAATAGTTGAGAAAACATTCAAACTACATACCGTTAGTTTTTTGAAAAAGTATAGGTGTTATAAATTCACAATTTTTTCAATATTCTCCCTCTGGAGCGTACTGCCGTAATCTATCCCATGTAAAACAGCTTCTATTTTCAGGCAAATTGTTCTAAGAGTAGTTCGGTAATAGATTAATATTTTGATATCTTTAAAAAAAATGGGAGTTTTTTCTTTAAAATTAGGCCAAATTCATCACATTCTAGTAGAAGTGATTTTTTGCGCAAAACTACCTTAATACACTTCGTTAACACACAATTCACCTCTGTCCTCTCCCAGTTCCTTTTCCCTACTTTACCCCTTCCCTTTCCATGGCTCGTGTCCTAACACGCCCTGCCTCTGCGGCGGCTCATAGGGTAGTATTTAGACTAGAGAAATTAGCAATTTATTTCGTCAACTTTTATTTGCATTAAATAAAATAATTACATAACTTCAAATGTGCTTTATAAATTTAAATTCTTTTAATTAACAAAATCCTTCTTGCACCACTCCAGCTGTGTGTTGAAATGAATTCGTAATGAGCATTTTCGATTAAGTTTACTGATTAAATGTTGTTGACTAACAGCGATAAAGAAATCAGTCGACGATTTTGAAACCACTAAATGGATTGATGTATATGAAATGACCAAAAAAGGGATATCTGTGAACACGCTACGCTTTGTCTTTCACTGAAGGAGCAGGAACGCAAGTTTTGAAGCACAATCTTGTGCTGGAATGCCAAATAATGTCATTGAGCAAAAAATATTGATCCCGTTTTGAGCATGGAAGCTTATGCTGTCTTTACTGCTCCGCGCTTTATTTTGGCAGACCGGTAGCTTCACTTTGAAGGAAATAATATAGAATGTAGATGTATTATCTCGAAAACGGCTAAAGTAGTAGATCTAAAAACGTGCTTCATATCTATAACTTAAGAGTCACTCTCAGCAATGAATGTGACTTTAAACAAAATAACTTGATAAAAAATAGCTATGGAAATAGCTACGGGCATAAATTCCATGAGTAAAAGATAACACGCTCCGCTCTCAGCAGATGTAAGTTGTGCCGTAAACTTCGCAAATGCATGAGTCCTCTTGTTCCAAAATTCATCGATGCCTTTGAGCTAGCGTTCCTTTCTAAAAGGGATGAGAAGGGTGAGTACCCTGGACAGGGGACTATGGTTTCTCACCAGTTGCGCGTATCCTGGAATAATAACCCTTGCTGTTTACTACCGCATAGCCCTTTTGGAGGGCATGATGAACGTGTAAAGCCTATTGCATTTGGGTCTTGTGCTTCGGGCTTTTCCCATGGTTTCGCCAAAACCCCCCAATTTTTCCTCCGCATGTGTAAGTACCCATTGAAATACGCCCCATTTTCCCTTTTCCTTTTAGATTGAAAGGGATATAGTATGTCCCTCTGCTCCAGCTAAGGCACCATCTTCAGTGCGATGCAAGTATTTGCAACCTCGAATAGAGGGGCTGGAACCTAAGACCGTTTTACCCAACACTTATTTCAGAACTGAAAATCGTACTCTATTTAACGTACTCCAAATTGGATATTGGTACTCCAAATGGTATTCATGAATTTTAAGTTGAACCTGGGGTTACGAGGTTTTATTTTAGTTCGGTCTAAGTTGGGTGTAGAACGGAACTAAGCGTCGGTATTCATAGATCGAGTCGAGGGCGATATCCTCGGGGACGGACGCTGCCTGAGTCTTACCTACTGCGTGAGGGTGGAAAGCTTGGCAACACCGCTATTCCTCAAGTAACAATGGTGTTTCTAGGAATTTTTTACTGGTTTGGAATCTTGTAAGGGCGCTTCCCACATTACATTCTTCTAGGGGGTTCACACTGTTGCTTGCTTACTGAAATTGGACCGGGCATCACACTGAATGAGCTGTACGGAACACGAAATGTTAACATATATAAAAATCAATATTGACATAGTTGGTGGTATTTGACTATTTTCGTATAAATATCCGTAACTATGGTATTTTGGAGCATACAACGGAACCATTCAAGTTTTAGACTTTTTTCAGCAAAGTATGCAATTTTATAACACTTAAAATTGATTATCAGATAAAGTTCATGAATACATCTGTATTCCTTACTTTAAAATTGCAAGTTAATGAGTAGTAAATTCCAAGAATAGCAGAATACGAAGCGCTCAAAGACGGGCAATCAGTTTTCACGTGCCAAAAACCGTGGCTTTTCGCATTTAATTTTAGTAAAAGTACAATTATATCAATAAATATTTTTATGTACATAAGTAAACAATATTTCAAGTGCATTTTATTGCATTGAATTTCGTACCCTCATTTAGAAGATAGAGCATCTTAAACTCAGGTTTCTCGACTCATTTTACATAGTGTAAAAATACTACACTTAAACTAGCTGGAGAATACAGAAGGGTATCACTCACGATAAATTTCAGAACACCCTCGACAATCACCAGATCATAAAACATGACGAGAAAATGTCAACTTGATGACCTGAAACTCAAAGTTAAACCATAATTACATAGGTGTAACTTTCTCTGAACTACAGGTACGGGGACAAGGTCGGTCAGCGCTAAAACGACGCTATGAATACAGGTTTAGCGTAATAGCCAGTCGAACTTTCTTAAACTTTCCCTAGACGTATGATTACGGCCGTGAAAGTCTTGGACGAAACTTTTAAAACGATCCAGCTTTCCTTTACAATTTTTGACAGGCGTATTTCACTGAAGTTATTGTGCTCTCTACACATTTTTCGTAATCCCAATGATTTTGCCAAACCCCTAATCTGTTGTGGGATCTAGTGTTTTCCCGGCATGTGAGCTTTTCAAAATTCTCTTGGGTTTCCCACCAGGCCAGAGGGTCCATGAATGCCGACGTTTCGGCACTCGACTCGAGCATCATCCTCCTCGTTCTTGAGGACGATGCTCGAGTCGAGTGCCGAAGCGTCGACCATTATGGACCCTCTGACCCTGTGGGAAACCCGAGAGAATTTTGAGAAACCGTTATATCTGTTTCCTCCACATGTGTGCCTCTACCCTATTGAAATACAGATTTCGAGTTGGCGTTAGTGATGAGTGTACTCACGTCTATTCTCGAGGGCCGGAGTTTGAATCCCGGCAGTGACGGATATTTTTCAGCGGAATCCCCTCCTCCATAAGAGTTATATGCGGAAAGCACTGCAAATACAGTACTCCATCTGCCAGATGGGACGTTAAATTGTAGTCCCTTTGGCGCCTTTCGTTAAGAATAGGCTAATGCCGACGCCGCAGAAAAGACTTAAATCGAAAAAAAGCTGGCCAAAATTCTAAAAATACATTTTTTTCTCAGCCTGGACGTTGAACATTTGTATGATCACTATTTATGAGTCACTACATACAATTTTTCATGTCATTTTCCATATTTCTCACACATTAGCAATCATCAACGGCTCAAATTTAAGCATAAATAATTAGCGAAATTCACCCGCAGCCGATTTTCTCCGAAATTCTCTTCCTTCAAGCCACTTCAGAACTTCATGCAGCCAACGTTTGGAATAAAAATCTATTTTGCATTTAAATCAAATTTTTGTCTTTAAATTGGTGTAGAGTTAATGTGTTTTCAGTGATATTTGCATTCGGTGCATAATAACATGGCTGACGCACTGCATGGCTGTGTGTGCTGTTGACGCACAATAATAGCAAAGGTACTGGTTCACAGCCCTATCCTTAATATTAAGAAAATATAAGGTAGGTTTAAATTGAAATGAGTAAATATCCTCTGTATTTTTACATGTACAGGGTCCAATCTACCATTACTATTTCTTTCTTCATCTCACCATACGCTCCACCCTTCTTCATCCCCTCCATAAAGCCTAATCTCTTTCATCCCCTCCCCCCTTACTCAAAACCTTCCCTTTAAACACGGCCTAAAGCAACCCTTTGTCACTTATTACCTCTTCCAACTAACTACTTTGCCTTCTCCTAATCTCCTCTAGACGTTTCCTCTCCTTACTTACTCTTTCATCTTTCTTTCCGTCCACCGCATTTTCTCCATCCTACTCTCCTACTCCATCTAATTCCTTGTCCTAGAAAATCTCACCACTTATACACAGCCATATTCCACGTAAAAAAATCCCCTGAACTTTTTCTCCCATTACTTTCCCTTCACCTATTACTCCACTCTATTGCGACTGGTATCATAGCATCGCGTGCCAAACACCCTTGGGGTGGCTCCCTGGGAAGTACTTAGGTATACGTGTACACCAGGCAGTAAGGGTGTAACAACACATCCTGCCACTCACCCATCCCGACCATTCACCACCATTCCCCTCACTCTTACCGGCGGCGCTCATCAAAATTCTAACAGTGGAAACGTTTGCGGCACTGAGAGGAGGGTAGTTTAAAGGGTTTTCAGGCAGCGTGTGCCAGGGACCCTGGAAAAGAAAGGGTCGATTGCTCTCTAAATCCTGTCGACAAACGGGAGCTCTTTTCTTCTCTCTTGCCTCTTTGTGTGTGCCACCCGCCGTGTTTACTACGTTCCCTGCCCTCGTCTGATAACCAACCGCCCTCCGATCAATGGTACCTTCCTCCAACAAGGGCTCGCTTAATCCCTCACTCGCGTATGAGTCCATCCTATCATATTTCAGCATTTAATATCGTCTAGGTTTGATTTTTAGGTCCTTACAAAGACCCAAAATAATTATTAATACCCAATACGGAAGAATTTAATTACTTTGTTAACTCCACTAATTATTTATTACCACGACCCGGGTTTCAACACTTGGTGCCATCTTTGTCACCTGAAGATGAAACCGAGTGTTGAAACCCCGGTCGTGCTAATAAATAATTAGTGGAGTTAACAAAGTTATTAAATTCTTCCGTAATAGATAAATTCCACAAGATAAAGCCTATAACCTTTTCCTTTGTTTATTAATACCTATGTTTTTCAAACATTATTTTGAAGATTAATATGAACAATGCAATCTGAGGAGTGGAAAAAATGTGATTGGAAAGAATTATATGATGAAAAAATAAATACGTGTAAATATAAATAAGAGGTTGGAGACAGCCATTCGGTGATGAACACAAGAAGTTGACAGGAGAAGAGCCGACAGACACGCAAATAAAGAGACAAAACACACACTTCGCGAGCTTTCAAACCGGTACGTCCGTTGTCATAGCGAGACTAAAAGAAACTCTACATATATGAATATACTATTTTAGTCACCAAATAAGTCAATTGCAAGAAGTATATTGTAACGATGTATAAGTACTGACCTCAATGGCAGCCAGGGCTGATAGTGGCAGTACACAAGAGGCATTATAGCGACCACGGTTCGCGCTTGCATGGTAAATAGACTGGGATCTGTTTCGCCTCCAAGCAGTATTTCGGCTCCACGAAAAAATCGTACCGCGTCCAGTAAAATCCTGATCTTATGACTTAAATCGGGGACTAAAAATGTAAACTGAAAATTAATGTGCTTAAGGAGGACTTATTTTTATCAATGTAAGTACTTATTTTTACCTGGAATTTTTGTTGTTATTAGTGGTTACTTATTGAATTGCGATTGTTCCTGTGCTATGTAACCAGAAATATATTATCTCCGAGACTTACTACACTTATCAGATAAATGCGTATATTTTATGCTACTTATATAAATATACAATTTCCTTGAATGCTAATAGAACTTGAGGAAAGCGATGAGATTAGATATATATGGTAAATAAGATTAGAGATGTAATGCGATAAGAGATAGATGTTATAAATAACAGACTCATGACTTTCCAAGCATTGAAAAATTATTAATAAAAATACTCTCATACTTAATGCGATTTATTCAATTATAAATTATTTAAAGTTATAAGTGCTACGGGTTCCTGTGGAGGACGACGACTAAGATGTAGTAAATATGGATTGATGCGTATAAATTAGACGATTTTCAAAATGCCGCATACATTGTTTATTTCCGCCATTCAATTTTTTGGAAAAAATAGGTATATCTCTACGCTCGTCACTTTGTTAGAGGTCAACTTCCACGCGTATTAAGAGGCTTAAATTTGCGTTTATGAAATAGCAAGTATCGAGTTATCTAGTATGATTTATCACACTCACTAAGTGCCGCGTTTATGTAGGTGCTTTTTTTTACGAAACGATTGGTCGCGGTAACGTACCTTCCGGTTTTCTATATGTCATTTGCGAGTCGGCTGTCTATGAACGAACGCGAACCCCCCATTCAATACTAATTATATCATATACTAGCAATAACCCGTCAAATACTACGTCCTCCGCTGCAAAATTGGTGTATGACGGGGTACATAGAATCTAAATAGGAAAAAATGAATGTATCTAATGATTCCTCTATTAAAAGCTTCCTGTCTATATATTTAAATGAAAATCAAGGTTAAGATTTTCTCGAATTGCCTTTAATTAGCATTATTATTGCTAGCAATATATGCATTGACTATTTCTTCATTAATTATCAATATGTTGTTCATATCAACGTTGTAACCAAGATAAATATCCATCACATATATTAGAGAATATTTACTAATCTATATATTTAAAAGCATAGACTCAAACCGTTCGAATAAACAATATAAATATAGTGTGATACAATTTTATGGGTTTGGTTCTATTATTTAAATAATATATACTAATAAAAATGTAAACAAGAAATTCACTTTCAATGAAATTGAATTCCAGATCGCAGTACTCTTAGCAGCTTTTCAGACTGACAGGCATACCTAGATCACGGTATAGTTCTATTATAAATGCAATGAATTAAATCATTGCTATGCTCCGTAAGTAATTTAATTACTCAGGACCGCTGTTTCAGCAGTTCGGCGACAGTAAATAGAATACCGAGAACCACAGTAAAAATAACAGCTGAAACCACTGTTGGGGCTAATAAATTGCTGTCAGTGGATTTTCGAAGTGACTTATTTTGTATAAATATTCGGTTAGCCTTATTAGTTTCATGAAACCCGCAAGGTTTCAAGTAAATGTTTATTAGAGTTTTTTTGACTGACCACCGGTGGGCAATCTCATGAATTATGTCATTAACTATGTTGTTTTTTCTACCTCTTTGTCGGTCATGACAAGAGAAAGTAACACATTTTCATGACAACAACTCATTTCGTTATAAACGTGAATGTTGTTTTGGTAAGTGAGGTTAGACCTCATTATAATCTCATGAGTGAGTGTTTGAACTGAATTTTCCAACAGAGGGAACAGTTTCAGGCTTGGTTTGGTGCTTGATTTGAAGATGACACTTAAGTGTCGAAACCCGGGTCGTGTTAGCAAAATCATAAAAGTATTATCCACAAACTTTTTTTCAGTTTCTCCGTGAGTTTTATAACCTCTTCCACAACTCCATTTTAACTGTTGTAATTATTTTAGCTGAGATTTTGGGTCTTTTTAGTATAGCACATCTGACTCGGTTATCCAACGACGCCGTAACTGATAGGAGAAGGTATAAATTTTGGTAATCATATCGAGAAAATATTTAGCTGGGAATAGAATTCCGTTGGCTAGGTGTTGTATTGATTAGTTGAATTTAACTGTAAAACTACTTAGCCCGTACAATTAAGAGAGGTAAGTTGAGTCTTCACGTTTTATGTAGTACATACATGCACATTATCGGTTTGTATCTGTGGACGTTATCGATGGGTGATTGTTACCTAAGGAGATTTTAAAACGAGAAAATGCTTAACCAGACATTTAGGCCGGCTATTATAATAAAATATTTTTAGCCGGTAAAATATTTTTTCGATATCAGAATTGAAGTTAACCAGTTCCTTCATCGATAACTTACATACCATGAAACTACTAATACGAGGTGGGACGTTCCCGTGACTAAAATGATTCAGTTCTTCGCATGACGTCTTTCGGATGACACGAGCAGCAGACGACTCGAGAATTAGCATAGAAATAGTGTATTCAAGTTAAAGGTCAAATAATTTAGATTTTTAGCGACTAAAAAATGGAATCTAGTACATATTAGTATTCTTAAGCACTGAAATACAACATATTTGATCGGTTATTATTAGGAAATGTATAGTTAGGGGACAATCTTGTTTACAGTGGAAATAACCGTAGCAACAGTTTATTTACTAATGAAAGTTACCTCTTACCATTTTCAGCATTAAAGTTGTCTTGACTCCGGCAAACCTGCACCCTCTTTGTCTGTGCAGATGTGGGTATCATTGGGATATCTATAAAAACTCTTTTCCCTCATGTGTTACTTCGCATGGCTGTTGTGTCCAAATACCACACAATAGAGTATTTGCACACTTTTGGGAAGTGACATCTAAAAAATCTATTGATAGCTAATAAAATCTAATAAATTATTATTGCGCCGAAACACTAGTCTGCCATGTTTTGTAGGCTCTGACGTCATCTCCCATAATCGACCATTTGTTGATTTGGAGATTGTGTGACTGTGTAGTCTTCGCGTGCGGACGAAACTTTAGCTATTTATTAGCAAATATCGAAATAACTTCTAAAAGGCAAATACTATTTCACTCTCAACGCACAGCTAGGCTATTTTGCTTCTGCTAATATGGGAGATGACGTCACACTACGAAGAACTAATGGTTGGGTGTTTAGACCTAGGCAATTTCGACGCTAAAACAATGCATATTAAAAGCTATTTATTAACTTAATTAGTTGGAATTATACCTTGGTATTTCGTACGTGGCATTTCGAAACCAAACACTTCTCGCTATAATAAATTTCAACAAAATACCTCACTTACGCCAATACTCTATTCTGAAATACACAATGCCCTAGTCCGTACTTATCTAGCGATTGATGTAATTTGAACTACGCCATAGCGTTCAGCGATCCAAACGATGCACAACAGCTCACCTTGTATTACTAGTACCATGGTGCACATCAATTGCTGACATTCTGTTGCAACTTGCAAAACCGAATTTTTCGTTAGCATCAAGCTAACGATAAGTAGACGTAATTTTGAAAGCGTTAACCAGGCATTAAATGGCGGTTAAATGCGTTAGGCATTTATAAAGACGGTCTATTAGGAGTTATAGCACCATCTACTAGATGAGAAGTTGAATGGAAGCCAGGAAGGCCTCGGAACTTTGAACGTATTTTTAACGACACAAACACGAAAAAATTTAAATAAAGACATTTAAAAGTTGAGGTTTTTCTTATGCTATTGACTTCACAATCACGACATTTCCGAGGTTTGACACTAATGAGTCCTTCCTGAATGAGGCCTCATTCGAAAAAAGTTTATATCTACTCATCTACACAAACACGAAAAAATTTAAATAAAGCCATTTAAAAGTTGAGGTTTTTCTTAGGCTATTGACTTCACAATCACGACATTTCCGAGGTTTGACACTATTGAGTCCTTCCTGAATGAGGCCTCATTCGAAAAAAAAGTTTATATCTACTCATCTACCCACGTATGGCAAGGAATGTATGACCATCAGTCGCGCAATATTCAAATAATCCGGTTGTATTTTATTTTTCGCATCACTCTTACCCTTGAAAATGAAATTGTGAAATGTCACTTCCTGACAGCTATTTGCTTGTTTTTTTCTTATGCAACAATAGTTGTAGCTTCGTCAACTTTATTGGTGTACAGTGTGGTACATGTTGTTGATACCTCACCCCCTGCCACACATCCTTCAGGTGGCTTGCAGTGTATTATGTAGATACAGATATACTCTCTTCCCTTTATCCCCTACTAATCCACACTCCCCAATTTCCACCCACCCTCCCCCCTTTATCCAATCCCTATAGTAAACCCCTTCTTGGGTGTTATGGGTAGAATCCAAAGCGAGCCGATTTGTTTGCTGTTCCTTCTACTTCCTTTTTCCTGCTGCCTCTTTTCCTTTATTTGGAGCTTGCGTTCGTTCCCTGGATCTCGGCCGGTGGGGGCCATTTCACAGCGTCCCTTGGACCCTTTCCGTTTTTTTGTGTGTGCGTATAGTAACCCTTGTGTATTGTGTGTAAGGAAAAGCCCCTATTATAAATGTATGGGGAACCCGTGTGGGGGTAAAGGGAGGAAGCGTGGGAGGATAAGGAGAAAAAGATACGGAGGGAGAAAGAGTTTAAGAAGAAGATGATGAAAATACATTTATTGCTCCTGGACTTATGTCCTCTAAAAACAATTAAACAATGTCCATCAATAAATAAAATCATCGAATAAGACGATCACTTATTTGCTTTAAGCGATGATCCAAAACAGCAGAAAAGAATAACGTTATAATACGTTTCATCGTCGTGAAAATAAGTAACGTTATAACACATTGCAGCCACATTAATGATAGTTACAGAAATAATTGCATAGTAAATTAATACCCTCGGAAGAGGTTACTGCTACTGTTTGCAACGATGTAAAAATAATAACAATCAATCGAAGAAACATCTTAAAAATACATTTTTGTGCACATTAAAAAAGGTTTATAATGAGGCACCATGCAATAAACTAAAACTTTGACAAAAGATTTCAATGTGGAAACATTAGTTTACCCCGTATGTGAGAGTATTCCAGAAATTTAAACCCAAGAATCTGGAATAATTTTTGAAAGCAAATTGCGTGAATAGCGGGATAGTAAATGAAATTGACATCGGTTTTGGTAGTAATATTATTCTTGTTTTGGCATAGTTTTGAAGAAAATGTGTAAATATTCTTGCAAGGGGGTCATTCATTCCATGCCAAGTGGTCTGATTATAGAGAAGTGCGTGAAAGTTTCACGTGCAATATGCCTTTACTTCCTGAAATATAAAAAGCCCAAATTTTAATTTTTTTCGATCCGAAATTTTTTGGGCCATTTTCGCCCTGTATTTTCTGCAAGGAGGTCGCTCTTAGAGTTATTTTTGTTATTTTGTTTAATATAATGCAAAAACTTGAACAAGATAGCCAATTTTATTCTCTCATCAAAATATCCTCTGAGATACTATGCCTCAAAGTTACCGGAATCTCATAGTCATACTGAATAAGGCTGCGACACGGGATCAAACTAAGTACTATATCTCGGTAAGTATACCATCGGCGAACGTAAATATTTACAAATATTCATTGGAGGTATATGTGAATATCCATATAAAATTTCATTGAAATCCGTGATGGTCGAGCGGGGACCATCAGACCACTTCGCATGGAATGGCACAAGGGAAAAGTTTCAAGGGAAGTTAAAGGGGAGGAGTATGCAAAGAGAAGGGAAAAATATTACGACTCCTTCTAAAACACGCACTCACGTGATGTGCTCTCTCCCGTCCTCCCCCCCCCCCTGACTTCTCGGCCACTTTGTGAGATGAGGGCCTCTCACTCCCTTCCTCGTTCTTTCGTTTCTCCGCTTCTCTCTCTCACACACACCTATCCTCTTTTCTCCACTCAAATGCTCTCCCACCCTGCCTCTGCTCTGCCCCCCGCTGCTGCTACTAATGGATCCAAGAGCATTTTGTTCGCCCTCCTCGTGAAACAAAAGAGCAAAGGCCCCCGTGACGACGTTCAGCACACTCACACACCCCCAGCCTTTGATGAAAATAAATCCACACAAACAGTTTTGTCGAACGTAAGGAGCTCCGCGGTATTATGGGTTGTGTATGCCGCTAGTTTTATTTTTGTGATCGAAATTCCATGCCAAAAGTTAAACACTAATGATTGTTTTGGCTCGTGCCAGTTTCGCGGGGCTTCAGGTAGAAAGAACTCTAGTGGGAGGAAATGGGAGGGTCTCCCACCATTAAACCGACCCTTCCTGGACTTCCTGAATCCTGAACTTCGATTAAAAGACATAAACAAACTATTAATTATCACGAGAAGGGTTTGAGAATTTAATAGTTGCTATTTTAAGTAGCAACTAAAGTTTAAACTGTACTGCAAATGGTTGAGTCGGATGGGGAAGCCTCCCACCGCGGCCGCGAGGGTTGCCTCGCTCAGTCTCGGATTAGGCATCGTAGGTCTAGGAAGGGTCGTTTTTATGGGTGGAGACCCTCCCATTTCCTCCCACTCGGGTTTTTTCTACCTAAAGCCCCGCGAAACTACCATGAGGCATTGTTTTTAAGTACGTGCATTTTAAAACTTCAAGTTAGCCGTAGAAGAAAACAACATTTTTCGGCTTGCGTCCTCGTATGTTGTTTTGAATCACAACAGTTTCGCCAGCTATCCTTCTGGCTTCCTCAGGTGAAGTAACGTCCTCCTTGTTAGGCGAAACTGTTGTAATCCCAAACAACATGTGCGGGCGCAACCCGAAAAATGTTGTTATCGCCTGATCAACTCCGTGGAAACCTACGAACGAATATTAGCCATAGAAGGTTTTAAGGTGGCGTGAGCAGTAATCGTGGGTCATTGAGTGCACATTTTAATGAATTTTTAATTTAATCAAGTAAAGTATTTGACCTCATTTCATTAAAGTGCATCTGTTTGTGTATTGGAACTAAAGTAAGTCGAAAAACCTTCTATGACTATATTCTATCAAAGTGCATCTTTTTATGCGTTGAGACTCACCATACATTAAATTTCAATTTTTTATCCTTAATTTAAATATGACTATAATTTTCGGCGCGGTGTTCGAAACTGATAAACTAAATAAATATTGATAAGCATCCAATTTCCATAGCTGCGGCATGTGATAACAGAAAATTACATTTTTATTCGGAGGCTTACACCTATGGAATGAAGGTCATTTCCATCGCGGTGGACGAAACTATATTTAAATATGCTGTTTCGAATATTGCATTCGGCGAAACACCTGGATATTTGTTAGTGGGAATTATTAAAATGAGAATTGTATTATTTAGCGTTTAAGAGCAAAACCTGGACATATGCAATCAAATTGTTACATAATTCGATTGCATTATAAATGATAACTACACATTAATCAATGTATACATGATAATTACACAATCAAATAATTACACATCATTTGATTTCGACGTCACTAAACAGGAAACACCGTGCTCTGTCAATTAAAATATTTAAGTTCCTCATGTTGTACATGCACGTTGACTATGAGTGTTAAATGTTAATTACTTACGGGTTTGCCTTCACCTCTCAAGTCTCCCCAAAGTTCAATTCTCCGTCATTTTTGGAACTCTATCACTATGTATCTATTGGTATATTATTATTAGTATTGGTCTTTTTACAAGAGTATTTTATTGAAGTCCTGACCTAAATGGCATTTGAACCTTATTTGGTTTTGCGGAACAAATTTGCTAGTCTCGGCAATTCCTGGCTACCCCGTTTATGGCAATGTGAACAAATACATACACGTGATTCTGCCATGGTTTCTTGACAGGGCAGCCACGTCATAAACATTTTCCATGCCTAGTAAGTTTTTGGAAAAATATCCCTTTTTATGCTTAAGTATTGGCGCTGAATTTGTGAAAATATGATCAATCTATCTTGGATAAAGAAAAACTGAAACACTAGTTAAACTTTCTACACTTTTAATTCATCTACATCTACATATTACCCCGCAAGCCGCCTCAATAGGCGTGTGGCGGGGGGTGCTAGGACACCAGCCGTTTACATATAAAATGGGGGTGTTAGGACACCAGCCGTTTACATATAAAATGGACACGCTCTAATGAAATTAGGCCTAGCATTTATTATAGTCCCTTATTGTTCGGGGGAAAAACGAATTCCCATACCTATCCGTTCGGCAAAATATCTCTCTTAATTTATCGTTTCTGTCGGACCTGGAAATATAGTGGGGTTCTAATAGGATGTTCTCCGTGTCGCTCTGAAAGATATCTATTCTCAATTGTTCAAGTAATATAAGCCTAGCGCGCAGCCTCCGAGTCTCTAGCGGCTACCAGCCTAATTCGTTTAACATCTGTGTAACGTTGTCTGTACGCCCGTAGCTGTTTTTGACGAATCGCGCAGCTTTCCTTTGTATTTTATTAAGTTCCCGGACTAAGTCTTTCTGCACCGGATCCCATATTCTCGCTGCATATTCAAGGTGTGGCCGGACGAGTGCGAAATAGCACCTCTCTTTTACTTTTTCATCCGAAAATCTTCCCACAATACGCTTGACGAATCCTAGCTTCTTCAGAGCTCTGCCACAAATATTTCTTATATGTGCTCCCCACGATAGGTCCGAAGTTATCGTAACTCTTAGATACTTCACTTCATCTGTCGCCTTTATGTTAACACCATCCACAGCATATACATGGGAATAGTTGGACGACCTCCGCAAGAAATGTACCGCCGTGCATTTGCTCAGATTAAGTTCGAGTCCCCACTCTTGGCTCCACACATGAACGTTGTTTAAATCCGATGATAGAGTTTCAAAGTCAGAGTGATCACTAATTTCACGATAGATGACAGCGTCGTCGGCAAATAGACGTATTTTACTGCTAATTCGAGAGCATAGATCATTTATGTATATAATGAAAAAAAGGGGTCCGATCACGCTTCCTTTCCACCTGATGTCACTTTAACTACATCAGAGCTAATTCCGTCAAGAACTAACTTTTGCTTACGATCACTCAGAAAGTCGCGTATCCAGTTTACTACTGTTTCGTTTAGGCCGCATGACTGTAATTTGTATAAAAGTTTGTTATGAGGTACCGTGTCGAAAGCTTTCTTAAAATCTAGAAATAATGCGTCAACTTGTCTTTTCGATTCACCAGATTTGAGAACGTCATGAAGAAAGAGCGCGAGTTGTGTTTCACATGATCTACCTTTCCGGAAGCCGTGCTGAGAGCCATGGAGGACGTTACGACTGTCCAGGAACGTCATGATATTGCTAACGACGATATGTTCGAGTATCTTGCCTATAATCGACGTTAATGAAATTGTTCGATAGTTCCCTGGGTCGTGTCTGTTTCCCTTTTTGAATATCGGTGTAACGTTTGCAATTTTCCAGTCTAATGGTATCTTTCCTTCAGGCAATGACTTCTTGAATATTATGTCTTAGAACGGTGCGATCTGTGGCGTTAACTCCTTGAGGACGCGCGCGGGTATTCCCTCCGGACCCGGAGATTTACTATTTTTTATTGACTGTAGCTGTTTAGTTATCCCATCACGTTGAATAGTGATTTCTTTCATCGGTTCCTCAGTGAATGAAATTTCAAAATTACATGCAGTATTGTCTGTAGTGTATACACTTTCGAAGTGGGAATTTAACGTGTTAGCTTTGTCAATATTTTCGGTGACAAGTTTGCCATCTTTATCAAATAACGAATCTACGGTTGAAGATTTTCCCTGAAGCTCTCTCGCATATGACCAAAAAGATTTCGGATTTTCTTCGAGTAATTCACCAAGTACTTTTTTCTTGAAATTTCGCAATGCAGAACGCATTGATTTCTTAGTTTTTGAGCGTTGCGCAGCGTAACTTTCTTTTGCTTCAAGTTCCTTCGATTTGTCACCTACCGTAGTGGACTTTTTGACCAAGTTGTACAATTTTCTCTGTCTCTTAAGGTCCCTCCTAACATCGTTGTTATACCAGCGAGGTTTATATAATTACCACCTGCCAAGGTTTTGGCACATTATGCAATCATCCAGATGGATTGGACACATTTTGAGGCGCAATGGGTTTGTTATGGATATAACTGAGGGAAATATAAAGTGGAAAATCGCAAGAGGAAGGCCACGGGATTAACGCATAGACCAAATAAAGAGGAAAGGACATAAGAATAACTATCAGGGAGTGAGGGGACTAGCATTACATAGGGGAAGGATGGAGGGCTGCAGTCAACCGATCCTAGGATTAAACGACTAATGATGACACGGGGCTATTAAATGAAGAAGGGAAGGGAAGATCATCTTGAAGGTCAAGATGTTTCAATTATGTGTTGCTTGAGGAGCGCGTTTACGAGCGTCGTCTCCAGGATGTAATAACTCTGCTAGTAGTCCAGAGACCGATAATGACCCACCATTCAACCCCCTCAGAATCTCCTTGATTCCCTGTTCGCTCGAATCATCTCCAGTAATTCTTTCGTCATCCTGTGCACTAATATACTTATTCCACTGCGAACGGTTTTGATCCAGAGTGTCATCTCCTGGTTTCTGTATCAAAGTTCATCGTGATTGAATTCCTACGTTGTATAAAAATGATAAGCGCTAAACTTCGTCCTATTTATGACACGTTCAGTTTTTTTGAGAATCAGAAGTTGAACACCTTTACAACTTTGTACATTTTTAAATATTGGCACTCCGCAGGTAGCAGGCTACTTTTTGCATATACATAGTTTAAAATTTGACTATAGGTCATTCGAATCAACTTGCATAAGAGTGAGTTTACGCATGCTAGTTATTTCCTCAATTTTATTCTGAGAGAGCTTGCGGGGAATTTTACTTTGACGAAAATATTTTCACGAGTTATTGCAGACAGACATTGGCTACTGTTTATACTTCCAATATTACGTTTCTGCAAGCGACTTGCCGAAAATTTTAGAAATCTGTAAGCATACTTGGAGAGCAATTTTCATCTGCAATCCAAATCGAATGTCGCTGGCTGCAAGTAACTTGTCCAATAAACGTGTCTGTGTAGAATGTAGATGAACCTTTTCCACGATACGATTTTGAATTCAACGAATCTGGTTCAATTTTCTGAAATATGCGTCGTTCAAGACGACCTTGTCGTTTATTTAATTCAAGAGAACGAAACTTTTTACCGTGAACAATTTCAAGTGAATAGGGAAGAGGAATGCTAATTATCTCATTTCCTATTAAGCAACAGTTATACTAGATATCGGAATGGTTATCTGGAGCAGACAGGTTCCCTGCACCTTGTCATTTCCACGAAATTGGCTGTATAATTTTCCCCAGGAGATTGGCAAAAGCTCATTTTCCCGAAATGTAATACCGCAATTCAGCTAAATGCAGTACTCGTAATTGGATGCATCAATGACTCGATAAATGAATAGTTTAACGATACTCTGTTCTTGGCTTGGAGTCCATGGCTAAATATCCGTTTTTTAATCAACGTAGTGTGTAAAATCGAGTCCCTTTTTGCATTCCCGAGCATAGATATGCTTATTTTCCCTGAAAACGGCCTCCAACTTATTTTCTTCGCACTCTTCTTTACCTTGACCTTTTAACCTCTATTTTGATTATTCATTTCATCAATAAACCCTGCAGTAGTAGAAAAAAAACACGGTTTTCATGGCACCAAAGCTACAATAAAATCTAAGAATGTTGCCGTGGGTAATCTTTGCTTCATTATGCGTATTATTTTGTTCTCATGCTAAATTTTGTAAATCAGAATTGAATTCACCTTTTGATTATAGTACTGACTTGATTTAATTAGATAGTATCTTTTTCTCATATTTACTATTCCAGCACGGAAGATGTGGCGTGAATTTGAGAAATTGCCTAAAATTCATTCCGAATAAATATTTAAATGCTCTTTTTCTGACGGAGATTTTTGAAGTGAATGGTGTGCGAGGTGGACGAAGAACGTCATGGATGAATGTGGTGGAAGATACTCTTATAAGACTAGGAATATTAAGAGTGTAGAAGGTAGTTTAAACAAGATACTTCCCTAGTCATAATGGAGACCATATGCAAATATTTATTTTTTTATTTCAGTGTCTTTAAGAAGCATTAAGTTAATATTGTAATATTAGTGGCGCAAAGATATAGTTATATATGGCAAAATTTCTCAGTAATTAATTAAATATATCTACATATGTCTCTAACTTGACTCATTTTTTTACGCCGTACAGTGAAAACGCCTTCACAACAGGTTTTTTGCGATTAAAAAAAAAATAATGCCGTGTGTAATTGATTATATTTTATAAATTGTTGAGGTAACAAACAAACTACACACCGATAGTTTTTTTACGACATGTAGGAGTTGTAAATTCCTAATTTTTCAATATTCTCCCTCTGGAGCGCACAGCCGTGATCTATCCCTTGTAAAACAGCTTGTGTTCTAAGGCAAATTGCTCGAAAAGGGGTTAATATTTTTATATCATTGGAAAGATGAGAGTTCTTTCTTTAAAATGAGGGAAAAGTCATCAAAGTATAGGGGCAGTGATATTTCGCTCAAACTCCCTTAAGAACAGGAGGCTGTGTATGAAGCAATGGATGAGTGCCATCATCATAATTGATCGTTCAATCCTAAGATTGGTTGACTGCAGCTTTCCATCCTTTATATCTAATGCTAGTTCCCTTAGGCCTCTATTAGCCGAGGCAACCTGGACACTCCACCGGACGTTCCACCGGTGGAGTGTCTGGTTGCTCGGGTTTACTCCGCCCAGGTCACCGGTGGCGCCACCAGTATCGGTTCAAAAATTGCCCAGCACACAGCAGTAGTTAAAATGGTGTTGTCTATCAATTTTTGATAATTCTTTCGATAAATCTCTAGGTTTACTCGGTTGCCCTTTATTACTGTTCTTTAGTAAGTTTTCCTTTCTTTGCGTTACGTCACTTGGACAAGCGACACCTTCACCTTCTTGCAAATTGCGATCACCATCTTCATTCACCACCGCCCCCGGCGAAAACATATTAACACACAGAAATTCAATTCACAAGAGCGAACAACTCACCACTAGTTTGGACTGTGAACTGAGATTGTGTCTGCCTGGAGCGTCGTGGTCAGGGCAGTATGATGCGCGCGCATGCAATATTCAGTCACCGGTGGCGCGTCTGGTCGCCTCGGCTAGTAGGCTACATATACTCCAATGCCCCGGAACCTTGCTGAGCAACCCAAAGTGGAAGGCGCGGTTGCGGGGCTCAGTCGACTGGTTTCGGTGGAAAGTCTGGTGGCGCGTCTGGTTGCCACGGATAATAGGACTCATTTGATTCTATGCCCCACGACTGACAAGTTCCACCGGTGGAACGTCCGGTGGCGTGTCTGGTTACCTCGGCTAATAGGCCTCTTATTAGTTCTGCGGTACACGTCGAAAAAATTCAAAACGTTGTATTTGATGAGGCAAGCATATAACTTTGTACAGTTGTCATGTAACCATTGACTTCATGATCCGTGGAGACACTATAAATGCCAATGCATATTGTGCGACATTGAAGAAATTACGGTGAGAAATTCAAAATCGACGGCGAGGATTGTTGTCGAGCGGCGTTATTCTCCTCCACGACAATGCCAGGCCTCATACGGCTCGGACAACAGAACAACTTGTTCAACAATTCAAATGGGAAACTTTCAACCAGCCACCCTATAGCCCAGACTTGGGACCCTCAGATTTTCATCTGTTTACAAAACTCAAGGACTTTTTGGCAGGAAAGAAATTTGAAAGTGATGAAGAACTGAAAGCAGCTGTGACTACATATCTCAATACACTGGCGGCAGAGGAGTACGAAGCTGGGATACAAAAACTCGTCACACGTTATGACAAATGCTTAAATTTCCGAGGTGACTATGTGGAGAAGTAGTTTAAAGTATGTTCTTCACAAATAAAAAAAACTATATTTCTTTAAATTTACCAGTTTTTTTTTATTCCAAAACGGGTACTACTTTCCGGATGCCCCTCGTACTTTTGTCTTAATTTGGTATATGTACTTATTAGGGTGTCCCAAGACATAATGGAAATTTTTTTTTTCGCGAAATCAAATACGCATACCCTCTGTTTTTTTCTGTTTGACCTTAATAACTCACATAATAAATATTACTGCGATTTAATTATGATAACACGTGCCGACTTGATCCCAAACATGAGAAATGAAAATTTTTCCTGGGTTAGTATGGAAGGATTCCAGAACTTAATGTTTATTTATTAAATAAAACAACAATATGCCCAAATCGTGTTTACTGTTTAACAAGTAAAAAATATTATTCTTTAAATTTTCTTTTTAAAGTCTGCTTTTTGCAGTCAGGATAAATCTTCCGGTGTTCTTGTACGCAAGGTAACAAAAATTGCTTTTGTTCCTCCTCCACCGTGATTACACCGTGAAAGTTTTGGATCAACTTGATCGCTCTTTCAGCTGCATCGTTGACTGCCCTCAACGTTGAAACCTTCTTTCTGGCTTCTTGAAATGAAGCATTACTTGACCACGTAGCAGGACATTCGTGGAGAAAACTGTCATCAAATTTGAGGCGATCGAACAATGACTTGCTTCTGACTGAAATGAAGTCGTAGATGTTTTTCTCTGAAATATATCAAGAGAAAGTCAGTTAATAAAATTGTGATCTAAACAGAAAACTAAATAAACAACTTCAATATTTACTTATTTAACTTACCATACAATGGACCACAAAGTTCTTCCTTAGATGGGATGTAATGTTTGCCATGAGTTGATAAATTCTCTTTGGTTACATTTTCAACCATTTTTACTTTAGTTTCTTGATCCACATCATCGTCAAACAGTGACAAGACAGAAATTTCATCAGTCAAGTACCATAAATGCTGGATTATCTTCTGTAAAGCTGCTTTTGAGATGCTTTTATCAATTTTTTCATAAGCCCTCATCGACTTCAAAAAGCACAAATCTTGGTCAGGTGCTTTTACTGCCAAAATACATTGGAGCCATGGCTTGACATAGGATGTCACGATGAACAGGCAAACGTCTAACAGCGCTGTCTTATCCTTGATCGTAATTTTGAATTGATCACTAAGTAATGATATTTTTAGGGAATAAATTGCTCTCGCCATCCATCGAGCTTGGTGCATGGCACCTGGAGGTCGAATTTTAAATTTTCTCTGTGTATCTCCGCCTAAAAATATCACAGAAAGCTCTATCAACTCTCGATAGTCATCTCTGACTATTTCTTTGGTCAGTTACGTTCGGTACAACTCAAGGAGATTGTCAATTTCGGAAACAGTCAGGTGCAATGCGAGCTTTTCTTTATAGCACTGTACTTTATCTGGATCGACACCATTCCAGTTATCTCGGAACTTTTTGAAGAGTGGAATGTCGGGATTTGCTGTCACTTGACTGATTTTTACTTCGAACACGCTTTTTAACACCAATTCATACACGTGATGGCGGCAAGCAAAAATAAGCATATCTCTTTTAAGTTTTTGTTCAATAAGCACACAGGCACCATTGATATGACCTGTATTTGAAGCCGTAGTATCACAACAAAGAATTTGCACTTTATCTTCGAGATTCCAGTCTACAATCGCGTTCCAAACAGCCTGCGCCTGTCCGCTTCCTGAAGAGCTTTCCAACCTTGGCACATTAATAAGTTGTTCTTTATTTGCATATGAAATAACTATTGGAAGACGTTCTTCTTTTGATTTTCGAGCATCTAAAGCAGGCAACAGTTCGCCATCCCAGTGAACAGTCACAACATCTGGTACCTCGTTTTGAAAACTAGCTTTTATGGCTTCCGCACGCTCTTTCCGTTTTTCCGTACGAATTCTTTGAATCGAGGACTTACTTATAGGAAATTCATCAGTATTATATCTAAGTGCCTCAATGGTAGCTTCAAGAATAAACACTGAATCTCTCATACTTAACTGACACCTATCTAGCGCTGCTACTAATTTTGGAGTGATGAAATTTTTCCGCATATTTGTTTTACTGGTTCTGGGTTGTATGTTCTCGATCAGAGTTGGAAAATCTTCTTTTAAATGCATGTCATTTTCATTAAAATCAGAAGATGAGTCGTTTTGTAACGGTTCATAAGATGATGTTGAAAGAGGTGGCGTGGAAAAATATGTAGCACGTCGCTTTTCTTCTTCAATAGTTATGAGGCGCGCCCTTTCCTCTTTATTAGCCAGTTTTTTGTCCACTCCAGCTAAGTGACCAGGCCGACCTGGCTCTCTCTGTCGCTGTAAGAAGATTCTGTCTTCATCTATTTTCATTTATTGAAGCGCATCGGCGTGTGCAATGTCAAACAAATTATCTAAGTTGTTGGCAAACTCTTGTCGGCGCTGCTTAAATACGTTTTGGATTTTTTGTGCATTTTTTTGTAACTCCCTCCAAAATTGATATAGGTTCACTAGTTTCTTCACACAATTAGGGAAAGATTTGGTAGGTATACGCGCCTTTTCCCAAAAGATAATACATTCGCGAATAATGAGATTTGCACTTTCATTGACAGTTAAATTCACTTCACGGATATTATAAAATAAAACTGCCAGAACTTGTTCATTAGAAGTCAGTTTTGAACCTTTTATTTGATGCTTGACGCACCCTATTAAAAATATACCCTTTTTAGAACTACGTAATTCCACTGACATGTCCATTGTTCACTGATTGAAAACAATACTTTTACTAAAAAAATATCAAGTGATCACAAACACATCGATGGCTTCGACGCGTTAACACGCTTTCACAACGCACAAGCAAAACCTGCTTCACTAAACAATCACTACGAACAACCAACGTGACTCTAGCGAGTTCCAGCTCGCACTGATAGCGTATCACATGTTCACCTACCACCCCTCGCTCCCCTCCAAGTCCCACGTTAACAGAATTGCCCGATCTAAGCTATCAGTCTCATTACTTTATTTTCACACCTTGCACAATGTACAATTGTACAACGTAGTACATTTTTCGCTAAATTCGCATTAACCGGTGGGCGCGCCGCCGCACTCCGTGCGACATACTTTGTATTTCATTATTATCAAAAAAACTGTAGAGTGCGCTACCTGTGAGTCTAGCCATTTGTACTTCGTCTTATTTGTACACATTGTGGCAGTTATTGTGTGCTTACCATCTCATTGTCAGTTCCGTTCGGGCGTTCAAACTTGAGGTGTTGGGTTTTGGTGCGTTTCTTGCGGTGGGACCCTTCGTTGGGCGCGCCGCCGCACTCCGTGCGGCATACTTTGTATTTCTTGGTTATAAAAAAAACCAGCCATAATACCAGTCACCAGACCAAGTTCAAACATCATATATTAGTTTCCCATCACTTAAAAAAAATTATATTCAGGTTAAACTGCTGCATCAGTCACCGGAGGGTTATCATATGGAAGGTTTGCCGCGGCGCCTTACTTCGCAAGTACTGACATGTTTTAATACAAGTCGGCACGGGTTTCCGAGGTCCTACGTATATAAAATTTTATTTACAATTGTTTTGACACTGTATAAATAAATTAAGAGGGTATGCGTTCCAAAAAAACGACTTCGATTTTTTTGGGACACCCTAGTACTTATCCCTTGGCCTTCCTCTAGGGAGCTTTCCCCCTATTTATCCCTCGGTTATATTCATCACAAACCCATTATGCCTCAAGAGAGTGCCCAATCCCTCTGTTTCTTCTTTTCTGTAGTGTTCCATACTACATTAGTGTGCCTGTAGCTAAAATATGTATGCAAGGGTATGGCAGTAAGGAGGATATAATTAAATCCGAGTCAGCTATACCGGCCTATCGTCGAGAATTTAATTTTGTTTACTCTGACTTCGCCGAAAGAGAAAATAGAGATGAGTATTCATGCATGCATTTCCCCTGAAACGGGATATACCTCTCGATGTATTCCACGACCAGTATCCACGCGAGCAAGTTAGTTCTGATCCCTGTTTGTCAGCTGGACGAAACTTAATTGCTTCGGGCTTTTTGGTTGCAGGCTTGAGCCGCGAGTTGGGAGAAGTTCTTTTTTCCAGCGATATTAACCTCCACTCGGGTTCAAAAAGGAGAAAGCATTCTAAATTAAAAGTTCTGTTTTGTGCATCTGAGTGACGCGGGGGGATTAATATGTCTTCAGCTGGAGAATTCATCACCGCAATATGGCAATTGCCCTTTATTGGAACCGACTCGTGGGAACCGTTTCAGCATTAATGACCTACACGCATGCTCCTGCATGTGAACAAAACATACTTCATCATCCTCTGGAATGTGTACAAAGAAAATAGGATTAGGAATATGAAAGGAGTGCCTGAATCATTAATGTAGAGTGCTGATTTTTATGACTCAGATGTGTGCATAGGTATAGCGAAACTTGGTGGCACTAAACAGTGGATGATTAGAGGACACAGACCGTAAACCAAGCGTTGATGAGCTGGCAAAGTTATCGAAGGAGTCCCACAGGGTCCTCTGGAAAAATGCTCGGCCGCTTCAACCCACATCTCATGTTTGCTTTCCTCTCCTTTAAGTCACAATCTTCACAAGCGAGTGCCACCAAGTTTCGCTACACCTACACCATTGGAAAGCCGGAACAGAAGAAAATAGATGCTTTTGAAAGTTGGCGCATGTAATGGATGCTGGAGATCAAATGGGCAGATAGAATCAGAAAAGGGAAAACGTACAGAAGAATAATAGCTGAGGATATCATATGGAGCAGTATTAGGAAGAATTGGGCAATACAGATAGACCACACTTGGTGAAACAACGAATTTTGTGAGCAATAAAATAAGGAGTAAAATAGAATTGAACAACCTACGCGGAAGACTGAGGTTCTAAGTGCGGGATTGCAAGCAACGTTTTCTGGCGTGGCTTAATCTTACGGTGGCGGTTATCTTCCCACCATGGCGAATTATATTAGGAGTGACTAGAGTATCAACTCCAATTGTTTTCCATTTTTGCAAAAGAAGTTCTGAACTGTTGAAAAGCGACTTTATTTTCATATTTCAATAATATTTATAATTTTTTTAATAATTTTAAATTATATTTCAGTTTTACAGCATGTGCATACTAGTAAAATTTTCTCCTGGAAGAAGGAAGCTAATTTAATCATAAATATAATCGTAGTGCACAAAATTAGGCGTAATTTGTACAGTAAAAAAAGCGTTAATTATGTTTGTAAGAATTAATTAAACATTTATAAATCATAACGCAGATTTTGATTGAATGAATATTGCCGCATAAAACTTCTTATGGTGGTTGGATTAATTTTTGTCTGCGCACAGATTTGACAGAAACTTTACATACATCGTTTTATACGTGATATTTATATATATTACTGAAAAAATTGCATGTCGATTTTTTGGCAATTCAATACTATTTTAACACGTATCCTTAAGGTACATAAGGTATATTATGTAATAATTCGATCAAATCCTTGCAGATTTTCTACTTAACACGAAATATTACATTTCATATTGTTATTATTGTTGCTACCAAATTTTAAGGTGTCATGCCGAGTCAAATATTCGAAAAAGCATGCTTAAGTTTAATTTTGGCCAAAGTTTCGAATACCCTGGCGAAAACTCGAGTCATATCACGCTTCAATTTAAGTGAAGTATGTAAAATATAATACATGTTTCATTCACATTGCTGAATTTATGGTGAATCCCCACGATATAAACAGATTTTATAAAATTAAGTGTGGTCCTAGAATATATTTTTTGACTTACTTAAAAAATTATTTAAGGTGCACTGTTTATGACCCATGATTACTGCTCCAGGCACTATAAATAGTTTTGAGGGACCATACAAACTATGGTCGACTCTGTTGTTAGATATAATAAATTCTATTACTGGATTGTATATAGAAATATCTGTCTACATTGATGAACTGTTTATAGAAGTAAATAAAAATACGATTGACCATGCCTATACTTAATGACAAGCTAGTGAAATAATTCTATGAAATTATTTGAACTGAAGGAACGACTTTTGTGTTCCTTTAAACGCGAAAAACGCTTCATTTGGTTGTAAAAAAATTGTTTAAAACACTGTGTAAATAATAAGTATTTGTTCATCTAAAATATTATTCTTATCTGTAGAGGAAAAAGGTTATCAAAATCACATGCATAATGAGTAGCAAGTTTAAAGCGCACTCAAACTATACGTCCCATAGATTAGCTTCCACCCCGAGCCATCTTAAATTGTTGTTGAGGGAGTGGCAACCCTGTCGGAAAAATTTCTAGATAATTGAACCCCCATTTTTCATAGAAAATATACCTCTAGGGAATTATTTCCCTAGAATTTTCCATGGGAAATGTTTTTGAATGTGGCTTGCAGTGGCTTACAATATATTTATTTTACAACAAATATAGTTGACATGGAGAGATACATTTATGATGTATGCACATATTTTTTTATTGAAAAATATTTCGTTAATCTCATTATAATTAATTGTGATTACTCTATGTTTGTATAGATGAAACTATACAGAATATATTTTTATGAATACCTATGTATTTTTTCCTTTGTAGTCATTCGCTCCATGCACTGTACACTGCACTCCTTACAATTGCTGGTGTAATTTTCCTAAGTCTGAAGGTTTTCCCTAAAGTAGCATTTTTTTACAGGGAACTTACTGACCGACGTCTGTTATTTCTAAGGAAAAAAAGTTCTAGGGAAAAATTCCCGAGAGTGTAAGAGCATTTCCTTAGAAAAGTATTTTTTTCTGAGGAATGTTCAATTTTTTCCTTGTCTATCCCTATGTTCCAGGTAATTCCTATAGATAAATTTCCATCAGGGTGAACTATAGTCGGTTCCGATTGTAAGGGACGCTTTGGGCGAGTTTATTTATTTTGCTCCAATCGGTGGGTGTTTTAGGTGAGGGGATTGGCGCTTCAAGGTCAAAGAGTGTGTCGGGTGGGGTTGGGTGGTGCAGGAGGTGGGTGTCCGTATCTCAAACTCTTTCTCTCCCGTCGGACGATTTGCTCGAGCATGAAGTGAGGGAGCATGAGCAAAGCGGAGCCGTGGGAGCGTGGAGGCCTCTCTCTCTGAACGCTCCATTGCACGGCGGAGGACAGTCCTATCGATTGGCGGGCGGGAGACGAGGCGGCATAGTCTGCTCCAGGAGGACTCTCACGGTCCCCCCGCCTCGCCTCGCCAAGGCAAAAGGGAATCCGCACATAGTGTAGAGCTTGAGAGAGATTTCTCTCGCAATTAAGCCTCTATAAGGCTTCCACAGCACGAGGATGTAATCTTGCTGCGGCGAGGAGAGACACACAGAGCTGCGTTTGTAGCTGCGCGGAAGGATATTTGGGCATATTGTAGTGGAACCTGCGCTTTG
Source organism: Pyrrhosoma nymphula (assembly GCA_963573305.1). Taxonomy (NCBI): domain Eukaryota; kingdom Metazoa; phylum Arthropoda; class Insecta; order Odonata; family Coenagrionidae; genus Pyrrhosoma; species Pyrrhosoma nymphula. The sequence continues at coordinate 48,872,803 of OY754337.1, read as the reverse complement.
AGGAGTACTATTTCCTCGCGACGAGGCAATCGGGTGCCATATTTTAACAACTCAAAAAAACGGTATAGGGCTAAAAAAAATAACGTTCATATCGTAACGGAAGTAATAAAGTTGCAAATCTGCTATGTGCTTTCAGAAGAGTATTGAAAAACACCGCACCATTGCCAAAAATAAATGTCTCCCAAAACTTGCTTGCTATTTAAAATTTAAATGGAATCGTTTTAGATAAAGTTGTGGAGAATGGCGTTATCAAAGGAGAAGTTCACAAAGAGGAGAGAATTAATGATGGATCCCTTGTGTAAGAAGGTAAATAAAAAATTGGCTAAGAGTCCCATAGAAAGTGCGGTATTAAATGGCGTAAATACTTTAAGTCTGAGGAAATAGGATAAAAATAGGTAGCAGGCGTTCGAGATATGGGTTTGGATGTGAATGGAGAAAGTGCAGTGGACGGAACGGAAGGCGAACAAGAAGTGCTTGGTATAGTGAGGGAGGAGAGGAAACTTCTGGAAGAGTTAAGAAGGCAGAGAAGGTGATTGGAACAGATGAGAGGCCAGGGGATCCTGATGGTGGTGATATAATAGAGTATTTTGAGTTAAAGGGGAAGGGGAAGAAAGACAATAGGCTTTATTGACGGAATAAAGAGAGTTAGGAAATATATCGAGTTGGAGAAGTAAATCGTGTAACGATATAGAGACCTGCTCCTGTAAAAATATTGGGTTTTTACACTCTAATTTATTTCAACCAACCTTAACCGGTAAATAATTTTATTAATACATAAATAATCATTTTCATAGATGTATAAAAGTAATATTATTGCAGAAAAATGTAATTTCTACGTTAACGATAGATCTGTGAAAATATACTTTTCTGTGAGCATAATGGTAAAAAAAAATAATAATGGAACCATCAAAATAATGGTCAGCAAAACGGGTATCGTATTGATGTCCAATAAGATTACTATTAAAGGATAATTTTTTTGTCTGTAAAAAGCAATTAATGATTAAAAAACTGAGAAGACTTAAAAGACGCCATCTCGGTCTAATTTGCTTCCTTATTTATTCCTTTTAATTACCGAATGAATTATGTTGCTATGACGTTCGTTAGATTTTTTATTTTGGCTCATGAGTTTTATGCTTATTTTGCTTCATCACTCTTAGCTCATTCTCCGGTACTCATGCTTCATCCCAGCAAATTTTATTGTTATTGCCTATCTAGCTCAAGCATTATGCGATCCTAAATGTAGTACGACCTCAGCTATTTTGAAATTAAATTTACGAAATAAGAATGAATTGAATTATTCCTATTAATATCTGATCTGTCCTTAATTTTCTCCTCTAGATGCTTTTCTAGTGTATATATGTGCAATGTAGCATCGTGAAATGAACGCCCGGATAACAGGCAATTATTGGCATATTAAATAGACGCGCTGAAACGCGTGCGTAGACAAGTAATGCATATTTTTGTTGTTAAAGCAGTAAGTCTCCAGTATAGAGAGAAATTATCTTTCAAAGGTGTCAAAAACACCTCTCTATATTCGCACTTTTACGACATGTTTTCTATGAGATGTATAATATCCATACCACCTTAACTTGCTATTTATTATACTATAAGTGGTTTTTATAACCTTTTTTCCATCGATCCCTGTGAGTCTATATCGACTTTGGGGTCCCCTGGTCCAGAGGTAGCGCCCTATATTTGGAAGCGCTGAAAGTCTTTGTTTCCTAAGATATGAGTTCGATCTCCATTACAACCTCTGCTCTAAGAGTCAGAAATCAGAATCTCTTTTCGTCAACTTGAATGAAAATCCAAAATTAGCAGTAAAAATTATCAATTCCGGCTGCTGCTTAAAGGTTTGATGTGAATCCATAAAAAAAGTTAACTTGGACAGAGAAGCCTTTAAAAGCAATGGAACCATTAATTATCACTCCATTGGACTCGATACCCCAGTGAAAGTTGTCTGAGACTAATGTTTCTATTTTCCGAGAAAAAGGTTGGATATTTACTTTATACCTATATGAAAATGATGAAATCTCTCCAGGATTTGATCGTGTTCCGAGAAATCAGTCATGTAAGGATGCAGTCGTATGCAGTTATAAAAGTTTAAGTAGAGGGGGATGGGGGAATTAGGGAGGTTTAGAAGGAATCAGGAATACAATTCAACAAAATTAATGCTCCTTAGATTATGTATAATCAGCAGCATTCTAATTTTTTCAGTGTTGTTCAATAAAGTTTATTTAATACCACAGCTCAAAACCGATTCTTAAATATTCGTGTTTTATTGATTTGGGGAATTGAATTGTTATTTAATAATTTATTGGGTAGGGGAAATGATATTCTGACCTATGATGAAAGTTAAGCATTGAGCAAAAACAAGATTTATAACCACTTGCATAAACCAGCCTCAATAAGTATATCAAGTATTATAATAATAATAAATGGATTTGAAAAATGTTTAGCCCTTAAATTTTGTGAGTAGGAACACGCGAATACCTCAGTTTATTTCTAAATAGAACCCTTGCTGTCCACGGTGATGATGTACATGAGGTGATTACAACTCGCCAAAATCCTGTTCCTGAGCATTTCATTAGTTTTGTTGACTAATTCAGCGCTTGTCCTCCAATACGGAAGCCTTAATGAATTGCTAGGCTGTTTTGATTGCTGATTGCGAGTCCCTCTACACGACATTAATCACTCTAGAGGAAATGAAACTCACAGTAAACTATCCTTCAAAGAGTTTCCAAGTTTGCCTCTGTTAACTGATAACCTGGCAATGAAGTGGTAGTGTCGGTAATTCCCAGTCCGATTTCTCATCCCTGCTCACGTCCAACATCCTAACCACTAAATATCTTTTTTCCTCCTTCCTTTTTTCCATTTCTCATTAGGCCAGGAAATCATTTTCAAATTGAGTCTCTTTTTTCCTTTCTCTCGACCGCCGGATCAGCGCAATGAAGGAAAAATCTGAAGATTCGCCGTTTCCGCTGTTTAAGTGGAAACAATCACCTAATTTGGTTGACTTCCTTTCCGGTAGATGTTTCTCTCTCTCCTCTTTCAGACGCTTCCCTTGGCTCCTGAGTTCTCGAGTGGGTTCTTCCCGCTTTCAATGATGCGCCCACCACATTTAGCTTTTAGAATCTTCCCAAGCGCTTACCCTTGCAGCCCCTGAAGAGCCCTTTTAAATCCCCCCTCCATGCTCCTTTCCCCCCAATCTACTCCTCACCTCCAGTGCCCTTAGGCCTTTTATCCTTCGCCTCCTCCGTCGAGGAAGGATCTTGTTGGCGGTCTGTTCGCTCAGTATGGTGAAACGAAACCCTTCTTCCGGTAGGACACACGTATCACCCTATAAATGGCCTTCTTTGAATTCACCTAACCCTTCAGCAATCGTGGGGGTCCTGGTGTACGACATTCAGTTTTTTACATTCAATTTTGTCCATCCACCTTCCTATATCAACTATTCCTCCCATTTTTTAATATTATTGGGCGAGGTTTTTCAAGGAAGGTAATAATATTTAACCTTTACATGTTTTCAACTCTGATGGACGCCAAGCGAGTACTTGTGTTTATAATTCAAGACGACTTATTCCACTTGCATTATATTTATCCACGATGTGTTGTACAATAGCTGCAAAAAGTATAAAAAGTGTTTCTGTGTTTGTCAAGTGTATCGCTATAATATTTATGCATGAGCATCGTCGCCAAGAGCGATTTTCTACCAAGACATTATAAACTATATAGATAGATAGATATACTGGATATACAGGAAGTGTGGAAAGGAAAAGAGAAAAAGATTTGTTCTTACTGAACGTTTAGGACCAGTTGGTCCTTCCTCAGCGTTGGAATATACATATACTCGGGTACCGTCCTACACTGCGTGCAGATTTTCGCGATCTTAGAGGCCATTATAGGGGTAGCGGAACATGGCGGCATTTGCGCGGAGGGATCTTTCCCGTGGAGGAGTCCATTGCTTACGAAATCTGGCTCCACACGGGGGATCAAGGTAGTCTCCATACTTGACCACCAGGCTTCCCAAGTTCGCAAAACTTTATTGTCAACTGCAACATGCTCAATTTATTTATTCACATCAACTCTTCTACTTGGTGTGGCTGTTAATCTAATGGTTTAGATGGGATCCCCCAATGGGTAGCAAAAAATATAAGCGCATTTAGATCCAGCTGTGTTTCGTTCGTACACATTGCCACAACATCGTAAACATTTGAAAATGTTCTTTTTTTTTAAGTTTATCACCAAGCCTCCAATTGGTTCATCTCAAATCCACAAATGGTTACTTATGGAATTCACAAGTATGTAATACAATCTGCCAGGCCCATAGATTGACGAAGGGAGAAGATAGCGTCTTGACCCACGAAAAAGAAGATTGCTTTTTTTGCGAAAAGTTATCCGCCTAACCTAACAAGCGCGGTTTGTCCATGAACCTTTTGAAACTGGATTGCTTTTTTTATAATTTTAATTTTGCTTTTTACGCATAAATCATTTCGATACTGCGATTTTCCGTCTCTAATACATGTTTTCGGTTGAAGTTCCATATTACTAATAAATTTCTGTTCTATTCTATTAACTACACATCAGGTCCTTTAAATATGACTGGTTGCGTATTTTAATGGCTTTAATATTTCTCTGTTCTATTGTTCTAAAAAAATAAAAAAACATTCGGTTTGTTCGATGAAAGAAATTCGATCAAATCCTGCACTTTCTTAATATCCCATGTTGCAAAACATAATTGAACACGAGTTGTTGACAAGCAACTCTTGTGGTAAAATTTTCATCAATTTTTCGGTAAAACGTTTGGTCACATTTGTGGCAAACCGTTTACATTTTTTTTAAAGGTTTAATAAATCTTTGGTTATAATTTTGTCCTTTTTTTCTATTTTTTCTTTATGAAAAAGTTTGACCGTGGAACACTGGCTACAAATCGATTTCCTCCTCTTCAAATGCCGCCAAAACTCCTGCAACCCCTATTCCTCACCCAACCCCTTCCTTTCACTGTTCTACCGTTTGAAGAATCGCCTTTGAACTATGCTCAAACCACTTGAGACTATCCAATTCCCAAGATGTCGGGATTTATCGCCAGTATAAATTCCCCCAAGGTTTCTTCGCCCCACCCCTCACATTCACACCGAGGTTTCTTCTTCATCTGCCTATTCTTCCACCACCTCCTCCTACGTATCTTCGTGGGGGTTTTATGGAGCCCTCCCGAACTGCCTACGCCGTCGTACAATTCTGTGTGCCACCTCATTCTTTCTTATTCCACACCCTAACCAATGAACCTTTCTCAGAGTCGGCTCCAGCGTCCCATTTCAGCGAATTCTCGCGATCCCTTTGCACCCTCCACGAATTCTCAATCCTTTTTTTCCCAAATCTACCTACCTGAAAGATCCCACGCCCAAAAGATCACGTCTTGTGGTGGCGAAACATGGTTGGAGTCTACGAATTGGCTTCGCATGAGAGGGAGCAAGGTAGTCCCTGCGTTTGACTACCTTAGTGATGAGAGTAAATGAAACAGCAATTCCACAAAATTATATATTTAAACGACCATAATTTCGTTGCACTGCATGATCTTCAGGTGATCCGATGATGATGAACTACATCAAATCCATGGTCGTTATGTGTATGAATTTGTGGAGTTGCAGTAATCATATTTTGAACAATCTCAGCTTGTTTCGACCCATTGAAGATGGCGAGCGCTGTCGTTAAACTCGCTGCTGACACTATCCCGCCCTCTTAAGCTAAATGCAGTTATGTCGGCAGCGTTGACCACCATGTGCACCGCACACATCGTGCAGTCCTCTTCCCTCCACTCCTAATCCGATGTTATTATCAGCGTTTTCATGGCTCTGTATTCGAAATGCAAACGGAATTTTATTGAAATGTATTGTTTGTTTCATCATTGGACTTGGCATGACACCTTGATATTTCTTGTCAACAATTGAAATAATTAAAAAGAATAATTTCAAAGGAAGAAAATCTGTGCAATGCAATAAAAGTATTACAAAATATGGGTCATGTGCATTTAAGCTGTGTTAAAATAGCTTTGAATTGAAAAAAAAACAAATAGGTATGATGCAATGTTTTCATTTTTATTTATAAAGTAGCCGAAAAGCATGCTGTAATAGACTAAAATATTGGCAAAATTGCTAAAAAGGAGTGATTAAGTAAATAATTAAATAGAAATTAATGTATTTTTTTATATTTATAATGAAAGCAATATATGTAACTTTGGTAAAAAATTTGTTACCTAGATCTTAATGTCAGAGATTTTCAATGCAACATTTTTTGGTGAAGTAGGCGGAGTTGTTATTAATCAGTTTCCCTTGTGTGTATTTTGAAAATTGCATTCACCCAAACCATGTGCCAGTGAATGGAGAACATATGTGTGAGCTTACTTGCCATCTATTGGCGCACATCTGAATCACTTCGCCTAGCAACTGAATCATATGTACGTACGTGTAGCCGTTTATGTAGTAGAAGATAAATCACTAATGAGAAGACGTATGCAAATGTTCACGCAAATCTGTGCATAAACAAAAATCGCTCCAACCACTTTAAGAAGGGGAATTTCAAATACACAGATCACGTCAGATATGAAAACATTTTGACTCAATATGTTTTTCACCCACAATTTTATAAACTATTACTCACTGTAATGCTTTTCTAAAAGCCAAAAACCATCGGTTTTGTAGGTGTTTCCAGTGTAAAGCGTGAAGCCATTTACTCGAGAGCCGTAAATATGTATTGTTAGTAAATGTCTGAGAATTTCAGTCATGTATAACAGAATGTTGCGTCTTTAATAATACGATGCATTCCTCGTGCTCCTTAAAATTGCTTAAAGTTTGTAATAAAATCCAAATGCACGTTTACTATTTACACTGTAGAAAAACATCATTTCATAAACTATTATAAACGCTTCGTTCATCTCGTTTCGTTCTCAGAGCCAATTCGCGCCATTTGAAGTTTCGGGGTCACCGACCAACACAAAATAACCCCCCCTACTTTTATCCAAGCAAGGAAAGCCAGTGGCAATTGTTACGCCGGGGGGTTATTTTGTAATCTCACTTTAGTGAGAATACGTCATAAAATCTCACTTTTTCGTAGTTCAACTCCCTCACCCAGGCGGCGTGACCATCTTCGGATCTCAATCGGTGAACTGCCGGTCATGTACTGGTCTTTTAGACGATTCATCCGCTCTGATCCGTATCTTTCGACTCTTGATCCGTTTCATTATCTCCAACTGCCATTAGTTCCATCTCACCTGTCATAAAGAACGTGACATGGAGCCACCATCGTTTCCATTCGAAGCTTGAGTTGGAAAATAAACAAGGTCGCGAAAGATACAAACAATTTTAAATCGTATTGTTGTAATTTGCTAAACGTGAAGAACTTCAGCATTTTCAACTCCAATATATTGGGCACTTGAAGGTAAGCTTCGTTTGAAATGCTTACGTTATTATTTGCTTGAATTTTCAGTGTATATATTTCGTATCAATATTTCCCAAACAATGTTGCTGATACGTTTGTTTTCGTGTGCCTATACGCCAGTGTATGTAGAATGGAATTCAGTTATTTATACCATCATTTTAACAAATATTGCCTTAAAATCTACGTTCTTGGTAGATATTTCCCGTGCTTGTGAATCGAAAACTTATTAGATGCACTTAATTGTTTTTAAATATTGAGTGATCGCTTACATGTCGCTTGTAGTTTTGACTGTATTTAGATTTTCGTGTTATGTACAGTGTAAGATATCTTCCGTAAGATGTTGAGAAATCTGGGTATTTGCTAGTCTCGGCATTTTTTATTTGATATAAGGTAATTGAAGCTTCGACAATTCACGAACCGTTCGTGAGCCGATCATTAAGAGAGGGAAACGGATCTCCCTTTCCACTAAGAGTCACTAAAAAGGTGTGATTACAAAATAACCCCCCAGGCGACAACAGAAATCCGGGGGTTATTTTGTAATCTCACCTTTTTAGTGACTCTTAGTGGAAAGGCGGGAGATCCGTTTCCCTCTCTTAATGATCGGCTCACGAACGGTTCGTGAATTGTCGAAGCTTCAATTACCTTATATCAAATAAAAGATGCCGAGACTAGCAAATACCCAGATTTCTCAACATCTTACGGAAGATATCTTACACTGTACATACCACGAAAATCTAAATACAGTCAAAACTACAAGCGACATGTAAGCGATCACTCAATATTTAAAAAAAATTAAGTGCATCTAATAAGTTTTCGATTCACAAGCACGGGAAATATCTACCAAGAACGTAGATTTTAAGGCAATATTTGTTAAAATTATGAAATTATGGTCTAAATAAATTAATTCCATCCTCCATACACTGGCGGATAGGCACACGAAAACAAAGGTATCAGCAACATTGTTTGGGAAATATTGATACGAAATATATACACAAATAATTAAAGCTAATAATAACATAAGCACTTCAAACAAACCATACCTTCAAGTGTCCAATATATTGCAGTTGAAAATGTTGAAGTTATTCACGATTAGCAAATTACAACAATACGATTTAAAATCGTTTGTATCTTTCGCGCCCTTGTTTATTTTCCAACTCAAGCTTCACGTGGAAACAATGGTGGCTCCATGTCACGTTCTTTATGACAGGTGAGATGGAACTAATGGCAGTTGGAGATAATGAAACCGATCAAGAGTCGAAAGATACGGATCAGAGTGGATGAATCGTCTAAAAGACCAGCACATGACCGGTAGTTCACCGCTTGAGATCCGAAGATGGTCACGCCGCCTGGGTGGCGGAGTTGAACTACGAAAAAGTGACATTTTATGACGTATTCTCACTAAAGTGAGATTACAAAATAACCCCCCTGGTCTGGCGATGAGGTTTTTTCGGCCCTCAACAATATGAATGCGATTCTACTGAGGACTCAGCGTTTTTACCGTAAGAATCTACTATTTATGGTGCCCTCCTAATTTGAGTAGTTTTTGATGGGTCAATGCCATTCATCTTATCCATCTCGAAAGGTCTCCTCCTGTTTTCTATCTCTCCTATATTTTGCATTCCCTCCAGCTCTTATCATTTTGCCTGAAATGGCTTGTCACCCTCTAACTCGTTTACGTACCCCTCTGTTTACTTTCAATGTAAGACATTATTATTTTCTCACCTTCATTTGTTTTTCCACGGCCTTTTTCAGCAAGAATCTAAATAAAAACCTACCGAAGAGTGCCATATGGTATGTGGCGTTGAGCAGCGCAGAAATGTGTACTCTGAGAAAAGAAAATGTGAATAAGTTTACTTCTAAACGCAGGAATAGAGGTAAGAGAATAGATGATATTTTCGGTTAGATTTGCTGACGACCAGGCGTTTAAGTCAGTCATCTGGAGGTTTGCAAGATGCATTAGGAAAATAGTGCCGTAAAGGAAATTAGTGTAAATACGGAATAAATGTCACAAAAAATATGAAGTTCATAATGAGGCTTATAGGACAAAAAAGCGAGGTGTGCCATTAAATTAGGTGGGCTCAATTTTGAGCAGGTATAACAATTTTATGACCTGACTGGTACGCTGGAGGTTTTTCTGGGTGAGTTTGCATAGATATTAGAATGAGAATTTACTATACAAAGGAAGAGCTCACAAATAGGAGAGAAAGTATGAGAGGATTCTTAAGTAAAAATATAAATGAAATACTAACGATGGCTAACATAGAGTGTGTCATTGTATAGTGCAGAGACGTGGACTCCGAGAAAGGAGGATGAGAATAGGTTACCAGCCATTGAGATGTAGTTGTGAAGGATAATGAAGATGGCAAGTTGGACGGAAAGGAAGACCAAAGAGAAAATGCTCGGCGTGGTGGGTGAGTAGAGGAAATTGGGAGATTTTGAAGTGGATAATTGGAAGAGATAATATGAGTTGAAGGGATACTGAAGACCGTGTGTGGATTGTGTTTGTGTAGTGACTATAGAGTGCTGGTCCAGGTTCATATCCCGGCAGAGGAGGCAACGTTACAGCGGAATTGCGATCTCTACTTTGGTCCTGCGTTGAAAGCACTCGAAGTAAAATACTCTGTCCGTCGTATGGGACGTTAAAAAGTGGATACTGAGGCGTCTTTCGTTGAATGTAGACTAATTCTATTGACGGGTTTTTCTCTTCTCTTCCTCCGTTTCCCATAAAATAATTTCCCAACCCACCTATCCACCAAATCAATGGTTGGCGAGTTTACTTGGTGGAATAAAGACATAATGTTTTAAGAATAAACTAATATGTAGATATTAGAATTAGACTTAACAACCATATGTTCTATTCTGTCAAGTCTGTCATTCCATTTGTTAACTCTTGATAATGACCTGAAAGGTAGAAACCGGTTGAGTGTAATAAATACTGTGTGGAGTATAACCAAGTTTATTCTTAAAACACCATATACCCACCTATCCTTAGTGGCGCAAATGACTTTAACTGTTGGTCTCCTCTTTCTATAACCAACCAACCTGAAGGCCCGTGATAGACGTGATGATTTTCTTTAAACGGGGAAGGGGATGAAAGGGAATAGATTTTATGGACGGAATGAGAAGGTATGCTGAGATGAAGAAAGAAATGGTGTAAGAAGACCAGGACCTCCATCTGTAAAACATTGGTTTAATACTAATCATTCCGAGCAACGGCCTGCCACTATGGAAGCACCGGTTCCCGATCAGTCACCGAAGTTAAGCATCGTTGGGCTCAGCACGAGTTTGGAGGGGTGATCCTCCAATTTGTCCGAGTGCTGTTGCCCCTGTCTGCACGTGGCAGACAGTGAGTGTGAAATGATCTTAGCCGTCGAAGTACGTTAACCAAAAATACTACAACTACTAATCATGTCTACTTCCGTCTGAATTTACCTCTACCGATACATCTCCACTAATAATGATATCAGCTTGTTCTCCTCTGAGGCTTGCCTGTTTTCTAATTTCGTCATTTTATTGCAATTTTTTCCTCACATCGCAAATTTCCGTCTACCTTGACACCTCGACTCTTAAAAAGCGACATTGAATCTGCAGAAGTTCACTTTCAATAATTTCGTTCGCTTGAATATTTCATATCATTATCAATACTCTTCCTATTCTCGCAAGGTGATTGATCCTGAATTATTTTAGCTTCCGGTGTCACCGTTTATGCTTTCCGATCGATCTATGACGAGTGGTGCTTGAAGGCCGTGCTATAATTCTCGTGTCCTCTTCATTTGAGGCCTAAGAGCGCATTTACATAAACTTAATTAGCACTAAAAGTTGTTGTTTCAGGCTTAATTTTATGGAATAACATCACAAATGAAAATGACTGGCAATTTTCCACAAGAATATATTTTAAAAACGACCGGTTTCGGTGTACAACACCATCATCAGGTGATGGATCACCACCTGATGATGGTGTTGTACACCGAAACCGGTCGTTTTTAAAATATATTCTTGTGGAAAATTGCCAGTCATTTTCATTTATTACTTAATTAGCATGTTCTTGTTTTATCTTCCATTCCTTATTTCCTTTCATTTCATATTTTATTATTTCCGTAGGTGATGCCACGGCCGTTCGTCGTCACTCTACGGGGGGAGTGAAAAATATTTACCCCCTCGCGTTCGCCCGAAGCCCGTAAAAAAGGACGGGCCTTAAAAATGGCACTGTAATGCGTTAAAGTGCGTACGTTCGCTCCTTTAATCTCCCTTCTACTCACGTCTACACATCACTCATGACTGCCTCCATTTCCATCTTCTGCTTCCCTCCACCTCATTCGCACCACCTCACTCCACCATTTCTTCTACATGTTTACGCGATACCAGACGTCGCAAAGGCGTGTGGCATGGGATGTATCACGAAAGCGACTGAAAAAGGGCGTGTACAAGATGTGTATATGGGCAAGGAAACGGAGCTCTTGGAAGGGAGTGGATGAAAAAATTGGGAGCAAACAATGATGTACACACCGTACATCATCGCTTGCTCCCAATTTTTTCATCCATTCCCTTCCAAGAGCTCCGTTTCCTTGCCCATATACACATCTTGTGTTATATGTCTATATATATATATGTTTACGTACATATGTTTCTTGGTTAATCATCCATGATGGGATACGGGAGCAGCCAAATGTGGCTATTTCTAAAATTTTCTTGAATTTTAACGCAAAATAGCACGCTGCCTTACGCAAAATGTATATATCATCATCACCATTAGTCATTCAACCCTAAGTTTGGTATACTGAAGCCCCCTACTCTACTCTGTCCCCTGAAAATTCCTAAATATCCTCGTAGTTCTGCACTTTCACCTCCGATTCATCCGAGTGCTTTTGCCCCTGTCTGCACTTGGCAGTCAGTAAGTGCAAAATGACCTTAGCCGTCGAAGTACGTTAAACAAAAATACTGTTTCGCATCCCGATTTAGTTGGCCTCCATATATGTCCTCTCTGCAAAAGATGTAATTATAGATGCAAATGTTAAAAAGCGTGCAAATGTTGGAAGTAAAGCCGCAGGTAGCATGTGGAGCGTGTCACGGAGTGAAGGCTGCTAAACACCGAATGCTATGCTAAGCGCACTGCCAGCTTTCGCCACGTGTCTTAAGATCCCCTATTGCGATTTCCCACTGTCCGTTCACACCAAATGCGAGCCATGCGAACCAATGCAAACTTACCGAGCGCTATGTCGCAGGGCATCGCTCGGCCGGTAATTTCCTCTTTGCTTAGCTTTCATGGCACATGCCCAGTATCTATTAGTTGCGATATTATTATAGTTGCGATAGATCAACCACATGAAACTCCCACCCTCAATAGGTAGAGTAGAATTTTCACTTGCGTTTAATAACACCACATCATTACTAACTCTTTCCACCGGTCGATTAGTTCGGCATTATTTTATTTTGTTCTTTGCATGAAGTAGCATCTCGTAGTATTCATAAATTAACAATATCAGTAATATTAACCACTAGATGTGTCTATAGCATTTCTCTGCATGTTTGTATGTTCTTTTACGTATCACTCTCCCAGTTTCCGGTTGGACTGCGCACTGTTCTCCTGACTGCTTTTGGCCTGCGCCTAGCGCCAGGGGGAGCGTGCGAGGTTCTGATATGTTCTGGGACGAGTGCTGCATGCCACACACCCTATTGGTGGCTTGCACGGTACATCGTAGATGTAGATAGATGTATTACGGTAAATGAGCGCTTTCGTCCCTCCAGCCCAAATTCATTTTAACCTACTTACAACAGAGCTATTTCAATTAAATTACGTACATTATTTCTGCATACTATGCGATTTGTAAAAAAATTATCATTGCAATTACCCTAATATTAACGGAATAGTGAAATGTCAAACCTGAGAAGTGCGTTTTACGCTTTCCGCCATCTTGGAAAAAGTTTCTCGTTGCCTAAACATTCTGCCGTCTTGCTACATAGCACGATACGGTTTAACTTGGTGTGTGCGCGCACATAGTGGACGTCCGTTGCGAGAACAGTTCTCTCGCTTAGCATAGCATTCGGTGTGTAGCGGCCTTGAGTGTTTGCCTTGGGAAGCTAAAATTGTAGTGCGCAAAAGTGTTCTCCTTCCGAATATATTACATGGCAGCAAAACCTCGGTATGTTAGGATAAGCGCAAGAGTAGGCTGAATATAAAATCCGAATATTCTCGCGAAATTGAGGGGACTTTGTGCATAATGAACCACTTGCTTCCTTGCTCCCTTCCTTACCCCACCTCTCCCCAATCATGAATATATTGAGAGCTCTTAGCATCACTGACTACCTCAAGATGATGTATCGACATCGAAACCCGGGTCGGAATTACACTTTATTTCAGTGGATAATTGCTGTAACATAACAGCTTGGGACATTGTAGTCAAAAGTCGAAGGAGACGGCATTGTACGACATCTTGGGCGTGTTTAGCATGAACTCGTGGCGATTATACAATAATTAAGAGTGGAGTAACACAACAGTCAATAGGATAAGCAGGGCAGTAATAGCGAAGCACCAACACCTAGTAACCGGGAGAGTTTTAAACTAAGTTGAGAGTGGTGAGAGGGAGTCAAGATGGGTTCCGGGGAGAAGTTTGAACAAAAAGCGGATTAAGTTGGGAGCAGCGTGAACTACGGAGGAGGATCGAGCATCAGAGCAACCATCCTGCGGTTTGTTTTTTTGGTGAGAGGAGAAAGGATTGACCAAGGAGGAGCGTGGCATGGAATCGCCTTTCGTACCTGTGCGTCATAGGAGTGGCTTAATGTATGTACATATTTTATGTTTCTCTGTATAGAAAGTGAACAGTGAATATAAGTGAGTGCATTATAAATGTGTGAAATGAGATGGCTCAAGTGTGCACAAGGGTGCTATGGCCTTTTTAAATGAGCCAAGAAGACTGAAGATAAGATAAGTGTAGGTATTTTTTGAATGTACCATCTTATAAATGTGTGTAATATGTATATATTATATATATAAATTTAAGTCTCATGCTCTATCGACTGGAAAATAAATACTCGTTGTGTGGAATAAAACTGAAACTGAGATAGTTTTCGTTATTTAAAGCAGCATCAAGGGCAAAAGATAATTGAAATCCATCTTTTTTTGAATATCACGTAAATTAGCTTCCCAACGCGGGTCTGACTGGTTAGGATATTACATAAATGGCTCTCAACGTGGGGCAATAAACATTTATCTTTATTGAATATTACAACGTGTTATTTCTTTATTCAGTAGGCTACATGCTGTAGGTATAGGGTACCTCTGAAGTGTTTTTGACAAAAGTAGGAAAGGTTAGAATTAAGAATGAGCGGATGATGCAAGAATTGTGAGTAGGATGCTCTAGTAATGAACAGATGAGATAGGAGTATGCTTTGATGGTTTGGCCGTGTTGAAAGAATGGATGAGAGTAGAATAGTTAAACATAGCTTTGACGGAAAAGCGAATCGTGTGAGAGGAAGGGTTATACCGAGAAAGTCATGCGTGAATGTCTAGGAAGAAGAGTGAAGTAATATTAAGAGTATTACAAATGGGTGCGTATGAAGTTATGTATGTATGTAACTGAATCAAAAGAGATAAGCAACGATAGGGCAGTATGCAGGAAATTATAAAACAGAGTCCGCTTTACAGACCTATCACCGAGAGTGAATACTTTTTCTCTTCTTCTTCGAAATGGAACGGCATGATAGGTATCTATGAAACATATTCCTCGGCCTTCCACGTAAGGATTTCCTTTATATTTTCCCTTCTATTGTGTTCCCTACAAATTCGTTGTCTCAAATTCTGGCATTTACATCTTGACCTTGTCTTCCCGATAGTTCTCCATATGGTTTCTCGTCCTCTATTTCTCTGAACATTTCCTCGTTTATTATCCTATCCGTCTATTTTGTCTTCAGCATCCGTCTTTAGCACCAAGATTCGAAAACGACACGTGTCAAAGCGTACAGGAAAGGTTAAAATCCATAAATTACCTTGGAATTTTATTATTTCCCAACCTCTCGTGGAGCCAAAAAACCCGGAAAATAAGTGGTCAAGTATATTGTAGATTAGTATTAATCAAATCAATACTGAACAAGAGACTGGAAATTATGTAAAAGAACATTACTGCTATGCTATTCCTAATTTAGAATAATATACTGACAGTGTAAGAGGCTGGCTCAAATACCAAACTGGAATGTGTGCAGCAAGAATGTTAAAGGTTTTATGAAGAGCGTCATGGTAATTTTATATGGTTTACATGCCAATTGGACAGAAATCACCATCAGACCGTAGACTAAATATCTGATGGAAACAATAGGTTAAAGAAGAAAATAGATGGGTCCATACGGTAAGATGGCACAAGGAGAGCATTAAAGCCATTTTAATGCTCAATTGTCCGTATTGAGTGATTGTGTTTCTGTCTGGAATGTTTTAACGGTGGCGATGTATCGATATATACCTTTCGATTAAGCCATCCCTATTTTCCTTCCCCGTTGATGCGCAGAGGCCCCCGGGAATAACACACTTCCACGCCGCACATGTGTCTCTCTGAAGGGAAACATGGGAGCCTGTTAATGGCGATGGTTTATGCGGAAGCTGAGAGATGTAGTCAAATGATACCCTTTTGAATTATCAATCCACCTTAGTTGAAGAATTTTTTGTCACAAAAAGAAAACAATTTCATCTAACAAATGATGGTTTTTTGATGCGGCATGTCGATGTTTCCTCGGCGGCGAGGTATCGATCACTCAACGGATCAAATATATCGATGTTTTCCATTTACGATGTATCGATATACTCCATTTGATGAAGCCCCTCCCAATTTTCCTTCCCTTAGAGGCTCAGATGAGACAAGGTCTGTAGAGTACAGGTTGTCTCGATCCTCCACTCTTCCGTCTCGTGACTTCATTGGAAGCCAGCATCGGCAATTTACATATCTCTACAGACCTTGCGGCTGAGACACCCCCCGGGGAGTAACACACTACAACGCCGCCCACTTCCCTCTTTAAAGGGAAATATGGGAGTCTGTGTGTTGGGATGGTTTTCGCGGAAGCTGAAATCTAATAAAACTCTTTTTTGTAAGCTATCCCCCAAAATTGAAGAATGTTTTTCATTGAAAAAAAAACGTTTACTTGTTAGTTCTGTCAATGCGATATTTCCTCGGAGGTGAGATATCGATGATTTAACTGATGCGATACATTGATGTTTTCCATCAGCGATATATCGATACATACCATTCGATTAAGCCCGTCCCAATTTCCCTTCCCCGTAGAGGTTCTGCTGAGACGGCCCCCGGGGAATAACACACCAGCACGCCGCCCTCTCCACTCCCTACAGAGAAACAGGGGTCGCTCTGTGTAAAAGGGATGGTTTGGGCGGAAGCCGGTGGTGGGGGTGGGGGGTGGAGAGGGAGAGATTGGTCTCCGAGGGCAACCCTGAGGGGGAAGAGACTCAATAGAGCAAGGGGAAGGGGGGGTTTCTCATGCGCCCTAAGGAGTGTGGGCGTCGTCAGGGTGATGCTGTGTGGGCAGGGGGAAAATTCAAGGATAAAGAAGAAGGTCGGAGAGGTGGACTAAGGGACTTTTCAATGGGATACACATCCACCCTTCTCCACTGAACTCCCCACCCCCGTTTGCCTCCACAGATGAGGACTCTGAGTATCACGCTATTAATTTTGCATCGGTTTTTTCTCCTCCCTCCGGGGATTTATTTTTACGTGGGTGAGTCGCAGTACTTATTGAATTCTTTTTGTCTTCTTTTTTTTAAGCATGTGGATGATGGGGCGCTGAAGTGGAGGGAATTTCAATTTTTTGAAACCAGTTAGTGGGAAAGTGGGGACGGACAGGATTTTCAAGCAACAACAACAGCCCCCAGGGCACGTGCGTTCCCTGAAAGTTATGGGAACTTCTCCAGGAGTGGCATAAAGTGGGGTTTAGAGGGAGAGGAGGGGGGATTGATTCGATGCAGGGGATGCGAAGGGTTTGTTGGGGGAAGGTGGCGGGTGGTGGGGGAGGAAAGGACGCTCTTTCGGCCGGATATTGTTTTCGGAGAATTGTAATAAAATTACTCCGGAGGCTTGCTCAACTCTACGGATAAAGGATATTGATATATGACCACCTTACGGAAAGAAAGAAAGTGTCGACATCTATGAGGGAGTTTTCCGGAGGTTGAAGCAACTTTTGTTTATGTAAGAATTTGCATGAAACTTTGCTAGCGTCTGCTCATTGGTGTCATCTATAGATAATTGAGAGAAAAAACTGCATCAAAACGATGTAATTTTTAGGCTATTCAATTTTTCTCAAAAGACGATCAAAGAGTATTCCGTTGAAACGTTGACAACAGCCAAAATCCTTACTTGGTTGGAAACCCGTGAACAATTCATACATTTAATTCGACGAGAAAGAACAAAATGTAACAATTCAATGCTATTTTGACACGT
The DNA here is from genome assembly GCA_963573305.1 of Pyrrhosoma nymphula. Lineage (NCBI taxonomy): Eukaryota > Metazoa > Arthropoda > Insecta > Odonata > Coenagrionidae > Pyrrhosoma > Pyrrhosoma nymphula. Next base: position 48,854,942 of record OY754337.1, on the reverse strand, counting down.
AGCTTAATTGCACAGTGCATATTCTTCGTAATAATTCGGAATATAACATAGTTGCAGATTTTCTACTAAATACTACACTTGTCATGTTATATTATAATTGTTGCCAACAAATGTCAAGGTGTCACGCCGCGCCGTCGGATTGTCACACAGTATTTGTAATAAACATGTTTCAAAGATTTTCATCTGAATTTCAAATACCGCGCCGAAAACTCTAGTCATAACGTGCTATAATTTTTAAGTTTAATTCTTGTATCATTTAAATTGCTGCCTACATGCTGAATTCCAAGGCAAAAAGGCAAAAAGTGAAATATGGTTCAAGAGTGTTTTTCGACTTCCGTAAAAAAATTATCAAAATGCACACACAATGACCAAAGACTACCACTCCAGCAACCTTTGTGAGATTAAATAATTATTACGAGTACAACGTGAGACATTTACATTAGAATTGGGATACATTCATCATATTCGTAATCTTAAGATGGTTACATCGATAAATGTATTCAATGTCACTTAATTCATATTCCACCTATTTAAAAAAAGTTTCCTTGTTAGGATATGGACAACAATAGCCTACCTTTTCACGATTTTTATCCTCAATGTTCACATTGAGGATAAAAAAGATTGATGATATTGAAAAATAGAGAATAATTGTATTTTTCTGATTTCTTATTTTTTCTGATAATGTATAAGACAGTCTCGGGATAAACCGAGTATAATTTTCTGATAATAAATTACAGGCACCTCATTATCCTATTTTTGGAGTTATTGGCAAGTTACTACTATAGTTGAAGACATGGTACTACTAGTGCAAGGTAGATCGTAGTGTATCCTAAGCGATTCGATATTTCGTTTGGGTCAACCGCTGTGATATAGTTTGGATTGCATCAAGCCCTAGCTTGGTACGGAGTGTATTGTGCATTTGATACATGTGTGAGTATTGTTTATCCGTAAGTATCAATGGAGTCAAAGTCACGCTCACCTTGGCTCATTCTGCGGTATTTGGATGCAACAGCATGCCAGGGTACTCAATACGAGGGCAGAGAATATTTTAGATACCCCAGTGATATATCTATTAAGACGAAAAGGGTCCTGGATTTCCGGAAACTAGACAAATTTAATGCTGAAAATGGTAAGCGTTTAAACTTTCACTTGTAAATAAATTATTTCTTGGGTTATTTCCACTGTAAACAAGATTATATTCTCAAACTAAACTACTAATTATGTATACATTTTTCACGGGTATTCCACCAGGTAATAGGCTTCAAGCCTATTATTCGACCCAGGTTTCGATTCGCTGCATCATCATCAGGTACATAAAGATGATGATGCAGTACATCGAAAACCGGGTGGAATAAATTTTTATCTGTATTTGCAATTTAAATTTCTACATTATATTGAAATTCCAAAACATCACACCTGATTCCTCTCTTTCGACCATTATTTCTATGCTAATTATCAACTCGTCTGCTGCTCGTGTCATCTAGATGACATCATGCGTAGAACGGACTCATTTTGGTCTCGGAAAGGTCCTACCGTGTGTTGGTAGTAGCATGGTTGCATTCAAAATGCGTAAAGTCAACACAAATGGCGCTGCAGTCAGCTCCGAGGGCTTGAAAAAGTGCTCGTTAAAAACATACTCGTCAAATAATCTACTATAGTTAATGACAAAGTAAAATTTTTATGTCCGGACACCACCAGGACAAATCGAAATTTCCAGGGAAGTGGACCAAGTTCGAGAGTCCTGGAGAACTTTCTGTCCAAAAATTCGATTAGCATGAGAGCCAATGGGAGATACAAGGCAGAACATTATACTATAAAACTTGTGAACACGTTAAAAAATGTGCATATATTCTCAAATTTATGTTTTAGCGCAATATTTTTAGTCCTTTTGTCTTTCTTTCAAAAATAATAGCTATGGCAACGCCCATTATTGCCATCGAATTTGAATTTGTTCACAAACACAGGTGATATCCTTTAAAGAGGGTTTACACTTGCAAGTTTATTGCGCAAGTCGATTGCAGAAGCATATTGTCGCAGTTTAAACAGCATCCAGGCAACTAGCAACCCACCAGCACTAACTAGTGATAAAGTTTTCGTCAGAATAAAATCCTCCCCAAGGTCTTTCAGAAGAAACTTGGGGCTCGGTAAACTTGCCACTGTAACCCCGACCTAGTATCAATAAGTTTTAAGTGTACAGGTACGGATGTTTTTAAATGATAGTTAGAGTTCATTTAAAAAAATTTCATATTGTTTTATTTGTGTATTGCTCTTGTCACCTGACATATGACATTATAGATCGCTTTTCAAATGCATTTTGTCGTCCTTTCTAAGATTATAACGAAATAAATTTACACTTTCGACTATACAATACCCTTATAGACACCTCAAGGGTATGTGGAACGGTTTTCCAACAACATGATTTGCACAATATCGTACACAATTTATTTAAACTACGACTATTAATGCATTATCAAAAACCTGCTAATGCCTATCAGAAGGTAAAATTTCACATACCTGCACGACTTTGTAGGTATGCTACCAATGTGATGGAAATCATGAGTATTAATTTATTTTGTATCTACATAATTGCACATAGACAATAGACTCATACAGAAAGCATGCGAAATGAGCTATTCAAACTACGTTGAAAATTTGAAAACCTTTATTAGGAATACAATCAACTTATTAGCTACTCTACCTATTGGAAAACCTAGTCTGTTACGGTCTTCCGCAGAAAAAAATGACATTTTAAATCTGCCCGTTCTGCAGTCTACTTCTCATTATCTAATCTACCGTAGTACGTTGGGTTCCGTTTTATGTCATTGACGTCGTCAGAAAATAAATAGGTTTGGAGCTTACATAACTGATTAAGGCTAAATTTTAACCTAAGAATTGAAAGCGATTCCATCCCAGTTTTTGCAGAAGGCTTGTAACTTAAAACGAAATCATCATATTGACCCTTTGCATTTCTAGCTGATCTTCGCTGCAAGCATTCTAACTCGATTTTTGAGCCGACCTCATAAGGATCCCAAATATTGGCAGTGTATCAATGCATTTTTCGATCACATTAATTCATAGAGATACAAGAGTTATTGAAAATGTTTATACATACTGCGCAGCAAAATGACTCGTGTGGAAAACTGCCCTTGCGTGGCTTGGAGGGTGCACGGGAGAGAAAGATTAGGGTCAGAAGAAGAATCGTTTGCCGTGGGATTTCTAAATGAGTGGCGTCACCATGACATCCATGTATGCATTAATCAGGGGTGGTTGGACGTGCTCGGAGATGGCTCCACCAGATCGTGCTCATTGAGACGAGTCGTTGGTGGCTAAAAAAAATAATGGTGCCCCAAATCGTTGAAATTATCTTACGCCCGTGGAACATTGTAAAGATGACAGAGAAAAAACCATACGCGTTGGCGATGATACTAAATCTTACTTACAGTGCGCGTCACCATAATTAGTCATTCAATCTTAAAATTCGTTCGTTCTACTCTGTCCCATAATAACTCCTTTATACTCTTGATACTCTTTTATGTTTCGCATCCCAGTTAAGTTGGCCTATGCATTTGTCCTTAGGTCTTCCACGTGGGGCTTCCTCTTTTATTATATTCCTAAAGAATTCTCGTTGTCTTAAAATGTGTATTTAGTAGTATTTTTGTTTAACGTGTTTCAGCAGCTAAGGTCGTTTCACACTAACTGCCTGCCACGTGCAGATAGGGGCAACAACACTCGGACGAGTCGGAGGATCACCCCTCCAAACCCGAGCCGAGCCCAACGTTGCTTAACTTCGGTGACTGATCGAGAACCGGTTTTTCCATCGTGGCACGCCGTTGCACTCTTAAAATGTTCCCTTACCATTTGAACCTTTCAAGAAGAGAGCAATTGAAAAGTGAATTTACATTAAATAATAATCCAAATTGTCAATAAAAATCTTATTGCATTCACTTGATTTGCATTCAGGTGACCATCTAATGGGAGCGTTAAAATCTCGTAAACACGTGCTTGTTGTCCGACGTTCCACGTCAAAGTGTCCGGGATGTGGGTTTATCGGTTGTTGGTGTGGTGACATTATTGTTTGGCTACATGGGATTGGCCATCACTCATCTCTTGACCTGGGAGTGTAGAACATTGTCGATGTTTCCTGAAATCTATAGTCGTTTATTTCTGGACTTCAGGCGTTATTACCTAGCTATTTTGTCGAAAAGTTAAATTTTAACTATACATGTATTTATTTACAATTTGGATTAGTCTTTAATTTTTTCAATTAAACCTTGTCTTCAAGATGAAAGTACTCTGTATGGTATTCTACTCTTCTATTCTTTTGTACTATTTCTCATTTTTTATTCTATCCGTTAATTTGATCTTCAGTACTAAGCACTCGAGCACTAAGTTTAGAACGCCGCTTTTTTCTCCTGCTCCATCTTTCCAGTGGTCCAAGTCTATGATTCATAAAGCGAACCACTCCGTATAAAATTATTCAGCTCGCGTGTGAGTGCTGAAAAGAGAAACTAATATTTAGGTTTAATGTGCCATATCCTCACACGATGTATAAAATATGAACTAATAATAAAATGAATATGAATTAATTAATTAAATTACTTCAACTAGAGCCACTACTATATAGAATCTTCAGAAGGTTACCTGATTGTATTTTCCTGCTAGTTCACTGTGGTATCCTCAGGTGATTTCCCCAAGATAGTACAGGGTAGCGAATCTATTTAAAGCAATGAATGCATTAGTTTGGGGGAATTTTTCTAAATTCGATACAGAAAGCTCCAAATAATTGAATGACCGATGTATTTCTTCCTCTGTATGATCAGCCACCGCCATTTACATCTACTTGCAGGTACTTCTTCTAGTAATTCTATGTTATATGTATATATCCTGAATGACCACCGTGCCAATTTCAACAAGTTTTTTTCGAAACAATAGTCAATGGAAGCAGGAGTTCACCTGTACTTCTCCCTAATTTCTCTCTACGGGTTCATTAATGAACGAGGTGGTTTTAATGAGCACCACCGCCATGCACCACCCAAACCTGTTTCTGTCTCCTTACGGTCTTTTATCTTCAGACTCACACCCCCATTGGAATTTATCCTTGAGTTCTATCCATTGCATTGTCTAACGCACTTCTCTTTCAGCCAAGTCCTATTCACGTCTATCGCTCTGTGTCTGTTTCGTTCTAGTTTGTTGGTTGGTAGTAGCTGATTTTTTTATTTATTAAGCTTTTCTGCAGCTGAATTCACTTCGTAGCAGTTCTGAATGTTCGTATGCACAAATAAATAATATACTTAGTACTTTTCTTCGATTTTCTTGAACCTATCGTGGGGAACACATATAAGAAATATTTGTGGCAGAGCTCTGAAGAAGTTAGGATTCGTCAAGCGTATTGTGGGAAGATTTTCGGATGAAAAAGTAAAAGAGAGGTGCTATTTCGCACTCGTCCGGCCACACCTTGAATATGCAGCGAGCATATGGGATACGATGCAGAAAGACTTAATCCGGGAACTTAATAAAATACAAAGGAAAGCTGCGCGATTCGTCAAAAACAGCTACGGGCGAACAGACAGCGTTACACCTCCGGGCGTACAGACAGCGTTACACAGATGTTAAACGAATTAGGCTGGGAGCCGCTAGAGACTCGGAGGCTGCGCGCTAGGCTTAGATTGCTTGAGCAATTGAGAATAGATATCTTTAAGAGCGACAAGGAAAACATCATATTAGAACCCCACTATATTTCCAGGTCCGACAGAAACGATAAATTAAGAGATATATTTTGCCGAACGGATAGGTATGGGAATTCGTTTTTCCCTCTAACAATTTGGGACTTTAATAAATGTTAGGCGTAATTTCATTAGAGCGTTTCCTTTTTATATGCAAACGGCTGGTGTCCTAACACCCCCCGCCACACGCCTATTGAGTTGGCTTGCGGGGTAGTATGTAGATGTAAATGTCAGAGTTCTTCACTTGAATAAAAGATGTCACTTAGTAGTCAAAATCAGCATCATGATGTTGTTGTTTAAAGAAAAAAGTGAACCGTTTACATCGTTAAGTACTCTAATCCTTTTATAAACAATCTGGAAATAAACTAATGGATTTCCCTATGAGACATTACGGTTTATTATGTGCAATTTATCGTTATGCATGGTAAATTCCAATTTGAGAAAATTCGAAGTAAAATAGAGACAGATGAAACTATGAAGATTGGAACAAAAAGAATTGCACACGCTTTAAATTGAACAAGTATTTGCTTCTACGAATGTTTAGCGGTATGATCTTCATCGGATAATACTTTAAAAATCTCAGTTAAGTACGTTTAGAAAATGATGTGTATGCACAATAAATTTCTTGCCTTACTACGAAAGGCAATTTGGACAAAATAGTCTAAGAAAAGCATATAAAAATAATATTTTTTGTTAATTTTATTGTAAGGAATCGTCTAACATAAAAAATATGCTGACCTAATTCAAGAGGTTAATTATTTCTCATATTCTCCCGAATGGATCGCTTCTGTCATGACATTCACATGTTTTCCTATTAAATTGTTAGCATCAGTGGCTAGCATCATTTTTTGCGATGGTTCATTGTTCATATCCAATATTTTTCCTTGATATCACCTCTCAGGATTTATTCTGATGTTGTGTTGTCCCATTTATGTCACGGGCGGGCCGGATGCCTGGATGACCGGCTGCGACTCCCGTTGTTTCCTCATTAATAGGATTCGAAGTAGCAAACGCCCTAGAAGAAACGCTTGTTTCGCGTTCCGTTTTTACCCCTTGGCCTAATATATGGCCCTGGGGTTGGAAGCTGCCCTTCCCCGTACTCTTCTTCCCCTTTTCCTTCCTATTCCCGCAGCCCTTCTTTCCCCGGACTTGCTAATCCTTGATACCGGACGAAGGGTGGTGCGGAAGACCAGCGAAAGCACTGTTTCATTTATGTACTAAATATGAAAATAATAGAGAAATAAAAATATATGGCTGACTATCGTCGACGAAAAATGGATAGCTCAGTAAATCTATGTAAAAAGTGAAACATCAACTAACCTGATCCGTCTCATGATCTAACCTGATGATGATGTGCTACAACGAAATCTATGACGTCATTAAAATACTTTATGTGGACATACTAAGGCTGGTATTCATAGTCACAATAATCACAGATTATATTCAATCATTGATTATATCTCTGATTAATTACAGTTTTCAATTCATAGTCGTTCGAAAATCTCCAGTTGGCCAATCTCAGTTTCATGAATCATACATTCATCAATCGTTGATTTTTAGGTATTCATAGTCGACAAAAAATCATTGATTATTTTGTATGTATTCATAGTCAAATAATCATTGATTATTTGGGTGAATAATCAACGATCCATGAACTACGGTCTGGAGCGTAATTAATTAAAGTTTCGATGACGCATTCTTCATGCAGTCTCCGAAACACCTCGTATATTATACTGTTGTTTTATGATTATTTAGTTGTTTGATATTTAAAAAACAATTCTGGACACATTAGTGCTATAATGCTTTAATTTGAGTAAGGAATTTGTAGGCTGTTCGAGCCATATTATGGAAGAAATTGACGATAAAATAATTCTATCGATGAAAGGACTCTCGCTTCCCACTATCTAAATAACTTTCAACAGGGTTTATTTTAGCTTACGTTAATGAGTTTTGCATTTCAATAAATCATTAATACCGTGCTTGATACTTATCAAACGTCAATTGCTCGCTTAATAAGAATTAATGGAATTATTTCCCTCAATACGTTCTAATTGCGAAGAGGACACTTTCGTATTTATCATAATTGACGATATCTGTACTATTTCTCACCCAAACCATGAAGCCTGAACGGAGATATTTAAATAGTGATAGTTTTCGCGTGTAAATAAGACACACAGGAACCATATAAAGTCTGCAAAAATAATTTATCCGAAGCAATGCTTCACAGGCAAATTTGAAGGCATATATAAAAAGCATATTGTTACCACTGTTACGTAGACGCGAGATGGACGAGTGGCTAAGGTACCCACCTTCTAAATGGAGGCATAGATTTGCTAGTTCGATCCCATCAGGTCCCAAATTTTATTTTTGACAAAACTTCATTTTTACGCTCATTGTTTTGTAATATTTTTTTAGATTAATGTCGGAGAGTTTTACCACGTTTTTTATTTCAGCAAAATAAAGATAAAACATTTTCGACTTCTTGAACAGTAAAACTTGTCTCTGAGGCGAATTATTCAGAATCCCTCGTCTGGGAGATATCATTACATCACGATAACAGATATTTGGCATTAATTACTTGATAATTACCAAAATTGCCGCATAGTAGGTATGAATATAAATGCAATATTACTAAGAATAAACAAGATTTTTTTCCTATTCACTCATGCTTCTTTACGTTTCAATCAAGACATAACTAACTTGCGGAAATGATGAATGGAGAAAATTGATGAATGTACCAATAAACACAGAAATAATATAGTGTATAACGGAAATTAACTGTGCAAAGTTCTCACTGAAGTGATTACTGGCTGAACTAAAGTCTCTCCGATTCATTTATAAGCTTTCCATTTTTGACAAAATTTCGGGTGAAGGATGAACCACGGGGTTAACATACCGGGTAGATGCTTTTTAAACTTCGTTGGCATTTAATAATGGAGCTTGGTTAAATATAGAACAAATATAGGTGAATATGTTTTGAAAAATCACTTTCTCATCTCATTCTGTAAATCAGAATGCAGCCCATTGTAAATGAGTTGAAAAAGGCCTGGAGTGCAGTTGTAAAGGAGTTGTATTGAAGAACAGTTGTAAATCAAGATATATAAATGAGTTTCACATCAATCGGGGAAAGCATTCAAACTGTAAATAAGTTGTAATGGAGATTTTATTTCTTGAGTTACTTGGGAACCAACTTGCGTTTCGTTTACCTCTTTAAATACTCAGGAGTGATGGATTTTGCTTGCAATGGAACATTTCATCTTCCAAAGAGATACATAAGAGATGCTATTATTTCCTTCGAGCATTATTCAGAAGAATAATTCTAGAGGAGATTTAGGTCTAAAAAAACTGTGATGGAACTGGAGCCATCCGTTTTTTTGTTCACCAAAATGTTCACGAAATCATTTAAAATAATTTTAATGATCTCAAGATCCTTAGCAGTGAAGTTTCTTCCAGTAACTTTCTTTTCCGCTTCCAATCTAAGCGATTAATATGTTTGAGTAAGAAACTACGCATCGCATACCTACGGTTTCAAAATACCGCCGATAGTCATGGACCATATTACGATGGTGATTTGTTAAAAAATCACAACTACGAACAAATCATTGTGTGCCAGAGAGTAAAAATTGCGATTTGAAATTAATATCGAATTATTTTCAAAGGAACTCTTTATTGAGGTATTTTTAGGATAATTTAAAACTTATAAACAAGCTAAAATGTATAAACAACTTCAAAATCAATCTGTTTAAGAACCAAAAATCATAGGTACCTTGAATTTCTCATAGCACGTACAAATAATCATAGATTCAATCGTTAATTGACGAATCATAGATCCAGGCCAATAATCAGAGATTCAAGAATCTCTGATTCTAGAATCAATGATTTTTTTCCGTTTATGAATACTTGGCCGAAATAATCAGAGATTGGAGAATAATCATAGATTCGTGAATTGTTGATTTTTTGCCCAATAATTTGCGACTATGAATACCACCCTAAGTTATTTATTGCAATTAACATGAAAGAGTTTCTCAGAGTTACGCTATAAACAATTTGAAAACCTTGCCTCTGAAAAGGTAACTCTGTAAATTTTTAGGTCACAAGTCCAGTACATGCCCATCGTCATGTCTTATGTTTGCATGCTGTTCTTCAAATTTTAAAATTGAATTAGCATTTAATTATTCTCTTATGCTTTTCATTCATTCTTTCTAGTGGAGCAAGAAGAAGCGAGTGCCGCTGATCGTGGCGGGTGGTGGAGGCGGCCTGGCCCACGGCTTCATCAGTCCTCCTGGGACCACGGCGTCCCTGGCCGCGCGTCACGGCCGCGGATTCAACAAGTCCATCGCCCCGGTCACCGGAAGGAGCTTCGGGAAACACCCAGCAGGTACATACCTATTCGATTGATCGATTCTATGGTAATTGAAAAACAGTGACCCCTTTTTATCACACGCTTTTAGATACATTCACTTGTCTGTCTGTGTTTGGGTCAGGGACAAAATTTGTGATCACAATTTGACCCATTTTCTGACCAACAATCGCTCTGACATTTGACAGAGAGACGCATTCCGGTGGCGATACCACAATCAGTTGTTAATTTCAGAAAAATCAGTTGATATTGTCGGTAAATAAATAAAGTTCAGCATGTTTAAATTTCTCAATGCATTTATTTAGAGGTCAATCGTTTGAATAAATGGTTGAAGAATGACTGTTACAATAGATACCAATTTCAAATTTAATAGTATTAAAAACATTTTAGCGTAGTTTTATACATTTACAGATATTTATTGTTTCTATAGCAAGTTTCTATGCAAATACAAAAAACATGATGTAACAGATAGATTCTAAGTTTTATAATATTAATCTTATTAAATATAATTTAAACTATTTTAGAATCGGCGCAAATCATGCATAGGTATGTAATTTTTTCGATGAATTACAAAAGATGGAAAGTGTTTCTGGTTAACATCATGAGTTGCTACAACAGCATAACAAGTCGTGTGGCTGGCTGAAAGAAAGACATCCCTAGCATCTTATATATAATATTGTAAATATATTGTAAAAATACTTTTTTAATTGAAAAATGACAAAGTTTTAATTTCAGATTTTAATTTCATTATAGTGAGGTTAGAATTGACTACAATATTAAATATGACGAAGACTAAAAAGCAGAAAATAAGTAAAGACACGCTTTTATAAATTATGCACTAAAAGGAGAAAATGAATTTTTAACAGCAATATTACATCGAGAGATCACAGTATATGCGTACCAATGCCAATAAAAATGAAAGCATGGCGCGCTTTCTTCACAAACCCCAACGGTTGCATACATTAAATAACCTGTACATTCTCATCATCACAATTCTATTCGATTAGTTGCACTTAGTTATGTTCAACACATGCCAAAAATTGCTAATATCTTATCAGAGCAATCATTATCCCATTACTCTAATATATATCAATAAAACATTGAAAAACTATTCACGGTGTATCTTGCATCTCTATAAACAATAGTACTCAAATAATGTGGAGCTAACATCATAGCTATATTTTTATAAAATATAAATATTCATGGTAGCTAAGTTTTATAAAAAATCTTACTTTCAATGAATCATCCTTATTTTGAATGAAAAAGAGCCTCTTTGCTGTCTGATTTTATTTTTATTGACATACGCAAGCACTGTGATCGCTCGTAGTTCTATGGGTGTTTACAAAAAGTATTTTTTTCCTTTTAATTGCATTCTTTGTAAAAGCGTGTTTTATTTTTTTATAATATAATTTTTTAATTCCAATTGACATCGGTTCTTTTATATAAACACACAATGACGTTGGACCTTAGTAAAATCAACTCCGTGCGTGAAGAGAAATATATTATATATTTTATTTATAATTTTGGAAGTGTCCTTCCATCCTCTTATGTAATTCAGAAACGGTATGATTTAGAGATGTGCAGTAAACCGTGCTGGGTTTCAAACGGGCAGAATATTCTGAGAAAACTGTTTTTTTTTTTTTTTCATTTTCATAAATATTCGGGGAACTAATTTTTTATATGGAATGGAAGTTTATATGGAAGTTTATATGGAATTCTCCATTTTCAAATTGCATTGTCCATTGCAAATCCATTTTCTTTCATAAATGAATTTGAACCTATTTTTTCTTTCTTGCGTCAACATACCTACTGCTAAATCTGTCTAACCCATATGGTTTTGAGACGTTTTTACATTATGTGGTCGAGTATTTAATAAACATGAAAGGCGAATAAAGCGAATTTTATCGGGCATTTGGTAATATTTCCAACCCTTCCCACGACCAGTGGCAGTCTCGTACGTAAACGCGTCCTTTAAGGAGGAACTCGTCCGCCTCCTAGAAGGAGAAATTTAATGGATCAACTGACGATACGGGCCTAATTTTGTGCGATAGATAAAGAATACAGATAAATCAAATGTGAAATAAATTAAATTTTCAAGAAAAAAATTTCAAAGTTAAATATGAAAATGGCAAACTGGGAATAAAGCAGAGATTGTTTCTTAGGAAACCATTGTAATGGCAATGAACGTATTATTATTATTAAAGGTGATCTACCAGTAGAGGCAGTTTTACATGGATGTATAAATAAATACCTTTTCCAAATATTTACAACTACAGGTCCTCGTTTCCTTGCACTACTTAAGTCTTCAGCTCGGCATACGCCCTACATCTCTTAATCTCACCCATTATGCCTACTTTCCATTTACTCTTTTTCCCGCTCAACGATAATCCATTATATCACGACCTTCAGAACGAAACGCCGAGCCACAAAATGCTATCCGCGCAGCCAAACTCGCTAGCCTCCCCTAAAGTCACGAATCAATGTTCACTGATATTTTTTTGCGTTTACTTGAATACCGCATTGGATAAAAAAGAGGAAACTGATTTCAAATCGACAATTTTTTCTGGAATGTTTAGCTGGAATCATCCTTATCATCCATTTCATTCTCTCTTCGACAATCCTTCTATAGCGACGTCTATCGCTTTCTCTTCGCAGGTGCCGGCGGTGGCTGGACGGACGCCGTCGGATGGAATCTCACGTGGACCGAGTTCAAGGGATCCTCCCTGTTGAGAGGCGGCTTGGGCGGCAAGGCCTGCGTCGTCTCATCCAACGGATACTTCGGGTTCGGGGGCTTCGGGGGCGGTGGAGGCGGATGCGAGTCTGGGGGCGGCGGAGGTGGCTACCAAGGTGAGAGAAGCAGCCCTATTACGAGGGCTGTTGACGTAGAGGGAGAGGTTGCTTGCTATGGTTTCCAATGCTTGAATGTGGGCGTGGCAGATCCGCTATCTTGGTTTCCCCCCGATTCACCTTAGCGCTTACGGGGTGACGAAATAATCTTGCGAATTTACGAATTTTTCCATCGATAACTCACTAGAAATCAGCGAGCTTTTACTTCCTGAAAATGTGTCCTTCAGGCATATTTTTCTTTATTTAAATTAATAATAATCCGCATTCCCATTGAAAAAACCTTAGTAAAACCAAGTATAATCAATACCTTTAAGTAACTAATTTATATATATTTCAAGAATTAATTACCTTAAATTTTCAACAGAAGGTAGATATTCTTACTTCATATCCGCTAATGCATCGGCTCGTCCGTGATATTCAAAGGCAAGCAAGAAATGAGCAGGGGGAAGCAATATGGTGATCATTTCGGTTGTCAGGTAATAATTTGATCGCGTCATGCCCTCCCCAGCTACCTCAATGATGAGGACGCAAAAACAAATCAACTGATTAGTTCAATTACAACAATTAAGGAGACAAGTTATAAAAATCTCGAATGGCCGTAATAAATTGGCACCACTCGTCAAAATTACACCACAATTGCTGTGTTGGTTTGCGGGAAAAAGGGGCAATTCCACGCCAGTGACCAACCACAACCTCTCGACCAGAAAACCCGTGTTGTTTTTTTTCCTTCAGTATGCTGTTAAAATTAGTCACCCAGTTCCATTTTTTCTGTTTATATCGTCCAGCTATGCGGTCAAAACCTACTTTCAAAAGAATTATGAATAAAAGATAAAAAAAACAACTAGGCATCAATGAAAGCAACTGGAGATTTGTACTAACTTAATCAGCAAATTAAGACAAAAAGTTTTATAGTAAAAAGGATATCAGGAAGAGAAGTGCGTTAACAAACAGGACGTTCATTAACATTTTTTACTGTGTTCTGCCGGTCGAGGTTGATTCTAATGAAGCATTTGTGCACTGGTTCCTATCTTTATAAGAACTCTTTCCTCATACTGCTACTCTTGTCAGGATACACAGGAACTTCAGACCACTTTTCAACCGTATAATATTCCTTCCTTCCAAATGTGTCCTTTTCTTCCCTCTTCTCATCTGGAATTCCGCCTTCAGCTTATCCTCGCCTCTAATTACAAATTTCATGCGCTTTATTATACTGCTCATAATCTCCGTGAGGCAGCCTTTTCCTATCCTTTTCCAACCTGTCATACCAACGGCTTTTAAGTTAAGTCAGTGAGTTGTTTATTCGCCATTGTGGTAAAAAAATATACAAACAAACTTTAAAAAACAGAAAAATATATAGGTAAAAACAATGCCACATTAAAATACCTTAGACTTTCCCGGCGAATAATATTAGTAAAATATTCTCGGGTTTGCCACTGGGTAGGCCTTTTAAAGGCCAACGTTTTGACGAGTGACTCCCTCATCGTCATCAGTCTCAGCCCTCAGACGATGAGGTAGTCACTCGTCGAAACGTTGGCCTTTGAAAGTCTTACCCGGTGGCAAACCCGAGAAGATTTTATTAATGCCACATTGGCTCCTTCTTTTGGGATATGAAGAGTCGATGTGATAGATTAGGCCATTGATTTATATGAATTCAACTTGAAGTCATAATGGCTTTAATTAAGGAATTCACCTTGAAGTCTTCATCGCCGCAGCTGGAGGCCCGCGGCGACTGGCAGCCATTATAAGTGCAGGCAAATATTTCCACGTCGTACATCTCATGGCTTCAATGTGCTAGTACGTTAACTTTAGCCCTAAATGAAATATGTTCTCTACATCGTCTATGAAAGCCAACCTGACTTGATGTGACAATTGTAGGAAAACTAAAACTTTAGCCATGAAATATCAAGAAAAGCGTCATATACTCACCGAAAAGCATTGAAGAAAAAAATACCAGAAGAATACCAAAAAACGCATAAAATCGCGAAGGGCGTCTTATTCTACCTATCAATGCAGCTCTCTCTGAGGCGGAAAGGGTTAGACGGCCACGGGGAACGCCAGAAAGTTGACGCGGAATCTGTCACAAACAACTGCGCAAGCACATTCGCGATTCGCAGTTGTTCTTGTTCAATTTGGTATACGAATACGATGAGAGCATGACTTTTGAGATGAAGCCGAGTAAATGAGAGGCGCGTGTAGTGGTCCCGAGGCGACTGACGGACGTTTTGGGCGTTCCGCGCTGAAAATTTCCGCAGAGTGCAACTTACGACTACCATGGGCTAGCCCACTGATTTTCATGTCAAACGAAAAATATATTGTACATCTGTACAGTTGAGTAAAAAATCTGGTTTGGTACAATGTTTACTGGTGAGTTGAGCAAAAACTCTGGTTTTCTACAATATTTATTGGTGAGTTATTAAAAAAATAAATCAATTTCAAGTAAAATTTCATATGCCTACCGATGCTCACCGAAAATCCCGGAATGAATACAAGAGAACTCAACTCTTCTAAGGGGTGTCTTATTCCATCGATCTGTGCCGCGTCAGAAAGTTGACGTGGTGCCTGTCACAAATGGTTGAGCTAGCACATTGATGGTCGCTAAGTATTATCATCTGGCGCAGACTTCTTAAGTGTTCACGGAAAATCAACGGTCATGTCCCCATCACGTCTACACTCAATTTTTTATTAATGTTTAAAAATAGACCATTTCATAAAGCTTCCCTGAATATCGTCAGTCAAAGAGAACAACGCCTACGCTGGAATCCCATTTCTGCCATCGACCTTCTGAAAAGTTCAAAAAGCTTTTCATCACGACCTAGTTGACCCGGTGACATTTCGCGTCAATTTGGAGCGCTCGTGGCAACGTTAATCAAACGCGGAGTTGACGCATTTTGCAAATATGAATCCAGGAGTTTACCCGTATTTCATCAGCCGTGTTTAATATTGTAACAAAAAAAAGAAAGAAGTATGCAGATCTTTGTGTAGGCGACATATCTCTCGTCAGTGCTCACGTTGGACGTGAATTTGCATTTTATGACCAATTCAGGATGGCATGTTTTTTCCCGGGCTAATAGAATTTTGAGAAGTGCCGAAAAAAAAATTGAGCCATCAAATATTTTATCAGCGCTGTATCCCAGCGTGACTTCGTTCATCCACCTCCGAGAAGGGCATTTGAAGATTCATTGAAAGCATCAACACATAAAATTTACTTTTCAACAGGCAGCACGGATATCATTGGCAGCGTAACACAAAAGAGTTCCCGGAGGCGAGTAATTAATTGCGTCCTCTATGTATGATACAAAGGTAATACTTGAAAGGTAATGAATCAATATCAGATTTCAAATAAAAGTAGCTTTAGAGAGATAACAGTACACGTAATATTCAATGAATTACGCCTCTTTTCTGAAGATAAAAATCAAATATTTCTAATGCTGAAGAAATGTCAACTCTGCTCCAAATTATTTGTCGAAATATTTGCAAAAAATAGAAGTCGTTTTCCGACGCAAATGGTGCGCTCTGGAGAAATATTACTTAAAAAAATTAGGTTACTCTGACGCACACAATATTCCAGAAATGTAACCTTGTGTGCGTTTTTCCAACATGGTTCATGTGAATATTTTTAAAAGAATAAGGAGATTTTCCTCATTCCTTAGTATCTCACGAACTAATTGTGACTGAGGATAGATACTGAAATCATAATGTTACACAAAAAAATTGAATTTATTCCGTTTAATTTTACTTTTCTCCTTTGTCGACGACAAGAGGGAAAGCTCCGGAGGTGTGTGCATGTCGTGTTTATGCATCCCGATCATTTAAAATCCAATGAAAGTCCGTATTTCAAAGTATTTAGTTTAATTGTAGTCTGATTTCCCAGTTAGAAGTGAATTTTCCAAACCAAAGATTTTAATTTTCATAGATTGGGAGTGAAATATGAGTTATTTTAATTTTTAATGCAAAAATAATGAAAAAAACGCGTCGGCCTAAATTTTAATATACAAAACAGGTTAGGATTGGAAATTTCGAGCGCCTCAGTCACTGGCTTACACTCCTTAATTGTTAAATCTAGGGAACGGGAGCTCTACGGCCTCTTTAAGTGACAAGTTATAAAAATCTCCAATGGCCGTAATAAATTGGCACCACTCGTCAAAATTACACCACAATTGCTGTGTTGGTATGCGGGAAAAAGGGGCAATTCCACGCAAGTGGCCAACCACAACCTCTCGACCCTGTGGTGGTTTTCGGGAATGTCACTTCCTCGCCAGTGACAACCACAGACACACACTCACTCAATCACTCACACTCAACCCAAATAGGGATCCTATGAAATAAAATAAATCAGGGAATATGTATAAACTTTCATAAGCGTCAAGGGAATGATTACCACATTCCCTACCCCCCCCCTCAGTCCTTCCCTACCAATACCTCTCTGCCTTATATGGGAACTATGGAAATGGTTAGTGGATTGCGTTACTATTTAATCAAAGACAAAGCCTCTAATGAGGATAAACTATATGCAGCAGTACAAAAACACCAAGAAAAGGCACTTGAGGAAACTCCTTTACTCACTAAACTAAGGTTTCTCCCACTGAGGCATTTGTTTGTTAATAAAGTGCCGAGACTTTTCAATGTAGGAGTTTTTAAAAGCCCCTAGGTGACAAAATCTAAACCTTACCCAGCCCACGAAGAGAATTGGTACCCTTGCTTTACCTTGAAATGACACTTTTCTGGAAAATTTTCTCGTTTGTTGGGGAAAAAATGTTTAATGTTCTAACAACTGTTCCTAAAAAGCCATTAGGCCCATTATGTGTAAAAACTTATAGTAAAAGATTTTGTAAAAACGTTTGCCTGTGTGGATATAGAATACAATCTTTTCTATCATGCATCTAATCAATTTGTTATTATATTTTGCTTGTTTTTCCCCAAACAGTGAGTATAAATAATTTGATGGTCACCTCACTACACGTTATTTCTTTCGAGGTTTCATAGAGCTCCCTATTCAGTTGCCATTTTCTTCATTCTCCCGTGCATTATTTGTGAATCATGAAAATGTATGTATTAATTATTAAATTGGTACGAATTTTGACGTTATATGGCTCCAAAGTTCTTTGTTTGATAATAACGACGGAGAATTGTTTTTGCTGAAGCTTTTACGATATGATTACATAAAAGGATAGAGGAAATGTGATCGGAGGAGACAATAGGAAGCACAAAAATGCTACGTCTGGTATGAGAAGAAAGAAAGAAGAAGGAGGAAATTCTAAGACGACAGACAATGTGGCTGGCAGGTATCTTATTTATTGGTGAAGGACGCGAAGAAAGGAAGAATTTCTTGGGTATTTGGAGGTGAGATAAAATTAAAAGTCTTTTATAAGACACAAAAGGCAAAAAGAAGTTTGTTGGAGCTAAGTAATTACATGGCGTTTAGCTAAATTGACCTTTATAAGCAATGAAACTTGTATAGTGGTTGCGAGACACGGTGGGAGTTACGCAGAAGAGTCATTACAGTAGAGGAGTCCATTGCTTACAAAGTAACTCTTCACGGGGGAGTTAAGTATAGTATCCGCGTTTTACTATAAAGGTCCAGGGTTCCTAAGGTCGCAATCATTAATTTCCGACTTTAAAATGATCAATCTGTTATTCTTGTCAACTTTCCAGCTCTCAAAGTCTCTTAATCGAATTATTAAGATGAGTTCCACAGGTGGATTGCAAACAGTATCAACGTATTTTGATGCAGTTCCGTTCACGATCGTAAACATAGTCTTGAAACGTGCTGCTGACACTTACCCGTGCTCTGAATTTGAATTCGGGAGAGCGTCCCCTCCTTGACATCACACCTCGCACAGGTGACTTCCACCAAGTTCTGTGGCCAATATATGTTTAAATCTGATCATATACATTGCCGGTATTCCTCATGGACTGTGTGCGCAGCTAGCTTTCATGGTTTTAAAGATTCTTCCTTAATTGCATTGTAGAATCGTGCGTGAAGCAACCATAGAATTGTGTTTGATTTCATAATGACCAACCTCCGCTATATCAATATTCTAGATTCCAAAGGTAATTTCTGAAGGATCGTTGGGGACTAACAGTCGTTAAGAAGTAAGATTCATCCAACATGCACTCGACGGATAGAGTCTTATCTTCAAAGAAGCAACTGTACACGATGATAGATCCTTGAAAACTGTCATGGTCCATTTCCAGATCCCCTATTCACTATGGCTCTGTGAGGCTCTAATAGCTGTGAATAACTGATATTAAATTAAATTAAAATTTATGTTTCTCGGTTACTTTGATCTTTTCACTGTCGAATTAGATGTTATTAAATTTACAACGAATCGTAGATATTTTCTAATTCTCTGACGAATGAAAGCAGGCAATTTTTATGATGTCCTGGAAAATCACCAAGACCAAGGTGTATTCAATTACACTGGAATTGAAAAAGCTCATTTTCCTCCAAAGCATTTGATTCTGTGCCGATGTTCCTCACAATTCAAAGGTCAAAGGTTAATTAAGTGGGGTTAATTTCCCGATATAGTTAAATAGTTCCGGTAAAGCACGGGAAAGTATGGTTAATTTTAGATTGACATATCTGTTGGACCAAAACGATGCTCGTTATATTATTACTGGACAACACATTAAACTAATTTGTTGATTCTTTATTCTTATCCATGCTAGTTATATTACTAGTAGAAACAATGCATGTCAATTGGATGAGAATTAAGAGGAAATTAACTCAGTACCTGCAACATTACACAGTCAAGTATTCTATTTCTCATTACACAGAGATTATTCACGACTCCCGAATAACTGCTGGTGCCATAGGGCTCATCCCGTGATGTATACGATTGATTCAATCAACGAAATACAATTGTTTCCAGCTCTATGGACTTTTAAAGTAGTCCTGAGGTAGATATAAAGTGTTGAAACTCGGGTCGCTTCGATAAAATTTCAAAAGTGGAGTTTACCAAGGTATTTTTCTGTTCCTCCGTAATGGATAGCTTCCTGGAACCGTTTCCTCTGTTTAAAAGTAGTTTTATCGGGAATAGCGCCGTGAACTACTCATTCACTTGCAGCAGAGCTCCGTTTCAGGATAGAGGATAGACATATTTCCCAGCATTTCTGGTGACCAGACTGAGCAAAAAGTCAAGAGTTATGAGTTCATACCTAAATAAAAAGAGAGGTTTCATTTGTTATATTTGAGGATTATTTGTCACCAAGCAAATTTTTGGTGCCTTCTAGCTAGAAAAATTAATATGAAAGACTGTCTTTTTGTTCTGAAAAAATATGCTATTAGTTATGCCTCATCCCCAGATCAATCCCATTTCTATGCTCTATTTTCCCATTATTTTATTCCAAATTTTAACCCATTAGTTGAGTGAAACACGCTCTTTTCGTAAAAAACTAGCGGTATTTTTTACCATCGGGAAACCATTTACCATAGGGAAGCCAAAGTACTATATAGCAACCTCGGAAACCATATTTCTCGTAAGATGCACTGGAGGGTAGGAACGGTACCAAAATCTCCGCTTCAAACATCGTTTTTTCCTCGACCTTTCCCGGTTACGAGCGAATTAAAGGGGCAGTTTTTGAACCGGGTGTCCTAAATTTCCCAGTATTTGGGGCGAGACTGTATATAAAGTGGAAAATCGTTAGTGTAAAATGTAAACGAGAAATTTCGCTCAGCTAATTTAGAAACTATTTCTCTTTTAATCGGATTGTGAATAGTTTGCTACACACGATTGTCAAAAATGTGTACATTTAATGTTTCTTTAGCTATGCTTCATCTCGAGTAAGCCGTCATCACCAGGGAACCTAGCCGATTAATTCTTATGCTGAATCAAAACCTCTAGATAAAGGTAATTATAATTGGTTTTATTAGGGTGAGATTTTAAAGTACTCCCTATCACCTAATTCCTCGTCAATTTCCGTGTGAGGTCTCAAAAATAAGTATTTTTTATTATCGAACAACATTTAGATTCATAATTATGTATTTTAAAAATCCTATATAAATATATATATATATATATATATATATATATATATATATATATATATATATATATATATATATATATATATATATATATATATATATATATATATATATATATATATATATATATATATATATATATATAAAACTTCCAGGAGAATCACTCGGGTGATAAATATACAGTATGCCAAGAGGGTGGCCGATAAAAAATATAAACACGGAAAAAAGAACACTTACAGATAAAAACTTCCGATATTTCGGTGAAGAGTAGCTCCACCTTTCTCAAGGTTTAAAGTAGGAATCATTCCTACTTTAAACCTTGAGAAAGGTGGAGCTGCTCTTCACTGAAATATCGGAAGTTTTTATCTGTAAGTGTTCTTTTTTCCGTGTTTATATTTTTTATCGGCCACCCTCTTGGCATACTGTATATATATATATATATATATATATATATATATATATATATATATATAATAATTAACTACCCAAAGCCGTTATCTTTAGTTTTTTTCTCGAGATATTCCAATTCAGAAAGACCTTTCGTTAGTTTTAGGTGAATCTTACAAGCTTCAACTTCCAGTTTTGCCCTTTTGGAATAAAGATAATTGATTTCACATCTCAGAATATTGGACTTAATCATGGGAAAAGTGATTTTTCCCGAAAGAGGAAGTGGTGATAAATTTAGGTATCACCCCATTTCGTTGACATTTGTTAAGAAAGTAAAGGTCCAGTGAGGTTTTATGAACGTTAGTTTTAAGCCGGTAGAATCGGTTACGCTCATGTGGCTTGGAGGCCGTAAGTATTGGTATCGTAAGGAGCTGGAAGTGTATATAAAGAAGAGAATACCCAAAGGCGTAATCTTTAGTATTTGGTATTCTATTCTTTATACACACTTCTAGTCGGTGATACGTTCTCACTACCAATCCTCAATATAGCCTTATATTTGACAAATATATCTCCAAAGTACCTCGCAAGCCACCCACAGGGTGTGTGGAACCAGGCATGTAATACTCGTCTCAGTTAAAGGTCGAACACAGCACGCTCCCCTGACCGGCAGGCACGGGCCAGCAAGCATTCAGAAGATCAATGCATCATTAAACCAGAAACTATCAAAGGTCTACGTTGGAAATTGTGCTAGCGTGCAGAATATGAGTTAAGATACTGCTGCTGATTAGTAATAATAATACTATTAATTCCTTGGTACTACGATATTAATTCATGCCGAAAAGAAAATCACGCGTGACATTTCAAGAGGAGGGATGTGTCAGTAATGATAATAAGTTATTATGCATGTTCCACGACGACGGCGTTAGTCAAAACAAATACCAATCCCAACTTTTTGATTAATTGGTTTAAAAAATGCTGCTTTCCTTGATGACATGAATTGATTGAGAACCAATATTAAGGTACAAAATATGCAGATTACTCCACGAATATATATTTAGCGAATAATTTTTATAGCCATGCAAACCAACTTACTTCTATGGGATTACCACAATCTGGCTTCAATTATCGTATTAATTAGCTAATAACTCAAAAAATAGCTATGGACTAGCCACCGCAGAGGTGTGTGGCAGGGGGCGTTTGCATTAAAAGGGAGGCAATAGGGAAAACGAGGGTGGAGAGGATAGAGGTGAATTGTATGTAAACTAAGTCTTATGTTAGTTTAGCGCTGTTTTTGCTATAATCACTAATGGTGTGGAAATCATTAACAGAGGTGGGATGAGGGAATATTTTTATTTTATTGGTAGGTAGAGATAAATCTTTTGTTTTTCATCAAAGACCTTGAGGGGAAAAAGATCAATTGTTTTTTTCAATCGTGTTCAACTTAAATGGCTTCCAATCCTCATTTTTTTCTTCATGTTTTTCGGTGTTCCTTTGACACGGTGACCATGTGAACGGGGTCAGAATAACGTTGGGTGAA
Organism: Pyrrhosoma nymphula; assembly: GCA_963573305.1. Lineage (NCBI taxonomy): Eukaryota > Metazoa > Arthropoda > Insecta > Odonata > Coenagrionidae > Pyrrhosoma > Pyrrhosoma nymphula. The sequence goes on along the minus strand of OY754337.1, from coordinate 48,832,101 downwards.
GAGCTGCCGCATGTGCGATTCAGGACACGAGCAACCCCGTCATAAAAGGGTCCATTATTTGGAGGAGGCACACGCTACCCACTGCTTTGTGGCCTGATTCGATCGGATAGCTTTTTTGTGCTCGCAGTTTAGAGGGATAGTCTTCTGATTTCCCCCTCCCCTTTGCGTTGCTGAATCGAAAAGATTATATATATACATATATATTTATACGTCACCATATTGACAAAACCGAACACACGAAACCTCCCTCGCTCATCCGTTCAGATTTTTTTTCTTTTTTTTTCATTCAATACTTATTTTTTTAGACAAACGCTTCCCCGAGTAATGAACCGCAGTTTGCAACGACATTTCTCCGAATTCGAGAAAATCAATATGTCCTTGCCTCGCACGGGTTAGGGAGGGGTGATGGTGGAAGAGCAAAGGGACCAAGTTTAGAGGGGGAGGTGGTGGAAAATGAGTTAGCGAGGGGTACAGGGGAGGGGTGGTTTTCTGGTAATCCTCCTTCCCACCCACCCTGCCTACCACCGATCGCCCAAAAACGGAGAGTTTATACCCGGGGGAGAGTAGTATAGTGGGTTACGGGAAATCCAACCGGGTCAAAAGTCGTAAAATTCCAGTTTTTTTTCAAAAATATGCAATTCGTGTCCAGACTGCTCGCCCCGAATGTTGGGAAATTTAGAGCCGCTGTTCCAAAAACCGCCCCTTTTATTCGCACGTTTTCGGGAAAAGCCGAGGAAATCATTGGTCACAGCGGGAACTCTGGTGCCGTTCCTGCTCTCTAGAGAGGGCACCATATGGAAAACGGGTCTGTTCTTGCTCTAGTACTTTGGTTTCCCAAACCGATAGTACCTACTAGCTCGAAATTCGGTTTCATTCACATTGATTTCTTTTCTAGAACGCTTATAATAGTTCAGGTTAGACGAAAAATTCAAAGAACTGCGGACCTGGCCGCGCAATACATTGAACAGCGTCAACACTGGTGTTCACACCAGCGGGCGTGGTGTTGTTCGTGTGAACACCAGCGGGAGACGCTGTTATTATACTACGCGGCCAGTTCTGCAGTTCTTTGAATTTGTCTACAGCAAACATCCTTAAAGTTGGCTTTAGCTTTGGGACAGTGGTGCTAAGCTCACGAGCACGGGTATTCTATGACACCATATGTACCGTACCTCTTGAGAACTCCACGCTCCCTAAAGCCTCCATGGAATTCATATCAGAGGAGGACCCCTGAGTAGTCTATCTTGTTAGAGCACTCGGCGCGACATCGAGGGGTCTGAATTTGAATCCCAGTCCAAGCGAATGGTTTTTGCACAGTAAATTTCAAACAACTGCGTAATCACTAGCGGGTTCAAGTTACTCCGCAACCAGTTCATCTAATTTGTCTACAGCAAATATCCTTGTATTATAAGTTGGCTTTAGCTTGAGGTTAGTGGGGCTATGAGCTCGAGTACGGATATTTCATAGTCTTATATTCACCTTACCTCGTGAAAGCACTTCGCCTTTTAAAGCCTCCATAAAATTCATAGCAGAATTGAATGTCAGAGTGGCTTAACTGATTACAGAGATCGGTGGAAATTATAATATATATAATTACAAAAAGAATAAACTTCAAATGGTATTTATGTACTCTGTTTTATTGATGCGACCGACCCAGGTTTCAACTGATAAATTTTCTAGGAGTCGAACACCAGCAAAGCACCTGTGTATATATATATGCCTCTTGTAAGAGAGGGAGGGGGGGAGAACATTAGGAGTAGGGGCGGGGGAGGGGGGTCTAAGCATTGGACGGAGTGGGCATGATAGGGAAGTGGAGGAATTTTAAGTAAGAAAGAAAACATAGCCAACAGAGGAGGAAGGTTGAAGGTGACGCAACCAAGCATACCAGATACCGATCATTCCAACAGAACAATACTTATAAAGGATTTAAGGTCAATACTTACTCTTGGGGCCCTTGAAAACCAAGTAGGTCTTTGACCTCGCCAATAAGCCGTCTCCAAGCCCTCCTGTCCTCTGCCATCTCCAATTCTGCTCCCATCTTTCTCAAATCTTCCTGTACTTGACCTTTCCACCTCAATCTTGGTCTCCCTAGTGGTCTCCTTCCTTGAAGTGTTTCTTCCCATGCTCACTTTATCATCGAGTTTTCATCCCTCAGCAGCAAATGGCCCAGCCATCTTAGTCTCTTGCTTTTGACTACTGCTACAATGTCTGGTCTGCTATACAGCTCTTTTATTTCTCTGTTTCTTTTTATTCGCCATTTGTCTCCTTCTAGGGTAGGGCCAAATATTCTTCTTAATACTTTATATTCAAATGTAATTAGTTTCTTTTGTGACCTCTATTTAAGGGTCCAAACCTCCGAGCCATATAACAATACTGGCTGTACCATCGTTTTATATATTCGTATTTTAGTGCTCCTCGACAGAAGTTTACTTTTAAAAAGCTTAATTAGACTCCAGTATGTTCTGTCTGCTGCTGTTATTCTGTTTGAAATTTCAGTCTCCTCCCTGTTGTCATGTGTTGAGGTTACTCCTAAATACTTGAATTGATTTTTTTAAATTTATAATTCATGACTGCTATATTTTCTTCCTGTTCTTCAAGCCTGCTGACCTTAATGAAATTTGTCTTTCTTTCATTAACGTGTAGACAACTCTGGCCTCTTCTTTCAGGAATACATTAGTTAGTCTTATCAGGTCTTCTTTGTTCTCTGTTATAATGGCTACATCGTCCGCAAAGGCTAACAGGTTGATTTTCTCTGGAAGGTAAGCTCCTCCTAGTGAATCTCTCGTTTGCTATAGTGCTTCTTCTACTGCCATGTTGAATAGTAGTGGAGAAATTCGCACCCCTTGCCTAACTCCAGTACTTATGTCAAATATATCAGTGTATTCTTTGTCAACCTTTACTCTTCCTTTGGAGTTCTTCACACATACCTTTTTCAAGTTAATTAGTTTCTTAGGTATATTATATTGTTCCTTTAACTTCCATAGCTTTTTCCGGTGTATGTTGTCATAAGCTTTACTGAATTCTACAAATAATATGTAAAAATCTTTTCTGAATTCCCAATAATTTGAGGCCAGCTCCTTCATGATAAATATTTGGTCGATTGTTGATCTGTCTTTCATAAAACCTGCTTGGTGGTTTTATAATACTTTCGGGATTTGGTTTGAGTCTATTTAATAACACCTTGGATAGTATTTTATACGTGGTGTTTAACTAAGATATCCCTCTATAGTTTTTGCATTCTATTTTGTCCCCTCTCTTGTGTAGAGGGACTATCACAGCCTCTGTCCATTCTTGTGGAATATTTTCTTTTCTCCATTATTCAATTACTAGCTTATTTAGATAGTTGATTACCTCTTTCGTCGAATTTGTAATCAGTTCTATCGGTATTGAGTTTTTTCCCGGTGCCTTTCCACTTTTAAAAGTCTTCAGTACGGCTTTGATTTCGTTTAGTGTTGGTTCAGGTGAACTACCTTCCTCCTCCTCTTCTTTGTCCTCACTCTCTTCTTCTTCATTTGCCGTTGAGAATTCTGCACCGTTAAGTAGACCCTTAAAATACTCTTTCCAAACTTCCAATACTTTAGCCGGTTCACTGGTCACTTTCCCTGCACTGTCTTTTATTCCCAGCACTTTGGGTTCAAAACCCTTTTGGAAAAATCTAATTTTCACATAAAAATCTGCAGAGTTGTTATGAGTACAATCATGTTCCGCTTTAACCAACGTGACATTGATATATTTCATTTTCTCAATTGATGGTTTACTTCTTTATTGATTTTTTTAAAAAATTTTCTTGATTCTTCAACAGAACAATACTCAAACAATAAACACGGTAAATGGCAATGAATGGGATGAGGGATTGGGATGAGTTACTCATGCATGAGTGAACCTCTTAGAGGAAAGACGACGGATAGCAAAGGAGGATGACCATCTAACATATGGTCATTTAACGAACTTGTGTTCGCTGAATTTACTATTTCAAACATTTCCAGAAACCTTAATCTGTCTCCCTTATTTTCAAAATGAATTAAATTACGTATAAATCACAAATTTGTCCACTTTCTAAGAGGTTTTTTAGTAATATTAGACGAAATATCACCTTTTTCCACACTACTAAATGATAAATATCATTTATAAATGTAAAATGATGCATGTCCAGTAATATGCATGTTATAAGTTGCACGGTAGATTATCTGCATTTGAAAATGAATGATGGACTTATATTTTCGATATTGAAAATTGAAGTCATGTGGCGGAATCTTGTATGTTCAAAATTCGGAATGAAAAAAGAAGATGTTCTCGTTGACAAAAGTGGTGCTACAATGTTTTAAAATTAGTTAAAAATTGTTTTATATGTCATGTATAAAGCTATTTATAGTATAAAAGCATTACATTCTTGGACTTCCCTAATTGTTTGAGGCGATTGAGGTGCCTTAAAGCTTCAAATTATTATGAAATAAAAAAAAATATTGACCCTCCAACCATTTCGGACATTTTAATCAACTGCTGTTTTGGTCAGTGGCAACGTGGAAGTTTTTGGAACGTACCTTTACTAAACTCCGCGTGTAAGGATACGGAGCCTTGAGCATTTTTTGTACGTTTTTTACTACCTGTATCAAGAAAATAACAAACACAAGCTATTGATAAAAAAATGAAGTCATATGCGTATGGAAATACGTATGAAAAAGGATAGGCATACAATTAGTTGTGAGCAGGTATGGTAGTGAAAAAAACTGACCGGAAGTATCAAATATGGCGCCAACGTTTCAGACTAAGACTTATATTTTCCGAATTTATATGCTAGGAGATTGATTGGCCCAAATATTTTCTTTCCTCCTTTGAAATGGAAATTGTTGACCTTTATGTGACTATAAACCTGAATCTGGAACCTATTGTCAAACAGTTTTTTTTATTTGACTAAGTGCCATAATTTTCATTTTGTCATTTTTGTTGTTCAATAGTTCCATGTTTGTGGACTAAAAATTAAAGAAAATGCAAATGTTGATATTTATTATGTGAAATTGATCAGATCAAGAAGATTGGCTGGGAAAAGGAGAATGGTGGATGATTTTTTAAGATAGCTAAAAACCATCTCACAGCTAACAGATAACGACAGTTTCATCAAAATCTTTCAACCGTGAAATACGAGCAAATTTTCATGGCAATCGGCTAATTAGTCCATACGTAATGAGGTAGCTTATAAGGCACTGTTTTGGGGTCCTCAGGGCCCCACCCTTATTTCCAACCCCTAAGATCATATCGTGTCAGTTTTAGTACGTATACTATCTCTAACAGCGTAAAAAATTCTAGTCTCGGGATATTTTACGGCCAACAAAGGACCCACTTTGGGATCCTTTTTGGCCCCTGAGACCTTTTGCATATAGCATATGGCCGTCCCAGTGCACTCAAATACACGAGTGCAAAATTTCTAAATAATCCGTCCACCAGTTTTTCCATGTAATGTTGGCAAAACGCTTAACAGACAGAAAAAGTGCTAATACAAAATACATTGTTTTATTTAACTTGACGTCTGTTTGCTTTGGTCAAACCTTATGATCCATTTTTCACCCACTTCCACTTGTTTGGTTTTCTTCAAACTTTACCCACATGTGTATTTTGGATGGTAGATTAGATAGATAGATTGTTGTTGGGGGGGCCTTCGTCAGGAGCCCGGGCACTTAGACCTTTCTTGGTCCATTGTGCCAACCCCATGCCTGTCTGCCACTTGCAGACAGGGGACAAGAGCCATGGAGGATTGGCCTCCCCCTGCCTCACCCCAGTACCAGGTATAGAGGATGTCCTCCCTCCAACCGGCCCGGTTTGGCCTGGCCTGGCCTCTCAGGCCTGCCGGTATAGGTATGGAGAGAGTATCATCTCTCCATCCATGCCTGGTTGAGGTATGGAGGAGGGTCACCCATCCAACCACTGTCCGGGCCCAACGTTGCTTAACTTCGGTGTTCTGATGGGAACCGGTGTTTCAACGTGGCTAGGCCCTTGCCCCATTTTGGATGGTAGTATAATATTTTTTTATATTTAACACCAAATTTAATTTAACACCAAAACATTCGTTCCTTTCCTCATAAAAAGTTCCATTGCAAATTTTTCAATACTTAATCCACAAAATAATGAGATAATTGACTGAAAAATTGATTCAAAATTATTTAAAAGCATAAATAATAAAAAATAAATTCAAAAATTTCAAAAACATGGTTTTATTAAAAAATTGTTCTAAAAAATATATAATAATTTTTGAGCTGTCACAAATGGCCAACAACAGGCAGAACGTGATTATTTGTGACTAAAAATATAACCATGGGATCGCAACCAACAGTTGTGATGCAAAAGACTTTCACTGGAAACATCCAAGTCCTAATCACAACTTGTGATGCCAAAGACTTTTCAGCAAATTACTTTAAAGGTTCAGGTAGGCTTCGTTTGCCAGAAATTCCCAGTCTTGATCACAATTTGTGATACTAAAGACTTTTCAACAAATTGCTGTTAAGGTTGAGGCAGGCTTCGCTTACCGGAAATACCTAACCTTGCGCATCTTGGAATACTAAAGAATTTTTACCACGTTACCTACATAGTAATGGTAAAGTTTTTTGTAACACAAATGCTAATTGTGCCCCCATGGTTTTATTTTCAGTCACAAATAAACACGTTCGGCCTGTTTTAGGCTTCTTAAGGCACCTCAAAAATTATTTTAGATTATTCCTTTTCATGACCTCTTTCTTTTATTGTTTTTTTAAACATGGTTTATTGAAAAATTGTCCTAACCTATATGTTAATAGACCTAAATTTCCTGAAAGAAGAAAAATACATAATAAAAATTATTTTCTACTTTTTAGTGCATTTTTAATAAAACCACTGTTTTTATTAATATCGGTAAAATTGAGAGATAATATTTGACAGGACTATACAATATTATCACTTATACTTTTTTCATTTGGCTCCCTGCTTCCTTATTACATTTTTTCGTTTGCTCCCCAGGGGACTTGTCCCAGGGTATAATAAAGGTTTATTCTAATCTATTGTTTCTTTTGCCTTCCCGCAGGCGGGGACGCGTTCTCGGAGAAGGGTGCCAGCGGGGGAGGTGGCTGGTCCTTCGTGGGCGATGGCGTCCGCATGAAGAAGTCCTGGCCGGGAGGGGACGGCGAGGCCTGGGAGCGGCAGGGCCCCGGGCGGGTGTTCATCATCCCGGCCCTGTCCCGGGGCGCCTGCGGCTGCGACTACATGTGCGTCGCCCTCGACGAGTACCGGAGCAAGACGCAGTGCATCTGCCCCAGCGGATGGACGCTGGGCAACGACTCCACTTCATGCGTCCGTAAGGGATACTCTCTTATTCGTTCATTCCTTGTCCACGATTTAATTAAGGCACTGTAAAATGACTTAAATATCATTTAAAGGGGGCTTGAGCGAGAGTTTTCCTTAGTCATGATAAAGACCATGTCCTAATTTAATTTTTGAATTTTAGGAACTGTTAGTAGCAGTAGATAAATATTGTAATGTTATTGGCGCAAAAATATTGTACTACATGACTGAAATTTTCAATGTATAACTACATATGCATGCTTAAGTGTTTAAATTTAACCATTTATGTCATGCCGTACGGTGAAAACGCCTTAAGATTTTTTTGCGATTTCGGAAAAAGTATTACGATAAGTAATAACTTTGTTTTTTATAATAGTAGAGAAAGCACACGGGAAAAACAAAGGAAACAAATTTATGATGTGATCTGTCCGTTAAAAAATTCTCATTCTTTAAATAAATTCTCTCTGGAGCACATAGTCGTACCATATATTCTTTGTAAAAGATCTTCTATTGTTATCCAATATCTCTATATGTAGTGCGATGAGTGGCTGGTATCTATTATATTAAAGGTTACGCGTACGTACATATATTTCAGTTGCTAGGGGTAGACATTCAGATGTGAACCAATAGATGGCAAGCGAGCTCCCATATACGTCTTCACTAACTGACACATGGCGCGGGCGGATGAATTGGTCAAAAGTCACAAAAGGACACTGCTTATTGTTAGTATCAGCTCCGCCTGCTTCACCATAAATGTTGTATACAAAGAAATCTCTGACATATAGATATATTTATTGTTTACCATAGTTAACTATGTTGTTTTCATTAAAAATAAAAACCCATAGAAACCGGTTTTCACAGGCTCATCAACAAGTTTTTTTTTTAATAATTGGAAATATGAGTTTTTTTCTTATAATTAGGCCACATTCATGGAATTTTTTGGAACATAATATCTCACTGAAGCTGCCCTAATTCATATGCAGGTGACTTAATGTAAATTAATATAAATATAATATAAAATAAAAATAAATAAAATAAATATAATTATAAAATCCCTCGGTTTGATCATCAGCAGTACCTAATCATTTTGAAGATTGGCTTGTCCATCTTTTGGGTTCTCACCGCGTTCATTGTTGCAATTGGGTATTTTCCAAAATTTTAAATTTAAGTTTACGGATCTTTATATGTTACTTAAACTTGAACAAGCTTGCGGAGTGAAAGTAGTTTTAAAATTGATTCAATATTAATTGAGATATTTAAGATTCAAATAGTCGAAATTTCAATTTTTTTACGCCGCTACGAAACGAAATCTGATTGGCTTGACGTCATTTTCGCTGAGCGATAGACGGATGTGAGGGAGAAAGTGAAGAACTGTAGAAGAGACCGAATATTTAAAGAGTTTTCATTGAAAACAAAGACTATGGCGTGCAATGGTTGTATTAAAACCACATAAGATAATTTACCCAAAGTGGATATGTTTATGATAGGCGTTTTAATGAAGAAGGACGAGCGATTTAATGCTGCGGAAATTCGTTGAGCCTAAGTCCAAAAAATGTAAGCCTAAAGTTTGCTTTTAAATCGTCATTCCTGTTTTATATCATTTTTGATACATATAATTATGTAAAGGTGTATGAACTTTATTAACTGTTTTTTCCAATACACTCATAATCATTATGATACTTCTTTCTTTATCGAAGTCCATATCAGTCCATGCAACAGTAAATAAACAGTATCTTAGTAACATATCAACATAACACAGTACTCGCCAAATGTTTGTGCTGCCAATACTCGACACACCTAAAACGTTTATTTTTTATTTGCTAATTAGTGATTTTTTGTAGAGGAGGTTTCTAGAAGTGGCTTATCAGCTGTAGAAATGCCTAAAAATAGATTCTCATCTCCTAAATTTCTATTCAAAGTTTAATTTAAGTGTTGTTATATTATAAATCTTCTCGTGAAAGTTATGGTGATAATGCTATAGGATACGTCCAAGTAAAGAGAGATGGACCACTGTGCACAGTCATTGCAATAATATGTCCAGAACACAAAGTGCGGAGTAAAGCATACATTTTTACGGTTGGAGATTGAGGAATCCAAGGAAGAAATTTCAATCATTCAATGTCGTGATTGCGTGAATAAATTTCTTGTTCGGTGTTTCAACCGATGTATTTGTACATTGTGGCACAAAACACCATCTCTATCCCTTACTTAGATGCCATTTAAAGGCATATCTAGAAACGCGAACACGTCAGAAACTAATTTCGCCGAATTTGTTTCCACTGTAAGCATAAGGAAACGCCTGAGTCTAAATGTAAACAGCGAAAATGACGTCACAGGCCATTCGGTTGTTTTTGGAGTGTGTTCGGGAGCTTTCGTAACCTTCTACTTTCTTTAGCTTTTAAAACCGAAATTCATACAATTTGATAAGAAAATTTTTAGCCAATGCAATAAGTTCAAGTAACTGAATCAGAATATCGATAGTTTGAAATACGTGGAAAATACTCAATTGGACCACAGTTTCGTCCGGTATCCTCCGAGCGTCTTCAGGTCGAGGGTTTTATTTTTTAAGGTCAATGTCGAAGTTAAGAGGACTCCGACCTGAAAACGCTCGGAGGATACCGGGTGAAACTGTTGTCCAATTGCAACAATGAACGCGGTGGGAACCCGATAAATGGACAAGCCTTCATTCAATCCCCGCGGAAACCTACGCCACAATTTGAAGATTGGTTTGCTGCAAGCTCTCCACTCTGCCATCAGAAAACGGCATCATTCCTGCATAATTTTCATACTTTGAGGTCCTTCATTATTAGCCTGATTTTTTTATTCCATTATATTTTACTCATCTTTTTACCCTTCCATTATATTTTTCATTCTAGGCTATGCTGTCGCAAAATGTGTCCAACCTCTGCGAGGTATAAATAAGAAAGTTGTATATTTCCACAAATTATGCTTGATATTACAGTTTTCAATCACTTTGAAAATGCAAAAAAGGTGTGGTTCGCAGTCACGTTCACGGCTTTAAATGTTTCCACCAAGAATATGAAATTCGTCATTTAAAAAATCATTTGAATTTACTGAGATTCGAACCCTGATATCCCAACTGTCTCCCATACCACAATTTGGACTTAAGACGAGAACGCCTCGTTCGAAAAACCCCCACCGATATTCCGATTGAATGAAGGTGGTGTAACTGGTAAATACACCTGATTGGTAGTTGAGAAATTCGGGTTCGATTTCTGGTCAAGGCAAATGATTTTTTCATGGGGAATGTCATTTTACATGGTGTTTATTGGATGTAGCATGGAGTTAAGGTGGTTGGAGTAATTTTTGTACCAATATATTTGGTTAAACTTTGTATACGTGTCTTACAATTAGTTAGTAATATATATAGAAAATAGTGAAAACATTGCATGTAATCGATTTGAATTCCTGGCATTTCAGTGATATTTTAACCCGTAGCCTTATGGCACATGACATATATGTCGTTATAATTCGATTACAATGTGTAGATTTTCCCCAAAACGCAAATTAATGTTTCATATTATTAAAATGGTTTCTAACAATTATCAAGGTATCATACAGAGTAAAAAAACGCATTTAGACCTAATATTTGCTTAAATTAAGAGTTTTGTGCCGAAAACCAAAATCATAGAAATGAAGGTGAAAATTTTGAAAAATATATTTCTCGCATCATTTAAATTACTGCATGTATGGTGATTCCCATCGCATAAATAGATGCACTCTAGTGAAGTGTGGTCCAAGAAGTTTATTTCACTTAAAAAATTATTAAAATGTGCACTCAATAATTTGCGATTACCGCTCCAGCCACCTTGAATGCGATAATGGGTGAAACATGGCTAAAAATAATAATTCTTTGTCTAATAAAACTGCCATTTTTGCGATAAACTATTAATAAGAAAGCAAATACTCCCAGGGAATTGAATGGAAGTGAAATATTAGCCCCAATCCATCTCAGTTTTTGTGTAACTAGCAAATAACTAACGCATCTGAAATCAAAATTCATTAGTACCATAGAAATATCGCTGCAGTCGGCTCATAAGGCCGGAAAAACGTTTCAATGGAAGATATAATGGTTGAATAATCAGTTTATTTTGTATATTATGTTGTTTCCTAATTGCTAAAAGCTTTCATTAGGGAAAATGGTATATTAAAACAATACAAGTACAAAATGAGGAAGTTAGTATTTGTTTTGACTCATTCAGTTACAGCGGAACCTCTTTCAACAAAGAGTTTTAACACGCACAATTAATAAAATCCACGTCAATAACCGCCGCTTGCTTGTTTGTTTCTGTAGCTCAATGAAAAATCTCCGGTACGGTTTCAGCGGTAATTATACGTTTCGATGCATTTAAAATAATATACTTACACTCATTTGGTGAGTTTGTCTTTTCCCTAGTGTGAATAAATTCCAGATATATGCATGGGGATTGCTGCCCATCATAGAGCTCTTTTTAGGTGTCACTAAAGGTGCAATGTCTCCTCTACAAATTAAGATAGAAAGGAAATTCTCTCGAGATTCTAAAGTCAAAAAAATATGGTTTGACTTCGAAGATGTTTTATGGCATTCCGTCTTCTGAAGTAAATTGCACGTATAAACGGCTGTTCTAGTCCACTTGCAGAGCTTTAAACAGCTTCAGCAAGTCGTTTGAAGAAACATATTGTTGCCAATGTTTACAATTAACAATCTGTCTCTGCAATTAATTTTTTAAAAAGGTTTAAAAAGTTCAGAGTTAAATTCCCCGCAGGTTCTTTCAGAAGAAACGTGAGGAAGTAGCTTTCCAGCGTAAATCCACCCTTGGACAGGTCTTACGTAATAACTATCACTGCACGCCACTATTTCCTGTCGTTTTCATAGCAAAGGTTAAATGCCTCCGACAAAACGTTTGCTATGCCATAGCTCGGTAATCAATTACTAAGCTCATTAATCCCCAGGCCACCAGTAGTCGCGAACTTCAAGCGTCAAACACAGATTTCTTCAAGCCAAAACCCGTTTGACACGATACTTGATCCAGCAAACAAGTTCGATAACACCTTCTAGGATGATACCTTTTAGAGTACCGTATGATACTTTACCAGTACCGTGACTGACAAGCATGATCGCCGTCTATTTCTGTGGAAATTACAAGCGAAATTCAGCCGTTTTACTAGTTTACGAACTAATCCAACTTCCATGGTAAATATTCAATGGATCATTCGAAAACTTTGATTGGCATTCCATAATGTTCAATTTTATTGGTTGTGGAGCTACTCGACAGGGATATGTCTTTCCTTATTTATTTTCAACCGTTGACTGTCATTGGATAAACTTTAATCCCCACTAATAATTCACGTTCGGTGGTATACAATTTTCATTGGTATCCCTTCGTTTCCTTTTCCTTTTGAAAATTTTACTTTGAACCATTAAAATTTAACCTTTTGACCTTTCGGTAGCTTTTCCATCAGGGAAAGCGTAGTCGTTCGAACATATAATGTGACCTCTGCGCTTGTAATTATACACCAAACCTCCCAATCGTTAAATAATTCACTCCTTTAAAATCGATTTACGACTTTAATTACTCAAAGTTCTTGATATAACGTATGATGGACGTTATAGTGTTGGCTGGCAGAAGGTTTCAGTTAATTTTAGTCAGTTTAATTTAATTTTGATGAAAAATATTAAATTTAACCTTACTTTCACGTGAACTTAAAAAGTGAATCACTCCACAGCACGTAAAACGTCTTTTACCTACCACTAAAATATTTAACGAGACTTAATGAAGCCTTTTTAGTTTCTGTATTAATATATATTATATAATAGTGCAAAACTGAATTTTTTCCATTAAGGTTCGTATTTTTATTTCAATAACGCAATCAATATTTTTTTAATTCTTTAAATTAAAATTTAATGCAGACATACGGTGCCGAATACCAGGCATATAAACTGACTGGAGTGAGAAATGGCTGGACATTCTTAGATTGGAAGACATTTGCATTATTTTATGTACGTTATTCCTTTTCATGAGCTCTCCTATAAATTTCGGTACTTATTACTCATCTTGACATAGTGATTTCAAAATAAATTGGGCTATGTAAGCTAAAAGAAAATATTTCTGCTTAAAACCTGAGGTAAACTAAGATTACCAGCTAATGCGTGTTTATATTGTATTTAGATAAACATAAAAATGCCTGTGTTGCAGTTCTGGTTGCACAATTATTTGGTTATGAGATATTTAGTAATGAAAGTCATAAAATTATGAACCTCAATACTAAATTATTGTTGCAGGGAATGTTGCTTCCATAAATGATCCAACAATACTTAGTGCTTCGAATGTTTGTTCTATTCTCCTACCAATGGATTAAATTTACAAATTTTTATCTTATGCACATAAATTATTTATGCGCATTATTAATCGTCAGCATGAGTACATAAAATCGTCTTTCGTCAAAAAATAATTATTTTATCAAGTAATAAACCCACCAAGTGGTTTGTTGCGAATCCACGATCTTTGTTACTTATGGAACACATAAGCATTAAACTCCATCCCTTAAAGCCAAATGAGACCATTAATGAAAATTATAAATGAGTTGAAAGATATTCTGACACATGCTGAACGAACGCTTTAAATTATAGATTTTATACCTCTTTATGAGTTATGAGACAATTTATGAAGGCATTAATCTATTGCAAATCGTATCGCAAGTTTTTTGCTGCCTATGTTAAACAAATGCTTTCACTTCAAGATTTCATAATTCTTTTGAATAGATACGAGTCGTTTCTGCAACCAGCCATTAAACCTGAAAAGTGTAAGCCCAGAAATTTATACATAATACTAGAGGAAAACGTAAAAATTAAACTATCGAATAAACATTAGGTGATCGAATCAATCGATGGCGTAAAAACATCGTCGTCAAACTATCGATGGAAAATTATTGAGCTCAATTACTATCGATGTTTACTGACTATCGGTTATCGATCCTGATCCATGGTACTCAGTCTTATTTATAAATATAAATTTTAAAAATCATCTTTTCTTACGTGTCTAATCCCACATCTTTTTCTTCTCTCTCATTGTTTTTTTCAAATCTCACTCCAAAACAACCCCCGACTGGGTTTACGGCTGGCAGCCTACGAAGTCCCGTCAACCTCACCGATGCTCCCGTACCCTTACAGCATCTCCATAGGAGTCGCCGGATGCCTGCTCGCCTTCGCCCTGGCCTCCCTGTGTATGTTCATGTGTAAGTTATTTCGACTTCCAGCGATATTTTTGCTGGAAGGAAACTAATTTTAAAAAATAGAATAGTTAGCAAACTTCAAAGAAGAGAGTGGATGGCATCTCAACGCACAAAAGTGCAGCCTGTGTAATTTTTTTTAATGGTCCACCTGAAATGGCTATTGCGAGTGATTTGTCCATAATTTACAATAAATAGTGCTGTGCTTTTTAGAAAATTATATTTTCACTATTGCTTTTATTGCATAAATTATTTTGGTCCCGTGACAATTCAACTTATACTTTTATATTCAGCGTATTTAACGGCACCACTGGTCCATTCCACGACGCCGACTGCACATGTTATTGGCTACCGTATTCACTTGTCTATTCTCTTCTTCACCCTATTGTCATTATCCTGATAATAACTGTGATACTATCGGTTGAGGTGAGGCCGGGAGTCTGAGAATATCAAGAAAATCATTCACCGTAGATGAGTTTAAATCGAGAAATTCATTCCTTTTTTGGCCAATGAAAGCCTACTTTCAACTTATAATCGAGTAATTAAATAAGATTACATTTTTGGGGTCAATCTTTCTGCCCATCGGCTTCATATAACCATATTTATCTCTATCACTCATAAGTCACGGAGAATATTTGCTGTGAAATGCGTAAGATTCACGTTTTAAGTTTTATGTTGCCGACGATATTATCGTATGTGGCGGCAGCGGACCAACATCTGGCCCGGCGGTGACGGCGTATACGGTATGGACCCAAATAAAATGTTACAACTTTCCAGGGATGAATTTCTGGATTTTTATGATGAGGTAATGCTTAGATTATGGCACCGTGACAAAACTGAACTCAATGAAGAATGCCAATGACAGAGAGACAAAACGCAAAATGGCAAAATGTCACTATCGTGTAAGAAACGGGAAGATCAATCAACTTTTTCACTCCGACTTATAATAAACACCCATATAATCTTCAGCATCCACCTCCGGCACCGGAATTAATATAGACTGTAGTTCATGGAAAGGAAGGAGGAAAAATTACTACAGGCGACACAATGTAAAGGGCAGTGAGTATTTCACCCAATAATATTGGAGTAGATCAACTGATAGTATTCAATCACTCCATCACAAACGATATTAAATTGCTTGGCTGAGATTCCCGTTCTAACAAACTTCATGCACCTAGTGCGATAAATATGGTGACTAAGAAAGTACAGTTTAGTATTGATCGCATGGAATTCCAATGATACGCGATTGGGCACCGAGGAATGAAATAGTCCATTTATGTCTCAAAGTGTGGCCTAGCCCTCTGATACTTGTCTTCCAGATTGTGTTCCGTATTATTTTCTTATCATCTATCATCATGTACACCTTAATGATTCTGATCCTATCCACCCATTTGATCTACGTCGCTTTCCGACCATCAAAATAGAATATGACTTCGCCTAGCATAACGAAGGAAATCAATACTTAATATATAATTACATACCTACGCCCAACACTGACTTACTAACTCTGTAACGCTGTAAGATGGAGCCACAGTCACGAAAACGAATTTAAGCCCTGTGAACTGCCTTTAAGAAAGTGGTAGACCGGTGGTCAGTTTGAGTGTTGTGGAGTGGAAGGTATGGACTTCAATGTGCTGGTGTGGTATCTTTTTTCTTTTTGTTTCATTGTTTTTTTTTTCGCTTATCTTATTTTTTTATGTTGTGCTTTCTTCACGGTAACTTCCATTAAAAATATTTTCACACAATTTCTTACTCTCTAAAGTGATACACTCATTAATTTCGGGAGGCCAAGCGGGTAAGATGGAGCCACGAATCAGAGTGTTTGTTATATTCATCATCATTCAACGGCCCCCTAAGGCCTCTTACTATTTACTAGTATTTTTATATTCTTTATCCTTCATCACCGTGACTGGCATGTCATTCAGTCAAAGCTGGTTGCATACGTTGCATACAATTTTATTCTGCCAACCTCAAATGCAGTTGATATCTTCTTTTCATTCTTTATTCATACTTTTGTTTGGAACAATTGTTAGGACTATATTTTTACATGAAAGCTCAGTGACTCAGGCTTCTTACAGTTTATTTTTTATAGCAATAGTTTTTTTGAGGAGTAAAATCCTAAGCACTTAGAGTGCCTGAATTGTCCGGTAACCAGAATAATGTCATTGAAAACTTCCGCCCTGAAAATATAAATGCTATTCCATTCAATTACTTCTAACCATGTCACATGCGAATATCCCGTCGGAATCAATTAGCAGGAGTGGCAATGTGTCCAGCAGCATCAAACGTTTTCCTTTCCGTGCCGGGCCTGAAACTTCCTCGATCCTTCTCGGAAACGTCTGATCAAAAGCTTATATTACCTTGTGCACCGATCGCCTGTCTCCCTATAGATGAATTAGGTTGGAAATCCATGCAACGCTCAATAATACATCAAACGTTTAATGCGCCTCCTCTTAGTTAAATGTGCCATTCAAGTTAAATGGGTCGACGCACGCTCGGATAATTCTTGCTCGGTTTTCGGAAATGCTATGGAAATCACGACTCCGGGGTCGACTTCGGGGAAGGAAAAAATTAAATTTTCCCTGTTTACTGGCATTCTATCGGAGAGGACGCCCTGGGCTCGTTTTTTTGCATATTCTGGGATGTCTGTCCGCGCACTTCCCTTTTCATCCCTGGGGAGGGGGGTGGGGTAGCGTCCAAACCACCTTTTCGCGAGTATATATTCCCGTTTTTCTACCCAGGCGACCGCAGCGCCACACCTCTTCCATTCCACTGACCTGATTGAACACCTGCGGTCACAGATGCGAATATTAAACTCGCTGAACGCGGTTGGGAATATTCTGTTTGCATGAAATTTGCGGTTGAGAGGGCTGGAAATAATTAATATGTAAAAAAAAACATACACACCCCCGTTAATTCTACCCCTCCTTCCATCCTACTGCTGGTCCTCCTCACCGAATTTCCCCTCCCTTTAGCATGCGTGGTTTGGCTAGTTGACCTATTGGAATTTTGTACACATTTAAATAAATAACAAGATTGTATGCAATGTACGGCAGTACACAATAATCCGATAGAGGATGGATAATATTTCAATCGATTAAATACTTTTTACTGTTATAATATTTTAAAAAGATATACCATAACCAAGTAAAAACTATATAACGCATGGATCGAGTCAGAAATTAAATCGCTCGTTGTTTGTCTGTTTTTCCAGCAATAAAAATATTAACTCATAACACATCGTAGTGCTTATTATTAAATTCCAGAGAAACCATCGCTTATGGAGACGTTTTCATCGCACGTCACAGAACAAATAAGTCAAATTAGAGCTACAGATATGATTATATAGTTAATTACTGAGAAGCTCAGTTATAAAAGCAAAGTTTTTTTAGTTACTTTAATACGTACTTTCTCTGATTCATCCTTCTTAGAGCTTTCAAAATGTTTAAATGAAGTTCGTACATGGTTTCTATTATAGCAATGGAAAAATCTCACACGAGCTACCTCATTTATACATACCTATTACACCATACCGCTCCCTTTCAGGGCAGGCACGTTCAAAAGAGTTAAATAGGTTTGGTGATAGGTTTTTACAGCCTATTCGGCTTTTATACTTTTCATCCATACATTAATATCCATGTACAGCTCTTTAGCTTCAGTTATACTCATGGATCGCTTCATGTACCTACGCCCTCTAATTCTTAAGACTCCCAATATTCCTTCTCTTTAGAGTATCTTCCTCCTCATTCACCCACGACTTTCTTGGTTTACCCCTCCCTCTGATTCCATTCATTCCTCTTTCATAAATCTGTTTAGAAATTCGAATCTCATCCATTCATTCAACGTGGCCAAATAACGAAGCACACTCCTATTATACGTGTTCGTTACCGAAGCTTCCAATCCGTATTTTTTTCATCTCCCATTCATTTCATACGCTATGCCTTCTGCTTTAACCGCAAGCACTTCCCAGTTACCCCATTTCCACTTCATTCAGTCTACCTACTCTTATGC
The DNA here is from genome assembly GCA_963573305.1 of Pyrrhosoma nymphula. Lineage (NCBI taxonomy): Eukaryota > Metazoa > Arthropoda > Insecta > Odonata > Coenagrionidae > Pyrrhosoma > Pyrrhosoma nymphula. The sequence goes on along the minus strand of OY754337.1, from coordinate 48,813,558 downwards.
TTATGCTGGCTCTTACTCCGTGATATTCTAAAATCAGGAGGAGCGAAAAAGCAAGCTGAAGGGTTACTTCTGGATTTCAAAAAAAAGCATTTCACAACCTTCCTCACAAAAACTATTATTCACATTACAATCGCGTGGGGTAAACGAAAAATTATTGAATTGTAAATGTGAATTTCTAATTGACTCCAAACAGAAAGTAGTAATCTATTGTTAACAAGCGGGTACGCCGGAGCTTCGCCGAGGGAACGCAGAGGAAGATTTTAGGCAAGGAAACAACCTAGGTCATCTTAACATCACTTATTAGCACCCGCGAGTTACATCCATTCACCCCAGCCCGTCCGAACACTCTCCTTCTCCTTCGTCCTTTCTTCCCTCGTCGTTCGGGAAACACCAACTTGCGTTTCCAAGCAGCAGCTTTGCCGGTTGTCAGGTTGGAGGAGGAGGGGAATGGGAGGGCTGGGGAGGTTCTAAGGTTCTCTCTTTCTCAGTGGACGGTAAGGGGGTGGGGGGGAGGCAGAGGGAGAAGGAACTTCATTTTACAAGAGTGCTGCATTCCAATCATGGTTAGAGTGATATCCGGCGTCTCTCCAGAAAGCGTGATCGGCTCCTGTTATTCCTCATTTATGAAAACCACAGCCACGCTATAGTCAGTAGTAAAGTTCACTTGTTATCAGACAATTCCATCATCAACGAGAAATTGACACAAATTCCTACTTGCAAGCTCACTCATCGGGCCTCAACAACGTTAACTCGAGATGTCTGGAGGAGGGGCTGGAACTTTACCTTAGTAAATGCGCCACAGTACACTTCTTACGAATGAAATCACACCAACGTAAATTCCTATGAAGTAAGAGGGGTTAATATGAAGGAATCACATAAAGTCAGATACCTAGGAATTACTTTAACTTCAGACATAACGTGGACGAAACACGTACGAAACACATGCAGTGTTCCATTAGAGAAACTAGGATTTATCAAGCGAAGAGTAGAAAGGTTCTCTGATGAAAGAGTGAAAGAGATATGCTACTTTACTCTGGTTCAGCCACATCTCAACTACGCCTCGAATATTTTTTACCCTGTACATAAAGATCTTATTCGCGAACTAAATAAAATACAATGGAAAGCCGCACTCTTTGTTACAAACTGCTACGAGTTAACAGAAAGTGTTACACTGCTGATGGTAGGATGTGATTAGGAACCGTTAGACTCGGAAATTACACGCCAGGCTTATATTAAATACTTGAAAACTCCGATCAGACGAGTTTTAGTGCGGCACAGCGGATTATATCATTTCCTCACGTTATGTCTCTAGAACTTATAGGAGTGACAAAATAAGATAGATACACTGCCGAATAGAGAGGTACTGAAATTCCTTCTTTCCTTACACCATTGGTGATTATAACACAAACAATGTGACAGTATCTTCTTACACAACGTTAAAACACTAATCACCTCTGTCCTCTCCCCACTCCTTTTCCCAATTCTCCACCCCTTCCCATGACTGGTGTCCTGACGCCCCCTTCCACACGCCCCTGCGGCGAATTGCAGCATAGTTTGCAGATGTAGATACCCAGTACGTTTAGTCTACTCTTCTGTTTATCCTGGAGTAAGCAAGTTTCACTACCATACTAGTAGGGCTTTCCAGCGCAAAAAAACGAGTACGACAATCGCAATGGATCCGTGCTTAAATTTTCCACGGTCACTGGTTGCGATGAGCCAGCAAAGAGCAATAAAAAAATCAATCAATACCTGCGTCAGAGCGACGCAAAGGGAAAAAGCAACCGTTGTTGCCGGTGTCGTTGCGTTTTTGTTTCTCCCCTTTTGCACGCACGCACAAAACATCACCTCACCAAAAACATCCTTTCCCTCCCCTCACTTTTTGAGCCCCATCTACGCATGCGCGCACTTGCGTGCTCGTGATACGGTGGGCAATCTAATTTACCTGATTACGTTTTCGATAACAAAGAGAGAAAGAGAAGATAGAGAGATGGGAGGATTCATTCGCAATTATAGTTCGAGATACGGTGATGTTCGGTAGTGTATGTGCGCAGTGAGAGTTTGGTGCATTGGGCTGTGTTTGGGGAGAGGGAAAAAAGGTGCGAAAAAGTACAGTATTATACCAAACTAGTAAATGGGTGCTGGCAGTTTTCAAGCAAAAGGGGAAAAGTGTATTATAGTACATTGTAAACCATTTAAAACGGAAGCAAAAAGGTCTTACTGTTCATTATAACCAAACGGATAAATTAAAATTGCGAAATAATGAACCAATTTTTTTAAATCGGTGACAGGATTTTAAACCTTGGTCTATTGGGAATATTGTTCTCTAAGTTTCATGGTTGTAGTGACTTTTCATTCACAAATTCGAGAAAGAACTTTGTTATACATGGAAAATTTTAATTTTACTCTTTTATAAACTTAAAAGAACTGAATCTTTTCTGGTCCGGAACTCGGAGCAATCCCGTAGTTAACTTTTTTTGAAGATTTTCGCAGCTCATGTTTATGTTATTCAGGTTTCAGGTTCTGCGATTAATTATTTTATATTATGCGACAGTTTCGCCGTACTATGCTGCAGGCTTCGTCGGGCTTTTAAGAACAACAATGGTCTTTTTTTTCAAAAAGTAAATAAACAATAATTTAATTCTCAAAACAATTTTTTAATTCTCAAAATCATCAACTGCTGGAATTGTTTATTTACTTTTTGAAAAAAAAGACCATTGTTGTTCTTAAAAGCCCGACGAAGCCTGCAGGATAGTACGGCGAAACTATCGCATAATATAAAATAATTTAATCGCAGAACCAGAAACCTGAATAACAATCCCGTACTTGTTTTTACAAAATAATGCATTGAAAAAGCATAAGAGCGTAATAAATATGCTTACAAAGTCCACGAAAATTCTCGGCTAAATGAAATGGGTTTTCACATTTGAATTATGTTTAAGAAAAGGGCGCTTCATATATTATCACATTTTGTATAGGTACCTTAGTATAGAGGCAATTTAATATTTTATTTAAACAATTTGGAAGTTAACCCGTTAAATTTCAAAATATATCATCATATTTTCTACTGAGGAATATCTAAACCTTTCTATCTATTGTGGTTTTTATCAATTCATGGTCTCTACCAAATTAATGTTTTAAGCATCCTTGTAATGAGATTGCTGGTTACTTTTTCTTTGATTTGAATACAATATCAGAGCATTAGTACGGTTTACAGATGTGAGAGTGTAATTACTGTGCCGTTTATGAATATTTCTTTGGAGAGTGATTCATAATTCGATTCCTTTCTCTCATAGTTTGCAAGAACACAGGGTTATAAATGACCACAATTTATATGTATCATCATAAAACATTATAAACCGCGTAGGTCGAAGCATAGTATCGTTAAAAGCTACATAAGCTAAGAAATACAGAAAAACAGAGAGAGGGAAACCCAGGATAAGGTGGAGGAATTTTTTCAGAAGTAAAATTGAGGTATCTGGTGCGTCCCCAACAGATGCCGTAGACAAATGAGCAAATGGAAGAGAGTATTTAATCTACGTTGGAAGTCAGGAAGAAGAAGATGAAATAATACAGTGCTTAACAGCGATGCAATGATAGAACCTGTCCATTAAATAATACAGGTCGAAGGCATAATATCGCTAAAAGTTATTGAAATGCCCACCGAGAAGGTTAAATTCAATTAAATGCAGCCTTTATAGCCAGCACGTAAGGTATAGGTGTAGCAAAACTTGGTGGCACTCGCTTTTACAGAGAATTACGTCAGGGAGAGGAGAGCATACAAGAGAGGAAGAATGAAGATGTTTAGGTTCTCTCTATGGGTCCCATACCTGAACCCTGCGGTACCTCTGACTGATCTTTAATGCTTAATTCGCCCTCTGTAACCACAAACTCTCCGCTGTGGAATGCCATCAAGTTTCGCTATACCTATACTGGAAGTCTCGGAAACAATGGAAAAATTGCCTAGCAACGAAAAGGAAAAAAGATCGAAATTTGTATTAATTTTTCGTTTAAACTTATAATAATTTAGTTTACCGATCGATAGAGATAAATTGGTTGCAAGATTTAAATCTTTTGGCCTCATTTCAGTCGAAGAATGAAACTTGTATCTCAATTATTTCATATTTTAATGAATGAAAGAAAATTACTCTACACGGAAATTATTCGTTTTTCCCATTAAATCCCATTGAAAACAAAATCCTATCTGGGCTCAAATTGAATTAAAAATGATGGAATTTTAAATTTTTTCCTGACTTGACATCAAATTCCAACCCTTCCCTGAAAATTTCAACCTTCTACCTCGATAAGAAATGCCCAGTAATTTGTATCAGTGAGTTAGTCAGTCAGTTTTGTAGCTTTATATATTACTAATAATAATGTAATGCGACCCCGAAAATACAATATTGACCCGAAATTAATACGACCCAGAAAAAAGTGCGAAATGGTAGTATTTTTTAAATAAATTCAGAACAAAATTTTTATAAAAAGATAATTTTCCAATGAAAACCTTGAGTTAAGTGCTATTATTCAAAGAATCACAGATTGATTACTCATCTACATCTACATCTACATACTACCCCGCAAGCCGCCTCAATAGTCGTGTGGTGGGGGGTGTTAGGACACCAGCCGTTTACATATAAAAAGGAAACGCTCTATGAAATTACGCCTTACATTTATTAAAGTCCCTTATTGTTCGGGGGAAAAACGAATTCCCATACCTATCCGTTCGGCAAAATATCTCTCTTAATTTATCGTTTCTGTCGGACCTGGAAATATAGTGGGGTTCTAATATGATGTTCTCCGTGTCGCTCTGAAAGATATCTATTCTCAATTGCTCAAGTAATCTAAGCCTAGCGCGTAGTCTCCGAGTCTCTAGCGGCTCCCAGCCTAATTCGTTTAACATCTGCGTAACGCTGTCTGTACGCCCGTAGCAGTTTTTGACGAATCGCGCAGCTTTCCTTTGTATTTTATTAAGTTCCCGAATTAAGTCTTTCTGCACCGGATCCCATATGCTTGCTGCATATTCAAGGTGTGGCCGGACGAGTGCGAAATAGCACCTCTCTTTTACTTTTTCATCTGAGAATCTTCCCACAATACGCTTGACGAATCCTAGCTTCTTCAGAGCTCTGCCACAAATATTTCTTATATGTGTTCCCCACGATAGGTTTGAGGTTATCGTAACTCCCAGATACTTAACTTCGTCTGTCGCCTTTATCTTAACGCCATCCACAGCATATACACGGGGATAGTTGGACGACCTCCGCAAGAAATGTACCGCCGCACATTTGCTCAGATTAAGTTCGAGTCCCCACTCTTGGCTCCACACATGAACGTTGTTTAAATCCGATGATAGAATTTCAAAGTCAGAGTGATCATTAATTTCGCGATAGATGACAGCGTCGTCAGCAAATAAACGTATTTTACTGCTAATTCGAGAGCATAGATCATTTATGTATATAATGAACAAAAGGGGGCCGAATACGCTTCCTTGTGGGACACCTGATGTCACTTTAACTGCATCAGAGCTAATTCCGTCAAGAACTACTTTTTGCTTACGATCACTCAGAAAGTCGCGTATCCAGTTTACTACTGTTTCGTTTAGGCCGCATGACTGTAATTTGTATAAAAGTTTGTTGTGAGGTACCGTGTCGAAAGCTTTCTTAAAATCTAGGAATAATGCGTCCACTTGTGTTTTCGATTCACCAGATTTGAGAACGTCATGAAGAAAGAGCGCGAGCTGTGTTTCACATGATCTACCTTTCCGAAAGCCGTGCTGCAGCCATGAAGGAAGTTACGACTGTCCAGGAACGTCATGATATTGCTAACGACGATATGTTCGAGTATCTTGCCTATAATAGACGTTAATGAAATTGGTCGATAGTTCCCTGGGTCATGTCTGTTTCCCTTTTTGAATATCGGTGTAACGTTTGCAATTTTCCAGTCTATTGGTATCTTTCCTTCAGACAATGACTTCTTGAATATTATGTCTAAGAACGGTGCGATCTGTGGCGCTAATTCCTTGAGAACACGCGCGGGTATTCCCTCCGGACCCGGAGATTTACTATTTTTGATCGACTGTAGCTGTTTAGTTATCCCATCACATTGAATAGTGATTTCTTTCATCGGTTCCTCAGTGAATGAAATGTCGAAATAACATGGAGTATCGTCTGTAGTGTATACACTTGCGAAGTGGGAATTTAACGTGTTAGCTTTGTCAATATTATCGGTGACAAGTTTGCCATCTTTATCAAATAACGAATCTACGGTTGAAGATTTTCCCTGAAGCTCTCTCGCATATGACCAAAAAGATTTCGGATCCCGGATTTCGCTGTTTTACATCATCTCCAGGTGATGATGTGAAATTACCTGGTATGGTGTGAATGTGACAGGAAGATGATGTAAAACATCGAAACCTGGGTCGTGTAATAGGGTGTATCTATCTGTGGAAAATATCACTTAATTCAAGTTATTCATTATGGAAACATTACAGGTCATATTGCCCGAATCTATGAAGTTAATTTTCTCTATCTATAATTGATATATGTGTAATATTCTCTTCGCGAAATGCTTGTCCAGTGTATCTGTGCAATCCAGCATCATAACACGAACGCCCGAGTAATTTATAATCATTGCCATGTGGAACATACGCACTGAAACGCATACGTCGACGAGCCATGTACTCACTTCTGTTTTTGAATTAACAGATATATACCCTAATATAATGTGAATATGACTTTCAAAGGTTTTTGTTGACCGTTGGAGAATACAATCATCAAATTATATGCGGGCTATTAGGGTGGGTTTACTCTGGTAAGTTACTTCCACTAGTCTCTTCTACAAGAGCTTGCGAAGGATTTTACTCCGACGAAACATTTTACAAAAGTTAGTGCGAAGCCAGATTGGTTGCCACTCACCCTGAAAACAATACGCTGCGCTGCTTTGAAATTCGAAAAAATATCATCAACTGCTGGTATTGTTTATTTATGTTTTGAAAAAAGACCATTTCTGTTCATAAAAGCCAGACGAAGCCGGCATCATAGCACGGCGAAACTGTAGCATAATATTTAATTAAAATCGCAGAACCAAAAGCCTGAATAGTAAATACGCTTCTGAAATCGACTTTCTGCAAGCGAACTTACAGAGCCGTTGAACCTTAATTTTAGGTCGAAAGTGCTTGCCGCAAGTAACTTGCGCAATTAACTTGCCAGTGTAAACCCACCTAAATGGTATACAGGTTGTAAGGAGGCGGTAGCGGATCCCGACTTTACCAATAGCGAAGTAGAGTTAATTCTAGAATCAAAGTATCATATATACATAGATACGCATCACATTTTTCACCTCTTTTTATCCCTTTAGGTGTGTGAGTAGTCAAATCAGCCTAAATATCGGTTTTGTGCATGTAAAACTGACTGTTTCAATAATTGCTTCCATACAACCCTATCCTTGCGCACCTCATTTGTTTCGGTTGTACTTGCTTTATTCATGCCATCCTCCTCTAAAGAACTTTTATGCCCCTTCTTTTTATGATGATAATGATTAATGCTTCCATCATTAAGGAAATGTACATCACAAAAAACAATATTGAAGCTTTAGGAAGGTTTGAAGGATGTTCCTGTTCTAAGGCTACCTTCTTCATTATAAACAATGGGCTTCCAACATTTTGAAAATTATTAATAGAAACAAAAACTTTTTAAAAGTTTCCTAACACATTTGCTAATTTGATACAAAAGTTAAAAAAAAAATATTCAACGTCCGTCTGAGGAAACAACCACTTTTAGCAGAAACGTAAATATATAAAAAATTCTTTCCTTTTTTAAATTTCGGGTAACACATTAAAAACCTATGGCCCCATATACGAAAATTATCTCTATAATATATCCGAATCGGGCATTGGGATGTATATCAGCCATCTGTTCCTCATAGTATAAACATGCCATTCAGAAAACTTGGTGAAGGATTACTCGAACGAATATATTGAGTATCTTTTGAGTATCTTCCACCACATTCACCCATGACTTTCGTGGTATACTAAATCGCATTAACGATGCATCAGTATGTAATTTCCACTCATCTACATTCTGACCGACCATGGTTTTGACATACAACATTACTGTTGGGTACACATAAAATTTTCTAGTGTCCATAACATTTTAAAAGAGATGAAAGTAGACTTTAAGGAACTATGTCAGATTATAAATGCAGTAAATAATATTTAACCTTGTAATATCTTTAAATGACTTTCGATGACTCTAATTACTTTCGATAGGCATTCGCCACTAATGTCAATAATCTTGCCTTAGAATGTTCCAGATTAATTTGCATTTATGTCACAACTCCCGCTTTGTTATCTTGTTTTATCTTGCTCCCTCACCCCCCCCCCCTTCAATCATTCACCTTAAATGGCAATCCTACCCGCAACATGAAGTATAGAAGGGCACTTTACAATTTCATGTGTCCCTCGATAATAACATTACATGGCGAAACCATGCTTGGTTGGAATAAGAATGTGTGGGATTTTTAATGCAATATATCGTTTAATGTTAATCACTCCCACTAACGTAAATGAAGTCTAAAATTAACTTGTTGCAGATGCACATAATTTCAAATTCAAGAAGCATGCTGCACCAGCAAAAATTTAATAGAATTTTAAAAAAACTCCGTGTCAGAATATACGGATGGCCATTTTTGATGACGTCACTGGGCAATTACCAGTATTACCTGTATGTGTTTTAATTTGAATGATCAAATGTGGAGTTGATTGGATTGGTACACGCCCAAAAGGTAATAATTCGCAAACATTTTCAGGTAATGCCTTAATAAAAACAATCGGACTGTAGTTGGGGAAAGACCAATTTTTACAATAATTCGAGATAGATAGATACAAGGCAACGGAAGTCGTAACTAAGACGGATGATAGAATGTTATAGATATTAGGAGACTTAAGCCAAACTGGAACGTGAAAATTTGCGCATAGTGTACGTGAGTCAATGAGTTTTTAGATGCTAAATTGATTTACCGGCAAAGAAACACTGGTGAAATTTCCACACTAAAATTTACCACCGACCATGATTTCGGCACGTTATTTCAGCTTCAGGGTGATCAACCATCAGGATGATGACATAGGAAACTTGAGGAAGATGGCATAACGGTCCAGAACCTTGGTCGATGATCAATAGAAGTGCGGAAAATTTTACCATAGTTTCTCTGCCTTCACTTACATTCAAAAGACGGATTTTATGGTTTCCACAACTTTAGCGCCAATGCTCATCCATATCTGCAGCTTAATTTTCCAGAAAAAAATAATTACTGGTCCGCAACTCCTATTTATGTAATCTGTTTTTTTTTCTCTTTCTCTGTAAATTATAGACAATCGCTACCAAAAGAAGAAAAACCACTCGCTGCGTCGCAAGATGCTCAGCGGGGCGGATCTGCAGCTGAACAGATTGCGGGCCTCGTCCGGTGGCATGATGACGGAGTACAACCCCAACTACGAGTTCGGGGGCGGGACGTACACCATCCAGGACCTCAAGGACATCCCGAGGGACAACCTGCGCCTGGTCAAGTGAGTAACAGAATTACACCCCACGAGTGATCTACTAGTGGAGCAGCGGGCTTGTGTTTGAACTCTTCGAGATAATTTCGTTCTCGTAACAAGTCACGTGGTACAATATGGAACTGTTCGAGATTTCGGTTTGTTTAATACATTTGAATGGATAAATTAAGGTGGTTCCACCGTAAAATGACTAAAATATCATTTTATTCATATTCTATCCACTTTGAGAAAATTTTGTCCTCTATCTGATACGAACAACAAAATAATACCCTTCCACGCTATTTTATTCTATAATTGACTTGAAATTACATGGTGTTCAATGGGGGAATGAGAGAAACACGGGGAAAAATATTATTTTTCCATAAAATATAAATGCCATTTTCGCAGAAAACTGTCTCTAAGAAGGAAATAATCCAGATAAATTGAATAAAAATAAAATATAGGCATCTTACCACCTTATTTTTTTAGTTATTGATGAATTAATGCCATAATTGAAGTCAAAATGCGGTAATTCGTAGGAAATGCCGCTGCACTCGGCTCCTATGGCTGGAAAAAAGTACTCTTTTAAAATGCATTCGTGGAATAATCTGCATCTGTTGTACCTTACTATTGGGTTTCTATAGGTAATGCATTTCATCAGCGAAATCAGGATTTTTGGAAAAAATATCAAAAATGTGGAATTTAGTATTTGTTTTGACTCATACAGTCGCGGCGGAACCTCCTTAAGCGTCTCATAAGTTGATTATTGCGACTCCAATCGAGATATTCAACACCATCAACAATAATAAAGTAAGAAAATCCCTTTAAGAAGAAAACGATCGGAAATACTGCGTGAGAATTAACGAATGGTATTAATACACCATAGTCTCAAACCCTTCGTGATTTTTCCCCTTTGGCTCCTGAGTTTCGTGATCGGAATTATTTCGAACGGTTCAAACACAGACCCTTGAGCGGGCTCATGGGGAAAGCTGAACTCATCTAGTAAGCTCTCAATTAACCAGACCGATCACAATTGATCATTGGTTGTACTCCGGCGACAAAAGGAAGTTTTTTTAATGTTTGTATAGCAACGATAGCAAAATCGTATTGAGATCAAAACTCATAGATTTGTTTTAAAAAAATAGGAGTAGGATGTATGATAGTTCTCTCACTATATTATTCCTCAATTTAAAACAATTCTTAAGTAATAGAGCAGGGAGCTTTTCGTTTGCTAACTCAAGCAACTAAAGAATCTTTCCTATTGGTTGAATTTAGTTTATATATGGCATTGTGAACGGTCGTGATTTACTCACTTTGAGTTATATCATTATGTTACGTTCTTACATTCAATACGAACTGGCCTTAAGTCTTGTCGGGCAGCGCTAAGTAAACGCACTGGATCTATTGGTCCAAGTAGGTATTCCACAGTGAGGGATGAATTATTGCCTCTCATGCTTGAGAAATTCCCTGCTATATCACGTAGGTATTATTTTTAATTTAAGGAATAGAGAATTGAAAAAATGTTTAAATCATGCAGCTGACCTCTTTCTCGTGGCTAGCTTTTTCAATAAGTTTTCATTCACTTTTCCGATTTTGATTTCGTTGCTATGTAAATATTAAGATCATTTTTTGTCGCTGGAGCGTAAGAAACAATCGCTTGTGATTGGCCAACTTAAAGCCTCGCGCTTCGTCGTGATTGGACAACTTAAACGATATGTCATAAAAGGTGAACATGAACCATCTTCTGAGATATGTTATGTCATTACGGCATATTGTGATTACCTCAACCGCAAGGCCAGCGCTCATCTCTTAAGTTCTTCAATTATGTTATTTCGTTACATGCGTATGTAATGTCCTTGCATTATGTTCTTAAATACAATGCAAACTGTCCCCTGAGTTTTTTCGTGTGGCGCTAAGTGAACGAATGGGAGCTATTCCTTTTGTTCCACAGTGGTAAGTGGGAGACAGGAAATGTTGTCACTCTTTCGCAATGCGCTTTTCACAAGGGAGCAAAACTACAGACGCCCTCTCGCGGGAACAATGGCACCACTGCCCTCCCTTTGGCACATTACCACTCCCGCTTTTCGCATTGCCCGTTTCTTTTTTATTTTATTTATTTTTTGTTTCATTTTTTTCCAAGTTCCCCAACCTGAAGCGCGTCTCGCGAGAAAAGAATCGGCGAGAGACGAGAATACCTTCACTCGGTAAAAAAGGAGAAATATGAAAAAGGGGGTAGGCGAGAAAATCTCGGAGACGTGGCGAAGTAAATGTGGAGAATGAGAGCTGGAAACAATCGCCGGGTGCGAGGCGTTTGCGACTTTAGGGCGTTCAGCCGACAGGTGGCAGGTCGTGCGCCGTGTGCTGTGGTGGTGGGAGGGTAGGGGACGACGAGAGAGAGAGAGTCAATGGAAAGGGTTAGTTTCTGTTAAGAGAGGGTGGGAGAAGGAAATAAGATGGGAAAGTGCCTTTTATTTTTGGAACGAGGAGGTACATCTCAAGAGGGGTCGTGCAACACTCTCTTTCCGAACGTTGCTCCACAGTGCAAAACACCAGCTGGAACTCCCTTGTTTCATTCTTCTCAATAATGGTGGAACCTACGTTTAAAAAAGGTGTGGCTGTCGCGGGACAGCTGACAAAAGTGGAACAATGAGTATGGGTATGACTGACAGTAAGGAGTACACATTATTGCATAAAAAATATGCATAAATAATTGAAATAATAATACTGAAAATATGAGTATGAAAATTATATTTACATTACGTTAGTGGTAATTACATGAAATAACCATAGACTTGAAATATTCATATGAAATAACACTGTATCCCTCTAATGATAGTATTGTGAATTAATTCTAAGCACTTGTATATATGTAACCAAGCTACGGCTCCAAGGTATTATGTTGCTAAAACCCATTTAAGTACGCGTCGTGAAATTTAAGTTTACTATTAGGGAGGTCCCTTCTCTTGGACTACAACCTTGTCGTGGTGGAAGGGCTTGCGTGCTCCGATGACCCCTAGAGCTGCACTTGTGGGAGCAATGCTCCTGGTAGGGTCACCCATGCCAGATTGGTGGAAGGTTATTAGACAGACTAATGGTAGTCCGCGCAGTGTCTGTAGCTCAGTGAGGCGGCTGCAAAAGGCGTCTGACCCCAGTGGGGCGGCCTCTGAAGTGATGGTGTCACGTAAAAAACACTATTGACTAAGACCATGGAATACTATCTTAAGAAAAACAAAAACCTTGAAATTATGGGCAGTTCTCAAATGATAATGAATCCTGGCAAATACGGGACTCGGCCCAGAGATCTGGGCGTCGTGCCCGGCAGCGGTGGGTGCAAGGCCCCTGCCGTCGTCATCACACGAAATCCTTGTTCCGACGTAGTAGCAGCAGAGGAAAAGAAGATAAAGAAGAGGAACGAAACTATCAGAATAAGCAGGTGGAATGTTAGGACTATGCTGAGGGCGGGGAAGCTATAGAATATAAAGCAAGAAATGGAGAGGGTGGGTGTAGACATCCTGGTTCTGGGTGAAGTAAGATGGAAGGATGACGGGGACTACTGGAGCGACGACTTTAGAGTAATTTATAGTGGAGGGAATGAAAGTCACCAGGGGTTGCATTCGTAATGAATAGGAAGCTAGATAGAAAAGTAGTGTATACAGAACAGGTGAGTGATAGGATTATAGTCGTGAAACTTTAGGCAGATCCAATGAATTTAGTTATAATCCAGGTTTATATGCCTACCTCTAATCATAAAGAGGAGGAGGTAGATGGGGTATACGATCAGCGAGAAGAAATAATTTGTAGGATATCTGGGAGTAAGCACTTAGTAGTAATGGGGGATTGGAACGCGGTGGTGGGCGAAGGAAGAGATGGGCGGCAGGAGGGCAATTACGGGCTAGGAGGGAAAAACGACCGGGGCGAGAAAACTGTGGAGTTTTAGCTGTGGAGAGAAATAACCTAGTAATTACAAATACATGGTTCAGACATCATCCTCGACTTAGGTACACTTGGAAGAAGCCGGTAGACACAGATAGGTTCCAGGTAGATTATATAATGGATCGTCACAGATACAGGAATAGTGTGAAAACTCGCATACTTATCCAGGAGCTGATGCAGACACAGACCACAACTTATTAGTCATGAAATGTCGGGGAAAACTGAAAAATATAAGAATGGGAAGGAAGGTACGAAAGTGGAATACGGAGGAATTAACTGGGGCAATGAAGAAGAAGAATCGAGAGAATATGGATGAGATAATGGGTGAGGAACATGGAGTTAGTTCAGTGGAAGATGAATGGGGAAGTTTGAAAAATGGAATTGTAGAAGCGGCAAAAGCAACGGTAGGCGTAGCCAGTGCAACTAAAATTAGAAAACCGTGAATCACGAAGGAGATGATAAGGGAGATGGAGGAGAGAAGGAAATGGAAGAGCGTAAACTCAGAGCTAGGTAAGAGAAAATACCGAGAATTAAATAACAGGCTTAGAAGAGAAACAAAGAAAGCAAGAGAGCCTGGTGGAGAGAACAGATTGACTCGTTAGAAGAATACCAAAAAGAGTGAAGAGCAGATGCATTATATAGAAAAGTAAAGGAACTGACGGGTGGTACTAAGGGAAGGTGAATTACAACGATAACAGAAAGACGGGAAAGGTGGTCGTAGAACCGAAAGAGATCCAGGAGAGGTGGAAGGAGTATGTTGAAGAGCTGTATAGTAAAGAAATAAGGCCCGATAGGTTAGATATAGAAAGGGAAGACGATATCGACAGAGATGGTATCGGACCAAGTACCATAAATAGCGTAATTGAAAGAGCTCTACGAGAAATGAAAAGGAATAAGACGGTGGAAATAGATGAAATACCTGCAGATTTTTTAAAGAGCATGGGGAAGAACGGAAGAGGACAACTTTTTGTGCTTATTCGTAGGATTTATGAGGATGGAGTGTGGCCGGAAGACTTCGCGAAGACTGTATTAATTCCTATACCAAAGAAGAGTAAGGCAAAAACGTGCGAAGACTATAGGACAATAAGCTTAATATCCCACGCGGCCAAAGTAGTTCTGAAAATTATAAACAGAAGGCTAGAGATGAAGGCAAATGAATACCTGGGCGACGACCAGTTCGGGCTTAGGAAAGGGACGGGAACGCGAGACGCTATAGCGGTGATGAGGACGCTAGCAGAAATAAACCTAGAGTACGGGCAGGATGCTTTTGCATGCTTCGTAGATTTCGAGAAGGCGTTTGATCGGGTGTAATGGACGAAATTAATGGGAGTGTTGAAGAAATTAGGGGTCGATTGGAGGGACAGGCGTCTGATTCGGAATTTGTATATGAACCAGACGGCGCAGGTTAGGGTAGCCAGTGGAGAATCGGGATGTGCCACGATAGGACGGGGAGTGCGGCAGGGGTGCCCACTATCGCCGTTGCTTTTTAACGTGTATTCAGAAGAAATGGTAATGGAGGCATGGGGGAGGAGTAGGTAGGAATAAAGGTAGGAGGGGATCTGATAAAATCAGTGAGATTTGCAGATGATCAAGCATTGGTTAGTCAGTCTGCCAAGGGGTTACAGTCAATGATTATTGCATTAGAGGTGAAGTGCGAAAAGTATGGGATGAAGATCCATAACAAGAAAACGAAAGTAAAGAGATTTTCTAGAAGTAAGAAGGCGGGGCTGAATATAAGTGTGGGAGGGGAGAAGATAGAGCAGGTCGAGCAGTTTACGTATCTGGGTAGTATTTTGGAGGAGAATGGGTTTAGTGGTAAGGACATCAGATGCAGAAATGCGCTAGCTAAAGAAGAATTTTCGAAGAAAACGGAATTGATGAGGGGGTCTGAGAAGAGACGTAAAGAAGAGGCTGGTGAAAACTTTAATATGGAGCGTGGCGCTGTATGGGTCGGAAACTTGGTTATTGCGAAAGGAGGATGTGCGTGGACTTGAGGCGTTTGAGATATGGGTTTAGAGAGGGATGGAGAAGGTTAGCTGGATGGCGAGAAAGACAAACGAGGAGGTATTGGATATGGTCGGAGAGGAAGCTTGTGGCAGAGGATCGGAGAAGGCAGAAGAGATGGATGGAGGAGGTTTTGAGAGGAGAGGGCATGTTGAAGAGAGTGTTAGAGGGGAGAACACTGGGTAAGCGTGGAAGAGGATGGGAATTCTGGACGAAATAAGAGGAGGTGGAAGATATGAAGAATTGAAGAGGGATCTAATAACGGGTGTAACGGATAAGTAGTCGCTGACCATCTTATTTTCTTAAATTCTTTTTTCCTTTATTCAAGTGTATTACTAATTTGTAGTGCTTGCTTAGTTATAATTTGTATTGCTTCAGTGGTTAAGTATTGTTATAGAACTTAAAATTATTAGTAGTTCCAAAGTATTAGTATTGACTCTTAATAATTATTTGATCCTATACGTGCGTGCGTGTTCTAGCAACTGATCCATTGCATTTTTGCTCTTTATCCGTCTAACTACTTTGCTAGAAAGTACTTCTTACGCAACCTTGCGTATCGTACTTGATTCGCTTATACCCGCCTTATATATTTAGAGGACTTAGTGTAAATTCAAATCGTTTTAAGTGCTAAAGCCTGTAGAATAGTATGGCTGGCCCTAGTTCCTCTGTAGCGAGCCTCAAGAGCAAGGTGAAGAGCGACCTCCTCGAGGCACGTGTCGCCGAACTGGAGAGGTTAGTTACGGAGATACTCGCCCGGGTTACGGGTTGTGGGAGGGTTTCGGGCCCCGGTGGTTGTAGCGTTTCTTCCAGGACCTTGCACAGCACCAAGGTGGTGTCCCGGGCATGCTCGGGTGCGAAAGCAAGTGCGGCGGCCTCGGGGAAGACGGTGCAATCTTCGGGTCTGGGGATGACTCACAGCCTGAGGCCCGAGTGGGTGGTTGTGCCCCAAGGGCGGGGGGCGGTGGCTCGACCGAGACGAGGAGTGGGGGATGCGGAGGCTAATCCCATCCCCGTTCGCAACAGCTTCGCGGTTTTGTCGGAGGACAATTCTGGGGAGCCAGGAATAGTATTGTTAGGGAGTTCGAACGTCCGGCGGATTTTCCCCCAGTTGGAGAAGAGGGCAAGGAGAGAAGGAGCGTCCCAACGGGTCACCTCCTGGTGTACACCAGGGGGAATCGTACCCAATTCTACGGCGGTGGTAAAAGCGGCGGTGAAGTACACGGGCTGCTCTAGACTGCGGGTGGTGGCCCATGTTGGCACCAATGATGCTTCCGAGCGTAGAGCCGATGAGATCTTGGATTCCTTTAGGGATCTAAACTCGGAGGTGGAACGCGTTCGGAGGGTCACTGGTGTCGATCTGCGACTATCCATCTGCAGCATTGTTCCACGGACTGACTGCGGCCCTCGAGTTTGGGACAGGATTGCCTGGATCAACAAGAGGCAGTGGAAATTCTGTGCGAGCATTGGAGCAGAGTTCGTGGATCTTCGGCCGGTGCTTAGATCATGCCGGGCTCCCCTCAACTCGTCTGGGGTGCATTATTCCAAAGAGGCGTCTGAACGGGTGGCTCGTAGGATTTTTGAGCACTGTAGATATTTTTTAGACTAGAGGTTAGGTCATATAGTGGGATTTTTAAATATTTAACCAAACGCAGCCTCCGAGGAAATCCGCATTGCGAAAATGTTCACACCCAAGTAAACTTAGGAGCGCTAAAGCCGGTAAATAGTGGCAATTTTCCCAAAACTCGTACTCCAGTGAAAGAAATTATATCAAATGTAATAAGCACTTCCAGTGAAATTCGCCCACCTAATACCCATAAGCGTGGAAAAGAACCAACCGACACTCAATCGACAAAATATGACATTAACTTTATAGTAGTTAATTGCCGTAGCGTTAAAAACAAGCGCGCTGAAATCGAGCATATATTTCAGGACGCAGACGTGGTCATAGGAACGGAGAGCTGGCTTACTGAGGATTTAAGCGACAGCGAAGTTTTTCCTCCAGGATATAAAATCTACAGATGCGATCGAAGCGATAGGGCAGGTGGCGGAGTTTTTCTAGCAGTTAAATCACATTTACACAGCACCGCCCACGAAATAACTGACAATGAAATAGAAAGCGTGTGGTGTACAATTAAACAACGAAACAAAAGGAGTATACATGTTTGCTCTTTCTATAGACCTCCAAACTCCAAAATTGATGTTATTTACCAATTAGATAATCAAATATCCGCATTTACTGTGAGAGACAGTAAAAGTGTAATAATTATTGGGGGAGATTTTAATCTGCCATATATAAATTGGGATTCTTACACTGTAAAACCGAATTCTAGGAAAAGGGAAATCAGCGAGATCTTACTCAACACACTTGCTAATCACTCACTTTCCCAAGTAGTTGACAAGCCTACGAGAGGAAATAAAATATTAGACCTTTTTGCAGTAAGCCATCCTAAGTTGATAAAACAGCTCGATATTATTGACGGCATAAGTGATCACAGAGTAATTTTTGTAACCTTAAAAATTGAAGTAGAGTCAGCTGTAAAACCGAAACGCAATATTTATTTATTTGATAAATGCAACTTCATCAAATTTGGCGAGATGCTTAATGATTCGTACACGGATTTCGTAGCTAAAACTGAGGATAAAAGCATTGATGAATCATGGAAATATTTCTTAAAAATTCTACGACGGGGAATCAACGAATATATTCCGCAAAAATTGAAATGCGACAGTAAAGAACCTCGCTGGTATAACAACGATGTTAGGAGGGACCTTAAGAGACAGAGAAAATTGTACAACTTGGTTAAAAAGTTCACTACGGTAGGTGACAAATCGAAGGAACTTGAAGCAAAAGAAAGTTACGCTGCGCAACGCTCAAAAACTAAGAAATCAATGCGTTCTGCATTGCTAAATTTCAAGAAAAAAGTACTTGGTGAATTACTCGAAGAAAATCCGAAATCTTTTTGGTCATATGCGAGAGAGCTTCAGGGAAAATCTTCAACCGTAGATTCGTTATTTGATAATGATGGCAAACTTGTCACCGAAAATATTGACAAAGCTAACACGTTAAATTCCCACTTCAAAAGTGTATCCACCACAGACGATACTGCATGTAATTTTGAAATACAATTCACTGAGGAACCGATGAAAGAAATCACTATTCAACGTGATGGGATAACTAAACAGCTACAGTCGATAAAAAATAGTAAATCTCCGGGTCCGGAGGGAATACCCGCGCGTGTCCTCAAGGAGTTAGCGCCACAGATCGCACCGTTCTTAGACATAATATTCAAGAAGTCATTGTCTGAAGGAAAGATACCATTAGACTGGAAAATTGCAAACGTTACACCGATATTCAAAAAGGGAAACAGACACGACCCAGGGAACTATCGACCAATTTCATTAACGTCGATTATAGGCAAGATACTCGAACATATCGTCGTTAGCAATATCATGACGTTCCTGGACAGTCGTAACGTCCTCCATGGCTGTCAGCACGGCTTCCGGAAAGGTAGATCATGTGAAACACAACTCGCGCTCTTTCTTCATGACGTTCTCAAATCTGGCGAATCGAAAAGACAAGTTGACGCATTATTTCTAGATTTTAAGAAAGCTTTCGACACGGTACCTCATAACAAACTTTTATACAAATTACAGTCATGCGGCCTAAACGAAACAGTAGTAAACTGGATACGCGACTTTCTGAGTGATCGTAAGCAAAAGGTAGTTCTTGACGGAATTAGCTCTGATGTCGTTAAAGTGACATCAGGTGTCCCGCAAGGAAGCGTGATCGGACCCCTTTTGTTCATTATATACATAAATGATCTATGCTCTCGAATTAGCAGTAAAATACGTCTATTCACCGACGACGCTGTCATCTATCGTGAAATTAGTGATCACTCTGACTTTGAAACTCTATCATCGGATTTAAACAACGTTCATGTGTGGAGCCAAGAGTGGGGACTCGAACTTAATCTGAGCAAATGCACGGCGGTACATTTCTTGCGGAAGTCGTCCAACTATTCCCATGTATATGCTGTGGATGGTGTTAACATAAAGGTGACAGATGAAGTGAAGTATCTAGGAGTTACGATAACTTCGGACCTATCGTGGGGAGCACATATAAGAAATATTTGTGGCAGAGCTCTGAAGAAGCTAGGATTCGTCAAGCGTATTGTGGGAAGATTTTCGGATGAAAAAGTAAAAGAGAGGTGCTATTTCGCACTCGTCCGGCCACACCTTGAATATGCAGCGAGCATATGGGATCCGGTGCAGAAAGACTTAGTCCGGGAACTTAATAAAATACAAAGGAAAGCTGCGCGATTCGTCAAAAACAGCTACGGGCGTACTGACAGCGTTACACAGATGTTAAACGAATTAGGCTGGGAAACGCTAGAGACTCGGAGGCTGCGCGCTAGGCTTAGATTGCTTGAACAATTGATAATAGATATCTTTCAGAGCGACACGGAGAACATCATATTAGAACCCCACTATATTTCCAGGTCCGATAGAAACGATAAATTAAGAGAGATATTTTGCCGAACGGATAGGTATGGGAATTCGTTTTTCCCCCGAACAATAAGGGACTTCAATAAATGCTAGGCGTAATTTCATTAGAGCGTTTCTTTTTTATCTTAAAGCGGCTGGTGTCCTAACACCCCCCGCCACACGCCTATTGAGGCGGCTTGCGGGGTAATATGTAGATGTAGATCCTTAGGAGCGAAAGCGATACAGTGTCTATGAGGTTGGGATGCAGAATGGGGAATGTCCAAGAACCTGCCAATCAGCTGGTAGAATACTTGAATGAAATGAATTAGGGAGGTTTCATATTCTGTACAGCAGATGGTGAGCCTCGGTAATAATGTCAAAGCTCCTTGGCAATAAAAGCGAAAAAAGCCCTACATCTTCATTAATTATCAGTGTTAGGTTCAAACTTTTCAGTTTATCGGTCAAGGTAAAGAATAGGATTGGAAAAAATAAAGTTTGTGATGCATTGGTCTCATTTTGAGCATAGTACCAAACTTCTAGCTTAAACATTTCACATTTAAATTAATGAAATAAAAATGTTCTACAAGGAAATTCCTTCTGGGAGCCGGGTGTCTCGTGCCACTAGGCTTTCGCAAGATTACCCGCCCCCCCAATGGGTTGCACTTCAAAATTATTTCAGTCTCATAACAAGAAATTTTAAATAAGTCACTGAGTTTGGTTTTCTTAAAGTTGTGCCACCGCAGTTTATATTTACTCTACCCACAGTTTAGATGACGTTGGTGTAATGACTTCTGCAATAAGTGCTCTGCAGTGCATTTACTAAGATTTAATTTTAGACTCCACTACTGGCACCACGAATTAAAGTTGTCTATGCCCGATGCGTGCGATGTTGAGCGTGGTGGCCTAGTGGGTAGGCTACTGATCGAAGCGTCTCGGGTTTAAATCCGGGTGATGCCTTTGGACCTCCCCAAACAAAAAATCCTCAGAGTGCGAGGTGGCCCAGGGAAAAGGAACTGGCCCCCCTACCCTGAATGTGTGAAATTCACACGTCTGTGGCTTAGTCTGGGGTGAGCTCTCTCATGTATCAAAACCAACATTCGGGTTGAATCACTGAGTGAGAGTGATGCCCGATGATAGAGTATCTAAGTCCGCATCTTCACCCATTTCTCGGTAGATGACCGCATCGTCTGTAAATAATATAAATATACTGCTAACTTGATAACGTAGGTAATGTTAATAAATAATGAATAAAAGGGAGCCGAACACGCTTCCTTGTGGGACGCCGGATGTCATTCCCACCATATCAGAACTAATGCCGTCAATAATTACTTTTTTCTTGCGATCACTTAGAAAGAACTTGAAAGTCATCCTATTAATTATGTTTTGCTTTAACCTGTATGATTGGAATTTTAATATAATTTTTTTCTGAGGAACCACGTCAAATGGTTTCTTGAAATCAAGGAATAATGCGTCAACTTGCTTTTTCGATTCACCTGATTTTAGGATGTCGTGAAGGAAGAGCGCAAGCTGTTTCGCAAGGTCTATCCTTCCCGAAACCGCGCTGACCTCCGTGTAAGAAGTTTTAATTGTGCATGATGGTCATAATATTGTTAACATAAATGTGCTACAGAATCTTGCATAAAAGCGATGTTAATGATATTGTCCGGTAATTTCCTGATCATGTCTGTTTCATTTTTCATTTTTTTTCTTGAAGTTTCGTAAAGTAGTACGCATTATTTTCTTTGTTTTTGAGCGTTAGGCAACGTAAATTTCTCTCCCCGCAAGTTTCATTGTTTTTTTACATACCTCTTTAGAATTTTGAAAAAGTTTTGTCATTACCTGACTCCTGAGCTCTCGCCTTACTTTGTGATTATACCAACGAGGTTCTATGCCCTCACATTTGAGTTTGTGTGGATTATATTCATCGATTCCTTGGCGCAGAGTTTCCAAAAAAATGTCCACGATACTTCGGTGCTTTCATCTTTTGTAGTGGCTACAAATTCCGCGAATAAAGCTTCTAGCGTCTCTCCCAATTTATTAAAATCACATTTTTCAAAGAAGCAGACTTTACGTTTTGATTTTACTGTGGACTCTACTGTTGTTTTTAAGGGTGAAAAAAATTCTTCATGATCACTTATGCCTTCGAGGATACCGACGTGTTTAATCATTGCAGGGTGTCTGACAACTAAAAGGCCTAATACTTTGTTTCCTGTCATAGGTTCGACAACTAGTTTGGTTAAAGAGTGATTTGAAATTGCATCTGAGATTATAATACGAGTATAGACTGCAGAAATTTGAGATGTGGGTGTGGAGCAGGGTGAAGAACGTGCGGTCGATGGAAAGTAAGACAAACCAGGAAGTGCTTTGTATGGTGGGTGAGGATAGAAAACTTCTGGATGAGTTTAAGAAGAGGCAGAGTAAGTGGTTGGAGCACGTAGTGAAGGGTGAACGGGTGCTGAAGGCCGAGAATGACGGGAAGATGTTGGGTAAGCGGGGAAAAGCGAAGAAAGACTATATGAACAGGATGAAGAAGGGTAGGACGTGAGATGAAGAAGATAATCGTGTAATGGGATGGGGTCCTGCTTATGTGAAAATCTTGAGAATTTTTACTCACTTCCGTTTGAACCTACCTTAACCCGGTAGATAACCCAAATAATTATGACATTAATACACATATAAATGCTTAGAAATATTAATTTTTAGCTAATATAATGTTGCATGTAGGCTACATTAACTGAAAACGGTTGACAGAAATTAGGAGACATAAAATATAACACAAGAGTCAACAATGAAATAAGGACACAACAGTCCTGAGGACGATGCACGAGTTGGGCATCAAAACGTGGCTGAAGTCGAAAAAAGCTGGCCAAAAGTCAAAAAGTGATTTTTTTCAAGCCAGGAAGCTGAAACTTTGCATAAATATTTTCAAAATACCTGTGCATGCGATGACGCAAAGCATTTTCCTTAGTACTCTACAATTAACCGCCCAACCGCAGTGCAGGGGGCGGGGGAGTTGCAGCCGTGCGATACCAGCTGTAGGTTGTTGGCCTCAAAGAGATAATAATCCTGTGTGGTATGCTTGCTGTCTCCGTTAAAAGTGTACCTATTCGTCAGTAGGCGATGTCAAGTTGCTAAAAAGAGAAACGACCGCGGTACACCCGAAGAAATCAGTCTTTCAGTACCTCCTAAACCTTAACCCTATGTGACAAAATGCGTATTTTTTCCGATTTTTCTACAATATTTAATACATGGAGGCTCTTTTCAATGTTCGTATCTCGAAAATCTCCATAAAGGAGTGAATGCGGCTACAATCTATGCCACACACTTGTCGCGCTACCTTAATCCCCGTTGCAGGCGGGTTGGACTAGACTCGACCGCGCGGTCGAAAAACTGATGTGAAATTCGGCATCGCAAACGATCGCAGCATAACTCATCGGATTCGCACTGTGGAAGCTTTTTAGAGTTTCCCCATTTAAGTTACATCGCGATGCTCGGCGATGCAAATAACTATTTATCTACATGTATTAAGGAAATGACCAAAAATGAGGGTCCGCCATTTTGTTTATTGTCTTTGGTAAATAATGACAAAAAAGTTAGTAGACTTCACGACAACTAAGATGAAAAACAGTTTCATTTTACTGCATCACTTTTTATTCCAATTCTTTGACCATAAAGGCTTAGCAAGGGCTTGATGTTGAAGGAAGCTGTGTCGCCCGACCTGGGTCGGTTTTTTGTCCCTCCAGCTCTTTAAGGCTCCTTGGACTTGATGTTGAAGATTTCGTGAGAAAATTGAGTGTAGTCCATTTTTGCCAAATTTGTGCAACTTTGACCTCATGCAAATTGTTAATTGTATAGTACTAAGGAAAATTCTTGATGTCATCGCATGCACAGGTCTTTTGAAAATATTTATGCAAATTTTCAGTTTCCTGGCTTGAACAAATCACTTTTTGACTTTTGGCCAGGTTTTTTCGATTTCAGCCCACTAGGTGTCAGGCGGTATGGAGAGCCTAACCAGGTATAGAACCCGAATTCGTACAAACCTATTTTTCTTTGCTTAAATTATATAAAATTGTGTTTTCATGAGACGAAGCCTTTCCTGCAGGGTATACTTCACAGAATTGTCACAAATCTTGCTCCTAGAGTAATATTATTCTGACCCTATTGGACAAGATGATTCGCCCAGTCTGGAAGCTTTTTAGACGGTGTAGAGACGAACGGAGGGTGTAAGGAGAAGTGACTAGCAAAGCACGTAAGATAACAGAATGATGTTTTCCTTTCTCGGGGGAAAGAAATAATTTTGTATCAAAATGTATCCACGAAGAAGAATTTAAATGCGAGAATTAAGTATCGGATGGCAAGTATTCAGTACTGTAGCAACTTCTGGATGAATACCGTGACCTGGAAGTCGCTTGACAAATAATGACTTCTAACTTATTATGCTTACTTGATATTCTTTTTATAAATCGTTCCTTGAAGGATTCCTAATCTGCGAGCTTCACCTTTCTTCTACGAAGGCTCATCAGAACGCATTTTGTCCTTACCAGACCCTCTGTTTCCCGCCACTGTTTTGCGCGAAAATCACTTATTTATAGCCCAAACAAGTCTAGACTCAGATGGACATTTTTTATTATTTTCCAATCTCTCTTCTCATATGTAAAATGGTCTTCCTTCGTAGCAAGTCTTTTATATTCCCATATTATAGCTAGTCACGTATTCCTGTCCATACGCTCTGAATATAAAGTAAGTAGTAATATTTAAGTGTATATTACTGCATCAATATAAATAAATACGAAGACAGGCACACACGTGTGCGGTGGTGGAGATATATAAAAACGCATGGCCGAACGCGTTTTAGAGGCTTGCCAAGAGCTCAAGACAAGAAGGGACTATTTCGGACGCTGGACCGGCTCTGAAAGCGTCACGCCCCCAGCGACGATTCTGGGAAACACCAGAATGGAACTGTTCCCAAGGTCTCCCCTCTCTACTCTCTACCTCCCCCCTTTCCTCTCTCTACTCTTACTCTACCCCTACCTCTACGACTCACCCCACCTACCAAGATCCCTCATAAAAGCAACCGCAAGCACACATTTCTCACACCAGATATCTGTATTTCATCTGAAACCACATTTTCCGACCTCGGTGGCGGCGGGGTAAAGTCTTCGCCTGCCAATCGGAAGGTCGCGGGTTCGAGTCCCGTCGGAGTAGATTTCACCCGCCCAGGTCATGGATGTTTGTGATTGTTCAAGTTTATTGTAAGAGAGGTATTATTGGTTCAAAATACGCTTGAGTAAATAAAGACGCGAATATTATTTTTACTGAAGTAGTAGTCTTCCTATCCTCATGGTCTACGCTCCTATATACTGCATCCATGTATCCACGCACTAGTGGTATTAAATGGTAGGGCATCATCTAGGAAACTATTTAAAGAGAGCGAAGTTCCTAGATCTAACAGTAATACCGAATATGTGCGCTAAATTGTTGTAAACTCTTTCTCGCAGGGCGTGTTTCCATGACATTTGTGACGTCACCTACGCTAAGCAGATTGAAACACATCTCCTTCCCTGTAGTTTGTCTGCGTTAGCGTGTACGCTAGGAAATAAAACTTGTGATGGCGGATAAATATGTAAAAATAGAAACAGGAACATATATCAATATGTAAGCTGATTGCGATATTCACTTGAAAAAAATAAATATTTATTTGGTGTTTAATCTTTCAAGAGACGAGTTTGACCACACACTTATAGAATTTAAGTATTGAACACTTCGGCGTAGATCGTTCCAATCGTCGAATTGTATGAGCGCTCTTTTGGTCCCATCTGTTAAAATGTGCGATAAGCTACGAAACGTGATTGTAAATCACCCTTAATTTTATTTATTGCCCTACCCCGAAAGGAAATGGCGTGATTGGTACGTGTACAATGGGTGCTTTCCAACTAGGCGACTCCCAGCGACACATGCGTCGCTTAGAGGCAACTTGTGTCGACTTCCACTTCGGCTAACTGGAAAGCATATATCCATGCGCAGGAGTCGATGCGCAGTCGCAACTGATTGAAACAGAACGATCAAGTATATGAACAAGTTAATCAGATTGTTTTCTTTTGAAAGAAGTCTCAACTGTTGACAGAAACTTCACCAGTGGATTCATTATTAATAATTAAAGGTTGGCGCATTAATTTTATGCAGTTGCTGCCAATATTTGTCGCATTATTATAGAAATAATAGTTATTCATTCTTCTGTAGTCCTAGACTCCTGTTAACCATTTTCATATAGTTTGCTTATTACTTTTTCCGTGAAATATAACAACATAACTCTCAACACGACAAAGAAGAAATACAATCTCCTAATGCCAATTAAGTTTTCCTTAATTACACTCCATCAAAACTGGGGGTATCTGGCGAATGCATTTCATTCACCGATATTTTAAATTATGTTTTATTTTTTAACTATAAATTCCATAATAGAGGTTTGGTTTTCAATTTCATTTGGTTTAAATCGCATTGAATACTAAGAATGATGCTGGTTCAATCGAAGAGATGCCCCCGTCGATAATTAATTTAAAGATTTTTAGGTTAATTAAATGCTTATGATTCATGCACTTTTATGTAATATAACGTGAATTTCCATAAACTATGATTGCATTAAACGAATATTAAATCGTGCTGCGTGTAGTGGCTTTTCCAAGGACGAGGGAAAATATTTTCAATCGGACCAAAATAATGATCAATTATGGAAAAAGCCTGCATTTTTATTACTATTGCCAGTGTATTTTTCGATTGATATATGTGTGAATAAATGCCTACGTGCAGGGAAACCAAACTACGCCTTTCTTAATTAAAATTAGTACACATGCAGTACCAAAACAGTATTTACGTGATAATCATTATAAATGGCGCAGCCATTGTTGAAGCAAATTGTTCTGGCCCAATGTGTCCCAAATGACCGGAATCTACTCAACTTTGAACCATGACAATGGCAAACTCTCCTCTTCCAGCGAGTCGTTTTGAGTCAACACGCGTCAGCGACTCCCAGCGACACGGAACAATTGGAAAGCATAAAAGTCGCTCGGAGTCGACTCACGTCGACATGCGTCGTTAATTGGAAAGCACCCACTATGCTGTAGTATCTTGTACTACAGCATAGTGGGTGTAAAATTGAGTATAGACCATTTTTGCGAATTTTTTTGTAACTTTGACCTCATGCAAATTGTTACTTGTAGAATACTAATGAAAATGCTTTACGTCATCGCACGCACAGGTCTTTTGAAAATATTTATGCAAAGTTTCAGCTTCCTAGCTTGAAAAAATCACTTTTTACTTTTGGCCAGCTTTTTTCGATTTCAGCCCACTGTGTGCCGGTTAGATCTGACGCTGGTTACATTTTGTTATGAAAGTGCCAGTTAGCGTCAATCGTGGTTGGATTACTGATCACAGTCGGCTGACCCTGGTTGGCGGTTACGCCAGGTAAGCACATAGGGAACGCTAGTCATATGATTCCGGTCAGTAAATTAGTTACCACCGGTGCCTTATTCACCGAATTTCTTTAACCCCTGACGACCTAGAGACGGAGAAAGTTCTCACACTCTTAAACACCAACTTACAAGAACCGTTACTTGTGTTTCCATCGCTTTTCTCAACAAATTTCCTCCGTCATTTCTCCTTACACCAATCACGGTTCCTTGAAGACTGTTCGTTGTGCGGGTTAGAATATTCCCCTTGGGACGCTGCCTGGTTACCCAGCATTTTCAAACAAGTGTAAGATGAACGTAGTTGGAACAAGGCACCAGACCCTTATTGAAGACGATTTCATTCTTAAGGTTCGTTCCACATCTCTTCATTACGTACCTGAAGCCTACTCTCACACTTTTTCTCCCTCCTATCAAGGTCTTCAGCATCCACTTGCCCCTTATTCCCCGTTCCCACCAACAACTCCGCCTCCTAATAATCTCACCCAGCAGTTGCCTGTGCTCCCCTACCATGTCAGGTACCTACTTCCTCGTGAAAGCAGATAATTTATACTCACAGATCTTCCTCCGAAGATGTTTGAGTATAGATTATCAACCCACCCACCAGGGATAACCCTTTATTTCTGAAGCCTTAATCACTTCCCTCCGACACGAATCATGCAACCTTCCTTTCTCTCCAGTTTTAGGAAGGTTCTCTGATAAAAAGGCGAAAGAGCACCTACTCTGCTCTGGTTAGGCCACATCTCAAATGCGTCACGAACATTTGGGACCCTGCACCTAAAGATTTAATTTGAAAATTTAATAAAATACAAAGGAAAGCCGAACGCTTCGTTAAAAACTGCTACGAGAATACATAAAGTGTCACTTTGTGGAAGGATTAGTTTGGAAACCGTTAGAGACTCGGAGGCTACACGCTAGGTTCATATTACTTGAAAAACTCCGGCAAGGCGAGTTTCAGTACGACACGAAAAATATTATGTTATTTCCGCGCTATATCTCTAGAACTGATTAGAGTGACAAAATAAGAGAGAGACACTGCCGAACTGACAGGTACTAAAATTCCCTCCTTTCACCATTAGTCATTATAAAAAAAAACAGCGTAGCGCTATCTAAAGACACATCGTTAAAACACAATTCTCCACTTGTCCTCTCTCCCTCCTTTTCTCCATTTCTTCCCTTTACGTGGCGGGTTTCATAACACCCCCAGCCACAAGCTTCTGCGGTAGTAGTGGCTCGCAAGGTGGTATGTAGGTTCATGTATATATATTGAAAGGAAGACCACATGCTACAATGCTGATTCTATGTACTGTGTTCTTGATACCAATTTGGGGCGCATAATTATGGAATATTTAGCAAAAATGACCATCATGCCGCCAAATCTACATGGAATGAAATTCGACGTCTTGGACTGGTAAAGAGTACTAATAATGCTCTCATTAATTTTTCCCTTGATGATTTAAATAATCATTTTATCTCATCTGGTATTACAGCTTCAGTAGCTTCTGATGAGTCCTCGACGGCCAACTCCGGCCAAGTTGCAGTATCCTTATCCGGAACTGATTCTTACACTGATGAATTTAATAGCAACAGGCTATATTTTCCGCATTATACGCCGGAAATGTTGTTTAACAGCATCCAACAGACCACGTCTAATGCCTTAGGTGTTGACAACATTTCAATTAAACTTATTAAAAAAGTACTACCTATCATCTGGCCAATGATACTTAATATCTATAATTGCTCATTGAACTATTCCACCTTCCATGCCTTATGGAAATCTGTTTTAATTCACCCCATACCGAAAATCTCTAATCCTTTCGATATGTCTCATTTCCGTCCTATATCCATTCTCTACCCACTATCGAAGCCCCTTGAACGAATGGTTTCCCATGAAAGAGTCAAACATCTCTCCTGTAATAACCTATTTGGCAGGTATCAATCCGGATTTCGTAAAGGTTATAGCACCCAATCGGATTTACTACGAATCACTGACGACATTCAGTTCACAATGGATAATAAAAGAGTCACCTTACTAGTCCTTTTTGACTTTTCAAAGGCATTCGACACCGTTAACCATCGTATATTACTGACCCGTCTGCGTGAAAGGCATTTTTCACGATCTACCCTCTTATGGTTTGAGTCTTATCTCTCTAGCAGATAACAAGCCGTTAAAGGTAATGATGCTCAAACATCGTCTTTTGTTCAAGTACCCTGTGGCGTCCCTCAAGGATCGATACTTGGTCCCCTTCTGTTTACAATTTTTATCAAAACTCTTCCAATGTCGTTAACCCACTGTAAATATAATTTGTATGCGGACGACCTCCAAATCTATTACTACTGCCATCCGACTGATATCCGCGATGCAATTATGAAAGTAAATGAGGACATCACTTCTATCTGTGATTGGGTATCCAAAAATTCCCTAACTCTTAATACTAGCAAAACAAAAAGCATTATTATCGGCAGGCGTCATCATATAAATTATATCGACTTTGACCTACTTCCGGAAGTTGTTGTTCAAGGTGTTCATATAAATTACTCTACTTTTGTTACCAACCTCGGAATCACGAATGATAGATACTTATCGTGGAATGAACATATTAAAATAGTCGTAAACAAAATTCATATCACACTTTACCGACTTAAGCAATTTAGAGATTTACTTCCGGTACCATTAAGAAAAAAACGTGTTCACACTTCTACTGCCACATATATGTAGACTACTGCTCACTTGTTTATTCCGATTTCTTCCAGGAATTGAATATTAAACTTCAAAGACTCCAGAACTGTGGCTTACGGTTTATATTTAATATTGCCTTCAATGAGCATGTTACTCCATTATTTAATAATAACCAGTGGTTGAAACTAAGTAAAAGAAGGAAACTTCAAAAGGCAATATTTATGCATAAATTCATCATGAACAGAGCGCCTTCCTACTTATTTTAAAATATAATTTTTTAAAGTGATAGGGAGAAAAGATTAACACGGAAAACTGAGGAACTATATATTCCTCCTTTCCGTTCAAATATATATGGTAGATCCTTCTGTGTGACTTCATGAAAACTATGGAACCTCACTCCCTGAGTACGTGAAATCCATGAAGAACTTTGCACAGTTCAAATATAGGGTAACCATGTAGATACATTCCCTGCCCGATGAATAAAAACTTAATTCATGATTTAATATTCTGTTAGTGTTCTATTTTTCTTGTTATAACATTGTATTCTGTATATATTTGGTCTATGCTCTGGTATTTTGTTAATATTGTATGTATGTAATGTATTCTTCTAATTATCAAGTGATATGAAATTGTAAATGTAATCTGGTGTAACAGAAATAATGCTGGTGATGTTGGAAAGCTTGTTTTGGCTCGATTGTGACTACTATAATAATAGTTTTTACCTTGTTCCATGGGAATTATTTTTCCCGAACAATTAGCATTCTATTCTATTCTATCATATTTTATTTTGGTAGCTTTTATCAGTCATCTTTTACTTTTAATTGAATTAGTTTGCTTCCAAAGACTCTGAATTAAAATCAAAGTGGTGGGATTTTATCTTGAAACATATAGGTTACCCGAGTTTAATACGGAAAATTATTTGTGCATAACAATATCGTTATTTATAGTCGTAAAATAGAAATTAAAGAAAGGAATAACAGTTCACTGCGTAAGAATACCTTTACGGGATTTATGGAAACGTTACAATTGGTTTAATATAGGATACTATTATAATACATGTACATAAAAATACGAATTATAATAGAAGATCCGTATATTATAGAATCTTTAATTCCTACAAACTCATTAGATAGCCAGGTAATTTTTTATCGCGAGTCGCTTGTAACGTCTGGGCCTATATATTTTATTATTTTCTCAAAAGGTTGGAGAAGACAAAAATAACGCCATTTTAATAGAGTCGAGAAAAAATTTTTGTCAAATAAATGTGGAAGGATAGGTGGATATATTTAGAAATGCGTAAATGTTATCGCTCGACTTATTTAAGCGTTTCCCCACCCCTCCCCCGCCCCCATCCCCTCCAGTTGGAAGAGCGAGCATCAGATTAAAAAAAGCCAAATTAATACGTCACCACGTGGAGATCGTTTATGCGTTTATACTCTTATACTCTGCGCGCGGAGCGCTTGCGTCACTAGCTGCCTTGGCGGGAACTAAGCCCTCCCCTCTGGCGGCCAGTGTGGGTCTTTTTCGCGCCACGCGCTTAGTTCGTGGCGTTGCCCCCCTTGTGTTGGCAATCACGAAATATTTTCACTACCTTCTTCTATAGGGAGCACTTCATGTGCTAGTTGTGCCACCCATACGTCCTGAGCATACACGCTTATTAAACATCATCATCATCATCATACTATTAGAATCCTAGGATTGGTATACTGCAGCCCTCAATTTCGCCCTATCCCATGCCAGTTCCTTCACTTCCCTATGGTTCTTCTTCCCCGTATTCCTCTTGACTTGCCCCAAGTACTTGTCTCTTGGTCTTCCTCTGGGGACTTTCCCTTCTATTTTTCCCTCCATTATGCTTCTTATGTAATCGTTGTGTCTCATAACATGGCCAACCCATCGTGTTCTTCTTTGGCGTATGGTGCTCCACAGTGTCCTTTCTTCTCCAATTCTTCTGTATACCTCCTCGTTTCTCACCCTATCCGTCCATTTGATCTTTAGCATACTCATCGAGCACCATGTCTCGAAGGCTTCTATTCTTTTCTGGTCAGTTTTTCCAATGGTCCATTCTTCTGATCCGTAGAGTGCCACTGCCCACACGGATGTTTTCACGTACTGTTTCCTTGTCTCCAGTCTTATGCTTTAGCAGAGTAGCGGTCTTTTGGCCATGAATGCAGTCTTAGCTTAAGCTATTCGCAGCTTGATGCCTGTCGTGCTTCTTCCATCCCAGGTAATGATGCTCCCGAGGTAGGTGAATGATTCCACTTGCTCCAATTTTTCTCCTTTGAGGCGGACGTCGGCCACTACTTTCTCTCATCTGCCCACAATTATCTTGGTTTTCTTCTTATTGACTTTCAGGTTGTATTCCTGGAACACTTTTTCAATTGTGTTCAGTGAGTTCTGTAGGTCTTCCTTGTTTTCTGCTACGATGGCGATATCATCAACGAAGCGTAGCATGGTGATTTCTTCTCCATTCACATTGATTCCTTGTTCTTCCATTTCTTTTATTGCTTCCTCCATGTACATATTGAAGAGTGCTGGTGACAGGTTACACCCTTGTCGGACCCCTTTGTTAATTTTTGCCTCCATATTTCTTCCATCTTGTGTGCGTATTGTGGCAACCTGGTCCTTGTAGAACTAGTTGATGATTCTTGTCATTGTAGTCCAAGCCAAGTCCATAGTATTGAACATCTTATTCCATTCGGCATTATCTAATGCCTTCTCCAAGTCCACGAAGGCTATATACAATGGCTTGATCACGTGGATCATTTTCTCTACCAGTAGTCTCTGGCATAATATTGCCTCCCTTGTCCCCCTATTCTTTCTAAATCCAAATTGGTTTTCTGACAGATTTTCTTCAATTCTTCTGCCTACTATCCGAGTAAGGATTTTGGAAGCATGTGACACTAGACTCAAGGTTCGGGGCTCCTCGCAATTCTCAGCCCTTCCTCTCTTCGGTATGGTCACCATTGAGCTCCTCTTGAAATCTTATGGCAGCTTTCCGGATTCGTAGCAATCTTGGATTATTCCATATAGTGTGTCTCGTGCTTTTTCACCAAGTGCTTTGATTACTTCTCCGCTGATTTTATCTTCTCCGAGCGCCTTTCCATTCTTCAGATCTCAAACTGCTCTCTCAAATTCGCTTCATAGTATCCCTGGTCCACGGTTGTCTTCCTCCGCTTGGTTCTGGTCATCTGTGAATGCTTCTCCTAGAGGGATCGGGCCTCGGTTTAACTCTCCGATGTACTGTGTCCATCTACTTCCGATTTCTCTATCTTCCATTAGCAGTTTCCCATCCGATTCTCTGATGTTTTTGCATCTTAGTTTCCTTTCTCCGAAGTGCTTCTTGATTAGGTTGTATGCCGTTTCTTAGTTCTCCTTCATCATATTTTCGTTGATGTTCTTGCAGCAGCTTTCAATCCATTTCTCTTTGGCCTTTTTCGATTCTCTGATAACTTAATTCCTTAACCTTTATACAGTACTTCTACTGTTTCATTTATTGCGTTCTTACACTTTCTTCTTTCTTCAATGAGGGCTATGATGTGCTCCGTCATCCATGGTTTCTTAATTTCGACCGGCTTGCTTGTTAGTTGTACCTCTGCTACTTCTGTGATGGTCTTCTTGAGGCTATTCCATCTCTCTACTACACTTTGGCTTGATTCCTTAGCTATTTCCACCTTCACATCAATGGCATAAGAAAATGTTCTTCTTCTTTCCTCCTCTTACAGTGGCTTTAGGTTCCATCTTTGTTCTCGTTTCATCCTTCTTATCTTCTTGTATCTCAGTTGTCTCTCCATTACCAATATATTGTGGTCACTGTTGATATCCGCCTCGGGGTAAGTCTTGCAATGCTTCACTTGGTTCTTGTGCCTTCGTCTTACCAGAATGTAGTCAATCTGGTATCCTGGCAGCTTCCATGCGTATCTTCTTCGTCGGTGTTGCATGAAGAGGGTGTTTGCCACCACCAAGTTCTTCTCACTGCAGAATTCCACAATTCTTCCTCCTCTCTCGTTCCGTTTCCCCAGCCTCAACTCTCCTACTGTGATCCCATCCTTTCCGTCTCCAACCACTGCATTCCAATATCCCATTATTATTATCCAATTTCCCGCACACCCCCAATGATCTCACGTTCCATGTCCCTATCCTGCATCTGACACCTTTGACTGGTGTACCCTTTCCCAGTAGTCCCCACCCGGAGATCCGATTGGGGGACTATTTTACCTACGGATTTTTTTACCGGGAAGGATGCCATCACATCATACCTGAATGCAAGGCTGCATTTTCTAGGGAGTTAGTTAATGTGGTGGTTTCCCGTTGCCTCCCACATCGCAGTACTCCGACCGATTTCGTGAACTTCACTCTCGCCCGAAGCTGTTGCAGTTGATACTGGACCGATCCTCTGAATCTTCGCCATCTGGTGAAACTGCTGCCTCTCACCAGTGGACCCTGGAGTTAAGGATAGCTTGCCGTTGACTCTCAAAATTTCCAGAAAATTACTTGTATTTTTTTGGAAATTTCAAAATGTCACCAGGTTTTGAACTTGCGACTTTCGGATTAGGAGTCGAGCACGCTAACCACTACACCACCACCTCCCCTTAAATATAACGAAGGGAATTTGCCTACATTAGAGTAGCGACTGCAAACTCGCAGGTGATGCATAACATATATATGACAGTCTTCGCGCTCGTGCAGTATGTTGAAGATTACTGTTTTGAAGGAAGGATTTTATAAGCAATTAATAATTAATTTAACTGTCTTTATGCTCGGGCAATGGGTGGCAGTTTATTATATTTTTACCGAAATGGTACGGTATTTACTGCCTAGTGGCGTCAAATTCAAAGCCATAATTGCGGCGTCCCTTTCTTAGCGCACCGTCAACATGTGTCCTTCTTAAGATTTTTGTAGCTAACTTGACGTTTGAATATTTATACACTGACTATCACTAGTATTACTTATTCGACTTGAATTTTTGATTGCAGTAGGAAAAAAAATATCACACGATCCTACTTTCGGAGTTTTTGCTCTCACTGTGACAATTCAAATAATATAGGTGGCACTTATTTGGCCGATGTCCCTCATTCTCTTTTTTTCTCAATCTATAATGCCAAGGAAGTGCTTTTTCGAAAGACTTCGCTCTCCTTTCACCCCAAGACCTTGTAAATAAAGCATTTTTGACCTGACCTCGGGAGTCCTTCATCATTACCCCGAGTGATTGTGTTAATTTACTACTCTCCTGCTCCCAATTCTCTTTTTTTCACCTGCTCTCTCTCCCCATGGACGTGCTTGCCCTCACGTTCCGCCGATGGAAGACGAGGCAATTATGATGGGGGGGGGAAGAGGCTTCTGAAGTAATTAACGCAATTAGCGGGCATTGGGGTAGGAAGGCAATTAAGGAGGCTATGGAGGGGGAAGAGTGGGAGTTAGGGGATTTTTCGGTGATTAAGGAGTAGGTAGGACATGAAGGAAAATCGGCGTTGTGATCAAACCTCTCTTGTGCCTTGTGCTTAAAGGTGAAGTTTTTTTGAGCGCTTTAAAAAAATCAATTTTAGCTCCTATTGCTTACAGTTGAATTTTTCTGAGAGATGAAAATTTTACGAAAACATTTGCGCAAAGTGAAATTCAACTTTTGTGTGTTATTTTTTAAGGTCATGAGAATAGTGAAAGGAAAGTCCTCGGTAGTATGTAAAACATCTCAAAGAATGAGTGTTTGCCTAGGGGAGCGAAATTGTTGTATGGAGAAGTGTTATCCTCCCGACTTAATAATATGCTAGCTTTAAGATAATGACAAACCTGTGAGTTCGGTTTTTCATAGAAGAAGACTAAATCTATTAGGAATGGGGTAGCTGAGAAATGCTTGCGGCATGAGTAGGGCGGATAAGGTTAGGAATGAGTGTTTTGTTTAGGGAAACGAAAATCGCAGTATACGCACATGTTCTCCTCCCGACTTAATTACATGGTAGCGAAACCTGGGTGTGTCAGGATAAGCATAATAGTAGGCTAAATGCAGTAAAATGGGGTACCAGATATTTTTTTTTCGTAAAAGCAGGAGCGACAGGGTTAGGAATGAGTGGGTGACGATAAAAGGTTGAATGGATGTTCCGGTAAAGGACATGTATCATAGGAGAATGCTAGTTTTGTTTGGCCATGTTCTGAGAATGGATTGAGAGACGAACAACGAAATAGGTCTGTGATTCAGGAGTGAATTGTGTATATTGATAGGGGTAGAAAAAGAATTGCATGGGTGAATGTGGTCAAAGAGAGTCTAGAAGAGAAGGAATAGTAGGAGGTTTTAGAATAGGAGAGTTATGTATGAAGTAGTGATTGAATGTATTAGAAGCAGAAGAGGTACACACATATGGAAGGCTAAGGAATTATGAAGAGGAAATTACTGAACGAGAGCCAGTTCCCTAGGCCTAACAGCAATAACTAATGTCGTAGACTATGCCTGCCCTGACAGGAAATGTCGTGATGCGTATTGCTGTATGTATGTACAAAATCAGTGTTAAATCTATTAATTAAAAATAATAACTGCGCATGAAGAAGGTAAAAACTCTAAACAAAACCTGATTTTACATGATATTTTATCGGATGCAGCTTATTTTATTTCCCTTGATATCAATCTATGAAGCAGCCAATAATGGACGCTATTGCAGAATTGTTGCCCTTGATTGTCTCGAAGTTTTTTCTGCGATTCTGAAAAATTACTTCCGTCAATAATTTATTTTTTTTTAAATTGAGGAATAATATTATTTGCACACTGTTACATTTCTGGCGAGATGCATGCGTTACCAATTCCTCATTTATTTAATAAAGTCTCTCTGGAGTGCATACCCATACCGTATTCCATGAAAACTGCATGTATTTTTTGTCAAATATCTCAAAAAGTACAATGATAAGTAGCTGATATTATCTGTTGGTGCACATCTGAATCACTACGCCCCGCAATTGGCTCACATGAACGTAGTACATACGTACGCGTAACCTTTTATAGAGTAAATAATATCTTACTAAAGCTACCTTAAAGAGAAAATATTGCTCTAAAGTAATGTCCAAGTGAGTATCGTGTCTACTTTTGATTTTTTAGTCTAATATAAACATTTATAGGCGTCAACATTAGTTCCACCTAGGAAAAAACTATATTCCTTGTGTTTAACTATAGGCACTTTGGAATGAACAGATGAAATAGTTTTGCAATATTTCTTTCATATTTACCCCTGGTGAAAAAATAATGGGCAAGAAAATTATGCTTCTCCTCTTACAAGTAGATTTGCAGATTTTCTAGAATTCTCTTAAAATCGGATTTGACCTCGTAATCTTGGCCATAGATCATCAGATACGTCTTAATGAACAATTTACACTATTATCTTTTTTTACAATTTCCAAACATGTATCTACAATTCAGCAATGATATTAAGCTTAACACCAAAGGAGATTCCTAAAGGCTGGGTTTTCACTGGCATGATACTTCCGCAAGTTTCTCCTGCAAGACCTTGCGGGAGGAGAAAGAGAAATTTTTTCTACGAGTTAGCGCAGAGCCAGATTGGCTGCCGTTTACCCTGGCAACAATACGCTTCTGTAAGTGGCTCGCTGAAAATTAAAAAAGTTTTACAAGCGGGCTTACAGAGCCGTTTTCCCTCTGCAGTTTACGTTGGAAGTTGCTTGCTGCATGTAACTTGCGCAATAAACTTTCTTGTGTAAACCAACCTTTCTAAACCACGGAGCATCACAAACTAAACGACATCAAATTCAATGCTTTAAGGATTATCTTCAGGTTTTCGTCTTAAATTCGGGTTTTATGTTGACCTGAAGATGATGCTTGAGCATTGAAATCTCAGGGAACTATCCTATTGCGGCAATAGCCGGCTATCGCTGCAAGACGTAGGCTCTCCTCTCCGAGAACCGAGAAGTCCGTGAAGAGCCGAACAACTGAAGAGCAACATGTGCATTTCTTCATTTCACTAATGCTTATGCCTACGCTTATTTCAGCTATTCCCCAATGCTTGCGTGTACGCGAAAGGGACTGCGCATGCGTGAATACCCGCTTTGAATTGCTTTCTTTATTTGGTCACCTGGTGATCGTTAATCACTGCCGTCAATAGCCGGCTATCATAGTAATAAATCGAACTCACCAATACATAATCATAAGTAATGAACTAAGTACCAATATATAAAACTTCACTTTTTCCCGGCGAATGGTGGCGGTAAATTCTTCTCGGGATATCATCCGGGTAATCTCCTCAATCTCTATCGCTGCCGACGTTTCCATGAAATCCATTTTCATCGTCATCAGGGCCGATTATGCCAGTCTTTGGTGCCATCTTTATATATCCTAGGTGGTCATGTTGGGTCAATTGTGATTGGCGGAGACCGAGTTCGTTTTCCCGCCATTTTCAAGATCGGGTTCCATGCCCTGCTTAAGCTGAACCCCTCGTCTCTATTGAAGTTTTTCTCAGATAGCCGTATTTCGATCGCCTCCTTGGTTAGACGATCCCAGTAAACCTTGGAGTGGCCGAGCATCTTGGTTTCTTCCCACTGTATGACGTGGTCGAAGTTGATGGCGTGCTCCGCGACTGTCGATTTTGATGGTTGATTTCATCGAAACATCGGCAGCGATGGAGATTGAGGAGATTACCCGGATGATATCCCGAGAACAAATTACTGCCACCGATATATAAAGTTTAAAATGAATGTAATTCCTCTACTTTAACGTAACATTAATTGAAATGCATGCGTAGTATTCTGTGCAAGAGGGCTGAAAGAGTTAATCTGTGTTATTTAATTGATCACAGAATGAGAGGTTGGAGAACACTGCGTAAAAGAAAGATATTGCGAAACACGGGAGGAGGGGATGGATGAAATCGAAGCGTGGCACACATGGGTCCTACTGCTTGCTGCCCAGTTGGGGGGCTGTGGGAAGGGAGGGGGAGTCGTGGAGTCCAACAGCTGTGTCTTTACGGCCATATTTATGAGCGTTTGAGGGAGAGAGAGAGAGAGAGAAAATATGTAAGCCGCGTGCGAATGAGACTCCCACGCCATCTGACGATGGACTGAAGCACGCGCACGCTTCTGGACTTGAAGAGTAGAAGTGTTTTTGGGTGGGGGGAGTTGTATGGGGATGGGGAGTGATTGTTTGTTATTTTCGTGAGAGTTACGAAGGAGTTGTTGGCCTGTGTTCGTCGCGAACGATTGCGTGGGCGTCTATTTTAAAGGGCACCGCGGTACTACATCGATTTATATATAGAGTACGTGTAGGATATAATGGAAACAACACGAGTAATGCATGACCACCTGGTGATGCGATGCTACGCCTTGTGATGCTGTGAAAGTAAATAGGTTTTTGAGGTCGTTTTTAAACTGTAAACTCCAGGGTAAATTTTGCAAATACGCTGCGCGTTATAGAGCCACCTGGTGTTACTTTGTAATTTTGTGAAAAGAATGAGTTATTTGCTAGTTTTTTAAACAGTAAAATTTACCGTAATTTAGTTTTTTCAAAATCAGTGGGTGAAATGTTAAAGTTGCAAAACATCAAACATCCAGGTCATTGTTAAAATTTTCCGTAAGTGTGTGGTAATGAAAAACCTTCTGTGATATAGATCATGATTTCGTACTTTTATAAGCTTGTTCCAAAAAAAATAAAAAGTTTTTTAAACGGGCGGAAAATTTTAATGGCATTATCTAAAACATAAATTTCTTGAATAAATTCTTCAAGTAAAGCTGATGGAGAACATAACATCACTCACTCAGTGATTTAACACGAAGATTGGTATTGATAGTTGAGGGTAGAGCTCACCCCGGACTAAGCCACATATTGGCCCCTATTGTGTGAAATTCACATATTCAGGGTAGGGGGACCAGTTCCTTTCCGTGGACCACCTCGTACTCCGAGGATTTTTTGTTCCGGGGCGTCCCGGAAGCTTCACCCGGATTTGAATCCGGGACCTTTCGATCAGTAGACAAGCGCTCTACCCACTAGGCCACCACGCTCCCCATAAAACATAACATAGCGTGAAAAAATATTCGAAATTATCCCAACTAATGGGCATTTGCAGATACGACACATGCATGTATCCTTTAGAGTTATAATATATACGTATAATTCAAGGCATTACTCACATGTAATTTCTTTTCCTCCTCTCCCTCTTCATGTTCCTTTTCCCTACACTTACTACTTCCCTAGAAGTCAAATTCTTATGGCTTTAAGCCCTTGCCCCACGGTAATTTTGTTCGTCAACTTCTTCATGAAATCCATATTCATGAAACAAGTTTCATGAGCGTTCATGCCTCGATGTCGCAAGAGCAGGAAAAATTCATGAATTTGGCGCTTACGGACTGACGCACAGTGGGGCTTTTTCCGAAAAACCTGGCCAAAATGCGAATTACAAAGTAGTAAAAATCGCTTTAGTGACAATGTAGTCTTTAGAAGATACAAATTACGCATTCAATACTAATATTTTCCGAGTCCCAACTCTAACTTATTCGGATTTGTGTCAGTTCAAAGTTGGGTGTTATGCGATTCAGTTTTACGGGGAAATTTTCAACTATTTTTCTCTTCTTTGACTTAAATTGTTTTGCGAGTGCAACAATCACCTTGAAAAACTGAGTTGAAATTGATTCAATAGATGAAGGTATGCCAAATTGTTATTCATTCTTAAAATCTCTTTCTTTGCATTCTTGATTATTAATTTGACGCTAATTAACAATGCAAAAAACTATTCCTGCATATTTACCTCATCCACGATTTCAATGGGATATTTAGTTAACTATCGGGCTTGATCCGGCAGAGTGATTTACAGAGCCTTATAGTTCCGTATGTTGAATATTAGATTCCGTAATAACTTTTACCACATATTACCACATTTTTGAAAAAAATTAATTTATATCACCACGCGCCACAGGCTTTGTGAAGAGGTTGGACAATTTTCCGCTAATCGCATTTCAACATCAATTTTCTTACAGGGTCACGTAATGGACACATTTTCTTGAAAAGACAGAACCTATTTGGTATCATGATTTTGTCATATTCAAGAAATTCTCTGATAAAAGTGAATATTTGAAGTACCGCGTTTAGGAAATGACCCATACGCCATGCGACTCTTCACATGAAGTATACAATATATTGGCTCACTTCATTTCGGAATTTAAATATATACTCAAAGTTTCTCATTGGATAACCTAGAGGTTTTTAGAAAAAAAACAAAACTTGGTTGGAAAAGGGCGTTCATTTTCCAATGAATACAGCTGCGAAAACTAGTGGACGCTGTCCAACAGACTTCGATTCCAGTAGTAACAGATCCAAACCCCGAAAAACTGAGCTACTACGGTCTCAAGTCAGCCCGACGGAACAAAGGCCGTACTCTTTACTTTAGCAAAGAGTACTGCCTTGGAGAATTTATTTTTTTTTTCAACTGTTCAACGGCCGTAGAACGTTCAATTATCTAAATAGCGAAGAGTTTTCTACAGAGTCTACGAGCTAAGTATAGTAATTACGAGGAAATAATTACCTATAGCCTGAAGTATCAACTGAATGAATTGCATGAACAAACATACTGGCTCATGATATTCCACACAGAAATACCATCGTAGCAGTTCCCTAAATAGCGCTCGATTTATTGATCGAATGACAACAGGTGATGTAACAAAAGATTTTCGCACAAAATAATTGTGCTTCTTCCATGCAATTAAAAAATACCAACCATTCACTTAGATATACGATGCATACTACACTAACCCCTTTAACTTATGTCAACTGTTTGTAAAGATGGCGTTCTTGAATGACGTTTTCTTCTCGAGTAGTCTTAGTAGTCTCTGGCAGAGGAATGGTCGAAGCGCATGTGCGCAACAAACCAACCATTGGCCGCGTTTCGTCAAGAATTAACAGTTACCAAATTTACAAAAATACACAGAATACTGACTCGCGCATGCGCAGTCCGTTTCGAATAATTTTCATGAATTATTCATGAATTAATGTACGATAAACCTTACCGTGGGACACCGAATTTAGTCCGCGTAGGCCTCTAATTGGATGATAAATAATGGTCCCAATTCCCTCCCCTTTTCATGGCTGGTGTCCTAACACCCCCGGCCGCACTCCCCTGTTGTGCCTTTCAGGTTAGTATATGTTGGGGTAGAGGATCACCGCACAGTGGTCTACTCGCTACCGTTAATTTCAGTTTTTTCACTAGCTAGTGCCGAAACAGATTAGTTGATGTCTACAGTGGCAACGATACACTTCTGTAGGCGACTTACGGAAACTTTTAAAAACTCTGCAAGTAGACTTCCAGAGCCGTTTACCCGTGAAATTTAAGTCAAAAGTCACTTGCTGCAAGTAACTTGCGCAATAAATTTGCCGGTTTAAACCCACTTTAACACCCCCCGCCATACGCCCCCGTGGCGCCTCTCAGGGTAGTATGTGTTACATTTAAAAGACCAATGCACAATGTTCTACTCGCTACCGTCCCTACGCGAGCGAAAGCGGGCGGGATGGAGTCCCTGGGGGAGAAATGGTCAGGAGACGGGGTGAGCAAGGAAAGATCTTTTGAAGCTCGCTCGCCAAGATCCAAGGAGACCAACTGGCTGCGATCCCGAAAACAAGGGCGCAGCCGTAGTACGGAGTGGGGGGGGTGTGGGGTGTGCTGATGGTGGGGGGAGAAGGGGAAAATATGGGTAATGGTGTACGGAATAGGCGGCAGATGTTGTGAGGTGGGTGGGATGGAGAGATGTCGTGCATATCTATTTGCGTACGTACCTCCCCCACTCCTCCACGTTGCGAGGACTTTGCTGCCCAACTGTTTATTTTTTTAAGGGTGAAGTCTGGGATGGGAAATCCCCACACACAGCCTAGGTTTTGAGATATAGCGAAAATAATTGAGTTTGTTCCTCTTTCATTATTGCGGCAGAGATTTCACTGTAAAATTTTCTTCGAACATCATCTCCAAAAATTTCATGTTAACAATATAAAAATTTCCTAGTTCCCAACAAAACACTTATGTAATCCTGGTTTATGAAATTTTTCGTGGTACGCTACTGGTCCTGCTCCAATTGTAGAATTTG
Source organism: Pyrrhosoma nymphula (assembly GCA_963573305.1). Lineage (NCBI taxonomy): Eukaryota > Metazoa > Arthropoda > Insecta > Odonata > Coenagrionidae > Pyrrhosoma > Pyrrhosoma nymphula. The sequence goes on along the minus strand of OY754337.1, from coordinate 48,770,420 downwards.
AGAAGAGAATGAATAAAACCATACGGTAGACAGCGCTTGGGAATGTTAAAGTCAATAAAATGTGCAATCGGCCATATATAATGGACCATATTCGCAATTAATCGTTTACGCAGATAATTAACAGTTTATCGACCGGTGACAAACGTTACAGACTTCCCCCAACCCCCTCCCCTCCCGCCCTCGGAACGGACTTGTCTCGGAATCGACGCTTGTGGAGTTGGCAGCCTTAGTTATTAACGCGAGCATCAACCAGTACTTGTGGGACGAAGCACGGAAATGCCAGCATATATCCATACGCCATAGCGCTTTATGACCTTACGTCGTCCTACCCTTTCTTCATTCTCAGCTCAACACTACAATAGGGAGTTTCAGATTCAGTTGACAGTATGGGCCGTATGGAGAACAATGCTGCCAAAATTACTGTGTTCACCGTGTGCTCACCTCTGGAACACGGAGTCAACCATTATCAACACCGTGATAAAGTTAAATAAGTTACTCTGGGGAATAATAATTTCATGCTGAAATATATGTGCCATCAGTGTTCTGCATAATACTATATTATACTCTTTTTCCCAACTAATGGTGGATGACCTTGAATGCGATGGTGTATATTTCACTTTTCCAGACATTCACAGGAGAGTGGCATGGAATGTATCGTGGGGGAGGACTTCTCTCTCCGACTTCCGTGAGGTTAACTTCGGCCTCGTATCGTCGGGGTTGCCAAATTTACTGCGTTTAAGGCTCAAAGTCAGTGGTTAACGTGACTTCTCGCCACCCAATGTGCATTCATTGGCAAGAACTGACAGCGTTGTTCGGCCGCCGGGAGCCAGAAACTGAGGTGGAAAGGAAACGCCTTTCATTTTCTACTCGCTCCGTGACATCCACCCGCCATGAGTTGGGAAAATGGGCAAATGTTCGTTACTGCTATCACTACTCCGGTCTTATGGAGATTTACAGGGGAAATGGTTCGCAAGAAAAGCCCATACTTTTAACTAAATTTGGAACGCCCTTTTAGTACCTACATCTCACTTTCCTTCGCGGAAATAATGCTGTAAGCGAGTTTGGAATGAACAAGAGACGGTATAATGGACGAAATTACCTCAAGGAAGCCAGAAGAACGAAGGAAAGGGATCCCCCCTTATTGCATACGCGATACATATTTCTGTTCTACTTCAACGCCTACCGCTCCATCGTAGGGGGGTGGGGGGCGGGCCGGGGAAGGGAGGGGACCTCAGGTGTGTGGGGGCGAAAGGGGTGTGTTGAGTTGTTGAATGGGAGGCACCGTCGAGTCTACCCCAGAGCGCGGTTCCCCGCCGCTTCCATAAGGAGGGGAGAGGGGTTGGCAACTTCGTGTGCTGTTTTGCCAAGAAAATCCTCCCGGAAATAAACTGTTCCCCGCCAGGATCCACGTAGGAGAACCCTTCTCCCCCACCCCAATAACCCCCACCTAATTCCCCCGTTGGGTTTTCCCGGCTCGGCGGGACAGGCAAACGAGAGACTGAGCGTGTCAAAGGAGATATGGCTGCCTCTCGGTTGGTAAATATTAGTTCATCATGCACGCGTACACTCCAAACACACAAACGTCTCAACAGGCCGTACTCTGTCCTGAGATCCCATTCAAGGAGTCCAAAAATGTAAGGAAGCGCAGTTGTTGAACATAATCTTTTGTCTTTGTTTGGGTGTAGGAGAGGGGTGGGAACGCGGGGCATTGTAGGAATGGTTTACAGAATGCCGTGCTGGCCACCTCCAAGGTATGTGGTACAGAATGAATCCACATTAGTCATGCAATACTCGTCCCTGTTCAAGAACGAAACTTCACGCTCCCCCGGCCGCTGGGCGAGGACCAAAAAGCAGTCAGGAAAACAATGCATGACTAATAACTCGATGGTAGGTAAAGTAACTTTGTGGAATTTCGACATTTTGGAATGAAGAATCACTTGGTAGTTTTCACACGTTTATTTAGTCAACTGACCCGTTTCGATGTTTTCTGCATCATCATTAGAGGTATAACTACATTAATTACAGTACAGCGGGCGTCACAATATATAGGAGGGCATATTGGGGTGGGGGGGGGGGTTGAAGGGGAATTCTTTGAGAGGGAGAGAGGGTTGGGTTTGTTTATAGCTCAAGAACAAGGGAAAGCATATGTACATCCCAGATTAAAAGATACGGGGATAGGAATGGAAAAAAATGGGGACAATTTTTCGGGTACGAAGTCATCCAAAACTCTACCCCCATGCATTTTAAAATCATAGATAATTTCAATGTTTTCTAAAAAAAATCAAGCTTAACACCTTTTCTCATGAATATATAATAGAAGGGTTAAAAATAGATGAGTACTTAGACTCAAGTAGGTGTTTAGCGAACACCGATTTAAAATCAAACTTTATAAAACTTCTTAAGTGTTCAGCCATTCTAGTTTTGAATTTACGGCCAGTCTGGCCAATATAAACACAATTGCATCCCGGAGTATCACACTTGAGGGAGTAAACCCCGCTTTTTTTCTATATTATCACAAACGTCTTTGGAATTAAAAATGAGTTTCCCAATGGTCACAGGGTTGTCAAAACAAATATGAAATATAATAAATAAATAAATTGAGTGACTTCGTGCCCGAAAAATTGTCCCCATTTTTTACCGTTCCTATCCCCGTATCTTTTAATCTGTGAACTACATATGCTTTCCCTTGTCCCTGAGCCATAAACAAATCCAACCCTCTCTCCCTCCCAATGACCCTTCCCCTTAAAACGTCCCCACTCCCATCCCCCAATATGCCCTCCTATATATTGTAACGCTCGCTGTTTTATAATTTATGAAGTTATACCTCTGATGATGATGCAGTAAACATCGAAACCGGTCATTTGACTAAATAAACGTGTAGAAATTACCAATTGATTCTTCATTCCATAATTTAAGATTAGCCAATCTAATAGGGACATGACACGTTGGTGAACATGCTAGCATGCGGAACACGGTTTAACATGTTACTATTGATTAATAAAACTAATACAATTAATTCATAGATACCAGCACATATTAATTCATGCGGAAGACAAAATCATGCGGGACATCCCAAATGTTATGAGGAAGCGAATGGAAAAAAACTAGAATATGGATAATTGTTTGCTTGCTTCGTAAATCTCGAGATGACGTTTGTAAAGCTATAGTGGATGAAGTTAATGAAGTACTTAATAAATAAGAGGTAAATTGGAGGGATAGACGTATCATTCGGAATCTTAACATGGAACAGACGGTACAGTTAAGGGTAGACCTTGGAGAATCGAAGTTAGAAGGTGGAAGTGCCCACTTCCACCATTGCTTTACAAAGTTTATTCAGGAGAAATGGTTTGAGAAGCATGGGAAGAGATGGAAGAAAGAATACAACTACATTATACTCTGCAAGCCACTTCTAGTGTGTGTGGTGAGGGGTTAGTTATCATCAACATTTATAACGTTATAACCTAATAAATATAATGAAACTGCGACCATTCGTGCATAAGCAAAACCTGCTAATATGCTAAACCTGCCTTCACTTAAATAAATGTATAAATGTGGAATATAATTCTTATATCATTTACATTACTGCATGTATGGTGAGTTCCATCGCATAAACAGATGCACTTAAATGAAATATGGTCCTATATTTTTTTTACTTACGTACTTAAAAAATTATTAAAATCTGCACTTAAATGACCCACGATTAACACTCCAGCGTGTTTCAATTTACATCCATTGTCTCATTCTCTTAAGCAATTACAATTATGAGCCCCTGATAAGAGAATAATTGGTGGGTTTTCAATTATCGCGATGATTATTTTGTTCCCATTTCCTCCTTCTTGATGGTTCCTTGAGGAAAACGAAAATCCTCACTCCGTTATAAAGGGTTCGCGTGTCATTTGGAGCTGTGATAGTTAGCATTGCGAACGCAAATGCACTCTTTAATCGACATATTCGGAGAGCAACCCGTGCAATGTTTACTGAGAGCAGACAGGAATTACCGCATTATTGGCGGTTATCTCGAGGTTGCGAAGACCTCAGTCGAAGGAGTAAGACTATCGAGATATCCAACAACCATGCTGATATGTTTGGAAAAAAAGGCTCTTTATGAAAATAAATTCGTCAAATGATCAGCAAATTTCGTGCGTTAACTTCGTTTTTAAATAGCTAATGCACATCACCAGTGAAAGCAGTGGTTATAAAGGAAGCAAGCAAAAAGTTTGAAGATTTCAATGTTATTCAATAACTAACACAGTCGCGGTGGAACGTTTTACGGTTCGAAACACCAAAAGAGGGATGGGGTGGGGGATGTCCCCAGAGGGAGAGCTTGGGCGGAGAGGGAGGAGAATGAGACGAGTCAGGTTTTCCCCGGGGGCGTTGTTCTAAGGGTAGAGCTTTGAGTGTAGAAGGGGGAAGATTTAGTAGAGACATATATCGGGAGGGTTGCCAAGGTTTTTTTTATTACTTTATTCTGAGTGGAAAACGGTAGAGTACCCAAGAGGAATCAACGCAAGTTTTACTTGAGGGTTCCACCGTAAGTGTGTGAGTCAAAACAAATACTAAATTACAACTTTTGGTTTATTTTGTTTAAAATAGCTTACTTTCGCTGATGACCTACGTTACCTTTGAAAATCAAAGTTGATGTATAATATATGCAGATTATTCCGTGAATATATATTTAATGGACCCTTTTTCTAGCCATAGGAGCCGACTGCAGCGCCATTTCTATAGAATTTCCGTATTCTGACTTCAATTATCGCAGTAATGGACGAGTCGAGAATTGCGGGGCTTCGGTAGTTGCAGTTATTACCGCTAGGGTACTCCCTCCGGTTGTGGGATAAACCCGGTTGCTGTCCCATGTTAATTTGTGGGGAAAATCTGTCTACCGCGTGATATTTGATTATTACTTGATGATACAAGTTACTTGTTTCATGAAAATTATTTTATATTAAATGGAATGAAGGAAGGAAAAATTATTGGTGTCTCTGGGACGAAGTCACTGGATATCTTAAAGCATTTTAAAATAAGTTGCGACTTCAAGTTTGTGGGAAGTTGAGAAGAAAGAATGAGCCCGCTCGATTACTCTAATTTGAAGGAAGAAATAAAGATGAAAACATTGTGATTAAATCCTCGAAATGTGCATGCAAAGCATGGTAGGTAATAATACAAATAATGATACAGGAATTAGTCATGCAAGATTTTAAATGACGATGTATATATATATGACGACATCATTTTCTGGTGCATCGTGTTCTAATGTTTTATGCACATCGTCGCTGCGAAAATGATAGTTTCACCTACGAACTATATATAGTACCTATGTATGATGCAAATGTTAGTTAGTTGGTTTGTTTCCGCTGTGACTATGCATTTACTTACATTTATTTTGATATGAACTTGATGTAATCACCATATACCACTTAATTATGTACACCTATACTTAATTACCTACCCTAAAATAAAAGTTAATAAATGATACCGTAACAGTTTTTCCCGGTGACAAGTGGTACCCGAGAACCCGGTCGCAAGTTCGTGGAAGATATACCTAGGTAATCGAGACGAGTTGAAACTTGAACCGAAACTCACGAATATAGAAAATGAAATACCCTTGACTGGATGAAAACATTTTCCGATTGCCGTACTTTAATCTTGTTCTTGTGATCACAACGTCCGTATTTATATCTTATACACTGTTGTGGCTGTGATCCTTTCAGTTCACAGAACAAATGTATTGTTTGATATCGTTATCATGTGAAGTACAAGCTCTGCTAATTTGTTCTTTCTCTTTTTAGACTCGGTAAATGCGTGCACGCTTTTGGGCTCTTTTACCTCCTCCACCATTTAATTTCGACGGGTCTGAAGGATATAGCGGTAGACGTGTCTTGTACATCCATGGAAAAGAAATGGCATAAGCCCAGGGGAAAGGAAATTATACCTGATGCAGTAATTAATGCTGTATTTGCCAAGCCACGCATGAAAAGAAAAAGGGAACGACCAATATTCCAGTATTGCGTTGATCCTAATGCGATTCCTTCACCAGGACAGGTTCAAACATAGCAAATTTGAACTTAGAAATCTCTGAAAAATCAAAAAAATTCTTCCAGACAAGACTTCTTTGTAATCACTGGGTAAAAAATGTCGGGAGCACACACGCATAGAAGACGAAATATTTGATTTTCTTTCATCCCGTCGTATTTTTACTGCCGCACTGTTTAAACATGCTTCCTTCCGCTGGAAATTTGTGGAATAATACCCCTGGTGTTTTACACGAACTTTTGAAATAAGGAACATCACACTATTGCACCATTTCTCGCAATAAATGTAAAATTGCTGTGGTTCACAATGCATGGCAACGAGGAACTCGGTCAATGTATCCCACAACACGGCTCGCTTGTTGTTGTCACGTGACCGTGTGACGTATTCGCTCGACTCGTCCATTGGCTAATCACTCACAAAATAAAGTGGTAAGATGCTAGTATTTTATTTTTTCAATTTCTCGAGGTTAGTTCCTTCTCATATACAGTTTTCTGCGAAGGTGGCATTTTAATTATATAGAAAATACTACCCCCCACCTCATTCTCTCATTGATCACCATGTAATTTCAAGTTCTATTTACGAGATAAATAGCGTGGAAAGGTAACATTTTGTTGTTAACATCAGGTTGACAACAGGTTTTTCCACGAGTAGATGGATAATGATTAAAATGACATTTTAGTAATTTTAGTGACATTTCTGACTGAAAAAGAACGTCTAGATACTCGAGTTTGATATTCTATATCTTGAAAACGAGGACACCAAATTTTTAATCTAATTTTTAAAAGGAATTGAAAATTTAATTTATTCAAATGCACCTCAAAGCTCGTTTTTTCTACATTTATTGATGTAGATTGCAATTTTTTTGTTACCCGAAGATGCAGTTTTGCTTAATTTTATTTGAAAAAGTAATTTTTTCGGGCACGTAAAAAAATCACTCATGTTTGATCGTTTGGTACTATGCCACTTTTTATTCAACTAACTTGCGATATGACTTAGGAAAGTCAGGTTTATTCGTGATAATTCTCATAAAACTTACTTAGTTATTATTGCGAAAACTGCACAATTTGGTGAAGTCTTCTCGGGTCTTCCACCAGGTGGGATATTTGTTTGCGAACGTTTCGACAGCTGCCTCCACCATCATTCTCAGGGCTAGCTGTAGAAATATCGGCAACGTGGTTCAAGACCCGAAATGACTTCACCAACAGCATGCACCGGGAAAAAAACTAAATTCTACTTGGTACAATTTGTTGTGAAAAGTGTAAAACTTTGATAACATTGATGTGAATGACTTTATTTAAACTTGAGTGCAACTGTTGTGTGCCACAAATTTTAACATTACCGATAAGATTCGGATTCTAGAGCGGAGGTTTAGAAAAGCACTGGTGCAAATTTTCTAAATGAAAATAAATCGTATTCCGAAAACTGTTAATAATTAACCTGAATGTATCACTTAAAAATTGGTTGAAATTAGAGAACATAAAAATATTCCAGCTATCTGTCTTCATGCATGAAATATTTTTATGTAAAACACCGGATTATCTGCAATAAAGCTAATTATGAACCTGAGAGCCTCCAATTGATCTGTAAGAGTCAGACGAAAGTTCAAAGTTCTAAAGTGTAGAACAGCTGTATGTTAATTATCAACATTCAAGTCTGCCATAAAAGTATGGAAAGATGTTCCGGACAACATTATAAAATCCAATACCTACCGCAAATCAGTTTAGATTAGGAATGTTTCGCAGTTATATGAAAAATACTACTAAAATTTAAAATTATAATATTCGCTGAAAAAGCTGCTGTAATATTAATTATATTATAATTTGTAATGATATGATATCTGTAATGGTTTATATTTTTATAAAGTTTATATTTTGTAATGGTTTAATGATTTGTAGTGTTTATGATACCACAGAGTCTCGCTACCTGTATTTGTTCTACGTTCCGTAGGACTGTCCTCGAACAATAAATTTATACATATTCTTTCATTTAAAATTACAATTTATTAAAATGAAGAGTAATATAATAGCATGCGCTCAAACATGGGCCATGAGATACTAAGCGCCGAAAACCACAACTTTTTCTAAATAAAATTAAGCAACAAACTACGGTGACAAATTAATTCAAATTTACATCGATAAATACATAAAACATTAGACCTGAGGTTCATGTTACTACATCACATTCGGTTTCCTTTCGTCTTTAAGAAATATCATATCAAACTAGGAGTATGTCGACAAGTTTTTTTTACAAGCAATATTCCCTGGGGAGTTGGTGTGGTTAACTCCGGCGGGTATGGAGCCAGGGTTGGATTCAGGGAAGGTCTTGACAGCGCCTGGCGCCCAGGGACCGTCAGCGATAATCGCCGAGAGAGAGAAAAAACATTTTGACCCACCGAAGGACTCGTCAGAGCAAAAAGTTTCTCAATTTCCCTAATGCGGCTGCGGTATCACTCCCTCTGGTCCCGCGTATGTTACCATAACTCTTCTCGCCATTCAACCCGATGATTCTAGAACTTTGCTGATGATATGGTGCTTAAAATGTTTTATTTTTCTTATGTCAGAAGCAAATAGTAGATAATATTGATTTGTAATTTTGGACCCTCGTTTAAAAAAATATGATGAAATGATTGAGAGAGTCCAAAAGAGATTTTTGAGGCATTTGTATTACGTTTGCTGCCATATACATCCTATGCTCGAAAATAATGTAGGATATAAAATATTATTAAAAGTCTTTTAACTCCAAACACTGGGTGATAAGAAAGCGTTGAATGAATTACTATTTTTACATGATGTCGTTAACAAAGGTGACATTTAGGAATTGTCATGTAAATGAAACTTAATAGTCCCTACTAATAAGGGAATGCAAAAGAGGACTTTTTATATAAGAGATGTGAAGAGCAACTATCGCAAAAATGCACCCTCGAATAGAATTTGTATTAGTTTTTACAACTTTTCTAAAGAACTAAAGTTGTTCAAGGTTAAGGAGCATTTTCGTAAAGAAGTAATGGAAAACTTGTCAAAAGCTCACAATAATTTAAGGTAATGATATTGTGTTGTTTCAGTCAGCTTTGACTGGTATTTATTATAATTGTAACTCTTTGAGTTTTTCATGTAATTATGATTTGCTTGTTGGGTGAACTATAAACACCATAAATAAATAAATAAAATCCGTTTACATTCCTGATTACTACGTTTGTAAATTTTTATAACTTGGGATAAACGCGCAATAAATGCTATTATTATAATATAATAATCACAAGCAATATACGAAAAGTATTTACGAGAAAAAGCAAAATGCTGATAAAATGCTCTGGGGAAGGTCATCACTAAAAAAATACTAGGCCTACACTTATAAAAAAGGAACGTTTTTATTTTTGCAGGGAGTTTTAGCAAGACCCCCTTGATTTTGATCCGTCCAATTATTACGATACAGGGAGAATAACGTTTCTGCTGATTGCACACACTCATCACATGCTGATTCATCTGATTCATGAATTCTGATTCATCACACTCATTTAATGCTGAATAAATGATCTACAAGTGGAAACATTTGAGAAGTGAAATGTGTGTAAAAGAGAAGAAGGTCCGAGGATGGAACCTTGAATTACTCTAAACGCTTTGACCCGACAAAGCGATTTCTCCCGATTCCTTAGTTGCGATCAGGCGTTCTGGCTAATAAGTAGCAACCTTGTGAAAAAGGTTGACTCATTTCAGATTTAATTTAACACAATATGGCTTGATAAATGCAATACGAGATCCGAATAAGTGAAGTTAAGTAAAACTATTCCGCAGTATTTTCGCCATTGGCCAACTGAAATCATTGGTAATTAAAGCCGACGAATACAAGGAATATAAGGGTGGAATGCGGACAAAATTGGGTCGAGACTTCACCTGTGGTAAAAATAATGCGCGATTTGAGTTCATGATTGAGTTTTTCTAGCGTTCGTGAAATGATTTGGAGGCGCGCTATATGATACAAGTTAAGGAAGAATAATAATGTTTTGCAAGTGTGACATGAAGTCGTCCCCAGTAAGCGAAACTGGCAATCCCTAGGATAATCGCTGTTTTCTCCGTAAATAGGAGCATTTCTAAGCCCTAGGATTTATTTCACATAATACCTGATTTTTATCAAACTCCTGGGCTTTTGTTTTCGATGGAAAAACGTGTAATTCTTTAGGGATTTCAATCTCTTCTTGCTTTCAGTAAAAATGTTCATGTGTACCACGAACGAGTTGATTAGATGAGGTAATAACAGTAGATGCAGGACTACTAGTAGATTTTTCAGTAGAATAAGGGCTAAACTATGTTACAATTCGACCCGCAGTTGGATTATCCGGGATAGAGTAATCTTATTGTTGATATATTATGCCGAGGTGGTTGCGAGGTCGAAAGTATGGGATTCCGGGAGAGGAAGCTGCATCTGTTTAATCTTTAGATTGCTAATTCACGTAATGGAGCCTTAACTTTCTGTCTCCCACTCCCAGAGAATGCTTCGACGTGGCTTTAGGGCCAAATCTACCTCTCGTGGAACATTTATCTTATTTGGGCTGAATTTTTTCACAAAAACATTAGCAAATCTTAATGTACTGAAATGCGAGAATTGCAAGAGGTGAACGAGCGATTTGCTAATGAGAGAAAGCTTATGGAATGGGCCCCTTCTCTGAATGTGAATAGAAAATATAAGCTCAGAGTATTACAAGAGACATCGCGTTGCGTGTTTATCCAACCATGACTGTGAAGAACGAAGGTGAGCATTGAATGGAGGCTTTAGAGATGTACAAACTGGGCTGGGAGTCACAAACGATACAAAAGTAAAATTCAGGCCTGAAGTTACTGTTACAACATAGACCAATCCAGTTGCATCTACAACTGCGGGGATTAGGTTTGAACCGTTCGATATTATTCCAATCACGTTACTAAGGAGTCACGTGGTACAATCACGAAGGGTTCGAGATTTTGATGTGTTTAAACGACTCGTAAAAATCTCACGCAGCATTCCCGATCGATTTTTGTCGCGGAAATATTGTTGATGGAGTTGAGTATCGCGATTGTAGACGCAATATCAGACACTTAAGCTATCCATCGGAGTGAGTAAAACTCACCAAAATCTCGAACCGTTCGCTGTTCAACCGCCTGACTCCTTAGTTTCGTAATCGGGATTATCGGATTATCTCGAATGGTTCTAACACAATTCCCTACACCTGCGTGATACCACTCTAACCACCTCAAGGGTGTGTGGCAGGGGGTGATTCCTCACCAGGCGTGCACTAACCGGAAAGCAATCCATCAAAACTTTATCATATCATACCAATTATGCTCTTACGTAACGTGAGTGTAAGAAGACTTCAAATGCAATGTGGCCTTGTACACATTCGGGATGGGTGATGTACTCATACACCACGAGGACAATTAAAGTTAAGATATGCACACATGGTAAATTATCATAAAATTGCGGGACTATTAAAAACAGTCATGCTCAAATGCAAAAAGTATTGCAAAAATTACAAACGCACAAAGCATAAAAGTATTGATCATCAAAAATGGATTGTGAAATAATTAATTAAGAACCAATTTGCTCTATGGAATTGCTATGGTGGCCATTGCTTGAAACTGTATTGTGAGCGTGGACAGCCCGCCATATCTTTGTTCACCCCGGTTCACCTTGGCTTACGGGCTGACGCACCAATTTTGCAAATTTACGATATTTTCTATTGATAACTCACTTGAAATATTCATGTATTTACCTCTTGAAAATGCATTCTTTATGCATAATGTTTTATTTATTTAAATTTATTATAATCCGTTTACCCGGAAAAAGCCATAGTAAAGTAAAGTATAATCAATAGCTCCAAGTGAATAAAACATTTTTAAAGAGTTACCTTAAATTTTCAACAGAAGGTCTTGCTTTCTCAGAGCAGAATTCTTCCTTTATATTCACTAATACATTCACTCGTCCATGATTTTCAAATGCAAGCATGGAAAAAACAGGAGAAAGCAATATGGTGGATATTTCGGTTGCCAGGTTACAGTTTGATTACGTCATGACCTCTCTATTTATCTCAATGATAAAAACAAAAACAACGCTACCTATTGTTGCCACTAGCATCATTGCGGCATCGATGTGGTACCTGGATGACTAGGAGGATATTATTTTATCCCCACACCTCTTTTTCAGAGCTGATAAAGTCCAACAGAAAGATAAAAGAATTGATTTTCCCTTGCATAAGTCACCTATGGTTGGGTTAGATGGAAGAGGAGACACTTTAAAGTCTAAATAAAAAATGTGAATGTTTAAACTATTCAATAATGATAAACATAATGGTTATAGTTTTCCTCTTAAATAAGATTTAACATCACAGTTATCGACGAAAATTCACATAATTGTCAAGCACTTTTTCAAGGCATTTGAAAACAATTTAAAACATCGTTACACATGGTGAAATTTAATCTCGTTGACGTGGAAATCTGCATTTTATTTCTTCATCATCGTGTCCTGTATTAATAAAAATAAATACACAACAGCGTTTAAATACAGTTATAGCTATGATATTTTATGAATACATAGTGTATCATAACTTCGTTTAGCGATGAGGACTAAATAAAAAAACTTAATCACTGTCAACGCATGTTTATTTTATCACCGATTAAGAAAAAAGTCTCTCTTCCTTCTAACCGGTTTCCCAAAATTCAAAAATTACGAATCTCCATCACAATTCCAAAAAATAAATTATTGGCGTTTTCAAAAGTACTAGTTCTCTCCTACTATAACTCACCAGAACGTATGACCTCGAAAAGTCGAATCCAAGTCCCGAGTTTTCAAGAATATATAGAAAACGCGTGCCCGCAAAAAATACGTTATAATTCATTACAATAATAACAATTTGAAATGAAAATTAAATAATATAATTAAAAAACCGTTAAAACAAAAAATGTCCGGATGTAATTTCAATAATATTAGATTTTTCGTTCACAACCTTGAAATACGATAGTTATTATTGTTATATTATAAAAATATTATTCAATAGAGCTTCAGCGTTTAAATGTATTTTTTCATTTATATCCATCCCGGACTACTTTTGATCGGTATAATGTAGGTAGATAATCTCTATGATGATCTTTTTTGTCACATGCACGTGCTCTGACAAAAAAATGGAAGAACGCCTGGCGCGCTCTCCTCCTCCTCTCCTTTCGTCTTAGGTGAGATTGATTGCTCGTCTAATTACAAATATATTTGATTCCCGGAATATTTTCCAAATATAGTTTTGCTAAAACGTCATTCTCCTAAAATCAATTTTTCAAACCAATTTGCTAATAATTTTTTCATCCGATCAAAATTCCTAAAATAAATATTTTTATTTATTTTTATAGCAAAATGGATATTTAAATATCAATATTGCTTGCTGTGGCACGTTTACAATTTAGAACTTAATTTTATTTTATAGCCCGTCCAACATTAACTGTTTATCGACAATTCGCTGAGTAGTATCCATAAAAGCATTAAACAAATTGTATACATACAAGTGTTGCCAAGGTAACAAACGAAATAAGCTTCCAATTCTATTCTATTATAGAGATAAAATTGTGTAATACAAAATATATATTATTAGGAGAAAAAACCTTCAGGATCCATCGATTAGGAAAATGTTATTAGAAAACTTATATTCTAAGGGAAATGGTTAAGCGGAAAAATAGGATTAGGACAATTGTCCGGAAACTATTATATTTTTTTAAATATGCATAGTAGAATAGGATTATTATTATATCATGAAAATATTGTTTTTTGATGTTAGTTAAAAATAATTTAAAGGTATAGTTTTAATTTAATACCCGTCCCGGGCTACATTTGATCGGTAGAATGCAGGTAATCACGACGATGATCCCTATTTGACGCATGCACGTAGTCCGACAAAAAAAATGAAGAACTCCTGGCGCACCCTCAACCTCCTCATCTCTTCCCCCTTTGGAGAGATTAATTACTCGTCTAATCTAAATCTCTTCTCCTTTCCTTCTCTCGTTTTTTCTCTCCTTCTCTCTCTTTCTCCCTCCTTCCTTTCTTTCATTCCCCCGCTCCAAGTCTCCTCGCAGGCATTGATTCGTGCTCATTTGGCTGCTAATCCAAGAGATGGCGTCGCAATGACTTCCAGCTATAGCGCCAGCCCCTTTTTTCCCGGTTCTTTCATTTTTTATTTAACGGCCCCTCCTCATATATCCTCCTCCGGTGGTGGGACGGTGCGGTTTCATATAGGCCGCCGAAGTGGGTCATGCAGAATCCATCATCGGAAGAAAAAAATGAAAGGCGCAAGGAGCTATTTTTTTTGTTCTTTTCGATATCGTAAAGAAGAAAGTTGTGTTTTTATACATATTTATGTGCTACGAGAGGCAATGCGGCGACGGAACTACAGTGACTGTGTGCGAATTTTTTTAATATTCTTATTTCTTAAGAGGTCGCTTTTGAGTTCATCTTATCCCACTCCAATCATTTGGAACCCTGCGCAGAGATATTTTTACCCGTCAGCCCTCACGAGGCGTCTTGTGCACGTAAGGCAGTTTTATTTTGTTGTTTGTTAGGTCTCTTCACGGCACTACTTGTACAAGGTAGGACGTCCCCGTAACCAAAATGAGTCCGTTCTGCGCATGACGTCATCCGAATGACACGATCAGCAGGCGACTCGAGAATTGGCATAGAAAGAATGGATGAAAGCTCCGATAATTTAGTTTTTGAATCTACATGGAGTTTAGTAGATATTTGCATTCTGAAGTACTGATATACAACATGTTTAATCGGCTATAATTAGAAAAAATGTGTAGTTTGAGAATGCAATATTTTTACAGCGAAAATAACCATAGAAATGATTTATTTACAAATGAATGTCGAAGCTCTTGCCATTTTCAACATCAAAGTTGTCCTTTCTCCGTCAAACCTGGACCCGCATCGCCCGAGTAAATGTATCAGTGGGATATCTGAAAAAATCTCTTCCCTCACATATGTCCTAGTATTGTTGTAGTACCAAGAATACCACACAAGTATCAAATGCACAATACCCTCCATACCAAACTAGTGCCTGACGCATGTACCTAAACCTAACTACGTCACAGCGTTCGATCCAAACGATGCGCAATGACCTACCTTGTATCAGTTGTATCATGAGTCACTTTTGCGTACTGACCCCGCTACATGCATCTACTTTCCTTAGTACCTACCTCTAGTATTTCGTCCAGTTTTTCATATTATTTGGCGTAGCTTCAAAAGGAACGTTATATTATTATTATTATTGCTATTTTTTAGTCTGATAGATGGCGCGTGAGTACCTGCTGGTGTTTAAAATTCAAGATGACTTATTACAGTTAAAATGCAATTTCGCAATTCCTGTAAATAACATGTTTTTTGAACTTTCAAAAGGTGCATGTGTTTCTTGGGTTGTTAAATATAATAAGTACGTGTATCAACAACATAAACTGAATATTTTATGACAAATGTAGAAAAAACATGGTTGTGCATTCATACACGATAAGAAATATGAATGTTCATACTTTATTAAAGTTGTTTCTTTACTTATCACTTATTACAAGGTAGACATTTTTTTATTTAGCGTAGGCCCGCTCTTAAACCCGTTAGGTACACCTATATCAAATGCAATTGCGGGTGTTCCAAAAAGTGTGGCGACAACAGAAGGATTAACCACTCATCTTGACCTTCAAAGTGTATTTGCCCAGCCCGAGCTTGGTGCATAAACTGAAGAAGACGCAAATGTTTGCTAATTTTACTTTGAAGATTTAATAAACTCATATTTGACAATTTTTCTACTTGGTAAACATATTTATTTGGATCTTACTCATAGAAAGGACATCAGGATAGTACTCAACTAAATAATTAGACAAATCTACTACGTAAGTATCGATCAGCATAAAAATGTCAGGACGTGAATACACTTCATGCCCATCCCCCGCATACATGTTTATGCCGTATATATATACATCACACCCAGATGAGAGGTTAAGTATAGGTGGGTAGGTTGGTAATGGAAGGATTTATTTAGGCATATGAGGAAGGGTGGAGAGATACTCAGAGCATCAGCATTAGCCTAATTTCAACGAAAGTCGTCAAAGAGGTCCGTAGTTCAAAGTATCATTCGATAACGAAGTAAGCACCACGATTATATTTAAAAATCAATTTTTTTGTCGGTCACTTAGAGTTCCACCTTATCTCTCTAAAAATTACTCTAAGATGCTCTTGAGTGTCTCGCATGTGAATAATTCTATGTCTAACGGTGTCTCAATTTACTTTTTCCTACTTGTTTCATAAAATTTACTGACAACATTTTCCATAATTTTGTAGAAAAACGGCGGTCGTCAGTTTTTAAATAAAAACAAAAATTTATAAAAATTTATTGGCAAAAGACTATTCATTGCAAGTGCATTTTTCAATATTCGACTACTTAACACCAACAGGTTCTATGTCAGATTTACCTACTTCGGTGATATTCAGAGAAAATTGAAAGAGGCTTTTTTTCAAATTTGTTTTAACATTGACCCCTCAGATGTTGTTAATACACCAAAACTGAAACAAATACCATGTGTCACCTCATGTGATCAATTAAGCACTTTTTTAATGTGGGCCAGTTTTTGTCGATTTCAGCCCTTCGTGAGCCGTTTTTTTGCTGGATTCGTTGTGTTATCTTCGTAATCACTTAATTAATTCAATATTTTAAAAACTTAACATTTATACAAATTTAAAACAATGTTCAGCAATCTTAATTATTTGATGCTAAAATTTCTCATTTACCTACTGCATAAATATAATTTTTTTAAATTATAATATAAACAAAATCTGAATTTTTGATGAAATAAATGGTCACTCGAGAAATACTACGTGAGGAGGTAAATCAACTTGGGTGGCGATGTGTGGTCATAACCTGATAATTTCCGTTATTATCACAATTCCATTCATCATTATCTTTGTATTTCGGAAATTAAATGTATTTCATCGTTTCTATCATCATATTCATTGAATGTTACAAATGAAAATCTTAGAAAATTTCTCTAAAAAAATATCGCATCTATTGCCATCATATTAATAATTATTTTTCTTTTTATGATTGTCCAGTATGATTTAAAATATAAGCCAATGATGCTCAAAATTACAATTGCGACTGCTATATCAGTTGACTCACTAATCAACCTACATCTCTAAAGTATTCCTGCTCCCTTTCCATCTTATTTCGCAATAATATCGTTGTCTAAATTACCAAACGGTATCTGATATTGAAACTTTCTGCTGCTGGTGAAGAAATCGATGAAATGCTTCTTCCTCTTCTTCCTTTATAGTAGGATGTTTGGCCTGTTTCTTCTTCAATTACGCCCTTCTTTAGTTTAAGTTGTCCCATCACCTTTTTCTTGGCCGAACGACGTCTCTCCTACCTGTGGGTAGTTTATCTCTTGCGATATGTACCAATCTGTTAATATTCATTCTGTTTATATGTTCGTTCCATTCTTGTTTTCGTTTAAGTACCCAGTCATTTAGGTATATTTCGTTTCACATGATTCGGAATACGTAGCTTGGGAGATGAAAGGTTTCATTTGGAATCCCTCGTTATTCAGTCATGATTTATTTCGTTTGAAATACATCCAATACCTATCTATATCTGCAACTTTTCTCCCTAGCATTGCTCAATAAAAATGATAGTAAACACGTCTTATTTCGGTTTCTGATATTAGTTAAGGTATGGTATTAAAAAATTTAAACCTTAACTGGCTCTCACAAAGCGAATTAATCCTTCCCATACAGTCTTTAGAATTGCTTGCGAACTGAAATTGCTGTCGCCAAAATGAAGTTTCAATCAAAACAAGTTAGGTAGTTTGCGGCCGATATTGATTATATTTGAAAATGGAACGTGGGCACATTGAATAGCCGTGCAAACTGTTTTCCAATCGAGCGCACCTGTCGAATGCACGGATTGCAGCGATTAGATTCGATATGGTGACGTCGCACGCTGTGTCCTACGCAATGGTCTGACGGTCTACGTATGGATTACTACCAGCGCCAATTGTTTCAGGCGCAAATGGAAAAATACGTGTGCGTGAAAAAGATAAATATTGTATGTTTTTGCCATAAATCTTTTATTTTTTGTGAAAAAATGCTGTAATTATACCTTTTGTTGTAATACGTTTATCAGCGTACATTTAAAATACGCCTGGGACCATCGCTACCGTAAGTAAACAAATAAGATGGCCGAGAAAGTACACTGCAAAAACGCCAAGAGAAGGACTGGACGGGATTATTGCGCTGCAATCTGGTTCCAGAATTTTTCAGGATTCAGAATTGATTATACAATTACCTGTTGAAGTTTTCTCTGAGAAATAAATAGGTAATTTCCTACTTAAATCTGCCAGATATTCAATTAAAGAGTATACCGGTCGCGCTGATAGCGCCTGACCGCTATAGTGCTCTGGGTGAAATGTATAACCATTAGAGTAATGTGAGTGTCAGACCCTTGGTGGATACTATCCAAGCGTGCAACTCGATAAAAGTTCATTTGAATATGCACATTTACGCCAGGGTATCAAATCGGGTGATGAGATATCGTGAAAAAAACGTGATGGTCCCCAGGTAGGTATATACATTAAGTGTGTATGCACCTCGTGAAGCGTAAATTTAGCCGATCAAGTTGTTTTGGGGAAAAGACTGCAATGCCGATGCCGCATTGAATTAAGCTGGGATAGTATTTGTTGATCTCACTTATATCAATTACCAAAAGGATTCCCCGCCACCCAATATCAATTAATACAGTATTATTAGAGAACAAAAATTGCGCAAAATCGTGCGCGTTGTAACGCCGATATTCTAAATTGGCCTTTTTTCGCTCTAGTCTTACTGAAAGGTTTATCTTCTTTAAGTCGAGAGTGTAGACATTTGTAGGTTTGTATGTATTATATTCAGCTCAGGGACGTATTTATGTCCTCTGAGGCCCCCGGCAGAATCTAGAATGAGGCCCCCAATGTTATAGTCTTGCAACCTGGCAGCTTCAAATAGACTTTCCCTTGCTTTTAAAGACAATACATAATGAGTACAAATATCTATGACTATTAATACTAATAATACGGCGGCCGCCGGGTACGCCATATGGTAAATACGGCCCTGATTCAGCTACATGCGTTTAAATTGGAAGTCAGAGGAGTTCCCTAAATTTGGAGCAGGCGTATTTCATTTCAATTTGGCAAATTTAGAAAGTAAATCACCAAAATATGGCACGTAAAGCATTGACATTGAGCTGAGATCTACTGCTAATAGGTGGCATATGAGTACAGACCGCTATTTAGCAGCGTGATATTGATAATATCATAATTAATGACAAGCCTGCCCCACGCAGGTCCATTGCACCTTTCAGACAATGATGTCAATGAAAGGCTGTTTTGGCTGAGGGCGTTTGCGTCATTATTCACACAAGAAGGAAGACATCTTTTCAAAGAGGAAGGAAATCAGGGTGGGAAATCTTATTCAAACTCGCCTCACTGATAAATCTACGACCAAAGCAATCATTTGCGATGCCTTATTTCCAAAAGACGCGAAAAAATCGGCATTTTGTCATAAGAAGGATCTTCATTTTGGTAGCCTCAATAGAGTGCACTTAAATGCCCGCCTAACGCCTAATGAAAGTACGCAATACATCGTCGTCAATTGTTAATTTGACCGAAGGCGGAATATAACCACCTCAAGTTGGGATATTAAGCTTAATTTACGTTCACAGGCGTGAAATAACTGGTGTCAGTCCATGTTAAGCCATAAAATACCACCGATAGCATGTCATTCCCAACATTATCTTTGAGTAAGTCGCCTTCTTTGGTTTCTAGCAAATTTTCTTGTTGTTGTTTACTTAGGTACTTGAATGTGTTGCTGGGATCTTATTCAACCTTAATATCATATAGTAGTAAGATTGATTAAGTAAGAATTTTACTTGTCCGATTTTTTTAAAGTGTTAAGTACCTACAAATACAATGGATAAAAGCAGTGTGCTATGAATATTCACACCTGAAAACCATATTTTAAAGATGAACCTGAAACATATCATGTGCCTATATAGTAAATATCTTCCATAGTTATTCTTATGCCCCAATCCAATTCTCGGTTTCTATCAGTCAAACATATATATCCTATAGGATGGGAAAAATAGCTTCCCAACTTTCTACAAATGTACCCAGGGGAGCTGGCTGGTTGGGATCTACACCTGGGAGAATATCTAAACCTAATTTCATAGGAAAAAACAACCATCCATTGGTGAAAAAATCAAATTAATAAGAAAAGAGATATACTCTCTCTTTCCTCCATGAAGTGATCGTTTACAGGAGTGGTGTTCCAACAAATGTAAGTAAGGTCTGCACTAAGAAGAGAGTTCAAAGTAAAATAGCTGATATAGTTACTTATCTTGTTCATTGTAGGCCATTACAATTTTTTTACATTTTTCTTTCATTATCTCTAACTTTAAATCAGATTCGATTTGTTAATGTATGTGTTACTAAATAAGGAAAATGACTATAGCCACCAAGAGTTTAGTCTAGCAGTGACAAAATTCTTTAAGTTATACATCAAATTCAAGGTTGCTATCATCCTTGAGCATTTTATTATGCCATAATTTTGAGCATCAATGTATGTGTCATTGCAGAGCCTTGGGACAAGGAGCATTTGGAGAGGTGTATCAAGGCCTATTCCGCAACAGAGCAGGTGATGCAGTGGAAATGCCAGTTGCTGTGAAGGTAAGCTTACCACCACAACAATATTTCTTTGTTATCTTGCTTCTTCTCTTATTGGGTAGTTTCTGATGCCTTTATCCCTACAAGTTTGGGTGTAATAAAGAAGGATCTCCAGAATTCCTGGTGTATGAACTAAATGAAGTCTATTTACATCTTCAACTATTTAAAGATTCCATTTATTCTGACATTTCAAAGTCCAATATGTTCCTCAGCATCAGGCCTTGGTTCTGCTGAGGCTAAGGTCCAACACATTTCTCGTCATCAGGGATGCTGATGATAAGGAACGTATTAGATTAGGGTTACCATACATCCTGAAAAAGTGGGATTGTCCTGACTTTTGGCCTATTAAAAAGCTTTCAGACTGAATTTATCAAAATCTGCAAATGTGACAAAAGAAGAACTCCAATTTGAATGTGCAAATCCTAAATATCTAGATATGAAAGAAATAGAACCTTTGACCCAGTTGAAGACTTCATTCAGGGGTATAACAGTTTGGTAAAACTGATGGGGAGGAAATGTTTTATTTAAAACCCTTAACGTAGAGTTAGAATTGTTTTGAATTTAAGGTTTTCAGGAGGCCTTAGAAATGAAAACTACATAATGAGAATTAATTAGTACAAACTTAAGTTGAGGAAAATTCGCTATTAGTTTGGGGGACAATTTCAATTCTAAAAGCTCATACTAACCTGGATCAAGTTAACAAGAACCAGGGTTCCTCTCACGAAAATCTCTTCCAAATTTATGTTATTCAGATTCTTTTTATTCAGGTCATGTGGGGTGTAATTAGTAGTCAGCCTTCCTTTAGTCTGGGGTGTTGGCTATATGCACTATACATATTTGGCATACAATAGTCTCAATTACCAGATTCTTGATTTTTTGAGGTTTTATAATATTCGAGGTGCCGATACTTAAACTGTGGCTGTACCATGCCAGTTCAGCTTGTGCCAACAGATACTGGCAAGTTTTTTTTATTACCAGAGGAAGCCTTATTCCACAGATAATTGAGACTCTACAAACATGAAATTTGATGCGGTCCTCAAGTTAGGCTCATTTTCGCTTTCAATCTGACCTTGTGGTAAATCGCAGGTGGCCCAGGGAAATGAACTGCCCCCCTACCCTGAATGTGTGAATTTCACTCACCAATGGCTTAGTATGGGGTGAGCTCTACTCTCACCTATCAAAACCAACCTCAGGGTTGAAACACTGACAATGAGTGAGAGATCTGGCCTTATGAGCTGCATCAATGCAAGGAAAATCAATACAAGGGCATCATGTATAAATAACTATGAATGGCTTCTTCTGGATTTATTTTGACTCGATGTTTACAATTTTTGGACTCATAGGACCTGTTTATACATATAATGTCTGGTAGGTCCTCAAGTAGATGGGTGGATGACGACATTCACTAAGAGTAGGAGTTCCCAACTCATGCTAGGTTGCTATAGGCCTGGAAAAGGCATAGAAATTTAAAATGGGTCTGGAAAGGCCATGGGAAATTGGCTTTTCCTAATCAAAATCTGATTGTTATCAGAAAATCAGTATGTATAGGTACCTACCATTTTTTATGCACTGTTTAGTACCTTGCTTGAATGAGGCAGTGGAGCTATTATTTGGTGTGAAATAATTAATAATGTCCCTGAAATAAACTTTCAAGTACTATTCTTTAAACTCGTGCCGAGAAAGATTGAATATTTGTTTCTCCTCAGATTTTGTTTGAAGTAATGGCATGGCCCTCATCGTAGCTGGGTCCTGAGAATAATGTGCCAACCTGAAAGCAAGTCGATTTTCCCCCAAGAGCGATAGTGGTGGGAAACTTTATCCCCACATGGAACGTGCGTTAACGTGTGATGCTCCTATTTTTTGTGCCTTCATTATAATACACACTGACTATCAAAAGGATATTTTCACCTAGGAAAATGGAAATTTTGGAATTTCAAAATCTTGGGTCTGTAGCGACACTGTCTTCGGTCTTGATCCCATTCGGGATCGTGGGAGAGGTTCGAGGGGGTCACAAGGGTTCGAGGGGGGGGGGGGGGGGGGGGGGGGGAAGTGAGAAATTATCCCATAATTCTGTAGTTGTTACAATTTATAGGGGTTGTGAGTGATCATCACCTGTAATTATGGGGTCGCAGATAAAAATTTTGGGATTTTTTAGTTATCTGATCAGATGAAAAAGTGAAAGATAGATGCTGCTTTGCTCTGGTTGATAATGACGCTACTCCACGAGGGAAAACCCAGATGGCCGGTACCTACAGTGAATGTTTACCCACTTATCCAGCTAAGGGGGAGGGTGGGGTAAAGGAAGGGGAAGGGTAGGAAGGGCCGCAATGTTTGGCACCTGAGTATCATGTGGGATGAACGGACCCCGTCACAAAACCTGGGATTTGATCACTCAAGGCATGGTCAGACAAACGCAATTATTTTGAGTGTCTTTCTTCACGCTTTTGAGCTGGAAGCCAGAGCCTCTTTGGTCAACGGAAGGTGGTGGTCTGATCCATTTGCTCTCCCTACTGAGAGAGCAACAGATCACCGTTATTCTCTCTGTGTTCAAGCTCTTGTGCCACGTCAAGGCAGAGGTTGGCAGATGGGAAGCGTTTGACTCATCAGCCTCCAACCGAGTGCTATGCAATTCAATATTTGCCGAAAAGCTGGTGAACTCCCCTTTACAAGAGCTTTGCTCTGGTTAAGCCACATCTCGGATATGCCACGAGCATTTGGGACCTTGCTCAGAAAGATTTAATTTGTGAAGTAGATGAAATATCAAGGAAGGTCGCACGCTTTATTAAAAACTACTACGAGCGAACATAAAGTGTGCCACAGCTGATGGAAGGACTACATTGGGAGTCATTAGAGACTCGGAGGTTACACGCTAGGGTTAGATAACTAGTAAAGCTCAGACAAAGTGAGTTTCTGGATGACAAAGAGGATATTATTTTCACCCGCACTCCCATCTCAAGAACTGATAGAAACAACAAAATAAGAGTGATACTCTGCCAAACTGATAGGTACCAAAATTACTTCTTTCTTTGCATCATTAGTAATTATAACAAAATGACACTAACAAAAGACGAATCATTAACACGTAAATCACCACTGTCCTCTCTCACCTCCTTTTCCCTATTCCCTCTGCTTGGTGTCATAACACTCCCTGTTGCATGCCTCTGTGGTAGCTCATGGGGGTGTGTAGATATAGATAAATAGTGAGTCTCTCTTATTTTGTCCCCTCTTTCAGTGCTAGAGATGTAGTGCAGGGATAAAGAAATACCCTCCCTTCTTCATAGCGGGTGTTCCAACTGTCTTGCAGCAGTTGGCAGAATACTGTGTAAATATAAAGACACTGTTAAGAAATTCCGTACAAGACTGTTCTGAAAAACGTAAAGAATTCTGAGGAAATAATTGTGCTCCAGTTCCAGCATGGGACTAGTTCCATATCTAAGGCTTCGAATGGGACATGAAAGCCTAGCTAGAATTAGTTTCAGTAGAATATAGAAAGCCTTGAGAAATCCACGGAAACTTCCCAAGCATTCCTTAGCAGGTTATCTCTCTTATTGGAGGAGTATAGAAATAAATAAATATGGCCAGTTACTAATGTCCTGTTGAGGGTTTCACAATGATGACAATTATAAATGGAATGACTAACTTTAGCCAAAAAATATCAATAGAAGAAATTCCTACATAACTTCTTAAGCAATTTCTACAGAATGCAATATAGAATGCAATGCAATTCCACAGAATATGCAAAGATATTACTCAGAATCTGCTATGGAATTTTTGGAGAAAGCACTTGGGAATTCCTTTTTTTATAATTTCATAATAATACAATGCAATGCATTTCCACAGAATATGCAAAGATATTACTCAGAATCTGATATGGAATTTTTAGAGAAAGCACTTGGGAATTCCTTTTTTTATAATTTCTATATTGACCACAGACAAGTTACTATATTTAATTAGACAAACCTACAGAGAATTCTGTAGAACTTATAAAATAATTTTCAATATTTGCAGAAAAGTCTTTTCAAAAATGCATGGGTAATTCTGTAAAAATATTTTTTAAAGAGATTGAACAAATTTTTTTAGCAGGGGAGAAATAAAAAGCATTGATCCTACAACAGAACTACTCTCAGATTTCCATTGTCATTTGCTCTTCCATGCAAGACACTCAAAATACAGTGTTCAGAGTTGCCACAGGCCTGGAAAAGTCATGGAAAATGATAAATTAGTCTTAACTTCGCTTTTCTAACTAGTCAAAGTCTGATTGTTTTCAATAAGTTAGTGGAACCTTTTTAACCCTTTCGCACCGGCATCTCATGTTGGCAAAGACTTCTTCCCTCACGAATGCCACTAAA
The DNA here is from genome assembly GCA_963573305.1 of Pyrrhosoma nymphula. Lineage (NCBI taxonomy): Eukaryota > Metazoa > Arthropoda > Insecta > Odonata > Coenagrionidae > Pyrrhosoma > Pyrrhosoma nymphula. Next base: position 48,745,294 of record OY754337.1, on the reverse strand, counting down.
ATTTCTTTGCACACCCTGTACGGAGCTCTCGATCGACAAGGAATAGCTCAGGTGTGTTTTCTCAACTTGGGACTGCACTCAGCTGGGTGCCAAACCCTTTTACTCAATTGCTGGGCTATCTTCCCCCCTTTCTGCATTACGACATGCGGTCGTGGTCAACTATTAGTTTATGCAATGGTTTTGCTAAAAAAAATAGTATCTGCACTCTAAAGATATGTTAAATCGAAATTGAATTTCATATGTTTTACATAGACTTTACAGCTTTTAAATGATATTCTGCCATTAATTTTAACTTCTCTAGCATGAAGACTCCATAATTTGTCAGAGTTTCCTTTGCACACGAACTATGTTAAAAATAACAGTAGTACTCCGTTTAAAATTTGTAAATGTACACCTAAACAATGAATTTATTTATAAGCCTCAATTTTCAGAGTAGGTACATAAAGTTATACTTTTACTATTCATCTGTATAAATAAGCAATTGACCGTGAACAAATGCTGTGAGTGGGGCTTGCACTGTGATGAAGAGAGGTTTCCAGTTGCCGAGAAGAGGGCCTAAGCTCTTGCTAAGCTGGGTCTCAGGGAGTAATAGAATACCTGTGTTTATTGCTTTGGCGGCGGTCACTTCCCTTCCCCTCATTGGCTTTAGCCGACATTCGTTCTTGTCAGCTTTGGCTGTCATTCATTCTTTTGCGCAGGAAAAACCTCGTCAGCTATAGCTGGCATTCAGCGCGAAAGGGTTAAGCACTGTCTGTTGGTATGTGGACTTTTAATATCATGCCCGAATGAGGCCTTGGAGATCTTATTAGGTGTTTAGCAAGTAATTATGCCCCAAAAATAAACTTTCTGGTCCTGCTCTTTAAAATCATGCTGGGGAAGATGGAATACTTGTATTTCCTCTGATTGTGTAGAGGTAACTCGTGGCTATAGTCACGGTCGAAACCTCAGAATTATATACCATCAGAAAGCAGTGGCGTAGCGAGGGGGGGGGTCCGGACCCCCCCAAAATATTGAGACATATAAAAGAATTAAATTAAGCATGGAGCAGGGGAAAGTCTACAAATAATAAATTATCATACCGTTGTTAAAAAAGGTTTGTCCTTTTGTTTAAATAATAAATTATCAAACGATACGTTTGGGCTCAGCCGCTCGGGTAGTGTAATGGCGGTGTTTGTATAGCAGGCTGAGTTTCGACTGTGGAATGTTTACTGTCTAGTTCGCACTCGAGCCACGCCCGCGGCCCAGCGCTAGTGGAAGCACAGATCCATTGTTCCACCCTGTCAGGCCAATCCAGTACTAGTAGGCCTACAGATTCTCAAGTAAGCATCATTGGCCTAACCTCTGTAGATATTGGCATAGTTTCTGACCAGTTATTTCACTCCAAAACAGAGTTTTGTAAAACTACGGATTTGAAAAGTAAAGTGCTGAATGATTTATTTTATTTTTCTAGTAACCGTCATTAACAATAAAAAATTAAAGTTTCGGAGTACTTGGCTAAAAAGGTTCAATTGGCTAGCTTATTCTAAGGCTAAGGATGGAACTTATTGCAAGTTTTTTGTATTAATTGCCAATGAGTTCACTGGTAAAGGTCAACACCAAAAATTAGGAGCCTTAGTAACTATGTCTTATAGAAAGTGGAAAGACGCAATAGATAAATTCACCTCTCACAGCAACTCTGAGTACCACAAATTTTCTTGTGTAGCTGCAGAAAACTTTATGAAGGTCGATTCTGGCTGAGTAGAAGACATCAAAATGATGATGGATTCGCAGAATAAGAAAGAAAAAGAACAAAACAGGGCATTATTTTGTTAATTATTCATTTACGTAATGTTAAAATGTTATAAATATATTTTAACTAAAGCTCTACACTGTTGTTTTTCTAGCCTTACTCATCTATTTGAAAGAGTTTGAAGCTCCGGACAAAATATAACACTATATTTATTTTTATTTGGATAAAACACAATTACTTTGCTTCATCATAAAAGAAAACAAAATATTGAAAAATCATGTATTTACAAAAGATTTCTTTTTAAAAATGAAGTTTTTTCGATTATGAAAAGTGTTAAAATTAGCTTAAAACCCTGTACTTAGTACCCTGTTTTTCAAAAGTTTTCCCCCGGATCCCCCTGGTTTTGGACCCCCCCCCCCCCCCCGAACGAAATTCCTGGCTACGCTACTGTCAGAAAGGAAGTGGATTTTCCTGCAGAGTGATAGTGGAGGTGCTCTCTTTGTTCGAAAACTTTATTCCCTCACATCCCATGTGTCAACCTGTTGTGTTCTCAACCTTATGCCTTCTTTAAAATACAGTACTAAGATTGGAATTTTCACCTGGAAACATAAAAAATTTGGAAAAGTCCTGCAATTCCATAATCTCTAGTCTTTAGCAGCCCTGAGTGTTTAATTTTGGTGACATCCCCCTTTTCCAGACGCTACCCGAGAGATCTTCTGGCCAAGCCGAAATGGACTTTCTCATGGAGGCCCTCATCATGAGCAAGTTCAACCATCACAACATTGTGCACTTCATCGGGGTGTGCTTTGACAAGCATCCAAGATTCATTGTGCTGGAGCTTCTTGCCGGTGGAGACCTCAAAACATTCCTTAGGGAGTCCAGGCCGAAGCCTGTGAGTAAGAGAAGGGTTGGAGAATTTTTTCCAAAATATTTTCTCAATGTAACTAAAAGTTACCTCATTTCATGGCCCATGAGACATAGTTTTTATTCTCAAAAATGCACCCTTTTGGGCAAGCGGTGAAGCTATGTTTTCATGCATCCGATTATGCATTGCCATCATGAGTGGCCATCTCTCTACTTTCACCATGGATAGCATTGTGGCATATAGCTAGAGGTGCGTTCTCCATCATTCACTTGTTTCTGTAACTCTAACTCTTCTGCTCTACCTTTCTACGAGAAATAACTACAATAGTGTTGCTATTTTTTAAAATGAACAATCTCATTTTCTTCTTAAAATTCTTAATGTTTTGGATGCTGATTGTATTATCTTTTTGTACAAAATCTAACCCCAAAAACCACATAGCATCATATGAACTGCCACATCATGTGGGCTAGGAAACATGGTACTTCATTGAATTCAAATCCATGGGGGTGCCAGGTCAGTTCTCGGACAAGAATCTGAATTCGTATAGTAATTTGGGCACCTTAAGTTATAGTTCTAAAAACTATAGATATCACATGAAATACTATTAGTAGTGATATAGATTCCCAGTAATAGTCTCAGTGCACCGGGCTAGCTCAATAAATTGGTTCATAAAACAGCTCAAAGTTGAAATTTCCCCCGTACATAAATTTGTGGTTTAAATGGGGTTCTAAAAAAGAATATGTATCACCCAGACTCTCACTGTTAGTATTATATCATATTTATCACTGTTAGTATCATATGTATCACTCTCTCATTTAGGAATGCAGTAATGAAAAATTGCAATGCTTTTTCTCTGCCAGCATTGTCTTTATCTCTCAGTGAGATACACACATATTTATCACTCTATCAAGGTGAGAGATGGATTTGATACTTACCTAGCATTGAATCAACACCATAAAGATTGTGGTGATAGTTGAGTCACCCTGATGGTGATGGCAGAGTTTGTCAACAAAACATCAAGAGCCAAACTTCTGACCCCGTGGAAAACTGATGGAGAATCCACTCACAATGATCACCCTAGTAAATAACAATTATCGTACAAGATGTTTCTAGTTATTCATTATAGAGGCAATAATAATGAAGGTATCATTCAGATCTGTCATATAACTCAAATGGTGTTGATATCACAGAATAATGATTTTATTTACTTTCTCTTTTAGCATAGTCTCTTAATAATTATTAAAGCTACTTATGTGTCTTTGATCTTATATAATGATGGTTGCTTTCAGGGATCTTTTTATTCCCTGAAATATTTGTGTTAAAAAATATGCTGGCACAGTATCATCATGGGGAGGTTGGTGATGTAGCTTCACTTTTAGTTGTTTTCCAGTATGTACAATCCATTGATAGAGTTTTCTGTATGTGCAATTCAAGATAGTGATGGTAAAGTTCATTTATTTTATTCCCTCTGATTCATTTTATGAACATTTCTGTCCAATAAAAAATCACACAGTTTCTTGGCAGCATCATTATTTTGTACAAACGAGTTTGGAGATAATCCATATATTGTAAGTATGACATAATCTGGATGATTATGTGTTATTTATGCAAAGGTTACACATATGTACAAAGATTCTGCCAAAACCTATTCATTATCCATGAAGAATCCCTAAAATTAGCTTTTCCAGAACAACAATGTTTCAGTTTATAGCACTTTTAAAAAAATAATTTTCACTTTCAAATGGTCATTCAAATCAGGTGTGTTCATGAAACTCATCATCCATTTATTGGATCTTTATCTTCTGGTTTAAGAAGTTGACTTGTGTGCTTTTTATATCCCTGGGTAAATCAGTATATGCGGGCCTTAGGGAACTGAGTGTCATAAAATAAAAATATTTCCAATTTTCAGGACCGACCTTCTCCGTTGATGATGAAAGACCTTCTGAACTGCTCTCTGGATGTAGCCAAAGGCTGTAAGTACATGGAGGAGAACCACTTCATCCATCGTGACATTGCAGCTCGCAATTGCCTGCTAACCACGAAAGGTCCAGGCAGAGTTGTCAAGATTGCAGATTTTGGAATGGCAAGAGATATCTACAGGTGATTATGTGACTGAAGCTTTCAATTTTGAAATTAGCATACTTGGAAAGGCTTAAAACTATATCATTATTTAAGGATATTTGATGAACATCTTATCTGTATCTTGGTGAATGCTGTTAAATTACAACCAGGGGTATTGAAAATTGAGGGGAAAAACCAAATAGCCATTAGAAAGTCAAATGTTAGCTCAAGATGTCTTCGAAATGCAAAAATGTAAGCTGCTAATTAAAGACTTACATGATCTTGAACTACAGTAAAAACTCGAAAATACGAACTTCGAAATTACGAAATTTTGATTTTACGAAGCAAAATCTTCGGTCCCGACCAAAAGGGTATCTTAGTGTATGTAACAGTACGCAATATTACGAAATAACGAAGTTTTAAAATTACGAACCTCTGATCTTGGTCCCGACGTGAAAATGTTACTCGTTTATACGAATAGTGATGGATCACAGTAACGTTTTCCGGCGCTCCTTGTCAGAGTTAAATATCTAATTAATCTTCGTCGCCGAATACATTATGCACTGAATGTATTACCTGAACGATAGCTCATTTTTCAATGCTACAATAGTAAAGGTGTGGTTTCGCTGGGGCATCCCGCGGCCGCGTGTGGCGTCCGCGTCCAGCAGCCGGAAGTCACTGCCGTACTCATCCAATCTATTTCGAATGGGTTTGGTTTCACTGATACGTCTCGGCCGTCGAGTTCGACGGCTGATGCCCGACGTCTACATCTCGACTGCTTCGAGAGCAGTCGAAACGCGGACGCCTAGTCGAGCAGTCCCAATTTTCGGTGATTTTTCTGCTCTCCTCTCTCCTTATTTTATATTGCGCGTCCTTTCCAGCTCTTTTTTGTAAAACTACTTGCAACATTGGTCGTCTTTTTCTTCGTCAGCCTACAAAACTAAATCGTCACCATACATTTCAGCGTAAAATCAACTCACTCTCAGGAAACACAAACCGATAAAAAATTTGTAATTTAACTAAATACGCATTCTCCCACATCTCCCGGCCGCTGGACTCCACAGTGAAACCAGACCTAAAGGACTACTTTGAATCGTAGGCATCGTAGCTCATAAAATATAAAACCAATCTGACATAAAATGCGTTCGGCTTTGTTACCACGAGTCCACAGTTGCCAACGAGTAAAAAAACGTAAATTTGTAATTTAACTAAATACGCATTCTACCACATCGCCCTGTCGCGGAAACAGGATGTAGACGACTGAATGAAACCACCCGGCCGCATCATCCAGCCGCGACGTCTAGAAGCGGGTATAGTCGTGTAGGGATATGCTCGCCCGCAAGAGACTAATTGCTACAACCAGCATTTTCCTCTCATGATCCCTGGCATTTTTCGTTACCAGTTTTCGCAAATATAAATCCATGATGAGTATTCCTGGTACAGAAATCGTTTGCTGCGCGTTTTCAATAACTATGACATGTATTGGAAATGGTGCTATGTTGTTCGAGGGGTAGATTCAGTCTTGAATATAACCCAAGAAAGATTTTTTTCACTATTTCAGACGGATTACACTCAACCTTGCTCGATGGCATAATTATTTCGGCTGGCAATAGTTATCATCGAAAGACTCATGTTTAATTTACCGTCCTCATTGAGCGTTTTGATGTAGTCATCGAGCAAGGCTCTTCATACGCATTTCCCAGCAAAGAAAATCAGAGAAAGTATGAGTTCGCAAGGTTCATAAGGCCACTTAGTTTAATGCACATTAATTCTAAAGGAAGACTAGTTCTGGGCGCATAAATTATCAATGGGAAAAAACGCTCAAGCACCCATTTATATATTTATATCGGAAAATGGTGTACCCTCCTCCCCTTTCACTCCAACATAGCGATCGAAGAAACATCCTAAAAGAGAGATCAGCTGCGTTCCTGCAGATCGATAAAGAAACTTAGTGTTTTGAAAGTGAAGAAAATGTTTTGTAGCTTAATCCTTATTAGAGATATAAACAAGAAGAGGATTAGTGGAACTATCCTATGAGACACCAAAAGTCACGCCGTCGGAGAGGGAGCAGAAAGCCCCTTCAGCATCCTAGCCCAATTGGAGGCGCTTACATCTCTTCCTTGTGCTGTCGGACGACACCTCCCCCCGGAGGACATCGGGGGTGGGAGTTAGTTGGTACCTAGCCAGTGCGGAAGCAAGATACGAATTGGCCAGGATCTTTGGGTAGGGGCGTTGAGGAAAGGAGTTCCGAGTGTTTTAACGGTCATGGACATGGAACCATCTCAACCAAAGAGAAAGAGAAGGGGAATATCGTTGGAGGAGAAGGTGAAAATGATTCAAGAAGTTGAATCAAATAATTTAAGTAAAAGTGCTGTAGCGGAAAAGTTTGGGGTGTCATTGTCAACGCTTTCAACAATCATCGCCAGCCGCGCTAAAATTCTGGAGAAAGTGGAGGAGGGGGTGTCACCAAAAAGGAAAAATTTACGCGGCGCTAAATTCACAGAAATTGAAAATGAACTTTACGCATTCTTCTGCAAGTGTCGTGAGCAAAATATTCCAGTAAATGGCCCGATCATCCAACAGAAGGCAGAAGAAATTGCTTTACGTCAGAAAATCGAAGATTTCAAGTGTTCCGTTGGCTGGCTGTGCAATTTTAAAACCCGATTCAACATCGTGTCGCTGAAGATGTGTGGAGAAGAAGACGCGGTGGACAATGACTTGTTGAATAAGTGGCATTTAGACAATGATGACCTGATAAATGAATATAGCCCCGAAAACCGCTATAATTTCGATGAAACTGGGCTATTTTTTTATGCTCTCCCCGACACAACTCTAGGTTTGAAAGGACAGAGGTGTCACGGAGGGAGAAAAAGCAAAATGAGAGTAACTGTAGGGCTATGAGTGAATCAGACGGGAACGGATAAAATAAAGCCTGTTTTAATTGGGAAGAGTGAAAAACCTCGCTGTTTGAAAAGTGTGAAGATGGAAAGCCTCCCTGTGGTCTATGAATTCAATAAAAACAGTTGGATGACCAATGACATTTTCCGAAAAACTATAATTCGACTGCAACGAAAAATGGCTGGCAAAAATAGAAAGATACTTCTGCTGGTGGACAATGCGAGTTCTCACAAGTGCCTTGATGACCTTAATTTGGCCAATGTACGTGTTACTTACCTTCCTCCAAATACGACCAGCAAGTCCCAGCCACTGGATAAAGGAATTATCCAAAATTTCAAAGTATTGTACCGTAGGAAACTGGTGCGATACTACTTGCGCTGGATTGGTATGTATACGCCTCTCGTTTCCGGTTATCATTTTTGTTTCAAAAAATCAGCTTACTTTGTTTTCTTTCTCAAGTTGTGTCATAACCATCCAACTTTATTCGTCATATTTAGGAATGGGGATGGAGATGAAGGATATACCAAAATGGACAATTTTGCACGCTATCCGAGCGGTAGGTGAGTCATGGAGTGAGGTATCCTCAAAAACAATTACCAATTGCTGGAGAGCGGCAGGATTCCCTTTCCCAGCACCTGATTACCCTGTTCCTGAGGTTAATCTTCGATAAAACTACCTTAATTGTGTATGAATTTCTGTTAGTGCCAGAAACGATTATTTATTTGTAAATTTTAATCTTTAGGAAGAGGTACAGGATGAAATACCTAACGAGATAAGAGGTTTGGCAAATGATTGCCAAAATTACTTGTCGAAAGTTGGCTGTTCATTGGCTGCAATTCCCAGCGATTACATGTCAATAGACGACGATCTCCAAGCATGTGAAGATGTAACGCCACAGCCGGTGACAGAAGAGCCAGTGGCAGGGCCCAGTAAGGAAAGCAGCGACGAAGACGATGACCAAGTCCTTATCTCTCCCAAAAAGAACGAAGTTTTGCTTGCTCTCGATGTTTTACATCGATTCAATATTATTAATGATGTCGACTCCCAGTTCAGTTTCTATTTGTCAAAATTAGAGGCCATCGCGGAAGCGACTATGGAGCGTAGCAAAGTTCAAAAACAAATTACTGATTTTTTTGTTAAATAACTGATTCTATCGGCAGAAGAACAGAACTATATTTTTAATAAACATTCATTCGTATTTATTCTTGACTTATTATTCACTGATTCCCTTTTCTGATATTGCCGGAATGGATCGGAAATTACGGGAATGGAAATGGCCGCCCATTCCCATATTCTTTTTCCCCACTAGGCAATCCCCACCAGGAAAATTCACCCAGCTCTCCATCTCCTTTGCTCCAAAACATCGGCTTACTCTCCCCCATCACCTTTCTCTCTCACTTGCGGCTAACCTATCCCTCCCACACTGGCTATATTTCCCCTTCAAGTGACCCTCCGTGTCCCCCCTTCCCGCTCTATGAGTAGGCACGAGCCACCGCCTCACACCCAAGCCCCCGGTGCCCGACCTCCGGGATATCAGGCCCCTTCGAGTGCCCCTCCGCCCCACCCCCTCAATGCTAGGCTAGCATGAGATGTCCCAAGCCGACTTTGCAGGCCCTCATACCAGCTCTTGGGCCGTTTAAGAAGTTCCCTCCCCAAACTCAAGGAATCTGTGCACGCCGGTGGGTCTGACTCAGCCTAAATATTGTTTTGCGGGCATATCTTGATTCATGGTAAAAGCTCCACTCGCCAGAGTCATGTCTTCCCTCTCCGCCGACGCAGCAAATTGAGGTAAGGGAGGAGGTAGATAAGATGCGACTATTCGGCGTAAAGACGATGATTCATTATAGGTGTATTCTTCGCCCTTGGCCTTGATTCCCACATGGATCACCCTCACAACAGACGTAAGATACTACGAGACCATGGGCCTCGCAGCTGTTTTTGTGAGCGGGCGAATTTCCCCACCCGCAGCGAGGGGGAAAGGAGGGGAAAGAAGGCAGATTCCAGCTTGTTGCGTGGCCTGACCTGGAGCTACAATGCTTGGACGCAAGTCTCCTTGCTTGACCGTAAGCAAAGGAAAAATGATTAGCAAAAATATCCCACATTTCAATTAAATAGCGAATCTTTAAATGAATTCTGAGATATAATGAATGAAGAGCAACACAGTTTCAGGCAATACTTTGTGGAAGTCAATCATACTGGGAGTAAAAGATTGAACACTGCAGCTTCCACTTAGATATTTATTAAACACGACCATGGTTTCGTAGCGGTGCTACATCATCAGGTGAGATTGAAATTAGAGGAATCCTGATGATAGATACTCCTGATGATGTAGCACCGCTACGAAACCATGGTCGTGTTTAATAAATATCTAAGTGGAAGCTGCAGTGTTCAATCCTTTACTCCCAGAATGAAGAGCAGGCAGGCAGTAAGACCTATCCGAATAGAACCACAACTGACGCTTTCGTGTAGTAGAGTGAAAAACGAAAATTATTGATTTGTAATATTAATGTTAGCATCGTTAGTAGCCGATGAAGTGTAAAAGGAACTATCTCACCTTCACCGTTGAAGAGCGTGGCTTGTACACCCTACTTCTGAATGGAGGTACACAGCTGGACTCTTCTATAAGCTCTTCCTTCAGCTCTATCATCTCGGAAATAACCACGCACAAATAAGCTGAATCCAAGGGAGAAAAACGATTGTTATTTCGGGAAATTAATGGGTTTATCATTATTTATTCTAAATACATAACGTGTATCCATTGCATAGAATCCGCGAGAGAATCTTATTTTCACTGTCTTAGCTTAACGTAGGTAGATACATATATTATGCCTGACGCGGAGAAAGGATCATCTAACGAAATTTTATTCCTCTAATTTCAATATCCGGTGCCAATGTTCGCGCAAGTCGCACACTTCCTTAGTGTATGCATCAATCAGATTTACTGATGATTAAACATCGCTCGCGCTTCAGTTAAAGAGTTCTCCAGTTAGGAAATAATATAGAAAAATGCGCCAAACTGCACGAAAATTGTGCAAAGACGCTTCATTGCCTAATCATTCATTGGAAAAAAGGAACGGCAAGTTAGTTGTCGCGATGTAAATTTCCGCGGGGCTTAGATGGGAGTATAATTCTTCCGAGTTTCGGGATTTCCGCCGTGAAAAGATGGAACGATGTGGTGGAAATCCCGAAAATAGGAAGAATCAAACTCCAACAAATAAGTTGTGTTCAACTGACAATGAGTTGGCATGAATACACATTTAAATATACTTTCATGAATTATAACTTCGTAAATCATGCAAGTACGTCGCGAGAGTACATCTTAATCTAAGGAAACAAAAAAGAGCTTCATCGCCATGTTTTTGAAAGATACTCGTTGATACGAAATTTGATATTACGAAGTGCCGATTTTTCCGGTCCCGTCGACTTCGTAATTTCGAGTTTTTACTGTATTAAATATTCCAAGAATATAACTGCCTGATGATGGTACATGTGTAAAGTTAATTTTCACATAAACAATTTTCTCATCTCAATTATTTGCCTTCAATGGTTATGGTAGTTACTTTTGTTCCAATGATTTGGTGTACAAAATATGTATTTTCTATGCAATATCTGCTTTGTTTTGTGTACATAGATATATTTTTATTTTAGAGCCAGCATTATGGTAGGAAACCAATTATTCATTATAAATGTCAGTTGAGTTAGCAATCAAAGTCTTTTAAATGTTGTTTGAGGATACAAACATGCATGCCTATTTGCACTTCAAATCAGGAGTAGGTAAGTCATGTCCTGGCTTTTGAACACTTTAAATGGCAAATACTCAAGTGACAGAACTTTTAATTGAAAAAAATAGTACCTAAGTATGTACCATGTATAGACATGCACCTAGAGCATGTTTTTCCTGGGAAATCAGATCAAAAATCAAGTGTGCATCAAACATGAGGCTGTGAAAGATGAAGTGGGTGCTGGCCATCCATTTTTATGCAGGTCAGTTGGCTGTCAAATGAGAACCTGGCACAATACAGTACATATATTGAATCATATGCAGAAAGGAAAAAACTTGTTCCTTATTATAGTTATTCATTTCAATGTCTTATTCCAACCTCTCCCACTTCCTATACACATAATCACAATGTGCAGGAAAATATTTCCTAAATTTTTCCTGAAATAATTGTTGTGCATGTCTCACACGAGAGCAAATAGTACACAAGTAAATATATCAACTATGTTTTAGCTGTTATTAATACCAATCCTACTTTAAGGTAGATATCTCACTTTGAATGAATCTCCTCCAGCAAAGACATTAGAAAGATATTTGCTTCATGTTATCAGGTTGGCATATAGGTACCTACATCGGTTAGTTTTCCCAACCAACTGTATGACTAGCTTCAGAGCTCTGAAGCTCATTATCCAAGATCAAAGAAATGGTATCTGGCTAACATACCTCTCCAATCTCCTCCCCTTCCATACTATGAGTACTGTCGCTCTATGGCCAACTTCAGTTACCTTTGATGCCTTTGGCTCAGCAAGTCAACAGACTCAAGGCTGCAGGGACGTTGCCTAAGCTTGAAGGATTCAAATTGTTCTTTTTTCTCCATGGGAATAGCAGAGAAGATAAGGCTCCCTTCAATCTTTGTTGAGATCAAAGTAGGAGAAACATAAGTCTGAGTTTCGAGGTAGTGCTTTCCTCAGACCTTTTGAAGGCCTTGCTAGTGAAAGGTTAGTATTTAGGTGTCCAGTTTAATTTAGACCACTGAACAAACTGTATCATAGCTGAGAATTCAAGTGGAAAGTAGTCAAAGGAATCAGAAGCGGGAAAGAATGAAAAGTGAACTTTGTGTTGATGGAGTGTTTTTGCATCTCACTCTATTTCTCTTGTTTTCATTAATTTTGCATGGGAAGAAGGAATTTTTGTGTCCGAAATGATCTAAAATTCTCGATTAATCACAGCATAGTGTGTAGCTTCCCAGTCTTGTGCACATCCCAACCTAGTACATATGTCTGTCAAAAACTATTTTATAAGAAAAACCTTGATATTTAGCATAAAATTGGGTAGAAATTATGAAAGATTTATGAATGTATGCAAAACTCTTTTACTTTTCCAGAGCTTAATTAATTAAAACCATAAATTACTCATTACATATACATGATAAGAGTGCAAGTTTTCATGGAGTTTCCCGTTCAAAATATTAGTAATCAGTTTTTTTGGTGCTGCAAAATGGAGTAAAATATTTTACCAGCCTCATTCCATTTGAATATGTATACATAATATTCATGGGGATGTTCAAATTTACTGGTTTTGGAGTTGAGTGCAATTACCTGAAAATCCAGAATCCTGTGTCATCCCATCGCTGAAGATGTCATATGCCATAAGATAAGGGGAAGAAAACACACAGATAGCTCAACAGTTTTTCTTTCAGAAACATCCTTTTTATGTTAATGCCAAGTGGTTTCTTATACACTATAAAAATGTTTTAATAGGTTTGCCTATTTAACATGTTTCATACCAGAATGATTAGAATGTTTTACTAATGTTTCCCTGAAATGTTTGCGTTGGTGGGGATAATGACTTATTGGACCACTGTTAAAAAAATATGGCTGTCAAATAAAGCTACTTATGCTGACATGTGGTTTACATTGGCGTGCGCACAGTGGGTGCCATGGGTGCCGCGGCACCCCCAAAAAAATTTAGGAGGGGCGCCAAAATTTGGATAGTAAACTTTGGGAAAAGCGAGTCCTGCTGAACAGAACTGGAGAACCAATCAATCTAAAAATTTTTCCAGGTCTTATTTTATTTTTTGATCTGTAAAACGACTCCTCAAACTATCATTGCATGTGCTTCTTTGAAATAGGGTACGGAGCCAGATTGTGGGTGTAAAAAAACGAGAAGTAGTATAGTATTAGAATATTAAAAACATTATTCCGATAAAACTGTTTACAAAAGTTTTTCATACTTTTTAATCAAATTTTCTTCCCTATAGTTACTCTGCTTTTATTTGATAAAAAGTAAATAACTGACTAGTTAAGATATTTTATGCAAGTATTATCAAAGCTTGGAGCCTTCTAATTTTCTTCCAACCAACCAGGCCAACTTCTGTGGAAGTTGCTTTATGGAACTGGCTTTCCTCCGAGCACTTTGGGTTAAGATGAAAGGTTACAGTCATGGGCAAGGGCAAAAAGTGGCATTTTTATCGATGGCACCCCCAATAGCAAAATCCTGTGCACGCTTATGGTGATTTAATCATACGTAAAAAATTGTTTCCCATGCATTGATACTATGTTTAAAAGGATGGTTTTATAGCTAATTTTATCCATTATTAAGCAAAATTTTACTTTCCTGACTTCTCATTGCAGAGCTGATTACTATCGGAAAGGAGGGAAGGCAATGCTACCAGTTAAGTGGATGCCCCCAGAAGCGTTCTTAGATGGGATCTTCACATCCAAAACAGATGTTTGGTGAGTAAGGTTGTGTCATCCACATTCGCTTCATTAGGGGTTGTATGATTATGTGGCAGAAATAAAGTGATTTACCTTTGCTGTTACATCCCTTTCACCAACATTCCCTGATGGGGTCTTTAAGGCCTGTCCCAGGCCTTTTTTCACACTCTTTGCTTCTGCTTCAATGATTACTTATTTTTACTGCTGTCTTGTTCTGTGTAGAACAAAAAAACTAACTAGCATGTGATCGAAAATCATCAAAACTTGGAATTTGATTTTTCTTGAAAAATAAAAATGAAAAGCTGAGAATTTATCAGTTTTTGGTCTTTTAAAGGAATATGGCAGCCTTATATTTTTCATCTAGCAGCTCAGGCCTGGGACATAAACTAAATGTATCATAATTTTTCATTTCTACATATAAGATACTAAGGAGGTATTGAATTAACTTGAACTTAGATTCAATATCCTTGAGCAAGGAATTGGCTAAGAGTAAACTTTATAAAGGGTCACGTCATATCTTGAGTAGCATATTTATTCGAGACTGAAACTTTACTTGCATAGTTCAAAACAAGAACGTATGAGTGGCGCTGGCATCAAAACAAAGGAATGACAAACTTTGTCTTCCAAAACATATTGAAAATGATACTGACCTTGACAAGCATAAAAGTCACACAGTACAAAACTTCCCCTTGATTTTTATCAGTAGAAAAAAACACAGACAAATAGATCACTCTGAAATGTAGATACATGCCACAAAAAAAGAAAATAAATTGTATAGCATCAAAAACTAGCATGCAATACTTCACCAAAAGAAACTATATCATTTACTCTACAGCAAAATTTCTGACACCAACCTAAAAGGAATATTCCAAAAAGAATGGTCAGGAAATGATTGTCACATTATTATTAGCATTGATCAAATTTCACATGGCACATAAGGGTATAATCAGTCTAATCCTAGCACAAAACTCCTGTGTCTTTCTACCGTTCAGTGATTTAGTCAATAAGTCAGCCAAATTATCACAGGAAGGCACAAACTCCAACCTGATCAACCCCTTTTTTACAATGTTTCTAATGAAATGGTACTTTATGTCAATTGCCTTAGAATGGTCATCAAAAATTTCCTTCTTAGCCTGGGTTAATGCAGGCATATTGCCTGCATAGATACATACATGGAACTGAGCATAAGTCCCTAGCAACAACATCGCCCACCATACCGCTCAACCAAAGAGTTTCTTGAGCAGCAATAGCCATGGCGATATATTCTGCTTGCTGTATCAAAGTGGCCATGATAGTCTGCTTCTTGAATCGCTATTCAACTGGTCCCCCTGCCATGCACACCAACAAACCACTCAAAGATTTCCTATAAATCTTATTATTGGCAGTCTGCATCTGAATATACAGTCACTTGCTGCCCTAATTTTCTATAAAAATCCAATAGTCCCTAGTGGACTTCAAATATTTCATCAAATGTTTGGCTGCTGCCATATGTTTAAACTTGGGACAGGGCAAGAACTGACTTTAAAGCTAATGTCGGGCCGGGTGCTGTTTGCCACATAGCACATCATCCCTATCGCTCTTCGATACTCCCCTTCATCGCAGTTGCCATCTTGTTCATTGTTACCATTCCATACACTATTGCTCAATGGGCATGACACACCCCTCGAGTCAAAAAAATTAAATTCACTCAAGATCTGGTATATGCAGGGTGTCTGGTCGATACAAATGCTATCGTCACTTCTCTGAATTTGCAAAGACAGAAAATTGGATATCTCACCCAATTCACGGATCTCGACCACAGCAGTGAGTTGACACTTGAACCACACTATGTCCCCATTTAGTCCCCACACAGCCAGGTCATCAACATACAGTCCAACATACATTTTTCTGCATGGGTGACAGAACAAGCATGGGTCACCGCTCGAAGTCTTCAATCCCATCTTGAACAGGATTCCCTTGATCTTGGTGTACCACTCCTGTCCAGATTGTTTTAGACCATAGAGGCACTTCTTCAATTTGCAAACTGTTTGTGCCTTCTCACCAACAATAAATTCCTCAGGCTGCTCTAAGTAAACCACCTCTTTGATATCACTGTTGATGTAAGCAGAGATCATGTCAACATGTTCGCACTGAAATCCCTTCTCTATGGATAGGGCTATCATAAGTCTGATTGTTTTCCTTTTTACCACTGGTGAGTAAGTCTCAGAATAGTCCGGTCCATACTTCAGGAGGAATCTTTGTGCAACCAGTCTTGCCTTATACTTGGAGACATTACCGTCAGTCTTTAGCTAGAATTTCCAAATGGAACCCACCAGTCTTCTTCTCTGGCCTCAGGACGAGTTACTCTCTTCTTTCATGGTTCTCTTCCACATCTTGCAATGTGGGCTAACCAGCGTCTCTTTTACACTGGTAAGTTCACTGATTTTGGTTGGGTTGGATTGCATTACCACCAGCCCCTCACCATCATTGCTACTTACTTCACAGCTGCAGTTCTTCCTTGGCTGGGGAACTCTCGCTGAATGTCGAGGAGGTGTAGGGATCACCTCTTGGATATCAGGGGTCACTTGATCTTCAGGTAGTATGGGGACTCCAACTTCTTATCCCAGATCTTGCTCACCTACTTCTCCTTCCTCATTCTCTTCTTCGCTGTCACTGGGTTCCAACAGCACTGGGTAAAACACTTTCTTTTCCTGGGTTTGCTGGCTCTCCTGCATCTTCCATGGGAAAAGGTCTTCATAGAACATGACATCCCTTCTTATAATAACCTTCTGCATCTTAGGACTCCATAGTCTGTACCCATCCTTTGTGGTTTCTTGGTAACCTAGCATTATGCACTCTCTCACCTTGCTGTCTAACTTAGCTCGATGTTCTTCCATGACCAAAGCCCTACAACCGAAAGGGCGTAGACGCAGGTACATACTCCTTTTTTGGCACATCCTTCTTGGTAAATAATTCCATTGGGGTTTGGAAATTCTCAGGCCTGCTGGGACACAAATTCTTATATGTGTAGCGGTGAGTAGTGCTTCAGCCCAAAAACCCTTCACAGCACCTGCCTTAACTATCATGCACTGGACTATATCCATCAGTGTTCTCTTCTGTCGCTCCGACCGTCTGTTTTGCTGATGACTGTGGAGGACACTCCTTTGGTGTTCAATTCCATTCATGCCTAGGAAGTTCTCCAGTTCTTCATTCTGGTACTCACCCCCAAAGTCTGATCTGATGGCCCTGAGGCTCTCTCCAGTCACATTTTCCATTTTTGCCTTATGCAGATAAATCTTCGGCCCAGCCTCATTCTTTGACTTCATTGTCATTACTGAAACATGCCTCAAGCAGTCATCAGTAAAAACTATTGCATAGTGGGCCCCGCCTCATGATGGTGGATTAAACTTCCCCAAGAGATCAGTATGAACAAGTTCAAGTGGCCTTGAGGCCCTCGAATCGCTTGCAGGGAAGGGCTTCCTTGTCAACATGCCCTTAATGCATACCTCACACTCTTTGGCACCTTCGTTTTTCACCCCCTTCAAGGCAGGGATTCGAGTGAGTGCATCAAGTCCTGCATGTCCCATTCTGCTGTGCTAGCTGGGCATAGTATCGACAAGCATCCATTGCTTCTCGGGCTCCTGCTGCTGGTTCGAACATGGTGACGTCCATCAGATATATTTTCCCCTCCTTTGCAGTGCTAAGCAATGTACTTCACCTAATCGTTGCAACAGCCCCATCGCACTCAAATACTACCTTGGCCCCTTTCGAAGTTATTTGATTTTTGGACACCAGGTTGCAGTTCATCTCAGGGACGTACATTACTTCCACCAATGGTAGTGGTCTCTCAGTATTTAGTTCGACCACACCAATGTATTGTACTTGCAATTTATGCGGACCGTGTCTTTTCTGTCACGTTCAATGCTCTTGAACATCTTGATGTCACAGCACATGTGGTCCGAGGCTCCGGAGTCGAGGAACCACTTTTCGCAGTAATCGTCGGACATCTAAGGCTGAACATCAGCACATTAGACTACAGATTCCACATCATCCGATCTAGCCACCACTGCCTTTCCTTCTCCACTTCCTCTCTTTCCGATCTGCACCTTGAATTTCAACCAATGTGGGCAGTCCCTCGCATGGTGCCCATGCTCATGACAGGTATAGTTTATGACATGACAGGACACTTTATCAAAGTACATGAGTCACTCTGTTGATGCCACGGTTGAGTCTGTTTGGGCAGCTGCTGCTCACTCTTGTGGTACAAGTACCCGCTGGCTTTTAATACGTTGGTCTCCACCTTGCAAGGCTGGAATTTGCTCTTGCTTAAGTTGTGTCTTCTTTCTATCAGCAATAGCTTGCCCTTTAACACTCTGGGAGGTCAGCTTGGAGGCATCTTCCTCAAACGTCCTGATGAATAAGTCATACCTGTCAAGGGGCAACCCAAGTAATAGGAAGCCTGCAAAAATGTGTCACTCACTGGGAAGCCACCCTTCCTGACCTTTTGTAATAATTAGTGCATGTGGCTAATGTAATCTTGCATAGGCATATCACTTTTCTTGTCCAACCACACCATTTCCTTGAGAAAAATGAGTGTGTGGATAATCCCTACGTCCCTAAGTCACTATGCATGCTCTCAAGTATATCCCACACTTTCTTAGCAGTTTTAAACTCGCCAGCATCGTATATGGTTGAGCTGTGAAAAAGAGTATTCCCCTTGCCTTGTGGTGTACGCGAGCCTGCTCCGGGTTCACTCTCGCAATGGCCTCTTCTTTGTCCAGATTTTCATGCACCAAAGTTCTGAATCCAGGATCGATTGCACTCCCAACAGTTCTTGTCAATTAATTTGGCCTCGATACGCTTCGACCATGGGTTGTAGTTCGATCCGTCAGGCAACAACATAACCTGCCGGCTCCTTTCGTGTTCAACATATTCATCCGCCATATTGCTTGGTTGCACACGGGACTTTCTTGCGAGTTCAAATTTGGCTATCACTTCTTCACTATCGGCAATTCACCTTCCGTAACTTATTGACCAGTCTGGACCCATAAGCTGAGGGCGTATTGAATTAACTTGAACTTAGATTCAATATCCTTGAGCAAGGAATTGGCCAAGAGAAAACTTTGTAAAGGGTCATGTCATCTTGTGTAGAATTAATCGAGACTGAAATTTTACTTGCATAGTTCAGAACAAGAACGTATGAGTGGCGCTGGCATCAAAACAAAAGAATGACAAAACTTCGTCTACCAAAACATATTGCAAATGATACTGACCTTGACAAGCATGAAAATCACACAATACAACAGATACAATTCTATTTTCATCATCCCACCAATGTTTATGCTTCACTGGATGTCAGCCTCTCTCTGATTCTTTTTTCCAATGCATATTGTATTTGCTCAATTGTTCTAGATGACTAGTCTAGAACTGCCCATAAAATAGAAGTCACAGTCAATCTAAGAAATAACTCAGTTTTTAAGTGTTAGTTTTGCACAGAGTATGCATGCTATTCATAGTTATGTCTATGAAGCATCAGAGATGTATAACATTTTGATGCAAGTTTTCTCTCTCTATGATCTTACGAATGTCTTTACTCCAGGTCATTTGGTGTTCTATTGTGGGAGGTATTATCGTTAGGGTATATGCCATACACTGGGCGTAGCAATCAAGAAGTGATGCAACTAGTTACATCTGGTGGACGGTTGGAGCCTCCAGCCCATTGTCCTTCACCCGTTTATGGCATCATGACTCAATGCTGGCATCCTAGACCAGACCACAGGCCTTCATTCTCAACATTGCTGGAGAGGCTTGGCTACTGCATGCAAGTAAGTGCTCCATTTTGTTCCTTACAGATACAAACTCATTCCATTTGCCCTTGACACATCTTAAGGAGTATGCAATGCTCATACTCTGAAATATGAAATCATATGGTATAACAAGGCCTGCTTTAATAATGCCTGATTAATGGTAACCACAAATTGACATAGCCTTTTTGTTAACTGTGATATCAGGTTTTGTGGATTGCATCATACTGCTGGTTAATTGACCCAAACTTTATTGATGGGAGAAAGTATTAACTTCAGTTTTCATATCAAGTATTTATTTAACTATAAAGTACATAACCAATCCTGTGTCACTAAGTAAAGCTTTATTATTAAGCTGATAAACAGAGAAATATGTTCACCAACAGAAAAACATTACTGGAAACAGAATTTGGCCAGCATAGAATGATATCATGACTGGCATGGTTTTCTCTAATTTGTTCAGCATAGATTTCGTGGTTTCCTGTCATTTAAATTAAAATATAACTATATATTAAAACATATTTATGAGTCAATACATAAATGTTTTCATGATGAGTGACTGGAAAATAATCTTTGGCTTTGGAAGTGGCTAAAAAAGTTGTGAAATATGTTGGCTGTTTTAGGCCCAGTTTTATAAAACCTGGTCAAATACTTCCTTGGTATGATAAATTATGTAGACATGCTCTCTCACCAATAACACTTGCATCCACTACGAGACTGTTTTGTGGTCTTTGAAAATGCTTAACTCTCAGTTATTGATTGATTGGGTGGGCGAGGGCCTTCTGGGCCCCTCTTGGCACTTTTGGCCCATTATGCTGTCCCACATTTAACCTGCCTGCCACTTGCAGACAGGGGACATGAGCACCACGGTAGAGGTATGGAAGAGGGTCACCCCTCCATCCCCCATATGGGCCCAACATTTCTTAACTTTGGTGATCTGACGGGAACCGGTGTTTCAATGTGGCTAGGCCCTTTCCCCAAACTCTCAGTTAACACCATCATAACGTAAGGCTGTGACAAGTAATGGTTTAAGTTAACCAGACTTCACAGAAGTGGGCCTTAATGTAATCTTGAATGCAGATCAACTAGAGTGCACAACATGCTGAAAATTTACTTAAGAGTATGAGTAAAAGTTTATATTTATCGGTTTTTAATTTTCTGGTATTTACTTTGCATTCATTTGAAGTGCAGGAGAATATCTTCCTCAAACATAAATTTGTGCTCCCATGACCTTATGTCATAACTTGTCATGGAGGTTTTGAAGATATATATAACCATAGTTTAGTGACCTTGTATCATGATGCTCTTAACTGTAATGTTTTTTTGCAATACCATACTAGTTTTTTTTTCATAATATGGCTAGCTATGTTGGCTAGTCAGAACCAACTTTTCTTTCAGTAACAGCCAATCAGCTTGTGGTACGTACTATATACTGATTACCTTTATATTAAATCCTTAAGTAATAACACATAGTTGAATCTATCGAAAATATCTTTTTCTTAAAACATGTCATTTCGATCACTGGCATCTAATAAAAACTATCCAATGGCGATTACATCATACCCTACATGTAGTGGGTGAATGCCAAATTGTGCCCAGTAAATCGTATAGATTCGATTAATTATGGAGGTTGACCCACCATCCGCAACCCAGAGGATGCATTGGTAGGGATGAGCTAGCCCCGAGGCACTAGTAAAATGATTACCAAAAATTAATCAGTATAATTTTTTTAACGGTTTAGGTGAATGAAATATAATTTGAGAATTCCATCAGACATGGCTTATTAAATTTATTCCTGATTAATTTTATAAATCGCCTTCCATATGATTTTCATTTTCTTTCTTCACTGTCACACAGTGGGACAAGTCTATAACTTTTGCCATCCATTGTCAAAGATTGTCTCCCCTATTGCCCATAGTGACTTAGGCTGGTCTAAAAGTCACATATTTCTAAAGAGTTGATGACTGTTAAGTGCTAAATTTGAATTTGTAAAGCACATTGTTGACCACCGAAGAGCCAATTAAGAGAGACTGCTAGCGTATTTTATGAACAAACATCTCAGTCATGTACATTATTTTATGTACAGCATTTCAGTAATCAACGATTTACAGAGTCAGATCAAGCACTTAGCAGTTGACATTGAAAAAACCATATGTAAAGGTGAGGATTATTGACTTGCCACTGTCGATAAAGTCTTGAGAGAAGATAATAATCATTAGTTGAGGGATGAGAATAGGTACAGAGTTGCCTTCCTGGTCCATAAATCCCCACACAATATTTCTTTCTCCATGATTTGTTTATACACAGCTAATTTAAACTTTGTGATCGAGAAATTTTGTGTTCAAAGCTAAGGATGATGTCATTTGATAATATTTACCTCATGTATGTATGTACACTTTAGCTACAATGTTTTAAGTGATTATAGATAAATTTTGTTATCCTGGCTAGTCTACAGTGTTCAGGTGGGTTTGGATGACCCCCATTACTTATTTCAATGTTCTTGAGTTTTACAAAAACATTTCTCTACGCAGCAGATGAGCCCAAAAATGTTTGATAGCGGATGTCCCCAAAGCAGAATGTGTTTTCTGCTATGGTTGATGCTAAGACGAAAAACTCTGCGAGTGCAGGCGTTTTAGTAATTGATTAATCATAGAGGTTTTATAGGTGAATAAATAAGCAGTTCACACATGATCAATTCCTGTTTCTATGAACTGTTGAATGCTGTACATCACGAGCACGAGTACATCGTAACAAAACCAAACCAAGACTGCCGCTGTCTTGAACAGTACTAGCATCCCTGCTAAAAATGTCTACTGGTTTCAGTAGGATTTTCTACTGAGTCCTACTGAACTCTACTGCACTCTATTGGACTCTACTGGATCCCAACTGTTTTCTACTGTAATGGGTACAGTAGCCTACTGAATTGTACTGGTTTCTATAATCCAACTGAACTCTACTGTTTTCTACTGTTCAGATAGGTAGGGACACATAGGTACAGACAGATATATATAGGTAGTTAATAAATGGCAACACAAAATTTAATCAATAGAAGGACATTGTACTTTGGTGCATAAACAATCAAATAGGTATACATGATTAAAAATTCAAAAAGACAAACAAATTTACATATTAACACAAAAATGTTTAAATGGAACTGAGATTACATACTCATAATTATCAACCTGAATGTGAACTGAGACACATTTAACAGTGGAAAATTGTGCACAAAACTTCCCTCTTCTACCAACTACAATTTTCAGGTTATACCTAGGCCACAGACATTTAATGTGCGAAGCGGCTTGAGAACAACATAAAGTTCCACATGTGCATCCCCCACAGCAACTATATGAACAATTTTACCGAATTATCCCTCAACAAGTTCAACATAGGAGTCATTCTTCTGGCCCAAGTCTCTCCCTGGCGAAAATGTTCCGCTTCCTCGACCGGTCATGAAGGGTACACGAAGCGGTGATTCGCTTAAGGAAGCGAATCAACGTTCGGTGTAAGTACAGTTCTTTGACTGTTGAAGTACCGCGCACAATGTACCCTGCGATATTATTCCACTTACTGCCTTCGTTCGCCTATATTACGCCATAATACGAGTTGATTATTGCACATTTGAAACGAGTTAATACAATGTGAAACAAGGTAGTTTGTTACTAGCTGAAACCATGCAATACGAGATGAAACAACCTATTCCTCTCTAGATAAGACAAGGTGATTCAAGAAAAATCAAGCTGCCCCGAAACGACAATTACTGGTTGATACCATATATATCGAGGTAATATTACCTCGATTTATGGCCCACAGGCTGTGGGTTTGCAAAGTGTGCCCCCTGAGGGTTGTGCCTCTGGCAGCCGCCTGCCTGGCCAGCCCCTAGCTACGACGCTGAAGCTAACGTGCGGGAATTGGAAAAATCTTGTTTATTCGCAGTAATATTGCATTTATATTCATACTATGTGGCAACATAGAATAACAGTTATCTGGCATTAATTAATGGCAAATAAATTTTATCAAGATTTTATGGTATTTCCTCAAACCATCACGGAATTTTTATTTAATGATAATAGTTCTCAAAGTCACATTTATCCACGGAAGTTACTAGATATATACGTCTTTCTCAACGGCTCTTCATCAGTAATGGTTGCGAGCACAGGTGCGTCGAGTCGAATTATTAGGCAGGGATTGTAGCGTTAGGTAGGAAATACACTGCGACGAAGTATATCATGCCATTGCGCAGTAGTATTAAAGTGAATAGTGGCTTATTATATATTTAGTAGTAAAAACAGTAGAAAACAGTAGCAGTACAGTAGAGATACTGTAAACAGTAGAAAACAGTGGCAGTACAGTAAACCTACTGTAAACAGTAGAAAACAGTAGAAAACAGTAGGATTACAGTAGACTTACTGAAAACAGTAGAGTGTCCCAAAAAGCCTATAGGCTACTGTAAACAGTAGGAAAAATTTCCATCAGGGATACCAAAGAAAAAACAAAAGAGTATAAAAAATTGCAACTTTCATTAGTTCACCACTACTCCATAGTGTCGCCAGTGTGCAGTGCACTTATACTTTAACACTGTGTTCCAAAATTTTTTCAGTGTATACGATATCTTTCTGCAGCCCTCATTTTCGCTCTGTGAAAATGTCGCACCTTCGCTCGATGTTCTGCTCTGGGGGTGGAACTTTATCCACATTATCAAGGCAGAACTATTTTTACAATGGAGAAGCAGAACTGTAGTCTAAGAATTATTAAACTAAAATTTAAGAACTATAGTGTTACTAAAATAAAAAAAATCAAATTAATTAAACCAGTGTGTGGTATAATCATTCACATGTATACATCCACACATGGGAATGGGTTCATCTTGGGGTGGGACACCTTGAAACGAGACACTTTGGCACGGGACATCTTGAAACGGGACACTTTGGCACGAGGAAGGGTGGATTTTAAGATTGAAGCTAAAATAGCATAGGAAATAATTGAATCGTTTAAACTTTGTATGAACCTGTTTGTGTTTCATTTTAGATATTTGACATAAAACTTACCTCAAATTTGTTGATGGTTTCAAATTCAGCTATTTTTCTCTGGCCATCCCACTCCTAGAAAACACATCTAGTTTTTGGAATCCTTCCGAAGCAGTTATAATATCATAATTGAATTGCAGGCTGCGACGAGCAGCTAGGTTTTTTAAGAGATGTTGCGAAAAGTCAACTTTGTATCAACCCTGTTAAAGGAATGGAATGGGAATCCTTGTTAGACATCAGCTGTAAAAAAGTCTATACACTAATGTATAGAGTTTGAGAGCCTGCTCTATCTTCTAAATGATTTTAATGCAGAAAAATATACAAAAAATGTCCTTTCCTTTTCCATTCCATTTCCTTTAGCAGGATCGACACAGAGTAGACTTTTCACTACATCTCTTAAAGAACTAAGCTGCTCATTGCAGCCTACAATCCAATTATGACATTATAACTGCTTAGCAAGGATTCCAAATATTATTATTACTACTTGCCTCTATCATATCCTTCAGAAAACCAGTATATGTAACCAGTAAACCAATATCTTCCCTTAAATTAATACAATGATTTTTAGAATTTGACATCCAAATTCTGAGAGACTGCACTTAATTATAATGCTATTTTACTTCACTGTGAGATTCAATTATTTAAGGTTATGCCACTACATTGAGTTACACTGAACATTTTTTGTATTAATTCACAAACATGAGTTTCTCATGAGAAGCAGATGGTAGCAATGGATTGTGTAATTCATGAATATAGGCCAGATTAAGGAGTAATTTATTTATTATTGAGACCAAGTTATCAAATTCTTGTCTCTTATCAGCCAGCTTAGTTGCACATTAGCAATGGCATGCATGGGGAAAGACTATTTCAGGACAACTATATCCTAATGTTTTCCGTTACCGATTATGTAATTTGTAGAGTTAAAATTAATTAGATGATGACTTTCTTCTGAGTAAACACGGAGTTCTGTAAGCATACGATACCTGATTGCAACACTGAATCAAACGCTATTTCATTATTAGTATCCATAAATAAATGTACCTCTAATTTAAAATCATTTCAGAAAGATACAGAATGGCATAAAAACGTCAGCCCACAAGAGATGAATGATGAAAAAACTCGAATTTTGATTGGGAATATCGGGAGGCCATCAAGGAATTAATTTTAGAACGGAAATAGATCGCCCGATTCTTAGGAAAGCGTGGAAAAGTGGAAACACAGCTGTGTCGCGAATGGTTGGAGTTATTTGTGGAAAGAGAAACTGGCATTTTGCCAAAATCTAAATTTTCACTCGGTTGCAGTCAATTCCTAACTTCGCATTCACAGCTTTGACGTATTTAAGATGATGGACGACTAATCCTGCACAACTGTCCTTAACGCAAGGAAAGCAAGCTGAATTAAGTCAACAAACATTGACACATGCGGAGTATTGAAATAGAGATGAAGGGCAAACATTTCATGTGAGAAACCTAAAAGGAACGCACATCAACTTGTCCCCATCCCCAAATTTCGGAATAGGATAGCAACCTGTCAAGTTAAAAAAGTAGAGCTCCATAGTTTGATAGCGGGGTGCATCAATGTGGATTGGGTAGCAGGAATAAAATGTCACTCGTACTGGGTACAACGGAGCAAAGCTGGGAGATATTCGAAGGGTGCAATTGGATACTGAAGACAACGACAGGATGGGGAATGCAAGATAATAAGGGAAGAAGGAGGGAAAGGATGAAGAATTTATATAGCAAAGGGTTGAAAGCTATAATGCCGAGTTGTAGGAATAACTACTTCGAGGAAATAGGTATTTATTGGTCAAAACATTCCGTTAAGAAGTAATTTAATCAGCTCAAACCCACCTAGGAAGAATTCCAGATGTTTTAACCTTGGATATTTCCTTTTAGAGTGTTTCAGAGTGATCCAAGTCCCATGTTTTGAACAAATGAATGCGGAAATTCGCTTTTCCAAATATTTACGTCTTTAGTTTACAAGAATTCCGAGCGTGTCGCTTGGTGGGAAGGCGGCGATTTGAACGGCCGTAAGTTCTGACCCACTGTGTGATCTCATGTTTTTCGCCACTAGCTTCGTCAAAATTCCGAAGTAATATTGTCAAAAGTGAAGCGTTATTGGAATGTGTCATTTCTTATCGAAAGCATTGAATATATCTTCGGTTGAACTCGAGGAGCAGGAATCATCAGTGCGTTTGTTGATCTGCTTGTCACGCTAATAAAACCCCTCAGCAATGGTTCCTTGTCAAAGTTAGTGTAATGAGTAAATACTACCTTTCTGTATTTCACTAGTAGTTCCAGATTCACTTATTCTTTTGTTTTCCTCTCCTGCCCTAATCATTTACCAAGTTTTACTGAGTTTATGCTTCCCGCATTAATCGCCCCTGTATGGTAATCCTGTTAACTTTAGTTCGTGGAAGTCTTAAACTCTTAATAATATCTCCATCTCTCTATAGTCACGAGAGTACTGTTTTTAGTTGGGAGGTCCTTCCATTTCCGAGAATTTTGCAAAATTTCCTAATCCCAAATTCCAAGAAAATTTGATCGGGAAGTCGAGAATATCGCTCCTTGAACCTGGGAATGTACTACGTGTACAAATAGAACGCAATATGAATATCCCCGGGAAGAGAACGTAAATCCGTGTATGTGGAAGAGAGAAACTGAAGGCAGACATAATAGGTGTAGCGAAACTTGGTGGCACTCACCAGTGGAGAATTAGAGGTCACCGAGGTTGAATCAAGCGTAGATGACCGGGCAACGGTACCAAAGGACTCCCGGAGGGACATCAGAAGTAAGTATCGGTCGCTTTATCCCATATCTCTTGGACGCTTTCCCCTCTTTTACGTCATGCTCTTCACAAGCGAGTGCCACTGAAGTTCGCTACGCCTATACGCTGCAAGGAGAGATTCTAGTACCATTGGAATACTTCTCCTTCCATAGGAGCTGCATGAAATGGGATGAAAGAAGTTCAACGGGCATCACGTAAAGAACAGATCAAGTCAAGAAAGCGTTGATGGTGAAAAGAAACTGTTTTGTTCTCTGATTTTCCGTAAAGGTGTCAAACAGGGATATTGCAAAGTTTTTCATTACTCCGTGGCAAAGAGCTTAGGGTGACTGGTTACATTAGCGCCGTTTGCCTGATTATCAGAAAATAAAGGTTCAATTCAGCATTGAATTAAAAATATAGCATCTCTTGAAAACCTTGATGGTGGTTGCAGTAAGTAGACGCAATTAAGGTGTTACAAGTGTATACAAGGCATATGATAGAGTACGGTATTCATTGATCGTAACCCCGATTTAGGTGCGAATTCAACGGTGGGTGTACTGGGGGCCGATTGTGTAACTTTGGTGATTCCGTTCGGAATGGAATCGGGATTCCGAAGACGTTACGAATGGAATCAACAACAATCCCGATTTGCGATTGTATAACTCATTCCGATTCCATTCGTATGAAATTCCGAGTGGAATTTTACACGTTGCCAAATCTCACCAAATCTATGCCCAATATAAGCTTCCGCGCATGCGCTAATGAGTTTGCTTCCCCCCTCCGCTCCAAACCCCAGTTCAAAAACATTTGAAAGTGTCGAGGCGCAAAATATGCTATGGAAAATATCACCTATATCGGGAAAAAGGTATTAACACTCGTATTAGTGTCAAAATCGAAATCTGAGTTGAAAGAGCAATGTGTTTTGTATGAAATGGACGCGGAGCTTAATGATAATAATTAAATATCAAATAGTGAGGGTGGACTTGCTTCTGAACGAAAGACTTTAATAAAATAAAGGGCAACGGACCAAATTATGGACCAAAGATTGGACCAATGGATTATAAAGTACATTTTGTTCTTAATTCGCTGCCATTTCAACGGTGTGGATATATTTCTCCTGTATTCTTAGAGTATTTTAGAATTAGAATGCATTTTGATGTCACCATGAATAAACTGTCACAAAGTACTTTAAGCGTTCATAAAACCGAGATTCGCCCTTAATTTTTACCTTTCATTACGTTTATGACTAAGCCTTTTTATGAAAAGAATATTATCACGGTAATTTCACTCTTAAATAATGCGAAATTTGCAAAGAATATCGTCACAGCGTAGCGGTACGCCATTTTGTTGCTCTATATCTTCATCTGTAGCCATCTTCGAAGATTCCGTACTCAATTCCATCACCTTTTGCCATGTGAAATTATTCCGATCCGCGTGGAATTAAAAATTCCGCGCGGATCGGAATTTGGCCTTAAAAACTCGCATTGTTAAATTCCGCGCGGAATAATTCCAATATGGCGACGATTCCGCAGCGTAATTGTCAGTGGAAAGTTACGCAATCGGCCCCCAGGATGGCAGCCTGGGACTCATGGACCTGAGTGGACCCACATATTCTCAAGCCAAGATGTTAAAATGTTATTCTGTATTAGATTCGAATAATAGTGTTTCAATTAATAAATCTTAAATTCGATTGAATATCCAGCGCACATTAAGCGCGCAGAATCGCAGCGTTTCCCGCGCGCGTAAGTGATCTCGCATTGTAGGTATATTTATATATTGTATCGGTAAATTTATCAAATGCATTATACATTACCCTTTTTAGTTTTACCGCCCGGACCCCCCAAGCACCGAAATCCGCCGCTGCACTGAACATCTCAAAATGATGCGTGATTAGTAGTTGCACCTATTGCACTCAAGGTCGCTGTACCCGTGATACCCGGGTATAGCGATCTTGATTGCAGTCATCCATCCGTATATTCTTAACAGGGAGGGGTGATGGGGGAAGATAGGGTGTAGGGTGACGGTGAACAGTGTAAGCCCCGCAATATCCTTTGTAATTTTACTTCATCTTTTTATATTAAATGTTAATTATACAGATTTATAAATTCAGTGAATGCCGGTGGAACTCGAAAGAGTGTGTGATGCACCAACGAATGGTTTTCCGAAATGAGGTGATTTTCGATCTGAATATAATGTTTGTTTGCTTACTTCAGTCATTTATGCAAAAAACTGAAAGCAGAGCGATGCCTGGCAAATATTGCTATCGCAAAAGTTCCTGGCGCAGTCTTGTGCGGCGAGGTGGGGAGTTAGAAATAGAGGGGAAGAAAGGGAAAGGACGGAGGGGAAGAGAGGGAGGTAGAGGAACCAAACTACTTCGCACTCATGAGACACTCACGCAAGCCGAGTGATTAAAATCACCCATCGCCACGACATTACCATTGGCCCTATCTTGAGGTATCATGGTTTGACGAGTCGAAACGGGACGGAAAGCATTGGTGACTCGTCCCACTTCTCGAAACTCTTGCATAGGTAGCAATGAAAAAGGTTTTTTGACTGACTCTTCACACTAAACAACCTTCCTCCCCCGTTTCGCAGGATTTTGAAAGTTCCGTAGCCCATGTCCAAAAATCGTCCACTGCGCAGCGCCAGGAACTTTTGCGAGAGCTGTGTCGATGCATAGCGAGATATCGCTGCACTAGCCTGTTATAAGTCGAATAGCGTGCGTAAATCCGCACTAACCGCGAACTTATATCTGTTTATCTATGTCATTCTCCGGCAAGATAGCACGTGAACGTGAAGCCTCGAATCTCCGAAAGAAGTGAATTGTTGGGGGGGGGGGGGATCTAAGCCTATCTGCCTGGCCTTACACCTTGTGTCACTCGTCCTTGAAACCTCCTCTTCAGGACTTCTAAGCGACTCCTTATCTTACACGTGGATCTCGCTGTGCAAGTTCTCCCCCCACCCCCTCCCACAGATTAAATTTCCGATTGCGAAATCGCAGCATCTGATCCAATCACGGTTGGAATAATGGGCTGATGAACCCAGTTCTTCTCTCTAATTACTCGGGACACTTGACTCCGTCGCAGCCGATCCTCCACGGGCACTCAGAAGTGAAAGACGCAGCCGGAGAGATCCTGTTTTGGACACGCATTCTCCCGTGGGACTCAAAGCTCATTGATTAGCTGCTGTTGGTAGAGGGAGAGCGTCCTTCGGAAGCGTCCTCATCCAGGGAAAGATCTCCTACTTCTCAGTTTTCGACAAATTTTGATCCAAAAAAGTTAATTTTAGGCATCTGCTCTTAAGAAATTTACGTACGTTCATAAACAAATCATGTAGAAAGTAATAATATGTGAGGATTGTTGGACCAGGGGGGAAGGGTGTGTTTAAACCAGGTATGTGACCCGAAAAGACACGTTACGTTTCGTGCCGTACCTGGGAGACACCCGAACTCGGGAGTCCAAGCCTCGGCTTTGAAGGAGACCGAAACCTTCACCGCGGGTCGTTTATAGCACCAACTGACCAGTCGAACTATAGTTTATAACTTCTTAAAGTTAAACATAAATCGCACAATTATGTTCATCTTTGTGTTGTACTATTCACGTTGATGAAAATGGTTTTTTAACACAGTTATACGATAGATATTAACCATTTTACGTGCATTAGTAAACCAAGCAAGTTTTAAGGACATTAAATTACTAAAGCACGTAAATTGGTTAATATCTATCGTGTGACTGCGATGAAAAAACCATTTTCATCAGCGTGACTAGTGCAACACAAAGACGAACATAGCTTTGTGATTTTAGTTTAATTTTAAGAAGTTATAAACTATAGTGTGACTGGTCAGTTGGTGCTGTCAACCACCCGTGGTGAAGGGTTGGGTCTCCTTCAACGCCGAGGCTCGGACTCCGAGTTCGGGTGCCTACCAGGCACGGCACGAAACGTAAAGTGCCTTTTCGGGTCACATCCCTGGTTTATTTAAATCGTTCCAGATAATTCCGTTCACGTTACTGAGGAGTTACGTGGTGTAATCACGAACTGTTCGAGATTTTGGTGTGTTTTGTTCACTCGAGAGGGTGATTTAAGCGTCCATCGCGTTGTAAATTGCGTCATTCATCGCGATTCTCAACTCGATCAACAATTTCCCGCTGAGAAAACCTCGATCGGGATGACTGCGAGAGGTTGTTACGAGTGGTTCAAACGCACAAAAATCTCAAACTATTAGTGACGAAATCTCACCGCGTGATTCCTTATTTACGCGATCGGAATTATCTTCAACGGTTCAAACAGTCCCCCAGAGAGGCAATTCTGTAACTTTTGCTACCCGCCAACAAATGTTAATCTTCTTCCCTTCAGCTTTTATCGACACCGGCGAGTCAATGAACCTCATCTTTACTGATGGCTGACAGTTTTATGAAGTGAGAAAAGACTAGTAAAACACTTTATATTTGGGATCGTAACGTTTTTTTGCGAAAAATTGGTCTTGAAATTACACATGTGACCCTTAAATGTTGGAATTAAGATATCCCCCGTCCGTATAATCTTTTATTACTCGACATTAATTACTATTTAACTAATTTTGACATTGTGTCGACACCGACTGTCAACCAGAGACTTCTTAATTATGTCTTGATGTCACTATTCTACAATAACTGGCATACTCCTATGCAAGATGCGCTCTCTGTCTCGATGAGCAATTGAGAACGCGCCGGTAGTTCGGTGTTTCAAACACCGGGAATCACTGGAGAAGTTGGATTAGTCGCAACTTTGGAAATTTCTCGAGGAAAATGGTACATAATCCGGACCAATGCGCGTTCTCGAACTTAGCCTATGAAGTAAATTGCCCTGGTTAGCGTTGTGGACTGCACATTTTCCCGGAAATTTTAGAATACGAGGTTCTAATCCCGGTAGAGGGTACGATTTTCCGTGGAAATTCCGGATAAATATCCTCCTACCTTTTAAATTGCAATTCTAACCCATAGTCTCAACATCTCTCGAGTATGACTTCAATTAATGTAGTCCACCACATTCTCAGCACCGATTCATGCCGTCAAATAATTGTATTTATATTTCATATCGTATTTAGATTGAAGTAATACCTCAGAGTCATGAAACCTCTCCGATCAGCAGTCGTTCGAAATATTTATAATTTTAGGCTTTCCCGGAGAATGATGCTAATGAGTTGTTCTCGGGTTTCCCACCCGGGTTAGGATTTCCATGATTGCCGACGTTTCGGCAGGTGACTTTCCTGCCATTTTCAAGGCTCTGGATGATCATCCAGATCCTTCGGATCCTTGCCTTCTGGAGGATCATCCAGAGCCTTGAAAATGGCAGGGAAGTCTCCTGCCGAAACGTCGGCAATCATGGAAATCCTAACTCGGTGGGAAACCCGAGAAAAACTCATCAGAGTCGTTCAAAATGCTTTGGAATTGCCGAGAAAATAATCCCAGGAATATTTCTTCGATTGAATTCACTTTCAAGTGAAATCACCGACTAGCCAACCATCCACCGATTAATCGTTTGCATATTTAGTAGCATATTTAACTCAAAATATGTACCATATGTTGTAATTTTAGTATGTGGAGCATATTAAGGAATGATTGTTTGTCTTGGGAAGTGAAAATTTCTGCATTCAAAAGTGTAATCTTTCCCCCTTTATTGAACGGCAGTGAATCTTGGGTTTTCCAGAATAAGCACAATAGTAGGATAAATGCAGTGGAAATGGGGTACCTGAAAAGTGTTTGCGGTAAAAGTAGGAGAGATAAGGTTAGGGATAAAGTAGGAGTGAGTTGGTCGCAAGGAAGAATGTTGCTCCAATAAGGTACATGTATGAAAGGAACAGGCTTCGTTGACTTGGCCAAGCCGAGAGAATGATCGTGATGATGATAATCGAATAACTAAGCAGAATTATGATATAAGAGTGAATTTTATGAGAGAAAGGGGTAGAACCGAGAAAATAATGGGTGAATATGGTGGAAGATACTCTTAAGAGGAGTATTAGAAGTCTTAAGAACAAGAGGGCGTGAATGAAGCAATGCATGACTGGTACTGAAGCAAATGAGGTGTGCAAGGATAGGGCATTATGGAGGGAATTATTACTGCAGAGTCAGTTCAAAGGCCTTCCGCCGAAAATTTAATGTTTTTGACTGTGCCTACCTAGAACGGGAACGGCGTGATGAGTATTTATGTTGCAATTTTGCACGCCTATATGTTATGTAAGAAAAACATTTTTTTTTAGAGATCTCAAAACATAACATGGTGTCCAAAAATACCTTATTTTGAACAATATTTGAATCTTTGATGTTATATTGAAGAAAAGGGTAATGGTGACAGGCCTAACTTATTTTTAATGCATTATTAAACTTGCTTCAGTGCTTGAAAAATAAATTCCTCCAATCTTACGCTTTTCTCCTTGGCCTAATATTTTTCACGACGAAAGCCTTTTTATTTTGGAAAGTCGTATTCACTTCAAGCTCGATTCAGACCGTGAAGTGATAAAAATAGCAATAAAATGTCAATGAGAAAGTTGTTTCCCATTTTTTTTTTAAATATTATGATCCCTTGCCTCTACCATGATTACCTTGAGATGGTGCGGTTAAAGTCGAAACTAAGATTTTCATTGGCAAAAAATTAGGATAAATTTTTTTTCCAGTTTTTCGCAATGGTTGCATCCAAGAGTTTATATAATTATAGATTCCTGGATGTCAGCATAGAATTAATATTTCCCCGTAGACTACGTGCAACTTTTTCACGCATTTAGGAATAACAGAAGGGTGTATTTGTATAGAAATTTAATTCCGTGAGAAACATTTATTTTGTCCATCATCAAAAATAAATGAAGGATAAATGAGGAGATCGATAGGCGTGCGGATTTTGGAAAAAAAAGTCCCAGGCAGTATGTGGAGCAAAGAAGAATGGAAGAAGGAATGAGTGTTTGTCTGAGGAAGAGTTAAAAACTGAACAAATGTGTACTCCTCTCCACTTTAATGGTGTGGCAGTGAAATTTGCGTATACCAGGGTAATCGTTAGTGTAGGCTAAATGCAGTGAGCATGAGTTTTATGTGAGATTAAGTGTTTGCGGTAAAATTAGGAGGGATATAAGCTCAGAATACACATAAAGATGGGTTGCCTGGCCTGAGTCTCCTACTGTATCTTGAAGTAAATTATAAAAAAGTTAACAAAACGTTTGCTCTAGAATACTGAACCAGAAATTGTAGGTTCGGATGACAGTCGAGTTTATATACGAATTGGTACCTGTCCTTATTCATCAGCATACGATGATTCGAACCACATTCTTTCGTCATTAATTTTGGCAGCCGCCTGAAATTAGTTTAAAAATATAACAAACTGCCGAACTGAATGGTACAATGGTTTGTTCTTTCCACACACAGTTAGTGAGTGTAACACAAACATGGAGACACAAACATATGACACACCGTCAACATGGAATTCACCTTTGTCCTCTACATCTTCGTTTTTCGCCATTCCATCCCTTCTCATGTATGGTTGTCCTAACACCCCTTGCCACTCGCCCCTGCGGCGGCTCACAGGGTGGAATGCAGATGAAGATGTTGAAACTCAGCTTACTCCTCATTTCCACTTCATTTTTTACCATAATAATTCCATTTTTTCACACTTATAAAATTATACTAATTTTGCCAAAATCGAGATCTTGTAATTTTACGTATTACAAATCACCCGCTTATAAGCGTTGAATAACCACAATTGTAGCGTTGAATAATCATGAGGTGGCCGAAGATGTGTTTTTAACGATCGCTAATTTTTTAGGATGGATCGTACTATCCATTGCGTGCGAGAGAGTTAACTTTACGTCGCGTACTTAATTATTGATGTGCTGTTATATAATCCGGAAATACGCATAGGGATACCTATATAACACCACTGACATATGTATCATATCGACTTAGGCACAGCAAAATGATGGCGTTCACCGCGTATTATAATCACAAAATGTTGTCCTCGAATTGCACTTGCAACGTACCATTAATGCAGGAATAAATGTCGCTGCAACAGCCTTTTCAACATTGCCGGACTGAGCAATTGCGGGAAATGACAGCTGTATCCTGTTTCACTAACCCGTTTTTTCCCCATTGATGCATTTTCGGAGAATGAGAATTTATGAATCGACTTGAAGCACGACTGCTGATAAGGAAGCCATGTGAGTGGAACCTGTGATAAAGCCCCACGTATGTACCCCCCCACCCCCCCTTCCAAGCAAGTATGCTTTCTGTTCATTCAATATCTTGAATGTTAATCCAGCTGGGGCGTATTAGTTGTACAGGTGGTTACTAGAGGGCAAAACGTCGATCGTGCCGTGATGCTGCTGTCCCTAGCGCCAGAATGCAGAACTAAGTGGAGGAATTCGTATTTGAGCGAAAATTTTATTCCCGCCTTCTCCCTTCCATTCATCTCTTTTGCCTTCCGACAAGCGAATGGGTTGCATTCCTCTCCATCGTGGGCCATGCACGAAGACGAATGGAATTAAAATAATAACACACAGGACGCTTCAAAAAATATCAAGGCATCGCCTTGCCTGCTTAGAAAAATCATGCGTACGAAATGCTCTCCATGTTTGGGAGTACTTATAAATGCTAAAAGTAAATGATCAATACTGCGGTGACATCGAAATAAAGATGGTCCAGATCTATCTATGTGTTTATTTGACGTAATTGTATACTGGTTTTCAAATAAAACCATCTCTAACATCTGACATAGTTTTAACATATATTGCATCCCTACCTACACGCTGAGACATGCGCCCTGGATTGAAATAATCCACAAAGACAAAGTTGCATGGAGGCGCTTGACGTTGTCGTAAGCTTTTTCTTTGCCTTCTAGATGTGTTACTCGAGCTCTAAATGCTAAAATCTCTCCTTGGCTAAGTGTTGCCAACAAGAATTATGCTAATTTACTCGAAAATTGAATGCAAAATAGAGGTCTTCTTTAATTATACCTAATATGAAAATACTTTTAATAAATATTAAAAACTGTGATTTTCTGTTACCTCATCATAAGAATGCATATTAAGGTGATTGCTACAAAATATGAACCGATTTCAAACATAAAATTCTGTAAACATTACTCTTTTCCAGCGAAAACGTCTCAGCTGCAATTGCATTTCTGTCCCGCGCAATTTCATAATGTCGTCATCCGTTTCTCATCCATTCTGTCGTCGTGGCCAAACCACCGAAGGTCACTCTTTCATATTTCTCCATTACTGGATCATACATTGAACATTCATTCATGGCCCACCATGGTTTGTTGCACCATGACCTCATAACTCTATTCATCTTGCTTTTACCGCAAACACTTCACAGATAACTCTCACCCACTTGCCTACTTTCATGCTTATTATACCATACCCATGTGTCACTGTAATAGTAAATTTGGGAGGAGTATACTTTTATATACTCTGAATTTTGCCTAGTTTAACCTTTAATTGCTCCTCGGACGCATACGATGGTTTTACATCGTAAGTTTGTTTAAAACGCATAACTGTTGAAACTGAAATCATGTCTTGTGATGCTAAAGTTCCCTACGTCCCTATTTCCTTCGATCAAAGTTGTTATTTTTTGTCCTATTCGTAAGACGATCATGTGAAGTTCTGGTCAAATTCCCACGTTTACTATCCTTGAAGCGTTTTCAAAGCTGAATTATTTTGATTTTTTTATGGCTGCGTGAATTATTCTTTGATTTTAAACAATTTTTTCTTAATTAATCTAGATCGTAGCTTTTCGATGCCCAAATTTAAAAGAAGAGAGGGTGAAAGTGGATAAAGAGAAAAGATCTACCATAAGTGTAAATTTAATGATTAAAAAAGGTCTAGGTAAAACAAGATGGTCGTAAATTGAGATGAACGAAGCGGTGGTTTGTTTTTGACTCAGTAGGAAAAGAGTTTATTTCAACGTGAAAGGGAAGAAAATTGACTGTGAAAGTATATGAATCGGTTTTAGCGCAGTACATACAAATAGTTGAATATCTTCCCGTGTGGGTCATTGAGTAATTTTTCCGCTCCAAAAAGGGCCATTCGGAAGTAATTTCCTTACTGCACATAACGCATTAGTTCGTATTATACTATTTGACCTCTCCTCCTCACCATATTAGGGTAAAAGCAGCCCCACGATTCTATTCACTCCCTACTTTCAAGTATGTATATAATAGAGGGCGCGTGAACTATCCTTGCAATGCTTTGTTAGTTGGACTAGATAAAGCTGGCACATGTGACGTGGGACATAGAAAGCGATTGACGTGTTTATGCGCTTCAGCCAGGAGACCGCGTAAAAAAACGTAAAGGAATCCCTCATAAGATTGAAAAGTGAAGAAACGTGGTTTGTCATATTTAAACGCTAATGATGCATTCCGTCAGTATTTCTCTTTTATAAATTACGACATTCGTTTAAAATTTTTAATTCGCATCTGTAACGCCAGAGACGACATTTATTTGAACAATAAAATGTCTCAAATGGTATTTATTCTCGACCTCTTTTAATATACGGTGCAAATATCACGAATTTAGGTCAATATATATATATATATATAGGAATCGGCCATCATTCCATCTTCACATCACCATTGTGTTATCACATTTTATGTGTTTCCTATCCTCTTTCTTTGACACCCGTTTGAACGAAATATTTATTATATACATATATATATATATATATATATATATATATATATATATATATATATATACATATATATATATATATATATATATATAACTTCCAGGAGAATCACTCGGGTGATAAATAAACAATATGCCAAGAGGGTGGCCGATAAAAATATACAAACGGAAAAAAGAACACTTACAAATTAAAACTTCCGATATTTCGAAGGACAGTAGCGTCCATCTTTCTCTAGGTAGAAAGTAAGAAACTTTCTACCTAGAGAAAGATGGACGCTACTGTCCTTCGAAATATCGGAAGTTTTAATTTGTAAGTGTTCTTTTTTCCGTTTGTATATTTTTATCGGCCACCCTCTTGGCATATTGTTTATATATATATATATATAAACTTTTTCCGAAGTTTCGGACCTTTATTGATCCATCTTCAGGGCTATAAACAAATGATACATGATGTTGAAAATGTTTTACAATTCTTTTTTTATTACAAAATGGTTAATTTACAGTCATTAAATATAAAAATGCATAGACATATTCAAGATTGTTACCTTTAACTTTGATGTTGTTTTTATTTACAAATTTAATTTGGTTACTTCGATCCATTTCTATGTTGAAAAGTTATGTCATTTATTAAATTATGATAAATTTTGCTTAGATAAGTAATGTCTGTTCTTTTATTACAACTTTTTTTATTTCTGGATATATGGTACATTTCTTTGAATAATCTTTTTGATGCATATTGTTCTGAGTCTAAAATTTTGGCTTCTTCGATTTAAGTCTTTCCCGGCGAATGCTTAGGATAAATAGTTCTCGGGTTTCCAGCCAATGGTGTTAAACTGCACCGACGTTTCAATGGCGTAGTCTGCCATCGTCTTCAGGGTTAATGATTTTTGCCAGAATTGTCATATATTTATGGTGTCACATTTGATTAGGTTTTCCCTGATTCGTCAGTTTTTTTCCGCTTTCTTTTTTTCCCGACTTAGCCAACACCAAAGTGCTTTGTAAAACAAAGGACTATCGGGATCGCATTGTAAAAGAAGCTGTGGAGATTAGGCTGGAAAGTAAAAACTTGAACCGAGACAAAGGTTTCCAACTCAGCAGTGCTTGGAAACCTACTCTTAGAGTGCTAAAAGAAAGGCAGGAAAAAACTGACGAATCAGGGAAAACCTAATCAAATGTAACACCATAAATATATGAAAATTCTGGAAAAAATCATTAACCCTGAAGACGATGGCAGACTACACCATTGAAACGTCGGTGCAGTTTAACACCATTACCCGGCTGGAAACCCGAGAACTATTCATTCTGTGTAGATTGAATCTGGAAAATTCATGCTTTTCACAAGGTTAATTATATGTTGCATGCTCGCGAGTGGGACAGCCGAAAAATTTATTTGTTTTTCAGAGGGCGGTAGGACTAAAAATATTATGCATGGAAAGCACTCGAATTAAATTTTCAACTCTATTTTATTACAAAAAAAATAATTTTCTGTCATTTATTTTGAACATGTAAATGTGTCTGCTTTCTATAAGTGTGTCTACTTATAAAAAGAGGAATTGCAACGCATTCCGGGCGCAGCTTGTAGAAAATAAATTTTGTTGATAATGGAAAGGAATTATAACGGTTGGACGTCAATAACCGTAGATTACGTAATTGACAGGTGAACTATGTGGCGGAATAAATGATAAATGTGGTTCGAACAATCATCGTACGTTTGCTCTGCTCTCCTGTGGGAAATTAATCCCACAACAATCACCGCTGAAGGGAAAGAAACACTATTCATCTACATATACATATTACCCCCCAAGCCGCCTCAATAGGCGTGTGGCGGGGGTAGAACACATGCCGTTTACATTATAAAAAGGAAACGCTCTCTTGTAATTACGCCTAGCATTTATCAAAGTCCCTTATTGCTCGGGGGAAAAACGAATTCCCATACCTATCCGTTCGGCAAAATATCTCTCTCAATTTATCGTTTCTGTCGGACCTGGAAATATTGATGACGACAAGGGCACGAAATTTAAAAAAAAAACAATTTTTATATAAGCTTTGATTTTTAAGTTAACTGCCGCTATTTCAACGCTCTAATGAGATCGCTCGCACCTTGATTTTTGTTTAACCTCCAAAATCTCTCTGCCATTTTTGTCGGGAGCGAACCATCATCCGTTCATTTACATAGCGTTTTTTTTATTTCACCAGTGCCCATTAGCTTTCGATCAATTTCGATCGATCGACAGTCGTTCCACACTCATTGCTTTTCATTTGAGTACGGCGATAGCCGATTATCGAACGCAGGTGCCGTCGATCGCCGACTCACCTTGGAGCAGAGAGCCTCCTGCAGCCGGCGATAGACGGCGATTCAGCTAAATCAAAATCACCACGGCGTAGCGATCGCCATCTATCGCCGGCTATAGCCGCAAATCGAAATCACCCATTATCCAGCGAATAATATCGCAGAATTCTTTCGCAAGCGTATCAATAAGTATAGCTTTGGTCAATTTTGTTTGTTTCTGTAAACGAAGCTACAGAACGGATACATATTTCTACCACCGATCCCGCATTTTTCAATACCTTCTCATTCCTAAAACTTCCTCTTTCTTTTACTGAATTAACGAGGAGATCTCGCTCATCAATTACCTATTTGGTATTTTTGTCGTATAGGGTCTACAGATTGTTGGCGGTCCAGAATGGTATATAATTTGATGAAGGAGTCATAATGTTTTACTTATTAATACCAAAAAACCAATAGTAGTGACAAACTACTTTTAACAGATACATTATAACTAAATAAAAACGTTTTGAATCTCATTATTATTTAGTTTATGTTTGGTTTAATACCATTAGCTTCTATAAACTGTTTACGTGTCTTGCAGAAATGCGTAGAAAACATTTTTATTTATTTTTTAAGGAACACGACACTCGTTTCTTCGGCTCGAGTAATGTCTGAGAATTCCTTCGCAGTCAAGGCAGTCAGTATAGATAGGGTAATTATATGTTTCATTGGTTTCCATAAACAATGCAACAGCACAGTCATGTGTTTGTACTAACAGCGAAACATTACAATCGCTTATTTCTATCAGCCTCCGTGAAAATTAACACGTTCTATTTGCAAGAAAAGGAATTTCCTGTGGACTGCATACGACGTCTTGATTTAGACCGCATGCGACACGAATACGCGATTTATTACGTCACCCTAGCAAGCACCATTTTCCTGAATGAACCCTCACATTTGAAGCTTGGACTCAGGCTTCTTAATTCGGTCACGTATTGGTATCTCTCTCACACTCTTGAAGGATACAATTGAGTTTCAAATCGACTTCATACTTTAAATGTGATGTCATTCACCACGTCACATCTACTATTTTCGTTCAGGATACACGCCAAAGCACAATTATGCCGGAAGTGACGTCACAACATCAGTTCGTTCACCACCACTGTGATGCACACATTCTAGGAGAATGCATCTTCTCTCCATAAACTAGTCTTACGTAGTATTTGATCATTTTTTTACAAAATAATCGTTCCATATTTTTTTATTATAACATCTTTCGGTCAGAAATTAATAACAAGTGCTATTTTCCTTGATCAACGCAATCACGTGCCTACCGAAAACAGTTTGTTTTCATTCAATATCTTCAATGAAACCCAACTGGTTGTATTAGTTGTGCAGGCGGTTACTAGAGGGCAAGACGTCGATCGTGCCGTGATGCTGCTGTTCCTGGCGCCAGAATGTAGAACTAACTGAATTTCAGGTCTTAATTGTAAGCGCACGTCTCCCCCTTCTCCCCCCCCCCCCCCACGGTCATACCATGCTTCCATTCTTCGTTCCCCAATCAGATTATATGAATGAACTGATACCCTCTCTACTCTCTGAGCCCAGTCGAGGCAAATCTGAAGTAAATCAGTGCTAAAGTGTCGTTCAGTGACTATACCTTTGTATATCTGTTCATTTTGGTTGACATTCCTCTCAAAACTGCATTCTGACCAGAATATTAAATTATTCGGGATACTGCCAAATCTTCGTGTGTTGCAATATTGCTGTTTTTTCCCTCTGATACACTAATTTCCGACTATTTTTTTCCTCTAAAATTTTCTTGACTTTTTAAGGGATGGCCAATTCCGGAGTGATTTAAATTCGTGTTGCTTGTGTATGAGTTGGACCCGCTGATCAATATTTTCCTTCCTTCGGTCTTTTATCATTGATAGTTATTGACAGTAAAGATTATTTTGGAGGTAATCCTTTGCACTGTCACATTTAACAAGTTAATAAAGCCATAAAAACCTATATAAATTCCATGTTGGAGTAGTTAATAGATCATATTTACCTACCAAAATACTTTCAAAGCGATTTATAAACTCCTATAAGACCACGTTTATAGTTAAATATTTAAAATGTGTGTATTAGCGGGTTCTGCAAAGCGAGGAACCCCTGGAGTAGGTGTTCATGTCTTTTGTCTGGCCTGCAAATGTGTGTGATAATTATATGAAAGATGAATAATATTTTAACTGAATGTAATACTCTTTAGTAGCACAATATGAATGATATGACCAAATAAAAACGTTTTATAATCTCAATATAAAAAAATACAATCGCGTCCATTGGGGACCTTGGTAGCATGTGCGATAGAATTTAGTTGCTCTCTTCTAATGAAAATTGGCGGTTCGCGATCATATTCTATTATTTTCCATTTTTTAGGAGCACGACAGTCGTTTTTATTTGGTTTGAAATAATTTCGCAGAGTTCCTTCGCAAGTATGCCAATCAGTATAGGTAGGATCAATTATACTTTAGTTTCTTTCTATAATCAATTCAGCGATTCAGGCACCTCATCTAACTATATAATTACAAAGGTATGTACGTCAGTCTGTTACACTTCTAGGTGCGCTGCGATCGAGAAATGAATTTAATTGAAAGTTAATTTCATTTTTATATATGTAAAATGTATATTATTTGAATCATAGATCCAACCTCCAAAAAAACTCTTTTAAGAGTTAATTTATCTTT
Source organism: Pyrrhosoma nymphula (assembly GCA_963573305.1). Taxonomy (NCBI): domain Eukaryota; kingdom Metazoa; phylum Arthropoda; class Insecta; order Odonata; family Coenagrionidae; genus Pyrrhosoma; species Pyrrhosoma nymphula. Next base: position 48,702,087 of record OY754337.1, on the reverse strand, counting down.
TTTATCCAAATGGCTTGTGTATGGTTTTAAAAATATAGATAAATGAATTAATACTCTCCGAGATATGTGATGGATTACCATATTTGGTTACGTTCGTTACCATCTTACTGTAAACAATATATTGATAAATTGAATGGAAAAATGGTATGTTCATTTATTAAGTGAATGCTAGTGAAAGGTAATTCAAGGAGATCCTGGCCTTGATTTTCTTTTAAATAAATGGATGGGAGACTTTTAATGGAGGAATCCTTAATGTCTATCTGGAAATGTGTCTGCCTATATATCCGTCTAATTCTGCTGGACAATTAACTGATCTTACACCAATTTCGCTGAGGTGGACGTCATTTATGACGGGTTCTAGCTAGTATTTACATAAACAGCTTAACAGTACATTCGCATATTACATTTCTATCTACAACGTGAGAATGCAATGCGTTTTATGTAATAGAAAAGTATTTCCTGTAAACCGCACATGAAATCTTGATTTCGACTGTATACCACGCATACGATATGAATACTCAAATGTATACTATTCACGTGGATTCGATACAAACGAGGTACCATGAGAGCGATATAAAAACGCGGCAATTGATATAGTCTGAGAACAATATGATCCTTCAGAGATGGCATCCCGCAATGCGCATTCCCTGAAGTGTAGGCAACCCTGAAACACAACTGTCACCACAAATCAAGTACATAACATTATGTAAGCCTCTGTCATGTCACCGTTTAAGAAGGTTCCACCGCGACTGTGCGTCAAAACAAATACTAAATTCCACATTTTTGTTATTTATACAAAAAATCCTGATTTCGCTGATGGAATGCGTTACCTATGGAAAAGTAAAAGTTCGGTAGTAAAAATTCAGATTATTCCACGAATCTATTTTAAATTCGTACTTTTTCCCAGTCATAGGATCCGACTGCAGCGCCATTTTTAACGAATTGCCGCATTTTGACTCCAATTACGGCATTAATTCCCCAATAACTATAAAAATAAGGTGGTAAGATGCCTATATTTTATTTTTATTCAATTTCTCTGGATAATTTCCTTCTTAAAAATAGTTTTCCGCGAAAATGACATTTATATTTTATGGAAAAATACTATTTTTCCCCTTGTTTCCCTCATTCTCCCATTTCACACCATGCAATTTCAAGTTCAATTAGAGAATAAATTAGTGTGGAAAGGCAAAATTTTGTAGCTCACACCAGATAGAGGACAATTTTTTCTATAAGTAGACAGAATATGAATAAAATGACATTTAAGTGATTATACGGTAGAACCACTTTAAGTAGGCTTTGGATGTTCCAATAAAACCCGTGATAATAAGAAAAGCCTGATGTTTAAATATATCTTTGTCGATCAATTTGATTTTTTTTCCTCAGCCCCTGATAATTTCAGTTTCAGAAAGACGGGGAGGAGGTGGATGGGTATGTAGGTTGTCTCAAAACGAAGTTTGAAGTAATTTTTTGTTAAAGAGGGAAATAGTGCGATGCGGGAAACAAATGAAGAGCTGAACAGGGACCGATCCGTGGAAACGTACCGCTTAAATATTATTCATGGATATACAATATTGATGAATCTAAACGCTAATATGAGAAATATTTGCTTGGTTGCACATTTTTCTTGAAAATCGTTCCTAACGATTCTCATGAAACAATGGTGTTTGACTATTTACGAGTTCAAGAAGATGATTTAAGATAGGCCTCACCCTTGAAAAAAATCGTTTTATGTTGTAAACATCTCTATAAATTTACAAAAATTTTAACATGATTTTAAACGTTTTGCTATATATAATTTCATTGGAAGGAACGATCATCAGTTCAAAATTAAATGCCGGGCGCAGAGGACTAATGTTAAAAAATTTTCCTACCTCAATAAAACAATTATAGATTGGAACAGCTTGCCTGCAGATTTATTTGAGCCCTTTCCGGGTAATGTGAAAATATTCAAGAAAAAGCTGAAAAAATTGATTTAGTTTTTTAGAAATTTCAATTGAATTTTGAATTTTGTTCACTGTCTAGTTTATATGTGACTTTGTGGACATGTTGTGTTTTTCTTTTTTTTTTGGGATGTGCATGTTACCACCTGGCCATTTGCCAAATTGTAATTGATTACGATAATAATAATAATACGAAATTAACTCATAATCTGTTACGCGTTTGTTTCATGAAGAACTATGGTTACGTCCGTTCTTCCATTCTAGTTTTTGTGATTACGCGTGTGTTTTATTTGCGTAAAAGGACTGTGAGCATGTATGTGATAGAAGCCGCGTACTATCCTTGCAATGTAGTGTTATTGGGACCATATCAGACTGGTGCATGTGACGTCAAACTAGGTAACTCATTAATGTGTTTACATGTTTTTGCGCGGAAACCGCGTACTTTTAGGTATTTTCCATCCCGAAAAATCCATCATTCAAGTTTTCATTACCTAGAAGATGAGTGAAAATGTATTTATCATAATTTGTTATTTGAGCAAATATATTGTTTAAAATATAAAGTCAATCTTTTGCCGGTAAGGCACGTCCATATGTGATGATAATAATAATTATAATTAATCATGGATATGGCGTCTTCTTCGTCAGTAATCCTTTTCTATAGAATGCCGCAGTCCTTTAAAATTTAAAATTCCCATCAATATTTCCACAGACGAGATTTATTTGATTAGTGAAGATGCTTCTGTAGTAAAGGCTTTTCAAGGCATTTTCAGTATCCTTACCGTGGGTGACGTCACACGCCTTGTGGTTGCTCTGAGGACAACTTTCCTAGCCGGCATCGTCTCTATTGTAAACGCGCCCGAAGAAAAACTCTAATAAGAGAGATGTATAAAAGATGTATTGTCACTCGAATGCGAACTAGTATTAAAATATGTTTCTATAAATTATTTAATCTTTCGTTTTTAATCCGGCAACAGCGTCCATTCTGCAATCACGCTGCAGGCAGTTGTTTCTTTGTTATAGTACTCGTGACGACAGGTGTCACTTACGTCGTTGTTTACATTAGTGACCAAATGCTACTTTGAAGGTTTCATGTGGTTTGCAACCCTGAATTAATCGTAAGATTTAAGTGGTTTTTACGTGGATCTGCCCAAGTTAGATCTGTTTGTCATGTCTACATGTTGCATTGCGTGTTGCATGTTGCGGCATGTCCCGTACTTTCGTGTGCCAAGTTGCCAACTTTACACCACATAGCCGCGCGCGACATATGAAATTCTCGCATACATATTTTCAAATCGTATTTACGAAAAATTTCAGTCGATAGTATTAAGTGATTTTTTCAGAATAGATTTTAATTTATTAGAGCTACATTATATCAGTTTTTGGTTAAAATCTGTTCTGTAGATATGGAGAAAGAATTAAAAGAATCTAAAATATCGCAAAAAGGTATGTCGATGATGCCCCGAGTTTTATTCGTCATTCAATAGAATATCCAAAAAGGAACATATTTGGAAATTTTTAAGAACATCTGTTCACTTTGGTTTTTTAGACCAGGTACCTTAAAGAACAATCCGGTCAGATATCGTCCTCTTGATTTTATACAATTATATTGGGATACTGGTTAAGTCAAATGACTTTTTAATGGCTGACATCTTCACTTTAGTGTTATATCTATGCACCCATGCGCGTGGCTGCGTACCTCAATCAACTGTTTATTTCCTCCATCAATATTGGTCTATTTGTGAATGCACAATATTGGCTCCATCTCAGTAAGTAATTGGTAATTTTAAATACTACGTATTCCATCGGTTAGGACTAGGGATGCTGGGAAGAGGTAGGAATAGGAAAGACATGTTAAGACAGGACAGAGGGATGTGGAAAGTGCACTGTGATGAAGAGAGAAGTAGAACGTTTAAATGGGGGTAAAAGGACGTTTGAGAAATGAAAATGATTCCAAACACACTTTCAAATATAGGGCACTAATATTGAAAATTTATAAACTAATGCATGGGAATTTTTTAGACTAAAAAACGATACCAAACTACTTTGAGAAAGATTTGACCGATTATAACAATTTGAAAGAGAAGTGCGTACTATGAGAATGGAAAAACGATACTAAACGTACTTTTACATGTATCCCACTATGAATATTTGAGAACTGAAGAACGAGAATGTTTGAGAATGTAAAATAATCTCTTCAAAAAGTTCTTCAAACATGTAGCAGGTGCTCCACCAATGAATATTTGACAACTGACGTATGAGAAAGTTTTAGAAAGGAAAATGATCTCAAACTCTTATAAATGTGGTGCAATAATAAGGAAAATTTGATAAGCAAAGGAAGTATGACAATGAAAAAAACGACACCAAACGCTCTTTTAAATGGATGTAATAAATACTTTTCGATGAATTGTGAGGTTCCCGAAGACTTTTACATGTGTTTCGAAAATTTGATAACTGAATTTTGAGATTGAAAAATAATCCCAAACGCTCTTTTAAAAGTAACTTACTACGATGATTTGAGATCTGAAGTATCAGAGTGCTTGAGATTGGAAAAGTGATCCCAAACGCACTTTTAAAATGTGTCAGCTACACCAACAACGATCACTTGAGAACTGAAGTACGCACGTTGTGACCACTATCGGCGTGGGACGAAATTTCGAGTGAGACTTCATTGTTAAATAGTACCTCTTTGTTTTCACTCAGCTTTCTGTCGTCATGCACCGATCAACCAAGCCGAGTTTCAATCCAACGTTTGCCTCCGACTTGTGGAGCTTATGACTCGGGGCTGGAATTGCATCCTCTTCGTAGGGTGGAGTAAACAAAACAATACTAAACTTGTGAAAGCGTCTCCATCGGTGTCGCCCATTTTGTTGTGGTGTTTGACTCTTCAAAGCTTCCTTCTTCGTCCTTATTTTTTGTCGGTTGAAACAAAAGAGGGCTTGGAGCGCAGAGGCGTGGAGGTTCAAGAAGGCTTCCATGAGGAGACAAACCGAGAACGATCGTTGGAAACCAAAGATTATATACACGGCTTCTAGGCAATGTTAATTTTAACTCTCTGTCACTCTATCTCTTCTTCTAGTCTCTTATTCCTCCTGCTTGCTAATGGAGCCCTTCATTTCTTTCCGATCTTGCAGTTATTGGAAAGAATATTTCTAAATCACTGCGGGATTATTATTGTCATAAGCAACTTACGCTGCGTAGGGTGGAATAAATAAAATAATACTAAACGTTTGAAAACATCGCCCTCAGTGGTCTCCCATTTTGGTGTGGTGCTTGAGTCTTCAAAGCATACCTTCTTCGTCCTTATTTTTTGTCGGTTGGAACAAAAGAAGGCTTGGAGCGCAGAGGCGTGGGGGTTCAAGAAGGCTTCCATGAGGAGACAAATCGAGAACGATCGTTGGAAACGGTGTGTGAGAAATCCTAACGGACCGGCAGAGCTCTTCGGCAACAATGGAAGGAATTAGTAAGCGTGGGGAGGGGGAGAAATGGGATCATATTGTTGACACGAGGTTCGGACTTCACGTGTCCCATTGTTGCGCTTGATTAGTTCGAGAAACCGCCGCCACCTGTCGAGCACTTCATATCCGCCCCCACTCGTTTCAGCTCTTGTAAGTTGTCTGTGAACGTAAAGGGCCATGAGCACACGCACCCTGTCCTGGGGGACGGTGCTGTGGGTGAAATAATTGGTGGTGGTTTGTCTGCCCTTCTCGTCCGCGAAAAAATCACGAAGAATTGCCTAGGATGGGTAAGGATTCCATTGTTGTCATGGGCGAGGCTTCTTCGTCAAGGGTTTTGACTTTCGGAGAGTCGTGGAGAGAAGTTTCGTCCACTTTTTGAAAGGCTAATTAGCTGCCTTTTCTTGCCAGATTGAGATTATCCACGCCTTTTTATTTTTTTTAACTTTTTGCATTAACTTTCGCGCGGGGAAATACCACCGGAGACTCATGTGCCTGTCAAGCTAAGAAAGTACGAAAGCTGGCGTCAAGTTCAATTCCATATTCATCACGGAATCAAAAATTAAGGGAAATGTTTAATTATTTGTTTTTAACAAGAACTGTAAGAGACTTTTCATTTACTCCATACCATGTAATGTTTTTAATAGAGTGTACATTGGGCAGAGAAAACATATAATGTTAAATACAGGCTCCTGCAACATACAACTGGCATAGCTTCGAGCACTGATTTTTGTTATTTTTTAGGTTTCCCTAATTTCTGTTTATTCACTTGATTCTATTCCCCCGTAATTCCATATCGTTTTTTTTCGTTGTTGGCCAGCGTTTCACTTCACATCTAGAAGGCAGCTTCTGGTTTAGGGAAGAAGACCTGACTGACTTCTACCTGAAAACGTCTTCACGGTGTGGTTCTCAAAACTCCATTGTAATTATCGTATGGACAAATAGAAAACTCTCTTACGGTTTTAATAAAAATATCGCATTCTATTTCACAGCCACTTGATATATTTTTATCATTATATATCTCATGCGGAGTAAATATGGCGACTTGAGAACGCCGAATTGACTAAATCATGCAATTTACTCGATGCGATGCGATGTATTTATCACTGTGTTTCGAGAACAGGGTATCAATTCTCAAGAAGTCGCTATAAACATCGAATGCGATAAAATAGATTATGGTTCGGTTTCGTGGAAGCATCGCATCATACACCACCTATTTATATTTTTAATGCAATAATTATCACACGAAGACAGGATGAGATAACTTAACTATACTAAAGAGTCTGTTATCGAAACATCACCCATCCGCGTCCTTGAATATAATGCGGTGGAACACGAGAGTGTTTATGACACCATCCTGGCATGCGAGGACGAAACCCTCGGTCTCAGACTTTAGACCGCCGGACCGTAGGAAGGCAAACGTCAGCTCCTTCGTTAGCCAATGATTCTCTATGTTTCGATAAAAACATCCATGCATGGGCTTATCGGTTTGCGCCTTAAGCATGGCCTTCTGCTCGGTTTTCATTTCGATATTCAGGACGTCTTCCTTCAATGACAAGATGGTCATGTCATCGTCGCTACCGTCGGATGACGGGTCGAAGTCGAGACCGGTTTCGTCTGCTGTCCTCTTTGCCGCTTGGAAGAGAAACGCCCCTGCCCCCGCATTCTCGTGCTCTCCCACGAGATTGAGCAGGGGGTCCCTGCTTTTTAACACTCGGCATGGTGTACCCAGGACAACTCTGTTGTGGAAACACTCCAGACTCAATAGTCCTGTACCACCTACATTTCGAGGGAGATACAACCTGGCGACGGAAGATTTCGGATGAAGACTTTTGTAGATGGTCATCATCTTCCTCGTTCCCCTATCGAGGTTCTACAACTCGTTGACGCTCCACTTCATGTATCCGAAGGTATACAGAAGTGTAGAACCGCCAACATGTTCGTGGCAAGAACCTTGTTCTTACCAGACAGCTCAAAACTCGAGATGTTTCTTAGAGTATGCCTGTACATAGTGGTGAGTATTTCTTTCACTATTCCAACATCCTGCATTTGGCGCTGGGGAACGCCGAGGTAGTATTCATAGCTGTCATTGTCCTCGAGGTGACGAATGACGCTCCCGTCAACGAGTTGAACGTCTTCTATGTTCTCCGAAATTCTTCCTCTCGCCAGGTGGATGGATGCACACTTGACCAATCTGAACTCCAGCCCTGACTTCTGTGACTGAAAGAGGTCCATCCAAGTCTTGTAGGTGGCGGTCATATAACTCTTTAAAGAGGCTTATGGCCGGAGTCTCTCCGATGAATGGCTTCGACGCTTCGTAGATATCCTTCAATTATCTCGTATTATCTCAAATTCTTGCATTGCTGCCCAGAATAAGTCTAAAAATAGAACTTTACCATTAAAGTCACGGTAGGTACTTAAGACTACCAGTGCGATAGAATTAATATTGATACAATTCATTCAACTTGATAGAACGGTGCTAAGTTTATTCTACAGATATGGTAAAGTTGGGATGCCAGAGCCCCGTGACTGAAGACCTGACGTGTGCCGCTGAGCTGCAAGCGAATAATTTTCGAATTTTGGAATGCTGATGTTAGACTATGAATGGAGCGAGTCCACTGTATTTTGCAGAACATATTCAACTTTTGGTGTTGAATAAACAAATTATCATGGCAGATGTTATAATATACTACTGTTGTTACCATTGGGGTGCAAATTAGTCAAGAAATGTCACCAAAGGGATTTTAAGTCAAATTATGGCGATAATAATAATAATAATGTTTCTTTGGGTTACAGCAGAAGCCAATTACAACCAAGTTAGTATATTGACGTGTGCACACAACCCAGCACTGGGAGGTGAAAATCCTACCTAGTTGGGATTCGAACCCGTGACCTTTAGTTCGGCAGGCGAGGACTTTACCCCGCCGCCACCGGGGCCGAGATACCTTACTAAAACAGTATAAGAATATGATCTTTCAACCGTTTATCAATCCATGTCATGTCTATTGACCACTTTTGTTTCATATGCCTATGTCCTTCATTTTCCCAGATGTTTGTGCACAAAAGTGGCCTAAAAATGTAAGTCCGCAATTCAACCTATTTTCCGTGCAAAATATCTCAATGTGTGTCACCTTTAAATTTCCAGTTTTTGCCACCGCTGAAAAGAGCATGTATTTTTCTATTAGAACCAACCATTTTGAGCTTGATGTCTTCACGTTTAACGCATGAAAAGTACAACAATTTGGTCGGAACGTAGTCAACAATTGTAATAATTCTAAGATAATTGCAAGCAGCTTAAAATTAGTAGTTTACCACATCCATTGCGTTGGTCCGCGGTGACTTGGTATTTCCCCAGTTATGTTCACGAACAGGTAACCCTATCGCTTACTAAAAAAAAGTAGGCGATAGGGTTACCTACTGTGTTAGGTTAGTAGGGGCCGCGCCCGATAGCCAGGCAAGTCCAGCCATGGGTGAGCTGCTTTATCACAGGTTCTCATGCCTGAATTGGCTTATTTTCATAGATTCCCAAGCCTAAAATTTGGTCTCTTGCGTGGTTTACAAGCCAACATGCACTTCTTTACGTATCCATTACCATGAAATTTGCTATGTTCAATATAAGAGCTTCGAAATACAATAGCTTCGGAGAAGATATGTATTGTCGTTCCATTGATTTTTATTTTGGATATGGAAGTATCGCATGGCTTGGGACGAACAACTACATAGTAGGTCATTCATTCAAAAATCGCGATCAACTAAGGACAGAACGCCGCACGAGTTACGACTCCAAGCGACAATGTAAAACGTTTTGCATTGCCGGGTTATCATTCTTTTTTCAATGTTGATATTTAAAATTTAACTATAGTGTTTTCATTTAATGGGATAAATTTCAACATAGTCACTAGAAGAGTATTCCATTCTGCTAGAACGTTGTTACTAACGCTCAACGTTCTCAGACTATAAAATACTATAAAGACTAATTAAAAGAACATCAATTATAGGTACACGTTCTATGTGCTACTTATATTACTCGTAGGCATATATTAAATAAATAATCAACGTATCGACTTCATTTATGATTGAAAATGAAATTCCGTCGATCCTCTTGGTTGTGTTCGCTTACTAATTCCAAAATTCTTAACAACACATAAGTCAGCGAAATGCCGAGAATCGACGGAAACTTTATTTTAAAGTAACTATAATTTATATTTCACTGAAGTGTTAGACTATAATGTTAGTTTAAAAAGTCTATTTGGAACATATAAAACCATTTAAGACTTAGAAGATATACGAGCATTAACGATTACAGTTTTCCGTCTTCGCAAATTTGTGAAATTTGCGAATTTTAATTTTGAGGTCATTTTTGTACACAAACATCTGGGAAAATAAGGTTCAAAGCAACAGAAATTCAAGCGATCAATAGACAGTCCATGGGTTAATAAAATGGTAAAATAGCAGATTCCTATTGATTATATCCTATACAATGATTTGTTCCCAAGTAAGGTATCGCCAAAATTTGATTCAAACTCTGCGGTGGCAATTCTAGGCTATGTTCAGACACGAGTGTTGTACTTTTCCTGCGATGAACGTAAAAACACCAAGTTGTAAATAGTTCACAGTAATATAAAAAGACCGCTCTCTTTGGTGGTGTACAAAAGTGGAATTTTAAAGGTGATATACATTGAGATATTTTGCACGGAAAATAGGTCGAATTGTGAATTTAAATTTTGAAGCCATTTTTTTTTCAAAAACATCGGGGAAAATAAAGTCAGTATCTTCCCTAGGGTAGTGCGACCGGTGCCGCTGTACTGGGCCCCGCGTCTATTAGGGCCCCCGCACGGGCTTGCCTTTTTCAGACGGTGCGGTGAAACCCGCCCATTTCCCGGAATTGCCTACTGCTTAGTAAATATATATACATTTCTTGAAGTCATTAGGCATTGAAGCGCTATCAGGAGAAGAGAATTAGTTTTCTCTTCGATATCACCCGTATAACACAAACTCTTTCCAAGCTTGGGTGAGCCAAATGAGGAAATTGAACGAAACACAAGTATTATCAATCAATAACTGAACTAGCAATATATTTCACACACAAAACCGACCATATTAAAAAACACATTACCAACATGATGAGTGCCAGGCGACCGATATAAGAGTTTCCACTCAGAAATGATTAAGATATACAACTACGAGAGGTTGAGCTTCTCTCTAAGTAGAATTCACTGAAAAATCAGAGGGTACACACAACGATGTTTCTCAGTCACCGTCTCGACTGCAAAAGAGGGCGTTCTCAGGGGTGAGTCAGCTGAGGGGGGGATTTGTCTGCAAGGACGAGGTGTAATTGGATAGCTTAGGATATTGGCGATTGGTAGCGTTGGAGGGGAGGAAATAATGGGATGGGTGATAGATTGGGTGGAAGTTTTCAATTGGAGCAACAGAAACTGTTTTCTGACTTCGGCCGCAGAATACAGGATCACAGCCTTTGTGCCTTGGTCAGAATGACCGAATTTCTGGAATCCTTCCTCACTTCAGGGGCTATATAAACGATGGAGGACATGGTAGCGCGAACTTCTCACACCCTCTCAAGAGCTTCGACATCAACAGGCTGAAACAATAAGGCGCATTCTTCAGTCCGAATGGCATCCTTAGAGGACGAAAGATTCCAAAGGTGGTTACAAAAGCAGCATATCTCTGAGCGCTTTTGGTCAACTAATTTGCCAGTATCCCTTGAATAAATCTATCACCGTAATATACTTCGCTACAGCTACTGTCTCTGTCCTTTGGTCGATGTTAGGAAGTGGATAGTACTCAGTTCTAATCTTCTTATTTAGGCGTTGATAATCAACGCAGGGACGCGGATCTCGTCCCGGCGATTCGACTAAGATCATCGGGGAAGCATAATCGGATTCTCCTTCTTCCACAATACCCAGCTCAAGCATTTTCCGAATCTCTTCCTGGAGTATCTGGGTTTGCCGAGGGGACGTGCGATATGGCCTTTGTCTCACTGACTCATGGTCTTCTAACACGATGTCATGGAGAACTACATCAGTCAACCCTGGTTTGACGGAGAATATTTCGGAAAACTCTAACACTAATGTCTGAAGTTTTCCTCTTTCTTCTTCCATTAAGTGTTCTGATATTTGAATCTGTTCGCAAAGGGATTTCCCATTTTCTATGCTTATGTCGGGTATTTCCATTTCAATCTCCTCTGCTTCTTCCAGAAATTTCTCGTCCAGATAATTAACCTCTTCCTCTCGTTGGTAATACCTTTTCAATAGATTGATATGGAACACCTGTTTACGATTTCTCTTTTCGGGGAGTTTTACAATGTAATTTGTCTCTGAGAGCTTCTCCTCAATTATTCCAGGCCCATTCCAGTTTATTGACAATCTATTAGCCTTGAGAGGTGTTAGTATCAACACTTGGTCTCCTGGTTGGAAACTTCGCTGTACCTACGGCCCGCTTGTCATACCATCTCTTCCTTTTCTCGCCCACTACCTCTTGCTGATCAACAGCAATCTTCATGCTCTTATGGATACGATTTATGATTCGTAATACGTATTCCACTACTGGTGTTTGAGTATCGTCTGTGTCTCCCGTTTTCCACCTTTCATATAATAATGTCAGAGGCGTCCGTAAATTCCTTCCATGTACGTTCTCAGCTGGAGAAAATCCTAAACTCTCGTTTACTGACGTACGGATGGCGAAGAGCATTGCGGGGATAGCCTTTTCCCATTGTTTTTTCTCCACACAGGTATTTCACTGTATTTTCATTATCTTTTTCATAGTGCGATGCAACCTTTCCACCGGGTTAGACTGAGGGTGGTACACAGAACTATGTATCTTGTGTATCCCAAGTCTCTGTAAGAATTCATTTGTTAATGCACTCACAAAATACAAACCGTTGTCACATTGGATTTCTTTCGGGAACCCAATTCGACTGAATAAATCTAAAAAAAGTGTCAATAATCGTTGCTGATGAAATATTTTGTCTAGGTATGGCCTCTGGGTATCGACTAGCAATGCAGATTGCCGTTAGGATGTATCTATTTCCGTTTTCCGACTCCGGCCAAGGCCCACAAATATCAACATTTACTTTAGAAAAGACTTCTTCTATTACCGGTACTATTCTCATTGGTCTCTTCCTCACATCTCCACTTTTCCCAACTCTTTGACATGGATTGCAGCTTATTACGTAGTTCGCCACGTCTTTGTAACATCCTGGCCAATAGAAATACCGTAATAATTGTTCTTTTGTCTTTAAAACACCCAAATGTGAGACTGCTCCCTTCATTGCAAGTTGCCAGCAGATCTCTTCTGTATTTCCGGGGCACCACAATCAATTCTTTTTTCTCCTTCAACCGATCATACTTGCTGATCAACAATACACCATTCTTTTCCTCATACCACTCTCCTTCCGAAGTCTGCTGTTTTGCTCTCTCTTTCAACTGCTGCATTTCCGAATCCCGCCTAATTTCTGCACGAAATTCTTCTGATTCTACACCCATCAATCTTAGAATCTCAGGCTCTTCATCCTCCTGTTATTCGATCTTCCCTTCCTCCTCTTCTCTTTCGTCAGCCTCACTCGTAAAGTCGTCTTCCTCTACATCCACTTGTCTTGCCTTTTCAGCTCTAGTCGTAACAGCATTTAATAATTCTGGGCGAGGATCTTGCGTCGTCTTTTGCTCAATCAGTTCGGCTGTTTTATTTCCTAAGATGTAGTACCCTCTGTCCAAGGAACTCCGAACTACGGCAGCTCTGGAAAACACTCGCCCGAAGTCTCCCACAATTTCTACCTCTGAAACAGGTAAACACGCAGATTCCTCCTGCAATGGGGTTCTCACTCTAACAAGTTCTCCTGTGTACATTTCAGGGTTTATATATGCAAGGCCGTACCCAGGAAAAGATTTCGGGGGGGGGGGTTAAAGCACCGGGGGGTCCGGGGGGAAAATTTTCAAAATGTAAGTGTCAAATGACACATTTTTAGGCTGTTTTTAACTCTTAATTAATATGAGTTTGGAGGCAAAAAAGTATGGTTTGTCTCGAGAATTTTGAAATTTATTTGTGAAAATTAAAAGATAGACAATACAAGTAGACTCAAATAGTTAATTGTAAATTACATAAATGTATCTTTAGAAAACGGTAAGTCAAAACAACAAAATCTAAATTACAAAATCCGATCTTCTGTTCTTTTTTCTGGCGAATTCATCGATCACTTTGTCTGTTGAGATTTGATGGCTTCTGTGTACAGACATGAGAGCCAGCCCACTTAGTCTGTCTTGTCCACACGTGTTTCTCAGGTAAGTCTTCAATCGTCGAAGCGTGGAGAATGTCCTCTCAGCAGTTGCAGTGGTCACCGGCAAAGAAGCAAATATTTTCAGTAGCGTGAATATGTTAGGGAAAAGTTCCCTATTACATTCGCTTAAGGCCTCAATGGCACAAGAAGGCTTGTCGTGTTCCATTTTGCTTTCCCAAAACAATTTCCACAATGAGTACTCAGCAGATACAAGCTCTAGATCAACCATATTTTCATATAGTTACAAAGATTCAACATCTATTGCCTCCGTTATTGAGGTTGGTATAAAGCACTGAAGTGTTCCTAGAAGCGCTTTGTGGTCGCTGAATCTGGATTTGAGCTGATCTATGAGATCGTCTAGGATCGGGATTGCCACAGCGATTCTAAAATAGGTTTCAGGGTATTTAGTAGAGTAGTTACTTCTATGGCGTTGGCGAGGAGCGAGTCTTGGTAAATGAATTTCTTCACCAACATCATGCATTAAAGTTTCAGCTGTTTGGAAAATACTGGAAAACTCAAGATCGATTTTTCTTAGGATGTTTTCGAAGTGGCCAACAATATTTTCAATATGGTCAACTGCAGACTTTAGGTCACAATTGGGGGACTGAAGCAATTTGCACACTGATATTGTGGCTGAGAATATGTTTGCCAATAAACAAAGGCACACTACAAATTCACCGTCAAGCATGGACTTCAAGAAGGACGAGGCTTTAGAAGATGTCTCAATATCCGGACTTTCACTAAGACTTTCTAGAGTTTCAACAATAGCTTTAAAGATCTCTTTAAACTTAAGCAAGCTGTTGTGATTCTCTACCCATCTGGTTTCGCACATTGCTGTTAAAGTTGCCCATTTATTATTAGGAAAGTTTGATTTTATGGAGGTTTGCAATACAGCTGTTCTCTTTGGAGATGCTTTTATAAAGTTTGTGACAGCTTTTACGGTTCCAATGCAGTTTCTGGCACATGGGACACAGCAGGAGTGGCATAAAGCCAAATTCAGAGAATGTGAACTGCAATGGACATAGAGTGCTTGAGGAAAGGTTTTTTTTAACTATTGCCTGCACCCCTTTGAATGAGCCCTTCATGGCAGCGGCCCCATCGTACCCTTGACCTATTATGTTTGTCATCTCCACTCCTAAGTCCTTTAGAGTTGACATAATTGTGTTTGCCAGCGCTTCTCCCGTAGTGTCGTCAGCTTTGACAAAACATAAAATATCTTCCTTGCAAATAAATAAATTAGGTCTTTCTGGTTTAGTATATCTTACACAAATTGAGACTTGCTCATGACCAGTTATATCTGCTGTTTCGTCAACAAGAACTGAAAATGCCTTAGAATTATTAACATCTGTCACAATTTCTTTCTGGATTAATTCCCCGCATATGTTGATCAATTCATTTTGAACTTTAGGACTCATGTACAATGCATTCAAGGAAGCATTTTCTGTGTGTCTTACTAAATTTTGATCCCCACACTTGAGTCTCATCCTTAAAAGCGCACGAAAATTACCGTCGTTTAAAGAAGGCTCTTCATCATTGATTGATATTGGCCCATGATCATTCGTGCCTCTTAATGCTAACTCTTGCCGGCCACAGAGTTTTATTGTGTCTACAATTGATGAAAGTCTTTTCCTGTTATCTTCCAACTGTTTCTTTCTACTTGAATCATAATATTCCTTATATCAGAGTTTAAATCACTTTTTGTTTTCAAGAAGTTGTTGCCAATTAGTGTACAATCTTTGTGGTAGCCATGCGACTCGTGGGTTTTAAATAATTCCAAAGCGTCCTTCCATTTTGTAAAAGGCTCTTTCACTAGGGATTTCAATGTTTGATTACATCCTTTGCCTGCACATTCTTTGGAGAATAAAACACAATATTTACAAAAAGCACCATCTCTTTGAGTATATACCAGCCAAGGGAAACGAGTCAACCACTGTCTTTGAAAACGAAGATTCCTTTTTCCACTTGTAGGAAATTGGAATGTATTTTCTGGAACCCAAGGAGAAGTTAAAAGATTATATTTGAGGTCTTCATCCGAATTAGAGTTTATATATCTACCAATATCCAAGGGATGTAGATGAGATTTTTCATTTTCCGCGTTTTCGTCAACTCTAGTCACTTGATGCAATGTAGGGGTTGAGTCCGATGTAGATGCAGAATCAAGAAAACTATTACTACTAGGACTGTCAAGTGTACTTTTTTTTCGAGTTTTTGTAAAAAAGGTCAAAAGTGAAGGTTGTCCTTGGGCTGCTTGGGCAGGTCGCTTCGCCATCTTCTTCTTACTTTGGCCCCTAAAAAAAATAATGCTAGAGACTAGAATATTTTCAAAACCTACTGCATATATATAAATAAATACGGCACCCAGCTACCTAGCGCTGACGAAACGGAGCGCATCTCCAAACTTCATCTTTAAAAATGTATTTATATATTACAATTTTCTGCAATATCAAAAGAATTAATAAAGGTAGCCTATAAGGTCGTGCAATGGCTTAAATGTGTTGCCTTTACATTACCTTTCATAATTTTTTGTTATCAAAGAATTCAATTTTTAAAATATAGATATATACAGGTCTATATTTTTTCTACACAAATCCCATCACATATTAACATCATTCCTAATATAACTTAAGAACGGCAAAATATCAAAAATTGGACGAATTAGGATAAAACCAGACTTTCCATATTGTAATTAGTTTTAGTAAATTTTATAATCGGCAGTGAATCAACCTTAATAAATATTTAATATTGTATGTAGAGAAATTTGTCTCATCGAATATTATATTTTTATTTTATTACAATAAGTTTATTTTTCAAGAAATTCCAAAAGGTAAATCTAGGTAGGCCTACATATTGAAATGGTTCCTCCCCTACTGAGTGACAAATGGACTCAACCAATCCCGTATACAACACGGAGCGCCCTGCTAGCCCGCTCCTAGTAACTCCACTAAGTAACAAACTTCAATTATCAAGGTGGCCGTGTAATGTATAATATATTAAGCAGATCATTTAGGCCATCTTTTCAAGAAACATTTTTGTTTGTAAAAATATGGAAAGTAAAAATTGTCGGAGCGGACAGCAGCCAATTACTGTATAAGTTTTAGGCCTATCGAATTTCGAAACATGTGCTTTCAAAATAAAAATAATATTCACCCTTAGTATAAAAATATCAAGCAAAAGCCTTATGACTTATCGTAACTACATAAGGAAACATATTATCTTACCTTGCATGTGTTGTCTTCAGAGTCAGAGAACTATAGAGAACTTGTGTGCATCTGGCTACTAGCACTAGCAACAGAAGATCTAAACTAAAAAACAAATTAAACTAACCAACTGAACTGAACAGTGAAACAATTACACAGAATCAAATAACGCAACGCCCAACCGGCTCAACTGATGTAGTGATGTAAATGAATCACAGACGAAATGGCGACGGGTTTGCTTCTATGGACGGCGAGTAACAGGAAAGTGACACTAGCGCTAGCCTAGTGCTGGTGGGCGGGATAGTGGTCAGAGAGAGAGAGAGAGAGAGAGAGACATTAGCGAATAGCGATACACCACACCTCTTACTACTGACTGCGTTACTGCGATGGTTGTGAGCATCAGAACAGGCGCTATGCGGGTGGCTGCGAGTAGAGTAGGCTATTATAGGCAGGCTGTTTTCACATGTACGCTTCTCTCTCGTGATGCATCAGCAAGGTCAGTTGCCAGTTCAATGCATAAAAACCATTAATTAAATGATGCAGTACTTTCCAACTTACAGATAGCAAAATATCGAGAAAATTATAGCAAAATATCGAGAAAATTGTATTATCTTTAATTCAGGAAAACGTGTTTGAAAATACTTATTTCTGGAAAATTTCGGGGGGGTTTCAACCCCTCTGACCCCCCCCCCTGGGTACGGCCTTGTATATATGTACTCTCAATAACATCGATGGATGCTCCAGTATCACGTAAAATACTCATAGCGTGCCCATTCACATATCCCTTTGACATATACGATGCTAGTCCGTAAGAAGCATCCTTCTGATTGACTCAAGTTTTTCGATACGGCACACATCGGCACAATCATCGGTTCCATTCCTCTTATCCTCTTCACGTTGGTCCTCTTGAGCGAATGGGCCAGTTGCAGGATTTTTTTTATTTTAGTTTATGAAAATATAATTCAAATTATGTACAAAAAAATTAATCCCGGGTTTTTGTGATGTATTTTCACTGAGAAAATGATTTTCAAAAATTGAATTTTCGCAAGAGATTTCAAACGGGTCATTTCTCCCGCCAACCGGAAGTGACGTAACACCACTCGAAAGCGATTTCGGTGTGTCAACTGTGGCAGTGATTGTGAGCAACTTGTTTTATATCGACGTTAACAGCGAATATTTTACGTCCCTGGCTGATATGGCGCAATCCAAAAAGTCATATGCGCAATCCTCGCATTTCACTTCCAAAACGCTGCTTTCACCTTCATCAATCACTGCAGTTACTCTGTAGCAGGAGCTCCGAACTCGATGCTCGGGAGTAACTTTCGCCTTCACCGTGCACATATGTCTTTCCCTTTTAACCTGGACGTATCCAAGGGCATTGTCCCCGTAAGATTCTCTGCCAGCTCTTTAAAATACGAATAGAACATCGACGTATTATGAAGAATATAATGGAAACGTAATCCAGGGGATTATGCAATCAAAGTTATAACCTCTATTGCTGGAGAAATCATGTGGGTACTTCATTATAAAATTACCAGAACTATAGCCACGCATATAACTTAAATAACGAAATATTGCTCCGATTTTCAATTATTACATGAATGACGCAGATGCATTACATAGGTATAATATACATAAGTTACCTCGCCGCTTTCATTCCCCGAATTTCAGCTCCTACAAAATGAGTATTTTTACTCATATAGTCGGCCACCATAACGGCATCTACAGCCGGAAGGTTGTCAGATTGCCCTTTGGAGTAGCCAGTAATCATTATTTACCAATATAAGTAAAATAGTCGAGCCACAAAAGGAATTATACTACGAACCACCAAGCAAGACAGCACTTCCCAAGGGATGCAGACGACACTTGTGATGCTTTCGAGTGGTTCTACGTCACGCGGGCTGAGAGCCAATCAAAAGCCTTTATTCATTTTCAGAAGCTTTAATGCAAATGTTTTAATATTTACGCTGATTTTTCGGTATTTTCATTCTTATTTTCAAATTCTACAGTCAAAAATTAGTGGAATCACATTAATTTTAATACTTTTCAAATTTTTTGCAACTACCCCATTGTTCTACGCGATTTGTGTAAGCGGTCCTCCCATTTCTTTCTTTGGTTTTCGGACAATTTGCCTGAAAGTGGGAGGTGAATGGCAGATATAGCAAGTCTTCTCCGCTCGCTTCTCATATTCCTGATGATTCGGATCCTTTACGTTGCTTGACCTACAAGTTTGATTCTGCGTATAGTTCATGTTCCTAGAGGGAAAAGTTGGCCTTGAGTTACCATTTAATGCCCCGTACGGTTCATACGTTTTCTCCCGTTCGTAATGACTTGGGTTATTAGTGGTCGCCTTAATGGGTCCTGAATGATACCGTGTTCCCCCGCCCCTGCTTCCTCTCTCTTCACGTACTGTGAGGTATTCATCAACCAAAGTAGTTACTTCGTCGGTGGATTTTAGCTTGGCCCAGCGGTCAATAAAATGATCCCAAATTTCGTGAGAAACTCTTCTTTTAATTTGCTCACAAATGATTAGGTCCTTTAATTCTTCAAATTCTCTGACTTCATGCCCTTCTAACCAACCCTCACAGTAAGTTTTCATTCTGTATGCAAACTCCTTCCAAGTTAAATTCACCGGCTGCTGACTATTCATAAATAGCTGTCTTAGTTTCTCCGTTCCAATCTTATATTTCACTAATATTAGCCTTTTAACATGACTATAATCATACCGAAATTCGCACGGTTCCCAATCCAGCTCTTCAACGATTTCTCTGGGCAATAAGCCAATTTTATGAGACACCCACTGCTCAGGATCAATTCCCGCTATAATTGCTTGACCTTCAAATAAACTCAAAAACAACTGAGCATCCGTATCTTGTGGCACGAATTTCGGCATCACTTTATGCAACTCGATTTTAGGGTTTATCCTGCCGAGAATTGGCGCTCCAACTTCCGAATCTGCTCTCCTTTCCGCAATTTTTAATCTTGCCAATTCTACCTCTAATTGCAACTTCCTCTCTTCAGCTTGCAATCGTCTATCTTCCAGTTCTACTTGCTCTCTTCTACTCTCTCTCTCACTTTCCAATCGTCTATCTTCCAGTTCTACTTGCTCTCTTCTACTCTCTCTCTCACTTTCCAATCGTCTATCTTCCAGTTCTACTTGCTCTCTTCTACTCTCTCTCTCACTTTCTTCCACTTTTTTTCCGATAAGCCTCTAAAATATTTTGAACGAAAACTTCGTCATACTCGGGACTCTATAAAATATTTTTCTTTAACTGCACCATCTTATCAGCAGCACTCACTATAACCCCTAATTCTTCGGCCACATATCTTAACTCCTCTTTCTTAGCTTTCTCTAAGAACGCCATTTTCTAATGCCTTTCTTACAAAGCAAATTCTCGGATTTTCTTTACCTCCAAAGTTACCAATGCAAAACCTGGTACTCACCTATCTCGTAGGCCGTAATTTCGTCCGACTTATGGCGTTCTTCGGTAGACTACGTAGGATGAGCCCGTCCAAGCGCCTCGCCGCGATGACTCCGGAATCCTGTGTCGAGCTTTTAGACTCTGGCTTTTCGGGATCTCACCGATCCTGTACCCCGCCGTTTCTTAATCCAACCGTTCTGGACACCACCGTTCCTGGAATCCGCCGAGTTCTCGATCCCACCGTTTCTGGATCCCGACGATTTCGTGTTCCACCTTATTTGGATCCCACCGCTGCCACCAAAATATTCACCTCTGTGACGTCGGGATCCCTCAAAATAATAGAAACCTTCTTAAAAACTCAGTTGGGCATCGCCCCTCTTTATTACACGTCTCTTTCTCTTCAAACTTTTTCTAACAATCCCCCCCTTTCTCAACCATACATAGAAACGTTCTTCAAAACAAAAACAATTAACAACCTAAAACATTAACCCATCAAAACATATATTAAAATACAAATTAATACTATCAAAAACAAAACAACGAACGAAATTAAATACATGAAGATAAATAAAACAAATAAAAATGGAGCTTGACAATGCACGACGTTACAATGGCGAGGGAAAGGCGCGGTGAAGGCGCAGCTAAGGCGTGGCGGAAGTCGTGCAAGAATTTGCTGGCAGAAGTCGCTGCATTTTGTAGTCGTAGAAATTTTGGACGTCGTTGGCGCCATGTAATTCCTTCGGCTATGTCCAGAGGGAAAACATGACCAAAGAGGGAAATTTAGGAAAAAGGCGGTGGGGGTGTATAAAAAATACCAAACCATTTTGTAGGTTAATTTCCTTTTTTCCATTAAATATGCTTAAAAGATGCTACGAGATCAATGCAAAGTTAGGGGGGCCCTGACTTTCGTTTGCACAGGGCCCCTCAATCCCTTGGGACGGCTCTGTATAAAGTTCAAAGTAAGATGAAATTCAAATGGTCAATACACATGCCATGGTTTAATAAACTGGTTGAAGAATTGATTCGTGTAATGCTTTGTTCCAAGGTTTTAGGTAAGGTATCACCAAATGTTGAATCAAACTCACCGCGGTGGCAATTCTTGGCTACGTGCAGACACAATTGTTGTACTTTTCTTGTGTTTAACACAAAGACACCAAGTTCAAAATGGCCGATTATGATAGAAAAAGACTTGTTCTTTCCAATGGTTAATCATTTTAGCAAAATGCAGTGCTATCGCTTCATTTATTATCCAACAGCAGTATTCTAAATTTCGCAAATTATCCGCTTGCAGCTCAGCGGCACACTTCAGCTCTCCAGTCATGGGGCTCTGGCGCCCGAACTATGCCATAACTTGAGTTAAAACTTAGCAGTACGTTGTTGTACACGTATATCTACATGCAAACAAAGTTAATACAAAATCGGAGATAGTCGAGTGGGGATCACCTTTAAAATTGGACTACTTGACGTGGAATGACCCAAGTATATGTTAATAATCCTTGGAATTAAAGTGGTTTTCGTATTTCCGTAGTGATAGCCAGTTACAATTTAGTGCAACGTACAATTTATTTTTCCAAAAAATAATGTATTATTATCACAAGTCAAAAGATACTATCGTCATAGACTCATGTTACATTGAAAAAAATCACTGAGTGCCTCCAATTTACGACGATAGGAAATCGGACGATATCTCAGTGTTGTCGGCTGATATGAAGGACCATAAAAGAATTAACCACGGCAGTGAGTGACAAGGAACAACATCTCAGCCGAAACCGTACGATAGAACGTAGATCGAAAACAAAATGTAGCATTTTAGCTAACTGGACGATAAACCACTTAGCAACCGGCTGTTATCGTATATCACTGCACAGGATATTAATTGTATTTGAAGACAGATGTGAATCACATTCCGGAAAATAATTTATTGAATATCTTTTCTTATGCACCAGACTCACGGCATTCATGGCGAAGGTCTCAGCTGTTTGTGAATAACGTACAATTTGCTCGTCTTTGGCTTCTTCAATTTCCGTTTACTGTACCGGAAGGGGCGGGTTGTATAACAACGTCTCGGAATCAGAGATAGATATGAATCTGCCCCATATTCAGAATCGGGGCGAGAGCTATTGTGGAGTGAGGAATAGATTTTTCCGAAAACAGCGACCTTAGATTCTGAATGGCAGCCATAGAATGCCACGCTCCAAACCAATGCATTCACATACTGTTCCTTCGTTCGTTGTCGTATCTTCTTCGAACACAGCAGTTGCCTTTCCATCATGAACGCTTTCTGGGCTTTTGTATTCTTGATATCCCTGCACTACTTCCGTCCCACGGGATGGTACTTCGAGGTAGGTGAAGGAGTCCACTAACTTTTATTTCTCTTCTCTCAGTGTGGCTTCTGTATTCAGCATCTCCATGACAAATGTAAAAATATTCCATTGTTTTTATAGTTTATGAATTATTTGCCGTGTATTGCATGGCAATAACGTTCTCGGATTAATAATAAAGTTTAGAATTTCGATTAATCAATACGTCGTAACATGCAATTCTTATAATATTTGATTATCAGGAACATGTCAGTAACGATATAGTCAACTTTTAGTCAAGTTTTACAGACTCCGCATATCTACACGCATGTGTCTTTATTTGCATTTCGTGTCGCTATTTTATTCTGAGCAAACTTTCGTTTTATTTTTTAAATTATCCGAATGATCTCTCATTATGACTCCACCGCTAGCTGAATGCCAAGAGAAACAACATGTTGATTATTACGTACTCTATGCGCCGTTTACGACCCCTAAAAATCTTTTGTGTCCTGAAAAAAAATAGTCAAGAATGCCTGTGTGCAATGGTGTGTGTGTGATAAAATGCAATGATAAAATGAATGTGATAAAATGCAAACGTATTTTGAAGGCAATAAAAAATCTAGCTTCAAAGTGAATATCTGGAACCATTTCGCAGGTAGTCGCCAGTTGGATGCATTCCACCTCGCGAAGGGTGATAATCCGCGACCCTTTCCCGAGCTCCGAGTCCCAATGCTGGCCTCTCTCCTCGACCCACGTGGCAGGGAGCAAAAAAAATATGTCTACACTTTAACCGACGCGACGGCCGAATAGCGATTCCTAGTTGTTTCAGAAGGCTTGTAACATTATTTTAATTGTCGTGACGGCCTTTGCATATCTTGCACATCTTTGCTAACACGCGTACCTCCGTTTTTTGCTACAACATAAGGATCCCAAATAATGGCATCGTGTTCTAAGTGAGGTCTAACAAGGGAAAATTAGCTTATTTCTCTAATTTTTTAGTCGCTTTTTCCACGCCTTTTTATCAAAATTAATTCTAGCTGCCACGTATCGCACCACTTATCAATTGTCTTAAGGTCTTTCGTTAGAGCTCCGTTTTCATAATACCCGCGAATTTCCCTGTACAATAATTAATCGTCTGCAAATAATATATGATTACTGTCAACTACTTCTTCAATGTCTTTAATGTATTAAAGGAACAATAGTGGGTCTATCACACTTCCCTGAGGAACGCCCGAAGTGGCTTTATCTTCATTTGGGGTTACGCCGTCTAAAACAACTGTTATTTTATTGACATAGTCTTTCATTAGCTAATATTACATATAATGTATTGAATGTTGGTGAGAACTCACATCCTGACACACACCCTTGAGGTGACTCGCTGGTATTAAGTAGTTGTAGATGAAGTCCAAATAAATCTCAGGTGCAGATGAAATTCAAAACCAAGTGTACACCTATTAAGTTCAAGAAATACCTCGCTACTTCCAAAAAATATTTAGTAAATCCATCACGGGACACGTAGTGCACACAGACTGGAAAAGTACAAATGCAAAGCCAATATTAAAAAGCCATGATAAGGAACAGCCATCTCACTACAGGCCGATATCCCTCACATGTAAGAGACACGTCGATAGCCAGGACTTGCAAATGAAAACGCATCATGGATATAAAGAGGGTAGATCATGTGAAACTCATTATTTTCTCCCACGATACAAGGTGTTTCTTAATGAAAATCGGGGTTTTAAGGCTTTGTAGTTTTGATACCATTTGGCTTACAATTATAAATGATACATCAAGTGAAAGATCAATTCAAGCAGTTATTGTTTTATCTACAAGTGTTCAATGTGAGTACCATTCGTCACACGGCACACATCTGGTCGATAGGCGAGTTATTCCCATAGTTGATCAGTATGCTTGAGGTAATTGTTGCAATAACTGATTCAACCCTGTTTCTTAAGTCGGGTAGGTCAGCTGGTAGTGGAGGCACGTACAAATGATCCTTTATGAACCCCCAAAGATATAGATCGCCTGGCGTCATATTGGGTTAACGTGGAGGCCATGCGAAACAAGCCCTGTTACCTGGCCCCTGGCGGCCAATCCAGTGGTTGGGTACAACGTCGTTTAACCAATCTTTACTACTAGCGCTTTCTAACGAAAGATAGTGGAAACACTGCATGCGCAAGCGTACAAGTGTATGTACAATGAAACTGTTTGAGTTGCTCTTTCATTTGATGAATAATTTATTTTTATAAGTCAAATGGTATTAATACTACAAAGCCTTAAAACCCCGATATTCATTTATAAACCCCCTGTATTTTAGACTAGGATGAAGATAACTTTCCAATCGAAGCCTATTTCCTTGACTGTGAGAATACATTTGATAAATTGCCCAACAGAAAGTAACTTATAAAATTAAAATCTAAGGAGTTAGACAACGACGTAATTTCTTGGATCAGGGAATTCTTAACTGATCGTGGACAAAGTGTTGTTTTACCTATAAAAATGGGCGACAGATAATGTTGGAAACATTTCCGCGGTAACAACTCGGAAAAAAACAGTGTTAAATATCATTCAACGACGTCAATAACACCAAAAACTACACTCAACAGACGTGCGTACATAAAATGAGAAAAGTGTCATAAAATACCCGAGACGTATTCAAACTTTGCGCAATCACCTCCATTTCACTGGGAGGTTGCTATTTTTCCGGCGGTCGCCCAACCAAATATTTACCAAAATCTATAAGACTGCTATTTTTCATCGTAGAACGACGATTAAAAGACGTACGTACTCACACGATTATCAAGAGTACGATGAAATCCAGTTTAGTAGTTTACAATGGTATTTGTTGCAATATGGCGTAGTTGTTAAAGTTTTCGGAGCTCGGGAAAGGGTCGCGGATTACCACCATTCGCGAGGTGGAACACACCCAACTGGCGACTACCTGCGAAATGAATCCAGATATTCACTTTGAAGCGAGATTTATTATTACCTTCGAAATAAGTTTATCAGCAAAACAGGCATTCTTTACGTATTTTTTTCAGGGCACACAAGATTTCTAGGGGTCGTAAACGGCGCATACAGTACGTAATACGGAAAGTACGTACGGAATTTTTTTTCTATAATGGAATTTAGGTGGGTAGTGGGATATTTTGGCATATCCTTGTTCGTTTGGATCGCTCGGCGTCTTATCCTACTTCCCAGAATTATGGCACCCTCAAATTTTCGACGTTCATTATTCGATTATGTGATGCAGAGGGTTTATAAGGGATGGGGCAGAAAGAGAGGACGACAAGGTTAGCGGACCCACTGAAGCAGGCGGCCTGCGGGCATGAGCGAAGGGGAGAGGAAAAAATATATCCCGTGGCGACGGAACTACGTATTAACATAGACGGGTACTCAAGCTGCGTGAAGGCTTGAAACCCTTGCGTTGCTCCACCCACAGTCTTTGCCAACCCTTTTGCCGGATACTAAACACGATATTGCTTACTTCTTTCAGAAAGGGAAACATTAAGTTCAACCGTAGTAATAATATAAATTGTTAAGTATCTGCTAATCTTCCTTTAAAAAGAGCTCCGCCACAGGATGTAATCGAAATCTCTTTGTCAATTCATAATCAGTGCAGTAATATTGTTCTCGTATATAAATTCATATTTTTTGCCTAATCTGCATCTGTTTATTGATAATTATTTTTAATTTTATGAGAGGATAAGTCTTAGTTAAGTAATAAATGTTATTAACTTATTTTCTATAGATTCGAAAATGTATCCACAATCAATCGACACTTGACAATAGAGGAGATACAAAAAAAGAAATAAGCACCATCATCCTTACAACATATACTCCGAATAGATAATGAATTTGTAAAACCTTTGCAAACGCATATGTATCATCAATTATTTATCCAAGATAATAAAATATATCCATTTATTTAAAGAAATAATAATGCACATTATACAAGAAAACTTGAATTTCTTGCGACAGATAAATATTAAGTCATTCATTAGGTGGATAGAAATGGATTATATTTTTCTTTGAAAGTAATAAACATCGCATATCTGAACTAGCATAGTAGATGGGACAGTATTGTTTTACTGGTAAAAATATGGTGCTCTCAATGGATTCTCAGCAATGTGAGCAGACAATCAATTTATCCACAAAAAATGCTTCGGCAAGTACGCGTTACCTGCGGGAACGAAAGCTTTAAATTGAAATGTATGACATTATCACTCCGTTAGTTAAACTCGGGAAATATGGACTCATGCGCCACAGTCAATTATTTCACAAAACACAAGCCTTTGGCTGTAGATAAGTAAACTGCGATTGACAAGGGGCGTATTCTTTTGGGCTAATTCTATGTAACTATATACCAGGAGTGAATTATAAAAGCATTTTTTACTGAGTTCAAATTATGATATGTGTTGTAGGGATGACTGAAATTATTAAATTTTCCATAAATAACTATTTTGAACTCTTTTGGTGGAAACACTGTAGTTTCAAAACGGCTGCCGTGTTTTGAAAGTGTGGTTCCTTGTTTTTTTATCCATTTTCATTTGCTGATACAATAGGTTAGTTGAGTTTTTTTTTCATTGTTAGTACGAATTATTAAAATGCATTATCTATACTTTTATAAAAGCACTTTTTAAAAGATTATTTTAATTAAATAATAGTGTTGTAGTCAAATGAAATTACACAGTTTTAGCTGGTAGTGTAAGTCACAAAAAAATACAAAAGTTTGCCTTATTTTTCCGAATTAAGTTAGATTTTCAAAGTTTTGTGTTAACTCCTTCGCCCTACTACTCTCCTTTATTGCACAGGTTTAAATTTTAAAATATGAATATTTCCTTTGAATATTAAACATTTTAGTTTCGTAGTGTAAGTCACAATGTATTGTAAGTCACGACCATCTTCTCTGTTGTCTCCAGTAATTGTGTAACAAAAAACTAACTTTCTCAATATTTTCGCTGGATGGGGAAGACAGCAGTTGAAATTTAAAAAGAACGAAGAGAAAGTTTAAAAGCAAGCAGGAAGTTGCAGTCTTTTAAATATAATTAATCAAAAAACAAAAGGATCGACGTAGAGAAAATAAAAAGACAATGAATATTGAGGAAAAGGAATCATTACGAGCGAAGAAAAGGGAAATAAGAAAATATAGAGCAAAGAAAGCTTTAAAAGCTGTTGCCAATGAAACAAGTAATTCCTTCATTCAAAATTTGGATTCTCCAAGAAACGCTTTCAAAAGTCCGAGTTCATTTGGAAAAGCCATTGCTAAAGTTAAGAGAAGCCTGCCACAGAGTCCAAATAAGCGCTAAGTGCTTGTAAAAAAATTAGCTCACCAGTTAGTACCGGACATTTTGTCATCACCACTTCCCCAAAAATCAAGAGTCACAGTGATAAGTGATGAAATAAAATTGCAAGTAGAATCATTTTTTGAAAGAGATGTCCTACTAGGTACCTTGGTGTAATGGATTTTGTAACCATCAGAAATGAAGAAGGCATAAAGAAAAAATTAAAAAAATATATTTGGTCATGACTCTGGGAGAAACGTATTAAAGTTTCAAAAATGAAAATGCTGATGTCAACAATGGTCGGTTCAAATTTTGCGAATTGTGACCAATTCATATTTGTTTACGACATCAAACGTCACATATATAAGAACTGAATAACCCATTCAGTTCTTAAAAGGGCACAAACAACGGGTCGTTATAGATTGTCATATCCAATACCACTAATGTCTAATCAGGTATTCCCCGAGGAAATTTCTTTGGTCCTTTTCTACTTCTCCTGTACATAACGACATCAGGCGGGTTATTTTGTAATCTCACCTTTTTAGTGACTCTTAGTGGAAAGGCGGGAGATCCGTTTCCCTCTCTTAATGATCGGCTCACGAACGGTTCGTGAATTGTCGAAGCTTCAATTACCTTATATCAAATAAAAGATGCCGAGACTAGCAAATACCCAGATTTCTCAACATCTTACGGAAAATATCTTACACTGTACATACCACGAAAATCTAAATACAGTCATAACTACAAGCGACATGTAAGCGATCACTCAATATTTAAAAACAATTAAGTGCATCTAATTAGTGTTCGATTCACAAGGACGGGAAATATCTACCAAGAACGTAGATTTTAAGGCAATATTTGTTAAAATGATGGTATAAATAACTGAATTCCATTCTCCATACACTGGCGTATAGGCACACGAAAACAAAGGTATCAGCAACATTGTTTGGGAAATATTGATACGAAATATATACACTGAAAATTCAAGCAAATAATAACGTAAGCATTTCAAAAGAAACATACCTTCAAGTGCCCAAAATATTGGAGTTGAAAATGCTGAAGTTCTTCACGTTTAGCAAATTACAACAATACGATTTAAAATTGTTTGTATCTTTCGCGACCTTGTTTATTTTCCAACTCAAGCTTCGAGTGGAAACGATGGTGGCTCCATGTCACGTTCTTTATGACAGGTGAGATGGAACTAATGGCAGGCGGAGATAATGAAACGGATCAAGAGTCGAAAGATACGGATCAGAGCGGATGAATCGTCTAAAAGACCAGTACATGACCGGCAGTTCACCGATTGAGATCCGAAGATGGTCACACCGCCTGGGTGAGGGAGTTGAACTACGAACAAGTGAGATTTTATGACGTATTCTCACTAAAGTGAGATTACAAAATAACCCCCCAGTACTTTAGTTAAAAGTAAACTTAGATTATTTGCTGACAACGCAGATGTTTACAGAGATATTTTGAGACCGGAAGATAGGGACTCATTAACAAAGGATATGGTAGCATAACAAGTCTGGTGCGAAAAATGGCTGTTATAACTAGACCTAAAGAAACACGTATTAGTAAACTTTTGGAGAAAGAAGAATACGCAAGAACGATCATGCAAAATATAATATTCGAAATTATTCAACGCCGATTCCATTAAATATTTAGTCGTCACAATATCTCAGGACTTAACTTGAAATAACCATATTCGGGAAACATGCGGTCACGCCAAAATAAATTATGGATTTATGAAAATAATACTCTGAAAATGTGATGAGAAAGTTACAGAGCGCTGTTATTTTAAGAGGAAAAACATATTAAAAACCCGGCGCAACTATCGTAGGCTCGATCACATGCATATAATGTGAGAGATACACTGCAGGACCAACAGGTTCAAAGTTTCATTTTTCCGTGCATGATAAAGGACCACAATAGCTATAATCGAAGCTATCAATAATTTTAGTGGTAAGGATATGTAGCTTTATTCATTTATATTAATTAGTTATTTTTCTGTTTTTAATGTCTGCATGGAATGCTAAATAATTTTGTTTTTGTAGTTTTGTAACAATTTTCGCGTGTCAGCATTACTGTCGAGGTATGGAGACGAGACTGAATGGTGTTTGACAGATAAGATTTGTGCTTATGTTTATTAACTTATCACTGCTATTATCGCCTCGGCTTACTTGAAGTATCATGCTTGATTTAATTCTCTGCGCGAACTAATACCGTGCATTATCCATGAAATAAAAATATTAATAATCGGTACTAATCAGTAGTAGTACGTTCAACCGTGTACTGCATGATAGTATGTTTGTCAATGAAGCACTTCCTTGGTTCATGGTTTAGCCTTCCATTATTCTCCTGACTGCTTTCTGGTCCTCGCCTATCGTCCGGGTGAGCGTGCACCCTGTTCCACACACAACTTGGAGGTAGCTCGCAACGTGTATCGTAAATGTGGATGACGATTCAGTTTCTTAAGAGCAATCGACAAGATTGGTTCCATATTCTTTTGGGACTCCAGTCGCGTGGTCGGTTTTTCAGACAACGTTTCTCCTCTTATCCTAGAAGCGTCTTCAGGTAGTCATCTAACACCTTAAGTCGCCTCTAGGTTAGGACGAGAGGCGTTGTCCAAAAAGAGCAACCACGCGAATGGAGTCCCGAGAAAAGGATGAAACCACTGCGAAGACGTCACGGCAACTTTCGAGATAAATTGTTAATATTTACAAGACAATTGAGGTTGTAACAAAAAACTAAATGCCACTTTAGTATCTACATCGTTACAGTAATTAAAATTTGACCAAAACTTCCACTAAAAAGTTTGCAGCAGCAGTCAAACTCCCCGAAACCCGCCCAACATTTCACCCCCAAGTGAACGCTAGGTCATCACTCCTTGGAGGGGTCTCAACAATTGACCGTACAGCACGAGTCCCTCTCCACCAATTGGGTGCGCGGATTTAAATTCGTAATACGCTATCCGCGTCACTTTCGCTATCGCACTCGACGCACCAAATTGACGTCATGCGCCGTTCGCCCTCTCATGCATTAAATAGGGAAGTAAACTAATTTTTTTTATTGCTGAATTTGAAAGTTTAGACTAAAAAAGAAATATTAGTGTAGTCGCTTTTCTTTTCTGCATCCGGAAAATGCACTTTAAAACGTTTTGAAAGTCGGAAAATTTCATGTTGCGCTGAAACACCGTACCACCATCTTGGGGCGCGTTCCGAAATTCACTGGCAGTACTGCCTGTGCTGCCGTGAAACGGAACGCGAAACTGTACAGCGGCTGCTGCAGTAGCATGAATTTCGGAACGGTCGGCAGTGGCTTGAAATTCAATATGGCCGAATTGCGTGGTTATTTATTATAAGCGATCTTTCAATGCGTTAATTCTTAATGCTAATACTTATGACATTGATAAAGGGCATGCTAATTGTATTCTAATTTTCATTGCCTTGCTACTTATGCTACTTTATACTGATTGGTTACTTTCTCTGACGAGAATAAAATGAATTCGCGTCAGCTACCCGAGCATGGAGAAAAAACCCTGTGTTATTATAAACAAATCTCCGTTATAATTAACACTATCGTATTCATAGTAAGCAGTTTGAATCTTGGGCTTATAAGCAAGTCTTAGAATATATTTTTCAAGCCCTGGATTTCTTCACGGCCAGTCGTACGAAGCGTTTCCTAGAGTGATATCGATAATTAGGAAAAAACAGGGTTGTTGAAGATTGCATCGCAGAATATTTTCCCTAACAATTAAATTTATGCAACAAATTACGTTTCCCGACAATTATTATACATGCCAGTGTTATGCTAAGTTACCACTCTAGTAAGAGACTGTATATAATTACGTGTACCACGATTATTCATGACACTAAATTAATTTTTGGTACCTAATTTCACAAGTCGCTGACATTTGCAAATATAATTGCTTCTCTGCTAGTATCACTTCTGATGTTGTTCACTACCTTATCATTTTATTAACGCTTTTATCCTATTTAAATATTCACCGGTACTACTTGATAAATAAATGCGTTTTATAAACTATTTTATACGCTAATCAGATGTTGTTAGCTATTTAAGTGCATCGAGACTTTTCTCTCTCGCCGATATAAACATTAAAATGTTTGAAGCAGTGTCTCTAAACTCTTATGATATTATTTACTAACGTTGTAGATTTGATTTTTCCGCCATTTGTTCGATGGCCGTCTGCTGCTACTGCCGCTGCTGCTGCTCTTGGGCCGCAGTAGCGGCAGTAGAGTTCACAGTGAGAAACGTCATCAATTGACTGACGTCATTGGTTACTGTGCGGTACTGCCAGTAGATTTCGGAACGGTTTGGCAGCACAGCCAGTACTGCCAGTGAATTTCGGAACGCGCCCTTGATTGAGTTGTGACGTCACAAGGCAGTAGTATCGCTGTAATCTGTCGTCTTCATTAGCGAGGTGAGAGGTTCAGAGAAACGGTAGCTTTAACGTGGCTTTGCTTTCTGAAAAATGTCGTCGAATACGGAAAACTCGGCAAAGAAGAATTACAAATGGTCCACGTCCAAACTAACGCGATACCCTGATTCGTTAATTTTTTGCTCGGGACATATTCTGGCTTTCATGCTGCAGATGTTGTTGACCCTTCGGATTTGTGCGTAATCAATGGCATTGTCACCGTAAGATTCCCTGGTATTGCTTTAAACATACATAAGATTGGGTTAATATTAATAATAAGCCCGTAAAAATTGAATATTGCGGTAATATCTTCTAAATTACATGCGATAAGTTGTTGATACAAAACTACTTACCACTTAGCTCTAACTCATCGTATTTCAGGAACGTTGAAGAGTCAGTGCTATGTTGCTGGGTGTCTATAAATGCGTGAACACAAGATAAACGGAATTTTTGATTCACAGTTTTCCTTAAAATATCTCAAGCGAGAACGAATCGTCTGTAAAACTTGAACATCATGAGGAAAAGTCGTTCATTCCATCGCATGAAGGGAAAGACGAACTCGAAATGAAGGTTTTTCACAATTCTTGCATGTCAAGACATCATATTGTGCAGCGTTTATCTTTCATAGACGCGAATAAATAGCGGAATAGCGTTTTATCGTCAGACAAGAGAAGACGAATTCAGCCATTTTGAATGTTGATTATTAATACCCAAAGGGAACCTATTTTATTCGTCATGTCAGTTGGTGTAGTGGTAGCGTGCGATCCTACGAAGCCTAAGGTTATGTGATCGATCCCTTCTGGAGTAGGTTTTTTTTTCTCTTTAATTTTGATGGGTTAAGAAGATATTGTACCACCGATTTATGTAACTTCGTACTAGGACTTCTGCACAATTTATTTTTAATTTCACTTGTCCTTGAGCCCCAAGTTGCACCAAGGATATTGGATACATGACTACGGCGTATTAGGAAAAACCACAGCACATTAGCATAGCATTTGCATCTCCTGCATCACATAAAAATGACTACCGTTTGGAGTTTCCTATTGAACTTTCGCGACTTAATATTTCATAGCGATTTATCAGTTTAGTACTGGAACTTATGCTCTGCATTTTTACCTCACAATGTATAAACATATTGACGTGACATGAAAAGCAGGTATATATTGATAAATAGTAATAAATAATACTAGCTAACTAGAGTGTAACTATCGCGTATTTAACCATTACCACCTGCCCAAAATAATTTATTCTTTATCAAATGAGATCATTTATAATTTGCACGATTAAAAGCAACATACATATCTCCTGTTGGAAATAAATCTTTCTACTTCGTTGTTTATTCACAGTCTCCGTGGGGGTGTTCTTGTCTCATTACGTTTTAGTGTAAAAGACTTTTCTTTTAACTTTAAATTATAAACAAACAATGTGTTTTAACGTAAACTGATCATGTTATGTCAAAAGTCAGTAAAAACATCCTATCTTCTGACGCCTTCGTAACAGTTGAGAAAAAGATATCACAAGTCGCTTTTCATTTGTTTTCCCAGTTATTCTTTCCCATTTACTGCGATTTACTCACCTCGGAGGACTAGTAGAAATTTTCTTACAAGTTACAAGTCTGTTTGAGAATCAAAATGTGTCGTAACCATGAAAACACTTGTGAGTAAACACTTGTAACTTGTGAAATGGACTTGTAACTTGTAATTAGTGGACTTGTACGTTTCAGAAACAGAATTTCACAAGTTACAAGTGAATAGACTTGTGACATGTAGACTTGTAGCTTTGAGAAACAGGCCCCCAGCACGGAATAACTGCTAACATCCCATGATTCTATTTGCGAAGTGCGCACATTCCGGCCGGCGTGAATAAATACGGATGTGCCACGAAAACGTCTTGCAGAAAACGACTTAAATAAGTCAATTGCCACTCTTCAATTTGGCTCAGTTCTTACAAAAATGTTTTGGCATGTTAAACGGCAATCTGCCAAAATATATCCAGCGAAAAATAAATACCATCATGTATTTATTAAAGATTCAATGTGGTCTTCGCACTACTATCCGCAAATTTAATGAAGCTGACAATTGAATGAATAATAATATATTATACAATGATGTAGTCATGTACTCAAAAGAAAAGAAATCAAATACATATTCTGATGATATTTTTAAAGCAACAAAAAAAGGAACATGCTCAAATTCAATAATTTTTCCATGCAAGAATAGTGGTACAACTAACGGCGTTGAAGCTGCCTTCTGTTACTGCCTTGTGAAGTCACGGCAAATATTCAACATGGACACCCGTTTTGTTGGCCTTTAAATTTATTCAAATTTCCGATGGGTATCTCGAATCAACTATACACTCTTAGGATTTAAACTGTGGTTTTACGGCATTTTGATATTCTGAACTCTAATTTAAAAATGTTTTTGGGGCATTTTAAACACTAGTTTACTTCCCTAATACTAAGTCTAAACTAACGTCTAAAAGTCTAACTAAAATCTTAAGAAGTCTTCAAATAAAACTCTGTACAAATATCTCGGTGCACATATTCGTGAAACCAATTAAAACAACTACTTTATGTGAAATTTTGCCTAAAAAAAACGTCCGCCATTTAGTGACGTAATAGTACCCAAATATCGGCCGTAATCTCTTAAACTTATGCATAGGACAGGAAGAGTACCATGATCACAAATGGTATTGTTTTTTATTTCATTAAAATCCTTCCAAAACTCTACTATCTACTTAACTTCTAAGATTTTCGAAGAAAAATCAAAACGGGTGTTTTTTTGGACTGTTGGTCATGTTTGAGCCTCCGTATACAAGTAATGGCGAGGACCTAAGAAAAATGACTTACTATTTCATAATAAGCAATCGTTTGTGAGTATAAATGCCATGTTTCAAGTCTTAATAAAAAAAAAGCAATTTTGGATTTTGTCCGGCTATTTTCGATTTCCGACCACTGTGCGCCGTCGCAGCGGCCGTTTTATTGTCTACAAAATTGCGAAATTTACCTACACACAAGGTTTTCCTACCCCAGTGAGCAAAAGTTAGTGCAAAGTATACGCAAAGTATGTTCTCAAATGCACTACCTTTAGTGCAAAGTACATTCTCAAAGTATATGCAAAAAACATGGTCGGTGGCGCACATAGACAGTGCATAGTACATGCTGGTGCACTAGTGAAAAGAATATGCAAAGAATGTTCTGACCTGCACTAAGTCATTTCCGAATGTTCTTTTAATGTTCTTTAAAGACTTAACTATGGACTATCTAAAGTTAGTGTTTACTATGTGTTTCAGAGCATATGCATGTCTGCACATTCTAAGAAGCAACTTTGCATGTTCCTAAACTGGGTGCTACAGAGAAAGTAATACACCTGATATATCAAGAAAATTAGCTGTTTATTTAAACTAATGAACTAGATTCTTTAAAAATCTTAAGGAAAACTAAAAAAATAAAAAATTC
The DNA here is from genome assembly GCA_963573305.1 of Pyrrhosoma nymphula. NCBI lineage: Eukaryota > Metazoa > Arthropoda > Insecta > Odonata > Coenagrionidae > Pyrrhosoma > Pyrrhosoma nymphula. The sequence goes on along the minus strand of OY754337.1, from coordinate 48,666,306 downwards.
TTTAGAGTTCAACTTGCAAATAAGGTTGCGTTTCAAAACTCCTGAAACAAATTCAATGGTATTCAATCATATATATTACAAACAAGACAATAAGCGTAAAAAATTAGGATTATTTTCCACTCAACGACTAAAAAAGGATTCAGTCTCATTTAAAAATTATACAATATAAAACGGGAACAAGACAATAATCCTCGAAAATTAAGGTGATTTTCCACTTATTAACTTAAAAAAGATTCAGTCTATATTAAAAATTGTATACAAAAGTATAGGAACAAGACAATCTGACAAAAGTATAGGAACAAGACAATCAATCAAGACAGTCAAGAATATTAAGATGATTTTCCAATCCGACTAAAAAACACTGTCTCATTTGCTGCACTTTCTCGCCGGTGCCTCTTCTCCCCTGGATCTTCTCTGCTCGTACTTGGTGTAAATGACAGGTACTAGCTGGGACACTTGGGGAATATATGAGGAACAGCTGACTCCTTCAATTTAGGGTGGTACAGTGGTGCAGTCACACTCTTTCCAGACCTCTCGTCGAAGTATGTAGTTTCCCAAAAAACCTCCTCTGGACTGAAGTGCAGCTGACATACCCTAAAAAAAGTTGTGTAATTATATGAGGATAATAATTTCTGCTATTATTTACTATTCTAGGAATTCTAGGTCAAAATCCACCAGATTACTTCAAATTACATAATCAGGAAATAACAATATGAAAAGTAAGATTAAACACTGCTCATCTAATGTGAACCGGTAAGAGAATAATGATAGTGATGAAGTGAATAGTGATGAAGTGCTTCATCACTGGGAAACTGGAACATACAAACCTTCGTATCCTTGTCGTAATTCCCTCTGCACAATGGAACACAACACTTATTCACCATGATGGTACACTAATGATTCTGTGTAAATATAAATAAACACAGTAAACTCCACTCTAATCACAATATCTCGCTCTTCACTCACTCGCTCAACACCAACTACTTTCGTTCATGCAGTAAGACTGAACCAGGGTTAGGGTGTAACGGGCACGTTGAAACCTGTCAAACCGATGATGACACAAGGGATCGCCGGGAGATGGAGTGGACTAGGGGGAGGCCACATGGCGGCGAGCAAGGAAACACAAAACTTCTTGTTGACCACAGGAAAGTCACAGAAATATGACGATGGATTGTAGTGGAAGGGGGAGGGGGTTCACACGTATAAAACAGAATAAAACTGGCAGAATACCGCGTTTGCACCAACAAAAAACACAAAAGAAGCGAGACGATAAGCACACGTGTGACTGTGGCGGCGGTCATCTTGCCGAGCAAGAGTATCTCGGTGGTCACGGCTACGGGGGCTACACGGGAGTGGCGCGCGGACGAAATAAGTGAATTGCCAACCCTCAGAAGAGAGGGCCGCCTAGAAATGCTCGAAAGTATCGAGGCTTGCGATGGGATTTTGCGGTTAAATATTCACCAAAATAAGCCGTGACGAGCAGTGTTTTTCAAATTCACTCTTTTCCAGCTTTCTGACTTTTATTCGGCTGACGGAAGATTTCGGAATGTTGGCATGACGTCCTGCAAGCGTCATTCCTTTCAAAATACGAGTGATGACCGTCCGAAGCATCCAAACGTCAAAGTAAATTTTCTTTTTCAAAGTATCAGTTTATTACAAATTTTCGCAGAATTATTCGTCAAAATTTCTACTCTACAATAAATTCAAAATAAATAATATTTGTTTTCATGAACAAAAAAAGCCTGTAATTTTGGTTGTGGAGAGAGACTTTAATTTAAGTAGCCTAAAGAGAGCAACTTTGTTCCACTTGTTAGCGAGAATGTTCGGCGCTGACTGTTCCTTTTATATTTTACGTGACATATTTTCTGCACTAGTGCAAAACCTTACATTTATTGCATGTGTAAAGAATGTGTACAGGAGCACGTATGCATAGTCCGTGCTCTGGAGACTATCTTTTTCCTATTCGTAATTACACATGTGTATTGTAGCACATTCTTTGCACATACTTTAGATATTCTAGAAAACATTAGTTTTTTTAAGAACATTCTTTTCACATAAAAAACATATTTGTTTTGAGATAGTGGACAACGACACTAACTTTGACGTAGTGCAAAATTAAGTCTACGAAATACGATACACGGCCGCGTATCAGCGGCCGTGTATCGTATTTCTGTTGTCGTGTATGTTTCCTAAGGTAAAATTAGAAATTGACAATGTCTAATTCTTCAAGAAGGAGGTAGCGCATCGTGGTAGTTCTGGGAAGTTGAGGATTACTGAAAAGATATCGAAGGGAAAGTTAATGGCCAATTTACTTGCGGACTCGGGCACAGGTATCACTAAGGTGCGCGAAAAATACAAACAAAAGAAATGCTGTTGGACTGGATCAAAATCGGATGACGCGAGTGACCTTCAGAAGCGAATAACAATTTGATTCACGTGAATCTGTGAACAAAAAAATATAAAAAAGTTTGGTTAAAAAATCTAAGCGCGCCACTGAGAGCGAGGACAACAGGAAGCAATTAGCAACAGCAGCGTCATGTTCAGGAATATCATATTTGAGGTGGTTTGTGACAAGACTAAATTGCTTCGAGAGGGAGCTTAAGGGGGCCATTCCATAATTACGTCGAGCGTGAAAGGTGGGGAGGGGAGGAGGGCTCTTCTTACTGTCTCACGAAGGGGGGTATGAGAATCGAAGATGATCTTGCGTAAGACTTTGTTTACACGTGAGATCGTACTTCTGTAACCATTTTAATAATCATCGTCTCGTATTTTTAGCACTGAAAGCAATTAATTATTTACTACGAGCTAGTGTGCTCCAGCTACCTCTCGACCTGAGTCTCGGAAGTTAAAAAAAAACGCGAGGTAAAATTTTCCGAACAACATATCCTCGGATTCCTTGTGATGAGCGTAGGTATTCCATGCACGTCAGCGACGGACATAAGTTTTAGTTGGTGTAATATTTTGGGCAAACAAATGGCGAGAATGACTGGCCGATGAACGTAATGATAGAAAAATAACGAGAATTTCCTTTCTCAGTTTTTCCCTGACTATTATGAGAATTCCCTGACTATTCCAGGTTTTCCCGGTTTTCCCTGACGATCGCCACCATGACCAAGATTGTCAGAATCAAGATTGACGACAGGAAATTGCAAAAATAACAGAAAACTATCCATAAAACTAACGTATGTACCATTTGCTTAAGCATTTGTATACATCTCCTGAAAGTAAATATAATTATGGATCACTTGGAAATACCAATACATAAATTTTCTTGCTTCAAATGCCACTAAAAGCAATCTGAACACGTCCTATGTTTTCAATTTCCTCCGTTTTGGTTTTTCCGTACTTGCAAATTAGAACGATTATTTCAATAATAAGATGAACCAAGAATGGGTGAAATCATGACGGAATGATTATAGATAATCATTTCATATAAATTTCTAACATATTCGGCATTTAATTTTGATCATTGCCTTATCCAGAGTTAAATTTTGAAGATTTTTAAAGAAGAGTGAAGGTCGTTTGTTCTTTTTGAGCCAACTATCCGAGTTAACTACCTCAAGCTCTGAAATAGACAATCTACCGCCAGTAAAGCATGAAAATAAGTCAACAAGGCATCTGAGTCCCAGGCATATCCGTAGACCGCAACAAAAACCAAAACCTTTTTCCTTCTTTCAACAATACCCTGAGACACCTACGTGGCCAAACCGATTGCCAAATAATGCAATCTGTTACACGGTCGGGACTGAGAACGCCCCGAAACGTGAGCGTGAATGAGATTCATCCAATGATTGGGGCGGGGTTGCGCCAGATTTAATAAACGCTCATCCGTCCCGGAATAGGATGCAAGTACTCTGCACATGTGAGTAATCCTTCAGGAATGAGTTCATACTGAACATGTGCACCAAGAATGAAAAACCTTCGTTTTGAGGGAGAGCGGAGCTTCCAAAAAGTTGATGTTGATTGACTTTAACAATAAAGGGCGGGTACGGTGTAACGTAATTTACTTTAATTTTTGTTTTGATTTTTCTTTGATTTGGAGAATTTTTTTTAACTGCTAAAAAATTTTAGTTTAGATTTTTAACCGTTTAACGGTTTTTTAACTGTTTAGTTTGGAAATGTTTTATTGATTTTTTAAATGCTTTTGGGTAATTGAGGGATTGTTGACGAAGAAGGATTGTTGGATTGGAGGAATGAAAGAGACTGGAAGCTGGAAGAGCTGTTCTGTAACAAATAGAAGCATTACCTAATAAAAAATGGAAAATAAGTATTGTTTTTACGAGTAGACAGTCCGACACTGCAATGGAAACACGGGCCCTAAACACAATCCCGCCGACAACTTGGGAGAAACTTTCCTCACTGCTCTTGTATTCAGGCGAGGGCGCGCATAACACCGATGAGGGACGTGTAGGGTGATGAAGCACGAGCAGTGGAATGAAGGAAGGAATATGATTTACGACGTGCATTAATCGATTCTGTGATGCAGAGGGTTTATAAGGGATGGGGCGGAAAGAGAGGACGACAAGGTTAGCGGACCCACTGCAGCAGGCGGCCTGCGGGCATGAGCGAAGGGGAGAGGGAAAAATATATCCCGTGGCGACGGAACTACATATTAACATAGACGGGTACTCTAGCTGCGTGAAGGCTTGAAACCCTTGCGTTGCTCCACCCACAGTCTTTGCCAACCCTTTTGCCGGATACTAAACACGATATTGCTTACTTCTCTCAGAAAGGGAAACATTAAGTTCAACCGTAGTAATAATATAAATTGTTAAGTATCTGATAATCTTCCTTTAAAAAGAGCTCCGCCACAGGATGTAATCGAAATCTCTTTGTCAATTCATAATCAGTGCTGTAATATTGTTCTCGTATATAAATTCAGGTTAAACTCGATTATCTGGGGCCGAGACCAGGTAGTTGCAAGATGGGTGGGGCCCAAGCTCGCTAGGGTCTTAATCCGCAACCCTTTCTCCAGCTCCTCGACCTACACAGCGGGAGGCTCCCTCGCCAAAACCAACCGTGCTCACTACAATTTAAACTTTAACAACTACGTCATATAACAAGAAATTAATATTTTCATCGTACTCCCGATAATTTTACGAGTAAGCACATCTTTTAATCGTCGTTCTACAATGAAAATTAACAATTTTGCGAACAATGCTAAAAACGTGGTCATGAACAGCGGGAAATATGGCAACAACGCAGTGGTCCCCCCTCAAATTTTCCCTTTATTTGAGTAGAGTAAGCTTGCAGAAGTTTTGAACGGGTGTAGCTTTTCAAAATAACGTTGTTGACATCTGTGAGCGATGGGATTCGTAGTATTAATGTAGTTTTAAGATACTGTGCTGTGAATGTGCTCAGAATAGAAATAAACTGTCTATTTGCATCGGCCTGTGTCACTTTCTAATTCAGATAGAACGCGAGCCACAAAGATGTGTAAAAGACTGCACTGTAAATCGTTTGAATTTAAATCACAAGTCGAAGCTCAACTATTAACGCACCAAGCGATAAACCATTGCAGAGTCGTAGAGAAGATCAGGTGAGAATCGCGCAAAAATCTTAACAAAACCTGTTAAAATATCTTTACATGATATCTGAGCGTCTTCAGGTCTTACTCGGCTGAAGATAGTCTTATACTTCCTCATCAAGTACGAATAAATAATATTGGCTGATTGTCGTTAACTTCATCTGCAGCTGCAAATGAGACTTTAAGATAGGTTTGTCGATAGATAATGTTGCTCTTAGTAGTAGTACTAGTAGTTCTCCCTAATACTTGTAACCTTATCTTCTACCTAGTACTTACAGCATGCTATGTATGTTTTCGCTATAATCCTTGATTTTCCGTCCGTATATGTAGTAGCAATATGCATAAATACTAACGGTCCCTCTAACATTGGTAGTACATCTGTTGCGTAGTGCATGCTTGTGAGGCTTTGCCTCGTGGCAAGAATTAGTGATTTTTGCTAGTGCATCATTAGACGTAGTTACACTAACTTTAGGGTATAGTGTAATGCTTGTTGGTGACTACTCACCCCCTGCCACACACTCTTCATCTACATCTATCTCTAACTGATCTAAGGGAGAAATACAGGTTAATTCTTTTGCGCAAATTCTGGTCATAAAGTTTTATTCCGGTAATACATATACTGCTAGAGCCAACGTACTACGGTAGAAGCGAACGCAAGAATAAAATAAAGGAAATTGACTGCCGAACCGATAGATTCAAAATGTCATTTTTCCCACGCACAATAAGCGATCATAATAGTTGCGAAAGATCAATAATATGAAACTCCCACCCTCAATAGGTAGAGCAGAAATTTCACTTGTGCTTAATAACACCACATCATTACTAACTCACACTGGTCGATTTGTCCGGTATTATTTTATTTTGTTCTTTGCATGAAGTAGCATCTCGTAGTATTCACAAATTAACAGTATCAGTAATATTAACCACTAATTGTGTCAATAGCAATTGCTCTGTATGTGTGTATGTTCATTTACGTATTACTCTCCCAGTTTGTGGTTGGACTGCGCACTGTTCTCCTGACTGTTTTCGTCCTGCGCCTAGCGCAAGGGGGAGCGTGCGAGGTTCTGATTTGTTCTGGGACGAGTGCTGCATGCCTGGTGTGGAATCACCCCGTGCCACACACCCTAGTGGTGGCTTGCACGGTACATCGTAGATGTAGATGAACATCTACATCTACGAAGTACCGTGCAAGCCATCACTCTTGATGCGGCTTGCAGGGTATTATGTAGATGTATATGTGCGTTAGACCAATTCCGTTTTACATGCTTTTTCAGCAGCTGTCTCAATGGTGCATTAATTTTCGCCCTGTTAGGAATGAATTTATTGAAAACATTTTGCCATTCCTAATACATTTTGCAACTCCTCCTTACTTTTAGGGTCATTAAAAACTAAAATGGACTGTACTCGTTCAGGACCTGTCTTTGGTGAAACACGTCCGGGAAATCCGCGGACAGGCTAGTCGCAAATTGGGATTTATTAAAAGTTTATTAGAAAAATGCGACGAGATGGTTAAAGAGCGATGTTATTTTTTTACTCGTGACATCTCACTTGGAGTTTGTCGCTAGCATATGGGACCCTTACGAAGTAGGGCTAATCTCTGAAATAGATCGAATACAACGGAGACAAGCAAGATTTATATTTACGGCAAAATTTATATTTACAACTTACAATACATGAAAAACTGTGTGAAATATCTGGATTTGATATATTCTGAGGAAGGTGTAAAACCTGATTCTGAACGAGTACAGTCCATTTTAGTTTTTAATGACCCTAAGAGTAAGGAGGAGTTGCAAAAAGTATTAGGAATGGCAAAATGTTTTCAATAAATTAATTCCTAACATGGCGAAAATCAATTCACCATTGAGACAGCTGCTGAAAAAAGATGTAAAATGGAATTGGCCGTATCCCTTGAACTAGAGTTGGGGGTACAAAAGGTATCAAGTACCGCAACGAGATCTATTGTCTGGCAGTACAAGAGGGGGGATAGGGAGGGTTTCATAAACTTTCTTAGGGAAAGATTTCCTGAATGGGCTGGCAACGGCTCATGCGTGGAGGATATGTGGAAAAGGTTTAAGAATTTAATTTTCGAAGGGATGGAAAAGTTCATCCCGCATAAGATACGGAAAAGAATCCTGATCCCCTGTGTTATAATGAGAGGATTAAATCTCTAAAAAGGAACTTAAGAAAACTACACAAAAATAAATGCAGATCAAAATCCAGCCTAAACCTATACCAAACTTGTCGTGATGAACTAGTGAAGGAAAAACAATTGGCATATGGTAATTATATTGAAAATATATTGAAATCCGATGTTAATGAATTTTACAAACATAAAAGGTCCTGCAAGGATAGTCGTAGAAATATCAGGGAGGTCAAGAAAAGAAACGGGATTTCAACCAATGATGAAGAGGAAATAGCAAATGAGTTTAACTGTTGGTTCTCAAGTGTTTATCACAAAGAAACCAATACTATTGTCGTAGAAAACAAAAAAATCGAAACGAAGAATTCTGTAGATAATATCAATTACGAAAACGCACAATTGTTTACAGTCAACGACAAAAACATTTTTAAAAAAATTAAGCAACTTGGTAATCGTAAATCTAAAGGCCCCAATAGCATCACAGGTGAGTTACTAAAACTAATTTCATATGGAGTTGTAGCCTATCTCAGAATTATTTTCAATGTATCGTTAAACAATAAAAGCTTGCCCAAAGATTGGAAAAGGTCGATTATAGTTCCCGTATACAAAAGTGGCAATAGAAATATGGTCCAAAATTACAGGGCTATCAGTTTAACATCTGTTATGTTCAAATTAATGGAAAAACTGATAGCAGATTACCTTTTTGAATATTGGAACTCAAATGGGTAGTTAAGTACATATCAACATGGTTTTAGAAGAGGTTACTCTTGCGAAACACAGTTGCTGACTCTATGTCAGGACCTTGCAGAGGCAATCGATGAAGGCGACACGGTTGACGCAGTTGTGATCGATTTTGCTAAAGCCTTCGATATCGTGCCCCATGACTTGCTGCTAGATAAACTTTGAAAAACTACTATCGATCGTAGAGTGGTAGAATGGGTTGAAGATTTTTTGACGTGCAGATCACAGTCAAAATTGGCGACAATTTCTCTGAGGAAGCAAAAGTCACCTCAGGAGTCCCTAAGGGTAGTATGGTAGGCCCCTTGTTATTTCTAATCAATGATTTGCCGGTATCAATTAACTCAAGCATAAGATTATTTGCTGATGACTGCATAGTCTATCGTAAAATAAAAAATATAAATGTGAGTACAAGCAACAAAAAGAACTTGACCAAATTCACCGTTGGTCAAGTTGTAACAAAATAAAAATAAACAGCAATAAAAGTGTGCATATTCTATTTCAAATAAACGGGTAAGTGATGAAATTGGCTATGATTTAAATGGAGACGTAATAGCCAAGTCAGATAGTTGTTAGTACCTGGGCGTCATGTTAACAAAGGATCTGGGATAGGGGCCCCACAAAGAAAAGATAGCTGGGAGAGCGTTTAAAAACCTCCACTACGTGATGAGGAACATGAAAAAATGCCCGAAAAAGGTAAAAGAGCTGGCATATTTCACTATCCCCATGATAAAGGAAAGGCAAAGAGCTTGGAAAAGGTCCAAAGGAAGGCAGAAAGGTACGTTTTGGGGAGACAAAAAAATACCGATTGTGTTAGCAGCATGTAAGAAGAATTAGGGTGGAGTCCACTGCGAGATAGAAGGAAATTAAATAGGTTATTGGGAATGTTTAAATGCTACTCAAAACATCCAGCCTGGTTGGAATTGGAGAAGAGGCAGGAAACACCAAATTTTTGGGAAAAAATGACCAAATACTCCTTAAATCGTGGGGTCCTGGAATGGAATGAATTACCAGAAAAACTCACAAAACCTTTACCAAGAAATGTAAATATTAAAAAAAAAATGTTACTCATAAAAAACAAGAGGAAAGATTGATGTTTTATGTAGGTATATGTATTTTTACACCTTGTTATTAATTTTGTTTCAACCGAAACTAAAGATATAATGCCACCAGACATTGTCTAATTGCAGTATCAGTGTAATAATAATAATAGCATATTTTTAATTAAAAAAAAATAATGCACATAAACATCTACATAATACCCTGCAAGCCGCATCTAGAGTGGTGGCGTGCACGGTACTTCGTTGATGTAGATGTACACCTACATCTACGATGTACCGTGCAAGCCACCTCTAGGGTGTGTGGCACGGGGTGATTCCGCACCAGGCATGCAGCACTCGTCCCAGAACAAATCAGAACCTCGCACGCTCCCACTGGCGCTAGGCGCAGGACAAAAACAGTCAGGAGAACAGTGCGCAGTCCAACCGCAAACTGGGAGAGTGATACGTAAATGAACATAAAAACATACAGAGAAATTGCTATAGACACAATTAGTGGTTAATATTACTGATACTGCTAATTTATGAATACTACGAGATGCTACTTCATGCAAAAAACAAAGTAAAATAATGCCGGACAAATCGACCGGAATGAGTTAACAATGATGTGGTGTTATTAAGCACGAGTGAAAATACTACTCTACCTCTTCTACTCTACCTTCTAATTCTATTCTACTCTAATTCTACTCTATTGAGGGTGGGAGTTTCATGTGATTGATCTTTCGCAACTATTATAATCCCTTATTGTGCGTGGGAAAAATGACATTTTGAATCTATCGTTTGGGTAGTCAATTTCCTTTATTTTATCCTTGCGATCGCTTCTACAGTAGTACGTTGGCTCTAGCAGTATATGTTGAACGTCCGGAATAAAACTGTATGCCCCAAAATTGCGCAAAAGATTTAACCTGTATTTCTCCCTTAGATCAGTTAGAGATAGATGTAGATGAAGAGTGTGTGGCATGGGGTGAGTAGTCACCAACACGCATTACACTATACCCTAAAGTTAGTGTAACTACGACTAATGATGCACTAGCAAAAATCGCTAATCTCGAGGTAAAGCCTCACAAGCATGCACTAGGCAACAGATGTACTACCAATGTTAGAGGGACCGTTAATATTTATGCATATTGCTACTACATATACGGACGGAAAATCAAGGATTATAGCGAAAACATACATATCATGCTGTAAGTACTAGGTAGTAGATAAGGATACAAGCATTAGGGAGAACTAATAGTGCTACTACTAAGAGCAACATTACCTATCGACAAACCCATCTAAAAGTCTCATTTGCAGCTGTTATGGTCTCTTAACGTTCGCGAGAAAAATGTCATTTTAAATCTGTCCGTTCTGCAGTACAGTTCCCTAATTTTATTCTCATTGTTTGTTCTACCGTATTATGTCGGAAAAATATTTGATTCAAGTGTAGCAATAAATATATATATATATATATATACACAAAACGAAAATTTCGCCAATAGGCCTCAACAATAAAAACACTTGACAGGGGGTGGGGAAAGAAAAGTAAAAAGAGAGAGAGGACTTACTGGGACGTTTCGGGCATGTAGGCCCTTCTTCAGCAGTAGACAATTGAGAAGTACCGCTCCAAGGTAGGAGAAGGGAAGCGGGGAAGTTAGGGGAAGTTGTGGTATAGGGGAGGGGGGACGGGGATGGGCACTGGTGTCGCACCTATATGTCTAGGGGGGAGTGCAACAAAGTAGGGAGGGGCGTGGGTGTGGGTGAACTGGGATGAGTTGCGAATTACACCTGGCTGTCTAAAAAGACTGCAACAGAGTTGCTAAGTTGGGAGGGGGTGGGGGAGTGTAAGAGGGACGGGAATGGTCACGTGGTGTCGCACCTGGATGTTTAGAGGGGGGGGGGGGGAAACGCAACAAAGTAGAAAATTGCTTCAGGCTGTTTAGAGGAGTGCAACAAAGTTGCTAAGTTGGGAGGGGTTGGGGGAGGGGAATAAAAGGCGTCGGAGGAGGAGGGAGAAAGTAAAAGGACAAGAATTCAGTGCATAATGTTAAGACCGGGAGGGGAAAAGGCGCGACAATACCAAATAATTGAAAGCTCAGTGTTCCTAAGTTGTGTGTTCGAAGCGTCGGCGGGAAGGGCGTGGAGGATGGTGAGACGGAAGCAAGAGTCGAATTTGAGGTTATGAGTGGAGGCGTGTTTTGGGACTGGGAAGTTGGGCGGGGCGGCTCGGTGTCCGTTTATCCTGATGGACAGGGGATTACAGGTCTCGCCGATGTAAAAAGAAGGGCAGACCTTACACTGCAGTAGGTATACCACGTTAAAGGTAGTGCAGCTGCCGTGGGAATATATAGGAAATGGGGTGGGGTTGTTGGGACTGTGGAAAGAAGAGAGATTACATATTAAAGGGCAGGTTTTGCAACGAGGTCTATGGCAGGGAAAGGTACCGGGGATTTCAGGAGGGATCAAAGTGGGACGGGATTGGTGGTGGCGTAGAATATTGTTGAGGTTGGCCGGTCTTTTGTAAGTAATGGTAAGACATTTGGGGATTAAGTCGGAGGTGAGTGGGCTGTCGCTCAAAATGGGGAAAAGTGACTTGAGGATGAGGTTAACTTGGTGAAGCCCCGGAAGGAATGTGGTGCAAAGGTTCAAGGGAGATTTGGTGGTGGATGATCTAGGGCGAGGAGTATAAGGGGTGGTGGAGGGTAGGATGCGGCGATCAAGGAGAGGGAGGGGTAGCCGCGTTTAAGGAGAGCGGTTTTTAAGTTGCTAAGGTGGTGGTCCAGAGCATTTTGAGAGTTGCAGATCTGTTCAAGCCTCTTTGCTGCTTTGTCCTCCCAAGAGGTGTTCTTTTGGGAGTGAGCCATAATTTTGGCAGCAGCATAGACCACGCAATTTACCGTGCAAAGGTCCGACGTTTCCGTTAGGATTTCGTCGATAAGACCATTCAACTGGGGCAGGTGGTTACCCCGGAGAGAGATCTTCCGGTGGATGTCTCTCTGCCTAGGATGTCCTTCATCATAGTTAATGGTGCTTAACAACCGCGTTTGTAGATCAGAGACGGCCTGACCAGCTTCTTCCCCATTTGGCCTAGTGACAGACACAAATTTTGTTCTCACCTCAGGCGGTGGAGAGGCTGCCTGTGTCGGGGAGGGTGGTCTGGCCGGTGGTGTATTCCTCTGAACTGGCGGTTGGTGGAGGGTTTCCTTTCTTCGCAGGTGGTTGGCATAATCGCGCAGGTTTTGCTGCGATAGGTGGTCGTGTTCTGGATGCATCTCACACCACAATGAGTGCATCTTTGCCATATACCCCCTGCGGTGAGGCTCGCTGGCAGCATGGCATGCAAGAAGGCCGCCCCTTAGGGCTTCTGTCCACTGCATCCGAGCTCCCGTAACGGTGGTATTATTATTGCCACACCCAATTCCACTAGGACCCCCATCCGAGAAGGGCCGGTTGTGGGTGGCATTTCTGGTATCTTTCCTTGGAACCAGATTTACTGCGTGTGGGGTGGTTAGCCCCACACGCAGACGTCCACCATTAGCCGGCAAAAGCCGTTACCAGGTACGCCACGGGGAGGCTGGTGGTCCGGCTTTCGTACCCTTATTATTATTATTAAAGGGTACTGTATGGGCTTTGGTTTTTCTCTCATCGTCACCTCTTTTATATTTAGTTTCATTCAACATTTATTCATTTCTTTTTCATGACAGTCCCTTTTTGTCCTTTGAATTGCACTCGCGACAGCGGTTCGGCAGGAAGGACAGGCGTCAGTAGGGTCGATCCTAAGGGGCTGGTTACCGCAACCTCTTGACCCCGAGTCCCGCCGCCAAAGAGCCCTCCCTACCTCACCACCGAAGCTGAGGCATGTCGAAACATACACAGTTGTTGTCCTTCTTGATCCTTGTTATTCCATTTCTTGTATTTTTGCACTCATTCTATTACCCATACATCTACATCTACAAAATACCCTGCAAGCCACCTCAGGGGTGTGTGGCAGGGGGTGAGTAATCACCAACATGCATTACACTATACCCTAAAGTTAGTGTAACTACGACTAATTATGCATTAGCATAAATCGCTAATGCTTGTCACGAGGCGAAGCCTCACAAGCATGCAACACTACACTACAGATGTCATCAAAATGGAGAGTGACCGTCAATATACATGCATTCTACAACTACACAGATGGACAGGGACACAAGACCCATGTAGAAAACATGCTAGGCGTGCTGTTAGTATGTGCTAGGTAACAGATAAGGATTCAAGTATTAGGTGTACTACTACCACTAAGAGCTACACTACCTAACGACAAACCTAGATAAAAGTCTCATGTCAGCTATTATGGTCCCTTATCGTTCGTGGGAAAAATGACATCTTAAATCTATCCGTTCTGCAGTCTAGTTCCCTAATTTTACTCTCATGATCTGATCTACCGTAGTATGTCGGATTTCGTAAAATATTGTCAACGTCATCAGAGAATAGACCGGTTTGGAACTTACATAATAGATTTAGTCTAAATTTTAATCGACGGTCTGAAAGCTTTTCCCATCCCAGTTGCTGCAAAAGGTCAGTAACACTAACGAGATTATCATAACGGCCTTTAACATATCTTGCCGATCTTCGCTGCACGCGTTCTAACTCAGTTTCCAAGCCTATCTCATAAGGATCCCAAATACTGGCGGCATATTCTAAGTGGGGTCTAACGAGGGAGAAGTCGCTGATTTCCCTAACTTTATCGTCGCACTTGCCAAGTACTCTTTTAACAAATCCCAATTTACGATTAGCTTGACCGGTAATTTCTCGAATATGTTTACTCCACGATAGATCATTAGTCAGTTTAACTCCGAGGTACTTAACGGATTATACGGTCTCTAATTTTATGTTGTTTATGCAATAGCTGTTACAAGTAGCGTTTTTCCGTTTCCAAAAATTCACAACAACGCATTTTTTCAGGTTTAATTCTAGCTGCCATAGATTGTCGTTGAAGCTTCCTTCTTCAGTCAGCAAAATGTTGTTTTCTGTCCATTTATAGAAGAAATCTTCTAGGTTGCCGGCTTCCTTGTGATAGGCCTTTTCTTTTTCCAGTCTTCTTTTTAACCTCTTGGCCATTTCTTTCGTATAGTTTGTGTCATCCTTTTTTTCCTTTGCATGAGTGTAAAGTGGTCATATATGGTGCTTTTGGCAAGCGTTAGTAGGTAGTTGGAAAATTAGACGTTATGCGATTTACCGACCTTGTTTTTCAACGGAAACCCGGCGTAGTGATCATTTATGGTTATGGATGATTTTTGGGTCATTTTTTTATGATTCTACAGGTTACTTGCCAGAGTTGTTTTGTTTTCCAGCAACCGAAGATTATGTGTCACGTATCTGCTATGGTTTCGGAGCACCATGGACAGTCGTCTGTCTCCCTGAGGTATGCGTGAGCGAGGAAAGGGCCGGTTGCAATGGCGTCGTGTGCTACTCTCCACGCTGTGTCGGAGGCTCGTACGATGCACGGTCACATCCGAAATGATTGCCAGTAAACTTTTTCTCCAGTGATTGCCCCTTTAATTGGCCATTTGTTGTTGTTCTCGTTGTACAGGATTTGTTTGTAAATGTCTGACTTTTTGAGTGGTAATTTAAGTGCTCTTTTTCTTATCGGATTGTAAATGTGGAGAGAATGTCCAATGTTGCAATTTAGGGTTAGGTGAAAGCTGCATTTTTATTTTTCTGCGTTTGTAATATTTTGTGCGTCCCAACTATTTATCATGTTTGTATAGAAGCTTTTGAGGTTTTGGCAGTTCGTTTGTGTCGGTGTGTGTGGTTGTAATCTGTTTGTAGCTTTAATGGTGAGCAAGCACTAACTAAGGACCTCGAGGCAATACAGGAGTGGTGCGATGCGTGGCAGCTAGAATTAAACCTGAAGAAATGCGTCGTTACGAACTTTTGGAAACGGAAACACTGTCCTTGTAACAGCTATAGCATCTACATCTACAAAATATCCGGCAAGCCACCTCAGGGGTGTGTGGCAGGGGGTGAGTAGTCAAAAACATGCATTATACTATACCCTAAGGTTAGTGTAACTACGACTAATAATGCATTAGCATAAATCGCTAAGGCGTGTCAGAAGGCGAAGCCTCACAATCATGCACTACACTACAGATATGCACACAATGGAGAGGGCCCGTTAGTATATATGTATTTTGCAACTACGCAAATGGACAGAGGCTCGAGAGTTGTGTTGAATACAT
Source organism: Pyrrhosoma nymphula (assembly GCA_963573305.1). Lineage (NCBI taxonomy): Eukaryota > Metazoa > Arthropoda > Insecta > Odonata > Coenagrionidae > Pyrrhosoma > Pyrrhosoma nymphula. Next base: position 48,650,640 of record OY754337.1, on the reverse strand, counting down.
GCACGGCGTGCTGTTAGTACTAGATAACAGTTAAGGATTCAAGTATTAGGGAGTACTACTACTACTAAGAGCTACCCTACCTATCGACAAACCTAGATAAAAGTCTCATTGGCAGCTGTTGTAATCCCTTATTATGCGTGGGAAAAATGAGATTTTAAATCTTTGCGTTGTGGAGTCTAGTTCTCTAATTTTAATCTCATTATCTGTTTTACCGTTGTATGTAGGATTTCAAAAAAAATATTATTAACGTCTTCAGAGAATAAATCTGTCTAGAACTCACAAAATAGATTACGTCTGAATTTTAATTAACGATCTGAAAGCTTTACCCATCCCAGTTGCTGCAAAAGGTTAGTTACACTAACTAGATTATTTTAACGGCCTTTTACGTATCTTGCTGTTCTTCGATACAAGTGTTCTAACTCAGTTTCCAAGCTTATCTCATAAGGATCCCAAATACTGGCAGCATATTCGAAGTGGGGTCTAACGAGGGAGAAGTCGCTGATTTCCCTAACTTAGTCGTCGCACATTACAAGTATTCTTTTAACAAATCCCAATTTACATCTACATCTACGGTGTACCGTGCAAGCCACCACTAGGGTGTGTGGCACGGGGTGATTCCATTTACGATTAGCCTGACCGGTAATTTCTCGAATATGTTTACTCCAAGAGAGATCATTAGTCAGTTTAACTCCAAGGTATTTAACCGATTCTGCGGTCTCTAATTTTATGTTGTTTATGCAATAGCTGTTACAAGGAGCGTTTTTCCATTTCCAAAAATTCACAACAATGCATTTTTTCAGGTTTAATTCTAGCTGCCATGCATCGCACCACTCCTGTATTGCCTCGAGGTCCTTAGTTAGCGCTTCCTTATCATTAAAGCTACGAATTTCTCTATACACCACTGCGTCGTCAGCAAATAATCTAAGCTTACTGTCAACTTTTTCACCGATGTCGTTTATGTATAAAAGGGACAGAAGCCTATGACACTTCCCTGTGGGACACCCGATGTGACTTTTACTTCAATAGAGATAGCGCATACACAACAGCAAATTAGAGACTGTAGAATCGGTTAAATACTTTGGAGTCAAACTGACTAATGATATCTCGTGGAGTAAACATATTCGGGAAATTACCGGCCAAGCTAATCGTAAATTGGGATTTGTTAAAAGAGTATTTAGCAAGTGCGACGATAAAGTTAAGGAAATCAGCTACTTCTCCCTTGTTAGACCCCTCTTGGAATATGCTGCCAGCATGTGGGATCCTCATGAGGTAGGCATAAAACTGAGTTAGAACGTGTGCAGAGAAGATCATCAAGATACGTTAAAGGCCGTTATGATAATCTCGTGAGTGTTACTGACCTTTTGCAGCAACTGGGATGGGAAACAACTTCAGACCGTCGATTAAAATTTAGACCTAATCTATTATGTAAGTACCAAACCGGTCTATTCTCTGACGACGTTGATAATATTTTACAAAATCCGACATACTACGGTAGATCAGATCATGAGAATAAAATAAGTGAACTAGATCGCAGAACAGACAGATTACAATGTCATTTTTCCCGAGAACGATAAGGGACCATAACAGCTGCAAATGAGACTTTTAACTGTATTTGTCGATATGTCGTGTAGCCCTTAGTAGTAATAGTACTCCCTAATACGTGTATCCTTATCTGTTACCTAGTACTAACAGCACGCCGTGCATGTTGTCAGCATAACTCTTGAGTCTCTGTCCATTTGTGTAGTAGCAATATGCATAAATACTAACGGTCCCTCTCCATTGGGAGTATATCTGTTGTGTAGCGCATGCTTGTGAGGCTTCGCCTCGTGACACGCATTAGCGATTTATGCTAATGCGTAATTATCCGTAGTTACACTAAGTTTAGGGTATAGTGTAATGCATGTTGGTGACTACTCACCCTCTGCCACACACCCTTGAGGTGGCTTGCAGGGTATTTTGTAGATGTAGATGTAAATTGTTGTTTTGTCCACGTGTTGCCTACGTGATTGTGAACTCCCGCCGCATGGTACAGAATATGGAGGAATGCGCAACATGAAATTATTTAAATATATAGTAAATGGGTATGAAACTAACGTACGTTTATTATAATATCACAAAATCAATTCAAACAGATGATATGCGTCTTTTTATACCTAAGTTGCCCGTCGGATTGGTAAAAATGTACAATGTAGCTACATATCTACATGTTTTACTGGCTCGAACTTGGATACGTTACACTTCTGTATATTTAGTTTATTATACACATTTTCTTACCGTTTATGTATATTATCACAACATATAGCTATATTAATAAAATACAACCTTAGAAAAATGGGAAAGAGCGATGTGCGGTTTTCTTATGAGATACCGGAATTTCCCTAAAACTTTCAAATTGTTGTAACTATTGACCAGTTGAAGATAAAATATTAAATTATAGCTCGTTTTAAAGGTAATGTAGTTTTTTACAACTATGCTTCCGAGAACTTTGCTGTAAAACTAAATGCTGTTCCGCCGGAAGGAAATGTTGGTCAAACAACGTGAGGAAATTAAGCGTTTTTCAAATATTTACATTTTTTGATAGCAAATATCTCGATAACTATGATAAATATAAATAAATGTATAAGAAACTATTTTGTAGTACATATATTCAGCTTTAATTTTATAATCAGCAATATTTTCGCTATCACGCACCGTTTTCAAGATATGAGCGAAAAATCAAAATAGGGACCTACTGCGAAAAATCAAAATAGGGACCCCCTCCTCCCGATCACCTCCTTGGTCCGGGGACTTCCGGGGAATGTTTACCTTCTATCAACTTCAAACACATTGCTGAAGTTTTGTCTGTCCTCTTCCATGCCCTCTAAAACCCCTTTTTGGACATTCATTGTCTGGACAAATACCATTTTAATGTTTATTTAGTTCATGATTTTGTTTTCAGTATAGGCATTAAACTTTCTTAGTTCACTGAAGAATGCTATCTATTCAAATTACACACTAGTTCATCTAACTGCTTTCCCTAAACCCATTTTTTTTATTTTTATACATTTTAAGCTTGTATAGCCCTACAATATATACAGATTGCATTTTCAAGCACATTCTTGATTTATACGCATTTTTTATCTAAACTCCTATTTTCGGGTATTTTAGAAGTCATAGTATTTCCTCCTAGTCCAGAGCTTATGTCGAAAAAAAAGACTAACAATCTAGGGTATTCTTAGCAGCGATTTTATTGCGTATATGTATTAGGGACAATGATAGGAAAGGTGTCTCATCTTGAGATTCATAAACTATTATCCGCGTCATTGTTTTATTTAAGCAATAAAATTGAAAAACTAGTTTTTTTCCAAAATATTGGAAAAACCATCGGTCGTAGAGAAAAATGAAGTCCATAAGATTTGTGCGTAATAAAAATGCCTACAATTTGAGACTTGCTCATTTAAAATCGGTCAACAAATAGAACAGTTATTCCGAAAAAAATTGAAAACTAACGGTTTTTGTTATTGTTATAAATTTGCGATAATTCATTTAAAATCAATCAATCATTGTAACATGATTAGCTGGTTAAAATGGATACTAAGAATACTTTATTTTCAAATTGCATATGCACTGGGCTACCCAATATCTCCTCAAATACTTGATCTCCGTTAGAAATAACAGCAAAATCGAAATCACCATGTTAAAAAAAACCCAAGGTGGGGAATCTTCTTTGCCATTTGACAAAAATATGATTTTTTCCCTTATTTCGCGATCCAGACCAGTGTGCGCCAGTGTGTGTGTTAATTTTAACTCTCTGTCACTCTATCTCTTCTTCTAGTCTCTTCTTCCTCCTGCTTGCTAATGGAGCCCTTCATTTCTTTCCGATCTTGCAGTTATTGGAAGGAATATTTCCAAATCACTGCGGGATTATTATTGTCATAAGCAACTTACGCTTCGTAGGGTGGAATAAACAAAACAATCCTAAACTTTCGAAAACATCTCCCTTAGTGTCTCCCATTTTGGTGTGGTGCTTAACTCTTCAAAGCGTCCATCTTCGTCCTTAATTTTTGTCGGTTGGAACAAAAGAGGTATTCGAGCGCAGAGGCGTGGGGGTTCAAGAAGGCTTCCATGAGGAGACAAATCGAGAACGATCGTTGGAAACGGTGTGTGAGAAATCCTAACAGACCGTCAGAGCTCACGCGGCAACAATGGAAGGAATTAGTAGGAGTGGGGAGGGGGGAAAATGGGATCATATTGTTGACATGAGGTTCGGGCTTCACGTTTCCCATTGTTGTGCTTGATTAGTTCGAGAAACCGCCGGCGCGGCGGCGGCCTCTCCGTAGAGGACTTCTTATCTGCCCCCACTCGTTTCAGCTCTTGTAAGTCGTCTGTGAACGTAACACACCCTGAATTTTGCGCCTCCTCACGAAGGGTCTTTCTTCCTTTCTCCTCCTGCTGCCTCTTCGATCAGGAAGGCGAAGTAGGCGTCGGTGGGGCGCAGACCCGCTAGTTGATGAGTAGTGGGGGGGATGGTAGGGGAAGACAAGGAGTGATTCTCATCCGTGATCTTGTAAACTGAAGATTTATTACAGGTTAGGATTTTAACAAGATATTGGCAGCTCACTGAATAAAAAAACAATTTTATTGGCATGGGTTGCTTGGCCCCGTCAAGGGGGTATATTTAAGTCTCTTTAAACAAACAGACACACACAACAGGTCTTCTTGTCAATTTAGAAGACTGCAAAAAAAGTTTTCAGTTTTTCTTCTAAAAATTAGTTAAGGATTTGAATTGTATCTCTTGGTCCCATTACGGGAATGTGTCCAATGTCCAGCGTGGGGATAGGCGGTAGGAAGAGCACTGGGGAGGGGGCAGTTAGGGGTCCTCTCCGAACAGCATCCTTATGAATCGAGGGTCCCTTCCCCGAAAACAGCGGACGGTGTCCTCCAACGAGTAAAGGGAGGGAAGAGGGGGGTCCACGGGACATAGGGGGAGACGTGGACTCTCGTTGAGGGTGAGTGGGTTGCTGGTGGGAGGGGTGACTCTTCCGCTCCGCCTCTGTAGCACTCTCTGCCAGCGGAAGGGGTCGCCGTCGGCGGCGTGTCGGAGGCGAACTCGTAAGCTGCATAGCCGCGACCCCCAACTAAGTCTCGTCGTGCGTCCAGGCGAGGGTGTTGGGCTCGGTCTTCTCCCTCCGCCGTCGTTCCCCTCTTTTCGCGCAGCGTCGCCCTTTTATCCCGATTGACCCCGGGCGTGGGTGGGGGTCAGGGATTTTTCCGCCCAATCATGGCCCAGATTCCCCTAAGTTCTCCTTCCCTTCATGCACTCCCTTTTCCTTAACCTTCACTTGTTGACATCCTAATTCCCCTGCATGCTCTTCTCGCCCTCCGTGTCTCGCCAGACTGGCGGGTCGTGGGAGGGATGGCGTGGGGTGTCAAGGATGTTGGGGGGGGGGTTGTCGATGGCTCGTGGCGAGGGTTGGTTGAGAGGTGACGAAGATTTTTCCAACACAGAGAGGGATTTCCTTGAGAAGGGACATGGTCGGATACTGTGTGAGGTCAGGGGGGGGGGGAAGACGCACGACCGCCGGGAGGAAAAGTGGGAGTGTCTGCGTTCCACAAGCGACGGTCAAGGAGGGAGAATGGGGAAGTGCGAGGCAGAAGGAATATGTATTATCCGATCGCGTACTTTTCGGCATGTAAACCAAGTGGCACGTATCAAACGTAAACGTGGACTCTCGTTGAGGGTGAGTGGGTTGCTGGTGGGAGGGGTGACTCTTCCGCTCCGCCTCTGTGGCACTCTCTGCCAGCGGAAGGGGTCGCCGTCGGCGGCGTGTCGGGGGCGAACTCGTAAGCTGCATAGCCGCGACCCCCAACTAAGTCTCGTCGTGCGTCCAGGCGAGGGTGTTGGGCTCGGTCCTCTCCCTCCGCCGTCGTTCCCCTCTTTTCGCGCAACGTCGCCCTTTTTTCCCGATTGACCCCGGGCGTGGGTGGGGGTCAGGGATTTTTCCGCCCAATCATGGCGCAGATTCACCTAAGTTGTCCTTCCCTTCATGCACTCCCTTTCCCTTAACCTTCACTTGTTGACATCCTAATTCCCCTGCATGCTCTTCTCGCCCTCCGTGTCTCGCCAGACTGGCGGGTCATGGGAGGGATGGCGTGGGGTGTCAAGGATGGCGGGGGGGGGGTGGTCGATGGCTCGTGGCGAGGGTTGGTTGAGAGGTGACGAAGATTTTTCCAACACAGAGAGGGATTTCCTTGAGAAGGGACATGGTCGGATACTGTGTGAGGTCAGGGGGGGGGGGGAAGACGCACGACCGCCGGGAGGAAAAGTGGGAGTGTCTGCGTTCCACAAGCGACGGTCAAGGAGGGAGAATGGGGAAGTGCGAGGCAGAAGGAATATGTATTATCCGATCGCGTACTTTTCGGCATGTAAACCAAGTGGCACGTATCAAACGTAAAGGGGGAGGCTTCCATGAACACACGCGCCATCCCTTTAGGGACAGTACTTTTGGTGAAGTAATTGGTAGTGGTTTGTCTGCTCTTCTCGTCCGCGAAAAAATCACTAAGAATTGCCTAGGATGGGTAAGGATTCCATTGTTGACATGGGAAAGGCTTCTTGGTCAAGGATTTTAACTTTCGGAGAGTCATGGAGAGAAGTTTCGTCCACTTTTTGAAAGGCCAATTAGCCGCCTTTTCTTGCCCAATTGAGATTATCCACGCCATTTTATTTTATTTTTTAACTTTTTGCATTTACTTTCGTGCGGGGAAATACCACCGGAGACTCTTGTGCTTTTCAAGCTAAGAAATTGCGAAAGCTGGCTTCAAGTTCAATTCCATTGTCACCACGAAACTAAAAATTAAGGGAGGTGTTTAACTATTTGTTATTAACAGAGACTGTAAGAGACACTTCGTTTACTCCATAACATGTATAAGTTATAATAAAGTGTACATATGACAGGCAAAACAATATCTCAACCCATTAACGCCCAATGGGTCGTTAGCGACCCATTTGGAAATAAAATATTTAACTTGAAAAATAACCTTGGGTATATTCTTAATATATTTTTATTCGACTATTTAAATATGAAACTTAAACCCTTTGGGATTTTACAGCACAACACACGTGCTACTTTTTACATTTATAAAATAAATATCATATTTCGATATAGTCGGGTGTCTATGTAAATAATTAATTTTTAAATATTGTAATTAATGAAAAAATAATCTTTGTATGCTGCTTTTTGTTTAAAATAAAGTTACCTGAAATAATTAATTCATAATTGGTGGAATAACTTTCGTAAGAGCTGTAATATTGATGTATAAACCTGCGTGGGTCGAAAACGATCCATTGAGCACTTCTACGATTACCATATTCCTTAAGTATGATTCTGCTCCACATGCCTTAGATTCAGTTTTAGTTGCCTTTTGCGGACTCTTGCACTATATGCCTTGCTAAAGACTTGTTGGAGACCTAATTTAGCGTACAATTATGGTATATAATGTACAAATAAATAACTATATTCCTAATATGACGTGTGTAAAGAATGAATTGAGTGTGGAAATACAAGATTGGGCACTCAATCTCACGACATATTATACCATTCGAGGAATGTACGACTAGCTGGTTTTCCTTTACTTACAATGTACAAAGTTGGGTAACGAATTGTTTTTTTTTTCAGAAAGTCTGAACAAACTATTTAGTAATTGGAAGGGAGCTCCATCAAACAAACGTTTCCTCGACATCCAAATGATACTTGTGCGCCATCTAAATGACTAATACTTAAATGTAATCATGGATAACATTACAATGTATTCATCTGATATACGTAGCTATAAAATGATAGCCCTCGTGTTTTAATGTGAGGAACTACATTTGTTCATCTGAGAGCAGACTGTGCGGAAGGGTAACCAGCTGAAAGAAGCTTGGTCAACAAAAAACCTTGTTGGTTCTCGAAGTTATTTTTATAATGCGAAAATAAACTTTTTTGTGAGCAACAACACTTTTTATACTATTTTATTACGGAAAAATTAAAAACATAATTAATATCTTCCAAGTACTTGATTTGTATGAACTGCTGGTATAGGGCCTTTTACTAATATGTTCATTATTTTCATGTAATTAGGTCGCAAGGTTTGACTTTTGCCGAAATACTTGAAGCGATGGAGATGTCTGAACTTGGCGAAATTCCGTATTCCGGCGCTGATATTTTTATAGAGCCTCGTATTGATGGAGATGAATCTGAGGGTGACTCTGATGACATGGAATGCTGTGACCCCGATCGGTTGTCTCGTCGTCAACTCCAGGCTAAGGCAGATCTAATCATTTTTGTCCCTCGAGACGACGATGGAGGTGCGGTGAGTTTCTATCTCTCCAGGAACCAGCCACAAGCGCAGGTTTAAATCTTTCAGAAAATACGGAAAGCAGGTTAAAAGTTAGAAAACCTTTGCCAACAGGGTGTATGATGAGACGAAAAGGCCAGCGTGCTGTATGTAGCCAATCAGAGAAAGTTCCTACGCTTTGAGAGCGTGATGACATATCCCCAGCTCCTGATATTTCCATAAAAATGCATTTCAAGAACGCAGATCAGTTTACGGTTGAATTACATCTAATTGACTTTTGGGAAGCATTCATCAGTGAGGATGTTATGAGAGAGATCGTAGAATTCACCGTCGAGCACGCAGCCTCGAAGAATTTCCAAAATTTTCAACTTATCGTCGATGAGATGTACCTACTGTTTGATGGGAATTTTGTACCTCACTGGATATGTTCCCCTTCCGCGTCGTCGCATATATGTACTGGGAGGGTTCTGATGATGTGCGGAATACTTTAGTATTGAATTCCATGAGGAAAAATCGCTTCGAGGAAATCTTAAGGCTTCTCCATGCATGCAAAAATGGTTGAATAACTAACTCCTGGTGACAGAATGGCTAATGTGCAACCACATCTGAATCGATTGATCGCAGCTTTCATTGCAAACGCCCCAGATGAGAGACGCGTATCTGTGGACGAATCCATGATTCCGTATTTCGGTAGACATGAGTGCAAACAGTTTATCAGGGAAAGACCGATACGTTCCGGTTTTAAAACTTGGGTAGCCGCCGAACGACAAGGGTATTGCCTTGACATCGATATTTATCATAGAAGGAATACAGAGGATATCCGACCAGCATATGTAGGTGTCGGTGAGTCGGTTGTTCTAAAAAAAAAGCAGGTATTCTCACGGACAGTTTCCCAGATGTGAAGTTATTTTTCTATTTTGGCAACTTCTTCACAAGTGCAAAGCTATTGTCAGCGCTGGCAGCCCGTGGCGTACAGGGAACAGGTACTGTTAGCTCAAATCGAATGTATCACTGTCCTCTACCGGATAAAAAAGAAATGTAAAAACGCGTGAGGGGAGCGTATGACGCTAGAGTTAACAAAGTGAGGAACATAATAGCGGTGGCATGGACGGATAACAATACATCTACATCTACAAAATACCCTGCAAGCCACCTCAGGGGTGTGTGGCAGGGGGTGAGTAATCACCAACATAAATTACACTATATCCTAAAGTTAGTGTAACTTCGACTAATTATGCATCAGCACAAATCGCTAATGCTTGTCACGAGGCGAAGCCTCACAAGCATGCAACACTACACTACAGATGTCATCAAAATGGAGAGTGACCTCAATATACATGCATTCTACAACTACACAGATGGACAGGGACTCAAGACCCATGTAGAAAACATGCTAGGCGTGCTGTTAGTTATCGTTAACGCAACGTCTAATGTTCATGGAATTTATCCAATCCGCCAAGTCTTCCGATACTCTGTTGCAAATAAAATATAAGTAGGTGTACCTCAGCCAAATTTAATCAGCCAATACAACCGCAACATGTGGGGGGGGGTGGATTTCTCTCCGAGTACAGATTTGCGGTAAGGGGGAAAAAATGGTACATCCCAATTTTATTTTGGTTGCTCGACGTAGCTATAAGCAATACCTGGATCCGGAGTGAAAGCTACGGTAGGATTCTAGATGGTTTTTCTTTTGGAAGTATGGTACTGCACTTAAACTTCCTGGGCCGATAAGTTCGGCAGAAGAAGTAGGGAAGGCCGCCCGAATACAACTCGGTGGTCATATAATCATTACAGGTCAATGTAAACGACGATGCGCAGTTAGCCGCAGTAAAACCGTTAAAGCATGCCGAATATCCGGAGTGCCGATTCACAGTACGTGCTTTGCGGACAATCATGCGTAACATCACAGATGTTAGTTTCAGTTTTGCAGTTAACTTTCAACAGAAAGGTGTGTTATTTTTAAATCACATTTTCTAATTACAAATTAATGTATTACTTTGTATATGGAAGAGTTATATTAGTTGAATTGTGACTTCATTTTTTAAATAATTCATATATTTCCATTGTCTGTGCAAATTTAGCGCCATGTTAAAAGGGGCCATGTTAAAGCGCGCCATGCTAAAAGGGGATGTTTTTGGATATTTGCCACAAATTTGTGCATTATTTTGTTTTTTTATAAATTCATTGAAAAATGTTTAACTACAGGTCACATTGTAATTAACAACATATTTAGGAATGAAATGTTCTTTTCTGTTACTTAGAGATTCTGAATTTTCATCGAGATGAATAATAAATTGAATTAACTATATAATTCAGAAATTAAAAAAAAAACAAGTAGTAATAACAAATAATTATTTAAGATGTATTTATTGTGAATTTAAGCCAAATTTGAAGTCATAGAAATAAAAATTTCGGGTAAACGCACATTCGGGTCGGTTGAACTCACGCACACATGCTCTTCGGGGTTGTGCCCAATGGGTGCCCAATAATTACTTATATGTTGCTAGAAGAATTTAAGAAAATATTTTTCCTATAAGTTGGGTAAGGTATTAAAGAAGGAAATACATGTATAACAAACATTTAAAAAGAAAAAAGATCTGGGCGTTAATGGGAGACAGGCTCTTCCAACATATAACTGGCAGTTTCTAACAATGCTTTATGTGATTTTTGAGGTTTCCCCGGCTTCTGTTAATTCCCTTAATTCTTTTCTCAGATAATTCCATCGCGTTTATTTCCTTGGCAGGCAACCTTTCACTTCTCATCCAGAAAGCAGCTCAAGGTTTTGAGGAAGATAATCTTCTAATATATCATAATAAAAGACTTCTACCTGGAAACGCCTCCAAGGTGTCGGTTTTAAAAACACCGTGGTCGTTATCTCATGGGAAAATAGAAAACTGTCCTGTAATTATTGTACTAAAAATATCGCCAGCTTCACAACCACTCAATATTTTCCGATCAATATATATCTCTTACGGACTAAATACGACAACTCAAGAACGCTGAATTGACTAAAATATACGATAATTATCACGGCGTTTCGAGAACAGGGTGTCGATTCTCAAAAAGCCGCGATAAATATCAAATGCGAAAAAATAGGTAGTCGCACGGTTTCGTGAAACTATCGCATTATACACCATCTCTTTATATTTTTCATGCTATAATTATCACATGTGGACAGGATGAGACAACTCAATAGCACTGGGGGGTCTATTGTCGAAACACCGTCATAATTATCGAATACGAGAATACTAATGTTATTGCATATTTTCGTCGAATCACCATTCTCGAGTCGTCACGTCTTGTCCACATGCGATAATTATTGATTGGAAAGTATCGTGTTTTTTGTTGCATGCGATATATCTACGAAATAATTAAACTTATTATTTTCGCTCGCGATAATTCCTTATCTTGGAATTACGAACATCTACCCTCAGGGTAAACGAAATAATGCAATAACATTTTTATTTTCGCATGCAATAATTACCACGGCGTTTGTGATTTGCCCCTCAGACCTCCTGTGGAGCGCAGGTCCAGGACAAGTGGTAGCATGATAAGTAGAGAGCCTTGATTTTGCGCATAATTTGCGATATACTTCATACTGTTATTCTTATTAGTTGATGAGATATGATCCGTTAAACTTTTTAACCGTTTTATGGGCGGCCCACCAGCCTGAAGCATCAGAGCGGACAACTCCTAAGATATCGTACAATGATATGCAGAGAGCCTTGATTTTTCGCGTAATTTGCCGTTTACTTCATATTTTTATTCTTATTAGTTATGAGATACGATCCGTTAAACTATTTAACCATTTTATGGGCGGCCCACCGGCCTGAAGCATCATAGCGGCCAAAGCCTTAGAAATCGTACCATGATATGTAGAGAGCCATGATTTTTCACATAAGTAATTTGCCGTTTAATTCATATTTTTATTCTTACTAGTTGATGAGATTTTAGCCGTTAAAGTATTTAACCTTTTTATGGGCGGCCCACCGGCTTGTAGCTTTAGAGTGAACAGCCCCTAAGAAATCGTACAATGATATGTAGAGAGCCATGATTTTTCACATAATTTGCCGTTTACTTCATATTTTTATTCTTATTAGTTGATGAGATTTTAGCCGTTAAAGTATTTAACCTTTTTATGGGCGGCCCACCGGCCTGCAGCTTCAGAGTGGACAGCCCCTAAGAAATCGTACACTGATATGTAGAGAGCCTTGATTTAGCGCATCATTTGCCGTTTACTTCGGCTTATATGAAACAGTCTAACCGTTTTCCTGGCGGCCCGCGGGCCTGGAGCTTCAGAGCGTTCCACACCGTGCAGGATGTTTAGAATATGGATGTTGCGTGCCCTATGTCATTTACTCCATTCTTTTATCATTAATTGTGTCTGAGATATAAGCTATTTAAAATTTTACCGATTTCCAGGAGGCCCGCCGGCCTGGCGTCATCTCAAAAGTCTGTCTATTACGCGTCGAATGCCGTTCACCGCTTGCTTCTAGTGCTATATCTTCCTGAGATATCGCATATCAAATATTTGTGCATTTCCTCATGTGGCGGGAATTATTGTACATTTTACTATGCATAATTCTCATAGGTTTCTACAATGGATTGCTAGCTTTCGACCGTACTTCCAGTTATCCAGTGGTTACGAGATTTCTCTTAGAGAGATTACGAGAGATCTCCCCCGTAAGAAGTACCAACCCCACTCCCCCCGTCGTACCCCTGAATTCCCTCCCGTCCCTTAACATCTCGCTCCCCTTCATCTCATCTCATCTGCCACCTCTAACAGCTTGCAAGCAAACTCGCTCCGAAAACATTTTCTTGTACAGCCCCTTTCCTCCTAGTTTCTATCTTGAGGTCTGGATTGAGAATAGAAGGGGGCTGGGGCTTTAAAGGCGTCCCACATTCAGTTGATAGTATGAGCTCTTATGGGGATTCATTTCTTTTGTAAATCTCCAGAGATGCAATTCTCCGAATAGCAGCAGGAAAATTATAATAGTGTTCAGTAGGTTACTAACTGACCATCTAGGAGTCTTCCAATAAGCGAGTATTATTTTCGAAAGAATATTTCTTAAAATCAGCTCTGTGCACAAAATGGTTGCCTACGTGACGTAAAAGTGAGCACACGGAACCACTAAGCAAGTTTGGCAACAGTTTGGAACAGCAATATCACAGAAACACTTATTAAAAATGTCCGCAGCAAGTTTTATTCTACCGACCTAGGTTTCGGCAAACATTGTCATTAGCAAGGTATTGGAAATGTTTGCCGAAACCTAGGTCGATATAATTAAACTTTTAGGGCCAGTTTCACCAACTCAGATAATACAATTAACTCGGATAATTTTCCGAAAAACCGAGATAATGCAATGTTCCTGTTTCACCAATAGCATTATCTCGGTTTTGGAGCATTATCTCGGTTCTCAATTTTACTGGCGATTTTCCTCGGTTAAAAGCTTATTATCCGAGATAACCCGTACCTACACCCGAGCACATCGTAAGTTATGATTTTATTTAATAAATATATAATTGCTTATTGTTGCAATTTAACCTCTCAGGGTATTAGTACCATTTTGCATTAATTGAGAAATGCGTTTGTAGGCTGTACGAGGCATATTATGGACGAAATTAACTATAAAGTATTTCTAGCGACGAAAGGTAAACAAGGGAAATCCCTAACTTCGTACTTTATGAATAACTTTCAATAGTGTATTTTAGCGTACATTGATAATAAAAGCATTCTATTAAATCATTGATACCATGCTTGATATTAATCTAACGTCATTTATCCGCGTAGTAAGAACTTAATGTACAAATTTCTCTCACAAACGTCCCAGGCGAAGAGGACACTGAATCACGTTACAAATATGTATCATAATTTACGATTTTTGTGCCAGTTTCCCCCAAAATTATTAAGTGCGACATGATATATGTAAACAGTGATAGTTTTTGTGTGTAAATAAGACCCTTGGGAACATTATGAAGAACCATATGCGCCTAAAATAACTCAAATCGGAGGCAAACCTGTAATGCCATGCCGTGATGACGCATTCTTGAGGATATAAAATGACATATTTCTCGATTGTTTACATTTGGCGTCGTGGGCTAGTGGTTAGTGTTCTCGACTCCGGGTACTAAGTGTACCAGTTCGCGCCCGACAAAAGTAATTTTTTTTCTTTTTTTTCCAAGACATTTTTTTACGCTCTGGCCTTTCAGTTGGAACTCATTCATCTTGAATTTCTGAATTTTCAAAAACAATGTCGGGGAGTAGGGCCAAAACATTAATTCTATCTGTTGCTTAGAATGTTTTCAAGGTGAAAATTGTCTCTGCGATTCTAAGCGAATGATACGGGATCCCTCGTCTCCAGTTCGAGAAATGAAATTTATATTCCTGTTGCACGCCTTCGTCATTGCCATTTCCCGTTTCAAATCCTGATAAGATTTCTTTGGAAGCTTTTGAATGCAATTCCACTGCTTCAGTTATAATGAAAATGCAACTATAATTATGTGCGCTTCATCAATACCTTTTTTTATTCAAAACAAGAATGTCAAGGACAAGTCTTCGCTTTCTAATTTACCTCTTTCATTTTAGTGAATGTACCTGCTCTATTCCCACGTCTCAAATTGTCATTAAACGCAGCTACTTCACAATCAATTCAAATGCAGCGAGGGAATCATCACAGACCACGGTCCCGCCAAAGTTCAACTATCTGAAGATGACCTACAATCCTCGGGAAAAAATCAAGTGATCAACAAATGACAGGCGGCACGTTCTCATCGAACGTAACTTGGAATTTTACTGTTCACTCACAAGGGGTGTAATACTATCTATACTGATGGTGATAGCACAGTGATTTAGGCGCTCGGCTGGAACAGGCAATCGATCACAGGCAGGAGATCCATCTCCGCCATCGCCAGTATTTTTACTCTCTTTTTCATTGCTTTAATTTTTATGTATTGTTTTATTATCATCGTTACTTCAATAAAAAATATTTTTAGGTAATTTTTTAAAATTATTGAGTCGTTAACAGGGTAGGGATTGGAGCCAGGGCTGAAGAAGTCTTTTCAAAGGCGGTTCCATATTTATTTTTCATATTAAAATATATATTAGGATATTGCAATGGTAATTTATCATTTATAGGGGGACAGAATTATGTCATTTTAATGCGTAATTAGGGGTGAAATCCACCCTAAAGACTGCTTATGCTTTCATTGGGAATTGAGAATGGATCAGCTAGGGATTGGGGACAGAAGATAAACTGTGAATAGCAACTCGGCGTAGGCATTAGCCTACGCTTAACGAATGACGCCAAGAGGACCACAGTTTTCCATCACATGGATGGAAAACTGTGCGGTCTGGTCTGCACCATTGGTGTAATGCACATTACACCCAAGGATCAGATTGAATTTTGGAATGCTCTGAGAGTACCCGAGAATAGGATGTGGAAGAACAGTACACTACCTAATCACTCCGAACGCGTTCTCCATTATTTCGTGTAGCCGGCAATCATTCTGATTTGCCTGCTTCTACGATTTTTTATTCATGCTTTTTACGATTTTTAAATTCTTTTTTCTAAAAATGATTACAGGATGTTCGTCGTCTCTCTTCAGCATATTGAATTATTAATCATGAACTACCGAATCATAAAATTATAGCTCGATTGGCCACCTGACGGTCGTATACCCCCCTTGTCAGACAGGTAAGGCATGCTCATGTTATCATCAGTGCATTACGTGTTATTGGCAAAATGTTACATTGATGGTAAAGCATTATAATAATCATATTATTTTGGCCATTTACAAGTGCAGGCTATGAAATAATATACTGTTTATATTGGTTTCTATGAAGTTCAAGTAGAAGAAAGATTGGTTTTCCCCGGAAAAAGTCAAGTGCAGGTCTGGTGTGTTTTTATTTAAAACATCAGAGTATGATCCGAGCATTTGTTGCACTTGTGCTATCATTTGTGGTTTAAGCTCCATCATAGAACAGAAACGTAATCCAGGGTCGCTCCTGTGAGTATAGGTAAATTTGTAATATTACCAGAGATCCCCCTCTTTCCTCTCCCATACCTCAATTCCTATCCTTTTCCTCATTCCGACTTTTACCCTAGAGAAAGGTGGAGCTAGTCTTCACCGAAATATCGGAAGTTCTAAATTGTGAGTGTTCTTTTTTCCGTTTCTGTATTTTTTATGTCCACCCTCTTGGCATATTGTATATTTATCACCCGAGTGATTCTCCAAGAAGTTTTATATATAAATAAATATATATATATATATATATATATATATATATATATATATATATATATATATATATATATATATATATATATATATATATTTATTTATTTATTTATTTATATTTATAAACTTTGCAAACTGTGGCAAAGTTTATATATATATATGTATATATATTTATATATTTAAACTTTGCCACAAGTAGGGCGGAATTAAACATAGACACAAAAGAAGGAACATCACACAATAATATCTGATATTTCGATTGCTGTGCGCAATCTTTCTCACAGAAGAGAGGATACAGGCTGAAGGAAATGCAGCGGACAAGAGGTAGAGTGAGGTAGGAGGAGGAGGAGAGAGGGGTAAGGAAGGGGAGAAGAGGGGGGAGCGGGAGGGGGTCAGAGGAGGAGAGAGGGGTGAGAGAAGAGGGGAAGAGGCGGTCGGAGGAGGAGTAAGGGATGTGGAAGGGAGAAAAGGGGAGGGGCGGGAGGGGATTAAAGGAGGAGAAAAGGAAGAAGAGGAGAAGGGGCGGGAGGGGTCAGTGAGCCCGATTTAATCTGGGGGGATTGTAGGCCGAATGAATCCAGATACACGCCATTTCTAAGGTACGTAATTGAAGGGGAGAGGCAGAGGGAGGGAGAGAAGCCAATACGCCTACTCGGAAGCATTTATCAAAACTGAGGTTGTGGGATAAAGCATGGATCGGGACGGGGAAGGAGGCATTGGGCGAGGACGGCTTGCAACTGGCACGGTGGCCGGTTACTCTAACACTGAGGGCGTTAGTAGTGAGTCGCAATAGGAATAATAGGAATCGCACAGGTTGCACAGCAGGATGTAGACAAGGTTCTGGGAAGTACACGACCGAGAGGGGACGGAAGGTAGCGGGTGCGAGAGGAATTTAGCGGGGAGGGGGTCGGTGATAAGGATAAGGTTTTTCCGCGTGTCCGATGGACGCGGTGTTTTAAGTAACACGCGCTTACTGACACGGAAAGAGTAAGTTTTCCCTTTTTGTTTTTGCTTCCTTTTATGACCAGCTTCATCCAATTTCCTGAGCACTATACGCGTCAGATTTTCGCGAGATTCCGCGGCTTGACCTGGTATATTTATTAAACCATCATCCTCCGAGGATAAATGGGTCACGTTCGAGACGGCTTTCTCAAATTCCGTCTCACAAACCATGAAATCAGATTCTTTCTCGTCCCCTCCTATTGCCTACATACATGCAGGGAATTCCACTTCCCCTTCTAATGTACCCGAGTCACGGGAATTTAAAGATTCGGGCGTCAAATCGCGCGCTCCTTCGCCCTCCTCGCGACTATGTCTTATCTCTCCACCTCGCAATCCTATATTCATTGTGGTGGGAGGAGGGGTAGAGAAGTCTGGGGACCCCTCAAACCTCACTTCCGCC
Organism: Pyrrhosoma nymphula; assembly: GCA_963573305.1. Lineage (NCBI taxonomy): Eukaryota > Metazoa > Arthropoda > Insecta > Odonata > Coenagrionidae > Pyrrhosoma > Pyrrhosoma nymphula. The sequence continues at coordinate 48,632,684 of OY754337.1, read as the reverse complement.
GGACGCTCCCACCTCCTCTCTTGGGTCATCTCCCTCTGGTTCGACCTTCTTCCATTTGAGTTATTCAAGGCTCCCATTCTACGAGACGTCACTTCAGCTTGAGTCAACTGTTCTCGTTCCTCCTCATTTACATCATCATAATACCTCAACAAATTGACTAATCTCTCGGTTGAGGAAACCTCAGCGCTTCCCAACAAATTTTGAGTATTTACCGGGAGTTGACGGATTAACAGAAAAACAAGTTCCTCCTCACTAAAAGGTGGGTCGCAATACTGAGCGGCCGCAATCTTCCTAATTGCATAACCCTCCATTCGCTCCCGTCTTCCTTTCCGGATATTTGCCGTACAATATATTCCGTCTCCACTGATATTTCGCTCTTACATCCCAGTAGCGTTCTAAAAAGTTTTGTTTTATACAGTCATAAGTTTGTTGATCAGGCTTCAACATTTGGGCCCACAAATGAGCTCTTTCCTTCAACATACTCAAAAATACAAGGGGCTTATGAGCAAAAGGACACAATAGCATCGCAATATAATTCTCCGCTGCTTTTAAAAATGCAATTGGATTTTCGTGTTCCCCACCCTTAAACATGGGCATTGCAAGCGCTTCTCTCGGATCGTGGCTCCCGTTACTATCTGATCGGGTCCCATTTCTTCCGCACGCACTATTCCAACCGTCACTGCCTCTCCTTTTGTTCCTCGAGTTACTCTCTCCTCCTCTACTCGTTTTAACTCAAGCTCAATCGCATTCATTCTTTCTTTGACTAATGCATTTTCCCTTTCGATCGTACTACTATGGGTTTCTATCTTAGAACTTAAATTTTGGGTCTCGGCTTCTAGCTGTCGTACCTTAAGGTTCTGTTCCTCCATTTTAACACCCCATACATGTTCGATCGTTTCCCATTCCTTTTTTCGTTCTATTCTATCCCTCTCTTTTTCTATCCGCTGCTCCTCTTTCTCCCTTTCTTTATCCCTCTGCTGCTCTTCTTTCTCCCTTTCTTTTTCCCGTTCTTTTATCGCTTTCCTTCTCTCCTTTTCACTTTACATATTCTGCAGTAACTTTAATATTGGATCTACCAGTGTCGGAGGTTCCAAGGGATTTCCCACGTTTGTTTTCTCAACCGCGAACGTTACTTCCTCCCCTTCCCCGTCATCGACTTCCGTTAAATCCACAATGTCACGGTTTTTCATAAACCGATCCTCCCTTGAATGGTGGCTAGCCATATTGACTTCTATATTTATTTTTCGCAACAATTCAATTAACTTATCAACACTTATGAACCCCATTCACCGAAAGGAAAATATTGAAAAAAATGCGTTTAATAAAGTCTGCCGTTTCACTTCGTTCCAACCATAACACGCACCCTGTGCTAGGTAAATGGATGAGCACTTTAAAGAAAATGAAATAATGAACGCCACAGTACTGCCTGTTTCAATCGCTTGTCATCATGAGCCAATTCTCTCTAAACTTCCCTTTTCAATCCCTTTTGATTGCAAATAATGAAACCTCAGGTCCCTGTTCGGGCGCAGATCTATATGTGCCGGTCCCACCTCGCGACTAGGTTCTTCCCCCCCTCAACCTCCAAATGCAGGTGCACGAGCGAGGTCTGCTGGTGAGGCCACACACACGTAATAATTTCTCTATCTGACTTGGAGGCACTACACATACCTGATTTCACCAACCCCCAAGACCAGATGTGGGACTGTGAGATTTCAAGGCGACCAGCGCCTTTTAATTCGCCCAAGGGACTGAAAAAAAACTACGAGGAAGAATCGCGGAAAAAAAGATGATGAATTCCCCCCCCTTAAATAACAGCGTACTAGGCCTATTTCAGTTTGACAAACACACATTTAATCAATCAAAATGACAATCACATCTATTAAACCCTGACAAATATAATAATGCCCTAACAATTACAAGAATATGAAGAAAAAACAATAATGAACACTTGAAATGGTGATATCCCGAAACAATACATTTAATCCCTAGCAATAATCAATCCTAATCACCTTCATTAATACAATACATTTAATCCCTAGCAATAATCATTCCTAATCACCTTCATTAATACAATACATTTAATCCCTAGCAATGATCAATCCTAATCACCTTCATTAATAATTTACAGTGAAGATTTACATAGATTTGTTCCCCCCTTTTTTCCTTCGTTCCATCGACATTTATGGAAGCAAGGAAACACACTCCAACGCACTCCTATCAACCGTCGGGGAGTAGCACACGGAAAATAAGGGATGGGGTCACTTTACGAGAATAGCTTACGCGGTCGCCCGGTTTTCCCACAGCGTCTCTCCCCGACGCGGAAAGACCTACCCCGCTCATTGGCCACCGCCGACCGAGAGGTAATAAACCTCTCGTCCGTTTCACTGGGCGAAAACGAGCGTGCAGTTCTGCAAAAAGGCTTATCTTTCTCACCCACCCCAAGAGTTAATCCTCTAACTATCCTTACTGATGCCCTGAAATTTTGCCGGAATCTGCGGTGGCGAGCATTCTGGGAAACTCAACCTAAGCCTTCAACCCCCAACTCCGTTCATCCCCTTGCAAAATTTGTTCCACCGTCCCAACGTGAACCCAAACCACTTCCCTCAAATCATCCAGTAGAAATCTTCATTAAACGTTTCCTCACAAAAATATCTGACAATTCATTCCTCCAATCCTTGAATCCACCCAAAAATCTCTCGCGTCCCGAATCCCTAGCCTTAAAAAAATTAATTAATAAAGATGAGATCATCATCACCAAGGCAGATAAGGGATCTACAGCTGTCGTTCTTGACAAGCAAAGCTATATAGCTGAAGGTCTACGGCAATTAAATGATTCTTCCTCCTATACCCCTCTTCCTCATGATCCAAATCCTGATTTTCAAAAAGAAATCAGCTCATTCCTCCAGGAATTCGGCCCAAGTGAAGGCCTATCCCCCTCTGACATCGCCATACTATCACCCCTTCATTTCAAAACTCCGCATTTTTACATGCTCCCGAAAGTGCACAAAATCAACAATCCCGGTCGCCCAATAGTCTCCAGCATCAATTCCCCTACTGAGCGCATATCAGCACTTGTTGACCATTACCTCAAACCCCTAGTCATATCTCTTCCCTCCTTCATCAAAGATTCTTACCACTTCCTCGACCTTCTCCACGCCGTCTCTATCCCCCCTAATGCTACTTTACTCATGGCCACTATAGACGTTACCTCCCTTTATACGTCCATCCCTCACGATGAAGGCATAAATTCATTAAAGTTTTATTTATCCCAACGCCCAAAACCACACTTTCCCTCCACAAATTTCATCATCCGCCTAGCCGAAATGGTTTTAACAAAAAATGCTTTCTCCTTTATTAATCAAATTTTTCTTCAAACTAAAGGCGCCGCCATGGGTACTCGCATGGCACCATCTTATGCCAACCTGTTCATGGGCCATCTCGAAACCACTTTCTTAAAAAATCAAACACGTAAACCTCTCTTCTGGGCCCGCTACATTGACGACATATTCGTCCTCTGGCCTCACGGCCGTGATTCTTTATCTTCTTTCATTTCCACACTGAACTCTTCATTCTCAGTTTCCTTCACATCTTCCATTTCTGACTCCTTAATTACGTTCCTGGATATTAATATCCAAATTAAGGACAGTAAATTCATCACCTCCGTCCACAAAAAACCCACTAACCACGACCAATACCTCCATTTTAACAGCTGTCATCCTTCTCACACCAAACGCTCAATCCCTTATTCCCTTTCTATCCGCGGCCACCGGATCTGCAGCAATGCCCCCTCTCTAAAAGAATATATCGAAACTCTCCATCACTCCCTCAGAGAACGAGAGTACCCAGAGAAGTTGCTTTTAAATAAAATCCTGTCTCCTACTGCAAAATATACCCCTCGGACCAAGACCCACCAACCTGACCAACTTAACCTTGTCACCACATTCTTCCCTGGTGCACACAGGATCAAAAACATATTGAAAGACCTGTATCCAATCTTAAAAAACAATACCTCTACTTCCCTCCTCCTACCTTCATGTCCCAAAGTTTCCTATAAGCGTCCCTCAAATCTGCGGGACATTTTAAAATCCACTAGACCCTCCCTGCAACCCACCGCCCCCCCCTCCGCCACTTACCTCAACATGCGGACGCCCGAGGTGCAAATGCTGCTCTCTCCTCCGCCCCTCCGCCACCCCCTCCCTCAAAAGATCTTCCTCTACGGCCAATTGTACCACCAGCAACATCATCTACCGCCTTTCCTGCAATTTCTGCCCTGCCTTCTATGTGGGAAAATGTACCACCCCCCTCAATATCCGTATGAACAATCACCGCCATGCCACCAAAACTCCACCTTTTCTTGATCCCATTCCCAAACATACCGCCTCCCACTCTCAAAATTTTGACGATTGTTTCTCCCTAGAGATCATAGAAGCCCTTCCTGAATCCGCCGGTAATGTTGACGTGAAAATTCGTGAATACGCCCATATTTGGGTGACAAGAGCATTCGAAAAGCCCGGGCTAAACCTAGCCCATTGAATTAAAAGCCCAATAGCCACCTCTCTCTCCCCACCACTATCCATTCGCACTTACCCCCCTTCCTTCCTCTCTTCCCTTTCCTTCCCAAGGGAACAGAGCGGACTCATCATTCCTCTACCGCTGACGATGGCGTCCTGACGCCGAAACGTACAAGTTTTCTTTTGTGAGTGTCCTTTTTGCGTGTTTCTGTGTTTTTTTAGTGTATCACTGTTTTATTTATGCATGTGCATCGTCGCCGAGAGCGATTTTCTACCAAGACATTATATATATATATATATATATATATATATATATATGCATAAATAAAACAGTAACACACCAAACAAACACAAAAACACGCAAAACCTTTTTGCGTGTTTGCCCCCACTGCATAGGGGCTCCCGTAACGGTGTTATTTATATTACCACACCCAACTCACTAGGGCCCCCATCATAGTGGGGCCGGTTGGGGGTGGCCTTTTCTGTATTCCTTTTTGGAAACAGTTTTACAGTGGAGCTAACCACCCCACACGCAGACGTCCACAATTCGCCGGCAAGAGCCGTTACCAGGTACACCACGTGGAGGCTTGTGGTCCGGCTTTCGTACCCGCTTTATTATTATTTTAATTGTTACAGTTGTAACATGACCCTCCGAGTCCCCGGCAAGCATCAGGTTTCATTGCCGTCATAATGGCCGAAGACTCGAGAGGGGTTAGGCAGTAATCGCAGCCACGTCCGACGCCCATCAGATGTGTGGCTACGCTGCGGTAGGGTCATGCGTCCGCAGTAAACGGAGTGACCCCAGGATGACGGCCTTCTGCATGCGTGCAACTAGTAATTCCGCCTGTGCCACGCAGGACGGAATACACTTGATGTTATTTAGCAGCGAGCCCTTAACTCCACCGAGCACACCTATGATGAGGACCACCAGTTTCACAGAGTGTCCGGGGTACATCTGTCGAAGTTCGAAAAGCAGGTCTTGATATTTCGTCCGTTTTTCCACCTCCTTCGCATCCATGTTAGTTTCAGCCGGAGCCGAAAACTCGATCACGAACATGGAGCGTGTGAGGTGGTCGAGGAGAACGATATCAGGCTTGGTCGCCTCCAACTGCCTGGTGGTGGAAAAGGAGTAATTCCACCAGATCGTACATTTATCGTTCTCCACGACGGACTCAATATCTCCAGGGGCATAGGGCAGCACAGGTGTTTCGTCGATGCCATAATGATGTCGAAAATGAAAGTATAACACTCGTAGGGCCGCGTTGTGCCGAGCTAAATATGCTGATTTAGCGTAATAACTACAGCCGGAGAGAAGGTGACTCAAAGTCTCCGGCTGGGCTCGGCACGCCCTACATTTCGTGTCCGCAACCTCCGCCTTGAATATAATGCGGCGGTACACGAGTGTGTTTATGACACCATCCTGGCACGCGAGGACAAAACCCTCGGTCTCGGACTTCAGACCGGCGGAGCGTAGGAAGGCAAACGTTAGCTCCTTCGATAGCCCATGCTTTTCGATGTTTCGATAAAAACCTCCATGCATGGGCTTATCGGTATGCTCCTTGAGCAAGGCCTTCTGCTCGGCTTTTTTTATTTCGAGCTTGAGGACGTCTGCCTTCAATGACAAGATGGTCGTGTCATTGTCGCTTCCGTCGGATGACGGGTCGAAGTCGAGACCGGTTTCGTCCGCTGCCCTCTTTGCCGCCTGGAAGAGAAACGCCCCTGCTCCCGCACTCTCGTGATCACTCACGAGATTGAGCAGGGGGTCCCTGCTTTTCAAAACTCGGCAAGCTGTACCCAGGACAACTCTGTTGTGGAGACATTCCAGACTCAATAGTCCTCTACCACCTACATTGCGAGGGAGATACAATCTGGCGACGGAAGATTTCGGATGAAGACTTCTATAGATGGTCATCATCTTCCTCGTTCCCCTATCGAGGTTCTGCAACTCGTTGACGTTCCACTTCATGCATCCGAAGGTATACAGCAGTGTAGGAACCGCGAACATGTTCGTGGCAAGAACCTTGTTCTTGCCTGACAGCTCAGAACTCCAGATGTTCCTGAGAGTCTGTCTGTATTTGGCGGTGAGCCTTTCCTTCACTGCTGTAACCTCCTGCATTCGGCGCTGGGGGACGCCGAGATATTAATAGCTGTCATCGTCCTCGAGGTGACGAATGACGCTCCCGTCAACAAGTTGCACGTCTTCCTTGATCTCCGAAAATCTTCCTCTCGCCAAGTGGATGGATGCACACTTGTCCAATCCGAACTCCATTCCTATAGCCTCACTGTATTCCAGTACGGTGTCCAGGGCAGTGCGAAGGTCTTTCGCATTAGAAGCGTACAGCTTCAGGTCATCCATATAAAACAAATGGGTGACCTTATGCTTCCTGTCACCTGGAACACCACACATGTATCCTTTACCTCGTCGCAGCCTAAGGGACAGGGGTAGGAGGGAAATACAGAACAGTAGGGGGCTCAAGCTGTCGCCTTGAAAAACGCCACGGTGGTATGTTACCAACTCTGTGGAAACTGACCGCTTGCCTGAGGTCAGAACGAAGCGCGTTTTCCACAGTGGTAACAGGCGTTGGATGCAGGACACAACCTCAGGGTGGACTTTCATCAACTTCAGCATGGCGATCAATAGCTCATGCGAAGTGGTGTCAAAAGCCTTCTTGTAGTCCACCCAGGCCATTGATAGGTTTCGCTTATGCCGGATGGCATCCTGGCATATGCACCTATCAATGAGCAGGTTGTCCTTGCATCCCGCGATTCCTCGCTTTGAGCCCCTCTGCTCGTACACCTCCTCCCAAACCGGCTGGACTTGGTGTAGGATAAGGTCGCTCAAGATCGAGGTGAACGCCTTATATACAGTGTTGAGGCAGGTTATAGGGCGGTAGTTCTTTGGATTGGACAAGTCTCCCTTCTTAGGTATTAAAACCGTGCGTCCCTCAGTCAGCCAAGGTGGAATTGGTTTTCCACCATTTAGAAAGGACGTGAAGATTCTGGCGAGGTGTTGGTGGGTGGAAGTAAATTTCTTCCACCAGAAGTTATTCACGGCATCCATTCCTGGAGCCGAGAAATTCTTCTTGCCAGAGAAGGCCTTCTTCACGTCACTTTCGGTGACTGAAAGAGGTCCATCCACATCTTGTAGGTGGCGGTCACAAACCTCTTTAAAGAGGCCTATGGCCGGAGTGTCTCCGTTGAATGGCTTCGACGTTTCGTATATTTCCTTCCAGAAACGTTCAACCTCTTGGACGGGTGGCGGAGATTCAACAACAGGCGGAGGTGGTCGAAAGAGACGGGACGGCTGAAGGAGAAAGGTGGCATTTTCTCTCACGCCCCTACTCTTCTTCAGGAGTTTTTTCCGGGCCGTGGTGAGTGCCCGAACTCTATCGACCGCGTGCTGCTTAATGGTAAGCAGCACGCTTTTATTCAGCGTGTGATGGTTGTACCTGAGACTGCGCGCTATGCGCCGAACTTTAGGAGTGAAAGTTTGCCCAGATAAGATGTATTCCATCACACACTGAATTCTCGACGCCTGTTGTCTCGCCTGCGTGATCTTGGCCTCCAACTGTTCAAGCCTCTTTGCTGCTTTGTCCTCCCAAGAGGTGTTCTTTTGGGAGTGAGCCATAATTTTGGCAGCAGCATAGACCACGCAATTTACCGTCCAAAGGTCCGACGTTTCCGTTAGGATTTCGTCGATAAGACCATTCAACTGGGGCAGGTGGTTACCCCGCAGAGAGATCTTCCGGTGGATGTCTCTCGGCCTAGGTTGTCCATCATCATAAGATATTGTGCTTAACAACCGCGTTCGTAGTTCAGCGACGGCCTGACCAGCTTCTTCTCCATTTGACATAGACAGCGGCATGAGTGCCGTTCTAGCCTCAGGTGGTGCAGAGGCTGCCTGTGTCGGGGAGAGTGGTCTGGCCGGTGGTGTGTTCCTCTGAACTGGCGGTTGGTGGAGAGTTTCCTTTTTTCGCAGGTGGTTGGCATAATCGCGCAGATTCTGCTGCGATAGGTGGTCGTGTTCTGGATGCATCTCACACCACAAAGAGTGCATCCTTGCCATATAACCCCTGCGTTCGGGCTCGCTGGCAGCATGGCATGCGAGGAGGTCGCCCCTTAGGGCTTCCGTCCACTGCATCCGGGCTCCCGTTACGGTGGTATTTGTATTGCCACACCCAACTGTACTAGGGCCCCCATCCGAGAGGGGCCGGTTGTGGGTGGCTTTCTCTGTATTCCTATTGGGAACCAGTTTTACTGCGTGTAGGGTGGTTAGCCCCACACGCAGACGTCCACCATTAGCCGGCAAGAGCCGTTGCCAGGTACGCCACGTGGAGGCTGGTGGTCCGGATTTCGTACCCTTATTATTATTATTATTATTATGCATTATTACGTTACAGTTGTAACATGACCCTCCGAGTCCCCGGCAAGCATCGGGTTTCATTGCCGTCATAATGGCCGGAGACTCGAGAGGGGTTGGGCAGTAATCGCAGCCACGTCCGACGCCCATCGGATGAGTGGCTACGCTGCTGTCGGGTCATGCGTCCGCAGTAGACGGAGTGACCCCAGGATGACGGCCTTCTGCATGCGTGCAACTAGTGATTCCGCCTGTGCCACGCAGGACGGAATGCACTTGATGTTATTTATCAGCGAGCCATTAACTCCACCGAGCACACCTATGATGATGACCACTAGTTTCACAGAGTGTCTGGGGTATATCTGTCGTAGTTCGAAAAGCAGGTCTTGATATTTCGTCCGTTTTTCCACCTCTTTCGCATCCATGTTAGTTTCAGCCGGAGCTGGAAACTCGATCTCGAACATGAAGCGTGTGAGGTGGCCGAGGAGAACGATATCAGGCTTGGTCGCCTCCAACTGCCTGGTGGTGGAAAAGGAGTAATTCCACCAGATTGTGCATTTATCGTTCTCCACGACGGACTCAATATCTGGAGGGGCATAGGGCAGCACAGGTGTTTCGTCGATGCCATAATGGTGCCGAAGGTGAAAGTATAACACCCGTAGGGCCGCGTTGTGCCGAGCTAAATAAGCTGACTTGGCGTAATAGCTACAGCCGGAGAGGAGGTCCACTCATCGTCTCCGGCTGGGCTCGGCACGCCCTACATCTCTTGTCCGCAACCTCCGCCTTGAAAATAATACGGCGGTACACGAGTGTGTTTATGACACCATCCTGGCACGCGAGGACAAAACCTTCGGTCTCGGACTTCAGACCAGCGGCGCGTAAGAAGGCAAACGTCAGCTCCTTCGATAACCCATGCTTTTCGATGTTTCGGTAGAAGCATCCATGCATGGGCTTATCGGTATGCGTCTTGAGCAAGACCTTCTGCTCGGCTTTTTTTATTTCGAGCTTGAGGACGTCTGCCTTCAATGACGAGATGGTTGTGTCATTGTCGCTTCCGTCGGATGACGGGTCGAAGTCGAGACCGGTTTCGTCCGCTGCCCTCTTTGCCGCCTGGAAGAGAAACGCCCCTGCTCCCGCACTCTTGTGATCTCTCACGAGATTGAGCAGGGGGTCCCTGCTTTTCAAAACTCGGCAAGCTGTACCCAGGACAACTCTGTTGTGGAGACACTCCAGACTCAATAGTCCTCTACCACCTACATTGCGAGGGAGATACAACCTGGCGACGGAAGATTTCGGATGAAGACTTTTGTAGATGGTCATCATCTTCCTCGTTCCCATATCGAGGTTCTGCAACTCGTTGACGTTCCACTTCATGCATCCGAAGGTATACAGCAGTGTAGGAACCGCGATCTTGTTCGTGGCAAGAACCTTGTTCTTGCCTGACAGCTCAGAACTCCAGATGTTCCTGAGAGTCTGTCTGTATTTGGCGGTGGGCCTTTCCTTCACTGCTGCAACCTCCTGCATTCGGCGCTGGGGGACGCCGAGATATTCATAGCTGCCATCGTCCTCGAGGTGACGAATGACGCTCCCGTCAACAAGTTGCACGTCTTCTTTGATCTCCGAAAATCTTCCTCTCGCCAAGTGGATGGATGCACACTTGTCCAATCCGAACTCCATCCCTATAGCCTCACTGTATTCCAGTACGGTGTCCAGGGCAGTGCGAAGGTCTTTCGCATTAGTAGCGTAGAGCTTCAGGTCATCCATATAAAACAAATGGGTGACCTTATGCTTCCTGTCACTTGAAACACCGCACATGTATCCTTTACCTCGTCGCAGCCTAAAGGACAGGGGTAGTAGGGAAATACAGAACAGTAAGGGGCTCAAGCTGTCGCCTTGAAAAACGCCACGGTGGTATGTTACCAACTCTGTGGAAACTGACCGCTTGCCTGAGGTCAGAACGAAGCGCGTTTTCCAGAGTGGTAACATGCGTTGGATGTAGGACACAACCTCAGGTTGGACTTTCATCAACTTCAGCATGGCGATCAAAAGCTCATGCGAGGTGGTGTCAAAAGCCTTCTTGTAGTCCACCCAGGCCATTGAGAGGTTTCGCTTATGCCGGATGGCATCCTGGCATATGCACCTATCAATGAGCAGGTTGTCCTTGCATCCCGCGATTCCACGCTTTGAGCCCCTCTGCTCGTACACCTACTCCCACACCGGCTGGACTTGGTGTAGGATAAGGTCGCTCAAGATCGAGGTGAACGCCTTATATACAGTGTTGAGGCAGGTTATAGGGCGGAAGTTCTTTGGATTGGACAAATCTCCCTTCTTAGGTATTAGAACCGTGAGTCCCTCAGTCAGCCAAGATGGAATTGGTTTTCCACCATTTAGAAAGGACGTGAAGATTCTGGCGAGGTGTTGGTGGGTGGAAGTAAACTTCTTCCACCAGAAGTTATTCACGGCATCCATTCCTGGAGCCGAGAAATTCTTCTTGCCAGAGAAGGCCTTCTTCACGTCACTTTCGGTGACTGAAAGAGGTCCATCCACATCTTGTAGGTGGCGGTTACAAACCTCTTTAAAGAGGCCTATGGCCGGAGTTTCTCCGTTGAATGGCATCGACGTTTCGTAGATATCCTTCCAGAAACGTTCAACCTCTTGGACGGTTGGCGGAGATTCAACGACAGGCGTAGGTGGTCGAAAGAGACGGGACGGGTGAAGGAGAAAGGTGGCATTTTCTCTCACGCCCCTACTCCTCTTGAGGAGTTTTTTCAGGGCCATGGTGAGTGCCCGTACTCTATCGACCGCGTGCTGCTTAATGGTAAGCAGCACGCTTATATTCAGGGTGTGATGGTTGTACCTGAGACTGCGCGCTATGCGCCGAACTTTAGGGGTGAAAGTTTGCCCAGATAAGATGTATTCCAACACACACTGAATTCTCGACGCCTGTTGTCTCGCCTACGTGTTCTTGGCCTCCAACTGTTCAAGCCTCTTTTCTGCTTTGTCCTCCCGAGAGGTGTTCTTTTGGGAGTGAGCCATAATTTTGGCAGCAGCATAGACCACGCAGTTTACCGTCCAAAGGTCCGACGTTTCCGTTAGGATTTCGTCGATAAGACCATTCAACTGGGGCAGGTGGTTACCCCGCAGAGAGATCTTCCGGTGGATGTCTCTCTGCCTAGGAAGTCCTTCATCATAGTTAATGGTGCTTAACAACCGCGTTAGTAGATCAGAGACGGCCTGACCAGCTTCTTCCCCATTTGGTTTAGAGACAGATACAAATGTTGTTCTCACCTCAGGCGGTGGAGAGGCTGCCTGTGTCAAGGAGGGTGGTCTGGCCGGTGGTGTATTCCTCTGAACTGGCGGTTGGTGGAGGGTTTCTTTTTTTCGCAGGTGGTTGGCATAATCGCGCAGGTTTTGCTACGATAAGTGGTCGTGTTCTGGATGTATCTCACTCCACAATGAGTGCATCTTTGCCATATACCCCCTGCGGTCAGGCTCGCTGGCAGCATGGCATGAAAGAAGGCCATCCCTTAGGGCTTCTGTCCACTGCATCCGAGCTCCCGTAACGGTGGTATTATTATTGCCACACCCAATTCCACTAGGACCTCCATCCGAGAAGGGCCGGTTGTGGGTGGCATTTCTGGTATCTTTCCTTGGAACCAGATTTCCTGCGTGTGGGGTGGTTAGCCCCACACGCAGACGTCCACCATTAGCCGGCAAGAGCCGTTACCAGGTACACCACGTGGAGGCTGGTGGTCCGGCTTTCGTACCCTTATTATTATTATTAAAGGGTACTGTATGGGCTTTGGTTTTTCTCTCATCGTCACCTCTTTTATATTTAGTTTTATTCAAGATTGATTCATTTCTTTTTCATGACAGTCCCTTTTTGTCCTTTGAATTGCACTCGCGACAGCGGTTCGGCAGGAAGGACAGGCGTCAGTAGGGTCGATCCTAAGGGGCTGGTTACCGTAACCTCTCGACCCCAAGTCCCGCAACCAAAAAGCCCTCCCTACCTCACCACCGAAGCTGAGGCATGTCGAAACATATACAGTTGTTGTCCTTCTTGATCCTTGTTATTCCATTTCTTGTATTTTTGCACTCATTCTATTACCCATAGATTGTCGTTGAAGCTTCCTTCTTCAGTCAGCAAAATGTTGTTTTCTGTCCATTTATAGAAGAAATCTTCTAGGTTGCCGGCTTCCTTGTGATAGGCCTTTTCTTTTTCCAGTCTTCTTTTTAACCTCTTGGCCATTTCTTTCGTATAGTTTGTGTCATCCTTTTTTTCCTTTGTATGAGTGTAAAGTGGTCATATATGGTGCTTTTGGCAAGCGTTAGTAGGTAGTTAGAAAATTAGACGTTATGTATTTACCGACCTTGTTTTTCAACGGAAACCCGGCGTAGTGATCATTTATGGTTATGGTACGTCATTTTTGGGTCATTTTTTTATGATTCTACAGGTTACTTGCCAGAGTTGTTTTGTTTTCCAGCAACCGAAGATTATGTGTCACGTATCTGCTATGGTTTCGGAGCACCATGGGCAGTCGTCTGTCTCCCTGAGGTTTGCGTGAGCGAGGAAAGGGCCGGTTGCAATGGCGTCGTGTGCTACTCTCCACGCTGTGTCGGAGGCTCGTCCGATGCACGGCCACATCCGAAATGATTGCCAGTAAACTTTTTCTCCAGTGATTGCCCCTTTAATTGGCCATTTGTTGTTGTTCTCGTTGTACAGGATTTGTTTGTAAATGTCTGACTTTTTGAGTGGTAATTTAAGTGCTCTTTTTCTTATCGGATTGTAAATGTGGAGAGAATGTCCAATGTTGCAATTTAGGGTTAGGTGAAAGCTGCATTTTTATTTTTCTGCGTTTGTAATATTTTGTGCGTCCCAACTATTTATCATGCTTGTAAAGAAGCTTTTGAGGTTTTGGCAGTTTGTTTGTGTCGGTGTGTGTGGTTGTAATCTGTTTGTAGCTTTAATGGTGAGCAAGCACTCACTAAGGACCTTGAGGCAATACAGGAGTGGTGCGATGCGTGGCAGCTAGAATTAAACCTGAAAAAATGCGTCGTTACGAACTTTTGGAAACGGAAACACTGTCCTTGTAACAGCTATAGCATCTACAAAATACCCGGCAAGCCACCTCAGGGGTGTGTGGCAGGGGGTGAGTAGTCAACAACATGCATTATACTATACCCTAAGGTTAGTGTAACTACGACTAATAATGCATTAGCATAAATCGCTAAGGCGTGTCAGAAGGCGAAGCCTCACAATCATGCACTACACTACAGATATGCACACAATGGAGAGGGCCCGTTAGTATATATGTATTTTGCAACTACGCAAATGGACAGAGGCTCGAGAGTTGTGTTGAATACATGCATGGCGTGCTGTTAGTACTAGATAACAGTTAAGGATTCAAGTATTAGGGAGTACTACTACTACTAAGAGCTACCCTACCTATCGACAAACCTAGATAAAAGTCTCATTGGCAGCTGTTGTAATCCCTTATTATGCGTGGGAAAAATGAGATTTTAAATCTTTGCGTTGTAGAGTCTAGTTCTCTAATTTTAATCTCATTATCTGTTTTACCGTTGTATGTAGGATTTCAAAAAAAAATATTATTAACGTCTTCAGAGAATAAATCTGTCTAGAACTCACAAAATAGATTACGTCTGAATTTTAATTAACGATCTGAAAGCTTTACCCATCCCAGTTGCTGCAAAAGGTTAGTTACACTAACTAGATTATTTAACGGCCTTTTACGTATCTTGCTGTTCTTCGATACAAGCGTTCTAACTCAGTTTCCAAGCTTATCTCATAAGGATCCCAAATACTGGCAGCATATTCGAAGTGGGGTCTAACGAGGGAGAAGTCGCTGATTTCCCTAACTTAGTCGTCGCACATTACAAGTACTCTTTTAACAAATCCCAATTTACATCTACATCTACATCTACGGTGTACCGTGCAAGCCACCACTAGGGTGTGTGACACGGGGTGATTCCATTTACGATTAACCTGACCGGTAATTTCTCGAATATGTTTACTCCAAGAGAGATCATTAGTCAGTTTAACTCCAAGGTATTTAACCGATTCTGCGGTCTCTAATTTTATGTTGTTTATGCAATAGCTGTTACAAGGAGCGTTTTTCCGTTTCCAAAAATTCTCCTCAATGCATTTTTTCAGGTTTAATTCTAGCTGCCATGCATCGCACCACTCCTGTATTGCCTCGAGGTCCTTAGTTAGCGTTTCCTTATCATTAAAGCTACGAATTTCTCTATACACCACTGCGTCGTCAGCAAATAATCTAAGCTTACTGTCAACTTTTTCACCTATGTCGTTTATGTACAAAAGGGATAAAAGCCTATGACACTTCCCTGTGGGACACCCGATGTGACTTTTACTTCAATAGAGATAGCGCATACACAACAGCAAATTAGAGACTGTAGAATCGGTTAAATACTTTGGAGTCAAACTGACTAATGATATCTCGGGGAGTAAACATATTCGGGAAATTACCGGCCAAGGTAATCGTAAATTGGGATTTGTTAAAAGAGTACTTAGCAAGTGCGACGATAAAGTTAAGGAAATTAGCTACTTCTCCCTTGTTAGACCCCTCTTGGAATATGCTGCCAGCATTTGGGATCCTCATGAGGTAGGCATAAAACTGAGTTAGAACGTGTGCAGAGAAGATCATCAAGATACGTTAAAGGCCGTTATGATAATCTCGTGAGTGTTACTGACCTTTTGCAGCAACTGGGATGGGAAACAACTTCAGACCGTCGATTAAAATTTAGACCTAATCTATTATGTAAGTACCAAACCGGTCTATTCTCTGACGACGTTGATAATATTTTACAAAATCCGACATACTACGGTAGATCAGATCATGAGAATAAAATAAGTGAACTAGATCGCAGAACAGACAGATTACAATGTCATTTTTCCCGAGAACGATAAGGGACCATAACAGCTGCAAATGAGACTTTTAACTTTATTTGTCGATATGTCGTGTAGCCCTTAGTAGTAATAGTACTCCCTAATACGTGTATCCTTATCTGTTACCTAGTACTAACAGCACGCCGTGCATGTATTCAAGTTTTTAAGTATGCCTTTTTCTTTTTAAAAAATATTTGGCCACTTCCAGGGTCGCAGGAAAAGGTCTGCCTCGCACTTCCCCATTCTCCCTCCTTGACCGTCGCTAGTGGAACGGAGACACTCCCACTTTTCCTCCCGGCCGTCGTGCGTCTTCCCCCCCCCCCCTGACCTCCCACAGTATCCGACCATGTCCCTTCTCAAGGAAATCCCTCTCTGTGTTGGAAAAATCTTCGTCACCTCTCAACCAACCCTCGCCACGAGCCATCGATAACCCCCCCCCCCCAGCCCGCCATCCTTCACACCCCACGCCATCCCTCCCACGACCCGCCAGTCTGGCGAGGCATGTAGGGCTGGGCTGCCCTCTTCGGTTAATGGAGGGGGAAGAGAAGGAGGGCACGGGACGATGAGTTGTGGAGGCGTGAGGAGAAGAGGTATTAGTAGGAAGGGGTGTCGGCGGAGAATATGGTCCCTCAGCGTTAAAAAAGGGGGGGTCGAAGGGGGGGGGGTTCCCTTAACCTTCACTTGTTGACATCCTAATTACCCTGCATGCTCTTCTCGCCCAAGGTGAGTAGATCTCTCTACTCACCTTGCTTCTCGCCTTCCGTGTCTCGCTAGACTGGCGGGTCGTGGGAGAGATGGCGTGGGGTGTGAAGGATGGCGGGAGGGGGGGGGGTTATCGATGGCTCGTGGCGAGGGTTGGTTGAGAGGTGACGAAGATTTTTCCTACACAGAGAGGGATTTCCTTGAGAAGGGACATGGTCGGATACTGTGGGAGGTCAGGGGGGGGGGGAAGACGCACGACGGCCGGGAGGAAAAGTGGTAGTGTCTGCGTTCCACAAGCGACGGTCAAGGAGGGAGAATGGGGAAGTGCGAGGCAGAAGGAATATGTATTTTCAGATCGCGTACTTTTCGGCATTTAAACCAAGTGGCACGTATCAAACGTAAAGGGGGAGGCTTCCATGAACACACGCGCCATCCCATTTAGGGACAGTACTGTTTTTGAAGTAATTGGTAGTGGTTTGTCTGCTCTCCTCGTCCGCGAAAAAATCACTAAGAATTGCCTAGGATGGGTAAGGATTCCATTGTTGTCATGGGAAAGGCTTCTTGGTCAAGGATTTTAACTTTCGGAGAGTCATGGAGAGAAGTTTCGTCCACTTTTTGAAAGGCCAATTAGCCGCCTTTTCTTGCCCAATTGAGATTATCCCCGCCATTTTATTTTATTTTTTACTTTTTGCATTTACTTTCGTGCGGAGAAATACCACCGGAGACTCTTGTGCTTTTCAAGCTAAGAAATTGCGAAAGCTGGCTTCAAGTTCAATTCCATTGTCACCACGAAACTAAAAATTAAGGGAGGTGTTTAACTATTTGTTATTAACAGAGACTGTAAGAGACACTTCGTTTACTCCATAACATGTATAAGTTATAATAAAGTGTACATATGACAGGCAAAACAATATCTCAACCCATTAACGCCCAATGGGTCGTTAGCGACCCATTTGGAAATAAAATATTTAACTTGAAAAATAACCTTGGGTATATTCTTAATATATTTTTATTCGACTATTTAAATATGAAACTTAAACCCTTTGGGATTTTACAGAACAACACACGTGCTACTTTTTACATTTATAAAATAAATATCATATTTCGATATAGTCGGGTGTCTATGTAAATAATTAATTTTTAAATATTGTAATTAATGAAAAAATAATCTTTGTATGCTGCTTTTTGTTTAAAATAAAGTTACCTGAAATAATTAATTCATAATTGGTGGAATAACTTTCGTAAGAGCTGTAATATTGATGTATAAACCTGCGTGGGTCGAAAACGATCCATTGAGCACTTCTACGATTACCATATTCCTTAAGTATGATTCTGCTCCACATGCCTTAGATTCAGTTTTAGTTGCCTTTTGCGGACTCTTGCACTATATGCCTTGCTAAAGACTTGTTGGAGACCTAATTTAGCGTACAATTATGGTATATAATGTACAAATAAATAACTATATTCCTAATATGACATGTATAAAGAATGAATTGAGTGTGGAAATACAAGATTGGGCACTCAATCTCACGACATATTATACCATTCGAGGAATGTACGACTAGTTGGTTTTCATTTACTTACAATGTACAAAGTTGGGTAACGAATTGTTTTTTTTTTTAGAAAGTCTGAACAAACTATTTAGTAATTGGAAGGGAGCTCCATCAAACAAACGTTTCCTCGACATCCAAATGATACTTGTGCGCCATCTTAATGACTAATACTTAAATGTAATCATGGATAACATTACAATGTATTCATCTGATATACGTAGCTATAAAATGATAGCCCTCGTGTTTTAATGTGAGGAACTACATTTGTTCATCTGAGAGCAGACTGTGCGGAAGGGTAACCAGCTGAAAGAAGCTTGGTCAACAAAAAACCTTGTTGGTTCTCGAAGTTATTTTTATAATGCGAAAATAAACTTTTTTGTGAGCAACAACACTTTTTATACTATTTTATTACGGAAAAATTAAAAACAGAATTAATATCTTCCAAGTACTTGATTTGTATGAACTGCTGGTACAGGGCCTTTTACTAATATGTTCATTCTTTTCATGTAATTAGGTCGCAAGGTTTGACTTTTGCCGAAATACTTGAAGCGATGGAGATGTCTGAACTTGGCGAAATTCCGTATTCCGGCGCTGATATTTTTATAGAGCCTCGTATTGATGGAGATGAATCTGAGGGTGACTCTGATGACAAGGAATGCTGTGACCCCGATCGGTTGTCTCGTCTTCAACTCCAGGCTAAGGCAGATCTAATCATTTTTGTCCCTCGAGACGACGATGGAGGTGCGGTGAATTTCTATCTCTCCAGGAACCAGCCACAAGCGCAGGTTTAAATCTTTCAGAAAATACGGAAGGCAGGTTAAAAGTTAGAAAACCTTTGCCAACACGGTGTATGATGAGACAAAAAGTCCAGCGTGCTGTATGTAGCCAATCAGAGAAAGTTCCTACGCTTTGAGAGCGTGATGACATATCCCCAGCTCCTGATATTTCCATAAAAATGCATTTCAAGAACGCAGATCAGTTTACGGTTGAATTACATCTAATTGACTTTTGGGAAGCATTCATCAGTGAGGATGTTATGAGAGAGATCGTAGAATTCACCGTCGAGCACGCAGCCTCGAAGAATTTCCAAAATTTTCAACTTATCGTCGATGAGATGTACCTACTGTTTGATGGGAATTTTGTACCTCACTGGATATGTTCCCCTTCCGCGTCGTCGCATATATGTACTGGGAGGGTTCTGATGATGTGCGGAATACTTGAGTATTGAATTCCATGAGGAAAAATCGCTTCGAGGAAATCTTAAGGCTTCTCCATGCATGCAAAAATGATTGAATAACTAACTCCTGGTGACAGAATGGCTAATGTGCAACCACATCTGAATCGATTGAACGCAGCTTCCATTGCAAACGCCCCAGATGAGAGACGCGTATCTGTGGACGAATCCATGATTCCGTATTTCGGAAGACATGAGTGCAAACAGTTTATCAGGGAAAGACCGATACGTTCCGGTTTTAAAACTTGGGTAGCCGCCGAACGACAAGGGTATTGCCTTGACATCGATATTTATCATAGAAGGAATACAGAGGATATCCGACCAGCATATGTAGGTCTCGGTGAGTCGGTTGTTCTAAAAAAAAGCAGGTATTCTCACGGACAGTTTCCCAGATGTGAAGTTATTTTTCTATTTTGGCAACTTCTTCACAAGTGCAAAGCTATTGTCAGCGCTGGCAGCCCGTGGCGTACAGGGAACAGGTACTGTTAGCTCAAATCGAATGTATCACTGTCCTCTACCGGATAAAAAAGAAATGTAAAAACGCGTGAGGGGAGCGTATGACGCTAGAGTTAACAAAGTGAGGAACATAATAGCGGAGGCATGGACGGATAACAATATCGTTAACGCAACGTCTAATGTTCATGGAATTTATCCAATCCGCCAAGTCTTCCGATACTCTGTTGCAAATAAAATATAAGTAGGTGTACCTCAGCCAAATTTAATCAGCCAATACGACCGCAACATGTGGGGGGGGGGGGGTGGATTTCTCTCCGAGTACAGATTTGCGGTAAGGGGGAAAAAATGGTACATCCCAATTATATTTTGGTTGCTCGACGTAGCTATAAGCAATACCTGGATCCGGAGTGAAAGTTACGGTAGGATTCTAGATGGTTTTTCTTTTGGAAGTATGGTACTGCACTTAAACTTCCTGGGCCGATAAGTTCGGCAGAAGAAGTAGGGAAGGCCGCCCGAATACAACTCGGTGGTCATATAATCATTACAGGTCAATGTAAACGACGATGCGCAGTTAGCCGCAGTAAAACCGTTAAAGCATGCCGAAGATCCGGAGTGCCGATTCACAGTACGTGCTTTGCGGACAATCATGCGTAACATCACAGATGTTAGTTTCAGTTTTGCAGTTAACTTTCAACAGAAAGGTGTGTTATTTTTAAATCACATTTTATAATTACAGATTAATGTATTACTTTGTATATGGAAGAGTTATATTAGTTGAATTGTGACTTCATTTTTTAAATAATTCATATATTTCCATTGTCTGTGCAAATTTAGCGCCATGTTAAAAGGGGCCATGTTAAAGCGCGCCATGCTAAAAGGGGATGTTTTTGGATATTTGCCACAAATTTGTGCATTATTTTGTTTTTTTATAAATTCATTGAAAAATGTTTAACTACAGGTCACATTGTAATTAACAACATATTTAGGAATGAAATGTTCTTTTCTGTTACTTAGAGATTCTGAATTTTCATCGAGATGAATAATAAATTGAATTAACTATATAATTCAGAAATTAAAAAAAAAACAAGTAGTAATAACAAATAATTATTTAAGATGTATTTATTGTTAATTTAAGCCAAATTTGAAGTCATAGAAATAAAAATTTCGGGTTATCGCACATTCGGATCGGTTGAACTCACGCACACATGCTCTTCGGGGTTGTGCCCAATGGGTGCCCAATAATTACTTATATGTTGCTAGAAGAATTTAAAAAAATATTTTTCCTATAAGTTGGGTAAGGTATTAAAGAAGGAAATACATGTATAACAAACATTTAAAAAGAAAAAAGATCTGGGCGTTAATGGGAGACAGGCTCTTCCAACATATAACTGGCAGTTTCTAACAATGCTTTATGTGATTTTTGAGGTTTCCCCGGCTTCTGTTAATTCCCTTAATTCTTTTCTCAGATAATTCCATCGCGTTTATTTCCTTGGCAGGCAACCTTTCACTTCTCATCCAGAAAGCAGCTCAAGGTTTTGAGGAAGATAATCTTCTAATATATCATAATAAAAGACTTCTACCTGGAAACGCCTCCAAGGTGTCGGTTTTAAAAACACCGTGGTCGTTATCTCATGGGAAAATAGAAAACTGTCCTGTAATTATTGTACTAAAAATATCGCCAGCTTCACAACCACTCAATATTTTCCGATCAATATATATCTCTTACGGACTAAATACGACAACTCAAGAACGCTGAATTGACTAAAATATACGATAATTATCACGGCGTTTCGAGAACAGGGTGTCGATTCTCAAAAAGCCGCGATAAATATCAAATGCGAAAAAATAGGTAGTCGCACGGTTTCGTGAAACTATCGCATTATACACCATCTCTTTATATTTTTCATGCTATAATTATCACATGTGGACAGGATGAGACAACTCAATAGCACTGGGGGGTCTATTGTCGAAACACCGTCATAATTATCGAATACGAGAATACTAATGTTATTGCATATTTTCGTCGAATCACCATTCTCGAGTCGTCACGTCTTGTCCACATGCGATAATTATTGATTGGAAAGTATCGTGTTTTTTGTTGCATGCGATATATCTACGAAATAATTAAACTTATTATTTTCGCTCGCGATAATTCCTTATCTTGGAATTACGAACATCTACCCTCAGGGTAAACGAAATAATGCAATAACATTTTTATTTTCGCATGCAATAATTACCACGGCGTTTGTGATTTGCCCCTCAGACCTCCTGTGGAGCGCAGGTCCAGGACAAGTGGTAGCATGATAAGTAGAGAGCCTTGATTTTGCGCATAATTTGCGATATACTTCATACTGTTATTCTTATTAGTTGATGAGATATGATCCGTTAAACTTTTTAACCGTTTTATGGGCGGCCCACCAGCCTGAAGCATCAGAGCGGACAACTCCTAAGATATCGTACAATGATATGCAGAGAGCCTTGATTTTTCGCGTAATTTGCCGTTTACTTCATATTTTTATTCTTATTAGTTATGAGATACGATCCGTTAAACTATTTAACCATTTTATGGGCGGCCCACCGGCCTGAAGCATCATAGCGGCCAAAGCCTTAGAAATCGTACCATGATATGTAGAGAGCCATGATTTTTCACATAAGTAATTTGCCGTTTAATTCATATTTTTATTCTTACTAGTTGATGAGATTTTAGCCGTTAAAGTATTTAACCTTTTTATGGGCGGCCCACCGGCTTGTAGCTTTAGAGTGAACAGCCCCTAAGAAATCGTACAATGATATGTAGAGAGCCATGATTTTTCACATAATTTGCCGTTTACTTCATATTTTTATTCTTATTAGTTGATGAGATTTTAGCCGTTAAAGTATTTAACCTTTTTATGGGCGGCCCACCGGCCTGCAGCTTCAGAGTGGACAGCCCCTAAGAAATCGTACACTGATATGTAGAGAGCCTTGATTTAGCGCATCATTTGCCGTTTACTTCGGCTTATATGAAACAGTCTAACCGTTTTCCTGGCGGCCCGCGGGCCTGGAACTTCAGAGCGGTCCACACCGTGCAGGATGTTTAGAATATGGATGTTGCGTGCCCTATGTCATTTACTCCATTCTTTTATCATTAATTGTGTCTGAGATATAAGCTATTTAAAATTTTACCGATTTCCAGGAGGCCCGCCGGCCTGGCGTCATCTCAAAAGTCTGTCTATTACGCGTCGAAAGCCGTTCACCGCTTGCTTCTAGTGCTATATCTTCCTGAGATATCGCATATCAATTATTTGTGCATTTCCTCATGTGGCGGGAATTATTGTACATTTTATTATGCATAATTCTCATAGGTTTCTACAATGGATTGCTAGCTTTCGACCGTACTTCCAGTTACCGGTTAGTCGTTTACCAAATTGTACGTTTACGAAATAGCAGATTACTAGATGTTGTGGTTACGAGATTTCGCGGTTATGAAGTGTCCGTTTACCACTTGTCCGTTACGGAGTGTCGTTTTCGAAGTGGTTCCTTACCACCTGACGTGAGTCCGTGGAGTGCATATAGCATACCAATTTTTTTAAAATAACAAAACCGACTTTTCTTTCTGAACTGCCCTCATGTATCGACCAGTGCCTTCTTCCATCTGTGTATCTTATCTCTCTCACAATCTCCCTCTCCCTATTTTGTTCTGTCGTTCCGACTACCTTCGTCCCCACTTTCCCCGCTTACCCCTTCCCCTCCCACCAACCCCCCACCCTGGTCGAGGAGACCCTTCTCCATTCGACTCTGTTCCATTCACCCCTTTCTCCCCCGTAAGAAGTACCAACCCCACTCCCCCCGTCCTACCCCTGCACTCCCTCCCACCCGTAACATCTCGCTCCCCTTCATCTCATCTCCTCTGCCACCTCTAACAGCTTGCAAGCAAACTCGCTCCGAAAACATTTTCTTGTACAGCCCCTTTCCTCCTAGTTTCTATCTTGAGGTCTGGATTGAGAATAGAAGGGGGCTGGGGCTTTAAAGGCGTCCCACATTCAGTTGATAGTATGAGCTCTTATTGGGATTCATTTCTTTTGTAAATCTCCAGAGATGCAATGCTCCGAATAGCAGCAGGAAAATTAGAATAGTGTTCAGTAGGTTACTAACTGAACATCTAGGAGTCTTCCAATAAACGAGTATTATTTTCGAAAGAATTTTTCTTAAAATCAGCTCTGTGCTCAAAATGGTTGCCTACGTGACGTAAAAGTGAGCACACGGAACCACTAAGCAAGTTTGGCAACAGTTTGGAACAGCAATATCACAGAAACACTTATTAAAAATATCCGCAGCAAGTTTTATTCTACCGACCTAGGTTTCGGCAAACATTGTCATTAGCAAGGTATTGGAAATGTTTGCCGAAACCTAGGTCGATATAATTAAACTTTTAGGGCCAGTTTCACCGACTCGGATAATACAATTAACTCGGATAATTTTCCGAAAAACCGAGATAATGCAATGTTCCTGTTTCACCAATAGCATTATCTCGGTTTTGGAGCATTATCTCGGTTCTCAATTTTACTGGCGATTTTCCTCGGTTAAAAGCTTATTATCCGAGATAACCCGTACCTACACCCGAGCACATCGTAAGTTATGATATTATTTAATAAATATATAATTGCTTATTGTTGCAATTTAACCTCTCAGGGTATTAGTACCATTTTGCATTAATTGAGAAATGCGTTTGTAGGCTGTACGAGGCATATTATGGACGAAATTAACTATAAAGTATTTCTAGCGACGAAAGGTAAACAAGGGAAATCCCTAACTTCGTACTTTATGAATAACTTTCAATAGTGTATTTTAGCGTACATTGATAATAAAAGCATTCTATTAAATCATTGATACCATGCTTGATATTAATCTAACGTCATTTATCCGCGTAGTAAGAACTTAATGTACAAATTTCTCTCACAAACGTCCCAGGCGAAGAGGACACTGAATCACGTTACAAATATGTATCATAATTTACGATTTTTGTGCCAGTTTCCCCCAAAATTATTAAGTGCGACATGATATATGTAAACAGTGATAGTTTTTGTGTGTAAATAAGACCCTTGGGAACATTATGAAGAACCATATGCGCCTAAAATAACTCAAATCGGAGGCAAACCTGTAATTCCATGCCGTGATGACGCATTCTTGAGGATATAAAATGACATATTTCTCGATTGTTTACATGTGGCGTCGTGGGCTAGTGGTTAGTGTTCTCGACTCCGGGTACGAAGTGTACCAGTTCGCGCCCGACAAGTAATTTTTTTCTTTTTTTTCCAAGACATTTTTTTACGCTCTGGCCTTTCAGTTGGAACTCATTCGTCTGGAATTTCTGATATTTCAAAAACAGTGTCGGGGAGTAGGGCCAAAACATTAATTATATCTGTTGCTTAGAATGTTTTCAAGGTGAAAATTGTCTCGGCGATTCTAAGCGAATGATACGGGATCTCTCGTCTCCAGTTCGAGAAATGAAATTTATGTTCCTGATGCACGCCTTCGTCATTGCCATTTCCCGTTTCAAATCCTAATAAGATTTCTTTGGAAGCTTTTGAATGCAATTCCACCGCTTCAGTTACAATGAAAATGCAACTATAGCAATGTGCGCTTCATCAATACCTTTTTTTATTCAAAACAAGAATGTCAAGGACAAGTCTTCGCTTTCTTATTTACCTCTTTCATTTTAGTGAATGTACATACTCTATTCCCACGTCTCAAATTGTCATTAAACGCAGCTACTTCACAATCAATTCAAAGACAGCGAGGGAATCATCACAGACCACGGTCCCGCCAAAGTTCAACTATCTGAAGATGACCCACAATCCTCGGGAAAAATTCAAGTGATCAACAAATGACAGGTGGCACGTTCTCATCGAACGTAACTTGGAATTTTACTGTTCACTCACAAGGGGTGTAATACTATCTATACTGATGGTGATAGCACAGTGATTTAGGCGCTCGGCTGGAACAGGCAATCGATCACAGGCAGGAGATCCATCCCCGCCGTCGCCAGCATTTTTACTCTCTTTTTCATTGCTTTAATTTTTATGTATTGTGTTATTATCATCGTTACTTCAATAAAAAATATTTTTAGGCAATTTTTTAAAATTATTGAGTCGTTAACAGGGTAGGGATTGGAGCCAGGGCTGAAGAAGTCTTTTCAAAGGCGGTTCCATATTTATTTTTCATATTAAAATATATATTAGGATATTGCAATGGTAATTTATCATTTATAGGGGGACAGAATTATGTCATTTTAATGCGTAATTAGGGGTGAAATCCACCCTAAAGACTGCTTATGCTTTCATTGGGAATTGAGTATGGATCAACTAGGGATTGGGGACAGAAGATAAACTGTGAATAGCAACTCGGCGTAGGCATTAGCCTACGCTTAACGAATGACGCCAAGAGGACCACAGTTTTCCATCACATGGATGGAAAACTGTGCGGTCTGGTCTGCACCATTGGTGTAATCCACATTACACCCAAGGATCAGATTGAATTTTGGAATGCTCTGAGAGTACCCGAGAATAGGATGTGGAAGAACAGTACACTACCTAATCACTCCGAACGCGTTCTCCATTATTTCGTGTAGCCGGCAATCATTCTGATTTGCCTGCTTCTACGATTTTTTATTCATGCTTTTTACGATTTTTAAATTCTTTTTTCTAAAAATGATTACAGGATGTTCGTCGTCTCTCTTAAGCATATTGAATTATTAATCATGAACTACCGAATCATAAAATTATAGCTCGATTGGCCACCTGACGGTCGTATACCCCCCTTGTCAGACAGGTAAGGCATGCTCATGTTATCATCAGTGCATTACGTTTTATTTGCAAAATGTTACATTGATGGTAAAGCATTATAATAATCATATTATTTTGGCCATTTACAAGTGCAGGCTATGAAATAATATACTGTTTATATTGGTTTCTATGAAGTTCAAGTAGAAGAAAGATTGGTTTTCCCCGGAAAAAGTCTAGTGCAGGTCTGGTGTGTTTTTATTTTAAACATCAGAGTATGATCCGAGCATTTGTTGCACTTGTTGTGCTATCATTTGTGATTTAAGCTCCATCATAGAACAGAAACGTAATCCAGGGTCGCTCCTGTGAGTATAGGTAAATTTGTAATATTACCAGAGATATGGAAAGAATTATCATCTGCCTGTTTCAAAACGATAATAAATAAATATTTGATAAGAATTTCCTGGGGATATTATAGTAAGGTGTAATTGGGTAAATGCAAGATAGACTGTAGCATATACACCATATATTCCTCACCTCATTAATATCAATTGATTTCCCATGAAATTGCAAAAACTATCGTTGTAATTAAAGCAACCATCCGCGATGAATGCCGGAAATTACACAAAACTTACACAATCTAACGTTTAATTGTAAAGTAATCTACAGATGAGAGAATACCATTCCCTTTAAACCACGCTCTTGTCAGTAACAATGCGGATAGATACCGTCTTTCTTTTCCTGACGTAGAAGTATGAAAAATTTACAATCCAAAGGGTTTCTTTCAATAATCTCGGTTTTCGAAAACTCGGATAATAATGACGACAATGACGTTGGTGAAACACGTTCAACAGATTACTGGGATAATTATTTTATCCGAGATTTCGTAAACTCCGATAACAGTGAATATTATCCGAGTTGGTGAAACTGGCCCTTAGTGCAAATTTTTACTAAGTGTTCCTGTGATAATGCTGTCAGTCACCCATTTTGACAAACTATCATCGCCTGTTACTTTAAAATATGTTTGGTGCAGCTGAGCATAAGTGAGCTTGGCAACAGCCTTCACCATTCGGATGTAGGTGCGATGTTGCCAGTATGAAAATAATCATAGTGCTCTGTAGTTTATTATCTGAACATACTCGAGTGTTCCAATAATCAAATACTATTTTCTAAAGTAAATTTCTTAAAATCAGCGCTGTATTTTAAATGGCCTCCTACGTGACGTAAAGGTGAGCACACAGAGTGTGTTTGGCAACAGCGTTATCCATAATGCCCATGCTGTCAACTAAATATGATACGCTCTATATAGATATTGGCGATCACAATGCATACTTTTTTGGTCCGCAGTAGCCTGATGGTTTACGCATCGACTTGGTAATTCAAGCATATTGGGTTCTAATCCCGCCTTGGGCGCGAATTGTGATGTATGTTTTATTTTGATGGTCTTAGGTGAGATGTTGCTAAATGGCCAAACGTAATGGCCATTAAGCTCACGGAAATCAAAGCATATTCTTCTAATTATATAAGCCTGGAAACTCCTCTGGGAGATTTTGGTGAAAACATCCGTAAATCCATGGAAGTTGGAGATTTCCATCAAAGATGTTGATGTAACCACAGATCGGAACGCGTGAGTGCACTTCAGTGCACACGAACGACGATAAATGGAGCTATCTGAGAAGTCGAGATGTTCGGTAGCCTACGGGTAGGTGCACAAAATAGTCGGCCGATTACTTAGTAATCGAATTCTCTCAAAAAATGTATTTAGAATCTTAAGCTCTTTACCACAGAGTAATTAAAAACTTAACATTCAAAGAATTCATGTTCAATGGCTTTACTGAAAATCAACATAAAAACAGCAG
This sequence comes from Pyrrhosoma nymphula, assembly GCA_963573305.1. Classification (NCBI taxonomy): domain Eukaryota; kingdom Metazoa; phylum Arthropoda; class Insecta; order Odonata; family Coenagrionidae; genus Pyrrhosoma; species Pyrrhosoma nymphula. The sequence continues at coordinate 48,604,326 of OY754337.1, read as the reverse complement.
TCATGAATGCGATTGTCGAAGATCTTTTATTGTTTTGCGGGCTATATCCTTTTTGACAACTATCGCATTTTTTCGTAGAATTCTCTACTCCGTAAGTCGCTTCGTTACGGTATAGGATGTGAAGCCAACATCTTACGTCATTTGCTTAATGTATTTCTACCTAGGTCGGCCTCAACAGATTTCCTTGGAATGGTACCCTTTATTATAGTTTTTAGGAAATCTATGTTCCGAAAATTGTGTCCAATCCATTAATATCTTTTCGGTTTAGAGGTCTTCCAAAATAGAGCCTGTTCTTAAAGTTTTTGAAGAACAGCGTATAAAACTCAGTGTATGGCGCACATCAACTCCGCTCGCGATCTTGTTATGAAGTCCGTTGCCTAGTGCGCAAGGTCAGGAACGAATGGAAAGCGAGTGTGATGTTGTGTTTTGCGAAGTTAGCAGCGTATTAGAACGAGTGGAAAGCTCTCAGTAACTACTTTCGGAAATCAGAAAATCGGGAGAATTCTCGTTACATTCCACCTGACTTTACCATCCTACAATTCGTATTCCCTTCTTATTTTTCAGTATCGCTTTCTCCCAGTATCCATTCGCATCTCTCATTTTTGTCGACCAAGGATTCTTTCCCCCCTCCCTCGCGAAAGCAGCCCGCGCACCCGCACGCAAACACAATCACACTCCCCCCATCTGGTGAGTCGCCCTCGAAGCACGTGTATGCGCCTCTCGGTTCTGACTCACTGGAGGGCACCACCGACGGTCCGCGGAAATAATTAATTCCTTTCCCCTTCTCCTCTCTCTCTCTCTCTCTCCCGTTCTTTCCTAGTTCGTTCACTCACCCTCGCATCCCATCATTCTTTCCCATCTCTTCCCCATTCTCTCGATCAGCATGGGGAAAATGGTAGAAAGAGGATAAGAAGGGAAAGAAAATCCAACCCCGGTATTTTTTTCTTTAACCCTCTTGTCTGTTTGTTTGCTCGCTTCAGACAATGCTTTTAAGGGAAGGGGAGTTGGTGGTAGGTAGGGAGAGATGGTGATGTGTAAGTATGGAAGGGTTAGGATGGGATGTGAGGAAACAGGATGGATCAAACCACCTATTTTTTTATATTTTTTCATATTTGCACGAAATCCCAGTCCGACAGAAGCCGTCAATTTTTTTGTCTTTCGTGTGTGCCTATGTGGATCGAAGAACCACCACCATTATTTGTTTCAGCATTTCGGTGAGGAACGAACCTGCACACGTGTATTCATTTCGTAGTGAAAAAACTGGGCGAATCACCCTTTTCCACTTTCAAAGGACAAAAAGAAGTAGGGTCAGTTCATCGCGCGTTCCCTGGTGTTCCATTATTACCATATTAGATAGCGGCACGTGTGTGTAGCAGCATAAAAGGGTATAAGAGGAGGTCGAAGCGACACCCTGTCGTGAAATGATGAAGTGGCTGCTTTATACATGTAAATAATACATTCACGTGTACGTGCACGAATCTCAGTGTGAGTGTGTGGCTGCATTAAAAAATACATACTTTCCTTGGGGATTGAGGACGTCGATTGAAACGGATCACAGCGGTATTTCCTTGCATTGCGTTCATCCCAGGCGCCACCGGTGTCAACTCATTTCATGGGCCAAGCGATTCATGATGGTGGATACCGGTCAAAGTGCCAATTTTTCCTTCTTGGAAAAAAATGCCTCTGGATAAACAAAAGATTGCTCATTAACCTAGAGCTCAGTGGTTCAGCAAACTGTGCGTCACGGCTTTGTGCATTGAGAAGAATCGAAAAGTTCCGAAAGGGCAAACGGAGGATACACTACCTAAAAACATCGCTATAGGGCGTCCTATAATAAGTTGGCAGTATTGGACCTAATTGAGATTCTTTTACCATATAAAATCTCCTTAAGATCTGAGTTGCAATGTTACCAATAGTAGCGGGAAAATGAAAAGACTGCTATGCAGTTTGCGAACTGCAAATGTAGGAGTCGTCCAATGCGCAAACATTATTCCCTGAAGAATCTTGCTTATATATATCGTTGTGTGGAAAATCGTATCGTTGCCTACAGGTGAGCACAGGTAGAGTAAGTTTGGCAATAACGTTCTCCATAAGGCCGGAGATGCAATGTTGCCAACGCCAGCGGGGAAATTAACATATTAGTATGCAGTAGACCAACTGCACATGTAGTAGTCTTCCAGAGGCTAAACAATATTCTCTGAGAAGGTTACTTATATCTAGCGTGGCGTTGGAAATGGCTGCTCTCTTGGCCTAGAGATAAGCACACCGAGAATAAATTTGGCAACACAGACCTCCATGAGGCCCGTACTGTCAACGTAATGATGAAATGAATGACGAACGAAAAGAATTGAAGTGAAAAACGAATGATGCCTATGTTCCTGCGAAAGTTCGTTCAGCAAAACAAAACGAAAGTTTCCAAATTACTTCTTCCATGTTGTACTTCACCAATTGTATGAATTTCGGTTTTGAAAGCTAAAGAAAGTTGAAGGTTACGACTTCTCCCGAGCACACTCCGAAAACAACCGAATGACCTGTGACGTCATTTTCGCTGTTTACATTTAGACCCAGGCGTTTTCTTATGCTTACGGTGAAAACGGGTGCGGTGAAATTAGTTTTGGACGTTTTTCAGTTTTTGATGTGACTTTAAATGGCATATGTAGATAGTGTTTTGTGCCACAATGTACAAATACATTGGTGAAAACACTGAACAAGTTATTCATTCACGCAATCACGACATTGAATGTTTGAAATGTCTTCCTTGGATTCCTCAATATCCACCTGCACAATGTATGCTTTACTTCGCACTTTGTATTCTGGACATATTCTTGCAATGCCTGTTCACAGTGGACTATCTCTCTCCTCTTGGACGTATCCTATAGCATTACCACCATAACTCTCAAGAGAATCTTTATAATAAAGCAACACTTAAATTAAACTTTGAGTAGACATTTAGGAGATGAGAATCTATTTTTAGACATTTCAATAGCAGAGAAGACACTTATAGAAACCTCTACAAACAATCACAAATTAACGTCCTAAGTGTGTTAAGTATTTGCAGCGTAAATATTTGGCAAGTACTGTGTTATGTTGATATGTTACTAAGGTACTGTTTGTTTACTTTTGCATGGACTGGTATTGAGAAATAAAGAAGAAGTATTATAATGATTATGAGTGTATTGGAAAAACAACTAAGCTCATACACCAAATACATAATTATATCCATTAAAATGATAAACAACAGTAATGACGATTTTTTAAGCAAACTTTATTCTTTCATTTTGTGGACTTAAGCTCCACGAATTTCGGAAGCAGTAAATCGCTCGTCTTTCTTCATAAAAACGCCTACCATAAACATATATACTTTGGGTAAATTATCTGATATGGTTTGAATAAAACCATTGCACGTCATAGCCTTTTTTTTCAATGAAAACTCTTCTACAGTCCTTCACTTTCTCCCTCACAGCTGTCTATCGCTCAGCGAAAATGACGTCAAGCCAATCAGATTTCGTTTCGCAGCCGCGTAAAAAAATTTGAAATTTCGACTATTTTAATCTTAAATATCACAATTAATATCGAATCAATTTTTACTATTTTCACTCCGCACACTTGTTTGAGTTAAAGTAACATATAAAGATCCGTTTACTTAAATTTAAAATTTTGGAAAATACCCAATTCATACCTCACATATCCCGTTGTTCTCTAATACTATTGTTCATTCTTATGAGAAAATACATAATTTGAGCTTTTTGCTTTGTAAATGTGTACTTAGGCATGGCTTTATAATGTCTGTTGAGCACTAACCGCAAAATGAGGTAGCCTTTACTTGTTTGTGTTATCTGAGAGTTTAGGTATTGTATTTTACACTTACCTGTCGGTTAGTTGTCATGAACATTATTGATGGGGAACGCATTTGCATTGGTTTTCTTGCCGAGAAAATATATAAACAGAGATAGTTAAATTGGTTTCAGACTATTAATCGTACGAAATGTTTTCCCTCGGTTCTAAAAGGTTTTACATGGGATACAGTCGAATTCTGAGAGGTTGACAACCATGTGATACCATCCTGAAATGCTGGACACTCGTGTTCCCCCACAAATGTTTAGTTTCGTTACATTTTCAGAAAAAGCATCGCTGATATTTTTCCTCCAATGATAAAGGTTTTTGACGTTCTCTATTTAACCTATGGAAATTACCATGTGATTATGTTTGTTACCATGAAAGAGTTTTTTTGCACTCCAGTGCCATGCATCATAGTGTTACTATTCTCACCATGGCATCCTTCATAATTTTCTTGTTGTATTGCATTTCTGGTCTTCCTCTTTAATTATTCCCGATCATTTCTCCTTCCATTTATGTTTTTAATAGGTTTTGTGTCGTAAAATGTGCCCAACAAGTTTGTCTCCCCGTCTTCCCCGAGTTTTATTATACTTGTTTTCTCTCCATCACTTCGTTGGACTTCTCAGTTGGTGTCAGTCTCTCTATCTATTTGATCTCCAGGCACTGCCATATAAGAGGATGCTCCAAACATATGTTTCAGTTAAGTTCTTCCTTACTTCCAGTCTAATCTTCTGATATTAACTATTAGCGGACTTCTCTTCCGGTAGAATACCATCTTAGCTCGCGCTACTCTGCTCATAATGTCTTTTTTGCTTCTGCCACCGCTGGTGATCCTGCTTCTCAAATAACAAAATTCTTCTACTTGGATAAGTTTTTGATGCCCAAGTTTGACGCTCATTCTGGCTTCTTAATTTCGTACAGAAACCATTTTGAAAGGATGAACTGTCTACGAATATTCGAGTGACATATTTAAAATAAGCTGCCATGAGTATGGTAGACAGCATTGAAAGATTGGTACATGGTATGTCACTAAGACAAGTCATAGTCAGATCTGTTCATCCGGCATAGGTCACCGTTATTCACTGTTATCATGGCAACTGCAGAATATGTCGGCTAAAAAGTTGACATTGTGGGCGCTCATGAAGATCCGGTTCCTGTGTAAATCTCTATAAGGCCGAAAATACGATGTTGCCCGTAACAACGGGAAAAATAACATAGCGCTGTGCATTGTACTGACTCCACATGAAGAAGTTTTCCAATACACCAACATTATTCAACGAAGCAACATAATTAAATTTAGCGCAATGTTGAAATGGTTGCCTACGTGTCATAGAGGTGAGATCATGGAGAGTAAGTTTGACAACAGCGCTCTGTCATAAGGCACATACTTGCCGACTGAAAGTGGAACCCTCTATAGTAACCTTTGCCGCCAGCTCAACCCCCAACACTGTGCTGTATTCTGTATCCCTTGCATTCCTCCCCCACTCCGCTTCTCCACCGAGCCACTTTGGAGCCCCCCAAGTTCAAACACCTCCCACCCCCTACCACCCTCTCTCTTCCCAGCCCAACCACCCTCCCACCCCCGTCAAACCCCTCACCCTCTTCTCTTCCCCCCCCCCCCTCACCTAACCCCTTGTCTCCATTCATGGCCTTGTTTCCCCCAAACCTCCTTCCTATTCATTCCCCTCCTCAAAGCTCACTTGCTAATCGATCAAAACGTCACTCCCGCCCGTGTCTGTGATGGTTTTTAATTCTGTCTTCTCTATCTCTTCCACTATATTCTTCATTCCCTCCCTAGTAACGCATGAATCCTTTCGTTTCCTTCTGATATTGTAGTAATTGTAAGGACTATATCCAAATCACTGCAGAGTTATTATCGATATTAGGTTAATGGGCCGGTTAAGAAGGTGTAAATGGAAGAGAGTAACAAACTTTGAGCATACCGGGACTAGACATGGCATAACCTCATACGGAGTCACCCACAAGTGCACATTAATGCGAAATTCCGCAGAGAATAAATCATTTACCTTGACCGGTCAAGGCGAATGATTTTTCTTCTGTGGACTATCGCACGGAAAAGAGTAAGTTTCCACAAAATTACTATAGGGGCAGACCTCTATTTACATGTATTCCTTCTTAAAACTGCCTATTTTTCTAGTTAATAGTTGGGTAATCTACCGGTTAGGGTAGCAATAAATATAAGACAGTAAGAATTCTCTGTATTTTTACCGGCGCAGGCCCCTTTCCCTCTAAACGATTTCTTTCTTCAGCTCAGCATAGGGTCCTATTTCTCTTCATCAGGTCTGTAAATTCTGCTTGTTCCCATTCTTTCCTGTCCATTGTACTATCCCCTATTATTATTGCTGGAACGGTTGCCATATTACAAAATCATCTATTAATTTCGAATATTTTCACATATTTATGAAAACCTCATCCGCACGGCTCAAAAGCATTGCAAGGATAAGCTGTATAAATATTTAGCAGTCTGTTAAAGCAAAAACGGAAGAAATCGGTTCAAATGTATTTACTTAAAAGACTGAAAAAGTAAGCATTACACTGTAGTTGGATTGAAGGCTTCCGAAGTGGTTGGTAAGCATGTTGGAGCTAGTTTTTTCGGAACAGCTGCGTCGGTCAATTTCCATGACAACAGTTTAACCTCCGTTACAGGAGGCGCCTTCAGGTCGAAGTGAATTGAACTTCGACTTGTATTGAACTTCTTCTGTAGTGGAGGAGAAACTGTTGCCATGGAAATTGACCAACGCAGCTGTTCCTAAAAAACTAGCTCGAGCATTGTACTCTTCAGAAACAAAATTCCCGTGAAAACTTGTGGAAAAATAACATATTCACCTTGGTTGGAAACCGAATAGTTACGTAAGTGAAATAGTTTTTTCTGGAATTTTCCAAGAGGCAAAAACCCAATGCCGTTTACTGTGTACCTCAAGGTCCAACCGTTTCATCAATAATGTGGGAGGCGGACGGACACTTACCAAAGTATATGTAGGTATAGTTTAGTGGGGAAATCTACCTATCAAGGTGGTTCCACCGTAAAATCACTTTGATGTAATTTTATTCATATTATGTCTACTTATAGAAAACCTTGTCCTTTATCTAATATGAACAAAACATATTACCTTTCCACGCTATTTTATTCTCTAATTGAACTTTTAATTAAACGGTGTTCAGTGGAATAATGGGAGAAACAGAGAGAAATAGTATTTTTCATAAAATATAAATGCCATTTTCACGGAAAAGTATGTATACTTATATATAAAAAGAAGGATATATATATAAAAGAAGGAAATAATCCAGATTTATTGAATTTTAAAAATATAGGCATCTTACCACATTTATGTTTTACTTATTGGGGAATTACTGCCTTAATTTAAGTTCAAATTCTTTCGTTAATTGGAAATGGCACTGCAGTCGTCACCTACATGGCTGAAAAAAAGTTCTCATTTAAAATATATTCGTGGGATATTCTGCATAATTTACAACTTACTCGTTGTTTTCTGTAGGTAACGCATTTCATCAGCGAAAGCAGGTTTTTTTGTACAAAATATAAAAAATATGGAATTTAGTATTTGTTTTTACTTACACAGTCACGTTGGAACCTCCTGAAGGTACGTTGAAATGAAATGGAGTAAAAATCCTCTACATTTTTACTGGCGCCGACCCCTATCTCCGAGTACTATTTCTTTCTTCATCTCATGCGTCCAAACCTCCCTTCATCCCTTCCATAAAGCCTAATCTTTTCCTTCTCCTTTCCAGTTTATCCATCCAGCTTTTTATGTTTCGGCATCCCCGGTGGATGAAATCACGGGCTTCAGCAATCCATCGCCATTCATCTCCTCTTCCAACTGCAAGCTCTGCCTTCTCCTAGTCTCCTCCATATATTTTCCCTTCTCACCCACCATGCCGAGTAGTTCCTCGCCTGTCTTCCTTTCCGCCCACCGCACTTTCTGCATTCTCCTCCGTTCCTACAATTCTAACGCCTACAGCCGATTTTCATCCACATTTCTCGTGTTCAGCTTTCTGCTCCATGCAACGCTACACTCCATACTAAACTCTTCGTCTATGTTGTCTTCAAATTCTTAGCCAATGTCCCCGTCATCATCTCCCTGCCATTGCCGAATGCCTCTTTGGCTGGTGCAATTTGTTTTGAAATGTCTCCGCTACTATTCCCATGGTAATTCATTTTCCTCCTACGCACAACTCAAGTAATTATGTTCCAATTTCTCCTGTTTGTACCCCACCACTTTGACCAGCCTCCAGCCTCGCTTGCTTATCCCAGAAAATCTCATGACCTTTGTTTTCTTATAATGAAATCATATTCCACTGCGGCATGCACACCAATGTGGTGTTAACTGGCTAATAGACCTGATCGGCTACTGGGCGATCTGAATTCGAATCCCGGTTGATGAAATGATTTTTTTCATGGCAAATTTTCATCCCTGTAGTGCATCCATTGGGAGGACTGACCGAAATGAGTCAAATTCCAGGAATCACCATAACCATACTAATTAACATTTTAAATCATACTAAATAGCCTTCGCGAATCAATAATTGTGATAGTTTTGCGATGGATTTATATATTCATAATAAATTATGAAATGGAACAGCTTCTTCGTTACCGTTTAGAATTCCGATTGAAAAAACAGTTGACAACTGGCGTTTATATTCCCGTCAATCGTAATACACTCCTCCTTGGCGATTGTAATCCCGTCCAAAGCGATTTGCTCTTTGTTGTTATTTCCCACTATCCCAGCGGTCGCTAAACATGTGATGCTTTTGTTCTACCCGTTATGTTTTACCCGTTTGTTCTACCCGTTATTTTCTTTTGTTCTACCCGTTTTGTTCTACCCGTTGATGATAATATTGGTAATTAAGTGGGGATCGCGTTGGTGTGCTGGTTAAAGGGTACTGGACATCCCATTCTTTTGTAGTTGTGGATGGCTGAATGGAATGTGATAATTCTTCTGACGATCAGTTTGAGGGTTTACCTCTCTTGTTTGTTAGTGCCACAGATGTTGCGTGAGAGCAAAGTAATACCTATCAAACGTGTCCACCTCTGATAACTCAATTTTATCGTAATGTCACTCTTAAAATCCTTTAAGGAATATAAGATATGAAATGTATTCGAGTTAATTATTTTCTGCTGCAATTTCCCCCGGGCAATACCCACATTAAAAGCAGATATTTTTAATGTTCTGTGTTAGCAGTTATTTTTATAAGATTTCTTAGTAAATACCTAGGATCAATGGCGGAGCTGTGTGGAAAATTTCAGTAACGAAGTAATTGCTCTTAGGAAAATTTCACTTTAATGCAATCTGAGGTTCCAGAAATGTCATGATCAGTCAGTGAGCTATTGGTATTTGTCTTAAATCTATATATCTGTCTTTCTATCTATAATTTGTCTATCAATATATGTTCTACATATATTGCTAATTCACTAATTTATGTCTTATCTGTCAGTAGCGCCTCCCTGAAGGTCTTCCAGGTGTCCTGGGAAGTTGAACTTTGACAGGAATACTGGACTTACTATAACAAAGACATAGAAAAAGTAAAAACCGCGAACTACAACTTTAAGGTGTAATTTCAGCCCATATTTTTAACTTTTACTTCCATATAAAGCACTGAAATCGGTGATTGTTTTATTTTTTTAAGTTACTCACTCTCGACATACAGGGTTGAAATTTACACTATATTATAGGCGAAAATATGCAAAAACTACCAAAAAATATTAAAAACCGCGGACAACAGTTAAAGGGGGTTGTTTTTACCTCATTTTCAGAAACTTATATTTCCATAAATAGGCATTGAAATCTCTTTTCTCTGGGGATTCTTTTTTTTTAATTGCGGACACTGAAGATATAAGGTTGAAATCGCCACTCTATGAGACTGGCAAGTTACTTCCTCAAGTATCTTTTTCTAGAGCTTGCGGGTAATTTTACTCCGTTGAATATTTTTCATGAGTTCGTGTAGATATAGATTGGTGTTACTGTTCACAATGGCAACAATATGCTTATGCTAGTGACTTGCTGAAACTCTTAAAAGTTCTGCAAGCGGACCTGCAGAGCAATTCACGCGTGGAATTTACGTGAAAAGTCGCTTGTTGCAAGTAACTTGCGCGATAAAAATGCCAGTGTAAACCCACTTTTACAGTTAGATATTAAAAAAAAAAGAATACTTTTAATTCGCTCAATCGATTTTCTATACGCATCGTTTTTTGCCTAAAATATACGTATTTTTTTTAAAAATCTCCGTTTATGCACCATTTCAACAAATAGGCATTTTTATTCCCTCGGGAACCGCACCATGCACTATGAATGGGAACTTATGGCTAAGGCCAAGGCAGTACTAATACAAGTTAGGGCGTTGCGCATCGTTTGGGTCAAACGCTACGGGTGACATAGTTTGGATTACATCTAGCGCTAGCTAGGTACGGAGTGCATTTTCTATTTGATACTTGTGTAGTATTTGGATACAACAGCAATGCGAGGAAACATATGAGGGACGAGAATTTTTTTAAGTGTTGCCGTGGATGGATCAACATGAGTGAAGTGGGTCCTACTTTGCATGAGACAATACAACGTTAATGTTGGAAGTAGTTAGAGTTTCAACTTTTATTTGTTAATAAATAATTTCCAACGTTATTTCCGGTGTAAACAAGATTGTTTTCTAAAAATACACATTTACTGATTATAACCGATCAAATATGTTTTCTATCAGTACTTTAAGTGTAAATATCTACTTTACTCGATTCTGTCGTTGCTAAAATTTAAATTATCGGAACTTTCATCCATTTTTCGTACGCTTATTCTCAAGCGTCTGCTGCTCGTGTCATCCGGATGATGTCATACGCAGAACGGTCTCATTCTGGGGGGTTATTCTGTAATTTCACCTCACGGAACATGGCGTCACGGATCGCTCCTTATATAGCGAATATTACCGAAAGTGGAGTTGTAAACCGTGCACGCCAGTCGGTGACACCATCGACTCGTTCACTTCGACCGAGAATTCCTAGTTCTTTCGGTCGTGGAATTGAGCATCCAAATCGCCTGTTAAATGCTAGGCGATTTGGCGCTGCTGTCGTTTCCGAATTTGCAGAAATCCCGCGATATACGCGAAGTGAGTTTGGTGTTCTTGTGTTTGAAAAGTATCTTGTATTTTTGTCCAAGTAACCTCTGAAATAATCAATTTTCAACTTTAACGTTTGTCCGAGGTCCATGATTGTCTTTTAAAATCAACCGTGACGCCACAATGGACAGTGGCAGCACTCACTACGTGAGTTCTTCGAGAGAGGCGTATCTCAAATGGATCATTCATTTGAGTTGGTGCTCTTCCGTAAGAGCTTTTTCGGAAGTGGAATTACAGAATAACCCCCCTGATCACGGAAACGTCCTACCTTGTATTAGAAGTACCACGCACGAAAAGTAAGCGGCAGAAGATGTTGACGGGATATTAAACCGAAGTTGAAAAGATTTTTCCTTAAGAGGCATGAAGTAAATGTAATGCAAATTAATTGCGTGAAAACTTGAATTTTACATGACTGAACTAATCAGTTGTTATGTAAACATGCACACCTTTGAGGATTCAAACTTGACTTACTTGCTTCACGCCGCACGCTGAAAAAACCTTCACGACCGAAGTCTTTCGCGATTCCATAGAAAGTATTAGGTACGGTAAATAATAGATTACATTTTCAATAATTCATAAAAGATGGGAACTACACACCGTTACATTTCTAAAAAGATCAATGCGTATTAATTTTTTTAAATTTATCTATGAACAAAATGATGGAACGTCAAACAAAAAAAGCACTAAAAACACATTAAAGCGCTGCGCTAAATCTCTCCAGGAAATTCCTTCGTAACTCCATTCTCACTTCCCACCGATGAAATATGTTGTATTTAAATACTTAAGGATGCAAATATCTACTTGAATCCATCCTGTTGTTACTAAAAACTAAATTTTCGGAGCTTTCACCCATTTTTCCCATGCTAATTCTCGAGTTGTCTTGCTTCTCATGTCATCCGAACGACGTCATGCGAAGAACGGACTCATTATGGTCACGGGAACGTTTTACCTTGAATTAGTAGTACCATGGCCAAGGCTTTTATGGCTTAGGTTAAATTATCAGTATAAGTATTAGAAAAAGCTTTTAGTGGGTGTACTTTTCGAGCCACCCTCCCCATGCGTGGTTGAATACTCCTGCATGCTAATTGCATTCTGCATGTCACGTTGTAGGGATTCTTTTAAGTAAGGTCCACCGCAACTATGTGAGACAAAGCAAATACTACAATCCAATATTTAGTTTAATTTGTTGAAAAAATCCTGCTTTTGCTTATGACTTATGCTAGCTTTGGAAAAACAGTATCTAATAAGGTATTACAGATACAAATTATTTCAGAACTATAATTTATGACACTATATTTTTATAAATAAATAAGAAGAACAAAAGTTATAAATAAATTATTATATATAAATATACATAAATTATCTATATTTTACAGCCATAGTGGCCAACTGCATGGTCATTTTTATTGAATTACCACTTTTTTACTTCAATTATCGCAGTGATTAGCTAATAACTAAAAAAAAAGAGGTAGATAAATGCCAATATTTTATTTTTATTCTATTTCCCGCGAGTTTTTGCTTCTTTTAAACAGTTTTCCACGATAATGGCATTATATTGAATAGAAAATTTTATTTTGTCCCGTTTCTCCCATTCTCCCGTTTAACATCATATACATACTTTCAAGTTTAATTTGAAATAAAAATAATGTGGAAAGTTAACATTTTGTTGTCCTTATCAGATAGAGGACATGTCTTTCTATTTGTGACAAGAATACGGATTCAATGGAAATATTTCTATCATTTTACAGTGAAGCAGCATTAATCCAGTACACCAATTATAACTTTTTCTTCTTCCCGTTAATATTCAATGGGCCCCCTATCACGCAACGTGTATATTAGACTAGGATACCATGTAAAATCAACGGTTCTGACCGTGTCTAACGTCACAAAAATCGGACCAGGTCAGGACCCTTGGGTAACATGGCGCCCGCATAATACGCAGGCCCTCTATTGTGTACATATTCTCAAAGGCTAGCGAGCTGTACAACATCGTGCACAAGGCTATTCGTTTGTCGGTTACCTAAACTTTCCAGCATCGGTGGTTCCGTCGTAAAATCGCCTCTCCTTGTTTTTTGGGCCTAGATTGTGGAGCTATTGTGGTTCCAGAATGCAACTACTCTATTTCCAGCCAATGAATGTTGAGAAATTTGACTTCGTGGTGTAATTTTCGTGCCGGAAATTGTCTATAAATTGAAATGTATCGTCTTAGTTATTAATTTGAGGCTACTTTCAAGTGCGTGGCACATTTTGCACGTCCGAAAAAATAGTACAACTCTCTGGAATTACCACGCCCAAGAACCTAAGGTTCTTGACCACGCCCAAAAAAATCGGGTCACCATGATTGGTGACGTCACTAGGCAGAAAAGTGAACTTTGGTTGGGAAGAGCCCTATTGTATTAATAGTCTAAATTTCGATATTAGGCGACGGAGTTTTTAAAACAAGGCGTAAATTTGAACCTTGCCGAGATAATAGAAGAGTAGCCTTACTCAGAGGTAAGTGATAATTTGTGTATTCTTTGCGTGTTTGTTATTGTTTATGAGACGTTTAATGTAATGAAACCTATATAAGTACAGGGTTTACAGCCTAGTCACGTCATAATCATGGCCAACGTGGCGGCTAGTCTTTTTCAGCGCAGCGAAAAATATGCCCTTCTAGAGCTACCTAACTTTGTTTGCGAATATTATCACTGTATGTTTTCAGTACTTATTTTTGAGCATAAACTTTCGATTATAATAATAAAATAAACAGACAGCGCTATTGCACGCCCAATGCTCACTTTTACCGTTTGCCAAACCTCTGATCGTTAAGCGTCGTTCATAACAACTAAACAGCGTAACTTGGATTTACTCGACGTGAAAATTGGAGATTTAACCTTGAGAATACCGCCAGCCAGTTCACAGTGACTCCACGACGGACGACTTTATTTAGTCTGGAGTTGAGCCCGGCCCATCTTTCTCCTTAGTTCAACCAATAGCAAGGCCTGCTGCACCGTCGATAGTCGGGAAACAATCGAATGCTACCCTTGATAGTCTCGTCGTGCAGCTGTATGGGATCGATTTCTGAAGTGTTATGTCGCTTTCTATTTGCTCGACTACGCTGCTCACTTCGAAACAGAACTGTAAACTTGCTTTCCATTTGTTTCAGACACTGAACACTTGGCAGCGCACTTCAAAATAGATGGCAGGCAGAGTTTATGTGCGCTAAGCAACAAAAAAATGTCGATAATCGCATCCGTGATTCTCCTTTTGTATGGCCACCTTAAGTTGTAACAATTTTAATAAAGAATTTATTGAAGAATTTTTTCCTTGATATCATGCAATCTGCAGTACAGTAATACAATATCTGTTTCGAATATAGGTGCCCCTATGGAGAACTTCCGTTTTGGAACTACCGACTTGCTCATGAACTAATACAAAAATAAATCGTTCAGTATGAATTTGTGTGGTCACTTAATAACATAAAATATATCTCTGATGCTGGCTAAGTATTTTACAATTTCAAGTTTTTCGATGTGGAAACGCTTAAAATTATCTGTGCAACTATTCAGTTTACATGCTCGTAAATATTTTTAACGAAGCAAAAGAAAAATAAACACCGGTGTCGTAAATCAAATTTCACACTCGAACGAGATTTTATGTTAAGTGCTGCAGACTCTTTGGAGCGAGGGGAAAACACCCGAGTTTGGGGAAGGAACGCAGAAAATACCGGTGATTCGATCGGCCGTGAAACACGCTTCGCTGAACAACATCCTCCAAAACGATTTCTTTTCCAAATCTCAGTAGCTCTCATCTTTCGCGTATAGACCTTGAGAGTGCTGAAATACGCCTCTTATGCGTAGTTATTTTAGGACAACGTTTGCTCAAGAGAGATAGAGAGAGAGTGTTGTTCCCCCTACATTGGATAGAGGGAGAGAAAAAAAGATATTAACTTGAAATAGGTCGAGACGGAGGCGCGTGTGCCACCGGTTTACACCCGTAGGGGGGGAGGGGTAAATACATTTTTCACCCTGTCGCTAATTTCCTTCTCGGGTCTTATAACTCAATAACCGGGTTCGGGTAAAACCCAACCGCGCGTGGGCTCGGAAACGGGGGGGGGGAATCTGATTGGCGGAGCAGGCTGCTTGCTTCCTGAGGATGGAACGAATCGACGGGGTCATGTCCTTATTTCGCCCTCTCGCCTCCGCCTTGCGTGGTACCTAACCGCTCTTTGGTCGCCGGTGTCGGGCTATGAATATCTCGCCATCTGCGTCACCTGCAGGTGACGGTGTAACAAAAAAACTTGTAATGAAGTTACGTTAAGGTATCCGGTTATCATGCATCAGGAGGGCTCACTTAATTTTCAAAGTGATAGTCTCTAATAGGGTTGCGTACGTGCTATTTTTTTTAGACCTTGTAATGAAGTTACATAAACTTTTCTGGTTATCATGCGTCATGAGAGTTCATTTAATTTTTAAAGAAGTCCGTAGTCGTTAATGGGGTTGCATACTACTTTTTAAAATTAATTTTGCAGTCCAGAGTTCATGTCTAAAAAAGAGGTACCTACTGATGATATTATTTTCTTATGTTATCAGCTTATGGATCGCAATTTGAGGTTTTTGTGCTGGGTCATTCCATATGAAATAACACAATGAAAACTAAATCCCTTGCTCGACCATTTTTAAAGGAATCCATTTTTTGCTCGCATATACCTACATGTATTAGCAGTTGGATTCGACGATTTAAAAAAATGTAACCCTCCTTATTTTCTTGCGGTAGCGATTTTTCCAAAATGGCGGGTGCGAATATTTCGGAATTTGGTTTTTTCTATCCTTGAAATCTCAAGAAAATATTATATCAGAAATTATGTTCTGAAAAACTAACTATTCTACACAAAATAGAATACATTTTCTTTATTTTCTTTTTACTTTCTTTTATTGTTGACATGGAACTTAAAGTTCTCTTTAATAAAATAATGTTTTCCGTCTCTAAGGAGAAAACTCTCATACCTGAGAGATTTTGAGCTTAATAATGAGGTAGAAGCATTATTTGGGAAAGTTTTATACCTGTCGCACATACCCTTTTTCTTCCAAAAGAAAGCAAAAATGGCTTCGCGATCCAAATCATCCATTTTTTAACTTAATTTTCTCCGTTGCGGAAGCTATTAAAATTATTTGGCTTACAGAATATTAATATATAAAAAATTGCAACATAAACTTGGAGTTTAAGATTTTATCCTTAGGGTACGATATGCCAGTTATAAACTAGCTTAGCGCTCAAAAAGCAGCCATTTGGACTTCATTTTCTCAGTTGGGGAACTATTAAGAATACGTGGCTTTAAGTACCTGCATAAAAATATGTAAAATTGCAACAAATGGTAAAAAATTTAAGTTTGAGACTGTATTCATCAATTTTGACTCAATAAATGATCAGTATGAGAACTGCAGTGATCAATTAGCTTGGGTATTTTTCACCACAGCCTCGTCCTGCCTGTGGGTCATCACCGGAGCATCACATTGGAGGTATAGGACTTTCCCCATAGAGGTCACATTATTGGCTCTATTAAGGATTCTTTTTCTGTGTAAATCTCCATGAAGCCGAAGGCGCCAGTAAGTGCAGCAGCAAAAATTAGTGTCATACGGAATACTATCTACATGTATAGGTATCTTCCATTATGCAAATATTATTCCCTAAAGTAACTTGAGTGAATTTAGCACGGTGTTGGACATGGTTGCATACGTGGCTCAGCGGTGAGCACTCGAAGCATACGCTTAGCAACACCTTTCTCACTAAGGTCCATACTGTCAACTAAATGTGGAACGCTGTATTATTGTATAGTAGGTTGTCGTTGAGAATAGATGGGTAAATTGGCGAGGAAATTCTGTGGCAAAGAGCCAAAAACTGATATGTCCAAAATCACAAATTTACAGGGCGAACATTTTAAGTTTTGGTTGAATTAACGTATTATGATATGTCATATTTGGTCAAAGTGAATTAGAGAGTCGAAGTGAATGGCCAAATTCATAGTAGCATGTCAGCTTTTGACCATTAAAAATATCACGTTAAACATCATATATCAATCAACACCTAAAAAACGCATATTTTGGACATATCAGTTTTTGGATCTTTTCCACAGAATTTTGATATAGATTATCTACGCTGCCAATGACACCATAAAAATTAGCAAAGTGCTATGCAGTAAACTATCTACACATCTAGGAGTCTTCCAACATGCAACTATTTTTCCTGAAGTTACTAGCCGAAATTGATCTCGGTGTTGTAAATAGTTGCCTACGTGGCCCATAGGTGAGCGCAAAGAGTGTAAGTTTGGCGACAGCTTTCTCCATAAGGCTCATACTGTCAATTAAATGAGTAGCGCTCAATAGGCTTTTAATCCTTTGCAGAATTTTAAATTTATTTTAGGAAATGTTATTGAATCCTAGTGTGGAACATAATCGTAATGTGACATGGACAGTGAGAGACAAAGCGTATTCCTACCCTTCAACCCCATTGCAGCACCAGGGTCTCAACCCCCCCTTTTATTCCTTTAATCCCTCTGCTCTTGAGGGGATGCTACTTTCTCTCATCCCTCCGCACGTCTAGATACCCTTTAAACCCTCTCCCTTTACATTTCCCTTCCACCCCTCCTCACTTCACACCGACTTCGATCGGGAGGGGTGTCTCTCCCTTTTCCACCCCCCTCCCATTCCCCCATCCAACTCTTCCAATCCTCCCTCCCCATGTCTCCCTCCCCCTCCCTCCACCCTTAACCTCCATCAGTGATGACGCAAATGCTGACATCACAACCGCGCCCCCTGACGTCACAAGCCTGCCTTTTGCTTCCCTTCCACTCGTCCGGGGAAGCGGATAAACTCACCCCCACCATTTACACTCTCTCCTTGTCTTCATCTCCCTACTCCTACCAACCTTCCCATCCTACAAGAGTGCAGCGAAATGCCCTGGTGCGGCGGAAGAGGTGGAAAAAGAGGTACGTTAAAGTGGAACCCTAGGCACAATTAAGCAGGCTAATCTGACATTTTGGATATCATTTAGTTTTAAAGTTAGGATTGAAGCTTATGAGTGATTCTAAGATTTATGCACTCGAGATTATTTATATATTGAATGAATTGAGCTGCGTACTTACTTACCCATCTAGCTATCTCTGTCGGGGTGGGAAAAGTCAAGTAATATATTTATTGCCGTTGGCCCTAGAAAACTGCCTCACTTTTATAATTTCCTCTGCAATGCCCTATCCTTACAAACAACTTTCGCTTCTCTTATACTCATGTATTGCTTCGTACACAGACTCATATTCTTAAGACTCCTAATTTGCTTCCTCTTAAGACTCCCTTCTACCACATTCACCCATGAATTTCTTGGCATACCTTTTTATCTCACACCATTCACTCTACTATCATTTACCTGTTTCGTTATCCGACTCTCTCCCATTCTTTCGGCATCACCAAACCAACGAAGAGCACTCCTTACATATATAATATGTCCATTACTGGAGCATCCAACCCACATTCTTTCATCTTCCACTCATTCTAAATCGTATCCGTTCAACTTTTCCCGCGAGCTTTTATCAGGTGCCTCATTCCTACTGCATTTAGCCTACTCTTATGCTTATCCTGGCACACCCAGGTTTCGCTGACGTTTAGTAACATCGGAAGGAGAACACTCTTTTACACAACGATTTTCGCTTCCCTAGACAAACACTCAGTCCTAGATATGCTCCACACTTTTCTTGAGTGATTCTAAGATTTATCCACTCGGACTCATTTATATCGAATGAAGTGAGCTACATACATACCCATCTCTTTCGGGGAAGGCAAAGGCAAAGAACTTAGTTATTGCTTTTGTACCTGGGAAACTGCCTCTCATTCAATAATTTCCTTCATGATGCCCTGTCCTTGCATATGCATCTATTATATGCATGCATTGTTTCATACACGATCTCATATTTTTTAATAGTTCTCATATTCCTCCCCTTAAGAGTCTCTTCCACCGCATTCATCCTTGGCCTTCTTTGTTTACCCATTCCTCTCACGCCATTCGCTCTCTTATCATATATTTTGCTATTAGATTCTCACCCGTTCTCTCAGCATGGCCAAACTAACGAAGCACACTCCTTTCTTATATATCCTTTTAACTTTTTCCGTAAACACTTCTCAGTTTACCCATTCCCAAGCATATCATCCAGTGGAATTCATACCACAGGAAGTCATGTTAAATTTCCAATTCACATTTGCAATAAATTACTGATGCTATGTGGTTCATGGTGTTGAATTTGAATCCCACACCTACGCAGGAAGCTACTTGACATGAGGAGGAAAAATTCAAAGGACATCAAGTGAATAATAGCTCATTCCAAGAATGAATTCATGACGGAAAAAACGATGGTTTTGTTCCAAGAAATTAAGGCTAACAATAAGAAGGCATTACTTAAAAATAAAGATGTAGATTGTCTTGCTAAATAGCTCATAGACGTATTTGGAGGCTGGAATAGAAGAGCTACAAAAAGTACGTAGTTGAGGCTATGGAGACTTGGTGCGGGAGGTGGGTGCCGATGGTCAAATGGACGGATGGTATCAGAAACCTGGAAGTGTCCGGAAGAATAGAAGAGGAGAGAACCGTTTGGAGAAGGAAGACTTATCTATAAGCAGATAGATAGGTGATACTTAAAAGGGGCAACCAATTCGTAAGGAACAATGGATGGAAAGCCCTACGAGGAAGACCGTGGGACAAATACAGGGGCTAACTAATCTGAGATACGGAACAGAGTTGCCCCAAGGTCATTTAGGAGTAGTAGGGGACAGGATAGAATGGAGTGCAACAGTCAATCAGCCTTAGCATTGAATAATTTATGATGATGATATTAGTTCCAAACCTTGCTGTTTATATCAATCTATTATGCTTTTACTCAACGTGTTAGTCAACAACGGTAAAGGTTAAGTTTCAGCAGTTCACTGGAGTGAAATCGATTAACAAATGTGATTGAAGGTTTTCAAGTCTGTAGGTTATGATGAAAGCCTAAGGGAAGAGTATTACTCTTCACTTCTTTTGCCGGCCCAGGTGGCGGCGGGGTAGAGTCCTCGCCTGCCGAATCAAAGGTCGCGGGTTCGAATCCCTAGTGGGTAGAAACTTTACACCTCCCTGGGCATGGTTGTTAGTGTTCGTCATATATTAAATTGCCAGTAATTTGAGTTAGCTGTTGCCAATATAGAAATTATTATTATTATTTTTCGCCTCTCTATTCAATGTGACGAAATAGTCCGCTTTTGTAGATATTTAGAACCTTTAAAAGATTTTTGTTGATTTATATGAACCACATTCCTCTCTAATAAAAAGTACCGTGCATATCATGAAAGCGACAATCATTTGTGTTGCTGAGGTGATCGCTTAAACAGGTACATAATTTATTGACCAAAAAGTGGCAATCCACTCATATTGTTTTCAACCAAGAACGTCTACCTACTCTTGAACTCGCAGTTGACAAGACAAAGGAGAGGCAAATGTAAGGCTTCTCATGTCTCTTATTACTTAGTGTAAAATCTTTTTTATTCCATTCAACTCGTTGGCAGATCGTGCTTGTCGATCATGAACTTGATGGACGTAGAGTTATTAATTTATCGAACGTTTTTCCTAGAAATAGCATAAAATGTCTCATTAAAACGATGTCAATGCTTTCACAAGTGCATTTATGTTTTTAATGAAGGTGAAGTGGCCCTTAAAATGTGGCATGTGATTGGAAATAGTGGCCTACCTTTTGTGTACATCGCCATAAGAAGATCACAGCGAGCGTATTTCCCTCGCTTTTCGTAGGGCTAATAAATAAAAATGAGGAGGCGGTAGCGATACGGCCTTTACTACATCTCGGAAGCTACGCTTCGCACTCGCATCAACTCACCGCACCACAGAGTGCGGACCGAAACGAGATTATTCTCATTTCCCAGCCTACCTCGAGGAGGAACCGGAGACAGAAACGGGATTGGGGCGGGGGGGGGGGGATAGGTAGGTTGAGCAACGATGTTCACTTTCCCGACCGCACCTCTGCTCTCCGGCGTCGAAAATTAGAGGACATAAAGGGAAAAAGGTTAAAGTGGAAAGAGGAGGTCGTAATCTCATGCACCTAGCAACCGGGGAGACAAACCGATAAACAGCCTCAGGGCAGAAGAAGTGGAGCGGAGACGCCAGAGCCAAAGACTGGAATCCCATCGGAGCAATTCCGATGTATTACTTGATGCGTCACCTCGCCGGATCCACGTCCGATCGCGACCAACCAACTTGTCAACGGCACCTTGGAAATGAATTTTAACTAATTAACGAGCAACAACTTAAACGAGAAACTTCGTATCCGCGGCAATTTGCAACCAGGCAACGCGTTAATTGCTATTTCGTGAGCGTACTTGTAACATTCAAAACCTTTCCAGGAAGGTACAAATTAATTTTTATGCATGTCACAGCAAGTCCTCCTCCGCATAATGCATTCATTTTTTACTTATTTAATCCCATCTCGCAGTCATGAGACTAGGAATTCAGTGGATGCGATGCAATTTTGTCGCTGAATCGGAATGAGATTCGGAGGCAAATTAGGAGTCAGTCTATTATCCGTGCAAGTGCTAACCGTAAAAGTCCGTGCATACACATCGAAATATCACTTGCAAGGGACTCCTTAAGATACTGCAATAGAAAATAAATTCTATGTGCAAAGCTGCCTTTAACTTGCACCACTCTTCGACCCCAACCTATTATTTCAACCATCTTCACAAGTCGTATTTATTTTTTTCCCAATTGATTCCTCATTACATTGACGTAGATCTTTTGTAGGGAAGGTGTGGCTCCTATATATTTCAGACGTGAAACGTTTATAATTTGAAATGGTAGGGGTTCCTAAGGCTAGCAGTGATGCAACAAAATTTCTGTGCCAAATATTTATTTATAATTTCAAAAGAATTGGGGATGTTGTCATGGGAAATTTGCAATTCGCATGAGGAAAGTCAAAAAACTAAAAAAACGGCCAACTTCGAATTGAGGATGTCATAGTACGTAATGGGATGGCCACTAAGTCAGTATGATGGATGGGGAGTACATATACGGTTGTTGGCGTCGCAAAGAGAATGTACTATACCTATACCAAACATTTCTTTTTAATGCGGAAAATGTTGTAGATATGTGATCGGGCCTTGTGCTATCCAAAAGAAGAAGTTTTCTAGAGTTAAATACCCGACCATCTTAAGATTGATGACGCTATCATACAAAATATGATGGCCGAAAAGTATTGGTATAAAATTACGTGTCGCCGACATTGTTAAATTTGAATTGCTCTGGGTAAACTCCTGAGAGGAGATCGCGTGTTGATTCATTTGAAGGCTATTCTAAGGGATAAAACCGCCAATAAATCTAAATTCGTAAAATATGCTGATCAATTTGAGAGAATTAAGTGGTGAAAAACATAGAGCATTTTTTGCATTCCAAAGTAAGCATATTCGTATTCAAGGAAAGCATATTCGTAAAGCGTATTACATTCATCGGGAAATAAAAGGAAAATGGTGACATGATGAAAGAGCATCGAAATTTGAATCTAATGGCATAGAATGACATTCACTGAATCTTCCAGAAAACCTATGAGAAACGTGAATATGTTTAACGCAATTAACATTAACGGTAATGTAACTATAGAGCGTTCCACTTTTAGTTGACAGTATGGGCGTAATGGATAACGAACGCTGTCGCCAAACATTTACTCCGTGTATTCACTTCTTCGCCACGTTGACTAAGATTTCCGATATCGAGCTGAAATTGATTTATCTGCTTTTAATAATTGTACTTGCATATTTGAACATGCCTATATGTGCAGATCAAACACTGCAGAGCAAAATGTTCATTTTTATGTTGCTTTTGGCAACATCGCAGCTCGGGCCTAAAGGAGAACGTTGTTGCCAAACTTTCGCTCCATGTGCCCACGTACAAGCCATGTGGATAACTATTTCGCTACCAACGCCCTAATTTTTATTGAGGTACGTTAAGGAATACTACTTATATACTGGTAGGTGCTTATGTGTGCAATTAGCACTCTGCATAGCAAAATGTTAATTTTTCTGCTGCTATTGGCAACATCCCTGTTCTCCGGTCTTTTTGAGAACGCTTTTGCCAAACTTAGTCTTCGTGTGTTCAACTGAGCAGCCATGTGGACAACGATTTCTGACACCGCGATAATTTTTATTAAGTTACGTTAGTGAATAATACTCATATATTGGAAGATACCTATGCGTGCAGTTAGTGCTCTGAATAGAATGATATTAATTTTTCTGCTGCCTTCGGCAACATTGCAGCTCCGACCTTGTAGAGATTATCTTAGGAAACGAATCTCCATGAGAGCCCATAGTGTCGACTAAATGAGGAACGCCGTGTAGAGGCTACCTGTTAATATTTTTTCCTCTCTATTTTTTAAGCTCCCCCTTCACGAAAATCATTCGCGGGACACCGAGGTAAAGAGGGATATGGAATATAAAGGGTGAGAGAGAGGTGCAGGCAGGTCGGCTGGACTTTTAAAGCGGAGTGACCCGGAGGTTTCCACGTCGGATACGGGGGAGGTGAGGATGAAAGGGGCCCGCCCTTTTAACCCGCCCGTCGCCTTGAGCTGTTGCCGAGGGGGGAGAAATATATGATGAAGGAGAGGGAAGAGTAGTGAGAGAGCCAGGGTTTGGGGTGAGGGAGGGT
Organism: Pyrrhosoma nymphula; assembly: GCA_963573305.1. NCBI lineage: Eukaryota > Metazoa > Arthropoda > Insecta > Odonata > Coenagrionidae > Pyrrhosoma > Pyrrhosoma nymphula. The sequence goes on along the minus strand of OY754337.1, from coordinate 48,580,653 downwards.
GGGTGGGAAGGAAAGAGGGGTTAAAAGAGGGGAAGAGGTTCGGGGAGACAAATCCGTGTCATAATATTGGATCCCCGAGCATTGGCCTCCGGAGCGCAGTAGCTCAAAATAGAATGGCGTCCAGCGGGGGGAAGGTAGGGGTTGGGGAAGGGGATGGGAGGGGGGAGTGGAAGGGTAGAAGGAGAGTGGAGTGGGTAGGGGAGAATAGTGGAAGTTGTCGCCCCGACGTAGGAGAAGGGGTTTTTAGTGGGAAGAGGGAGGTTTAAATAACAAAATAAAGCCGCTTGCGCGGAAGGACGGGGTGGCTTGGGTTTTGCGGATATGGCGTTCTTTTTTTTACGCACACGGGGCAGCGTGATTTTGTGAAATATCACTGCGGTTGATCGATTGTGATTTATTGATTGCGATGTATCTACTGCGATTTTAAATTGCGATCGGACGAATGCTCGTGCAACGATTTGAAAATGCATTCAATAGTGGTATTCTATCATTTGGGATAACTAATGTGCTTGGTAGTTGAGTACGAAATAATTATCTACTTAGTCTCAGAAATGTGCAGTCTTTGCGATACAACAACTGCAAATCGATTGCGTTTTGTCGAAATGCCATATATATTCGTGTTTTATTTAATGGTGGAGTTCTATTGGCTGAGCTTTGGGGTGGTTGGGTCGGAATAAACAATCTTTTTACACTATCTTATTCCACTTCGAATCAAATGAACTTTGTCAAAAGGTTTTTTGCTCTGTGATTTTTTTAAAGACCGGTTTACACGAGGTTCTTTACTGCGCAGGCTGCAGCAGCTTCAGCTCTCGCAGTAGAAGGCACCAAAGTAGGCTTCGAGAACGAGAGCTTTTCACCATATGACAGCTTTACACGACACATGCGTCTGCGCAAGTCTTCGTGACATTCCTTCGTAAATAACGTTCGCATTTGACGAGTGTTTTGTTTGGCAGTGAAAAGGGTTTGTGCGCATTATTGTTTACATTGGTTTGCTTTCTGTTCAATTTGCAAGGGAAGGCATGGATATAGAGGATGGAAGGTTATTAACGCGTTACAAAGAAATATGTTTACTTTAAATTAAAGTCGGTTATCAGGGATAGATTTAAATTTTAGGTAGACACTTCTCTTTAAAAAGTATTTGTAATCTTTGTGTTTAAAAATTGTAGGTACAATTATAAACCATCACATAACAAATCTAGAGAGGTTTGATCCGGTGCACTTCATGATACTGATCTCATGCGTTATAACGCAGGAGATTAGTAGTAACTACTCTATATTATCAACCTGTTCCTGTACCGAGTTCATTATGGCATGACCTCGCGTCCGATTTTTGTTGCTCTTGACGCACATTGTTCTTTATATTATTGCTGAGGGTCTTATTTATACGCGAAAACTTTATTTATATATGTAAGGACCATGATGAGGGCCGGGAAGCTTGAAAATATTAAGCAGGAAATGGAAAAAGGAAAAATAGATGCTTTGGGATTGTGCGAGGTTAGATGGAAGGATAGCGGGGACTATTTGAGTGATAACTACAGGGTGATCTATAGTGGGGGAGATGAGAGTCAACGGGGGGTAGGCATGGTACTGAACACAAAGTTGGGACTGAGGGTGGTAAACATTGAACAGGTGAACGACAGGATACTAGTGGTAGAAATAAAAGCACGCCCGACGAATTTCGTACTGGTCCAGGTATACATGCCTACGAGCAACCATAGGGAGGAAGAGGTGGAAGAGGTGTACGAGCAAGTAGAAGAAATAATTAGAGAAGTGCCGGGGAAGAAAAACCTGATAGTGATGGGTGACTGGAATGCAGTGGTGGGAGAAGGGAGGGACGGATTAGAAGTGGGAGGGTTTGGGCTAGGAAGAAGAAATGATCGCGGGGAAAAGGCAGTTGAATTTTGTAGAAGAAATAAATTAGTAGTGACAAACACTTGGTTTAAACATCACCCCAGGCGTAGGTACACATGGAAAATGCCGGGTGACACTGGGAGATACCAAATTGATTATATAATGGTGAGGCAGAGATTTAGGAACAGTGTAAAAAACTCTCGTAGCTATCCAGGGGCGGATGCGGACTCGGATCATAACTTGGTGATGATGAAGTGTGAAGTTAGATTCAAAAGGCTTTGTAAAGGTAGGAAGATAAAGAGGTGGAACCTTGAAGCATTGAAAGGGTTGAAAAAGAGGGAATACCAAGAGCTAGTAGAAAAGAACATAGGTGAAGAGAAGCGGAGGGGAACCATAGAGAAGAGATGGGAGGTTATAAAAACAGGCATCGCAAGAGCGGCAGAGAAAACAATAGGAACGGTGGAAAAGAAGAGGGTTAAGAAGCAGTGGGTTACAGAAGAAATGATAAAGAAAATGGAGGAGAGAAGGATATGGAAAAACGTGAACACCGACGTAGGGAAGAGGAAGTACAAGGAATTGAATAATAAACTCAGGCGAGTGACCAATCGGGCAAAAGAAAACTGGTGGAAGGGACAATGTGAGCAAATGGAAAAGATGAAGGAGGAGGGGGAAGTGGGCGCTTTGTACGCCAAGGTGAAAATGTTATCGGGTGGTAAGAGAGGTCAAGCGATACCAAAGGTTAAGGACAAAACAGGAAAGATATTAATCGAACAGGAAGATATCCAAGAAAGGTGGAGAGAATACGTAGAGGAGCTATATGACAGCGAGAATAGACCCCTTAGCCTAGATCTAGAGGACGAAAGAACAATAGATAAAGATAACCTCGGACCAGAGTTACTTGAGAGTGAAATAGAGAGGGCACTAAGAGAGATGAAGGGTAGAAAAGCCGTGGGAACCGATAACCTACCTTCGGAGCTACTGAAGAATCTAGGTAGTAGGGGGAGAAAATCGTTTTTCGAACTTATTCGCAGGATCTACGAGGAAGGAGTATGGCCAGAGGATTTCGTGAAAACAGTATTAATACCTATCCCGAAGAAGAAGAAAGCGTCAGAATGCGAGGAGTATAGAACAATCAGTTTAATTTCGCACGCAGAAAAAGTGTTGCTTAGAATACTAAATAGAAGGTTGGAGAGCAGAGCAAAGTGCTATTTAGGCGATGACCAATTTGGGTTTAGGAAGGGGAGGGGAACCAGAGATGCGATTGCGGTAATGAGGACACTTATAGATAGAAACATAGAGCATAATCAGGATGTTTTCGCTTGTTTTGTAGATTTCGAAAAAGCGTTTGACAGAGTAAACTGGGAGAAACTAATGCAGATACTGGGGAAAATAGGAATAGATTGGCGTGATAGGAGACTCATCCGAAACTTATATATTGGGCAGAGGGCTCAGGTAAGGGTAGCGGACGGTGAATCAGGGTGGGCAGTTATAGGTCGCGGGGTGCGGCAAGGGTGCCCGTTGTCGCCTTTACTTTTTAACATCTATGCTGAGGAAATGGTAAGAGAGGCATGGGATGAGCTAGACGTGGGAATGAAAGTAGGAGGCCAGTGGATAAAGTCGGTTAGATTCGCAGACGACCAGGCGTTGGTGAGTCGGTCATCGAAAGGACTGCAAACTTTAGTAGATGCACTGGAAAAGCAGTGTGAGAAATACGGAATGAAGATAAATAATAGGAAAACAAAAGTAATGAGATTTGGTAGGACAAAGAAAGCGAAGCTGGTGATAAGAGTAGGAAGTCACAAACTGGAGCAAGTAGAACAATTTAATTACTTGGGTAGTACGCTAGAAGAAAGAGGACATAGTAGCAAAGACATTAGGAGGAGAATAGCGCTAGCGAAGGAAGCGTTCAATAATAGAAGGGAGCTGATGACGGGGACCTTAAGTAAGGATGTAAAAAAGAGGCTAGTAAAGAGCTTGATATGGAGTGTGGCGTTGTATGGGGCGGAAACGTGGACCTTGAGAAAGGAAGACGAAAATAGGCTGAAGGCTTTTGAGATGTGGGTGTGGAGGAGGATGGAGAAGGTGCGTTGGACGGAAAGGAAGACAAATGAGGAAGTGCTTGACATGGTGGGCGAGGAGAGGAAACTTATAGATGAGATTAGGGGGAGGCAGGGTAGGTGGCTGGAAGGGGTAATGAGGGACGATGGTTTGCTGAAGATCGTGATAGAGGGAAGGATGTTGGGTAAGCGGGGAAGGGGAAGGAAGAGAATCGGTTTTATGGACGGGATGAAGAAAGGTAGGACTTATGCTGAGATGAAGAAAGAAATACAAGAGGTAGAAAGGGCACAGCACGTGTAAGAGTTCGTTGGATATTCTCTGACTTTCATCACAACCTACCTCTAACCGGTAGATTACTGTAATGAATGAATGAATATATATATATATATATATCCAGTCAGGCTTCATATCTTGGGAGGAAAATAGCACCGATATTGTAAATTATGATGTGTCCCGGTTTTACCTTCACGCTTGGAGAATGTAGATGATTTTGTGCATTAAATTTTTATTGTGCAAGCAATTACCGCTTAATAAATGTCATGCATGATTTCAGTAATTTACTAAATGCATAAATCATCATTGTACCCATAAATACCCTATTGATAGTTATTTAGAAAATGCGATGTGACAGTGAGCGATCTCCCTTTCATCGGTAGAAATATTTAATTGCTAAATTCGGCCATAATATGCCTGTAACAGCCTACAAATATCTCTCTCAACTTAACATACAATGGAAAGAGCATGTCTACATGTGTATTTGTAGCAACAAACAAGTAATTTTTTATTAAGTAACAGTATAACATATGAAGTGCTTCACGGACTGCGAGAACGCGAGCACCAAATTAGTAAAGGTGCTATTTTCCTCGCAGTCATTCATACATTAGCGCAGGCGTTCGCGCAGTACTCCGCTTTACACGACGCAATTTTCACTGCGAATTCATCCATACACCAGCCTGCGCAGTAGAGAGCCCCGTGTAAAACGGCCTTAATAGTGGGTACTGTAATGGGTGTGGTAGAGTGGGGTGGTTGGGTCGAAAGCAACAGATTTTTCCGCTTAGTATTGCGATAGTTCGACTTTGATTTATCGATTCCTTTGTTGAATTAAATAGCTATTTGTTGTTTATTAAATGGTGGTATTCTCTCGGGTAGGTTATCTTTTTGAGCGAAGTATCTGAGTCGGAAACAGCAATCCTTTTATGCCCAGAATTTGTAATATATCGATGCATCGAGATCTAACATTCCGATCGATTTCTATGTTAATTAACTAAAAAATGGTGTTCTCTCAGTTAGTGATGTTTTTATATAGTGGATTATAGTTAGATCGTAAGCGGCAATCCTATATACCTCAAGAATGAGTGATAAATCGATTCTGACTCATGGGATACTTTTTGTCGAAATATAGCGATTTGTGATTTATTTAATGGTGGTATCCTGACACTAAGGATTACTGTTGGAGCTGGTTGGTTGAAACACAAATTTCAATCCTTTTCTATGGAGACCAAAGATTGATAGTGCGACATGTGGTTTTTATATTAGTGCCAACTGTGGGACCGGTTCTGGTATGTATTTGGAAGGGATGATTCGGTATTTAAGAACATACTTTCTTTACCCGGACTTATACAGTATCTCGAAATATTGACTGTAATTTGCAGAATTTATGTCAGTGTGCATATTTATTCAGATTTTGGAGTACTTTTCTAAGAACAGAGCGGCCCGGTCGGAAATAGCATCGACTCAGGCCTGTATAATACGAGGTGTGAACAAAAGTAACGGGAATTTTCGTTTTTCTTAAAGAATATTTATTTGTAAATCAATATCAATTTTTTTCCCTTCAAAGTAATCTCCGTTAGATATCATACATTTGTGCCAGCGGTTTTTCCAATCTTGGAAACACTTCTGGAACTCACTTTTCGGTATAGAGTTCAGCTCCTTCAGAGATTCTGTTTTTATCTCATCAATGGTGGCGAAACGTCGTCCTTTCGTGGTTCTCTTCAGCCTCGGGAATTGAAAGAAGTCACAGGGGGCATGTCCGGCGAATGCGGTGGCTGAGGCAAAATAAAGCTTTTTTTCTTTACCAAAAAATCACGAATAAGCAGTGAGGTGTGAGTGGGGAGCATTATCGTGGAGCAATTTCCACGAGTTGTTTTGCCACAATTCTGGGCGTTTTCGTCGGATTGCTTCACGCAAACGGCTCATAACTTCCAGGTAGTATTCCTTATTGACCGTAAGACCATGTAGCGGGAACTCGGAATTATTGAAAATCGGAATTATGAAGCACGCGAAATTATAAATTCCCGTTATTTTTTTATCACACCTCGAATATATCGATTTGCGATGTTGAAGTTGGATTTACTCACGAAAGTTGACTTCCGTAGAAGTGAAAATTCATGTGCACAATCGATCAATGGAAATAGTCTCCGTTTAAAATCTAAAATGTGTTTCCTGAAAATGGCGTTTTTTCTTCAAGATTAACTATTATTTTCACCCTTTCTGAAATAAAAATTTTCATCTCCTTCGCAACCACGGCATGAACGTTAAAAGGGAACCTATGACTTTGGCCCTAATGGCTTTGGTTAAATGATCATATTAAGAGTTATAGTTAGATTTTAGTTGGGATATTTTTCACCCCACCCTCTCCTTGTGTAGTCAATGACACCCACACGTGAGGGTTCTTTTGATCCAATGCAACGTTTTTCATTTTTTTCTTCTTCCCAATGAATTGCGACGGGCACCCTCTCGTATGTACGAACAAGAGCCTTAAGGGACTGTTAAGTGTTGAAAGATATTTTGATGCCATAAGGAACGATTTTATAACCTTTTGAAAAACGGGTTCACGTTCATCACATGAGAGATAAATCCAACGATAGAGTAATAGGAAAAATTAACCAATTTGGGGTAGTGCATTAAGGAAAATGGGAGAAGTGATGAGAAGATTGGCGAGAGGATGTAGACGTGCAGGAAAGAGGTTCAATTAAGACACGTAAGGAAAATCGTCGAGAGTCACCTCAGGTCAAGGTGTGAATTTGAGAGGATGTATTAGGTGGCACGGTATGGTTTCAAAGCTGGAATTACGAGCAGAAAAGAATTTGAAGACAGTTCAGGGTCGTTTAACCCATTAGAGAGTAGCGTTACCATACAGCAAGGGTGATAACACAAACTGTGAAGACTTTTTCCGTACAAATAGTGGACGTTTTTCTTAAATCTTGGCAAATATCGTTTTGAAATGAACTTCAATAAATGCAAGTAACTTAATGAACGAAGTGAAAAAATTGGAAGTTTTGAATAAGTACACCAATTTTTGTTCATGTGTCGCCAAAATTTAGTTTTGTTGAGCACGGTGTTATATTTTGTATATTTTTTTAATTTGAGTGTATGTTCAGTTTCACAAAACAGTTGTTGTTGTAAAACAACATATTATTAAGAAACAGAAATAATAACCGATAAAAGCTAAAGCTAAGGAAGTATTTTATTTGTTTCCCCATGGTTACGGCGTATAAGTAAAAACGTTCACTCAAAGAAAATTTGTAAAAAATAAAATTTGTCATATTGACTCATTATTGCATCCTTTTTAGATTTTAAGTAGAAAATATCAGATTTCGTAGCTAATATAATTTTAACCTTTAATAGTCCTTAATGGGCTTAGAGGTGAGTATGGAGAATAATGGTATAGGTAAGGAGTATCGAAGAGAAAGGAAAACGAGGATGAGCCGGGCATGGTGGAGGAAGGAAGAGGAAATTATAGGATGGAATTGTAAGAAGTCGTAAGACCGTGGGATGGTGGAGTTAATGAGGGATAATGGGGTGTTTAAGGCGGCTAACAGGAAGAAGAGAGCTACGCTGTAGGGGAAGACGGAGGGAAAAAAAGGCATTAACGACTCAATTAAAGTATTTCGGATCTTGTGGATAGAGGCCGAAATGATTGGGTATCAGGTTGGTGTAGAGATTATGGAATCCTGGGTTCCTACTCGGAGGACTCACGTTTTAATCCCAGAAGAACTCGGTCTTAGTCTTAGTGACTGCACTGCAGTACAATTTTTATGAAATAAATCACACCGACGGTATATCTGTTATGTGAGAGAGGTTCAACCACCAACACGGATATAATACATAATATTGCGTCGTTAAAAACTGCTACGAATAACCATAAATAATTACATAGCTAATAGAAAGATTACAATGGGAGCCATTACGGACTCGTAGACTGCACGATAGATTTATATTAAGTACTTGAAAAATTCAGATCAGGCGAGTTTTCAGTTCGACACAGCGAATATTGTTTTTACCCCGCGCTGTATCTCTAGAACTGATAGACGCGACAAAATAAGGAGATCGATGCATTGCCGAGCTGATACGTGCAAGGGTTCAATGTTTCCACGCGTAGTTAGTGACTATAATAAAAACAGATAGAGACACTAACTAACATACATCACACCGTTAACATACAATTCTCCTCCATTCTCTTCCCCTTCCTTTCCCCCATTCGCTCCTTTTCATGGCTCTTGTCTTTGCACCCTCTGCCACACGCCCCTACGGCGTGACGTATAATACATACAGTTAATAATATTTGAAAAGACTCGCATATTGCTTGCAATAAATTACAAGGAATGCATGTTAGCTTCCACCACTCGCTTTTAAGTATTTAGGGGTTGCTTTATATATAGAGGAAATACAGATACTGTAAAGGTGAGCTTCCGTCTCGCACGCGTTTTCGCGATATTCACCCAGCTTTAACAGAGATATCGGAACCAAATTCAACTCACATATTATGCAAACCTTGCAAATTTGTTAAATACTTTCAACACAACAATGCATCAACTACTTTAGGAATGGGAAACTTTCAAATCTGAGAAATGCGTTTTTTCCTCTCCGTCATCTTGTGAAAAATGCCGTTTCCTCTTATCCACTGTAGGTGACGCAGCAATAGAGCAGTTGGTTCTCTACCATGTATGCAACTCTCCCGCCTTCTACTCAAACTCGCCACGCAACAGCTATTTACTATAATGCAATTCCATTCATTCCACCGCAGTAAACAAGGCACATTTCACTTCAAATGAAGGATTTACACTTTTTTATCACTCGCATTCATTTCACCGCACTAATAACATTTCACATTTTACTTTAAATGGAGGATTTACACTTCCTGGCGACCATACACCACACTGGAAAGTCAGAAATGATTTACGCCAATAAGGCCCTCAACTCTCGTTGGCGAATGAATACCGAGTGACTTTTTAACAATTAACTTCCAATTATTGACAGTTAATTTCCTCCTTCCACACTACCCAAGAGAACTCCGTCAACAATACTATTTCATTAGCCTCCAACAAAAGCCCACTTATATTAACCTTGTCACCTGAGGGATACTATTCTTAAAAGAATACGCAAAATTACATTTTAGCCTTCTACCAATGCCCACCAAAAATCACCAATGAGCGATAGGGGTTCTATTCTTAAAAGAATACGCAAAATTACATTTTAGCCTTCTACCAATGCCCACCAAAAATCAACAATGAGCGAGAGGGATTCTATTCTAAAAATAATACGCAGAATTACATGTTTGCCTTCTACCAGTGCCCACCAAAAATCACCAATGAGCGAGAGAGATTCTATTCTTAAAAGAATACGCAAAATTACATTTTAGCCGTCTACCAATGCCTACCAAAAATCACCAATGAGCGAGAGGGATTCTATTCTTCAAAGAATACGCAAAATTACATTTTAGCCTTCTACTAATGGCCAACAATAATCTCCAACCAACTAGAAGAATTCTATTCGTAAAAGAATGCGAAGAATTACATTTGACCCTTCTACTAAAAGCCACCATTAGTCAGGTCACGCCATTTTCACTGTGAAAATGCACATCTAGTATTATATCTTTCAATGAAAACTCCTCTCGACTAAAACACAACACCCAGAATTATTCCTAACATACGTCTTTCCATTTTCACATTCATTGTAAAAATCAGCATTTTGAAAGTAAATCCACTCCCAGAAATGCCCATTTCCACGTTATCGTTCCCGCGACAAATGCGATTTCCACTTTAAATCCGCCCCTGCCTTGGGTGTATAATCAGACGCAACGCCATTCCAAGTGGCGTGAGCGATTCCTACCTTCAATACCAAGGAGATCTGCCCGTTCCACGAGACACACTCCCGATTGAAGAAGTGGAGGAAATACGTTGTGGTGTGTTTCATAATTCTTAACGTAACTAAAGTGGAGGCTCATGGCGGCAACCCACGCTTGCAAACTTTCTTGTGATTTTACCAATATTAATGTATGCTGTGAGAATTTGCCAGTAGTTCATGCCTTTAGTGAGGATCGTGGCCTGATTTTCCACAGTGCGGATATTGTTAAACTGTACATTAAACTAATAAGGGATCAGTCACATGTTGTGACCTGGTAGCACATCTCCTCGGCCGGCAATCCGGCCGACCGTCCTGCCTCCCTATGCCAGCTCGGCCGTCGATTCGTCGGCGAGCGGACTGGTATATAGGCAGGATAACGCCTGGGAAGGGTAGTCGGTGTAATTGTATGTGTCGTGAGGGGTGTGCCCCAGATCTGTCACGGTGCCTCGCAATGTGGTATGTAGGTATAGAACTGTTACTTCATTTATTAATTCAGCTTTAGAATATCTGTCGATAATTAGCTCACCAGCTCTTCCACTCTACCTCGCCCATTATGCTTGCAACTTCATCTTTGTCTTCCTTTTTATCTTTTTTATTTTCTTCATTCTTTACATAGCCAACGGTTCAAAATACTCCTAACCTTACTGATTTACCATGCTCCATATCTAAGTTTCAAATCTACTACGACATTGGACTCCAACTAAAAATTGTTATTAGGCTGTGATGGTGAATTATTTTCGAATTTTTGTTGATTAACCATAATTTTTGTCTTATCAAATATTAAGGTCCTCTTAACTTGCCTTTACCGGCTCATGATTTGGACAATTATTGAAATAGGTTTTCTCATCAACCACTCAAGATGATAGAATGCGGTTTTCAATTGGTCTTTTTCTTGTATTTTCCTTTGGCAAAACGTGGAAATGTTTTCTACAGGTATCCATAAAGCTCTGCATATTACAGCGAGCCTTTTTACTCCGGTGAGTTCATGGCAATCTATATTTGGTTTCTCTTGAATTTCGTCAGAAACAACATGTGAGCTGTTTTTAGAGTGTGTTCCAATGTATTTTTTAAACGTATATACACTAATATCCTGCCTTTCAGGAGTGTAAGCAGGTGTAATCAAGCTTTTAGGGTCTACAGTATCTTTTAAATAGGAAGAAACGTCACAAAATACAGTTAATCGAATATAACCCCATTAGGGCACCAAATCTGCTGCAACAGACTTGGTTTACGTTGAATATTTCACGTTTGCTATGTACCTCTATCAAATTTTAGCCGAGCCTTCGAAAATCATTTGAATATTTTTTTTCGTTTACAGGATTTGATGCATAAAATTTCATCGTGAAAAATCTCAGCGGGTGGTTCTCGATAAAGTTACAATCACATCAAATTTTTCAAGCACCCCTCGAGGTTCGATTGGCGATTGAATATCGTGCAACCAGGTAAATTAGGTCGTATCCAAGTACAGGTGAATGCATTACTCATTATATGTTTCCAAAATCCGTGAACTCCTCAGCGGGTGATTCTCGCTTAAGTGGCATTAATGAAAAGTCCGGATGAGTATTGTGTTCGACCTCAATACTTTTCGACGTCGACGATCACTAATGATGAGTGAATAACGCACAGCCGGACTAATTTGGTCGTATTTCAGTTCAAGAGAATGTTTTCAAGTGAAATTGCACACTCGTGCAACTTCACGGATGTTTCCTACTAAAGTTACATAGCGACTAGTCCGCAGAGAATTTTGTTCTACCTCAAAACTTTTCAATATCGACGATCGTTATTGATCACTGAATATAGTTCATTCCAGCTAATTGGACCGTATCTCTGGAGTGTTTTCATCATTGCGTATTTCCCAAATTCGTGCACATTCTCAGCCGGTCATTCCCGCTAAAGTTAAATTTGCGTGGCAAGTACCGCAGAGCATTGTGTTCGACCTCCCAATTATTTTCGACATCGACGGTCGATATAGGTAATTAAATATCGCGCAGCCGTAATACGGCGGAAGGGGGAAAAGGTGAGTTGGGCAGGGAGAAAGGAGGGGAAAATGTTGGAGCATAACCAACCTCCCCTCCCCTCCCCCTCTCCTTCACCACCTCTAAGGTAGGGCCTCTATCGGCAGAGGGCTGAAGGATGGACGAGAAGCGTCCCGTGCTGAACTTTCCGGGGGTTGTGGCCACGAGAAGAGACTAGGGGCACAGAGTAAAGATATATATATCCCTACTCTGTGCTAGGAGGATGCAGAGGGAGGGGAATTGGGTGAGAGTAGCTGAGAGAAAAGATTGGAGGGGAGGGTGTGGTGGAGGTTTCCTGGGGTTTTCTGCCGGTGACTCCGCAGCGGCCTGGTTACACCCCCGCGATGCGATAGTGCAGCCTCATTGAGTCCTACACCCTCATTGAGTCCATCCTCCCCCGCACTTAAGGCTGGTCTATACTTCCAAGCCGCCTCAAATTAACCGTCGCCGCCTGTGGTCGCCTTCTGGGGTGGTAGAAGTTCCACGGGAAACCGTAAAGGCAGCGCTGACAAAAATGGAGTGGGGAGTGACTATCCTTGGGTGGGGATGGGAAGGTCTACTCCGTTGTCGCGCATTTTTATGAGTAGGCCCAGATAACACGGTCGTCTCAGATTACAGGTGTGGCTTTGTCCTGGTTCCTCAGCAAGCTGTTTGGCCTTCAATGACCGCTACTAAGTAATTTTCTCTGTCACTTGCGAGCATAGTACGTGGGAGTGTTGAAAAATACGTGAGAACTTATAAAAATCAATTAATATTTTGAATGACATGAAGCTAATTATTGTGGAAAATGTTGTTGTATTTCGCAATGGAGATCCATTAAATTATGCCTGAAGCAACAGAAGTTATGGGTATTAATTTTATGCGAGTAATGTTTGTTTTTTACCCACTTCTGAGCATTATTTATGAAAATTACCGGAAAAAATCAGAGCTCAGTCTCTTGCATGTTATACGTCGACATGAAGGAGTCAACTCTTTTCATTTGAAGGATGAAGCCAAAAAAATTGACTTACGCTCTCTTGGGATGTGGACTACAAAGAAAGACAATTTTATCGGTAAGAATGTTGTTACGTATAGGTAGGTGACCGCATGAAAATCAATTTCGTTAGTAGGTAGTAAAATATTTATTTATCTGATTTATTAGTTGAAGCAATGATACTTATTCTACATTTTAGGTGATGAGAAACACAAGTGAAGAAAATTATACAATTATGAACCTAAGGCATAATAAAACTAAACTAAGTATCGAAAAATTTGGTCTTATTGGCAGCTACTTCAAAATTGTAGAAACGAAACACTTGCCTACTTTCTTCCATTTATAAGTTCGGAACACAAATAAAAACAAAAATCAGGAAATTGAGTTCGTAAAAAATCAATGATCGCACTAAAAGAGCAACGTGGTAACACTAGCTAATATATTTTTGGACCGTTGAGGGAATTCGGCTGTGAACAGCATAGGTAGTGGAATGCACAAGCGAATGTTCACGTTGAAATTACTCAGAGCATTTTGCACAAACAAAATTTGTTTTGGCGCTGTATTTGCAGAACAGTCTTTTCTCACATCTTTTGCTCTTTCCGACACGGGTTATTTTTACAGTGTTGACATAATTGGCAAAAGTGTTTTTTCCCGCACTCTCATACACAGTATCTGAATCAGAATCGTCGCTTTCTGGTGCGTACAACTTAGAACTTCTCGCATTGGCAACAAGCTTCTCCGACAATTTGCGCAGTAATTCCTTTCGCGTGGTGCGGCTACGGGTAACACTTTTGTATATACATTAACATTGAAGGTGCTCAAGTCAAGAGTGTTGTAGAAACTATGAACATGCCACCCTCTAGAGGTTGCCTTCACAGAGTACCTAAAGTTTAGCCATAGCGTCAACGATATTCACTCCGCATTTCGTTTGAATGTAACCTGTAAACGTATGTATGTAGTTTCCCGTATCGTATTAATGTATGTGGTTGCCTGTTTCTTTTTCAGCTTCTATGCCACCTGGAACGATGTAAAATAATTAACGAAAGCAATGTTCCTGCCTTTTTCTAAAAACGCTTGTACGAGCTTCATAACTGCAAATTCAAATAGCCTTTCCCCAGTACCACGTTCATCACATTTCCCATGATACGGAAAGCCATTAACGACATATTTGGTGTCAACATCAACAGCAAGTCAATATTTTACCCATATTTTATCAGGTTTGGCCGGAATAAATTGTATAACAGAGTACCTTGCTTTATATGGAAATACATGATCTTATAAAGTGATGTAAGGTTCAGGTTTGTCCTCAGAAATGCAATTTTCATTAAATCTATTCCACACAAAAGAAAATATTGAAAATTTATCTACTTGCAAAAGTTTGGGTCTATAGTAGATGACTTTGCGTCGAATTTTAGACAACATGAAATTTCTTTGAAACTCTCTTGGCAAAGTGGCGGAAAAATATTAATTTGTTGTTAAATGACGTAATTGTTAAAGTTTAAATTGTAGTGACACGGTTAGTTTTGGTGAGGGAGCCTCCCACTGCGTAGGTCAAGGAGAGAGACAGGCGTTGGGTCTCCGAGCAGGGGAAAGGGTTGCGGATTAGGACCCTCGCGAGCTTGGGCCCCACCCATCTTGCGACTACCTTATCTCGGCCCCTCATATTCGAGTCTAACCCGTTGATCAAATCAGAAACCTGCACATGCGTTTTATCTCCTATTAATCTTTCGTATTTAGTCGCTACGCTTTTTGTGTGATTTTTTCCAAGTCTTTGATACCTTCAGTAATTGTAAGAGCCCTTGCTTCGGTGAAGAGCACTTGCTTCGGTGCATGCGTTGCTGTTTCATTTTTTAGTAGTTGTGGTAGTAGAAATTGGAGAAGGCAGCCAACGACTGAGGCCATTTACTTAAGAAGGCAGGTGGATATATTGATAAGGGAAAGATTAATTTGGGAATGCTTGAAGGAGGGAAACCCGGGATCAAATTCTGCCTCCTTTTAAAGTGGTTGGGGCGATTTTTGTCTGTGCACATATTTGCGTGAAACTTTGCATACGTGTTCTTAATAGTGATATCTATAGATAAAAGTGAGAAAATTGCATCATGCCTATTTGGTTTTTTGGCAATTCAATCCTATTTTAACTCGTAGCCGCATGCCACATGGCGTTACTTCGATTACGTACGCACAGATTTTCTTCTTAACGCGAAATAATAATTTTCTTATTATTATAATTTTTTATTAAAAATATCAAGGTGCCATGCGGTGTCCAATATTGAAATAAAACATATTTCAATATAATTTCGTCTCAATTTTGAATACCACGCCGTCAGAAACTAGTCATAACATGCTTTCATTATGGAAAAAAGTTTAAAATATAAATACTCTTAGATGATTTCCACTACCACCTGTGTGGTGAGTTCCAACGCATAATCATAATATACGCAAACGTCAAATGAAATGTGGTCCAAGAATTTTTTCCGAATTAATTAAAAATTTACAAAAGTTTGAACATAATGACCCACGATTACCGCTCCAGCCATCTTAATGGAAGGCGCTTAGTTTAGCGTCTCATCCGACGGGCGGATTACCTCCGACTCTGAGATACTGGACTATAGTAACTAGTGTCCCACCGACGGGGCTCTGTGTGGGAAGTGCTCTCCTTACAAAACCCAATTTGGGAGATCGTTAAAAAATTGTGTTCATTTTACCCAATTAGGGATCGGCAATCGATTGAGAAAACTCCCTCGCTTCCAGCATTCGAACCCGGGCCCTCAGGATGGGATTTATTTATTTACAGGTTACATTGCAAATAGGCATCTTCCGGGTGGTAATGAAAAGAATACCAGCAACATTAAAACAATATAAATGAATGAGCTCCGTTTATTCGTTTTTTCCGAGTTGATTAATTTTAATGGATAACAGTTTCACTTGCGTTGCAGCTAGCGTCGTCAGGTCCTGAATAAGCTGCACAGATTCTTTTTCCGTTCTATATAACCTTTGAGCTAGTCAAGCGTGCGCTGATTGGCCGGATGGACCTTTGAATGAATCAACGTGGGGAAAAAAACAGAATAAACGGAACTAATCAAATCACCGCGGAACCCTCCGTACCAATATGAATGAATTGACACATACGTATAATTACACTTGAAGGATTAATTTTGTCTAAGGCATTTTGAACATCTACTTAAAAAAGATTTTGGAGATTTAGGAAAGTACTCAAAAAGTCCATCAGGCAGCCGGTTCCAATCTCATTTACCCTATTAAGAAATGAGTATTTGGCGGCGTTGGTCTTTTGAGTTCTTAATTTTATTTCATAAGGGCGATCAAATCTGGCGATATGATTAGGATTCGTCATTCCCTTTCTTAATTCCTTCCATCCTTTGTCTCCTAATGCAATCCTATATCCTGCGCTGAGTCTATTTAGTTTCCTTCTCGTTTCAAGAGAGTCCCATCCTAATACTTTTAGCATTTCCTTAACGATATATTTTCTCCTGTGCCGACCCAACACGTACCTGGCGGCTTTTCCTCGTTCTTTTTCCATTTTATTTAATTGTCCAATCTAATGAGGGTGCCATACCGGGGTGGCATATTCGACAAGAGGCCTTACAATTGTTGTGTTAGATAATTCTTTTGTTGCCCTGTTCCTTTCTTTAAGATTACGCTTGACCTAGTGGAGCATCCTAAAGGCCTTTCATCATTGCCTGGGATGCCAGTATTCTTTTTGCCATCGCACCAACCCGAGATCTAGGTGTCTCATAACTGAACGTACAATTATTTGTTCAAGGATTTTGCAAGAGATAGATGTGAGAGATATCGGTCTGTAGTTCGATGGCTGTTCCTTATCACCGCTTTTGAATATGGGAGTGACATTTGCAATTTTCCAGTCCATGGGTACTTTGTGTTCGTTGATAGATTTAATAAATATATTCTGCAAGTAGGGTGCTATTTCACAATCTAATTCTCTATACACGCGGGCAGCAATTTCTTCATGACCTGGGGATTTATTTGGACTTTTAGATTTTAGCAAGTTCTCTATTCCGTGAGTACATATATCGATAGGCGGCATCTTTTGCTGGAAGTGATCATTTACCTTTACGGATGTAATCTGTGATGACTTTGTGAACACACTTTGAAAGTAGGAATTCAAAAAGTTGGCTATGTCCGAACTGATTTTAAATAATTCGCCATTTTCGTTTCGTAGTGGAATAACTGTTGATCTATTGCCTTGAACTTCCCTTACTTATGACCAAAATGCCCTCGTCCTGTAACTGTTCTACTAATGTTTTTTTTTAATCCATGAATGCATTCCGAAATGCTTCCTTTTTAGTGGCTTTAGACAATTAGTATTTTTCAATTTTTTAATTTTGATCACGTGGACAAATCTCTACGGAGTTTTTTTATCTTGGCGTGGCATTCTATGGCGTCTTAATGATTTTCTTACTTCTGCATTGTGCCATCTTGGTTCGCTGCCATTTTTATTTTACTTTACATGGAATGTATTTTCTGATCCCCGAATGTATGTACGATCGAAAGAAAAGCTTTCCAACTACCCTCCTTGTCTTACTTTACGCTTGATTCATGGAAGTCGGGAAGAGAATTTTTTAGATGACTCTTGAACGCATTGAAATCGACTTTTGTAAAAATGTAGAACTTTATTCTTTGCTTAAAACTTTTAATTATATTCAAAGAGAACTTTGCAGTAACTACTCTATGGTCACTAATGCCCTCAACAGTGTTTACCTTAATCACTTGTTCCGTTATATTTGTTGCCAATAAATCAAGAATGTTGTCCCCTCTGTTAGGCGTCGTAGCTATTTGATGAAGGGCATTTTATGAGAACGTGTATAGCTGGGACTCGCATATATCTTTGTCTCTTCCTTCTGATATGTAACTGTAGGTCCTCCGATCTATAGAGGGCGTATTAAAATCTCCACCTATGATTAAATTTCTTCATATACATCTACATCTACGATGTACCGTGCAAGCCACCACTAGGGTGTGTGGCACGGGGTGATTCCACACCAGGCATGCAGCACTCGTCCCAGAACAAATCAGAACCTCGCACGCTCCCCCTGGCGCAGGCCAAAAGCAGTCAGGAGAATAGTGCGCAGTCCCACCGGAAACTGGGATAGTGATACGTAAAACAACATACAAACATGCAGAGAAATGCTAGAGACACATCTAGTGGTTAATACTACTGATACTGTTAATTTATGAATACTACAAGATGCTACTTCATGCAAAGAACAAAATAAAATAATGCCGGACTAATCGACCGGTGGAAAGAGTTAGTAATGATGTGGTGTTATTAAGCACAAGTGAAAATTCTACTCTACCTATTGAGGGTGGCAGTTTCATGTGATTGATCTATCGCAACTATTATGATCCCTTATTGTACGTGGGAAAAACGACATTTTGAATCTATCGGTTCGGCAGTCAATTTCCTTTATTTTATTCCTGTGATCACTTCTACCGTAGTACGTTAGCTCTAGCAGTATATGTTGAACGTCCGGCAAATAACTGTCTGCTCCGAGTTTGCGCAAAAGATTTAACCTGTATTTCTCCCTTCGATCAGTTAGAGATTCCCACCCTAATTCCTTCAACAATTCGGTAACACTGCTAAGTTTATAGTAACAACTTTTCACAAATCTTGCTGCTCAACGTTGTATTCTATTTATTTCAGAGATTAGTCCTACTTCGTAAGGGTCCCATATGCTAGCGGCGTACTCCAAGTGAGGTATCACGAGTAAAAAATAACATCGCTCTTTAACTTTCTCGTCGCATTTTCCTAATATTCTTTTGATAAATCCCAATTTGCGACTAGCCTGTCCGCAGATTTCCCGAACGTTTCCCCCAAGACAGGTCCTGAGTAAGGGTCACACCTAAGTATTTAACTGACTCTACATTTGATAAGTCTGTTTGATTAATTGTGTACGTATCGTTGACCGAGTTATTCTTTTTCCAAAAATTCATAACAACGCACTTTTTAAAATTCAATTCTAACTGCCAAGTATTGCACCATTCATTTATAGCATCTAGGTCTTTTTGTAACGCAATCTTGTCGGACTCATTGTCTAGATCCCTGTTCAACACTGCGTCATCTGCGAAGAGGCGAATTTTGCTAGTGACAACGGTAGTGATGTCATTAATGTACAAAAGGAACAATAAGGGACCAATGACGCTTCCCTGAGGTACACCTGATGTAACTTTCACTACATCTGAGCTAACGCCATCTAGAACTACCCTCTGTTCGCGGTCGGCTAAGAACTCTCTTATCCAACATATTACGTCGTGGTGTATTACGTATGCTTCCAACTTAACGAGTAACTTTGAATGAGGGACCTTATCGAAAGCTTTTTTAAAATCTAGAAATATTGCGTCTACTTGGACAAGCTTTTCTCCCGAGGAAAGAATGTCGTGAAGGAAGAGGGCCAACTGGGTTTCGCAAGACCTGCCTTTCCGGAATCCGTGCTGATTTGGCGTTAACAAGTTCTGACTATCCAAATACCCCATAATCGAACTGACGATTATATGTTCCAATATCTTGCACGAGAAAGACGTAAGGGAAATCGGTCTATAGTTACTGGGCTCTTCCTTATCGCCACTTTTAAATATTGGTGTAACGTTCGCTATTTTCCAATCGTAAGGAACACTATGTTGTGTTAGAGAATTTTCAAATATTATTTTAAGGTACGGTGCTATTTCTGATGCTAATTCTTTATAAACTCGGGCGGGAATTTGATCGGGACCGGGTGATTTCTTGGAATTAATGGATTTCAGATGACTTCCTATTCCACGACTAGTGATATTAATAGACTGCATTGGGTGCTTATATAGCCTAGGCATTGTAGTGGTGTCGTTTGGAGAGCATTTTGTATAGACGCTTTGAAAAAATGTGTTGAGGATATTTGCTTTATCTAATTTGTCGTTTGCTCTTTCTCCTAGATTGTTCTTTAGTGACGTTACTGTTGATTTGCAGCCTTGAACCTCCCTCAAGTACGACCAAAATGACTTTGGGTTATCCTCTAAATATTCGCCCAATATTTTATTTTTGAATTTCGTTAATGCATTTTGAAAGGCCGCCTTAGCTGCTGTTTTCGCTTTCT
This sequence comes from Pyrrhosoma nymphula, assembly GCA_963573305.1. Taxonomy (NCBI): domain Eukaryota; kingdom Metazoa; phylum Arthropoda; class Insecta; order Odonata; family Coenagrionidae; genus Pyrrhosoma; species Pyrrhosoma nymphula. The sequence goes on along the minus strand of OY754337.1, from coordinate 48,560,527 downwards.
TGTATTTTTCGCATAACTTCTTATACTCCTCTTCGGGGAGATCCTGACGTGCGTTCCTCATTTTTGCGTGCCGTATTCGTTGTCGCTTGAGAGATTTCCGGACGTCCACATTATACCACCTAGGTTCAGTGTTGACCTTTTTAAGTTTACTTGGTATTGCGCTAGTTATGGCTAGTTGTGTGATGTTACGAAAAGTATTCCATGTATAGTCAGTACAACGGTTTTCACTAATATCACTAAATTTTTTATACGAGGTCAATAGTTCTCGTTTTAAGCCTTCGAAATCCGCCTTGAGAAATAAATATACCCTCCTCTTTATGGGTGCCTTTTTGTCAGTACTAATATGGAATCTAGCTTTTACTGCTCTGTGATCGCTAATTCCGTTCACTGTTACTACATTAAGGACGCTTTCAGGTATGTTGGTCGCCAAAAGATCTAAACGTTGTTTCCTCTGGTCGGTGTTGTGACTAATTGATGCAATGAATTAGAAGTGAACGTGTGGAGTAGAGTGTCGCACAACTCTTTTTCTTTCCCGCCATCTTTGAAACTATATGTCTTCCAGTCAATCGAGGGAACGTTGAAATCACCACCGATAATTGTATTATTTTCGTTATGTTGACGTGTGAGACGTTTCACCTGTCTATCCAACTCTAGAACTGAATTTAAGTCTGCATCGGGTGGTCTATAATATGAGCAAATAAAAATTCTTTTTGTTGAGCATTTAATGGAACACCACACACTTTCTAAATCATTATCTGGAAATATTTCGGCTCTGCTGACGAACTCATCTTTGACTGCGATAAATGCTCCTCCTGTTCTCGCTGTTCGGTCTTTTCTGTATATTGCATAAGATTTTGGGAAGATCTCGGTATCCGCAATTTCATTCGTTAGCCAACTTTCTGTTCCTATTACTACATCAGCTTCCGTGCTCCCAATGAGATGGTGAAAATCAGTGACTTTGTTTTTTATACTACGGCAATTAACAAGCACAATGGAAATGGAATCCCTGGGATGCGACTTACAAGTTCTGTCTATCGAGTATTTTATATCATTAATGATACTTGTTTTTGATATACCTGAGCCTTGATATACCTTGCGGTGTTCCTGGATGCCCATTGCCCAACAATGTCTCTTGAGCTCTAGGACTGTATTAATAAAAAATACCCAAGCTGAAATCTCACTTAAATTTGTCAATAACGATCACTTAATATTAATACAATCCGTTACGGGCTCTAGCGAAATTTCCTTTTCAAAGCCATTGCTCAAGTGACTACGGCCATAGGACACTACGGCAGGAGAATGTGATGTAATGTATCTTTAGAAAAGGGCTATGTTCATTTAATCCAACTATGTATTTTTGTTTTTATTTTGTTGGTGATATCATTTATTTTATATCAAGGCCAAATCAATAGCAATGCAATGTTATTTAGTAATTTTCTCACTTTTAAGTATTTTTCCACTTGAACCTAGGGGACATGAGATCCCAGGCCCCTTCATTAGCGCACAAAGTAATACATTTCATATAAATCTTTGTAATACTAGTAGGAACTTCGGAAAGAAAAACCAGGGAGCACCTAATGGTTTCGGCTTCGGATTTCGGCTTGATACTGGCATACGGAGAGTTAAAGGAAAACATAAGTTCAGCAGTAACATTAAAAATATTTTGATGCATGTGATGAAGGACTAGGTGCATGTCTTATGCGAAAAAAACAGCCCAGTTGTATTTATAAGGCTGTTTCTGTCACTAATTTTACGAAGTTGTGGATACATATAGATCCACATACGAAAATCTAGTTAACGACATCCAACCAATATCATTTATTCGTACTTGATGCGGAAGTATATGAACATCTTCAGCCGAGTAAGGCCTGAAGAAGCTCTGAACTTCTCCATGACTCTGCAATAGTTTATCGCTTGGTGTTTCAATAGTTGAGCCTCGACTTGTGATGTGAATTCAATCGATTTACAGTGCAGTCTTTTAGACAGCTTTGTGGCTCGCGTTCTATCTGAATTAGAAAGCGACACAGGCTGACGCAAATAGGTCGTTTATTTCTTTTCTGAGCACATTCACAGCACAGTGTCTTAAAACTAGATTAATACTACGAATAACGTTAATTGTAAAAGCTACACCCGTTAAAAACCTCTTCAAGCTTACTCAACTTAAAAGAAAGGGAAAATTTGAGGGGGACCGCTGCGTTGTTGACATATTTCCCGCTGCTCATGACCACGTTTTTAGCAATGTTCACAAAATTGTTAATTTTCATCGAAGAACTACGATTAAAAGATCTACTTACTCGTACAATTATCGGGAGTGCGATGAAAATATTAATTTGTTGTTATATTACGTAGTTGTTAAAGTTTAAATTGTAGTGAGCACGGTTGGTTTTGGTGAGGGAGCCTCCCACTGCGTAGGTCGAGGAGAGAGGCAGGCGTTGGGTCTCCGAGCTGGGGAAAGGGTTGCGGATTAGGACCATCGCGAGCTTGGGTCCCACCCATCTTGCGACTACCTGGTCTCGGCCCAACATATTCAAGTCATACCAAATATTCTTATATTTGTCATAAAGATGCTGAATACAGAAGCCACACTAAGAGGAGAGAAATAAAATTAATTCGACTCCTTCACCTACTTCGAAGTACTATCCTGTGGGACGGAAGTAGTACAGGGATATCAATAATACAAAAGCCCAGAAAGCGTTCATGATGGAAAGGCAACTGCTGTGTTCGAAGAAGATAGGACTACGAACGAAGGAACAGTATGTGAATGCATTGGTTTGGAGCGTGGCATTCTATGGCTGCCATTCAGTATCTAAGGTCGCTGTTTTCGGAAAATTCTATTCCTCACTCCACAATAGCTCTCGCCCCGATTCTGAATATGGGGAAAATTCATATTTATCTCAGATTCCGAAACGTTGTTATACAACCCGCCCCTTCCGGTACAGTAAACGGAAATTGAAGAAGCCAAAGACGAGCAAATTGTACGTTATTCACAAACAGCTGAGACCTTCGCCATGAATGCCGTGAGTCTGGTGCATAAGAAAAGATATTCAATAAATTATTTTCCGGAATGTGATTCACATCTATCTTCAAATACAATTAATATCCTGTGCAGTGATATACGATAACAGCCGGTTGCTAAGTGGTTTATCGTCCAGTTAGCTAAAATGCTACATTTTGTTATCGATCTACGTTCTATCTTACGGTTTTGGCTGAGATGTTGTTCGTTGTCACTCACTGCCGTGATTAATTCTTTTATGGTCCTTCATAGCAGCCGACAACACTGAGATGTCGTTCGATTTCCTATCGTCGTAAATTGGAGGCACTTGATGATTTTTTTCAATGTAACATGCGTAAATGACGATACTTTCTTCTGACTTGTGATAATAATACAATATTTTCTGGAAAAATTAATTGTTCGTTGCACTAAATTGTAACTGTCTATCACTAAGGAAATACGAAAACCACTTTAATGCCAAGGATAGTTAACTTGGGTCATTCCACGTCAAGTAGTCCAATAAATAAATATTGCGTTTCGGTTTTACAGCTGACTCTACTTCAATTTTTAAGGTTGCAAAAATTACTCTGTCATCACTTATGCCGTCAATAATATCGAGTTGTTTTATCAACTTGCATTAAATGCAATTTCATAAAATTTGGCGAGATGCTTAATGATTCGTATACGGACTTTGTAGCTAAAACAGAGGATAAAAGCAGTGATGAATCATGGAAATATTTCTTAGAACGTACCTCGCTGGTATAACAACGATGTTAGGAGGGACCTTAAGAGACAGAGAAAACTGTACAACTTGTTCAAAAAGTCCACTACGTTAGGTGACAAATCGAAGGAACTTGAAGCAAAAGAAAGTTACGCTGCACAACGCTCAAAAACTAAGAAATCAATGCGTACCGCATTGCAAAATTTCAAGAAAAAAGTACTCGGTGAATTACTCGAAGAAAATCCGAAATCTTTTTGGTCATATGCGAGAGAGCTTCAGGGAAAATCTTCAACCGTAGATTCGTTATTTGATAAAGATGGCAAACTTGTCACCGAAAATATTGACAAAGCTAACACGTTAAATTCCCACTTCAAAAGTGTATTCACCACAGACGATACTGCATGTAATTTTGAAATACAATTCACTGAGGAACCGATGAAAGAAATCACTATTCAACGTGATGGGATAACTAAACAGCTGCAGTCGATAAAAAATAGTAAATCTCCGGGTCCAGAGGGAATACCCGCGCGTGTCCTCAAGGAGTTGGCGCCACAGATCGCACCGTTCTTAAACATAATATTCAAGAAGTCATTGTCTGAAGGAAAGATACCATTAGACTGGAAAATTGCAAACGTTACACCGATATTCAAAAAGGGAAACAGACACGACCCAGGGAACTATCGACCAATTTCATTAACGTCGATTATAGGCAAGATACTCGAACATATCGTCGTTAGCAATATCATGACGTTCCTGGACAGTCGTAACGTCCTCCATGGCTGTCAGCACGGCTTCCGGAAAGGTAGATCATGTGAAACACAACTCGCGCTCTTTCTTCATGACGTTCTCAAATCTGGTGAATCGAAAAGACAAGTTGACGCATTATTTCTAGATTTTAAGAAAGCTTTTGACACGGTACCTCACAACAAACTTTTATACAAATTACAGTCATGCGGGCTAAACGAAACAGTAATTAACTGGATACGCGACTTTCTGATTGATCGCAAGCAAAAAGTAGTTCTTGACGGAATTAGCTCTGATGTAGTTAAAGTGATATCAGGTGTCCCCCAAGAAAGCGTAATCGGCCCCCTTTTGTTCATTATATACATAAATGATATATGCTCCCGAATTAGCAGTGAAATACGTTTATTTGCCGACGACGCTGTCATCTATGGTGAAATCATAGATGTGATCACTCTGAATTTGAAACTCTATCATCGGATTTTAACAACGTTCATGTGCGGAGCCAAAAGTGGGGACTCGAACTTAAGCAAATTCACGGCGGTATGTTTCTTGCGGAGGTCGTCCAACTATCCCCATGTATATGCTGTGGATGGTGTTAACATAAAGACGACAAATGAAGTGAAGTATCTAGGAGTTACGATAACTTCGGACCTATCGTGGGGAATACATACAAGAAATATTTGTGGCAGAGCTCTGAAGAAGCCAGGATTCGTAAAGCATATTGTGGGAAGATTTTCGGATGAAAAAGTAAAAGAGAGGTGCTATTTCGCACTCGTCCGGCCACACCTTGAATATGCAGCGAGCATATGGGATCCGGTGCAGAAAGACTTAGTCCGGGAACTTAATAAAATACAAATGAAAGCTGCGCGATTCGTCAAAAACTGCAACGGGCGTACAGACAGCGTTACACAGATGTTAAACAAATTAGGCTGGGAGCCGCTAGAGACTCGGAGGCTGCGCGCTAGGCTTAGATTGCTTGAACAATTGAGAATAGATATCTTTCAGAGCGACACGGAGAACATCATATTAGAACCCCACTATATTTCCAGGTCCGACAGAAACGATAAATTAAGGGAGATATTTTGCCGACCGGATAGGTATGGGAATTCGTTTTTCCACCGAACAATAAGGGACTTCAATAAATGCTAGGCGTAATTTCATTAGAGCGTTTCCTTTTTATATGTAAACAGCTGGTGTCCTAACACCCCCCGCCACACGCCAATTGAGGCGGCTTGCGGGGTAGTATTTACATGTAGATGTACACTATCTTTTAAATAGGAAGAAACGTCACAAAAGACAGTTAATCGAATATAACCACATTAGGGCACCAAATCTGCTGCGACAGACTTGGTTTACGTTGAATATTTCACGATTTGCTATGTACCACTATCAAATTTTAGCCGAGACTTCAAAATCATTTGAATATTTTTTTTCGTTTACAGGATTTGATGCATAAAATTTCATCGTGAAAAATCTCAGCGGGTGGTTCTCGATAAAGTTACAATCACATCAAATTTTTCAAAGCACCACATTTTCCCCCTCGAGAGTCGATTAGCGATTGAATATCGCGCAACCGGGTAAATTGGGTCGTATCCAAGTACAGGTGAATGCATTACTCATTATATGTTTCCAAAATCCGTGAACTCCTCAGCGGGTGATTCACACTTAAGTGGCATTAATGAAAAGTCCGGCAGAGTATTGTGTTCGACCTCAATACTTTTCGACGTCGACAATCATTAATGATGAGTGAATAACGCACCGCCTGACTTATTTGGTCGTATTCCAGTTCAAGAGAAAGCTTTCAAGTGAAATTTCACACTCGTGCAACTCCGCGGATATTTCCTACTAAAGTTACATAGCGACTAGTCCACAGAGAATTTTGTTCTACCTCATTAATTTTCAAAATCAACCATCGTTATTGATCACTGAATATAGTGCATTCCAGCTAATTGGACCGTATCTCTGGAGTGTTTTCATCATTGCGTATTTCCCAAAATTCGTGTATTTCCTCAGCCGGTGATTCCCGCTGCCTTTTTCTAAAAACGCTTGTACGAGCTTCATCACTACAAATTAAAACAGCCTTTCCCCAGTACCACGTTCATCACATTTCCCATGATACGGAAAGCCATTAACGACATATTTGGTGTCAATATTTTACCCATATTTTATCAGGTTTGGCCGGAAAAAATTGTGTAACAGGGTACCTTGCTTTATATGGCAATACATGATCTTCTAAAGTGATGTAAGGTCCAGGTTTGTACACAGAAATGCAATTTTCATTAAATCTATTCCACACAAAAGAAAATATTGAAAATTTATCTACTTGCAAAAGTTTGGATCTAGATGACTTTGCGTCGAATTTTAGACAACGTGAAATTTCTTTGAAACTGTCTCTTGGCAAAGTGGCTTTGCAATATTGGTAAATCCCAAGACTAAGACCACAAATCGGAAATCGAGGCATTTCGCAAGCCTTAGACGCCACGAGCGTACAACAGTTCTATGTAGTAGGCCTCTCGTTCACTTACTTCCAAAGGCCAATTCCCATTTCTGAGTGGCAGACGTCCCTCTATTTCAGAGCATTTTTTATATGATCTAAGACCGCTTTATCAACATATAGGTGCCGAGCGCTAATAACGCTATCTTCACTTATTTTTTATTATCATAAATGATAGTAAAAAACGGGAATTTCTCGCATGTTATTTTCTTGATCGCGTCTGCCATCCCGCTGCTGCGCTGTGATATCGACTTTACGCCAAGTTGTGTCATCAGGAGCAGTAAGTCCATCTGTCACTGTTCGACTCAGGACCTGAATCCTCTTCACCACTATGACGTACTCGTAGTACAATGTTACGGCCTATGCACCCAGCAAACGTGCTTCGATGACGTTTGACTCTTGGGCTTAGCAGAAAATTGAACGTGCCCTCTTGAAGCACCTTTGTTTCCTCCACGTGGAACGCTGCGTGCTGAACTCGCACTGTCATATTCTTGAGACCTGAAGTTGTACTTACTAAACTCATTTGATTTTTTATCTTATACAAACGTAAGAATTCAGCGCACGCTTCCATCTCAATAATTTCTGCCGCTCATAAAACAATCGCCCGCCGTCCAGTTACAAAAGGAGATAAATAACTAAATAAATAAATAATGTATTTATTGATCACGTATAAATAATTTATTCTTTTAATTTATGGAGTTTTGGTCAATTAAAGTTAATTATTTCGCTGCCAACGTTTCGGCAAATATATTACCATCCTCAGGGCTGTGAAATTTTAATTACACTAACAAGATGGTTAAAGAGATTTCAACCCTTCCAATGAACAGGGTATACTTGAATGGTTGAAATCTCTTTAACCATCTTGTTAGTGTAGATTTCAACCATTCCAATTTACAGGGTAAATTGGAATGGTTGAAATCTCTTTAACCCTTCCGTGACTGTGCCTTGAAAACTTACGCGAACGACTGTGTGGGGTATTTCAGTTACCCCATTTATAATTTGTAAAAAAAATTGTTTTATTTTATTTTTTCTTGTTATTCACCGTCATGGTTCTTTTTTTAATGATATAATCGCATGTTTTGTTAATTTTTTTAATACATTGTAGGCTACATTTAGGTTTTTACATCGGTATTGTGTGAAATAGCAGAAATATTTCATATTTTGTTATTGTAATTGCACTATGATTAACATACGAGTACATAAGATGGCAACATGTAGAATTATGGCGTTATTGAATTCACAACATTATAAACTTTATTGCATTCAACTTCCATCCCGGCACTCAAAACAAGAGAAGTTGTTGTTCTTCCCTATGAGAGCTGCAAACTGCTTTATTACATCCAGTACAATGCACCTTAGTCTTTTTATCCTCTTTTCTCGGATAAAAATAGCAACGCTTTGATCTACTTGGGGTGCTGTTTTGCATGCCATCGTTTCTGTCACACTCTACTAAGTATTTTTCTTTCAAAAATATATGTATTGCATTTTTAAAGGCAAATGATAATTATGAGATACTTGCATTCTTTGGAGAACATTATTTTGAGGGAGTTCGACTGACAATTCCCTAAGGTAAAACCTCCTTCTACTTCGATCATTAGCTTTATAATTGGGATGATTCTTTTTCCAAATTATTAAGGAAAATTAATGCAGCCATATCTATAATTTCCATGAATATTCTAAATGGCCATCTTCTTGTGCTACGGACACATGCATATTCCCGCGTCATTTTATCCCAATTATCAACTGCCCCTTTGGTGTGGTTATAATGGCTAATTATCTCTGGTTTGAAAATATTTTCTGGACCTGCTTGTGTTGGGTTGATAAAAGAATGACGCCCTTTCTTTTTTAGGGACATAGGAAACCATAGTGATATTATAAGTAAACCCAAATAAACTTGAAAACATTTCCCTAGATGGATGCGGGAGAATTCAACAGGAATTTCGGTTTTGTTTGCCCTAAGTGTACCAGTGATTGTAACTGTATTTTCAAATAGTTTTTGAGCTAGTGGAATGGAAGTAAAGAAATTATCTCATTTAACCCCACGCCAAGTCCCATAGTAGGGTCGCACTAAGTCATTTACAACCCGTTGTCCTTGATTTTTCTCTTTCCTGTTTCCAACCATACCGGCGTAAACTTGAGAAGAAAGAATATAAGACGTTTCCGAATGAGCGCATACCCAGATCTTGATTCCATAACGACCCGGCTTACTTTTTATGTAGACTTTGAATGTATATTTACCCCTGAAATTGGCAAGCCGTTCATCCACCGTGATGTTAGAGCACAGCATATGCCATAACATTTAATGCAATTCACCACAAATTGGTCGTAAATTGACCTGATTGCTTCAAATTTATCATTTGAATTCTTCATTCTAGCTACCCTTGTGCCCCTGTCGTCGAATCAAATATTTTGGAATAAAAAGGACTTTAAATCTATCGCGGGACATCACTGCAGTGTGAAAATGTTCTCTAAGAAGTTCATCTTCTGACCACATTTCAGTTAAATGGAGATTTCTCACACGGTTTTTCCTGCAGCAATCAATATAGCCACAAAAGCATACATTTCACTCAGTCACTTCTTTCCTTGGCTTTTCTTTTCCGGGTTGGTTTATGTTCTCCTTAGCTTGGGTGATATGGCCCTCACGGTTCGTACAGGCGCATATCTCCTGGATCATTTCTTCATTCAAAAAGAGTTGGAAATCCTCTCTCAGCGATGTAATGTTTTCACTGAAATATATGCATATTTGGTAAATTTAATTATCTTTCTGAGTATAATTATGCGTAAATTTTTTTAGTTTTCAATTTCATTGTCCTCAAAAACGGGCACACATATTGAAGCAATTCGACAGCGTCCCTGGACTGTATTTCGACTAACAACATTCAGTAAAAAATCAGAACTAAAATTCTCTATGCCAAAAAGTGACAAAAATAAAATGTGAAAACTTGAATGCACGGAAGCTTTTGTGTTGTTTTAATTTTACTAATTGTACGCACAATAAAATTTCTTTACAAACCTGCGTTTCGTAAGTCCACTCGGGAAAGTTACAATATTGTGTATTCTCTATCTCCTGGAAACTTGAGGATTAGTGTTCCACTGAAATCCGGAGGCTACGAGAGTTGTCAGTAGCGATGTCTCTCGGCGACTCGCAAAGAAGTTCATCCTCGAAGTCTTCTACTTTCTATGCTTCATCTTCGGTTTCCGATTCCTCTTCACTCACTTCGAAATCCTCGTCACATTCCTCCTAAATCCTACGCACTTCAGCCTCTCCGTAGAGCCGTCTTATCATTTTGAAAGCGAGCAAGTGCCTGAACACTCACAGAACTATATTGTGGGATTACAGACGAGGGCACGGTCTTATATACCTTCTCCTAGGACGGTAAAATACGTTTGAGTTGCCTACACGTATTGGATCGGCAAATTTTGCAACACTTTTCAGAATGTTCACTTTGTATATGTACTAGGGGTAAATGTAAACTCATCCAAAAAAATACTGTTCCCCGAAATTGAGGCACGAAAAAAGTATCTTTACCCAGGAAGTCTCAATGACATTGAATGAATAAGTTGCCGCTGAATCATTATGTAATTCCAGTCATAATATATGGAGGATAACGTTTCAATGATGACTGCCGACTTCAAAACTAAATATCAATTTCAACAAAGGTGAGGCGTGGTAACGTGATAGTGGACAGCAACTTCCCCAAATGTACGAAGATACAATGTACACCGTGGTGAAGGACTGAGCTGTATTTTTGATAAACAGTAGTGTTAAGTTTAAAAATCTGATTTTTGGAATTAAAAAATATTTTTAATGCAATGAATTAACTGAAGAAAAGAATCCTGGGGTAAATGAATTACCCCACACAGGCAACGAGTCTCACACACTATGACTTCCCGAGAACAGCTGTGCGGGGTACCTCAGTTACCCCACCAAAAAAATTGAAGTTTTCAGAAACAAGTTGTATCTAAAAAATTTCAATCGTCACCAAAGGAACGACAAAGTGGTTGTGCTCAAATACCAGAAATATTGAAAGAAAAAAATAGAAAATATAAAAAATTATACAACATTAACATAAGTTTGGGAAACTAACTTACCCCGCACAGTCACGGAAGGGTTAACTATCTTGTTAGTGTAATTAAAATTTCACAGCCCTGAGGATGGTAACAATTAAACCGAAACGTTGGCAGCGAAATAATTAACTTTAATGGAACAAAACTCCATAAATTAAAAGAATATATTTAATAAATAAAAATAATATAAAAGTAAATTAACGATTATCGTTGTCCTAGCACGTGCTTTTGCTGCTTTTATGTTTCTTGTGGTTTAGACAATAAATCATTTAAATAGCTAAAACGCGATTACCTACGTGTACAGTGAAAATATGTTAGCCAAAATGGTTAACCCCGTCGTTCTAGGTAAAACCCTAATTATTTCCAAAGAAATACGAACGGCAGATATGTGACTTCCCAAAGGCAAAGATCTTCAAGTGGGATGAAAGGTCACGCAAGGGAAATGTTTTTTTTTAAGCATTGCATGGGTAACGAATTTCAAAAACAGCCAAGATGTCTAGGTCCGTCATTCTAGTGTTAAAAACGACTCGGAATTGTAATTATTAGGCCTTGAAATTTGCACAAATCTATTTACTGCTAACCACGGCAGAAATTTAGGGTTTTGTATGGCGACGTCCTGCCATTGAAAATACATTGCTTAATGTAGGAATTCCAATGATGATGATCATTATAAAAAGAAGTATAGTTAAAGAATAAATTCGGTTACTTTTGAAATTGCGTAATTTCTATTTAAATTAATATTCGTCATGCATGATGGGTCGCTTTACTAATACATTATATGAATTTTTTATTGTTAGTGGCTCTAAAAATCATGTGAGTCAGATGTTAGATAACTGGGCATCCAAGTATAATGCATACATACTCAATGAAGGCATATCCAATAGAGAAAATGCAATGGTTTAATAGGAAGGTGTACGAATCGCGTTTTGACAGCATGAAGGAAGATGGAAGCCAGAGAGGAACATACAAAGAATAAGGTGGTTGCTCACGACAATAAACATTGGAAAAACTTTTTGTTCAATTTATATCTATCATTGATAGCGATAACATCGATACCTTTCTTTTTCAATCGGATTGGTTCGTCATCGTAGATTTTCTAAAAAATACCACACTTGTGCAGAAACCATAGCATGGAAACGCCTCTGATGAATTGTATGTTTCACCTTGGGGGTAGATAACAGGTGGGAAATGATATCCAAGGTAACTCGCTCGCGAGTATTCTACCACATGATTGCTAAAGGAGCCAGATAATGATTATTATTGTTTGAAAATGTTTTTTACAGAATATACCACAAAATGTATAGAAATGAAAGATAATAAGTTGGAGTTTTCAGCACTATTGGCAGCCCAAACAATGAAAATATAACAAAAAATATTAAGATCATATCGCACCGGCACCCATATTAGGCCCATTATCTTACGTGGTGGTACGGGATTAGCAGCCATTGAAACTTTCATGTGCCCAGATAAATGACCAATGAATCGCGTTATTTCGGACGTGGTCCCAATATGAGCGTCAGGTTATCCCTGCAACCCGAAAACTCACGGCATTTGTTCCATCGCTGAAGGCGAAAGAAAATAATTCGGAAATCTTGTGCTGAATGAAAAATTGCCCGGCTCGTTTTTCTAAAATAACCTTTATTTGTTTCTAAGTACCTATTTCTGGGAATAAGTGGTCCATGTAAAATGCTGCTAACTTCTCCCTCATTTTTCCTCGCTAAATTTATCTTGCTCCCCGGGTAAAGGGTATGAAATATGTAAAAAATATTAACTTTTAAAGTTATTTTTATTGATTCTTTTGAGCATAAGGATTATATTGCATTAACAAATTATGAAAGTATATATGTCAAAAAACGAAAGCGTATTGTGAACAGTAAAGAAATTTATTTTTTGTAAAATTTGCAAAACATGGTACACAGCCCTAAGTCACATTTTACAGATTGGGTACGAACAGTACTTTGGCAATATTCACCTGCACAGCGGCGTAGATTGCATGGTTCAATCAAATGGCCAATAAAGTCAAGATGATTTTCGTCACTTACTCGGACATGGATACTACTATTCCTTGACATCAAAAGCCGCCCTACACTAAGAGGAGGATTTTTGTATTTTGTCAGATACATTTGGACGATGCAGCGACGAAAATGTAATTGTGAGAGTGTTTTTCCTGACTTCTTATGAGAACCCATGCATTGTGCAATGACATGTCCACTAGCCATGTGAACATGCACCACCAACATTTTTTACCTCTTATCCCTATTCTGTAATAGGACACATTCTCGGTCATTCTCTCCGTTCCCCCATGTAACGGTTGTATTCCAAAGTCACTGATGGGCGAGGAATGCGAACAGTTCTCTTTTCTGCCCTCGAAAATCGCGGCACAAGAGCTACAGGCTGAATGCTATGACAGGTAGTAACCACGCTGACTGTGGAATTATCTACCCACTTTGCCAAAAGGATGTCGTCCTCCTAACTGAGGCATCTCTCATAAAAAAAAAACCTTTGTTGTTTACTTATATCTTTAGATAGCATTACTGGACAGTCTTTTGGAATACGGGTTTCTCTAATAGTTCTTGTGGCTCGTCCAGCATTTGCAGAAGAGGAGCAGCGCATTTCCCTACCATATTCTCATAATCGGAATTTGATGCAGGTTTTCTACCTTGATGAACCTCAAAGTTCACTAAATATCCGGCAGTGGTACTTAGTGGCCATACTTTTTAGTCAAATCTAATAGGCTTACCGCGTAGGAACTGTTTACAGGGCCCACAGGGGTGTCGTCCTAAATATTCAACCATACACTCATTAAAATCCAGGTGCTCCTCTTGGCGGAACAAAGCTAGAAATCGGTTTTTCACTAGATTCATAATTGGCCTTAGCTTCCACATTTTGTCTTCTGCATTAGGCTGGGAATTATTTGCACAGTGTAAAAACCTAGATATTTGTAAAAATCGATCCCGGCGCATAGCATTCACAACAAATTCATTACGTAACTCACCAGATGAATTCCAGTAATCACGTTTACTGGGAACATTATTATAACCCGAGAGGATCAAATTTCTCAGGAAGACCTTCATTTCAGCAGATGTTATACTCAAATTACGAAAATTCTGCAATGCGGCATAGTTTGTTGATTGCGAAATTAAGAAGTCAATTAATTTATCATCAAATATCAACTTGAAAATTTCCGTCGGCGACTTCTCACCAATGGCACAATAATTTGCGTCCGGAAATAATGAATATTTTACACAAATATCTTCATCGTTCCAAGTAGTCAATGCTCGTTTCACCTTCTTCCTCTTTGATTTTGAGTTTACCCGTTTGTCACTCGTCTCGAGTCTATCACTTTCACATTCCCCTCGTTGAGGACTCACTAATGTATCAGCACCCGCTCGAAGTTGACGATCGGACAGATTATCTATGAAGACACCACCATCCTCCGCAGAATCTTCATCAGATAACACGTTACTCTCCGGAGGTTCTATGTAGATGCCTAAAATGTCGTCGTTGTCATCTACCAGTACTGATAGGACTTCTTGAAGAGTCATTGCCGTAAAAACAGACGCGTTGAACGAATAATTTGTAAACATTTCAATTATAATTTCCGTAGTAAATTCAAGCATTAACCTATTAGAGTTAATTGTCTCCCATGCACGCGTATCCCACTCCTTTAGTCCAATATTGAATATAAAGTGCATGACGGTGATATAGCTCAGCTTTTTAAGTAGAAGAGCGTCTACTTCCTGAAGGTTCCCGCATAGTAATGAAATTTCAGTCGAATCGTTGTGCAGAGAAATAAAAACCGTGAATCACCCTTGTTACATTGTTGCATTCCACACTACGGTTTCATGGGTTTCTGACTGATATTGTTACATAATAGTATTTTATGACTCATTTAATTAATAGCTAAATTGTAAAATAGAACCTGGATAGAAATTGTCGGGACGCTTCAGCCGAGAGTATATACAGTTGTGGAAATGTGCCACAAAGTAGCTTCACTGTAGACACGCCAAACAATGATCGCTATAAAATTCTTCACTCGCTACCATAAAGTGAAAAGAACAACATGATAGTTATAAAACACCAGCGCTTTATTACCATGACCCGAATAAGAAATATATTATTACCTTTATCGAAATAAGCGTTCGTAACGCTGCCTACCTCGTGGAACCCTATTGCTACGGTATCCGCCTAGCGTGATCATACGATCACGCGTAACATTTCTCCTAAATTATATTATTATTTATTACAAATTTGCAACAATATTAATCTGTAGGGTATATTGTAGTATTCTTAGCAAATATACTGAAATTTATCAGAATTTGAAGAAAAATGTTCTTGTACTATGTAGTAAACTAAAGTCATGCATTCACGCGGAGCTGTTTAGGGTAGGCCACCACTCTGAGAAAGCTGAGTGTCAAAAACATTCAGTTGAATTGACTTAATATTTCGTCTTTTGGACGAAAAATTTATCGAGATATTGTTACCAAAACCACATTACGAAAATTTGAGAAATGCGGTAAAGGGGGCTATGTAGAGCAAGAAATGTTTGCTGTGATCATACGAACACGCTAGGCGTTTAAGGGATGAATATCGCTTTCGTCGCTCCCAATGCGCATCACGGGATGCTCACTAAAATAAATTTTATAGGTTAAAACATATAATTAATGGATTCGTGTATAAATAAATTTTCATCAGAACCATTGGCATATTGGCACCTGAGGGAAAGATAAGCAACGCGCGACGATACAGATACTATTAATATACGAAACCCAATCAGAGAAATACAAAGTAAATTCCTCGATAGATACTCCCTTAAATTGTCGTCTGGCTACTTACTTGTCACTATTTGTTCTTACACCTTTGCTTATTGTGGAATCGCTGAAAATGCGAATGGGAAAGGGTTAGTAAAATATTATCCATAACTTAAAAAAATGCGTACGAATTCATGGGTTACTCAAACTAGAATTGCAATAAGGAGTTGTATAAAATGCAATATCACTTCCTGTATCACGGTAATTCATTTTGTTGACACAATGTATGTCATTGTAGCCAGTTTTAAAGACCTTTGTATTCTCCTCGAAACTCTGCCTAATATTTCGAAGGACACGTTCATTCAGACTGGTGTGTGTTGGAGAAGTCAAGAGGTGCTCTCTCCGCTATAATTTCAACCACGCTAGTGTTTCCGCCGGAGAACCATAGGTATCATTTCATCTAAAACAGTCATTGATCAATCATACGTGTAAAAATAAAAGTGCCATTTTTGCATATTTAATTGTCTTTATTGTAAATTTTTACGACTTTCAACGCGCTACTAAGAGTGTTTAGGAATGTTTTAATCTGTCAGTAATGGAAAAGAAAATGAAGTACGATCCAAATAAGTCATCAGACATTGAAGAGATCATGCGGCTACTTACTTAATGTTTGTAATAATCTGACCGTAGTCGTCTGATGCTCAATTGGAAAATGAGGAGGATAACGTCGAGCAAAAGGAAGGCAGCTCTGAGACTGAACGGGAAATTGAAATCAGTGAGGACAATTTTAATGATAGTGACTCTGAGACCAGTGCTTTTGCTAAACTATTAGGTAAAGACAAAGTAACAAAGAAGGTGACCTTTTCCCCACCTAAACATGTTTGAACAAGAGCGCATAGCATTTTTTACATCATTTTTCAATCTAAAAATGCTGATTCTGTTATGGCTTGTTGGCAATTTTTTTAATGGAAAAATGCTGAGAACCATTGTAGAAAATACTAATGTTCAAATTCAATCCGTTCGCTGTAGTCGAGATCGAGATGCTAAGAACACAGATGCTGTTGCAATAAGGGCATGATTTGGCCTTCTATATTTAGCGGTGTCCGTAAAATGAATTGTCTACACTTTGCTGACATTTGGGTTTCTGATAAGACAGGGATAGAGATGTTTCCAGTTGTTATGTCAAGAAAAAGATTTCCATTTTTGCTACAGTGCTTACTTTTCGACGAGAGGAGCAACAGGGAAGACGACAAAATGATAGGCTAGCTCATATTCGTGAAAATTTGTCAGCAATTGCAGATTTGCTTTCACTATTGGTGAATAAACTACTGTTGATGAGAAACTTGAGGGTTTTAGAGGTCGTTGCACATTCCGGAAATAAATCCCAAGTAAGCTAAATAAGTACGGGATAAATATTTGTGTATTGGTAGGTGCTTGGGTTTTTTATGCTCTTAACTTAGACATTTATGGTGGAAAGCAACCCGATGGATCCTATTCTCTCAGCAACAGTAATTCTGATGTCGTGAAGAGGTTATGCTCCCCTATTAGCGGTACTGGTTGAAACATAACGATAGACAATCGGCTCACCAGTGTTGGTTTGGCCGATGATGTCTTGAAATGCGGAATTACCATCGTTGGTACTATTCGCAAGAATAAACGAGCATTACCTCCCTGCTTCGTGCAAGCCAAAATTCGGCCAGAAAAATCGAGCTTATTTTCTTCCCACAAGGATTGTAATTTGACGTCATATATTCCAAGAGAGAACAAAAATGTTTTAATGATCTCGTCTAAGCATCATCAGAAAAAATTGATGAATATATAGAAGAAGAAAGAAAGCCAGAAATGAAAACTTTTTATAGCATAATAAAGTCAGGAGTAGATACACATTCATGTATTTGTTGTGAACCATGACAATGACGCCCAGACGTTGAAACCGCGGTCGGTTGTTTTGATTAATAAATATGGTGTGGAATATACCAAGTATTGTTATTTTCAACATGGAAAATTTCCACAGAGGAAGGAATCTCTTCGCCTGAAGGAATCTCTTCAATTCGTAATGCGAGTAGTGCAGATCAGGCTTTTCTATTCAGTAGATACACTGGATCAGTTATGCGCAGCATACAATTTTTCAAGTAATACGAGAGGTTGGCCGATTACAATTTTGTACACTATGCTAAATATTGCTGGGGTAAATTCCTACATCGTATACCTCGGAAACAAAAACCCCGAATCGAAAAATAGGCGGACGTATCTGAAGCAGTTGTCGGTGGCGCTTGTTGATCAGCATGTCAAGAGAAGGGGAGGCATAAAAACACTACCAAAACAGCTAACAGAAAATATAAAACGAACAGGGCAGGACAAAGATAAGAAAGTGAGATAAAAGGTATCGAAAAATACTAAACACCCACAGTGCAGCAGTCATAGAAAGGTGTGTGAAGATTGTGGGTCAAGAAAAAACATATTTAAAAGAATATAAATGTAAAAAATGTGGAAAGGGTATTTTCCTTGAACATGAAGCATTTCATGAGCAGTGCGTGCATCCAAAATGAAGTTTAGAGATAATTATTTCATATTTTCTCAATGTTATATTCTAATCTACTCGCTGTACAGCAGTTTCATGAATGTGCATCGACAGCGAGTAAGGAATGGAGTGCTTGATGTGTTTAGGGTAACAGCTATTGCAATGAATATATAGTAATTTATTGGAAGGCTCGATATGAACCGAAACCTCGAAGGCATTATTGTCCTATATGAAAATTTCAATATCAAGAAATGTGATTTGGGTGGAGGAGATACTAGAAGTGAAACGGATGGATGGGAAATTACGTAGCGTATTGAGGGAACTCGAGAGAGAATCCTTGCCGTGGTTCCATATGATGACATTTTCATCATATAGACCCAACTTAAGGCATTATTGTCCTTGGTGAAAATATCAACGTCAATAAATGTGATTTGGGTGAAGGAGATACTAGAAGTGAAACGGATAGATGAGAACTTACATAGCGTATTGAGGAAACTCATGAGGGAATGATGACATTTTCATCTTATGGACCCAAGGTAAGGATTTCCTCACGAGATTCCTCAATACGCTATGTAATTTCCCATCAAATCCGTTTCACTTCAAGTATCTCCTCCACCCAAATCACATTTATTGACGTTGAAATTTTCATCTGGGGCAATGATGCCTTCGATACTTCGGTTCATATCGAGTCTTCCAATAAACGACTGTATTGTTAGGGATTCTCCTTGGGGTCCGTCGAGGGTCAATTAAGGGAGCGACTCTTTACAACAAGACCTTTAATATTGAGTCCAAATTACATCCACGCAATAGTTACGCACCGCCGCTCACGGTGCGGCGTCTCACCCGTGCACTGTCTTACCACCGACTCCCGAGTCCCCTTCTTCCTGCGAAGACCTCTCTTTCCTCCGCCATCCAACGACCACATCACCCAGTTTCTACAGCTCCTCAAAGGCTATATCACTCATATCTTTAATTAAACTCAGCACAGTAATCTTAATGGTTCAGATGAGCTGGAACCGACTCTTCCCGGCTTCCTGGAAGCGCGCGCGTGTTGTGTATACTCATTAAGAATTGGCCACAAATATAAAATGAAAACTTACAGGAGGTGAGGGAAAGATAAGATAAAAAAAGATTTGTTCTTATTTAACGTTTCGTACCGGTTGGTCCTTCCTCAGCGTTAGAAATCTTCATGACCACTTTTAAGGATATATGATTACTTTCATATAAACCATCTCAATGGGTAGATTTTCTCAATGAATGATATTAGTCGCAGATATTTAATGCGGGTTGAATATAATATCGTCCGTGTCACAAAATAGTTGGCTCCCTGAGAAAGAAGAGTTGTGTTGGGTAATCTAGCCTATTTCAAATATCTTGATGAAATCACTTCAGATCCATCATATGAGCTAAAACAGGAAGTTTGGGATAGTAATAAATTGCATAAAACATTTAAAGAGGCAGCAAGAATAATTCCTCATGCGAAAAATGAATGAAATTTGGATGCGTTACACTTTTCTTATTGATTAAGAAAAATCCGTGCCTTCGGTCAAGTTAAAGATGACTTAATTGATCTCCGCTCTAACCGGTAACTCCGACCTGATTCTCAGTTATTAATGTTATAAAATATTTGGTGTTACCCTTGATGAAGCATATCCTGTTATCTCCGAACTTGCTCGTAAGGCTATAATTCCGTTAATAAGTAGGTACTTAACCTATGTGAATCAGGATTCTCGGTCCTGTTTTCAAACAAGTCCGAAGCCTGAAACAAACTCGAGCCTGAATACAATATGCGGGTACCTGACAAAAGACAACGCAACGCGTAGTGATTCCCGAAAGTCGAGCTGCATAAAGGCGGGATTACGATTGCCGTTTCTTTACGTGACGGAGACGGACGGTTGAGTTCACGGAGCTTGGTGATTGTAATATAGTGGAACCATTTACGATGGCCGGACATTTACGGTGTCGTCAAGGGACACCGAGCGAACCTTGCCAAATTCTAACTTTGCTGTCATGCAACGTTACCAACAGCTAATCAGAGGGGAGCTTTTTTTCAATATTTACTAAATTTCATTTCCATATTGTCCATATCACTCTTTAATTTTACCATGGAACCATAGGCGTGCGCAGGATTTTGCTATTGGTGGTGCCAACGATAAAAATGCCGCCTTTTGCCCTTTCCCATGACCCTTACCATAAGCCTTAATCCCAAGTGCTCGGAGGAAAGCCAGTTCCATAAAGCAACTCCCACAACAAAAATAGAAGGCCCCAATACTTGTGTAAAACAAAAAATCTATATATTATATTTCTACTTTAATTTTGATGCTAGGATAAGATATTTCTTAAAATTACTTTTTAAAACTGCAATTAAATAAATCACGTAAAATATCTTAACTAGTCAGTTATTTACTTTTTATTAACCCTTAATCTGCTGCAGCTACAGCGCATGTCGTCCACCCAGTGCGGGAAATATCTATTCGGACGGAGCCTGTCCCTCCTTCCCACGGGCCGAGGCCGGGCAGTTACATGACCCATGTAATCCCCTCCCGACCCTTTACTCGGGATCGCAGGTGGTGTGCACCGGAACTCGTTGAGGGATCAGTGGGACTTTGAACACATTTTGAATATTTGTTAATAGGTTTAATTGTTAAAAACAAATGTGACAAAATTTTTTTCTAGCAATTTTCTGTTTCGTTTGATACCAAACACCAAAGAAATCCGTTGATAATTGAGCCGTTTGCGGGCATAAGATAACTAACTTTTGAAACAACCATAGCCCATTGAGCGAGCAATCGGAAGAAAGGGTCGTACCTCATTGCGGTGGTGTGCGATCCCTAAAGAGCGTGGGAAGGGAGTGGTTTGGGTAAAAAGGTGGATTCCCAAATGTCCACCGCTGGAAAGAAAGAGTTCGGGCCATAAAAATATGAAAGGGCTGAGGGAGCGGTAGACAGAGAGGGTCAAACGAACAAGAACGTTTTTCCCGCATTCGCTGGCACACACGTACATGTACGTTTTCCGCAGCGATAAATTAAGGCTGAAATTGAATTTATTGGATCCGAATCATATGAAATCGACACTTAAAACCCATCTATAGCTCGTTGACACAATTTTCTAAGCATTTTTTATACTTTTCCTCTCCCCCTCCCGCCGCATAAAATTTGAGCCCGCACGATCTACATCTACAAAATACCCTACAAGCCACCTCAGGGGTGTGTGGCAGGGGGTGAGTAAACACCAACATGCATTACACTATACCCTAAAGTTAGTGTAACTACGACTAATTATGAATAAGCATAAATCGCTAATGCTTGTCATGAGGCGAAGCCTCACAAGCATGCAACACTACACTACCGATGTCATCAAAATGGAAAGTGACCTCAATATACATGCATTCTACAACTACACAGATGGACAGGGACTCAAGACCCATGTAGAAAACATGCTAGGCGTGCTGTTAGTATGTACTAGGTAACAGATAAGGATTCAAGTATTAGGAATACTACCACTACTAGGAGCTACACTACCTAACGACAAACCTAGATAAAAGTCTCATGGCAGCTATTATGGTCCCTTATCGTTCGTGGGAAAAATGACATCTTAAATCTATCCGTTCTGCAGTCTAGTTCCCTAATTTTACTCTCATGATCTGATCTACCGTAGTATGTCGGATTTCGTAAAATATTATCAACGACGTCAGAGAATAGACCGGTTTGGAACTTACATAATAGATTTAGTCTAAATTTTAATCGACGGTCTGAAAGCTTTTCCCATCCCAGTTGCTGCAAAAGGTCAGTAACACTAACGAGATTATCATAACGGCCTTTAACATATCTTGCCGATCTTCGCTGCACGCGTTCTAACTCAGTTTCATAGCCTATCTCATAAGGATCCCAAATACTGGCGGCATATTCTAAGTGGGGTCTAACGAGGGAGAAGTAGCTGATTTCCCTAACTTTATAGTCGCACTTGCCAAGTACTCTTTTAACAAATCCCAATTTACGATTAGCTTGACCGGTAATTTCTCGAATATGTTTACTCCACGATAGATCATTAGTCAGTTTAACTCCGAGGTACTTCACCGATTCTACGGTGTCTAGTTTTATGTTGTTTATGCAATAGCTGTTACAAGGAGCGTTTTTCCGTTTCCAAAAATTCACAACAACGCATTCTTTCAGGTTTAATTCTAGCTGCCACGCATCGCACCACTCTTGTATTGCCTCGAGGTCCTTAGTTAGCGCTTCCTTGTCATTAAAGATACGAATTTCTCTATACACCACTGCGTCGTCAGCAAATAATGTAAGCTTACTGACAACTGTTTCACCGATGTCGTTTATGCACAAAAGGAAAAGAAGCGGGCCTATGACACTTACCTGTGGGACATCCGATGTGACTTTTACTTCATTAGATATAGCGCCATCTAATACAACCCTTTGCACGCGATTACTTAAGAATTCTCTAATCCAGGAAATTACGTCGTCGTCTAAACCGTAGGATTTTAATTTCATGAGTAGCTTACTGTGGGAAACTTTATCAAATGCCTTTTTAAAGTCAAGAAAAATTGAATCAACTGGAGCGTTATGTTTACCCGAGACTAAAATATCGTGAGCAAAAAGTGCTAATTGAGTTTCGCAAGATCTTCCCTTTCTGAATCCGTGTTGTGTTTTTGTTAACAAGTTTTCTATATCGAGGTGTCTCATAACTGAACTAACAATTATATGTTCAAGGACTTTGCAAGAGATAGATGTGAGAGATATCGGTCTGTAGTTCGATGGCTGTTCCTTATCACCGCTTTTGAATATGGGAGTGACATTTGCAATTTTCCAGTCCATGGGTACTTTGTGTTCGTTGATGGATTTACTAAATATATTCTGCAAGTAGGGTGCTATTTCACAAGCTAATTCTCTATACAAGCGGGCAGGAATTTCTTCAGGACCTGGGGATTTATTTGGACTTAAAGATTTTAGCAAGTTTTCTATTCCTTGAGTGCAAATATCGATAGGCGGCATCTTTTGCTGGAAGTGATCATTTAACTTTACGGATGTAATTTGCGATGACTTGGTGAACACACTTTGAAAGTAAGAATTCAATAAGTTGGCCTTGTCCGAGCTGCTTGTTAATAATTCGCCATTTTCGTTTCGTAGTGGAATAACTGTTGATCTATTGCCTTGAACTTCCCTTACGTATGACCAAAATGCCTTTGGGTTGTCCTGTAATTGTTCTCCTAATGTTTTTCTTTTAAAATCCATGAATGCATTCCGAAAGGCTTCCTTTGTAGTGGCTCTAGACAAGTCAAATCAATGGGTACTTCAAGCCAAAACGGCCAAACAGGTCCAAAGAATAATTGTAGCCAGCGGCTTGCTTGTATCTTAATTTGCATCATGGTTTAGCGTACCGCTAGCACTTTAAGCTTAGCGGAAAGGAAAAAAGATTAGCCTAGTACAAATGCGATGGTGGGTGGCGTCACATGGTGGAACTCCTTCATGATGCACAAAGGGTAAGAAAAAAGACTTTGCTGTTCCACAAAATAAAATATATTTGCGACCGGTTTCGATGCGGCGTATCATCATCTGGCAATTTCACATATTAGTACATAGAATGTATACCCTTGAAGAAGTTAGAGGGGCGGTGGAGTGGAGGTGGGGAAAGGGGTGGGAGGGGTGGGAGGGGTTGTTTGGAGAGGGTAGTTGGCAGAAAGGGGGCACGGAAAGGGGGAAAGGTGATGACGGGAAATGGCGTTGAATCCCCTATCTCGGCCGTATATCTAACAAAACCGAAAAATTATTACCGAAAGACCAAGTGAAAGCTGCCTTCTACAATAAAAATACACTAGGAAAACTGTTAGGGAGTACCAAAGACAAAATTAGTGCCGGAGAACACAGCGGAGTTTATAAACTCCAATGTAATGACTGCAATTCCTGTTACATAGGAAAAACTGGACGGAATTTCAACATCCGGACCAAGGAACATCGTTCATGTTTTATTAACAACAACCAAACCTCACACTTTGCCAAACATCTCTTGGATTCCGACCACACAAGCGATTTCGAACCGATAATCCTACATAAAGAAAACAATGGCCCAAGGCTTGACGCACTCGAGCAGTTGGAAATTTTAGTGGGTCAAACCTCACCCAACATCACATTAGTTAATGAGCAATTGTATTCTCACCATTCACCACTGTTCAATGTTTTTTCCGCGAAACCATTACGGACACCACTCACCACTCCTTAACACCCCCCCCCCTCCCCCTATTTTCGTCATCCCACACCAACCCTCGGCTACCCCGTGCAGTGACCCATCAGCTACGTACTTCCCAAACCGTCCTTCCTTTCTTCCCACCCTCTGCCCAATACCCTCTCCAAAAACCCCTTTCCCCCCTTTTTCCCCCCGGCCTCATCTCTCCAAATCTCACCCAACATCACATTAGTTAATGAGCAATTGTATTCTCACCATTCACCACTGTTCAATGTTTTTTCCGCGAAACCATTACGGATACCACTCACCACTCCTTAACTCCCCCTCCGCCCCCTTTTTTCGTCATCCCACACCAACCCTCGGCTACCCCTTGCAGTGACCCATCAGCGACGTGCTTCCCAAACCGACCTTCCCCTCTTCCCACCCTCTGCCCACTACCCTCTCCAAAAAACCCCTCCCACCCCTCCCCCCCCCTTTCCCCACCTCCACTCCACCGCCCCTCTAACTTCTTCAAGGGTATAAATTCTATGTACTAATATGTGAAATTGCCAGATGATGATACGCCGTATCGAAACCGGTCGCAAATATATTTTATTTTGTGGAACAGCAAAGTCTTTTTTCTTACCCTTTGTGCATAGCCTAGTACAAATATTGTACACGAATCTACGGCGATTCCAGGGATATTTCAGGTAATTCCAGAGATTTTGACAGGGTACTAGAATTCTAGGGATTTTGAATTTGAAAAGAGACTAAAATACTTATTTCTAACATTATCGGAGGTAGATTTGAAGCCAAACAAAAAAATTGCCACGAATGTAGGTTCATTTTTAGACGTAAAATCCAAGTTCCAGGGACATTCCAGGATATTTCGGTTATCCCAACTGGGAACGAGTGGGAATTTTTTTCACGACACCTCCAGGGGTGAGTGAACGTACTGATCAAGAAAACGTTTAGTGATAATAAAATTCCGGGTTAAAACCTATCTATCCTATCTACTAATAGGAGAACTCTAACAACTCCCGTGGCTCTACAGATGAAGACGAGGAGAAGAGCGGACTGCCCTTTTACCGAGAATTCTCTTCCTTAGTAGCCAATAACCATAGCGTTTATTTAGCAAAGGCTATTCAATAGCAATTACCATTAAATTAGCAAAAAATTAAAGGAACAATTAAAATGCCAAGTTGTAGAAGAGTGTCACAATATCAGTAAACATTTATTTTGACACTTCCAGGACTCAGCATTGCCACACACTCCTTATGCCCTCAGTGCTTTGCAGATAGCAACCATTCTTTTAACCTCATTTTCAACATAATCAAATTTTTATGCTTTTTAATTCAAAGGCGTAATATAGTATCAGTTCACTTTCAAACAGTGAGCACGGTAGGGATGCCTCCTTCCTCATAGAGTAGTTTGCAAAAATACGAAATATTAATTAACAGCGAAATGGTGGTCAATCCTTACACTATGTCAATAATTTCTTCGTAGGTTCCAGATTCTACGTAGGCCACTGAAGTTGGCCCAGCGACAGGCTAAAATTCATCTTCGATAGCAACGGTGGTCAGCACTATCTCATTGTGCCACCCATTTTTATTCTAATGATATCAAATTTGCCAATTAATCAGTAAAAAATAAAGTAATAATTCAATTTTCACAAATACTTTACTGATATTGTCTTTTGAGCCTTTTCTAATATCACCATAAAAACTCAAATAACATTCATTCATCAACAGTAGCGTGACTTTTAATAATCAAATAGAATCAGCCGAATAGAGTAATCGAACGGCGGCAAAATATACCCGCACGTACGTCACACCTAATGCCCATAATATTTTTTGCGGGTATCTCCTCGTGTCGCAGCTGATGGGTTAATCAAGTGAAGGATATACAATAATTAGGTGCAATAATTAATAAAAACGGTTAAGGAGAGAGATAGAGGGAGAGAAATCAAACCTAGAATTTGAGAAAGTGAAAAAATAATCGATTGCTTATATTCCTCATAGTGGGATAAAAATATGTGAAAAAAATTGGCATGCGTGGAAGGAAAGCTATGGAAACAGAGAGCTAGAAAAAGAAACAGCCCTGGATAGGAAGGCTTGGAGAAGAATATAGGACATGCAGCATCCAGCTGTCTATTGATACGTTACACACGTGTGATATGGGGAGTAAAGACTGCGCAATCAAGTCCAAATTTATATAGGTACTAGCTGTGCCCGGCATGCGT
The DNA here is from genome assembly GCA_963573305.1 of Pyrrhosoma nymphula. NCBI lineage: Eukaryota > Metazoa > Arthropoda > Insecta > Odonata > Coenagrionidae > Pyrrhosoma > Pyrrhosoma nymphula. The sequence goes on along the minus strand of OY754337.1, from coordinate 48,533,823 downwards.
TGCAATGCCTCTCTTTCTTTCTAAGTAGGCACACATGTACAAAGCAGACACATTCGCAAGTTCAAAATTAATGAAAGAAAATTATATCATATTTATTAAAATAGAGTTGAAAATTTTATTCGAGTGCTTTTGGATGTACAATATTTTTGGTCCTACCGCCCTCTGCAAAAACAAATAAATTTTTCAGCTGCCTCATTCATGAACATGCAACATATCTTTGACCGTATGAAAAGCATGGATTTTCCAGATTTAATCCTCACACTTGAAGCGATTGACTTTGTGCCTTGTTGATTGTCATTGAGAATGCTAAGCGAACGAGGAACTGTAGTCGTTTGAAATGAAATGGCATGTCGTTGGGAATGATGGGAATCCGTGGAATAAGCACATCTTCACTTTTTGACTTGCCATTCAGAATTGTCGCTTCGATGACGTTTGGCATCAGTTGTTTGACAGTGAGCCTGGTTCTATTGCACAATCGTGGTGCATTACTGTTGCGCAAAAGAATTATTGGTGCGCCAAGATTGAGTGACAATTTGTGCGGTGTTAATTACCAGAAAGATCCAACGAATTTAAAAACTCAATTGGTTAATTAAAAATCTCGTCCGCATTCATGACGCTATCAATCGAATTGTAGGTGACAGACTCGCCCGAAATCTGTTCGTGGATGGCGTAGTTGATTGCATTGACGTCGGTGTTTTTTGCTGCCAAAAAGGTACGTTCGCAAAGTCATTGGTGATTTTTGTAATTGGTGACAATTTGTGGAAAACTATCTGAATCAAATGTTCGATCGATGGAACAATGACAAAAGTTCAATGGAATTGAAATATATTTTGTGTCGGCGTCAACTGGTAATTTTCTATTACCAATGTCCAAAAGCTGTTTAGAAAATATGGTTGACACATTGCGCTGCAGATTTACGCGCATATTGGTTGTTAGCGTGAGTTTCTACACGTCTCCAAAGATGCGACGCTTTGAGGCAAGCGTTGAGTTCATCAGCTGGTGTTGAATTTGGTATTACTGGTCTGTCCCACACGTGAGCATGCAACGTATAATTGACCACTTGAAAAGCATGGATTTTCCCTGATTGAATCCACACATTGAAGCGATTGACCTTGTGCCTTGTTGATAGTCATTGAGAAGACAAGGCAAACGGGGAACTGTATTCGTTTGGCTACAACTATCAAATTAGTCACTGAACTTGGCCTTTAAATGCTGCAAGAGTGAATAGCCATTCATGAAATCGCTAATAAATGGATATTCGCGCATGGTTGCCAAGGAAATTTTGTATTATTGAAATGGAAGAAACATCGATGAATTTTGAGATAAAAACGTAATACTTGGACAACAACGAAACGTATTAGAAAATTGAATGAAAGAATTAAATACTGCATTATTTTATTCATTCTATGATACAAATTTACATCCAATATCTCAATTGCAAGTAATTTAAAAAAGCAATTAAAGAAAAACCTGCTCCGAATTCAATGCTTTTCTTATTGGAGTGAATGTTAATAATATTGGGGTAAAAACAACCCCAAAAATTGTCATTTTTATAACTCAGAAACCTCCATGGGCACGCGCGCAACAACTCACCAAAGTTTCATCGCAATCGAATGAATGGTATGGGCGTGCATAAAACACGAACAAAACAAACATTCTATTTTATATATAAGATATTTTGCCACGGTGACATAATTTGCATGGGTTCAGGTTACCTGCAGACTGGTGTACGAGGTCTGTCAAAAGGCTCCAAGGTTAATATTTTTGTAAATTAAATAAATGTCATTACAAATTATTAATCAGGATCCCCTTCAAATTACTGCTCATTTCTAGCCAAACATTTCTCCTAACGGGGCTTCCATTTCTGGAATCATTAATTCAATGAAATTGAAAAAAGTTGGCAGGGGCCAAGTGAGGTGAGTGCGGAAGCTAAAGAAGAACTGCCATCTCATTTTTTTAATGCAAAACTCGCGGATACCGTGGGATGAGCGAGCAGGAGCATTGTCGTGGAGTAACATCCATTCACCGCTGCTAGTCTCTTCCCTCTGACACTTTCACGCAATCTTCTCAAAACTACGAGAAAATAAAATCGATTGATTGGCCTTATTAGGGATTGCCTCTACGCTATTTCGGTAAACATTTCCAGAGCTTTGCAAAATTAAATTAAATTGACATAGGGGATATTAACAGCTTGTTGTAATATTCTAATATACTCAGTATTCTCCGTAATGTTTGAGAGAGAATTTTTTCAAAACATGTCAACTATGGAGCGTTCCACATGTAGTGGACGGTATGAATCTAATGGAGAACGCTGTTGCCAAACTTGTGTTATGTGTGCTCACTTCTGGAAAACATACGCGAGAATTTCCAACGCCAGGCTAATCTATAGTATATCACTATTGGGAATAATATTTGCAAATTGGAAGACTCCAAGATATTCAGCTACTATACTGCCTATAGCGCAATATTAATTTTCCTGCTGCTATTGGCAACATCATATCTCCTACCTCATGAAGATTTACACTGGAGACGAACGAAGAACCCATATTATCAACTAAATTTGGAACGCCCTATTGTCTCATTTGGATGTCTTCAAAAGAAACTTACGGGAAAGTTAATAGAATGGAGTATATAGGTTGGAAAGAAGAGAATTAAGGGAGAAGAAGTGGAGCATGGAGTATTGGGCTTACAGCTAAGAAGTATCATTTTAAGAGTGGTTTTTAAATCGGTAACCTTCGCATTTAACACACAAGAGGAGCATTCGGACGGAAAACGCTGAGAGCGGGAGTGACCCAAATAACTCCGTTTATTTGAACTAGGTCAGCCCCTTCACTGACTTACCTAAATTTCCGAAAGCTAATATGTGATATATTCATTGAATTTTGCATATGCAATGTGAAATATTAGTTTTTTAATGCATTATTTACTATTTCTGTGATAACTTAAAGGCCACATTACGTAATAAACTTCACGAATATTTTTAATTTGCTTCAGCCAACGGTTTTTTTTATTAAGCTTTGCCCTCAGAAATAGGTAGCATATTTCATCTCGCGTATGCTGTTTCGGTCACCTATTGAAATGCATTGCAGTCAGGATACAGAGGGAGAAAAATTTACTTAGCGAGATACGAACGGGACAGTAACATAGCACTGCTGAGGTGACTGCTCTTAAGTGTAAGTAAAAGTTTTTCGAGCATTTTCAGACATCGTGAGCAACAGTCATTACTTTAAGGAGAGTAACTAGATTCACCAGTGAATAGTTTTCGTGGTTGAACTAATGGGGGCACGCGACGCTTTGTGGAATTTTTCTACGTTAAGCGTGGTGAAAATAAATAACATGGTACTATTCTACTTACAATTAGGTTTTATATTCCAATCTATTTCAAACCATATGCCTCATTCTCAAGGTAACATTTTCCCTTCTATAGAAACTGTTTATCCCCTTATCATTAGAGCAATTTACCGCTTAAGGTAGTTTTGAATGGAAGAGAGTAAAAACCCTCTAGACTTTCTCAGGCGCGAGCCCCTTTCCCCCTAGGTGGTTTCTTACTTCATCTCAACGTCCAGCCTCTCTTCATTCCGTTCATAAATCCCATTATTTTTCTTCCCCTTCCCAACTCAACCAACAACTTCTCTCTATCACGGCCTTCAGGATTATTACATTTTTCCAACCACCTTACTCTGCCATTAAGTCAGCATTAAATATGAATTTTGTAATGCCTGTTATCCTGAACATCACCTTATCCATTTTAAATTCGTCCCTCTCCTCTCTTTATCTCATTTTATCTTCGGTATATATCGCTTATCCCATTATCATTAGGGTAATCTACCGGTTACGGTACGTTTAAACCGCAAGAGAAAAATAATCCTCCGTATTTTTACAGTCGTAGGCCTCGATGCCCTTATTCCATTTCTTTCATTTTGTCAACGTTCGCCCTACCCCTCTTAATCCCGTCCATATCACCTAGTCTCTTTCTTTCTCTTCCCCGATCATCCAACGTCGTTTCGTCAATCATGACCTTCATTATCCCTTCGCCCCTCATTACCTTATTCCAACCAATGAGGTTAAAATGAAATGGAGGAGGCATGACCGTGAACGCTCATGGGCGAAAGTGAAGCAAGAATAGGGGTGCTTGCGAAGGATTTTGTGCCGAGTAGGTGTGGCCAAACCAGTAACAAAACATCACCTTGTCTGTGGTTTTTAACTTAGATTTGATGAAAATCGAACGCGACCGCCGGACACGTAATCCAAAGGAAGGTCTAAACTGTGCCGACTGCAATGGCGGAATTGGCTTCAAGAATCAAGTGGTATGTCGCCTCCATTTCTTTTCTAACCTCCTTGGTTCCAACCACCTACTCTGCCATTTAGAGCGTAGATATATACATACCCTTAACGCCGTGCCTTTTCGGGGTAGCCATTGTCAAAAGATCTTGATTCCCGGCGTTACACCTAGAAAACTGGTTTCGATTTTAATCATTTTCCCCATATCACCCTATCCTTGCAAGTCTCCTTTGCTACTGCCACATACATGAATTGCTTCGTATTTGCTCTCTCATTCTTAAAATTCGTAATATTCCGCCTCTCAAGAGTCTCATCTTCCACTATATCCACCTATGATTTTCTCGGTATACTCCTTCCTCTCCCGCCATTCACTCCACAACCATATATATTATTTTTAGTTAGGTTATTCGACTCTCATTCATTGCCTCAGCATGGTCAAACCAACAAAAAACACTTTTTTTGGAAATACGTCCATTACCGGAGCATCCATTCCACATTCTTTTATCACCCGCTCATTCCTAAACCTATCCATCCTATTCTTGCGTAGGTTTTCGCGGGGTTGCCCATTCATTAGCTCTCTGCATGTTTGGGTTCTCCATCGGTATTCGTTGACTTTGGCTGACAACGGTTTCGATAGCCATCCTACTATCGTCTTCAGGTCGAAGGTGAAAGAAGCAAGGTTTATTGCCATTGCCACCAACCTCTTGCCAAAAAATTGCCATTAAATTTCTTCTACAACTTCGCGGTCCTTTTTAGGACCATAGTATTCTTGTAGCCGTTCCTGAGTAGAGCTGTTTCCTGCTAATTTGACAACCTCTAATTTTGCTAGCTCAGCCATATTACAGATTACTTCGTTAGAAAGTCTGTATTCGCCTGTCGCTTTTCTTTTCGGGAGTTTTTTCAGGATCTCCTCTAGATCTTTAGTCTTAATATTAGGTATCTGTTCCTTCTTCATGTCTTCCCTCCACCTTGCTCTATTAAGGTTTGGTACGGGAGTTTTTAGTCCAGGTTTTCCCGGAGCGAAGGTTTATTCAAGCGCTTCGGCCATGTGTTTGGCTTTGTCAATAGGTTTGATCAAAATACTGCTGCCCGTATCCATTATTGGGTCTTGCTGTGGGATCTGCCTCATTCTGTTAGCCACCTTCCAGAGCGACCAAGCGACCTTCAATTTTCAATTCGGTGATTTGTGACTCCCATTTGCTGATTCTGGCCTTTTTTTATTCTGTTTTGATGCCCCGATTTAAATCCTGGAGCTCATTCTTTAGGCTCCTCGTCCCTATTTGTTGATATTTACGCCTAATATAATTCCTTCTTTTAATCATTGATTTAATTTCGTCGTTTAGTTTAAGATATTCAGCTGGCCTTCGCTTTTTAATTGGTATGCCCTGGTCCATTCCTGTTTTTAGACCCTTCGTAATATTGCTCGCGAGTTTGTCAATCTTTTCGGTAGATTTTGAGTTTAATTTGGACGTAACCATTTTCTCAAATAATTCCCAGTCAGCTAACCCGTAACAGTACTTTTTCGGCTGTTCCGGGATTAGAATTGGTGCTGCTCCGATGTACGCCAGGACCGGGAAGTGGTCACTTGTCAATTCATTGAAAACATAGATATTATGCGGTAGATATTGTGCGTGAGAGCAAAGTCAATTATACTATTTCCCCTTATCCTTTGTTGGTTCTATCGGGGCGACAATGTCATGATTTTTATTGCTGGCCTACTGGAAAAGTTTCTTGCCATTCACATTCGTAATTGGGCAGTTCCAATGGGGGTGCTTACAATTAAAATCCCCTCCTATTATGGTTGGTTCGTCATTTGATAAAAGTTTATCAAATATCCCTTCGTCAATGCTTTTGCTCGGCGGAAGGTAACACGGAAATATCTTAATGTCACATATCTCTGTTTTTATATGGGCACCGATTACTTCTAAGATATTTCTCTAAATTTCTGGTAGAACATGGACCATCATGATTTCCCGTGTAATGATTGCGACGCCCCCTGCAGTTTTTCCCCTGCTAGTGGATCTTTCTTTCCGGAATATCTCATATCCCGCGATGGCCCAGTTATTTTCTTTCTTTAGATGTGTAGACACCAGGAAGACATCGGCTTTATGTTTATTGAGAAAGTAATTGAGCTCTTCTGTGTTACTTATAATGTTTCCCGGTGCATTCCATAAGGAAATGACCAGTACATTCTTTTTATGTTTAGGGGCCATCATTGTTCATAAGTGATTTCAATATGTCTGTTATTTGGTGCATCATACTTTGTGTCGTGACTATTTGCTTCATGAGCATGTTTGACAGGTTTGTTACAGCTTCTAGGAGGGTTTTTATGTCGTTTGCACCTGACGAGTGGTTTTGGGTCGGCCTCCCTTCCCCCTCGATTTCGGTACGTGTTTGTTCTAGGAGTGTGTTGCGTGACCGTGAGTCTAACACTGCCTTGCTGGTGTTTATCGATCGACTTTGGGTTGCTCCCTGTTTCGCGTCATTCAACTGACTATGACTTGACTCAGCATCGGTTGCGTGATTTCCCGCACTTATTGGCTGATTTCTGCGTTCATAGTCGATCTTCCTTTTTTCCCAGGTGTTTTCACTTGGGAAATTTGCCGCCTTTTTCGAACTTGCACCGTTTTTTTAGGCACTTGTTCGTTGTTGATCTTTTCTTTTTCTTTCTCTCGTTTTTCTTTTGTTTTCTTTCGCTTCATTTCCCGAAACTCCGTGATTCTCTGAATTTCACTGTGGTATAGTTCACATTCAGTGGAGTATGCTTCGTGTTCTTTTCCACAATTGTAACACTTTATAGGATTCGTTCGAGGGCAGGAACCCTCAAGGAAGAGGAACATGCCTGGTGCGAGCCGAGACACTCAATTAATTTTGACGAGGCAAAACAACTAGTCAAATAAGGCCGCTATTATCCTAAACAAATCAAGGAAGCAATAGAGATCAGTAAATTCCCGAAGAATTTCAACATAAGCAGTGTCTATCCCCTCAGCAGCTCATGGAAAAGGATCATCCGCTCTGACCAATCGCAGCACAGCACTAGGACGACCAGTCCCATATAAGTCGGCCAAAACAGCTTCTATCACCTTCGACCTGAAGACAATAGCAGGCTGGCTATCGAAACCGTTGTCAGCCGAAGTCTACGAACGTGGATGGAGAACCCGAAAATGCAGAGAGCTATCCATCCTACTTTTACCGCAAAAACTTGCCATCCGTCATTTAGTCACCAGTAAATATAAATTTTTCATGAAAGTTACCCTGGAGGGCGTCCCCTTCTCCATTTTTCATTTGCCTATCTACCGTTTCATTATCTCGTTTTCCCTTCGATGATCGCCGTTCATCCCGTTGCATCCCCAGCAGCTCGCCGTACACAGGTCGAAAGGGCTGGGATGTAAAGAGGATGGTGGGTGTGGAATGGGTTAATTTGTTGGATGTGGTCGTATCGATCGTCGTCGTCCGTATCAAACAGACTCTCACTCCCTCTCATAAACACACACAGTCACCACTGGCACACTTTCGGTTTGGTCCAGGTCCTTCCCTTCCTCCCTCTTACTAACCCCTCCCTTTTTGCCGGAGTGAAACGCCGCGGAGTTGGCACGCCCGCTTGACCCAGAAAATCAGTTCGTTTTGCGCAAGGAATCCCATTCAAGGTAGAACTCATTCATACATCCATTCATGGCGGCTTCCCGGGTAACCTCTTCCTTCTTTGCTTTTTTTGGGGAGGGGGTCCGTCTCTTGGTCCGTTCTTCTTCCTTTCTGCTCTTTTCTCTCGCCGTGAGACAACCTTCAGTGTCAAGTGCTTGTTTGCGGCTGCCAAAACGTGCAGTTAAACACCAAAGGGATGAAACTCGCCGTGCAAAAATCATTTGACTTGACAGGGAGAGTCAAGTGATATACCATAGCGTATTTCATCCTTTTGATTTTCATATCCGCATCAGAGCATGCTAGTGGAACCAGGGTCTCGTTGAGTTTAATGAAGATAAAATTCACCCATTTCAGGGATACTTATGTATTGATGAGAGAATAGCGGCATTGCCTGGTCACACGGTACCCTTGTCAATGCAGGACAGAGTCTTCTCCGGCGATATCGGAAGATGGCCATGTATACATGAACTGGCGTTAAGTAGTCCTTCACAATTAAGACGTCCCAGGTGGAAGATCACAATAATTGACGATCGGATAGGTATCCATCCGTTCGACATTGCACATGAAATTCCATTCAACCCCGAGCTCCATAGAACAATTGCGTGACTGCGCACCAAGTTGCTTGTGCATATCACATTGATCTAGCGGCAGTTAACCTTTATCAGGCTTCTACATCTCCAGAGCTGGCATATTAAGTGACAAAATAAGAGAGATGCCCTGTCCATATCAAAATAATGCCCTGCGAGCCGTCACAGGGGCGAGTGACAAGGGATGTTAGGGCTCTAGCTATGAAATGGTAAGGAGTAGGGAATAGGAAGGGTGAGAGGACAAAGGTGAAAGGGGGGGTATGTGAACGGAGTGCTTTAGTGTTACGTTCTGTATTATTTTAATCACTAGTGGTGTGTGGAAATATGGAACACATGTACCTATCATTCGGCAGTGTATCTCTCTTATTTTGTTGCTTCTTTAAGTTCTAGAGATATAGCGCGAGGGATTGTCATTTCTAAAACTCGCCTGTTCTGAATTTTTCAAGTAATCTAAACCTATCGTGTAGCCTCTTGAGTCTCTAACTGTCCCCAACATATTCCTTCTATCATCTGTTCTCTAGTAGTCGTTTTGGACAGATCGAGTAGCTTTCATTTGTATGTCATTTAATTTGCAAATTAAATCATTGTGCGAAGGGTTCCAAATTATCACTTTTTCATCGGAGCATCTTCCTAAGAACGGAACAGCTGGGCATAAAAATTTCCCTATTTCCACCCACCCATTATTGCACAGGTTATTTGCAGCAAGCGACTTTCTACGCAAGTTGCAGGAAACATTTAAAAGTTCTGAAAGACCGCTTGCAGAACTTTTAAAAGTTTCGTCAAGTCACTTGCAGAAGCGTATTTTTTCCAGTGTAAACAGTAGCTGATGTAGCTCTGAACTAATTCGTGAAAAACATTTCGCCAGCACAAAATCCTCCGCAAGCTCGTGCAGAAGTAACTTGCCTGTGTAAACACACCCTTAAAGTTATTTTTCAACCACGTGAATTCACAGACTTGTTTTTACATGGTTTTATTTAATATGAGTCTGTCTGTTTGGATGGAATCTGCCAATCGAAATTTCACCCACTTACACCCATCAGATTTCATTCAAATTTGGCGCAATCTTCGATGATAATACGATATTACAATGAAATGTAATGACAATAAAATATTTTATCGATTTAAATAATTAACTCAAAATTTAACCAATTATTAAACACAAAAACGTTCCATTCTTTTTATCCCAATTTTCTCTGTAGACTTTAAAATAAATTATCCATAGAATAACGACAATTATTGAATGAAAAATTGATGCATTATTTAAAAAAAAGCAATAAAATAATTTACTAAAACTTTTGAAAAACGTGATTTTATTAAAAAAGTACAAAAAAGTTGTAATTTATTTTGAAATTGTCGCACTGATCTACAACAAGCAGAACGTGATTATTTGTGACTAAAAAAATCTGTGATGCAAAAGACTTTTCACCGGAAACACTCATGTCCTTATCACAACTCTTGATTATTGAGAATTTTCAACAAATTACTGTACATATTGAGGTTAGCTTCGCTTGTCGGAAATTCGCGTTCATGAACAACTTGGAATACTAAACACACCCACGTTACCTATATTACCCACGTTACCTATATAGTGATGGTAAAATATTTTGTGTCACATTTGTTGGTTGCGCCCCCATGGTTTTATTTTTAGTCACAAATGATCAAGTTCTGCCTGTTGTAGATCAGTTGTGACAGCTTAAAAATTGATTACTACTTTTTAGTACATTTTTTAATAAAACCATGTTTTTTGTCAATCTGATTCTGACTCCTGATCTGATTCTGTATCCTTCCTTCTGTGAGAAAGGCAGCTTCTCGGCTGCCGAAATATCAGAACGTATATTGTGAGTGTTCTTCTTTTTTGTGTTTCTATATTTAATTCCGCCCCACCTGTGGCAAAGTTTATTTAAATTATCGCGTGTGTGATTTTCCACGAACTCGTACATATATATATATATGATGTTATTATCATTCAGAATATGAATGAAATGACAATTATGTCCTTTTACGCCGGAACCACCTTAAGTACTTTCACAATGGAACCACCAAAAGTTAAAAGGTTTAAAAGTTCCAATGCTATATGAATCGGAAAGGGAGAGGGCGGTTGAACAATAAGCGGTACAAGTGAAAGTGACGGGCGCTCGGGTGGTGGTGTGTGAGTGAGACTCGGCATAGATACGCGTGGTCGGTCGCTTTGGTTCTCGAGTGAACGCGCCATCCTCACATCGATTGAATGGACGGGTGGAAGAAGGGATGGATGGTAAGGGGGTAGTCGCATCCTACCGGGTGTATGCCCCGCTCCACTTCATCCCCCCCCCTCCATCCCTTGCACTGCGCCTGCCCACCTCTCTTCCCTGCAGCCATCCGAACTCGGCGGTCATCGAACGGGGCGAGCGTCAATGGGTGATGGATCGTCATTTCATATTTTGGGTACAAGTTGGTCAAATATGTTTATTGCCAAGTTGAGCGTATACATTTTAACAAGTAACAATTTAATAAAACTTGACTTGGCCACTGTTTTAGGCTGATTGCCTCTTTCAGGCAGGGATGTGATCCGAAAAGGAACTTTACGTTTAGTGCCGTTTAATAAAAGAATCCAGTTTAATAAACCAAAGGACGTAAAATTATTAATATATATCGTATAACTGCGATGAAAAACCCATTTTCACTAGCGTGACTAGCGCAACTCAAAGACGAGCATAATTTTGCTATTTGTGTTTAACTTTTAGAAGTTATAAACTATAGTGTGACTGTTCAGTTGGTGCCATAAACTACCCGCGGTGAAGGGTTGGGTTCCCTTCGACGCCGAGGCTCGGACTCAAGAGTCCGGGTGCCTCACAGGTCCGGCACTTCACCATAATGGATAGTTTCGTGCCTCCCAGGTCTGGCGCTAGATGTTATGTCCCTTTTCGAATCACATCCCTGCTTCCAGGGTTAGGGAAAGTTCGCTGAGTATAGGCGTGATCGTTGCTGATCACGCGGTGGGGATGACCATGGCCCGTTATTTGCCCGAGGGTGGAGAAAAACCCGAAAAATCTCCACCATACAGAACAGTTTTGGGTACAGAGCATTATGTCTTAAAACTAGCTCTGGATGGTCCAGGGAAAAAATATAACAAAAGCATTTCTCTTTTCTTTTCTCAAACTTATCATTCCTTAGTTTTTTTAAATTGTAATCTATTTAATCTGCTATTAAACATTCGGTCTAAAAAGTAAAAAGTAGGTCAGGATGGGTCTTAAAAATTCCATCATAGTGATTAACTCAAATACCTTTTTTCTCGCAGCCACTGACTCACCAAGAACGAGTAAGCATCATTGGGTGAATAGTCTTCATTGAATATTTTTGGCTCTTAAGATTTGGCCTTAAAGCTGAAAGTAGGTCAAGCTATACTGGAAAAAAAAATTACTGCAGCGTTGTTGCATGTGAATACTACCTCCAATGCGACGCCATGCAATACGAGTTATAAGCAAAAAGCATGTTGACCGCTAATAAAATTATTTGATAAGCTTACTGAGACTGATACAGAAAGGAATAAAAGGGTTGACTCAATTTTTTCCAGTAACCGTATGCAGCTGAAAATCAGACGCAAGCTCTACTTTGATGGGTAAATGGACGATTTGATGTATGAACGAACGAGACTTAATGACTTGCAGTGCATTCAACTATGGTATTTTAATTTTTTTTATTTATTTGACAACACCCCCGAAAACAGGGTGTGTTATCTACTCATTGGGCCTTTACATCGGGTGTGTTAACAATTAATTACAGTCATTCACTACCACCCATGCCCTGGATGGGAAAAACCTACCCAGGAGGGACTCGAACCCGCGACCTTCGGCTTGGTAGTCGAGGACTTTACCCCGCCGCCACCGAGGCCGACAAAAAAATATTTGATATTATTAAATTTGATTTTTATTTGATTATGATATTGTCAATATATTATTGTTTGATCATGATATTGTGAAATGATGCCGGCGGACAAAATATTTACCTCTTTTTATTACCACGTTTTTATTAGTTCGGTTTCCGTCAGGTCTGTCTGTCTGTCCAGGTGGAATATTGCAACCGAGTTTAAACTAACTTCCCGATCAGCTAGAGACTTGAAATTTTAACCATATCTCAGAAGTGGATGACAATGCAATCTTAGCTGTCTATTATAACAGTTTATTGATTAATTAATTAACATATTACCTGATGTGCTAGTAGAGGCTTGTAATTTTAACCATACTGTAGTTCAGAGGTGAATGACAATTCATTTTTAGCTACATTTTATAACTATTAATTAATCAACGATTAATTAATTATTTCAATTCCACACACTGTCAGCTGAACAGAATCTGAAATACATCGGGAATTTCCAATGTGCCCCTGTCAGAGTTTCATCAAGATGTATAAAATCGATTGGAAAATTTCACCCGGGCATAAGACTAAAAAGCATACAATAATTAATTTAAAAAAAATATTTTTTAGTATTCCACCTTTTTAATACAGACTAAAAAGTATAAAATAATTTTCCCTTTTCCCCTTCTAAATTTTGAGGGTTAATTTTTAGTGGCTATGGAGATATTTGTAAGACTTGAAGAGAAAAACGTGGGGCGCAGGCAATAGATAATAGAAGTAGATAATCCGGATGGATTCACAACCAATTTCAGTGCATTGCAAATGGTATTAACTGTGGATGTTTGCTCAACGACTCCTGGTCCCTTTACTCCTCCTTAATTATCATGGGTTGCTTGCGCCCCACGTTTTTCTCTTCAAGTCTTACAAATATCTCCTTATCCACTAAAAATTCACCCTCAAAAATTTAGAAGGGCCCAGGGAAAATTATTTTATAAATTTTAGTCCGTTTAAAAAACGTGGTATATGAAAAAATTATTTAATTAATTATTTTAAGAATAGCGTGCTGTGGATGGTATCTTTATCCATTGATGTGCAATTTTCCAGAGTATCTAAGTACTTTGATTTTCAAAGAATACCTTATATACCAGTTTCTTTCCTGGTACGATAATGGCTCCGCAAGTGGATAGTATAGGACCCATACCCCTTTCCACGTTTAGTTAACAGCACCACGTTTCCACGTTTAGTTAATGGAGATACGTTTCCTGTGTAAATGTACATAAGGCCGAAGATTCAATGTTAACTATAGCAGCAGAAAAGTTAACAATGTAATGTGCGTTGCACTAACTGCATATCTAGTAGTTTTTCAATACATTAATTTTATTCCTTAAAGTTTCTTGCTCAAGTTTACCGCTGTATTGGAAATTGGTATCTATGTGACCTTGAGATGAGAACACGAGGCGTAGTTTTTGCAATATTGTTCTCCATCTGACCCATACTGTCAGCTAAATGTGGACAGCTCTATAGTTAGCTATATACGTTCTTTGAAACATTTCTATCTCAAACAAGTAATTAGATATACATTACTAGAAATAAGTGAAAGCTTTTTCTCCCATGGTCTCAGGTGCTGTTTTATTGTCGTCAGGAAGTGACAGAGACTCTTGAATCCTTTCGAAAATCACCGTCGTTTGATAGGAAATCTGTATGAATGGACGATTTGGTGAATGAACGAAGGAGAAGCTGGAAGATCTGAGTCCCGGGCATTCACCCCTCCCATGGCTGAGGCCACGGCCCCTGTGCTACTTCCAGCCCCTCCCTTCCCCTTCCTCTCCGGAAGCAACCCCCACCCTATCCAATAAATAAAAAATAAATAAAAACCCATGACACCTCTTAAAATCCCACCCCTGCAACGCCCTCACGACAACAATGCACCCTCTCACCTACCCCCATTTCGTATTCCGTCTCCATGCCACCTAACCACCCTGGTAAATACTCCCGTATTTTCCCACTCTGGCCGTGCCACGAAATCGATCCATTGGCAGCGCTTGGTTTCCACCGAATCCCCCTCGGTTACCCCTCCCTCCCTTTGTGTGGATAGGGGCGGAGTAGGTCCCCGAGTTTCCCTCTCGGTTAAGGGGAATTTGCCCCGGAAAACCTCACCTCCCCTTGCCTGCTCCGGAGAGGGCACACCACCCGCATAAAAAAGGCAGGCACCCCCTGCCCCACACCACAAACCTCCTGATGCCACGTGGAGCCGACTCAAATGTAGGCCAAGCACGCGCCTCGAGGCCACCGCCGGTGACGTCACTGGCACCACGTTTGACGTCATCGAACTTGGTTCGGTGGGGTGGGATCGAAAACACCCCATACCATTGCATGGTCCGTACCACTTAAAGTACCCATACCCCTTTCCGGAAAATTTGAAAAAAATAAATAAACGGTGCGCCAAGCCTCTTCCCCCTCACCATCATCACAATTCTCTCCGCACCGGGCGTTAACATCATTCCCCCCCCTCCGGACTCCCAGTAAGAACCCTGGCTCTATATCTCTCTACCCTCCCCCTATTTCAAGTCCCCGCCACGCAAGAAAGTTCTGGCACCCCCCACACCCCTGACATCCATTCACCCACATTTGCCCTTACCCATTGCCAGGGTACACTACCCCATCCAGAGGAGGGGATAGAGGCCATCGCACTGTGAGTGAGCAGGGGGGGTCCTTTTAACTCCCCCCCTACACAGGGTATCCCTATGTCCCACTTACTCCCCTCCCACCGCTCCCTCTGCCATATACCTCCCCGTTCACAAAGTTCGCAGGTAGGTCAAACTGAACGAAAATTCTCCCCCCCCTTCATAGCGTTTTCCCTTTTCCGCCACTCGGTCACCGCCGGAAGACCTTTTGACCTCCATATCCGGACACGCGCTGCTGCCGACGCTGCTGGTCCTCGCAGGCCTGTGCCTTGAAGATGAGGATTGACAAAAAAGACATTATTCTAAAAGTATGATACAACCTTGACCACTTTACGGGTACTAGATAACAATCCCAGCTGTCTCATTCATATATTTCAGGTTAGACCCGGTTTCAGTAGGTTTTATTTAGTCCCCGTCTAAGTGAAGATACAGGTTAGTTATTCCGGAGAAGATGACCAACAACTGAGGTCATTTACGTCATGCATCTTCATCTACCTAATATCCTACAAGCCACTTCAAGGTTGTGTGACAGTGGGTAGGTTTTCACCAGCATGTACAATGCTATACCCTACTAAAGTCGATGATGTTACGACTTTTGATGCATTAGTAAAAGTTATATACATTATACTTTTGATACATTATACCTGTCAGGTTTTGAAATTGTACCAACGTGCATCTCACAATATGCTGCCAATGTTACAGAAACTATTGGCATATTTATGTATCTTGCAAGTAAATAAATGTACAGAGATTTGAAAAGCATGCGAGCCGCGCTGATAGTTCTATGTATCAAATTAAGGCATAAGAATTAGTGAGCATATCAAATAATTAGCCACAATACCTATAAAAAACCTAGTTTTAAGGTCTTACTGGCAGCAATTATGGTCTTATCATTTGCGAGATAATTGGCATTACCTGCTGTTCATGGTTTGTGGTACACTGAGGGTTAATATTCACATTCTTTCCTCGAGTCTTATTGCATATGCATTGTAAGTGCTTAAGCAAACGTGGTCCCTGGTGAGATTGTCCCTGTGTGTTGACATAGAAGTGAAGGGAATCACTTATCTACATGATATTTTTTACTGAACGTTAATTGATAGTCCACTGAGGAAAATAGTACCAATATTTCGTTGTTAACAGTCATGTTTCCGTTGACTTTGCTATGTTAAAAAAACTCGGTTGCAGCTACACGGCTAAGTTTTTCTTGTCGTGTGAGAAAAACTACACACGGAAACATCCCATTGAGCTTCCGAATTGAAGAAAAATACTGTGGTAGCAATTACAAAATAAAAGTTTGAGGGAGCTTTCCATTGAAAATGGTGTAGTGACGCAGATCAGAGCACTTCAGCGCAAGAACGACGATGAATATACGGTGTGCGCTGGCGAAGCATTCGGTAACCTACCGGGTAGGTAACAATCTTTATGTTCAAAATTGTGACGGCCGAATTTTTTTTATATAGTTATCAAACTCTTCCAAAGTCGTCTTTAAAAGCGTAAGTATCTTCCCACAGAGTGACCACAAAGTTAACATTATCCATTTTTGGCGTCTTTCCTTAAAATCAACGCAAAAACAACTATCGCGTGTGCGATTATCAAAGTTCTTTCCTTGTTTAGCGCACTTCACCTTTTCTCCCGATCTGTTTTGAAATGCGCTGCCTGCAGTGTCTGAAGTGAATGGGAAGCAGCTGGGCTGTTTTGCTGCGTTGTGAGCAGCATAATAGAGCGGAGTGGTGAGCTACCTAAAACTCAAAATCGCTTTTAATCCGTAGATTCCCGATTTGTTCCAGCGGTAGGTAGTCTACATCTACATGTTACTCGCCGCCGTCCGTTCCCTGCGAGCCACCTCTAGGGTGTTTGGCAGGGGGTGACAAGTCACCAAAATGCAGCATGCAAGCGGACCGCCACATGCAAGTCATGGTCTTTGAGAGTGCAGTTTGCAGTTCCCATGAGTAGCGCTAGGAGTCACAGAAAGGTGTTATTCTGCTTCACTGAGGCTACCCTTTTTATATATGCTCCAAGTGTTTTGTGACAGTTGGAGTCATTTGATTAGGTGAAGAAGATCCGCCGTGTGTGTGCAAGCTGTTTTTGAGGAAAAACGAAGCGTAACTGAGTCAGTGGTTAAACTGAAATAGGAGACTTCAACTATAGTAAGATAGCAAGATTTAGACTCCTAGAAATTTGCAGGAGACCTGTGCTTAATTCTGGCGCAGACAAAATTATTCTGTTCCCAAACGAATATCTTGACACGACAGCGTAGATATAGAAACTATGAATGACAGTTTCCATCTCTCCTTTTTCCCTTGTACGGTTTGTGATCCCGGAAAAAACACAGTATAGCACCCATTAATATTTATGGAACAGCATATTTCCTCTCACTCTTGTAGTCGCTTGCGGGGCACTATTTATGTGTTAAGTCTGAGAATCATAAAACTTCATACTCCATATAAATTTTAACAAATAATTTCTTTGTATTTGCTGAGAGCACACATGAATTAAAAATATTGAGGATAGATTCAGTTCGCGCACATTTCACCTTAAAATTAGATCTATCTAAGAAGGCATTCTACCTGAATATTTCCTGCCAGCAACATAGGCTTATAACTGAAATTAAACATTTAATAAAATGTTCTAGAAGCATGACCTTCTTGGGCAGTGAAGCTTGGTCGACAACTGAAGAAGAACAAAGAGGATTGAAAGCAGTGGAAACATGGTGTTATCAAAGAATGAACGTGAGCAAACGAATGGAGAGAATCTCCAATGAAGAAGTCCTATGAAGAGGTACAGTGTAGTGTGGAGTCACCCTGTGGCACTCGGTGGCTTGCAGGATAATATTCAACAGACACTTAATTTATAAGGTCAGGTGCTTTCCCCGCGAACTTAATTTAGCAATTCTCGAGTTCTCCACCGGAGTTAGGCTCTCCATACTGGCTAGTGGTGGCACTAAAAGAACAGAACAGTTTCATTGCAACTGTTTTGCAACCGAAACAGTTAAATAACGAAACAGTTCCGCGAAACACCCTGTTGCGGACAACAGCTATAGGCACACCAAACAACAGGCGATCGATCGGTGCTGTTACAACATGACTGGTAGACGGTAGTTCTGTATTCTATGTAATAAGAAATCTTTCACATAAATAAAGTGGCAATTTCATTTGTATTCATGAATGATAGGTAATCCACTGTTTTAATTATATCTGAAACGACGGGCGGACATGTGTTGGCTGAATAAACCAGCAACCTCCTGCAACAGGTTCAAATCTACAAATTGTAGCTTCTAACCGCAATGCATACACACGTGCCGTGCAACTTGAACAGAATAGAAAACGAAACAGTCACCTTCAGCTATCAGATGCCACTGCACAGCACAGAGCGCAACGGTACGGCTGCGGCTGGATCACGCAACTAACCTGTTGTTTGCAACAGTTATTTGAATCAGTTATCTGGCCGAAACAGTAGCGGCTGCTGGCATTTCGCTCCGACAACTTTTTATTCCACCGCTAATACTGGCCGGCGTTTCGATGTCCGACTCGTACATTGTCCTCAGGTCTGTTGAGTGTCATTTCAAGGATTCTGGTCGTCCTTATATTCGGTTCTCGCATGGTCAGGTGCCTCGTAATTGATCAGCACTGGAGGTTGGAATCTGTGACTCATTCATTATGTCAAGTCTCTCCGATTTTGCTTTATAATTTTGAAGATTGTTTTCCAGACATTACTCAGCGATGCAGGAGTCGGGGTTCGAAGCGTCGCGACTACATACATATCAGTCTAATACATTTTTCTGAAGCTCATATATTATTCTATCCAACCAAAGATTTGAAATACCCTAAATTGAAACTTTATTTTTTTAATTCTGTCCACCTGTTTGGGATTTAGCCCCACTGCGTCGGCCAGTATTGAGAGCGTAACCTGGTGGAGAACCCGAGAAGAATTCCTTAAACACTTAAGTCATTCGAAAAATCTATCAGAGCCGGAACGCCCCAGCCGCACGTCCTATTGATAGCTCAGATTGTGCAACACCTTTGGAATGAACATGAATCCATCGTCAGTGAAACAGGAGATGTTCCCTTGAGTGAAAGGTCGGTAACCTTCCCCCGCGGAAAATTGTTGGAGCCACAATTGAAAAGAGAGAGTAATCCTCCCCTCCCAAGCCTGCTTTTCAACTCGCGGAAGTTGGCAAGCGTGTGCCACTGCCGAAAACCTTCTCGCTCTTGTGAAAGGCCTGCATCGTTCTCCTCCGCACGCCACCCCTCTCCCCTCCTTTCTCCTTATGGAGCAGGAAGGGGAAGGAGACAGGGGGAGGCCAGACTAGGGGTATGAGGGGGTACACCTCTCTCACAGAGCAGTTGAAAGTTCTTTCATTCTTACCGGCAAGCTCTCCGCATATCCCTGGGAATGAGATTTGATGTTGATGGGGGAGGGAGGGGTAGTAGGGCTAGTTGAAGGTGATGGTGGGAGGAGGCTGGGGAAGAAACCTGGGAAGGCCCCTGTCACGCGAGTTGGGGAAGGCGGAGGGGTATTGGCGCAGTGGAAGGGGTATAGGGGAAGGGTTTCCTCCTCTGACGCTCTCTGTTTGTTTGTATCCCGGCAGTAGGTCACCAGGCATATCCCTTCCCCTCCAACATCCCCCGGATCCCTTCCTTTCCCCAACTCACCCTCCAACCCCTCTCGGAAAACCCCAAGCCGTGCGTACCCTGAGCGCTCTACCCGCGTCACTGCCCCGACTCTCTCTGGTCATCAACTTCAGTCCCGTGAGAGAGTAATTATCCACCGTGACCATTGTTTTCCTCTCGGTGAAAGTTGGCAGCAGCTTCACGTTTTCTGATGGCATTGGCGTTGCAAACGGTTTAAAAAAAATGTATGTATACCACCCCTACGGTTCCGCTTGCAACGTTTTGGGGGAAGTAGTCGGAGGGGGATGTCTCAATCGATAATTCATGGAAGTTGGGCGCGGAGAGAGGTGAAGGACGAACTCGGAATCTCCCCTCCTCACTCAATATCATATATCCTTCAGCGGTGGTTATTCTGGTTCTCTCGTGTTCTCGTACATGGAATCTTGGCGTCTGAATATTGACTGGAATGGTCCGTAAATCTGTTCATAGATTGTGGCTTTACATACATACATACATACATACCCATCACGCCATTTCTTCTATGGATCATCACCATTGGTCATTCAATCCTATTATTGGTTGGCCGTAGCCCTCCATCCTTCCATACCTAATGCTAGTTCCCTTACTCTTCCTTGAACTACGACCTTGACGTGGTGGAATGGCTTGTGCATTCCAATGACCCCTAGAGCTGGACTGGCAGGAGCAAGTACTATTGCTGCTGGTAGGGCCACCCATGCCAGATTGGTCAAAGGGTAGGAGCCAGGCGAAAGGTAGTTCCGTTATGGTGTCACGTTAAAAATACCGTTGAGTGGCGTGGGAATACCTCTCAAATATCACTTCCTAGAATATGAAAGACGTCCACAGAGAATTGATTCCTGGCAACTAAGGGACGTCGCCCACTAGGGTGGGTGTCGTGCCCGGCAGCGGGGGAGGCAAGGCCTCCGCGGTTGTCATCACATGAAATCCTTGAACAGAATCATCATCGGCGGAAATAAGGGATAGGAGGGAGAAGAGGAAGAAAAAGAGAAAGAAGAGGAGGAAAATAGCGGTAAAAATAAGGACTTGGCACGTAAGGTCCATGATGAGGGCCGGGAAGCTTGAAAGTATTAAACAGGAAATGGAAAAAGGAAAAATAGATGCTTTGGAATTGTGCGAGGTGAGATGGAAGGATAGCGGGGACTATTGGAGTGATAGCTACAGGGTTATAGAGAGTGGGGGAAATGAGAGTAAACGTGGGGTAGGTATGGTACTGAACACAAAATTGGGGCTGAGGGTGGTAAACATTAATCAGGTGAGCGACAGGATATTAGTGGTAGAAATAAAAGCACGCCCGACAAATTTCGTACTGGCCCAGGTATACATGCCTACAAGCAACCATAGGGAGGAAGAGGTGTACGCTCAAATAGAAGAAGTAGGAAGAGAAGTGCCCGGGAAATAAAAACCTGATAGTGATGGATGACTGGAATGCAGTGGTGGGGGAAGGGAGGGATGGATTAGAAGTGGGAGGGTTTGGGCTGGGAAGAAGAAATGATCGCGGTGAAAAAGCAGTTGAGTTTTCTAGAAGAAATAAATTAGTAGTCACAAACACTTGGTTTAAATATCACCCCAGGCGTTGGTTTGTACACATGGAAAATGCCGGTTGATACTGGGAGATACCAAATTGATTATATAATGGTAATGCAGAGATATAGGAACTGTGTAAAAAAAACTCGCCTAGCTATCCAGGGGCGGATGCGGACTCCGATCATAATTTGGTGATGATGAAGTGTGAAGTTAGAAGTGAAGTTAGAAGAAGTAAACTTAGAAAGTTAGATTGAAGGTAGGAAAATAAAGAGGTGGAACCTTGAAGCATTGAAAGGGTTGAAAAGGAGGGAATACCAAGAGCTGGTAGAAAAGAACATAGGTGAAGAGAAGCGGATGGGAACAATAGAGAGAAGATGGGAGATTATAAAAACAGACATCGCAGGAGCGGCAGAGAAAACAACAGGAATGGTGGAAATGAAGAGGGTTAAGAAGTAGTGGGTTACGTAAGAAATGATTAAGAAAATGGAGGAGAGAAGGATATGGAAAAACGTGAACACGGACGTAGGCAAAAGAAGTACAAGGAATTGAATGATAAACTCCGGCGAGTGACCAATCTGGCAAAATAAAACTGGTGGAAAGGACAATGCGAGGAAATAGAAAAGCTGCAGAAGGGGGAAGTGGGCGCTTTGTACGCCAAGGTGAAAATGTTATCGGGTGGTAAGAGAGGGCAACAATACCAAAGGTTAAGGACAAAACAGGGAAGATATTTATCGAACAGGAAGATATCCAGGAAAGATGGAGATAATACGTAGAGAAGCAATATGACAGCGAGAAAAGTCCCTTTAGCCTAGATGTAGAGGATGAAGGAACAATAGATAAGGATAACCTCGGCCCAGAGTTACTTGAAAGCGAAAAAGAGAGGGCATTAAGAGAGACGAAGGGTAGAAAAGCCGTGGGAACCGATAACCTACCTGCGGAGCTACTGAAGAATCTTGGTAGCAAGGGTAGAGAATCATTTTTCGAACTTATTCGCTGGATCTACGAAGAAGGAGCATGGCCAGAGGATTTCGTGAAAACAGTATTAATACCGATCCCGAAGAAGAAGAAAGCGTCAGAATGCGAGGAGTATAGAACAATCAGTTTAATTTTGCACGCGGAAAAAGTTTTACTTAGAATAATAAATAGAAGGTTGAAGAGCAGAGCAAACTGCTATTTTGGCGATGGCCAATTTGGGTTCAGGAATGGAAGGGCCACCAGAGACGCGGTTGTGGTAATGAGGACACTTATCGAAAGAAACAGAGTATAATCAGGATGTTTTCGCTTGCTTTGTGGATTTCGAAAAGGCGTTTGACAGAGTAAACTGGGAGAAACTGATGCAGATACTGGGGAAAATAGGAATACATTGGCGTGATAGGAGACTTATCCAAAAGTTATATATAGGGCAGAGGGCTCAGGTGAGGGTAGCTAACGGTGAATCAGGGTGGGCAGTTATAGGTCGTGGGGTGCGGCAAGGGTGCCCGTTATCGCATTTGCTTTTTAACATCTATGCTGAGGAAATGGTAAGAGAGGCATGGGAGGAGCTAGATGCGGGAATGAAGATATTCTATCTATTATATATATATATTATATTATATGAATATCTTGGTTGATATCCTTTTGTTATATGTTTAACTGCTTGGTAAAAATTTTTGCTTTCATTTGCATTACTAAGCTCTTCTATAGTTTCCACCTGCTTTCTTAAATATTCATTTTTCTTTATTTTTAGTAATTGCTTGGCTTTCTTCCTGCTCTGCCTGTACTTCTCTCTTGTTAATCGAATCTCCATTTTCAGCACTCGGTATCCATTCTTATTATTCTTATCTGTTGCGTCTTTTCACTCATCATCATACCATCCTGCATTTCTTTTAATTTTTACTGCACCTATTACATATTTTGCAGAAGATAAAACAACCTCTTTAATTTTTATCCATTGCTTTTTGACTGTATATTGCTCAATCTTTTCTTGATCAATCTCTGATAAGTTTCTATTTACATCATTTTTGGTACCTTATAGCTTGCACAGCATCTCTTAAATTTTGCTATTCCATTTATGTCTTCTGGGTGTATTGGTTTTCCCCATGAGGGCCAGTCGTTCTATAAAACTACCTTCTCTAAGTAATGATCTGAGTCCCAGTTAGGTCCTCGTGTAGTACTTACATCTAGTATGGAAGATGAGTGTCTCCTATGTACAAGCAAATGGTTTATTTGATTCACAATTCTTGTCACTGGCGTTTTCCAGGTACCTTTGTGAATATCTTTGTGATCAAAACGCGTGCTTCTGATGATCATGTTGAGTGTCAGAGCTGACTAGTTAAGTAGCCTTCCATTTTCACTTGTGCTATCGTGCAGGGAGTATTTTCCTGCTACAGGATCTCTGAGGATAACAATTGCTTGTTTAGGTATTTTCTCGCATTCTCTATCCAATGTACCATAAATTGTTTGCTTTTATTCTTCTGTTGTGTCTTCAGTTGGAACCAAAAGCTGATGGGATATGTATGTCACGGAATTTTCTTTTCTAAGTTATTTTACATAGCCTGTCACCTAGTGGCTCATAATTTATCAAACTATTTATAATCTTTGAAATGATCATGAAGCCGGTTACATATAACCCAATTCTATGTCTATGGTCACTATACAATACCGTGAAATCCTTCTATCTATTCTACCATTTTCTATCCATCTCACTGCTTGAAGGGCTATTACATCCAGACCATATTTCAACATTTCATTGGCAATGTCCGTCATTTTGCCCGGTTTTAGTATTGTTCTCACATTCCAGGTCGCTAATTTCAATTTAAACATAGTCCCTGCCATTTTGCCAGGTCGATTTCTTGTAAACCCGTCCATGCCCATCCGTGGGACATTTGAAGGTTTCGTAGCCAGAATATCTTTACAGGATGGGGTTGCTATCCCCGTGCCCTACTTCCAACCTGGAGGGGTTGAATTGTATTCGGGGTTAGTTTCCCTTAGAAAGATTTGCTCCTATTTGCATAAGAGCTCCCTCTGCCCTATCGTTGCGAGGCGTACTTAGGCAGTTCAGTCAAGACCTGTCTGGTAAGGGAGGCCCTACCAGTAGATAGGCTACCACCAGCATAGCCCTTGAAATCATTACCACTCGCAATCCTCCCAGTACGGCACTTCAGGTGCCTTCGAAAAGGTGGCGCTCCCAGAGAGGACCGGGTATCGAATGCTTTCTTTCTGTTCTGCTTTTCCAATGGTTCATGTTTCCCATCCAAAGAATCCCCTTTCCGATCCATCCCTATTTAGGCATGGTCAAAAAAGTTCAATTCGCTGAGATAGGCCTCTAAACCTGACTGCTTTTGTAATTTCCTGTGCTGCATTTTCTTGTATTTCGTTTTGCTTCACTTACACTCATACATTGCGTCATGCACACCATCCTGTTCTTAATCATCCTAATGTTCCTCCACTTAAGAGTCTCTTCCACCACATTTACCCATGACTTTCTCGATCTAACCCTTCCTGTTACACCATTCATTTCTCTATCATAAATATGCTCTACCCTATCCCTCCTAATGTTACCGTAAACACTTTTCAGATACTCCACATTTACGAAGTTCCGGTTTAAATGCTTGAAAACTGTGACTTATACAGGGTGCTTTGGAAGAAATCTACGTATACATTGAGGTTAATGAGGGAATTACTATAATTTTTGTATGATGGTCATAGATTTGCAACTCCTTACTTTTGGAGCTATGCTGACCCAAATATTTTTTAATATTATCTCAAAAAATGTATTCATCATCTTTAGCAGTCGCCAATCCAAATAATGGTTAGCTGTAGCTCACCTCTCCGCTCTCATACCAGCCAACCTCTTCATTCCTACATAATTCTTCAATTTGACGTCCTTCGTAACTTGATTTATTCCATTCTTGGTCTTTCTCTGTAATTTTTCCATTCATTTCTGCTTTCATTATTGTTTTCAATAGACAAAAGTATCGCCAAATACGTCCGATAAGTTTGTCTCCTCCTCTTTTCCTCCTCAGAATTTTCATTATACTTCTTTTGTCTTCAACTCTTCGTAGGAATTCTTTGTGGGGGGTATTCTCCGTCCATTCCATCTTCATCATTCTACGATAACATCTCATCTCCCTTTTTTCCAATCTCTTCTGCTCTGCGGCTGTTATTGTCTAGGCTTCACTGCCGTTTGAGATCATACTCAATATGTGTATTTCTTATGAAGTACTTCCTTACTTCCAGGCTTGTTTTACTAGCTGTTATCTGACTCCTCGTCTGGCAGATGCCTTCTTTGCTTGGAATATTCGGCTCACACTATCTTGTTTCTTTCGTCACTGGTGATCCTTAAAATGCAGTAAACTCTTCAGCATTTTTACTTGCGCAGGCCCTTGCACAATTTCTTTCTTAAATCTCAGCATACGTTTTACCTCCCTTCATCACGTCCATTTTGTCTCCTGTCTTTATTCCCTTTTCCCACTCACCCAACACTCACTCACCCTCCTTGTCTCCAACATATGTTCTGAAGTTGGCTAACTATTGCTCAGGATCTGAAGGGAAATATCTTTTGCATCTTTAACTTTTTCGTTTAACTTTTTTCTCGAACTATCTTATTCTCTGCATTCTACTTCAGAATGTAAGGCGTGCGTGGGAGCCCTAAATCCTGGAGTCTGCGAAGAGTAGGAAATGGGCATTTAGTAATGGATAATGCTCCCATTGGCTAGCACAATCATCCTCCCTGTCGGAAACCCTACGTATTATCTTTTAATATTGATTTCTCCATACCCACTTCCAGGAAGTATGTATGTTTCAATGAAGAATACTCCTATCAGCTTGAGACTCCCATATCGAACATCCTATGAATTCCCTCCCATTATTGATTATTCCTGCCCACCTAGGCCTCGATATCTGCAGCATACGCTTTGCAGGCATCTTATTTTCTCCGTGAGTAAGCGTTCGTAAGGTTTCTCTTGCCAGGGTTGTTTTGCTCATGAACAGAAGCTGCCTGCATTGATTCGGCAGTGCGCAAGATAACCAACCAATGGAAAACTTTCGGAGGAAAAATGACGGGCCTTGTGCGTGAGGTAGTCCTCAATCCATATCCCAATCAATGAGCGATCGCCTTTAAAAAGGTTAGTACGTGGGAGGTATCTATAATTTGGTTGCCAAAAGCGGAAAAATATTATGAGGAAAATTGCCTTGAAAAAGAGACTTATGTAAACAATGGATGTTCATAACTGAAACCAAATATTATGAACCAGGCTTGAATTATTGTTAATTGGGTTGAATGTTTCAGTAATGGACATATATGAAAGCAATGTGCAGAATGTATGAGAATCGAATAACGAAACAGGTATATGATTGAGAAGTGGATGATGTGAGAGGAAGAGATAGACCAGAAAATCATGGATGAATGTGGCGGAAGATACTCTAAAGAGAAGGAATATTTAGGATTTTTAAGAATAGGATGGCGTGATAGAAGCAATGCATGAGTTAAAGAGAAGTGACGGAGGCATGTAAGTGCAGGGTATTATGAAATAAATTGGAAGAAAACCTATAGTGTAGGAAATATTGGTAGCATAGCTATAATTTAATGCATGCTGGTAAAATATATCATCTCCTGACAAGAGTTTATAGGTTTTTGCTAATGCGTTAATAGTCATAGTTTATTTAACTCATTAGAGTGTAAAAATAAAATTAATCGTCCATGGGCTTACTTTGTGGAACTTTTCCATGTTTCGAAAGAAATAAACTTTGTAGTTTTCTACACGTTTTTATTTTTCCCTTAAAATTAAAATAAAAACCTTTGGAAAACTACAAAGTTTATTTCTTGCGAAACATTACTAGGGTGTGGTGTAGTGCATGTTGGTGATAACCCACCCCTTGCCACACACCCTTGAGGTGGCTTGCAGGGTATTATATAGATTTAGAAGTTATTAAAGCAGACTCAGCTTTACAGGCCTATCACCATATCCCGAAAGGGTATGTATTTATAAAAATGTTTAATGTGAGATCCAGCAAAATACTGGTTAAGTTGAATTTAATGGTATATTTCTTTAAGTTTTGCGAAAAACATTTTGTCAAATTCAGAACGATATTCCCTTTCGTGGCGTTATCTCAGTAATATTTTTGTAGTAGTATACTTCAGTGCTTACGTGGCAAAAGTCATCCCGGGCACTCGGACGAATTGGAGGATCTCCCCTCCGATTTTTTGCTGAGCCCAACGACGCTTAACTTAAATGATCGAGTGAAGACCTGTGTTTTCATCACGGTAGGATGTTTCCCTTAAATGTTCCTTCGAATATTTTTAGTGATCGGCTTTCCTGCATTTGAGCTGATTCTTGTGGCGATTATGAAACGATTTATGTTAAAGGCGCAGTTTAAAAAAGCGATTAGATGGTTCTATAGAGAACGACAGCACTGGGTAATATTGAAACTAATAAATGCGCACATGGGCCACATTGAATGTATGAGTTTTGAAATTAACGCACCAAAAAAATAATTATCAATAGTGGGAATGTCGAGGTACCGTAATGGTTTATGCAAAATGGAAATATGTACTTTCATAAAAAGCACTGCGTCATTCATAAAATGTATGAGAGAATTGCACGCAGTAGCCACGTTAGGTGGGTCATTTTACTCGAAACCGGCTACACTGTCGTGCGTCAACACTCGGCAAGGCTATCTACTCTCTTCTTCAATCTATGCTTCAAGGTTTTTCGTGATGTTTTCGTTGGTTCCATTTTCTTTCGGTCATCTTCGACCTATATATGCCGCCAAGATAGGAGGAGAAACTTTGTCTGCAAAAGAAATCACAAGACGGGAGTCCGGAAAGAAGATGTAGCCACGATAATGAAACGAATTTAAAAGGACTATTGTCATTTGTGTGACTTTTGTGTGACATTAAGTTTCATCGTGACATAAGTACCTTTCCTTTGTGGTTTCGATAATTTTAGAGGGAGATAAAGACAACTTTTACCAATGCAACTGAATATTTATTTAAACTCGACCCGGGTTTCGACGTGGATTCACATCATCATCAGGCAAAAGGTAAGAGAAGCGCAAAAATGATATACGTGACAATGCCAAGTGAGGAGGTGGGGTGAAGAAACACGGGAGCAGGGTAGGGGTGAACGGGAGAGATGGACTAACAATAAGAGGACAAAGGGGAGGGGGTTAAAGCTTTGAGAATGGGGAAGAGACCGGGAACATACATTCATTTAGAAGGAATTTATCACAGTTGTTTTTTAAAAATCTACAGCTGCTCTAAATCATTCAGCTTTCGTTTGTCATTGGTAAAATGGAAAGGTATCATAGTACAATCAATTTTATGTTCGTGGGTTAAAAGATGTGTAACAAAGTTGCTTCCGTTAAAATTGAAGTTTTTAAAATCCCTTGTATGTTCCGTTTGTCTGGTTTTAAAATTTCTTCACTTCTGTCCAACATACCGTCCACAGCAAACACTGCATTCCATTAAGTATAATCCACTTTTCTTATGAGGGTCAATGGGGTCCTTACAGTTCACTAAAAGGTTCTTCACACTAAATGGAGTTTTGAATGCCACTTTAAAACGGTCACTTGTTATCAATTTTGCCACTCGAGAGGAAATATCCCCAAAGTAAGTAATCGAGTACCACTTTTTCACCGGGGGTTCTGTTTTGTTATACAAACTGGCTACGGTTAATTTTTTTCTTTTGTTGCGTATAAGTTAATCTATTGGTGTGAGTGGATAGACGTTATTGACTGCAATCTGCTTTATGGCACGAGATTCTTTTTCAAATTCAGAGTCATTCAGTGGAATTATGAAAAGGCGGTTGATGAGTTCGTGGAAAGCGGAGATTTTTTGGAGGTAAGGATGTCTGGAATCTGCTGGTATGATATGGTCGGTGTATGTGGGTTTACGGAAGATTGAAAATGTATGCCTCCCTTCTTCTAGGGTGATCGTCAAATCTAAGAAATTGATGGATCCGTTACGTTTCATCTCACGAGTAACAGAAATAGCTGGATGCAAAGTATTGATAAAATTAAAAATATTGTCCAGTTGTCCGTCAGTTCCATTCCATAAAATTAAAATCAATACAATTTCTTGGCCAGTTTGTGATCTGGGGCTCGGATGCTTGAAATCACTGATCTAATGGAAGTCCCACGTTTGTGTATTTTCGGGAGCCCGTAGAGGAAGGGGGAAGAGGATTAGAGTTCGCAAAGAGTGCGCGACTACGAAGAGGGAAACGTAGCGGGCTGCTCCGGATGGCGTCACGTATGGCACCCTGGAACTCGGCTGTGGGGTCCTTACTGAGTTTCACGAGGTTTTTGGAGTTAATGAAATCTTAGCATTTTCCGAAATATGGCGCCTTGTCCATGATGACATAGTAGTTGCCTTTATCTGCTTTCTGTATCACCAGTTCTTCCGCTTTAATTTGCCGCCGGATGAAAGATATTGTTTTCACTGAAGGGTCGAATAAGGGATTGCTTAAGGTGGGTGGCTTTTTTAGCGGGGTGCACTTATAGAAGCAATTGGCTAAGTTGTGAAGAAATTTTAAAACCAGACAAACGGAGTATACAAGGGATTTTAAAAATTTCAATTTTAACGGAAGCAACTTCGCCAATCATCTTTTAACCCACAGACATAAAAGTGATTTTACTATGATACCTCTCCATTTTACCAATGACAAACGAAAGCTGAATGATTTAGAGCAGCTGTAGATTTTAAAAAACAACTTGACTGTGATAAATTCATTTTAAATGAATGTGTTCCCGGCCTCTTTCCCCATTCTCAAAGCTTTAACCCCCTCCCCTTTGTCCTCTTAGTCCATCTCTCCCATTCACTCCTACCCACCTCCCGTGTTTCTTCCCCCCCCCCACCTCCCTCACTTGGCTATGTCATGTATATAAGGCTTGCGCTTCTCTTACCTTTTGCCTGATGATGATGTGAATTCACGTTGAAACCCGGGTCGTGTTAAAATAAATATTTGGCGGTATTAGTAAAAGTTGTCTTTTTCTCTCTTTAATGATGGAATGCCACCAAGTTTAGTCACTTAAAGTGAATTCTCTTCGATATTTCTTCTTAAGTTTCGAACATCGTTAGTGAAGTTGCGAGCATAGTTAGTTATGAGAATCTGCATAACCTACGCAGTACTTACCTTACACGCCAGCTCCTCAACGGTATGTAGAATGTGGTTTCAAACATTACAGCATGCAGAATGTTACGAGTGTTTGGTATTTCAGTCAAAACGAGATCTACGACGAGTGATGAGACGGCATAGGGACGCGCTCCTTGGATGCGCATCATTAGCTCAATATGCGGTTTATGAATGAATTCAATATTGGTTCCTGCCCCTGATGTTCACTACAATGGCTGTAAATAAATTATTAGATCAATCGATTATGGATTAATAGATTATTTAAATTTAACCCCTTGTATCATCTAATTACAGATAGGAAAGTAAAAGGTGATCACCAAGGATAAAATGCCATTTCGAAGGTGCCACCATTTAAAAAAGTTTATTTATTTATTAATGTTTGCATTGACGCAGCGTTGAATCGTCTCTGCATTACTCCGGGATCTTCCCCCACGCGGCAGAGTATCCCGGAATAATGCAGAGATTGGCGTTAAAGAAATGCAATGCGTCATGGTATTGTTTTCCTCCTTCACAGGACCCCGACGTCATGAGCGCACCACTTCCGGTCTTCACGAGACCTCCTTCAGCTGAACGGGACGCCACCATCATGCGGCCCTCTGCCTTGGACTCCTCCACGCTCCTTCGGGTCCACCGCCCAGAGAACCCTCCTCATCCACCCCCGGCTACCTCCGAGGACGACCTCCTGCCCCCGCCACCCACGCCCCCGCCGCCCCTCAACGATGACTACCTCGTCCCGTCCCCCAGACCCAACACTCCGTCGTCCTGGGGCGAGACCAGCTTCGTGGACCCGGCTTTGGTGCCCCCGGCTTCCGATACGGTCGCACCCGGCAACAACCGCCACCACAACCACCAGCACCACAACCAGCACCACCACCAACAACATAAACACCACCAGCACCACAATCATCACAGGCAACATGACTCCACCTCCTCCCCTGGGTTGCCCGAGTCTCGGTCCACACAACCGCTCTTGGACGACAACTCTCCCGGGGAGTCTCCAAGGCGACTTCCGAGGGAACTCAACAACTCCGTCAACTCGGTCTCCCACAAGTGCGGCGTAGCCCCATCTCCGGCCTCGGACACGCCGACCAGGACCAGCGACATAAGCTGCAGTGGAGGTGAGGGCGGGGCGGACAGTCGGAGCAGCAGCCAGTGCGATCGTAGGCAGGCGGTCGGGAGCCTAATAAGTTTGGAAGAAGGAGAAGAGGCGGTCGTCCCACCGCCCCCGGCATCCCTTCAGCCCCCGTTGAAGGTGTCCCCGGCGTTGAGGCAAAAGAACGCCCTCAGGGCGACCCTGTCCTTAGACCCGTCGGCTCTGGACAGGCACGGGACCATCATGGACAATGTGGACGTGATAAAGCCACCGGCGCAGTACGCAAACGTCACCCCGACGAGGGCGCCAACTTCCAAGCGAGAAAAGGTCGTGGGAGGTACCGTGGATATGAACCAGAGTCCCCGGAACGGTTCCCCATCTAGGGGATCCCCTGCGTTCACGGTCCAGACCACAGCCTCGACCAGGCACCTGCTCTCGGATACAGAGATATCCTGTTGAGGTGTTTTCTTTTGGAGGCTGGGGTTTGTTGAAGTTTCTTGAATAGTTTGAACGCTTATGCGACCCACACGTGCCCGGTTCGTGATTTCGGAGGTCATCCGGATCCTTCTTGGGGGAAGGCAGTAAGTAAAGGGGTGCGGGCATCGGGAGTCACTTGTTTGTTCATACCGACCCGAGAAATCTCCACCGTTTGTACTGGACGCGCTCAGTATTCGACAATGTTTTGCCGCTGGTGGACGGTTTCGTGAAAGTAAGGTTTTTTTCTAAAAAAAGCACATGAGGTCTTGGTATGGCAGAGTTTTTCTTTAACACGAAGGACAATTGTTCGAACGGGCACCGCCTTTAGCCCCAAAACCGAGAGAAAAATTAAGTCAAACGCCAAATGAGCTACATTCTAAAAACGGCGATAGGTATTTTATCCCGGCATGCATAGTGTGGAGTATCCATGGCGATATCCAATAGTCTTCGGGTTAATATTGAAAGACGTTAGCTGCCGGGAATTGCCGACAAAATGGTGGGACCGAATTTAGTTATCAGAACTGGCCGTTTTCCTTGTAATTTCAAGGGGAAAAGCCTTCCGTGTTGTCGTATTTTGTACAAATGTGTGTGTTGCCAGAAGACGGATAAGTGTATTTAAAAACAAAAGAGAAACAAACATTTACGAGGTGATGATTTCGAGAGAGTTGGAGACCACAAGTAATGATATATTTTCTCCGTTTGTTTCAAACTGATGTCTCCGAATGATGGAGATGGGGTTTGAGTCCTTGACAAATTGATTCTTTGGTGCCCTTTTTTATGGCACCGTTTGCTGTACAGTTGAGCTCATCGCTAAAAGGCATGGCTATCCTCCCATTGCAGTGTTCCCGTCAGAGAAGAAGTCATGACCCAAGAGGAGTGCATCGCAGATGTGTTTCCATTAGGTTCTCTGACACGTACCAGTCTGCAATTCGCATATTTTTTATTTTACGTTCACAATACGTGGATAATCCCCGAGTAAGTCCTTCCGTCAGGTGGAGACTATGCTGTCTGCATGAACAGGAAATTAATTTCCATGCAGGCACGCGCCAGACTGTATTGCGAAGCCGATTTTTTTTTATCTTTCAAGTGCTTTGCTCGTGGTGAAGATTTCATTGTTGTTGTTGTTGTTGTTGTCGGTTAAAATTGGTGGTTTGTAAAAACAACGGAATGCTCCGGTTTTCACCGGAGTGATTCCGTGTTACTATGCGCAAGGCCTAATTAATCATTTCTTAGGACTTTCTCTTTCTTCGAGTATTCTACTCGTATTTTCCTTTCGATTTTTGTGAAACGTGGTGGACATTTTTCGATGGCTGTCTTGTCGTTTATCGGAGACGTCTTAAGTTTTTTTAAATCTCCGTTTTCCATTCTGGTTGTCCGAAGTATTAAAACTTAGATGATGCCCGAATTTAGTCAAGCTTTTGTATCGCGTAAGTGGGAACAGAAATATTGGGCCGCTTGAAAAGCCTAGAAAATTTTTTGTGTCTTCCTTTTTTTAAGCGCTTTCTATCAAGTATTCGTAAACGTGCGATTTTAATCGCCGTGCAAGAAAACGAGGATAGAAGTAATTGTATTCGCTGTTCTTTCTTTTTGTAACCCAAAGATTCTTGTTGTATAAAGGGAGGATGAGTGTAAAAAAAGGAATTTTAAATGAATTATGGGTGGTCGAAGAAACCGTTTGGTTTGTTTTCTGTGTAGCATTTCATTTGTTTTCGTAGTGCTTCCGTGGATGGGATTAAAGCAAAATAAAAATAAGATAAATAAAGTAAATAAATATTATGTGGATATGTGTCTGTGAGTAAACATTCCTTCCTATTTTAAGTGGTCATAAAGCGTGTCAGACGATATAACTTTTTTTTAGAAGAAAGCTTTTTGCGGGGCAGTATAGCTACAGAGCGATCGTTGATCAGAAGGAGGACGAGTCGTCATGGTCATCATATTTGGGTTTTGCTGACGTGGTGCGTTGTTCTACCAATTAAAAAATGACATCAATTTACTGTCCACTCGCCTCTTCCATTTCATTAACATGCATTTTTAAGAATACATGCGCTGGTCCCGAATTCTTTTTTTTTTGCAGCAAACAAAACCGCTATAATCCTGATGATAGGACTGTCATGGAGACTTGTACAAAAACCTGTTAGCGCTGTGCTGTACATTAATAAAGTCGCAGACGATTTCGGGGCCAATCAGAAGAGGTCAAAGAGTGAAAGGATCTCAGGTTTTCCCAGCGAATAGGCTGGTGGAAGGGATTACGGATTTCTCACCTGGTAGGAGTGTTGTTGAGCACCGATGCTTCTAGGGCTAAGTCTACTCTCGTCTTCAGGATGCATCTTTACCCTGTAGACTATGATAATCCTTGGAACGCCGGTGCTATACAACACAACAACAGCGATGGGAAACCGGGATCTTTACTTGTAGGTCGAAGAAGCCGGACGAGACTTTAATCTGTCCCCACGGTTTGTGTACAGTGATGGTGAAGAAGCGATGAAAGTCAAAGAAGAATCTATGAATGAAGCGGAAAGGGAAATGAGAAGACAGAGCAAAGGCACGTCCCCACTTTGTAAATCTTAAGAAGGAATGTTATGCGTCGTCCAATTCCAATTTTGTTTCTTGGGTTCCTAACAGGGTATTAAGCTAAGGGAGAAGTTGGCATTGTATATAATCGCCCGAGGAGAGTAAGTTGAAGAGGTGAGTGGAGAAAAAAGACTCTTGGGTCCTCCTTTTGAGGCGATTTTCTTGGACACCGTGCATTCGGTGTGTCTCATAATTCCATGGAGCATCGTCGGTCAAAGTTGTGGACGGTCTTGTAGAAGACGTGCTGTAACGGATGGCTGACTACTACTAGACGTTCTCCATCCATGAAATTTCAGTGTCGTATTAACTATTTCCTATTCCGGCCCCTTGTAATCCTCCTATGTTCCCCACTCTCATTCTCCCTCCCTCAATCGGAAGGATAAGAATGAGAGAAGACATTTTTAATTCTTCATCGTCATCATGTTTTATTGACATTTTTCCTTTCTAAGTTCTTTTATGTCCTCTCTCCTAAAGCTAAATCTTCTTCAAAGGTAAAAATCTTAAAAAGGAAAAAAATTATAAAGTAAAAGATTTTATGGTCTTGTATTAAAAAAGAAATCTTCGCTGCTTAGCATTCTATTTAAAGAAAAATCTACCAAAAGATTTAGTCGCCGCCGTTGTTTTTACTTTGAAGAGATATTCAGTGGGAAAAAAGTGTATTTTCTTTTCTTTTTGGTCTTTAAAATACTTAGATTTATATTCTATATGCTCCGGGATTGTCTCGGACTTATGTGACAACAAAAAATGGTGTGTGTTCACTGTTCTGAAATGTGGTCGGAAATATTGGTTTAATATATTTCCTTTCCGTATTAAAATGCTCAAAAAATGAATTTAGATG
Organism: Pyrrhosoma nymphula; assembly: GCA_963573305.1. Taxonomy (NCBI): domain Eukaryota; kingdom Metazoa; phylum Arthropoda; class Insecta; order Odonata; family Coenagrionidae; genus Pyrrhosoma; species Pyrrhosoma nymphula. The sequence continues at coordinate 48,498,530 of OY754337.1, read as the reverse complement.
TAGTGGACATGGAAATGGGATAAAATGTGTGCCAAAGTGATTTTTTTTCGTTTAATTGGTATACAAAAAAATCAAGATATATGTTTTGTCTGTCACAAGCAGAATTATATTTATGCGGTATTAAAACTCACTGTAATTGACGCTTAAATACCTAAAGCAGAACACTCAATAAAGCCAAATTGTGTAATTTCATGTATGATGGGTGCTTTACTCGAACCTTAAGCTTATTTCAGATCAATTTTATTTATGTAAATGGTGATTGCTGTGGCCTTCTAATTACATTTTAATTTTCAGAGTCATCTGATGAGATGTCACTGTACCTTTCTTTTGCATCAGCAATCAAGTGAAAGACGACATTTTACGAACTCTGCATCTCCAGAAGAGAAAACCACATTAATTCAACGTCAAGGAATTCTATATCCTTTTTTGAAATGGACGAAGAAGAACACTGACAAAAGAGATGCTCTATGGACGATGAATGAACAACTCAAGTTTCTACCTGTTTTCCATTTCTAATTTGGCAGTTGACTATTTAGAGATAAGTATGTAGGTAGTTGTGATCTTTTATTCCAATAATATGAGTTTTTAAATACAATGCTAAAATTTTAGTATCCTCATGATAGTATCATTTTTTAATATTTACAAATTATCTAGGGTAATTATAGCACTCTCCGTTCCATATCACAAGGAAACGATGTCAACGGCGTAGTTCGCGTCCCATGGTCCCGTGTTTTTTTTGTAGCGTATAACTTTTCAGCCTTTGCTGAGATACTCACATCCTTCCTAGTAGGACTCCTCTTGATGTGTACCCGTCAGCTCATTGGATGAATGCATAAGAAATAAATAATTGTGGAGTTTGGGAACGTGCAGCCGCTTTCTTGTTGCACGTGTATGCGATCGCAGATAAACGAAGATGTTTCCATGATAACAGCGAGAAGTTTGGATGGGTACAAGCTAGGGAATCTTCCTCGAAAGTTCACAATTCCTTTCAGCCCCTGCAGATCCGAGGATTGTAATGAGTATCCCTTTTTGGAAAAAAAGATAACTCTATAACCAGGTTTTGACTGCGTTTAATACAGCCCCTCGAACGTTATGAAGATATCCATCGTATGTGGACGCAGAACCTTATCATAAAGCGCCCACGCCCCTTCAAATATGCCGAGCAATATAACTGGGAATTCAGTGTGAGGACAGAGGAAATGGATGCGTAAATCTTTCTTACACTTCTGAAATGTGGTCGGAAAAATTGGTTTAATATATTTCCTGTCCGTATTAAAATGCTCAAAAAATGAATTTAGTTGTAGTGGACCTGGAAATGGGATATATTATCTGCCAAAGTGAATTTTTTTGTTGTTTGGTTCGTAAAAAATCAAGATATATGTTTTGTCTGTCAAAAGCAGAATTATCTTGATGCGGTATTTAAACTCACTGTAATTAACGCTTAAATAACTAAAGCAGAACATTTAATAAAGCCAAATTGTGTAATATCATGTATCATGGGCGTCTCACTCGAACCCAAAAGTTATTTCAGATCAATTTTATTTGTGTAAACGTTAATTGCTATGGCCTTCTTATTGCATTTTAGTAGTAGTATTTTTAACGTGCATCGACAGCTAAGGTCATTTCGCACATACTGTCTGCCACGTGCAGACAGGGGCAACAGCACTCGGACGAAACGGAGGATCACCCCTCCAAACTCGAGCCGAGCCCAACGATGGTTAACTTCGGTGACTGATCGGGAACCGGTGTTTCCATCGTGGCAGGCCGTTGCCCGTATTGCATTTTAATTTTCAACATTATCTGATGAGATGTCACTATATTCCTTTCCCTTTCTATGGCATCAGCTTTCAAGTGAAAGAGGAAATGCTTCGAACTCTGCATCTTCAAAAAAGAAAACCTCATTAAATTCAACATCTAAGAACTCAAATTCTCTTTTGAAATGGACGAGGAAGAACACTTCCAAAAGAGAATCTCTATGGACGATGAAAGAACAAATCAAGTTTCTGTTTTCCATTGCTATTTTGGCATTTGAAAATTTAGAGAGAAGTATGTAGTTACGATTTTTTATTCTAATAATATGAGCTTTTAAATACAACGCTAAAACTTAAATATCCTTATGATAGCATCATTTTTTTATATTAACAAAGTATCTGAGGTAATTATAACACTCTCCCTATCACAAGGAAACGATGTCATCTTTAGATGTTGACGGCGTAGTTCGCGTCCCATGGCCCCGTGCTTTTTTGTAACGGCAAAACTTTTCAGCCTTTGCTGAGATAATCACTTCCTTCCTAGTAGGACTCCTCTTGTTGTGTACCCGTCGGCTCATTGGGTGAATGCATAAGAAATAAATAATTTTGGAGTTTGGGAACGTGCAGCCGCTTTCTTGTAGCACGTGTGTGCGATCGTAGATAAACGAAGATGTTTCCATGGCAACAGCGAGAAGTTTGTATGGTACAAGCTAGGGCTTCTTCCTCAAAAGCTCACAATTCCTTTCAGCCCCTGCAGATTCGAGGATTGTAATGAGTATCCCTTTTTGGAAAAAAAGAGCACTCACTCTATAACCAGGTTTCGACTGAGGTGAACACAGTCCCTCGAACGTTATGGTGATATCCATCGTATGTAGACGCAGAACCTTATCAAAAACCGCCTACACCCCTTCAAATATGCAGTGCAGTATAACTGGGAATTGAGTGTGAGGACATAGGAAATGGATGCTCAAAAGCTTCGTACACCTTTTGGGAGGATTTGTCCGATGTTAAAATCTCGGGTGCTCACTGCGATTATATTAAATCTACACTCAGAACCATGAAAAAAATATGACGATGTAATGACTGGTGTTTTAATGCTTATCAAATAGCGTGCCAAATCGGTTCAAGCTGCTCAAAAATGCTTCTTGCTGAGGTTTCAGGGAGTAATAGAATCATTGAAGTGCTCAGACAACCTAAGTTCCAACTAAAAATGCATTCAGCCCTCTGAATCAGGAAATTTTTCTGCATAGGTTTTAGTATCCCTAAATGTGTATACGCATTTTAAGAATCTTCTTTCGTATTTGCGGCGGATATTGAAACACCGGGTTTCTATAGCTTAGCTGTTTAATCTGGTTTTTAGTTTGCTGGCGAAGTTATATTTTCAAATCACTACTGTTGAAATGGTTCTCGCCGTTTCTATGTATCTTAAATATTTTCACGTGCAAGATTCCTCCACCACTCCTTACTATGTAGGCCTGAGCTCCTGCGAGTTGGATAAATAATTCAATACCTATATATATTATAAAAATGAATATTTTTGCTATTTTAAAACCATAAACTCCTCGTATTCCATAAATGTCTGCGATAGATTCCAATAACTTCCCATTTCCTGTGTATTATATATGTTACTTGTAGTTCTATGATTTTGTGGCCAAGTAATATCTTTCTTTGTGTCAACGCCAATTATATCATATTCTATACTGGAAGTGGATATATTCCTAAAGAATACGATGCAATGGACGTTAATGCTGTAAAAGATCATGAAATCATGGAAAACAAATGACACATGAAGTTCGAGGACTGGAGAGGATATAAATTTTCAAGTAGTTTCACAGACCAAACGTTTACGTTGGAAGTAATATATTTGCTTCCTTTGCTCTAAGGTTTTCATTTCAATTTATTTCTTCCAGGCAGTATTTAAATAGAGACACATTCCGACTCAATACAGTATTAAGTCTCGGTAGTCATTGAATATCGGGAGGACATTTATAAAGGCCCAACCTAAAAAACACCACATACTAAAATAAGTGGCGAAGGGAATAGAACTAAGATGCTGAAGAAGTAATTGTTCAAGGTAAGTGGTGCATATTCGTATATGCTGATTTGAAATTTCCTGTTGTTATTGAATACATATAGCAACCGAATTGTGTCTTCGAGTCAAGTTACCCTTGTTTTCAGTGAAGCAACCGTTTTATATTTCACCTACTGGATATCATAAGTCTAGAATTTAAATTGTAGTATTTTCAGACTACTACTGAATTCTCACTTTTTCTATGGTAGAAAGAATCGTATGGGCACGACTACGATAGACGAGTCCTGGAGTGACGGAAAGTACGTAGTGCTGAGTTTTCCCACGTCTTCCCGTCAAGTAGGAGATTATCAAAATTAACGGGAGTGTCAGCGCCAATAGACTGGTAAAGCATGGCGTCACGGACAGTTGGTTACCAAGGTATTCTTTTCCAAATAAATTCGAAGTCAATGTAAAATTTGTTTGGAAAATAATTTGACGTCACCACGCTTCTAGTCCATCGTTAATAGTTGTTGCAATCAGGATTATAAGCGGTTGCGAAGTAGCTGTTTATTTTCATGTCTTTTTATCAAAATATATAACAAGTTCGCAAAAATATAGATAAATATTGCAAAAATAAGGTTAATTTTTAATTTTAAAGTTTAAAAAAATGAGATGGACAGTCTGGAGATGAGATTTTGTAAATATTGAAGAAAAAGCTTACTTTATTAACATTATCTTCCGAGTAGAACAAGAACTTTTTCTAATAAACACAGTTATAATTGAGCCGTGAATCCAGTAAAATTAAATTTCCGCTTTAGTTTGCCAATTTACGGAAGTGGTTTTAATTTCTGTTGCCTACTTCTGATCTGACATCTGGTAGATATTGGGTAACAACGCGTAGACTGTTTACAGTTGGAAGGTGAATCGCCGGAGGTGTCATCTGCTTGCATCTGAATTCGTTCATCGGGTAAGTGAATCTCTTGTACTGGAGGAAGCCATGTTAAAATATACATGGAACACCTACCTACAAAATGGCCGATAGTGCCAGGCACTGACTGTTGAACGGAGACGTGAAAATGAAACGAATTTATACCTTAGATAAATCTTCCTAAACTCGTAGCAAAATTATAAGTAAACTAGTAGAGGGTGCCCGCTGATATTTCTACGGGAAGAAGAAAAAATTAAATCGTTTCATAAGGTAAAAATAATCCCACGATGTGACGTGTAAATTTTAAACACCATGAAGGATACCATATACCATTCATTAACAACCCATGGAGAGGATAAGGTGAAACATACCCCTACCAAAATCTCACTGCAGTTCTCATATTGGCTACATAAACTACGTCATGAAGGCCGCAAGCATATAATACCCATTAAAAGCCTATGCTACGGTTGCCAAGGAAATTAAAAAATTGATATTGTTAAAAAAAAGTTTAAAAATTCATTATTTTCGAGTAAAAATCACCAATTTCAGACAACAATGAAGCGTATAGGAAAAAGTAATGGAACAATTAAAATTTTCATTTTTTAAGCCATCTGGCAGTGAAAGTTTAAATCTTATGTATCGAGTGTAAATAATTTAAAAAAGCAAAAAAACTGCACAAAGTTCAATGATTTTCTTATAGGTCTACAAGGTATACAAAATTTGGGGTTTAAAACCTCTTAAAATTGTTGTTCGGGTTAAAAAAAAATACTTTTCCGGCCGGTTTTAGGTCACGGTCAGTATTCCTGCAAAATTTAAACTTCCTAGGCTACCCGGAAGTCTAACTGGCTAACGGAAGGCTAACTAGCGTGAAGGACTCCTCGATCGCAGCGCCCCTATCAGCATTACCTAGGTAATTATATAGATCCATATATTCATCGAAATTTTCGCGTAAAATTGCTAAATTACAAATGACATCGTATACTCTTCCTACAGCAGCAAATTTATAGTGTACTAGCCTAAGTACCCGGCTTCTCACGGAAATCTTCGCTTAACTTGTTCATATTTGTACGAAAAGGAATCTTATCATTGGTTTTTTAACTAAACTTTTAACTAAAACGTCTTACATTACATTTTCTCTACAAAATGAGTGACGAGAACGATCTGGGGGCCCGGCCCCCACATGTCATGCCAATATCCCCGACACCGTACGGAATCCACGGTTATAAAATTCTTTTAAAAAAATAACTCGCTTACCCCCCACTTGGAGGCCTGGGTGCAACTGGAGATCTCACTCTTAATACGGTCTCTATCGTTTAATTAAATGTTGGCTGGACAGTTATACATTATGCTCAAACCTCACGGGGACCACTAGAGTTCGGTGACGTTGGTATGCGCAATGATTATAGAATTGCAATTCTGTTAAATACGGTCATACAAACATACAATAACTATCCATGAATTACGTACATAAGGCATCACATTAGTAATATCCCAAGCAGAAATTGAAAATTGAAGAAAAAATTAAAAATATCTTAAAAACGACGCCCCTACTATTGTAAACGTCGACAATATTGGCGGCATCAACCAAAGCTGTTGCGGTTCCAAATAGTGTGCGGATAAAATAAAACAATGTTTTGAATCTTTACATCCTGCAAAAAATCTCCCAAATTTGGGATACTATTTGTTTCAGATAAACCTACCAATTAATTGGTTGGATGGTAGATTGGATAGTATAAAAAATGTTTATTACTTTCAAAAAAACACTCATAGAAAACGTATTTGATCACATATTTGTCCAACATTCTGCTTAATGAATTTGAAATTTATAAGTGTACTCAAAGGTTCCTGCTACCTGAGATGAGCCGCCATTGTAAGTTAGATTGAAGACATGGGCATGAAAAATAAGCATACTGCAGAATGAGCAGTTCGAACCAATATATACATTCAAAATACTCTTTTCAAAACAACATTTCAATATTTTGCTGAGAAAGAAGCCATTCTGAGACCATTTTTATGTTAATGTTGTAACGGATATCAGCCAGAGAGGGTTAGCCATTCGACCCCAGAACCGATCACACCTCCCACTTGACAAGACGGTGATCAAGGTCACAGACTTACACTACGAATTGGTTGTGGGGTGAGTGTCTGTGGGATGATAAATAAGGGTGGCGAGGTGAGCAAACGGAGCAGTTGCGGAAGGAAGAAGATGAGAGCTCGGTTCGACAATTATTTTTTTTGCTCATTATATTTTGGGGAAAGCCATATTTTTTATACTCGGAAGAAGAAGTTGGAATAATTCCTCGCTAATGATTTCCGGTAGCTGATATCTAAAAGTGTGTGCGTCTGAATGGTATAAGAAGGTTCAGAAAACGTCAAAAGGGACACCGGGTGGACACCACGTCTATAGCACGCCAGGTCTGCAACACCCAAATGGAGTGACGACCCCGTATCGAAGCCCTACCCGGTAAGAGATGCGACGAAACTTGAATAATTTCTCGCTTTGCACTTTCCACACTTGTTTATTTTTACCGACCATAGTTTCGGCATATAATTTGAGGGCCTGAGAGTCAGAGTAATAAAAGTAACAAACATCGTCCAGTGTCACCTGTATCACTTTACTCCGGTAAGAAATGACAAAAAGCAAAGTAGCTTAAGGTGGTTTGAGCGAGATAGTTCCCTAGTCATAATGGAGACCATATTCAAATTTTAATTTTTAATTTCAGCGTCTGTAAGAAGTATGAAATAAATATTGTAATATAAATGGCGCAACGATATAGTTATATATTACCAACATTCTCAGTAATTAATTAAAAAAAGCTACATAAGTCTCTAACTTGACTCATTTTTTCCCGCCGTACGGCTGAAAACCCTTCAAAACAGCAGGTTTTTTGCGATTCTGCAAATATTTCTGTGGGGAGTAATAGATTATTTTTTATAAATAGTTGAGAAAACATGCAAACTACACACCGTTAGTTTATTGACGAAATCTAGGTGCTAGAAGTTCCTAATTTGTTTAATATTCTCTCTCTGGAGCTCACAGCCATAATCTATCCCATCTAAATCAGCTTATATGTTTAGGCAAATTGCTCGAAAAGTAGTTTGGCAAGGGGTTGATATTTTGATATCATTGGAAAGATGAGAGTTTTTTCTTTAAAATGAGGCTAAATTCATCAAATTCTAGGTGAAATGATTTTTCGTTCAAACTACCTTAAGTGTTCGGAGGCTAGATCGCAGCACCATACGTTCGTACACTTGTATTCCTTTTCCTGTAGCTAGTTGACGGTACCCGACTATATCACCTTAGAACATATGCACTTATAATGTTTTTCGTGTTCATGTCAGTTGTATTACTTGGACTCTCAGGCCCACATTTCATTTTCAAGGTACACTTCTCGTATTTTAGTGTCCATATAAACGAAACCGGGGGTGGGTGCGGGGAGGTGAAAGAGGGAAAAAGGGGAAAGCGGGGGGGGGGGGGGGGGGTTGGTTGGGAGAGAAGGGGAGGTCATTCTATGCTTTGGGGGGGGTTGGTGTTTCAAGGTGAATGACTGAAGGGGGGGGGAGAATAAACATGCGTAATGACAAGGACGGAGGTTATGACATCAACAGGTCGAGCAACATACTGAAAGGTTATGAAAACCAGTGGTGAATGCAAGACAAAAGTAACATCGTTAACAAGATGAAAATTTTTCTTTCAAGCATTTACAATCTCATGCTGCTCTAAAAAAATTCATTTTTTACTCTTACCCTGTGCATGTAAAATTTCCGGTTAAAAATGCTGGGATTGATTTAAATGTAAGTGATACTATCTGGGGGCCGATATTCGCTCGGATTGTAATTTTTCTTCTGGCAAGCGTCGTAAGTCCAATAATCGAAACTCTCTCTGGCTGCGGCATGTAACTTTCCAGTAAATAAACAATCAACAGCTAGAATCTTGAAAAGAGCGATAGAAACACCAAAATTGCATGTTTAATTTAAATGATCTAAAGTTATAGACCAATAAATCCAAATGATACGGTAGAACTTTATACTTTATTGCGTAATTTATTCCAACTCTCCCTGTATTTAATTGTATTGTATCTTATTTTAAAGTAAAATAGAATAATCTACCTTCAAGTCCGTATTGACTCCCAATATTTTCTTGGCTCGGCTCAGAAATCGTTTTTGGTCTCAAATTCGGTCCCTTTACGAATTTTCCCAATTATTAGACCTAGGCTAATGAATTTCTCGTGCCTAAAACATTCAAGGTATGTTGTCTCATCAAAATCGTTTTCTCCGTTTTTTTAGATAAGTTTGGCATTCATGCGAGTAATTATTACTAGTATTATAGTTTATGACTTATGGATTAAAGTGAAAAAAGTTCCATTTGCCCGATTTGTTTTTTATGGCAATTCAATGCTTTTTTAACACGTAGAATTATAGAACACGACATACATTTCATAGCAATTCATTCATGTACGAAAAGATTTTCTTCTAAACTCGAAATAATATATTTCGTATTATTATTTTTATAATTATTAGCCAGATAAAAGATAGTTCATATGATGTCTTCACGTTCAAAATACCGTTAGGAAGCGGGGATGGGGAAGTCCTTCCAACTATCAATCACTCTGAATATAGAAGTAAAAAAAGTCACGGTGTCAGGCCGAGTCAAAAATTACAGAAAACGCTCCAAACGGTTGGGGTGGTTTAACTCTAGGAAGTTACATCCTCAAGTTTCTTCTGGAAGAGCTTGCTGGGGATTTATTCAGTTGAAACATTTTTCAAGAGATAGTGCAGATCCAAATTGGCTACCGTTGTCACTGGCAACAATACGCTTATGCAATCGACTTGCCAAAACTTTTAAAAGTTCTGCAAGCGGACTTGCAGGGCCTACTTCTCCTAAACCTCCTGCAATTAAGGTAGTTTGAGCGAGATAACACTTCTCACCTAGAACTTGGTGAATATGGCCGCAAAAATAAACATCTTTCCAATGATATCAAAATATTAACCCCTTTCCGAACTACTTTTCGAGCAATTTGCCCAGATAGATTACGGCTGTGAGCTCCATAGGAAGAATATTGAAAAAATTAGGAATTTCTAACGCCTAAACGTCGACCGAAAACTAAATGTGTGCAGTTATTCTCAACTATTAATAAAAATAATCAATTAGTCTTCGCGGTAATTTTTTTTAAGAACCGAGGAAAAACCTTCGGTTGTGAAGGCGTTAGCACCGTACGGCGTGAAAAAATTAGTCAAGTTAGAGACTTACGTATATATATATTTATTTATGTTCCATGACCACCGTAAACAGCACTTCATGGCCTTTGCATCGGGGTATGTAACAATCAACAACGGAGGAGCACACACAATCATGCCCTGGGAGGTCAAAAATCCACCTAGACGGGACTCGAACCCGTGACCTTAGGATTACCACGCCGCCACCCCGGTGGGCCATTTATTAAAGTACTGAGAATTTTTAACATGCATGACTATATTTTTTTTTCGCCATCAATATTACAATGTTTACTTCATACTTTTTAAAGACGCTGAAATTACAAAAATTAAATTCGAATACGGTCTCCATTATCATGGTACTAACACATGTATGTAATGTAATAGTACCATGCCCATTATGACCAGGGAAATGTCTTGCTCAAACTACCTTAACGTCGAAAGTCACTTGCTGCAAGTAATCTGCGCAATAAACTTATAGCTTTCCTAACATTGGTAACATGTATAGGGAAAGGAAGAGAGGGTTAAAGTGAGGGAAACTTGTGAGGCAGAGGGAGGAGAAAACCCTCGGAACTTGAATGGGGGAAAGGAATCGAGGGAGAAACCGGGTCGCCAGGCAGCCAGCGCACCAGGGCCTGCAAATGGTGTATGGCAGCGGGGTAAGGGAGGGAGAGATCGGATGTGGGAAGGGGCAAGGAGAAACTAAGGGAGGGACGGTGGAGGAGGGGGGGAAGGAAAGTCAGGCGTGTACCCCAGGGTGGGGGGGTGGGCGGAAAAGGGATAGGATGACTGGCGTATAACCCCCTACATACGGCCGGCATCGATCCAACCCCTCCACACCCGACAAACCCTCAGACACTCTTCCAGAAATAAAAAAAGAAACCTCCCCTTGGTAACGACACCCCCCTCCATACTCCCCTTGGCCTCCCTCCCCGCCAAAATATCACTCTCCACGCCCCTCTTCCTCTCATCCCCTGCCATTCCCCCCTTTCCAATACCATAATCCCTCATCGAGACTCGCTAATAATGATAATACTTCATTGGCCAATAGTAGGCATCTAGAAAAACATTTAATGTAAGACAATGATTCAGGCTTAACTTTGTGGAATCAAGTCATGATTAATTTTAAAAAACACGAGCTCAATATTACTAACACAACAATTTATTACCGACCATCGTTTCAGCTATTCATTGCCATTGTCAAGGTACAGTTCTTGCGCACGCTAACTGTACCTTGATAATAGGTGGCTATAACTTTTTGAGACCGTGGTCGGTAATAAATGTTTGTGTTGGTAAAACTAAGTTCGTTTTTTTATTTAAATACGTAGTCCTCGTCAAGGACATAAAGTACGTATCCAGTTTGCCGAACATTCCAAATAGCAATATCACTGGCGCTTGGTAAAAAATCTATGATTTACTGAATACAATTAATCATAGGCTAGCCAAAGAGTGAATCGCTGGCATGACCTTTGCCAAGCTAGTCGTTCTGGCTTAAAGAGGCGAATGGTTAAATAGTCATATATCCAGATTAGACTAAAAATTTCGGGTTTTTGATAACCTGGATTGCTGAAGAAAGAGGTGAACATGTTTCCTTGTGCTGTAATTTTGTGTTGCGCATATTGCAGGGAATAGGTGGAGATTTTCTTTTGCATATAACAGTACTCTATAGGTTATGTTTGCAGTAATTAATTCATTCCTATCACGTCATTTCCTCTCTGAGTCGGCAAAGTGGAAAAGTTCAATTCTCGGTGATAAGCCTCAAAAGCTGACTCTGGTTTTATAATCTCCTCTAAAATGCCTTATTCTTGCATATCTCTTTTGCTTCACTTGCACCCATTGCTTCATGCAAATCATCCTGTTCTTAAGCCCCCTAATTTTTCTTCTCTAGTATCTTCCACCACATTCACCTATGACTTCCTCGGTCCACCCCTTTCACTCACACCATTCATTCCTCCATCATAACTCAGTTTCGTTTTTCGTTTCTCATCCATTCTCTCAACGTGGCCAAACCAACAAAGCAAATTCGTTTCATATGCGTCCACACCGGCTCATCCAGCTCACCATCTTTCATGACATACTCATACCTAACCGTATTCATCCTGATTTCACTGCAAACACTTCTCAGATCCTCCATAGTCACTGCATCCACCAGTAATTAATTTTCTGAAAATTAATGTTGTAAAGTTATTGAAATATAGCATAGAATGACTGAGAAAAGCCTAGTTTAAATTTCCTGAATCGTACAAGCAAGGTAAACCTTTGTAGATCTCATAGAATTTAATGTAGCATGACAGAAGGAGGCATAAAGAATTAAGTACTTAGCCTCGATAAGTAACCTAGAAGGCCAAGGAAAATGGGTGCAGGGGACAATGTGACGGAATAGGTAAGCTCCAGAAACAGAGGGAAGTGGGTTCTAGGGTGCTCATATACACTAAGGATAAAATGTTATCACGTGGTAGAAGAGAGTGAAAGATACCAAAGTTTATTGAGAAAACAGAGTAGGTACTAATTGAATGGAAAGTTGTCCACGATAGGTAGAAGGAATGCGTGGAAGAGCTCATAGACATATGACAGAAGCAATAGATCTACGAGCTGAGATATAGAGAGGAAAGATTTAGTGGAGTAGGATAGCCTCAGGCCAGGGATGAAGGCACGGAAAGAGTGAGAATAGATTACATTGTTTCTACTAAAGAATGTAGTAATTATTGGAAGATGAGCACCTCTTGAGCTAATCCGTAGTATCGACGAGGAGAAAATGTGGCGAAAGGACTTGGTGAAACGTTTTGGATCCTATCCCAAAAAGGAGGAGCCTCAGAATGCGAAGACTATGGAGCATACTTTAATTTTTCTAAGGGCAAAAGTTGTACTTAAAAGCATAATTAGAAGGTTGGAGACTCGAGAAAACGGCTACTTAAACGAGTTTAGGGAAGCGAAGGCAACTCGGGATGCAATTTCAGTGATGAGAACATTTTTATAAAGGAATCTAGGGTAACTGACTAACTTTATTGACTATCAGCACGATTTTGCTTGTTTACTTGGTAACTAAATTAGAAATCAGCGCGAGAAATGCAGAATGAAGATCAGTCAGATCAATCAAAAGAAGTAAAACAAAAGCAATTTGCTTTCCTAAGGCAAAGAAAGCAATGCTTGTCATAGAAATAGGAGAAAACTGGTGTAGATATATGCATTTAATTACTTTGGTAGCATATTGGAGGAAGATTGGCGGAGTAGCAATGGCCTTTGGAGGAGAAAGGAACATTCAGCAATATGAGGGAGCTGATGACTGCGACTTTCCGTGAGAACGTAAGGAAAACCTGCAAAACTGCGAACCTGAACCCCGCGAAAACCTACGTCAGCAACGTAAAGAAAAGAACTGCGAAGATTTTAATATGAACTATGGCGTTGTACGGTGTAGAAACGTGGATTCTGAGAAAGGAGGACAAAAATAGGCTACAAGTGTTTGAGATGTGAGTGTGAATTAGAATTGAGAAAGTGCGATGGATAGAATGGGAGACGGATGGTAGGTGAGGGAGGAAACTTTTTCGAGGAGATTAGGAGGAGGCAGAGTAGGTGGTTTGCGACAAACAAACAAACAACTAGTGAGAAGCAAAGGGATGCTCATATCGTATTACCTCTTCACTGACTTCCCTGCTCTATCAAATAAAAAAATTATAATTTGCAATTAATCACTACGAATGTGCAATTATGCGTATGTAATATTAGTACGTTATAACATCCTATCTTGTATCCTTTAGCCAAAGAAGCATCTGCAAAGAGAGGAAACTGATGAAGGGGCTCTGATAGAATATGTAAAGAAAAATTTGAGAAAACTGATGTTGAACGTGGCACTGTATGGGTCAGAACCTTGGTCAATGCGGAAATAGGATATGAATTGACTGGTGGCATTGAGATGTTGGTTAGGAGAAGAATGGAGAGGGTCAACATGGAAGCAAGGAAGACGAACAAAAAAGTGTTGGTAATTGTGGGAAATAGGATAGGAAAGGAAGTGGGTACGAAGTTTCGGAGAAGGCAGAAAAGATGGTTGGAAGATGGATCGAGAGATGTGGGTATATTGAAGGGGGTGATTTGGGGAGAACGCTTGGGAAGCTTGGAAGAGGATAGGAATTATGGACGACACAAGGAGATGTAGAGCATATAAGGAACTCCAGCGAAGCCTGATGGCGACCAAGTTATGTGCAGGCTAGTGAAAAGAAGTTCCAGAAATGGGGAAGTTAGGATAACGACTGTCCAAACAACCTACCAATCAGCTGGTACAATATACGCATGAACACATGCAAGCCAATCCATTTGGAAATTTTCAGGGATACACTCGCAGAGGGCTTGAGAAACAGCGTGAACACTTACAGCCAGATCCTTCGTAAACAACGTTCCTGGTGTTTCTTGAAATCATGCTCGGGGCTATATTCGAGGCACCTATCTCTGGAAATATTGGCGTAAGGCGATGTCGCCATGGGAAGCCTTAGCTAATGGTTAACCCGAATCCCGTTTGCTTCCATGGAATCAAAGACTGACTGGGGTATTATTTAAGTTTTTCTGTATAAACTCACCCAAAGACCATAGCAGTCAACAGGTACAATACCAAGTATCTGATCTCTGAAGACCTTTGTAAGTGAATAGAAGCCCAGAATTCTATATTTTTCTTTGTGTTGCCTGGAAAATTCTTCTTTCATTGATTCAATGCCTCATCTATTAAAAAACGAATTCAGGTTCCAATTTATCAGCAATTAACAATTTTTCTAGCCATAGAAACCAACTGCCGTGCCATTTATTTTGGATTAACGCATTAAGACTTCAATTATTTCAGTAATTTTCCAATAACCCACGAAAATACTTAGGGCAGTTGTCTCAAGTTGAATAATTCGCTCCTAGTAAACAGTTTTTTGCTCAAAAATTCATTTATAATTGGATAGAAAAATACTTTATTTTATCCATGTTTCTTCCACTCCCGTATTTAAAACTATGTAATTTCAAGTTCAATAAACGGAAAGAATTGAGAGGGAAGAGGTCATTTGATCATAGGTCAAAGAAGAGAGTATATATCGTCTTGACGCACGAAATAAGGCCTGATCGTTTGCGAAAAAAAGATCCATCTAATGTTGCTTTAATACGTAATTCGTCCATAAATATCATGCACGGCTTTTTTAGTATTCATTTCCATTATTTGGAGGAGAATAGCGCTAGCGATAGAAGCGTACAGCAGCACGAGGGAGTTGATGACGGATACCCTATGGACTAGAATATAAAGAAGAGGCAGGTGAAGAGTTTGATATTGAGAGTTGCGTCGTTTGGGGTAGAAACGTGGACTTTGAGAAAGGAAGACGATAATAGGCCGCAGGTCTTTGAAATGTGGGAGTGGAGGAGTATGGAAAGGGTGGACGGAAAGGAGGACTAATGAAGTGCTTGATAGGTTGAGGAGGCAGAGTATGTGGCAGCAAGAGAAAATGAGGGGCGAAGAGTTGCTTACATTTGTGATCGAGGGAAGGATGTTGTGTGGACAGGGAAGGGGGAGAAAGATAATAGGTTCTATGGACGGAATGAAGGAGGGTAGGACTTACGCTTCGATGGAGAACGATATACTAGAGGTAGATCTTTCCCCGTCTACATAGCTAGGTCTCTGAAATTTTACTGACTTTCATTTCAACCAGCCTTTAACCAGTAGATTACTTCAATTAATGAATTTCCAATTTGCATTTATATAAATAAATCATTACGTTAGTGCGACAATTCCGCCATTAATGGCTGATTTTGTGCACATTAATCTTCACAACCGATCCATTCAGTACGGCCGACTGCGCATTGTAAGAGCTTCAATATTTCCCCGTGTTATCTTAGTTAATCATTCCATCTAGCATCTTCTTTTACCAATTAACGTAGTTCATATCATTTGGAGAAGTCTTTTTCTTTAAGTAGCCAAAATATAAATTAAATGACGTTTAAGTCCTTTTACGGTGGAACCACCTTGAAGGGAAGGTGTGAAGCTCTTGCAGACGCTGTGCTGGCGTCCCGCAGGGAAGCTTGATAGGCCCCCTGTCATTCCTCATTTTTTTAAACGACATTAACTCTTGATGAAGTAGAAAAATTGGATTGCTTGCAGATGATTCTGTCATCCACCTATAAATTGCCACAAGTGCTGACTTAGATGGAAAATAATGAAGAAGATGCCAGATGTATTTGCAAGCGCATGGAATAGATATGGTGTGTTAGGGCAAGGCCGCCCATTAATATATGCCTCTATATCCTAAAAACACGTCGTGCACAATCAAAATTAGGTTTGGGATCGGGTTAGCGTTCTATGACCTTCCAACCTCCAAAAGGTCACCGGTCTCTGCGGGTTGGATGCAACGAAGCCATCACTTATTTCATTCTTGACTGCTTAGTACACTGTCTGTGAAATGCGTTAGGAAAATGGGCTCGCTGTGAATATCTCGCCATAAAGTTCACTGCAGCAAAAGGATTATAAAGCTTATGGTTAAGGTTATAATGAACGCCTCCAGTTAGGCACCTGTGAGTTAGCTATTCCACTTAACATTTTAAAGGTAATTTTAATGCCGTTCGTTATGCGTGGCACACATCTCAGTTCTAAAAATCGAACTCAACTCAGCATACTCAAAATTGGATACTGAGGGTCTCGTATAAGCCCTTTTCATACAGCCCAACAATCCGTTTCTATTTCTGATCGACATATGCGCTGAAGATGTTATTTTTGTTTATATGTATTTCATACATGCATAATTTATGCTTTTTTGCTTATACAAGAACTCTAATTTCTTAATCTTAGATCATTTTCAGGGTAGCTTCCCTGGTCTAGGAGCACATTTTACAATCACGGGAAAACTCACCAAAAACGATTTAAATCCTCTTCGTGATGAAAAAAAACGTTTTATTGATTTAAGCTCCACCACCGGTATTTCCTTGAAACGCTGAATTCACCCGAGATAGGTAGTCGGCGATGCGAGTCCCAGGAGAAAAATAAGCATCGTGTTTAGGTCCGTTAACACCCCTTAGACAATTTCTTACTTCATCTCAGCAAACGTCCTATCTCTCTTCATCCCATCCATAGAGCTCTTGCTTCCCCTTCCCCGCTTGCCCAACATCCACCTTTCCATCATGGGATTCAGCATCACTTTGCCCCTTATTACCTGTTCCAATCACCTACTCTTCCACTCACTAATCTCCTTTGTTAATGTCCTCTCCTCATCCACCGTGCCGATCACGTCCCCTTTCGTCTTCCTTTCCGTCCCCCGCACCTTCTCCATTCTTCTCCACATCACCCACCCACACACATCTCAAACGTCTGCAGCCTAATTTCGTCCTCTTAACCCCAGTCATGGTTTCTGCACTAGAGATGATTGCAAATAACAAGCATGATCATCATTACGATTTAAATGAACACGTCTGAGTTTCTCGATGAGGGGTCACATTCAATAGTTTTTTGGTCTACATCTAAAGAGCATCCTGAGAGCCAACTCAAGGGTGCGTGGTTGTGGATTAATTTTCACCAACATTCACAAGTTGTGCAAATGCTACAAATCTTACAAAAATTATGAGTATCTACTAATGTATTTTGCTACTATATTAATGCACAGAGACACAAAAGTTATGAAGGAAGCTTGCGTGACGTACTCTTACTAAGAATAAACATATTAATACAAAAGCATCAAGAAACGTATTACTAATTAGCTACACTACCTGTGGGAAACCTAATTATAAAGTCTCAATGGCTGCAACTATGGTCTCTTATCGTTTGCGGGAAAAATGGAATGTAAACCTGTCCGTTCTGCAGTGAACGTCTATAATGATCTAATCTACCTTAGTATTTCGAGTTTCTTAAAATGATTTTGACGTAAGAAAATTAGAATTTACTTGAAACCTTAAAGTTCCAAGTTTTGCTTTATCCTCGAGGACGTCAGCGTCATGCACACGATTCGAATGCTTCGTGACATTGTATGCCCGGCAGGCATGAACATCTAATTAGTTAATTTTTAAGGCCAACAAGATTCCACAGGGTGAAGAATGCCTTGATGGCATAATTTGCTGATGTATTCGCGTTTTTGAGGTATCTGAGTTCGATTATTGCTCCAGGCGGGATATTTTTCCTTTGTGAAGTTTTCGCGCTTAAGATCTTAAGATTTAATCTGCGAAAGAAGAAAAACTCGATGTAAGGCCGCACGCTTCGTCAAAAAAAAACTGCTGCGAATGAACGGTGAGTGCAAGTTGATGGTGTCTGGCGTAACTTGGGGAAACGCAATTATTTTATCCTTGCAATGAAAACAATATTTCGAGGTTTCCCCGCGGGGAGTGTAACACGGCAGAGGGAGAGACTCGGTTAGGAGCCTTTAGAGATTCGGAGGCTTCACGCTACACTTCTAAGATTACAAACTTGAAAATTTCAGATCGTGCGAGTTTAAAGGTGACATATTACATATCATTTTAACCCCGCATTACATATCTTGAGCTCGCAGAAGCGAAAAGCATATAAGAGATGATGATTATTCTTCTTCCTCCCCAGACCCACTCCTTAAAAGCTTCCAATATATATCATTCCTTGTGCTCAGTAACTACACGGAATTCACTGAGCTAACTCAGTGCTATTCTATTTAAAAATTAGACTTTCTACTAGAAAATTTTACGAACCATATTATAGGCCAAGTATAATCTCATAGATCACGTTTCGGAGCCGTACTATGCTAACAAAAAAATTGCTGAGGAAAAATCTCGGAGGCGGAGTCCAGATCGCGCCAAGCGACAAAGGAAGAAAGAGTTTAAGAGGGAGACGAGAAAGAGAAGAAATAGGGAGTATAATCATTTTCCTCCTCCAGACACACATCTAGAAAGTTTCCAATCTGCACTCATTCTCCTTCTTCATAGACCACGCTCCAGAAGCATGCAACACAACGAAACTAGGACGAAACATGTGAGAATGGAAGAAAATTGGTCGTGTCGGGGTAGCGCCGAGCAACAGAGAGAGGTAAGTCAAGAGCGAAGAGAACGAACGTCTTGAAAGTCGACAATTCATCCTCGTCCCCTTACCTCATTGGTCTCGTTATGGATCCGTAAAACTCTACGAAACTCGGGCGAAAATTTTCGCACGCGTAGAGAACCATTCATGTCGTGGTCCTGCCGTGAGACAGAGAAAGATTTAAGAGTAGAGAGTACATCTTGAAACCAATCAATCTGTACTGGTCCTGTTTACTCATTAACCGCGTTTCGGAACCGTACAGCGCTACGAAACTGCGTCAAAATTGTCGGACGGATAGAAAACGATTCGTGCTGGGGTCGAGCCAAGTGACAGGTGAAGAAGAGAGGGAACGTCATTACACTCACCAATTTTCCCTCATCCTCTTTCTTCTTCGACCACGTTTCTGATACCCAGAGCGCAAAGAGGCTCAAACGAAAAATTTACGAGTCGAAAAAAATGGTTCGTGTTTTCGGGTCACGCCGATTGACAGGGATAGTGAGATATGATGAGAGAAGCACATGAGTATGCCACAGTATGGCGAAACGCGCGTCGTGCCAGCGTAATAAAGTTTTGTGGAAATAACAAAGGTGGTTTTCTCATCATGGATATCCATAATTTCCACGAGGTCAGGCCTGATAACATCAGTTTTAGGGATAGTGAGGTTTACGACGAAATAGAACATCCTAAAATCCAAACATACTGTGCTCATCCTTCTTCATGAAAAATCACGTTTCGGAGCCCTACAGCGCCACGGAACTCCTGGCGGAAATTAGTCGAACGGGTTGGAAACGGTTAGCATCGTGGTCGCGGCGAGCGAGAGAGAAAGAGGCAGAGAGAGTAGGTGAGAGAGAAAGAAGGAGGTGTAGAGAGAGGGAGAATATTATCATTCACCCTTTCTTGGGTGGGGAGAGAGAGTTATTTTTAGCCCACGCGGGTGCAGTGGCTTGCAGCAGAGGAGGGGAAGGCGCCGCCGCGGTTAAGGGTTAAGGGTGGCAGGCAGGGGGAGAAGGGGGGAGAGGGTTTGTCGGCCGGAGGGGAAGTGAACAGGAGAGGTGGGAAGTACATGCATATACTGGAGAAGGGTATGGCAGGGGGTGCGCGCACTAGTTGGGAACCACCCGAACCACCGGAGCACACCCCTCTCTCTCCCCCCGCACCTCTGCCGCCATTCACCCCTTTCCACCCCACCCCACCCCCTCAGCTTCCTCCCCCCCACCCTCCTCACTCTCTCCCCATCGGTCGAATGTCGGGGAAGTTGGAGACACGGGGGTGAGAGGCCGGAGACCCTGAACGATGGAAGCGGAGCTGCGACTGACTCTTCCGAGACCTACATACACGGAATACCCTGCGAGCTAAGGGGTCACGCGCTTCCTGCATTACGAGTTCAAGACTTTGCTTGCTTAGCATCGCGGCAAAAATAGCCTAATTTTAGAGCAAAAATTACGTAGACTCGGGTTTGGATACTGATTAATAATGAACTAGAGCACTTACAAGAACGCAAAATACATCAAACTTTAGCTTATTTTATTCTGCGTTTGACCATGCTTACTAATTATTTTACTATACATCCTCGATTCATTATCGCGACGAGAACAAAAAAGTGCTGTTTTTTTGCGTTTCCTAAGGGATCGGTATCATTGAAATATTAAAAATAAGAAATTTGGCGTTCAATTGTAATGAAATTTTTACACTGAGCAGACAAAATATATTTTTTTAATTTTAACTCTCAAATTTCAGTTATTTCTCATTATCCATAAAAAAGTTATCAATTTTATAAAACTACTTTCTCTTAGTAAATTTGTCCTAATTCTCTTGGTAGTGTGTGTGAGCCTTAACAGAGGTTCCGTCGCGACAGAGTTAGTCAAAGCAAATGCTGTGGAGCTCCGGTTATTGAACTTGATTCTTCCCTAATGGCCGTTTGCAAACCAAAGTACTCAATAATAGAAACAATTTTGTTTCATAGAAGATATCGATGCAAAATCAATTCATCTGTTCCTGTAACCCAGATGAATGGTCATTTAAACTTTTGCAAACAGTACTTTCTTCAAATGTTTATGGAGATGACAAAATATTACGCAAAATATTACGCAAAATATTCCGTCCGTCCGTTCCGGCCGTCGCGGAAATGCCGACAGAAGTGGATCACTGAGTATTTTTTTATTTATAAAAATATTCAAAAACAGCCACAAATAGCATATTACATTGAATATATAAAAATTAAATAAATTAATCAACAATAACTAAATACATGAAGAAAAAATAGCAATAATGGTGGCCCGTACAATCAAACACTATGGAGAACAAACCAAGTAGTACAAACAAAATAGGAGGCAAGAAGTTATGAATATGACTGAATATGGGGAGCGCACAGTATTATGTATAAATAAACAAAATAAATATATGACGCTAGGCTTTCGCAAAATTAGGAGGAAGTGTTCTACTTAAAATAGATAGCCACAACTCAGTCTATTCCCGTTCTTACTATTCTTCTTCCTGCCTTTACGATTTCACTAGCATTCTTATTTCCTACGGTTGCTTATGGAGTAAAAAATAAAGAATTAATCCGAAATGCAAAAAACAACGCTATAATGAGGGAACAGTTCGGAGCGGTCGTGATCTGAGCCCACTCTCTCCATTTTCCTCCGTACCTGCATCTGAAACGCTTCCAGTCTACGTAAACACTCTTTCGGCAAAAGCCACGTTTCCGACCCATACAGCGCCGCGCTTCATATTAGTTTTGCCAATCTTTCCTTTACGTCTCTTCTCAGAGCCCACCTCATCAACTCTCTTGGAAGACGCTTCCTTGGCTGCAGCAGTTTTACGTGTGATGGCCAATCATTGAACCCAATTTCCTCCAGAATACTAGGTACCTAAAACGTAATATTTTACAAGCGCACCCAAGTTAGAACTCTTCTATAAAAAAACACCACCACTATTTATGCAATTTACATGTTCATTTTTATTTTTTAATTCCCCCTTTACTTGGTTTTAAATAAGGGTTGAAAATTACTAATCTATTTTGAGTAATTGATGTGCGAGTAGATAAGTTGCCCGTTTTTTTTGCCTCTCCCAGCCGTTGTGCAATCTTGCGTCAATTTACAAGCTCGTGCACTCATTTAATCTTTACTAAACGTTAGTATATCTTAAGAGAGAGGGTTTTTAAACATTATACTAGATTTTAAATAATAATTTCATTCACAAAAAAGGTTGTGGTACAAAATGTGAAACAACTTTTTCTCGTCTCTCGGAGGTCCGACAAAAATGAACCCTTTTTTTCCGAAGGGACAAATTATGCTCAGGAAATAAAACTGCCTTTCTATCAGTGGCGGATCCAGGGGGGGAGGAAATTGCAAAGGATTAAATAACCCCCTCCCCACCAAGAAATAAAAACACACAGTTCTTGCCACATAGCGTGCGCGCACCGTGTTGCTGGCGGATATTGAAGAAGTGCGATTAAAAATTAAGGAAATCAAAATGGAGAAGAGAGAATTAATATTTTGATAAATAAGCAAATATGTATGCGTAATTTTATTTTAAATTCATATAAAAAGTTTCAAAACGTCACAGGGATGTGGAAATCCTTATTTTTGTTCCTTTGCTCCCTACTTGTTCGTTACGTTTGTGGGAAGGGCAGCACAGATTACGGCAGTGTCGTGTGAATGGGCGTAGGGTTGCTACGTTGGTACACGTAGGGTTGGTGGTTGGTAGGGTTGTCTGCACGGGGCATTATGCGATCGGCAAGTCAGTTTCCTTGCGTACTGAGTGAGACTACTACGCCCATTCACACCACACTGCCGTAACTGTGATGCCCTCCCCGAAAAAGCAATGAACAAGTGAAGAGCAAGGGAACAAAAATAAGAATTTCCACATCCCGGTGACGTTTTGAAATTTTTTAAAAATTTAAAATCAAATAGCACTCATATTTATTTATTTATCAAAATAATAATTCTCACTTCTTCATTTTTATTGCCTTAATTGTTAATCTCACTTCATCTATTCCGATTTCCACCAGCGACACGGGCGGCGCATGCTATCCAACTGTGTGTGTTTTTTTGTCTCCGAGGAAGGGGGGCAGCATAGTTCGTCTTCGAAAGCGGCGCCATCGCTATTTTGGACAGTGGATTCAGTGTTTGAGAAAGACTGCGCAGTGTTAAAAAGTGTTTTAACTTGTAATGGATGAAGTTTTGTTTGTTTCTGAAGTGTATTATGCACTTCAGTTATTTTAGATGTCAAGTAATCTAATAGAATATTTCGCCATGAAACGAACTTCAAAAGCACCAGTTTTCTTCAAAAAGCAGAAGAAAACAACAGGTAAGTTTTCTCAGCAGATATGCATGATGTGGAATGGACAGAAAAGACGGTAACAAAACTTACTGGGAAAACTCTTGGTAAAATCGTTTTAGATAATGTGAAAGAACTGAGTTTAGGTTTGGGTCTCTGTGTAGGAGTTGCTTGTACAGATGGAGCATCTGTTATGACTTCGGAAGAAGCCGATAGTATCACATAGATCCAAAGAGAGGCATTCAATGCAAAACAACTACCGTGCTACAACCATGCCTTGAACAATTCTATTTTGAAGTCAACAAAAATCCAAACCGTCAAAAATGCTGTTGGAATAATAAAGGAAGTTATTTATTGTTTCAATCAGCCATCCAAATAAATGCCATTATGAATACATACTTAGGAGGTCAGCTTGTTAGTCTTTGTGAGACTCGCTGGGTGGAAAGGCACGATGCTGTAATTTTATTTTACTTTGCCTTACCGGAAATAGCCGTTGCCTTCACAGAAATAAGAGAATGGAAGGAGTCTGAATCGGCCAAAAAGGCTGCAATGTACATCAACTCAGTAACTAACATAGAGTTTATTTTTTCATGTGTTTTTGTGATTGACATTTGAAAAGAAGCCTTCCTCTCAGTAATTTACTGCAAATGCCAGCCGTAGACTTAAACAAGGCTTCTAATGCTGTACAAGATACTATGATATATTTGAAGGAGAGTAGAATAAACTACGATGAGTCATTTACAGAGATATATTTTGAGGCCAAAAACACTGCTGACAAGCTGGGTGTGCATCTAGTAATGCCAAGAATTGTAAAGAAACAAGGTCACCGAGAAAATCATGAGGCTGACACGAATTTAGACTACTACAGAAGATCCACAGTACAATTCACTTCTGGACACTTCTGTTATTGTTGATTTTCAGACACGGTTTTCCCAAGATACCACGATGTGTTTTGATCTAAATATATTGTTGACTGTATGTATTCTGAGCACCAACACCACTGCTAAGTATCAATGAAAAAGTAAATGCCGAAGAGAGGCTACAGAAAGTTGTTAGGAACTTCAAACATCATCTACCTGTTCAATCTGAAGCTTTAATCGTTGGGGAAATAAATATTTGAAAAACAAAGTGGTTGAGAGAGAAAGAGGAAAGAAAGAAAATTCCAGTTCCTGTAAGTGATGTGTTGAAGTGCTGTGATGAAGATATACTTCCCTCTGTCATAAATTTATAGCAAACTCTCATCACACTTCCAATCAGTGTTGAAAGTGCTGAAAGGGCATTCAGCAGCCTTAATCTTGTTGAGTCATGGCTACGAACCCGAACGATTGAGAAAAGATTGAATGGCTAATGTCTTTTATTTATTCACAGAGGTATTGAGGTAAATTTAGACAAGGTGCTTGAACGTTACGCTAAAGGAGGAAAAAGAAGATTACAGTTACAAGTTATTATTTAGAGTATATGTAGTTTGAAAAAATATTTGTAATTAAATTTATGAATACTAAGTATTATGTGTTTTTACTTTCCTAGTCTTTCATGAGTTAGGGTATTATTATAAATTATAGTTTTAGGGTAGGTTTATTTCTTGTGTCAGAACCCTTGTCTTAAGTCCTTATTAACTACATAGTATCCTTATAATCTTTTTATTTTGTGTATTTCTTGTAAATCTTGTAATTTAGTTAGTATTACAAAGCATTAAGCTCAACTTTCCAAAATTAAAACTACTCTACTGCCGATGACAATATCTTTTTCAGTAGTCCAGAGTAGCGTAAAAATGTGTAGTAGTTTTGTCATTTTTAATACAAGTTAGAGTAAGATCTGCATTCATTCATTCAAGTATTCTACCAGCTGATTGGTAGGTTCTTGGACAGTCCCCATTCTGCATCCCAACCTCATAGACATTGTCTCGCTTTCCCTCCTAAGAATGGCCCGTTATTAGATCCCTCTTTAATTCTTCATATCTTCTACCTCCTCTTATTTCGTCCAGAATTCCTATCCTCCTCCTTCCTCTTCCACGCTTCCCCAGTGTTCTGCCCTCTATCACTCTTTTCAACATGCCCTCTCCTCTCAAAACCTCCTCCATCCATCTCTTCTGCCTTCTCCGAACCTCTGCCACAAGCTTCCTCTCCTCTCCGACCATATCCAATACCTCCTCGTTCGTCTTTCTCGCCATCCAGCTAACCTTCTCCATCCTTCTCCAACCCCACATCTCAAACGCCTCAAGTCTACGCACATCTTCCCTTCGCAATGACCAAGTTTCAGACCCATATAGCGCCACGCTCCATATTAAACATTTCACCAGCCTCTTCTTTACGTCTCTTCTCAGACCCCCCCTCATCAATTCCCTTCTCTTCGAAAATGCTTCTTTAGCAAGCGCAATTCTGCATCTGATGTCCTTACCACTAAACCCATTCACCTCCAAAATACTACCCAGATACGTAAACTGCTTGACCTGCTGTATCTTCTGCCCTCCCACCCTTATATTCAGCCCCGTCTTCTTACTTATAGAAAATCTCATTACTTTCGTTTTCTTGTGATTGATCTTCATCCCATACTTTTCGCATTGCACCTCTAATGCATTCACCATTGTAACCCCTTGGCCGACTGACTAACCAATACTTGATCATCTGCAAATCTCACTGATTTTATCAGCTCCCCTCCTACCTTTATTCCTACCTCCTCCTCCCCCCATGCCTCCCTTACCATTTCTTCTGAATACACGTTAAAAAGCAACGGCGATAGTGGGCACCCTTGCCGCACTCCCCATCCTATCGTGTCCCATCCCGATTCTCCATTAGCTACCCTAACCTGGGCAGTCTGATTCATATACAAATTTCGTATAAGACGCCTGTCCCTCCAATCGACCCCTAATTTCTTCAACACTCCCATTAATTTCGTCCATTCCACCCGATCAAACGCCTTCTCGAAATCTACGAAGCATGCAAAAACATCCTGCCCATACCCTAGGTTTCTTTCTACTAGCGTCCTCATCACCACTATAGCGTCTCGCGTTCCCGTCCCTCTCCTAAACCCGAACTGGTCGTCACCCAGGTATTCATTTGCCTTCTTCTCTAGCCTTCTGTTTAGAATCCTCAGAACTACTTTGGCCGCGTGGGATATTAAGCTTATTGCCCTATAGTCTTCGCACGTTTTTGCCTTACTCTTCTTTGGTATAGGAATTAGTACCGTCTTCGCGAAGTCTTCCGGCCACACTCCATCCTCATAAATCCTACGAATAAGCGCAAAAAGTTTTCCTCTTCCGTTCTTCCCCATGCTCTTTAAAAACTCTGCAGGTATGTCATCTATTCCCACCGCCTTATTACTTTTCATGTCTCGTAGAGCTCTTTCGATTTCGCAATCTAGGATACTTGGTCCGATGCCATCTCCGTCGATATCGTCTTCCCTTTCTATATCTAACCTATTGGGCCTTATTTCTTTACCATACAGCTCTTCAACATACTCCTTCAACCTCTCCTGGATCTCTCTCGGTTCTACGATCACCTTTCCCGTCTTGTCCGTTATCGTTGTAGTTCCCCTTCCCTTATTACCACCTGTCAGTTCCTTTACCTTCCTATATAATGCATCTGCTCTTCCCTCTTTTTGGTATTTCTCTAACGCGTCTATCTGTTCTCTCCACCACGCCTCTCTTGCTTTCTTTGTTTCTCTTCTAAGCCTGTTATTAAATTCTCGGTATTTTCTCTTACCTAGTTCTGAGTTTACGCTCTTCCATTTCCTTCTCTCCTCCCTCTCCCTGATCATCTCCTTCGTGATCCACGGTTTTCTACTTTTAGTTGCACTGACTACACCTACCGTTGCTTTCGCCGCTTCTACAATTCCATTTTTCAAACTTCCCCATTCATCTTCCACTGCTCTAACTCCATGATCCTCACCCATTATCTCATCCACCTTCTCTCGATACTTCTTCTTCATTGCCCCAGTTAATGCCTCCGTATTCCACTTTCGTACCCTCCTTCCCATTCTTATCTTTTTCAGTTTTACCCGACATTTCATGACTAATAAGTTGTGATCTGTGTCTGCATCAGCTCCTGGATAAGTATGCGAGTTTTTAACACTATTCCTGTATCTGTGACGTACCATTATATAATCTATCTGGAATCTATCTGTGTCTCCCGGCTTCTTCCAAGTGTACCTACGTCGAGGATGATGTCTGAACCATGTCTTTGTAATTACTAGGTTATTTCTGCGGAAAAACTTCACAGCTTTCTCGCCCCGGTCGTTTCTTCTTCCTAGCCCGTAATCGCCCACCTCCCGCCCATCTCTTCCTTCACCCACCACCGCGTTCCAATCCCCCATTACTACCAGGTGCTTACTTCCTGGTATCCTACCAATTATTTCCTCTAGCTGATCGTACACCCCATCTACCTCCTCCTCTTTATCATTAGAGTGTTAGAATCTTGGTTTTATCGTGAGAGAGAATAAATAAGATATCATGTTCAATTCTTAAACACTGGAACAATAACCACTTTTATTTATTTATTTTTACTACCAGAGTAACATATGTAACTATGTAAAATGTTTACATGACAACCTTATATTTACTGACTAAGTTTAGCCAAATTCTCTCAACACTCCCCCGTAAACGCAGGGCAGTTTTTTAATTTTAATTAATACAATGATATTTATATTTCAATACAAATGTAAACTCTGCTAATATAATAAAATACTTAGCACATTATTCAGTATTCATCAAATTCTCAATTAGTATTAAGAACAATTTTTTAACATATCCAATAAATGATAAACTATTCTCTTATTATATAAAATTTGAGACATTAATTTAATTATCATAACACACGTACGTTTCAAATTTTTACCCATTCGTAAAATAACAGTTCTTTAGCACATTTTTCAAAATTAATAGAAAACAATGGTTTAGTGAGAATATCACTAACATTATACTCGGTTGGAACATAATTAATATTAAACAAACCTTTATAATATTCATCTTTTACAAAGAAATATTTTATTTCAATATGTCTACTAGATTTAATTCTTCCCGCTTTTATCAATTTAATTGTGCTTTGATTATCAATGTATATAGTACTTTTAACTTTCTCGCCTGTAAGCTCTTTCATTAACTCTACCAAATACTTAAGTTCTTTAGAGCATTCACAAGCAGCGATAAGCTCGGCCTCTGTTGTGGACTGCGCTATAACAGCTTGTCGTCGAGAACACCAAGAAATAGGACTATCATTCAACATTATTACAAAACCTGAGGTACTCTTCCGTCGAATGTCTTTACTAATATCTTTTTCTCTGATTCTAACGTCACCACCATAGTCTGAATCGCAATATGCTACCAACTCACAATTTTCATCAGAGTTCTTTTCCCTACTATAGAAGATACCGGCATTAGTTGTTCCCTTCAAATACCTGAGGGTTCTCTTAATATTCACGTAGTCTTGTTTCTGTGGATTTTCCATCGATCTGCTTTCATAGTTGACTGCAAAACTGAGATCTGGACGTGTCTTACAGGACAAATACAGGAGACTTCCAACTGCTTCTCGGTAGTTGAATTTCATTTCTTTTTCAGGATATTCAACATCTTCATATTCTTCATCCAGTTTGATATCAGGAGTAATTGGTGTCTTCATTGGTTTTGAGTGTTCCATGCCATATCTCTTCAGTATTAGGTTTGCATAGTTTTCCTGAGAAATAATGATTCCTCCTTCAGTTTTTACTATGTTCATGCCAATGTATGACTTTGGTTCTAACTCGACTGTTATTTCAAATGCTTTCCTTAGTTTATCTAGTAACTGCTTAATCTTTTCTTTCTCTTTTCCAATAATTATTCCATCATCAACATGTATCGCCAAAAACATATCTCCAGCTTGTGATTTGAAGATGCACTGGTCTGTCTTCAGCTGAATAATGTTAAGTTCTTTGAGGGTTGTTGTAAACTTCTTATTCCATTGACAAGGTGCTTGTCGAAGACCATACAGTGACTTTTGCAGGAGACAGATTTTTCCTGGTTGGTCAAAACCATCTGGTACTCTCATATAGATCGGTTCTTATAATTCACCGTTGAGAAATGCTGTTTTCACATCTAGTGTTTGAATCTCCCAGTTTCTCTTGGCTGCTATGGCAAACAACAATCTCAAAGAGGTTGTGTCAACCACTGGACTAAAAATATCTTTATAATCTATATTTTTCTTGTCTTGAGAGCATCCTCTTGCCACTAATCTGGCTTTAAATTTCCCATTATCTTTAACTTTAAAAACCCATCGGCTTGAGAGGATCTCTTTTCCTCGTGCTTCATCTTCATCTACATATGTCCAAGTTATATTCTTCATCAGTGAGTCTACTTCATCTTTTATGGCTTTCATCCAGTCCTGTTTCTCTTCACAACTTACAGCCTCATCATAGGTCATTAGTGCTTCATCTTCACTAGTATCAGAATCCATGATGTAATCTTTAAATTTTTCAGGTATTCTTTTCTCTCTAATTGGTTTTCTGTTCCCCTCAATTTCTTCTTCTCTTCTGTTGTCTTCGTTTGGATGAATTTCTTGGTCTTGATTTTCTTGTTCTTGGTTTTCATGTATTTCAAATATTTCTTGTTCTTGATTATCTTGTTCTTGGTTTTCATGTTCTTCATTTTCTTGGTCATGGTTTTCATTTTCTTCATAAAATTCTATATTGATTTCTTCTTCTCGTTTGTGTGCAGAGAGAGGAAAGTTGTTTGTAAAAATTACATCTCTACTAACAAAAACTTTTCTTTCATTTTCGTTCCACAATCGGTATCCATTTGGAGCATAACCTACAAGAATAGCTTCTTCACTCCTACTGTCCAATTTCTTCAGGGGTTTTACTACTTTTGAAAATACTTTCTGGCCAAATATTTGTAAATTTCTCAAGTCAGGTTTCCTTTTATACCAGTTTTCAGCAGGGGTGTGAGACATTCCTTTGGTTGGACTTCTGTTTGTCAGATAGGCTGCTGTTTGTACTGCTTCACCCCACAGATATTTTTCACATTTAGCATCAAACATGAGTGCTCTGGCTTTATTCATTAATGTTAGATTTAAACGTTCACTTTTTCCATTCAATTGGGGGGTATGCGGAATGGTAAAGTCCAATATAATCCCTTTTTCTTTACACCATGTAATGAGTAGCTCATTTTTAAATTCACCACCATTGTCACACCTAATCTTACTGGCTTTTAGATTGAAATGGGCTTCTCCCTCATTTATAAATATTTTAATGTATTGAAAAACTTCTGAAGCTGTTTTTGTTTCTAGGAGATATACCTTGCAAAAATGTGTATAATCATCCAGCAGTGTGATGAAGTAGTTCTTGTTGTCATAGGTTGGAGGATCAATTGCCCCACACAGGTCTGAGTGTATAATTTCCAGGGGACGACTAGCTCTCTCTCTCTCACTGTTCTAAAAGGCAGTCTCACTTGTTTGGCTCTTGCACAAATACTGCAATCAACGGTCTTAAATTTATCAGCCTTGAGTGATACTCCATTGCACAGATTGGGAATTTTCATCAGCTGACTGTGACTGTGATGGCCTAATTTTCTGTGCCATTCTTCTATTTCTGTTGCCTTCTCTTCAGAGATTAAAGCATTCTTACCAGATTGCATCATGTTTACAACATAAAGTCCATTGTCCGTTTTATTTCCTTCTATAATAACCCTGTCCTTTGGTATTTCTAATTTGGCGTTCAGGATGTATACTTTCTCATCGTCAAAATACACTGTTTTATTACTTTTTGTCACACAGTTTACTGACATGAGATTTCGTGTCAAATCAGGCACAAAATATACTTCATTAATGATACAGTTGTCCAGTTCGACTGATCCTAAACCTTTAATGGACATAAAATGTCCTTTCTTTGCTATCTTTACACTGTCTGTGTATTCTTTCATGTCTGATATAACGTGTTTTTCTTTGACCATCATTTTGTTACAACCACTGTCTACCACCATCTCAAAGTCATTGCTTAGCTCCGGTTTATTTATTGATTCACTGTGATTGGCAAAGAAAGAAATCTTATTTGTTTTTGACGGTTTCTCATTGCTGTAGTAGTTATTTTTCATCGGTCTGTTCTGTATTTTATTTCTCTCTTCATGTTGAACTTTAAAGAAACAGTCTTCCGATTTATGATTCAGTTTCTTGCAATACTTACAAGCTTTATTTTTTAGGAAACATTCTTGTTCGCCATGGTTAGTTTTCTTACAAATTATGCACGGTTTCTTCTTACACTGCGTCTTAACATGTCCTCTTTGCCCGCATACGAAGCATTTAACATCGCTGTTATACTCTCTTTTAGTTTCTGCTCTGAATGATACAGGTATTTCCTCTTTAAACTCTTTAAACTTAAATTTGTCCTCTTCCAGCGACAAACGCGATATAAGATTTTCTATTGTTTTGTCTGCTTGCGATGACGAATCCCACGCGCTACTAAAATGTTTGAACTTTTCGGGTAAGATTGTCATAATTTTGGAAATGAGCATTGGTTCAGAAATTTCCTCATTCAAAACTTAAAGTTTAAAAACCAAATTTTGAAGTTGACTAAGGGCCGTATTTATAGTCGTTACCTAGCAGTCCCCCAGCCCCTAGCAGGCCCCTTCGTCAAAAATGGTATTTATAGTCTGATTTCCACCCCCAGCAGCCCCCTTAGCCTCTCAAAATTCTGGCAGGAGATGCATGCTCCACCAGGGGCCCCCTTATCGAAAAAATAGTACAATATATGTAAATTAACTAACTCAAATGGTTGTGCATAACGTTAAATTAATAATTCCTATCTTTGGTGCTTATAAAACAACGGTAAGATTTGTTCTTAATCAATAAAAATCTGATGTGACGCCGGACTCATTCCACGGATGTTCATAGTGTTGCTATGGTGGCCTGGAATCAACATATACAACTATTTGAGGCAATATACTACTACAACACACTTTCTTTTTCTTGAGGCAGGAAACTGCGTCTGTTTTCTTGCTTTCCGCTATATCTTTATATTTCACCACTAGGTCGCACAATATCTTCTTCTCCACGCCGTTGAAGCTATTTGCGCGTCGAGCGGCCATGTCAATACTTTTCATGCTGCGTCTGGGTCTTTATTTATCCGTATCCATGTTGATCACGACCGTCACCACTGAAACATTTGAGCTGCGAATTCCATTTCCCGCCGTTTCTAGTCCTTAGTTACCAGATCTAACCCCCAACCATCCCCTACCTAGCAGCCCCCTTAGCTTAGACTATAGGACGCACAATTCAAGGGGCCTGCTGGGTAGGGGATGAATAAGGGGACTGCTAGGTAACGACTATAAATACGGCCCTTATATTGGTATGAATGTCTTTACTCTTATCGTATCTATAATTGTAAAATTCTTGTAACATTAAGCACATCTCCTGGTCGGTGTTCTTCTTATAGATGCGCAGAAGCGTATCATACATATCTTTTGCGGTTTCACACGTCAAAAGGTGTATCTTCACTGTCTTGTCCACCGTTCTTAATATTGCATGCTGAGCTGCAGCGTCCTTCGTGATCCACTTCGCTACCTTCTGTTCATCGACTCCGCATGATGCACGTAGCCACGTTCCATCCACGACATCCATGAGTTGTTTTGCTCGAAATAATATTTTAACTTCAAAGTGCCACATTGGAAAAGTATTGTTATCTTTTAGTTTCTGGACACAGGCGATGTCTTCACTCTCGATCTTAATTGCCGATGCCATAATGTACGATTCTCTCACGTGTATTTTATTTTTATATCTTCATTCACAGTTTTTAGTTCACGTATTTTTATATCTTCATTCACAGTTTTTAGTTCTCTCGTGGCTCTGGGCCCGTAACCTGTTAGAATCTTGGTTTTATCGTGAGAGAGAATAAATAAGATATCATGTTCAATTCTTAAACACTGGAACAATAACCACTTTTATTTATTTATTTTTACTACCAGAGTAACATATGTAACTATGTAAAATGTTTACATGACAACCTTATATTTACTGACTAAGTTTAGCCAACTTCTCTCAACATAGAGGTAGGCATATAAACCTGGATTATAATTAAATTCGTTGGTTCTGCTTTTAGTTCCACGACTATTATCCTATCACTAACCTGTTCTGTATACACTACTTTTCTACCGAGTTTCCTATTCATTACGAATGCAACCCCACGCTGACTTTCATTCCCTCCGCTATAAATTACTCTATAGTCGCCGCTTCAGTAATCCCCGTCATCCTTCCATCTTACTTCACTCAGACCCATGATGTCTACACCCACCCTCTCCATTTCTTTCTTTATATTCTCTAGCTTCCCCGCCCTCAGCATAGTCCTAATATTCCACGTGCCTATTCTGATAGTTTCGTTCCTCTTCTTTATCTTCTTTTCCTCTGCTGGTGCTACGTCGGAGCAAGGATTTCGTGTGATGACGACCGCAGGGGCCTTGCTCCCACCGCTGCCGGGCACGACACCCGGCCCTCTTGGCCGAGTCCCGTAGTTGCCAGGATTCATTATCAATTGAGAATTGTCCATAATTTCAAGGTTTTTGTTTTAATTGAGATAGTATTCCGTGGCCTTACTCAATAGTGTTTTTTTACGTGACACCATCACTTCAGAGGCCGCTCCACTGGGGTCAGACGCCTTTTGCAGCCGCCTCACTGAGGTACAGACGCTGCGCGGACTACCATTCGTCTGTCTCCTAACCTTCGACCAATCTGGCATGGGTGACCCTACCAGGAGCAATGCTCCCGCCAGTGCAGCTCTAGGGGTCATCGGAGCACACAAGCCCTTCCACCACGTCAAGGTTGTAGTCCAAGAGAAGAGAGTAAGATCTTAAGGAAAGAAATAAAAATGGCTCTTTACGAAGGAAAACCAAAGTTTTTAGCTGCCTAAGTCACAAAGCCTTATAAGAATTTAAATTGTGAATATATGTTGAAAACCAGAAAATTTGCATTCCAATTCACCATTTTGTTTTGCATATTTTTACAATTTTCCGGGGGAGAACCCTCCCCCCCAATTGGGGGATATTTCATACCCCTCCCCCCCTTTCCCCCCCGAGGTATGGTCCTGAATCCGCCACTGCTTTCTTTTACGCTTGAATACTATTTAACTTCGTATCGAAAGATTCAATAATGAGGAAAAAACGAGTTGGATTCAGACATAAATTGCATACAAATGGGACCAGGCTTTCTCATTCTAGAAAAGGTTCAACCTTTCCAGAATGCGAACAGGTGAATAGGGTCAAGGAATGGATTTTGGGGAACAGAGGGAGTGGAGAAAAACCCGGCATTGGAATTAGCCCACAGGTAGCGCAATGCGCTGAGAAAACCACGGTTTAACTGCCCCTCCCGATGGACGGAGTACCCCACTTAAATTGCTCCCCAAGCGATCAGGGACCATAATTCCAAAGAAATAAGGTGTGGCCGTCGCGGACGGCCGACGGAGTATGGACATGATTGGCAGTGGGAAATGCACAGTATTATATTAAAGTAATAAACATTTATATTTCTAAAGATATGAATACCTATGAAAATGATATTTATGTGTTCATGATAATTATTTGAAATAAACATAGACATAAAATATTCACATGGATACTGAAGGATGACAGACTCCTAACTTCGACATGATACCTTTTTTGAAGCTGCCAACCGCGCTGCCACTGCCGTACTGGATGCATGGAATCAGATGATCCCTATCAACCCAATGTAAATAAACGCGGTATTTACTTTTTTATTTCGTACTGTGTGAAATTACGACTAGTTAGGAAGCAATTAATGATTCTTTCCACCAAATAATAATGTTAACCACATACGATATATGAATTGAATAACAACAAAACCCATCATTAACCTATCATGGATCATTCGAGAGTACCAACGATCTACGGCAGCCGTGCGACTGCGATGATGTCGTAACCAGACCTACGTTTCAAATTTTCCATTATAGGGGTTCAGCAGATGAAAGGAAATCCTTTGAAAATGATGGGCGTTGTGAAATATGTTTATATAGAGAACGGCTACAATACAAAATCATTAGTGTCGGTATGGATAATGAGCGTAATTCGCTAATACATACTATCAATGATCACATCAAAGAAATTTAAATCACATTGAGAAAAAAAAACAAATTCTGTCAAAATAATAAAAATTCTGCGATGGATACATAGGCAATCATCAGCGTCGACCATACCTTGCTACACCGTAACGTAAGGAATAAAAAAAGAGTACTTACATTAACCTTAAGCAAGCTTTTATTCTTCACACCTGAAACTTTGTTCTTTTTAAAGGTTGTGGAATACCCTGTGGATCATCCAGGGACAAATCAAGATCTTTTACCCATTTTCAGTGGAGCAATCAATCTTCTTCTATACTTAGATTGCTTGCATTCTAGGCTTAGATTGCTTGAACAATTGAGAATAGATATCTTTCAGAGCGACACGGAGAACATCATATTAGAACCCCACTATATTTCCAGGTCCGACAGAAACGATAAATTAAGAGAGATATTTTGCCGAACGGATAGGTATGGGAATTCGTTTTTCCCCCGAACAATAAGGGACTTTAATAAATGCTAGGCGTAATTTCATTAGAGCGTTTCCTTTTTATATGTAAACGGCTGGTGTCCTAACACCCCCCGCCACACGCCTTTTGAGGCGGCTTGCGGGGTAGTATGTAGATTTAGATATATACCAACAATCGGAATTCCCAAACAAGCCGCTATTTGTAAACAAAGTGACAGTGTGCATGCATCCGACTCCTCACTAAGTCACCTATCGTACGGCTTCAAAAAATGAAACCAAAAAACAATGAGAGCACACTGAAATTGGCGGGGCTGAATATTCCATGGAGTCTATATATTATATAGACTCCATGGAATATTCATATGAAGTTACACTATTTCCCTATATAGATAGTGTTGAGAATTAGTTCGAAATGCTTGTATACCCATGCGTAACCAAGCAACGACTCAAGGTGTTACGCTGTAAAAAGCCATTAAAATACGCGTCCCGATATTAAAATTCCCTTGTAAGATATAGATTTTATATTCTGCATAGCCTATGTCAAGCCTCGGTCATAATGTGACTCCTTGGCAACGAAGATAGAAAATAGCTCTTAATTTGCACGAATAATTCGCTTCAAGTTCCAAATGTTCAGTTTACCGATCGATAGAGAGAATGAGATTGAAAAAATTGAACTTCATGATGCTTTTGCCTCATTTTGAACCAAGTACTAAACTTCTAGCTAAAATATTTCACATTCAAAATAATGAAAGAAAACTGTTCTACACGGATTCCGTTCGGGAGTCGGGTGTCGCTTGACAATAGGCTTTCGCGAGATTACCATATCCATAAGAGGTGTTCCACTTCAAAAATATTTGTCACTGCCTGGAGTCGAACCCAGGTCCTTGGCATAGGAAGCCAATTATCTATCAACCGCACGTGCCCGATTCTCCATCCTCTTACTTCTAGGAAGATCTCATTAATTTCGTTTTATTATAATTTATTTTCATATCCAATATATGCTGCAAACACTATGATTATCTTTCTGGTAGGTACTGTACCACAGGAAACATGTTCTTTGTCTGGGAGATGTGAAATCCCTGTTTGATTTTTCCAAATTACAAAATTGCCCCCAAAGGCGCCTTCCAAGAATAAATTTTACCTTGAATGGTGTCCGAATCCACCTAGGTATCAATTTGGCCCTCAGCTTCCGGCTCATATTATCGCCTCCAGAGAACAGCGACGTTAATGCTCTCTTTTTACGAAGCCATCTTGATATTCACATTACCGATAGTTACGGAAATTTTCTGTCGCGCCTCTCCCTTCGGCGAAAAGGTGTACAGACATCGAGAGACTTTCCGGAATCGCTCTTATTCAGAGGGGAGATGACATAGGAGACGAAATATGACCGCCAAATGATAATTTGTGACCGTTTGGAGATCTTTTCCCAAACGATATTTTCAATTAATGGGATAGTTTTTCAAAGATTTATTATATTTTCAGAAGACAGGTGACAATTCCGATTATTTGTTCGTTAGCACTTAAATTATGCGTACATTTCGCGTATTTTGTTGTTTGTTATGAACCCTGATTTAAAATTCCTTCAGAGTTGTTTTCATAGGTTGTTAAAATTAATTAAATGAAGAGTGAGTGGGAAAATAAAATATTAATTTGGTTAAACTAAAAAATTACCTGAAATTCTTACCGAATAGCCATTCACAGTGTGATTAAATGAAACACATTTGGAATAACAAATAAAATTTGAACGCGAACAGATTTCAAAGTATTTCATCGTCAGGAGTATCTCATGATGAAGATGCGATGTACATTAAAACCTGGAAGTGATCAAATTTAATATGAGGAATTTCGAAGATTGTCATTCATTTATGAATCGCTTCCCCGAAAC
The DNA here is from genome assembly GCA_963573305.1 of Pyrrhosoma nymphula. Taxonomy (NCBI): domain Eukaryota; kingdom Metazoa; phylum Arthropoda; class Insecta; order Odonata; family Coenagrionidae; genus Pyrrhosoma; species Pyrrhosoma nymphula. Next base: position 48,460,990 of record OY754337.1, on the reverse strand, counting down.
CCCCTATCACTCAAAGTGTTCTCTGATATTTAATTTACGTACTTGCATGTCCTGATCTTATAATTTTGAACCTGTAAGTATGGGTTCGGTCAGCATTAAATTTGCCATGATAAATTCGACGGCGTCAGAGAAAGGGAATACGAAGTGTTAGTTGAAATCATGGAGCCAATAATTCTAGGTAGGACGTTCACGTGACCAAAATGAGTCCTTTCTACGAATGACGTCATCCCGATGACATGAGCAGCAGACGACTTGAGGATCAGCATAGGGATAATGGATGAAAGCTCGGGGAATTTAGGTTTTATCAACGACAAAATGGAGTCAAGTAGATATTTGCATCCTTAAGTACCGAAATACAACATATTTGATCGGTTATAATTATTAAATGTGTAGTTTGGGGAATGCAATCTTATATACAGCGAAAAAAAAACATTAGCATCGATTTATTTCCATTACATGTCTGAAATTGAGTGGAGCTATTCGTAAATATCATACGAACTATTTACGTTTTCACTCTTGTATTAATAAAAATCCTATGAATTGAAAAAATACGCTACGAAATTATCACATGGCATATTTGTACATATTTTCGTTTGAATTAGCATAAGCATGCATCGTCTTGTTTTCATAAAGAGTTGCGTATATCGTATTTTTTAAATGTTTGAATTTCCTTTAAAAAACTATTATTCACTAAAATGTGAATACCCGCTTAATATTGTAAATGTATGCACTATGCGGACGATTATGCTTATGTAAATGTATTGAATGCTCATACGAGGCTGTGTAGCCTCAGAGTATATTTTCAATTTTGTAAAATAATAATTGCATTGTAAATATTAAAAAAAATATTTTCTCTCTCTCCCTCTCTATAATGCACCATTTTGCGCATAGTTTATTACAAAGTTCCGGGACGAGACCCACGAACCCCCCTTTTCCTAAAGGGGTATTCCACACCCCAAGAGGCGCTGGTGCCGCCCCCCCCCCCGAACCTCTGGTCTGGAGCCGCCCCTGGACCCTGGTGAGAGAGTAATTGTACTAGGTGACACCCGTACTATATAACAAATTACTGCAAAATGTCGAGGAACGTAAAAGAAATGGAATACAAGTGAACTCCTCAATCAGCCGTTAGTATAGGTGTAGCGAAACTTGGTGGCACTCGCCTATTAAGAGCATGACGCTAAGGAGAGGAAAGTATACATGAGATGTGGGATGTAGAGGGCGAGCCTTTTTCCAGAGGACCCTGTGGGAGACCTTCGATAGTTTTGCCCGCTCATCAACGCTTGGTTACGGTCAGTGTCCATTAATCCTTAGCTGGTGAGTGCCATCAAGCTTCGCTATACCTATACTCAGAGGCAGGTAAGGATAGATGCATTAGAGGGAAAATAAACTAACCTGCTACACTATCTATCGACAAGCCTCGTAAAAAAGTATCACTGGCAGCTATTAGGGGCACATCGTTTGCGGGAAAAATGACAATTTACACTCTTTCCCTCCACGCTCTCCAAGGCTTCTGCCCACACATCCCCTCACCCACCCCTAGAGATTACCCCTCACGCATCGGGCGGCGTGGTAGGGGAGAGAAAACTCCCTGCCGCTCAGCACAGCCAATATTCCTATCATTGCAACGACTGAATTGCTCCAGTGAGTTTCGCACTCCCCGAAAGTGATCCCTTTTCTTATAAGTTGATCGCGCCATTAGTGGTACCTTAACTGTGTAAGTCACCCAAAGAAGTTGCCTTGGAGACGGACGACCTTTCGCGGTGGTCTTCACGTGGCTACCTTGTTCCGCCGCTAAGTCACCCAGAGCATTTTCTTTACACTCAAGGAACTTTAAACGCATAGCCTTCCCAGAACTTCCTCCCGACCACTGAGTGACGGATTTTGACAATGGAACAATACGAGTAAGTACAATTCTCCGAATGTGTCATTCTAGCTGCGTTGGAATAATTTTATTAATAGGTCCTACATTTTTTTAAAGTGAATCGCCTAGGCATACTTTTCGTCCGTTTTGGGAAGACCTTCCGTTGGGCGGAGATAATCTCGAATCTTCGCTTCAGTACCCACTCTCGGAATTTGCCCACGGTCATCTATTAATTTTCGTCGTGGATAAGCTAAAAGACTATTTGTTTCCTACTTGGAAAGTATAGCATCAGAAGTGCATTCCTTAACTTACGCTGAGTATTTACAAATGTCAAAAAGTATTTTAATGTTATTATTAACTGAATTGTTCAGTGCATCCTTTTTGAATTTTATGTTTTTGTAATTACCCAAGATCTCCTTATAAAATTTTATAATGCACAGTGTGACATATGGAATGCACTCCAGAGTCTATGTTTTCCAAATAACTACAATTATGTTTTTAGTTAATTCACTGCGTTAGATAATAACTGACCGAAATGCATGCTTCGGCGTTTACGCACCTTCGGCCACAGGGGTCAGTGGGGAAATCTCAGGCAAGCAAAAATGTCCCAGGTGTCACTCTAGAAAACTTAGAAGTGTACTCAAGAAAACCATTAGAGGCTAAATCGGAAAATGTAGCCTCCGAAGCGCGTTCCGCATGTTTAACTTATCATTTACAAATTTAAAACGGAACTCTGACGCTAATTTTAGGAAAATTATTGGAAGCACCACAAATAAAATAAATTTGTTAATAATTAACGTAGAGTTCCGTTTGAAATATGCCAATGCAATTCAAAACATGAAGAGTACACTTCTAAGTTTATATTTTCCGTGTATATAACTACTTGTTTCTCGTCAAGCCGCTGCGTAAACCTATATTTGACCAAGAACATGGGATGCCACTGAGGAGAAGGGTTAGTTAAGATTACTTCCATCCATCGCCCGAAGAAAGGGTTTGATGTTCTAAGAAATTGAGCCCCAAAACAGACGAAAAGTATACCTGAGCGAATTCTTGAACAAGGAACGTTGAACAAGACATCTTGAACGTTTGAAGTTTATTCGAGACGGCCTTTCAAGGATGATTGTTCAAGAATACTCGAATCGACTTGAGCGACCCTTCACACTGTCACATAAAGCTTTAATGATTTCCACTGCGATTTCCAAATAATCCAACGACTAACGGAAAGTGCCTGGAGTGCTAGAGTCCCAAGGTGTACACACGCGTTAGTTATTTTCAACTAAATATCAATTTTCTTCTAACCACGACAATGTTGAGTTACCTCAAGAGTTGTTTGCGAAATGAATATTCAGTTCGTTTGCGAAGTTGTCAAAAACGTTCTGGCTATGATTAGAAAAACGCGCACTGATGAAGCAAATGTTAATATAGTTGCATTTTTACATTGGAGTGTCGCAATTGGAGGCTCCAAGAGCTGTACATACGAAATTTCTCTCATTCCTTGCCAATCAAAGCCATAATTGAAGCTAAATAACACCATTTATCCACATTTAAAAACCTAATGAACAGTTCAATTAACGTTTTCTACACCTTAAAAGGTCTTCTTTTTGGTCCTCGGAAGACTTTTTTTTTAATATAAAATATTTTGGGGACGGAGTTTGCTCTTCTCCTTTATCTGGAGTACTTGATAATTTCAATTCCTGACCAAAAGAGAGCTTCAATTTTCAATTTTCGTACTCCACGCTATTTTTCTTCTCTATTCTCGCTCCAAGATCTCTCAAGTACGGCTCTCTACTTACCTGCTGAATTTAAGCTGGAAATGTTGTCAGATATTTTGCAGTAATGATCATTTCCCATTTCACTAGTCATATTGAACAGTGCTTATTTTGTAAGTGGAAAGCCTCAGTGCATTTCTTTCTTCGATAAACCTTCGCCAAATTATTCTGTATAAACATTCTCTATTTCATTCCTGATAAATTTCCGTCAATAATAATGTCTCCTACTTATAAAATCATAGTGAAGTATGTAATTGACAGTGAAAAAATAATTAGATCTTTTGCCTTATTAATAATTATTTATTCAATACATATTTTTTCCAACTTCATACATTTCTAATCGGACATATTTCAACCACCTTCGACGAAAGCATAGAATATATAGGAGATATTTTCGTATCCAAAAATTATTACAAGATAAGCATGAGGATTTTAAGGTGTTCCAATACCATAATTCAAATTAAACCATATACTTCAACTTATTACTCCACTACAGAGTAATTTACGCCTAAAATTGGCATTTTGCATTTGTTGAAAATTTAGTATTTGCAACGAATTAAAAATTTTTAATTGTAACACAAATTTAAAAGACGAATTCCCGTAAGCGCGAACCCTCATTTCGATTAGCGCCGGTCTCGCTGGGTAATCAAATGTGTAAAAGTGGGTAATTAACTTGTTTCAAATAATGACATGATTTCCCTCGGTCATATATTTTTGTTCTTCCCTTATACATTACATTTTTTTATGAGAACCCTTGGAAGGAGCTGCAGGAAAACTAAAGAATTCGCGTATAAAACGTTTGTTAGGCCTATCCTAGAATATGGGGCGTCAGTTTGGGATCCTCATCTGAATGGGGAAATCAAACAACTGACAAAAGTTCAGCGTTTAGCAGCAATATTTGTAATGGGAAATTTTAAAAGGAAGGCAAGCGTTACGGAGATGTTAAATACGCTGGGCTGGAAATCATTAGAGTCGAGGAGGAAGAAAGCACGCATTAAATGTATCTATAAGGCATTTATCGGTGATCCTACGTGGAGGGACCTATCAAACCGGTTAAAAGGACCAAGTTATCTGGCGAGGAAGGATCATAATTGTAAGATTGAGCCTCCGAGGCAGCTCTCAAATACTTTAAAATTTTCCTTCCTACATCGGGGGATAGGGGATTGGAATGGTTTACCGGAGGAAATTTTGGAGCCCTTCCCTACTAATACTAGGATATTTATGACGAGGGTGAAAAAAATCGAATTTTGAGGGATCTTCCTATTTTTTTTTTGTATTTAGTATTTTATATTTTGGTCTTCATATATTTTGTGTCTTATGTAACCACCCGACGAAATGGATAAACTTGTATTTTGTATTTTCGTATTTTATATTTGGTTCTTGAGTATTTTCTTGTAATATGTTACCACCCGACTAAATGGTCGACTTGTAACAATTTATGCAATAATAATAATAATAAATAATAATAATAATACAGCAATGCATTTGTTTCTCAGAAACAGCTATTTGTCAATATAAAAAAGAGATTAGTCAAAAAGTCCACGAAAGATTAAGTCATTTGTATCCAGAAACTTGTAGAATACTTTATAATTTTTCCGCCATCCACCTGGGCCGATTCTAATGAAACAAACTTTGACACTTTGCTCATTTTATGTTCAGTTGAATTGTTGTATTTTCCATTTATTCACTTTTGCCGAAATACTGTTTCTCGTGCGAGAATGAGAAAAGATTGTATTTGTTAATCCACTAGCAGAAATCCGTAACTTTACCGGATTACAGCATGAATCCTCTCAGTTCAATCCCCGTCAGATTTTAATCGAAAACTGTGTTGTTGTTTAATCGTGTTTTCTGAATGTTTCGATCTTTTTCATTATTTCTTATAGTAATGTTTTATTCTGTGGGCAACCTTATCTCCATTTTTACGGGTGGTAGGGACAACTGGGCGACACCATTGCCATCGATTTTAATATAACATTGTGACAAATTTGTTTGTGTTCTGCGTGTTTCGATTTTTATAGAGATTTTTTTATTCTGTGGACAACCTTGTTTTTAGGGGTGGTAGCGACAATTGCGTGACACCGTCGCCTTCGTATTGAATTTAGTATTATAATGTACTTCTAAAAACAAGAGTTATACCGAAATACAAGAAATTCATGCGTTATGGATAACAAGAGTTATAAATGCAAGAAATACATGCGTGTAAGGATAATTTCGGTTTAATGGTCGGAGATATCTACATTACATCATACCCTGAAATGCCACCATAAGTTTTTGTGTCAGGAAGGAAGTTGAAATGTATCATACATTATATTATGCTCTATTTATTTATTTATTTTATTAATTGCTTACTTGCAGCATTTCTGTCAGTTTAAAGTGACGCAGTAACAAACAATAAATAAAGACAAAAACAATCAATGAAAACCATTGGTAACAAGGTGAAAATAATAAAAAATGCAAATAAAACTTAGGTAGAAAGGGAGGTAAATGGGAGAGGTATTCTTTATTCATAGATAAATGGGACATGGGGAGATTTTTAAATGAGTCTGAAAAGAGGAAAAATGGTTCAATATTATTAGGCAAAGAATTCAGTAGGCAGGAGATGCGGTAGTGAAGTGAGCGCTTTAAATTCCATGTAGCTAGGACTCCTAATGCATTAGCAAAAATCTTCTCACACTTGATAGAAGGAAAAATTTCACGATCAAGTGCTACCAATGTAAGACTGTTTGTAAGTATTGTTTTTCATAACCACATAAATGCACAGAGATACAATGGCTATGCCGAAAACATTCACGATTTTCCGTTAGTACTCGGAAGCAAATTAGAACATGTGAAAATGGGAGTAAATTAACTAATTTGCTAACACTACCTATCGACAAGCCTTGTTAAAAGTAACGCAGCCAGCTATTATGGCCTCTTATCGTTCGCGGAAGAAATGACATTTTAAACTTGGCTGTTCTGCGCTCTTGTTCACTTGTGATGGAGTAATATCGTTGCCATAGTATGTAGTATGACATAGTATGTCTTTGCCATGTTTGCTGAATTTAAAATGGCATTTGTTAAAAGGTCCCATAAAAAATTGCTTAAAAACTAAAATCTTACTTTTTTTAAACATTTTTCCTTTAAGAGTTAAGTACCTGCCAATAGGAATTTTCCTACCCATTGATGCAACGACGGGAATTACGAAAATGAAATTAACCGATAGAGGAAAAAATAAATATAATGGAAAATTACTAAGTAGCTACTTCTTATTACTATGGATAATTTCCACATAGTTAGATCGTCTGCGAATACTTTTATTTTCGCATAATTTTGCCTATTAAATACGTGTTATACATTTTGCTAATTTTATGGACCTGCAAACGAGGAGGATGATTAATTTGGGAATAAAGTCAGGAAAATATGTGACGATGCACATAATGCTGATACACTTGATAAACACGTGAGAAGGAAACTTACAAATAATCTTGGGACGTTTCGACGGTCAAGAAGGTCGTCGCCGTCGTCAGCGTTAGAAGAATGGCTGAAGCTTATGAAGTGTTTCATCAAGGAGTAAGGGTCAGAGAGGGTAGGGGGAAGTACGAATGACAAGTGTTGGGGAGAGAGTGTTGGCTATTGGGTAAATTTTTCAGTGGGTTAGGTTTAACCCGGGCCTTTTAAATTCCCTCGTTAACCTGATATGTTCATACTCACGAGTTTTCACGTCAATATTATTTGTGGTTTTGGGAAGTGCTTCTATGATAACGAGTGAAAAACCCTCGTCAAAGCTTTAGCTGCGGGAAGCGATATGTTTGGGGATGGGATGAAGGATAAATGGAGTTTTAGTGGCATGGTGGTGATAATTCATACGAATATTCAGAGGGGTTCATTCATTTTTCTACGTAGAAGGCAGGGCAGAAATTGCAGGAAAGGCGGTGGATGATATTGCTGGTGGTGTGGTCGGCCGTAGAGGAAGATTTTCTGGGAGAGGGGTAGGCAGACGAGTGGAGGAGAGAGCAGCATTTGCACCTAGGGCGTTCGCAGGTCGAGGAAAGTGGTGGGATGAAGTTTGAGTATAGGCTTTCTCCGCTTTTTCAGGAAATTATAAAGTAGAACAATAAAACGGAACCACGAAAAATAGCTTTAAAATCATAAATTTTCAATGTTTAAGTTATTCACGCGGGGTCCTGCCTCAAACATATAAAT